>JAECXS010000001.1:8750000-10000000 GCA_018153105.1 Drosophila rufa | reverse complement strand
GAGAGCCTTTATTTTCTATTTATATTGTATAAGAATTTTTATTTGCACTGGCGGAGCCACTTAACTGCCACGCCCCCTGCAGACTGCACTTGAATTTTTTGCTGAGCAGAGATTCGCAAAAATTTGGACAATTGAGAGCGTATTTGAGCGTTAAGGCGCATATTATGTGTGCAAATATATCAGAGGAACCCAAAAAAAGAGGGAATAATTTCAATTTTATTTGATTTTCATACATTTTTGTGGGAGATTTTTATTCTTCTTTTTTTACTGAACTTCAGAGTGAAGGCCACTTGTGAAAACCATTTTCATTATGAGTGGTGGGTAGCCGCCGAATAAAAAAGTGGGCGGCCAGCGGAAGTGGAAAATAAAATGTATAATAAAACTGCAAATAGAAGGAATAAAATTCCATATCGATTTGAACGCACTCACAGCTAAAAAAAAAACAGTCAATGGCCTAAACAAATAATATGATGAGCGTCAATGAAGCGGATGCAAAAATGTTTGAATCTCCTGGGGAAACGGGAGCCCTTCCTAATGGAGCGGGAATAACAAGTACAGTGCATACTCTATATAGTAACTAATGCACTTAAATAAGAAGCAGGAATAAAGCATAGATTTTAAGTTTATCCTTTATATCCCTTAACCACTGTTAATAAATTGCTATAGATTGATTTCAATGTTCAAGTGCAATAAAGTTGATGAAGCCTCAAGCTCCTGCTGGCTTTGTATTGCATTTTAGTTCCAGTTTAGTTGAAGTATTTAACTTAATTGAAATTCTGTTTGAGTTTGCCACCAGAAAAAGATACCAACAGAGAAGCTATTGTACAAAAAAGGTTTTAAATATATCATAGCCAATGTCTTAATAGCTAAAAATACTCTATGAAAAAATAAATAAAAACAGCAGAAAAGGTAAATTAACAGTCAGCTCATTGAGAAAAAACTATCTAAGCTTAACTTTGTCTGAAAATAATTATTAACGCACTCAAATGAATACTCAATATGATTATACTGAAAACTAAGCGTTCAATTGCAAACAAAACAGAAAAAAAAAACATAATATCATGAACAATAATAGAAAGCTCTCTCGCATAAAGGCTAATTAACTATCGATTGTTTTTGTCAGAGTATAAAAATTATTACATTGCAATTATAAATGCCCGGCAATGGGTTGGCAATTAAGCATGCCTGAAACCACAAATTTGCATTCAAATTGCACACAATATTAGCAACAGAATCGAAAATAGTTTTTATCTACAACAATCTATACACATATTAAAACACAAATTTAAACTGATTAATAAAAATGCGAAAATTGAACACAGGCTTAATAATCCGCTCACTCTTTTTTGTACAGCTTGGTTAAATTACCAATTAAAAGCAAAATTAATAATGGGAATGGGAGAGAAAATCCCTGGCCTCAAATAGCGGACGTGCCAATGCATAACAAATAATTTTAGTTGCTACATTTCCCTTCATTCTATGGAATTATAATATGATAATGATATCGGTAATCTGCGCGCTCTCTGGCCCCCAACTAATAATTAGTTTTATTGATCGACGGCAGCATTAATTGCCCTGCTTAAGATTCCAGGAAGCCAAGACAAATGGCCCTTAAGAACTCGGCTAACCATTCATCAAGTTCGGGGGCTTGACAAAACAACTATATATATGTGTATTCCGCTGAAAATAAATGTGTGCGCGCTAATGAGTCTTAATGGCTTCGGCTTCAACCGAAAAGTAGGCAACACTTGGTGAAAATTTTAATTCTCCGAAACACGCAGCAGGAAAAGGCCTAGTGGGAGCCCGCCAGCCTCGTCAACACCTACAGCATTTGATTTATGGCCTCCCAAAGCCCAAACCCCGCTGCTATTACGAACCCCCAAAAAAAGAATTCCCCTTTAAATCTGCAGCGTTAAAATAAATTCCTGGAGCTGAGCCACTATGACTGCTCTCTATGTAGCACTTAATGGTAATGCATAAAAACGCACTTAAATAATCCCACGCAATTAATTCAGCATTCAGCCTGCCAGCCCTGTACCAGTTTTTTTTTTCTGTGCTTTGTTTACTTAATTGGTAAACATTTTGTTACTCTTTTACGAGCGCCAAGGTGAAGGCAGCAAATCAACCATCAGTCGACACCACTCTACTCCAGAAACAGAAGTCGTCGACGTTGCATACTGGCGTTCGGTTAATGGAGCAACTTTTAACAGCGTTTACACACACCCAGCACACACGCACCCAATTTAATATGGCCTTTTTATTGTTGCTCGCTACTTGCCTTTGTTAATTAAAACACAAACACGTGCAGTACGCATAAAATATTCAGCGGGGAGCCGCCACCTTTGCCAGTCTCTCTCTCGGCCTATCTCTACGCACATATCCCAAAAGCGGCATAAAATGGAGAATGATATCATGCCGTTTTCACCATAGTTTTCATAGCCTACTATATAAAGATATAGGAATCTGTATTCCCAGCTTTAATTAAAGAAGCGTTATAAAAATATATAAGCTAGGGAGATAGGTTACATTTTTTATTACCATATTATATTTTTCATTTGCAAACTGAGTACAAAGGTTAATAAATTAAATTACAACTATATACAAAGTATCTTGAGTTTATATGTTTTATAACCTTAGTTTTAAAATATTTCCATCCTATAGAAATATGGTTTTTCATACATTTTCTCCTCATAAATGCAAATGCAAATGTAATCCTTTTAGCGCGTCGTTTTCATTACATTAACGAGACAAATAACATTTTGGTTTTATCAAAATATATATAAAAAAGAATTTTAAGAGGAGAAAAAAATGGTTGTTTCGTGCTCCCTTGCCTGTTTCATTTTTTATGCCTGTTTGTTTTAGCCCGGCACCAGGAATATTTCAGTTATGCTTTTTCCGCATGCCCCGGCAATCATATTCGTTTATCCGCGTCCATATCCCCTTTCATGTTTGTTTGCCCGCCGTTATGTTCAAAACAATTTCATGTCCCGTTTGTGCCCTCTAGTGTGTTGCTTTTTTTACGCTTTATATGGTGCAACATTTTGTGGCTTCCCAAAATTTGCGTGGTTTAAAAATTATAAAAGGATTCCGGAAATGTAGCCTTTAAAATAGCAAGCAAAATAGAATGGTTAATAGGTTTAAGAGCCCTCTTAAATCATTATATTTTTTTTAAATATTTTAAATTTAATCTCAATCCCAAGAACTTGTAGCAAGAATTTAGAAAAATATTTTAAATGCAATCTCTCTTCTATTTTAAACCCCACCTTTGTCCCTGCATTTTACACATCTGTCCCAAGTTCGTTTGTAATTCTTGAACCGCACTCAATGCCAAAAAATATGTAACATTTTGCGTTTCACCACCGAAAAAATGGTTACAAAAACATGAAATGGTTTCGTCATGAAAGATGCAAAAAGCGCCGACATGCCAGAGAGGATAGCCCACAAAATGTGTGAAGATGAGGAGCAAGAGTGGGAGGAAATAAAGGACAAAAAGAGGAAGCTGGTTATGCAAAGGAAAGCAAAACAAAAATCAAGTATACGCAGCGTCAGACAAATGCAAAGTGGCTACAAAAAGCGAAAGGAGAATATTTGAGTCGCCTGGCAGACGGGACAGCAGCCGCATCATGTGCACGAAAATACCATAAACACGAGAATTCCTCAAACAAAAATATGAGTTCACGCTTTAAGCCCACCTTAAAATGTGCTGAAAATGTGAATTAAATTGAAATGGGTGCGACGGGGCTGGAGGTGGTGGAGTGAGTCCTCGTCCTCACTTGCATTCACGGTGGTCGAGGGCCTGTCACGTTGTCTGCGGTCAACGCAACTGAAATTCACCTTGAACGGCAACTGAAATGATGTCCAGTGCAGTTGGGCAGCTGCCGCCGCCACAGTCGACCGACCCGACCCGACGACCGCAGGAGAGTTGGCGAAAATCTTGATGCAATTATTCATATAAAACGCAACACGCACGAAGCGAGCGAGTCGAGTCGGGTTGAGATGCAAAAGCATTTCGGTGCCGCTCAAACTCAACGAGTTGAAGGTGTGTGCCCGGCGGCAACAGCTGCGACCCGATCCCGATCTCGGATCTGTCTCAACTCAACTGATCCTCCAACTGACAGTTTTCCTGGGAACTGCAGACTGCAGACTGCGAACTGCGAACTGGGAACTGGGCACACCATACCATCTCGGTCCCAATGCGAAATTCATTTGTCATGCTTATAATTGTCTCACTCCGTTTCGTTCGCCGGCCAAATTGCAATTTTACGGGGCTTGCTGCTCGGTGTATTCCTTTATTTTTTTATATTTTTATCCTCCTCCTGCTGCTGGTGCCTGGTGCTGCTCTTGTTGTGCGTGGCCCGCAGATTGGCCAAGGCAGCAATTTTAATGAAAACGTTTTGGCCCAGCCCCACACTGTCAAAAAATTAGTTCTATATACGGAACATGAAGCATGGCATTGTAAAAACTTTGAATTTAAACTTCTAGGAATTATTTTTAAAACCAATGAGCATAGAACTTTGATTTCATGAATAATTTTAGAAGATGATTTTATAATAATAACTATATGAAGATGGTTTTTGTAGTCCCTTTGCACTTGCCAACCTTATTCTATAATCAATTAACAATATCCAGGCTCATTTTCCTATAAAAATTTCTCTATTTACTACGTAAATTTTACCTAGCTATCCATTTTTGACAGTGCAGCTATCAGAGTCCGTCTGAGATCCTTGGCTGCCTTCACGTAGCCCTTGGTTTTGGCTGCCGCCTGTGTGTGGGGCCGCCTCGATTGCTGTCAGTAATTATGCTTAATTTTTGGCTGTTTGTTTGTATTCTTATTTTTTACTTGGCCGAGAGTATTTCCCTGGGCAGCTCTCGGAGGCGCAGTGAAAGGGCATTTGAGGCAGTTGAAACATTTATTTCGGCTGCCCAGGAATTCGGTATCCTCTCATCCATCCGGGCCGTGGCTGTGCCTTCTCATGGCTTTTGTCTGTATTAAGTTGTTTGGCAGCTGCTGCTGCTGCCACTGCTACTTCTGCTGCTTCCGTTGGGATGAGAATGAGACTGTGGATGAGGATGAGGATGATGATGCCCGGTTCGTTGTTTAAAATTGAATAATGCCCGCTCATTTGGTTTTATGACATTTCGATAATGATGATTGTTTGTGCCTGTATTTGTGTGCGCGTTCGTGTTGTGCCTTTGTTCTGGCATTAACTTTATAAGGCAAACAAATTGTTGTAATTTGGACGCAGCGCCAAGAGCAAAAAACCAGAAAAAAAGTAAATAAAATGAAACAACAAATCCAGAGGAAGAGAAAGAGACCGCAAAAGTCAGAGTCAGTTGGAGAAGTCCGCCGACATTGACGGGGTAATTCAATGCAGCGAAATCGTATAATTCCCAGACAGCGGCGATCAAAACGCGCACCGAGCTAAAGCACAAAAGCTAAAAAAATCAAAGAAAAATAAAAGCGACGGAAAATGAAATCGATCATGATTGAAATCGAGCAGAGCAGCTTCGTCTGCAACTTCGAAGGCGAGTGTTTTGTGAAACATCAACATTTTGACAGGCACACAAATCCTCTTGAAAATGAGATTTATAAAACACAGCGGAGCGGCCACCATAAAAACTCGGCGAAAAAGGGCCAAGTCATTGTCAGCCGAGTCCCAGCGCTGCGCTTCGCTGCGAAATCTCAAAAGAAAACAAGAACAAAAAAAAAAAAAAAAGGTTATCTATATATGTACAGCATGGGTTAAGAAAATAGCACTACAAATGCTTTGCTTAGGATCTGCCTTTAAATCTTCTCACGGATGACATAGCAACGTGCGAGACAGCAAAATCAAAATATCCAGTGATATTTCCATTTGAATTTACTTGTCTAGCATCCTTAGCAGGAAGAATTAAGTATTATATGTTCTTTAAAAAACTATAGGGTTAACCACTTGACCTCAACTGTATAGAGATATACCTTTAATAGGCAGGGCAACCAAAGGGCTCAGAGCCGATGCGGTTTAATGTGTAACATGTAGCCAGGTCGAACTGTCGGCGGTGGAATCGGCCTGTTGTGGGCTGTGTGTTGTTGCCAATGTTGCTGCCTCATGTTGTCGCGGTCTTCACTCAGGTCCCGGCTCTCCAGCGTATTTATTTTCATTTCCAAGACATTGTAGTGTCATTTCAGCGACCGCAGCATGAAAAGCAAATAAAAGCCAACAGCACAACACAACACACATCGCATCGCATCACATTGCAACGCATCCCGTCCGATCCGATCCAATTCGATTCGATGCGATTCAATTCGAATCCGAATCCGAATCCGTGGAACAATCCCGGGCTTTGCTGCAGCTTTTAATTAAGCCAAAGAGCAACTGGTTGCTGGACGTCTTCGTCTTCGTCTGGGCCAGAAAAAAAAAAACGAAAGAGAAAAAAACACTGAACACAAAAGGAATAAAAAGCGAAGAAAAATAATTTATCTGCGGCAGCGCGTGTATCTGTATCTGTATCTGCGGCCGGCAATATGTATCTCTCGCCTGATGTTGTTGCATTTGCTTTGTTTGCTCAAGCCTCAGCTTCAGATTCAGTTTCGGTATCAGTCCCAGTCGCTCTGCGTCGCCGGAGAGCGAAGCTGCTCCATCTGCTGCCCCGCTGAGCCAGCAACACCCCAGATCGGATACCCTGGACTTACTGGATTGCGCCAGGGTATGTCTGAAAGTAGCTTAAAGGGGTGAAAATTACAAAAATCCCTTAGGAACTCTCGTCAATAAGCTTTTATCATTGAGAATACTATTTGAAAATGAATTGGATAGTCTAAAAGATATTCTTCTTTCCAATCTGTAGAAGAAAATGGTTTGAAAATAGATAAATCTTATTACAAAAACGTACCAGGTATCTCTCATTCGACAAATCTTCACTAAATCGTTGTTCATGCCTTGTTTTTTTCGCAAAGCCCAGGCCCAAACCCAATCCAAAGTCAGAGGCTCAGGCTCAGCGCCCGGCAGCATCTCACGTTCATGCGTGGCCACATTTTTTACAGAGCTGCCTGCGTTTTGTTCGTTTTTATGGCAATAATTGCAACTTGATGACTTAATTGCGGATGCAACTTGTTTTCCAGCTCCAGCTTCAGCTTCAGCTACGGGAGCAGAGAGGAGGCTGCTATCCGTTTGCCTGGAAATTGAATTTTTCCACCTGGTCTGTCCCGTCTGACTCTGGATTTTTTTTTACTTTTATTTTTTTAAGCAGGATATGCTTTCATTACTATAGATAGCTAGTAGATGGGCGGTGTGGGGAGCGGAGGGGCGCGGCTGCAATTTTCCCCATTGCATAAGCAAATAAAAATTCATTAATTTATGACTGCCAACGGGCAGAGCAAACCAAACTTGCTGGAAGCCGCACCGTACCTCTCCGGAGTTTGGAGTTTCGAGTTATTTTTATAATCGCAGCAACGTGACATTTATGCGAGTGTTCATGTAAATGATTATTACGTGCCGCAGACCGAACGAAACCGACCGACGACTCCCCGCTGTATCCACTATATATTTCCCGCCGCACACACACTCTTCCAGCCCCCTCCCGCTCCTCCCTTAACCCACGATGGCCTAAGTTCCCACTTCACAGAGCTGTGTTTGCCCAAGTAGATTTCATTTGATTTATTTGCCCCAGCAGCAGCAGCAGCACTATCTAGCCATCTCTGTCGTCTCTCGCTCTCGCCATTCGTCTGGCAGCGCCAAAGTAATTTTATGTTTAATTAAAAAGAATTCTGCGTCATTTGCTTGGAGAGCAGACTTTGATGGACATTTTTGCTATTCACGCTGTTTGCTGCTCGCTGTCGATTGTTGTTTGTGTTGCTGTTGATATTTATGTTTAATTATAGTTAACATGTTTTGTGTGTCTATAAGTTAGCAGGCGGCACTGGCTCTGGCGGGTTAAATGGAGCCAAATGGGAATGTCTATGTCTGTGCACGACTTTGATGTTCGTTTTGTAATTACATTGCGTGGGCCATATATTCAAATCGAGCTTGATGCGAGTTCCCCGATACAGTGCGTATCGTGGCCGTAAGACAGCCGGCTGTCTGTCAATCAGAGTTTTTTTTTTTAGTTGGACAGGCTAGTTGGAGGATATTGAATAATAATAGTTTTCCGGTGTCAGAACATAATTAATAGTGGGCTGTTAAGGTAAATAAAAGAATAAATTATAAGCCAAAAGCTTGTCTGTTGCACTAAGTGCTTTAAAGTTTAACTTATGTACACTTTAACTAGAGAAATGTTTTTAAAAAATATTTATAAAAATATAAAATTTAAATAAATTAAATTAATAAATTAATTTGTTCTCCTAGTTCCCCCTATAGTTTCATACCGCACTGTGTACCATAAATCCTCCTTAAAAGCAAACAGCTTAAATTGTTTTAATGGGGCTGTGTAAATACCCATGATTAAGTGGGTAGTACACTAATATGATCCAAGAGAGCGTCATAAAACTGGCAATAAATTCTAAAACGAAATTATGGGGCAATAGAAATTGAGTAGTTAAAAGGATGTTAGCCATAAGTTAGCCGAAGAAAATTAAGCTTTAAATCATACACAAACATATAAATTTAACCTGATAACTATAGAGTGGTACAAAAGTTATCTGAAATATGCCGCCGCAAGCCATTTACAAAGATTTCATTCCGCGATTTAAACTTTCTCATCCGATGAGCACTTAACTTTGATTGATCGCTGGACAATAAAATGAAGCTCATTTGTAGCCAGCCCCAAAGCTCTTTTTTTTGTTTTATTTCAACTGCAATTACAGAGACCCAACCGAAAAAACACACAATTTAATTAACATTTCTCTCTTCCCTCTTTCTCGTTTCAGGTAAGTTCCAACCAAACTCAAACCTTCTTCAATCCATATCGAAACGTTTTGTCAGACATTAAAATCGAAACGCGGGTTAAATGTAAAACGTAAGTGACTTCAACTTCCACCGAAAATACATACATACCAAACATCCCAACTTCCAGCTCGTACAAATGGTGAAAGAGGGGAAAAAGGGGGAATCAAAAATTGATAAGACCCGCCCCGCTACGTAGGGAGTTTAAAAACTCATTTAGTGTCCAATCAAGCGGCCATAAAATAAAGTCAATAAATCAAGCATAAAAGTAACAAATGCACGGGCAGCTCACAGATAACACGCACAGCGCACGGATACAGATGCAGATACACACCCGTACCCATACCCCTGGAACTGCGCTGCATTTCAATAAAAATCCGATACGTTCTGTGTGAGGTTCAGATGGGGAGCTCGAGGTGCCCGAGGAGCCCGAGCAGCCCTCCTCTTTATCAAGGTGTGATGATCACTTGCGTGCCATCGGCGCCTGACTTGCATTTCAGAGCATCGCCACCTCGGCACCTCCAACCTTTTCCCCCACTCTGACTGTTTCCTCCTCCGCGCTGCCCTTTGAGAATCAATAAAAATAAATCGAAATGTCACAGCGCTGCATGTTTTGTTCAAGTGTGAGGTCCCGCAGCTCCCTCAATCTTCTCCTCTAAAAATCGAAGACAAAAAACATCGAACGCAGTGGAACTGTAAATGACACTGTGGACAGCAAAATTCATTGGAAATTCAATCTGCCAACTAAACTCTATATATTAATTTCACGAAATTGGAAATTAGTTGCCTTAAAAGCTATTGAATTACCCAAAGGTGGGCGAGGTGAGGATTGCACAGGAAGAAAATTCCTCAGAGTAAGAATTCATTTATGGGAATTATGTATGGAGGCCATATTAAAAGTTAAAGGTTGCTAAATACCTTATTAAATTTAAAGAAGAAGTTCTTGAATGTTGCATTCTGTAAGAAATATTAAAGCTTTAATGGAATATTTTATCATACAATTTATTAAGCGTTTTACTTTTGAATTTAATACTTACAATTAATTAAAACTATTCAATGCTAAGAAATGCAGTTATAATTCGAATTACCTCACAACTTTGACATTTCCAACGAAATATGTAAATATATGATATAAATACTTATCTGTTATCAAACAATATCTACTATTTCTTCGAAATGCTTAAAAATTAATCCATTTCCTGTCGTATAAGCTTTGGCTTTAATAATACCCAAGATTTCTGTTCATCATATCCATTTTTATTACCTTAACCTAAATATGTTTAAATTCGATATGGATATTTATATGATTGGGCGATCTAACAGATTGTTTTGATTGTAACAAATACAAGGGCTAACCATTTATATGTTAATGTGAATTAGCTGTGAATATTTCATATTTTTCGCTGTGTGAGCTTTCGGTTCAGAAAAATCAACAATCGATTGTTCGGGGCCGCACATAAATCCCCGAAATGAGAAATGTGTGGCACACAGCATCGCGCGGTGCCCCATCAGCGGGGGATCTCTCTCTCCCATCTCCCTTTCTCCCTGTCTGGGGGACCCGGCTCTGCCTCTGACTATCCACAAATTGGTCGTGTTCAGCTTTAAATCGTTTTACGTAGTTTCCATCGAGACAAGTTTCGCGGCCCCGTAAATGTTTGCCAAATGTGGCGCTGTTTGTAAATCACGCACGCTGCAAGTTGCACGCAACCGCCGTCGAGCCGAGCGGAGCGGAGTCGAGTCGATCGATTACCGGTCTCTTTCCCGGACAGTGTCTCCTTCTCTTTCTCAGTCGGAGACTGGGGATTCGGATAGGCCCCCCCGCCGCCTTTGGATCGCTCAAGTATGTTAATCTTGGCCAGCCGTGACTTGGCTGGAGTCCCCCCTCCGTCCAGGCCATCGCACATGGGTTAAAATTTATGCGCTGTTCAAACGGCGCGTAATAAATTTGTTTGCTCTTCAACTGTGTGCGCGCATGTTCATTGAAATTGTGGCAACACAAGGGGCAAGGAGGCGGGGAGACGGTCCCGATTCCAATACGAATCCCAACACCCAAACTTAAACCCAATCCAGAACCTCAATCCAGAACACCGATCCAGAACCCATTCCAGAACCCAGACCCGAACCCAGTTTCCAACTCCAATCTCAGTTCCAATAGCCATACACTTGGACAAAAGGTAATTAGTGGAAACTAATTAAATCCCTAAATATAAAATACCTAAATCGATGGAGAGTTTATAAGTCTCTCAAATAATCCTCAAAAACCTATAAAAGAAGATCATAGTTGTAGAAAGACTTATTAAATTCTCATAAAACGCTTCTACATTTTGTAATTAAAGATGAAACAAATCTTTTATTAATTTATTAAATAAAAAGAAGCACCATAAAGTCAGAACAAAAACAATCTTAGTTATTAAACTATTCCAAGGTAGTCACACTCAGCCATCATTTCTACTTTGGTATTTCTTTTTTCACAAGTTGCTCTCGTTTCGCTTTACTAATTAAGCTCTCTGCTATTTTCTCAGTGTGGCAATCGCATTGCCGCCAACGGCCACTTCATTTTGTAGCTTTTAACAACATTTCAGCATTCTCCTGTATTTGTTTATCTAAACGTTTTATTCATTTGTGGGGCTGCTCGCTGCTGCTGCTGCTGCCTGTGTTCCTGTGGCATTGCTTTATCTTTTGGTCAGTCTTTCAGCCTTTGCAGTTCGTGCTGCCGTTCCTGGCGGCCTAATTGATGCGCACTTGGGCCTGGGTTTGCTTGGTGGGATTGAACTGCGACTCCCCTCCATTCCGACGGCCTCTGCGCATGCGCAACATTCACACTTTGCTGGCTTCGCCGGTTGTTGTTCGCCCGTCGCCATCTCCAAGTTGATTGCACATTTTATTTGCGCATTTATTTGCATTTTTTCTCACACCGCCGCAGTCGCTGTCGCTGTCGTCGCCGCCGCCGTCGCGGTTCAATTTTCAACTCCAGTTCAGCTTCAGCTGGGCAAAGCTTAGCTCGGTTCCCCCTTGTTTGTTTTGTTTGCCAATGCCAATGCGAATGCAATTCAATTGTCTTCAGGTTGAGCGCATTTCGTCTTGGCCTTCTTCATTTGTTTGTTTGTTTTTCTTTCCGTCTTTTTTTCTGCTGCTGCTGCTGCTGCTGGGGGGTTTTCTCATGTTTGCCGACGACGACTGAGGCCGCCTCCTTTAATAGTTCATTTAGTTTGCATTTTTATGAAGTCTTTGTGTGGGTTGTGTAATAAATTTAACTCAAGTTTATTTATGTGCCATCGCCGAGACATTTATCACTCAATTTGAAGGCGTAATTGGGCGCAAAGCGACAGGAGGCTGCCACAGGAGTCGTCTCTTGTCTCAAGTCGCCTCTTCTCTTCTCTCCTCTTCTTGGCTCCCTCCCAACTCAACTTAAATCAACTCCGACTTGGCCTCCGACAACTGACAGCCGATATGGCATCTGTGTTGCATATTTTGCATATCGTTATGCAGTTTCCTTCCTCTTGCCAGGCCAGGCCGCCGCTGATGCAGTTGCTCTTCTTGATTGGCAATGCCGTCTGGAGTTGGCCAAAATTGGATGATCCCCGCGCTAAGGGGACATGATCTTAACGGTTTTCGATTCGTCGTGTCGTGTGGGGACAATTTTACTTCATTTGCATATGGGCTTTTTCGGTTTTCCTTCTTTTTATGAGCTGTCAAAGTGGAGTAGCTTTTGACACCCAAAGTGGATTGGAATTTAAGGAGAAATCGGTAAGAAGTGCACCAGTTTTCAAGCGGAATTAAGTCGAGAAGATCATCCTGAAGGAGTTAGAAGCCATGCTTAAGTAGATCTTAAGTAGATTTATCGATCAAACTAGTCGGGAAATACTCCTATAGGATAGTCCTAAGAGAAGTTTGATTGTTAGAAACTAAGATAAAATATAACTAAACATTTCCTATGCGTAGAATATTTTATTTTTGCCAAATTCCAACGTTTATCAATGGCTTTTAATTCCCTAAAAAAATTCCATAAACACAAATGAACATCTGTGTATGGAAATTTCTCCCTAAATATGCAAAGTGAATATCCGTATATCCATTAAGTGGAAAATTTAGCACACAGCCACCCACTCGACGGCCCCACTCATGCATTTTAGCATAGATATGTCAAATTGAATGATTCGAAAAATGTCCAAATTAATTTACTGCTTCATCAAGCATCAATTTTTGGCATTTCCCTCGAATTGTTGCCTGCGCGCCACCAAAAGCCAACCGGCAAACGTCGAATTTTCAATCCGAATTTTATAGTTTGAATAGAACAATGTCTCCCTCAGCCCCCACCACACACGCTGAAATCTGCTTAACAAGAGCTATATGCATATATAGAGGGAGATAGAGGGAGATACACAGAGAGTGGTACTTGAACACGTGTATTTTGGCACCTGTTTTGGCCAGCGCGCACTCGAACAATGGCCAGCAGCGCTGAAAATGTCGTTTAGCAACCAGAAACCATTTTAAACAATAAATAAGCAATTTATGCCACAATGCCAGCGTAGGAGGAGGGACACTGTCTGGGTGTCTGGGCGCCCAGGTGGGTGGCATGCAAAAATGCTACAAAAGAATTCGAGGAACATTCAACACATTTTGTAATTTCATTTCATTTCATTTCGCTTCTGCTGCTCTGCTCCTGATGGATAGTTGAAGGATAGCAAAGGATAAAGGGAATAAATGTCTGCCTGTCAAGGTGTTGGGTGGCATTTAAGGAACTTAAAGTGACAGATACCTCTGGCATTCTGATTTAAGCCTTGAAATTGTCTCCTAAATTGTTTGAAATATTTATTTTATTATTTTGTACATAAATATCTTATAGAACATTTTATTAACTGGGTATCTCTCAGTCGCCTACAAAAGCCCGACTGAGCACTAGAGCTATCTGCTCCTTTGTTTATGTTTACCTCGCCTCCAGCAACAGTGTGTTTGACCGAAAAACTTTTGCCCCTAAATTGCATTGCTGCTCTTTCTCCCGATTCCGAATCCTGCCCCTCCTATTGCTCCTGCTCCTGGTCCTGGTCCGCTTCAGTTTCCGTCTGGCATTTGTTGCTGTCTGATTGCCCGCAAAAGACTAGTAGCCATCGCCAGCGCGGTGCTATAGTACCCCGTGAGTAGCCCCAGATCCGCAAAAACAGGAGCAGCCTCATCAGCAGCGGCATTGCAGCATCCACACTGGCACTCGCATACGCGAAGCGAACAAAAAATCGAATTTCCCGTGCGGACTGATTCGATTTGGCGTTGCAATTTCACGCTGTGTTATTGCAAAGTGGCTGCAACTGTCGGCGCCAGGCCAGCACCACCACCATCAGCGCCCGAAACCCAATCCTCCTCCCGGTGCTACTCCTGCTCCCATCCGGCCATTCTAGCCACTCCGGCGATGCCAAAGCCACAGCGGCAGTAGCGGCAGGAACTTGCTCGTTCTGCTACCAAAATAGCAATTTCGATGGCGCACAACAATGGCCAAAAACGAACGAAGCAAGGGGAAAAAAAAACTCCAAACCGTAGCTGAAAAAAATCTCATTTAGTGACGAATTAAGCGCCAAAACAGACAGGCGATTCAGTTTGTCAGACAAGCGCTAGACACCGATATAGATACGGGCCCAAAAGCACTGGGAAAAAATTAACTAGAAATTATCAAAGGCTTGAAGTTTTTAAGAAATCAGTCAGGGATTTACTGAAAAAATGCTTATATTATAAATAATCAAAATATGATAAACTGACTATATGATTATGTCGTACATACTTTAAAAATTATAGTAAATGGCGTAAATATTGTTCAGGCTTTTAAGATCACTTCCAGATACATTTTAAAGTGCATTTTTGCGGGAACTGGTTCAGGTTTGGGTCTAGGTTTCGGGCATCGGTTTGCAGGCCTGGCCTGGCCTGGTCAGCAGCTAGCAGGGAGCGAGCGCGCTGTCAAGTGCAGAAGGACGACCGGCGGCAGTAGATGACTCGGCACTATCTATGGCGAGGCATCGATTGGTTTGCAATGGTCTAAAAACTGAGCCCCCACGCCACCCTTTTACTACATCCCTTTGACTCCGCCGACTCGTTTGCTGTTTATGGCCTTAAACGCCATTTTGTGCGCACTCATTCACGCCACGGTTTGACATTGCCATACTCGTCCTCGTACTCGTGCTGGAACTCGATCTCCTCGTCCGCCCTCGAAAGCCCACTCCTGGTGCCATTGTCCGTCTGCTGGTGGATCCATGGATCCATTGTCTGGGCTGGCAGGGACCCATTCTCACATCCGTATCCGCATCCGCATCCCCGTTCGCCGGGCGCTTCCTGTGGGTGCTGCCCTGCACTCCACTGGCATTCTGACAGATTGTTGCAAGGGCAAGTGCAATATTAGAACATGATTTATTTATGCAATTTTTACCATAAAGCGAGCAATTTTCGTTCACTTTGCAGCAGCGCGAATTTCGCTGGCATCGTGCATCCATTTGGCATTTGTCTATCATTTTCGGGAGCGCGAGCTCAAAATTTGTTTTCCGTTCCCTTTCCTCGCCATGTTGGTGTTTCGGGGGATTTCCCCTTATAGTGCAGTCATGTCCATTAGTCGATGTGTCGGCACGTCAATTTGTTTGTGTCCGTCCGTCGTCAGTCGGTTCTTTCTCCCGCTGTCTATCTATCCGGGCCTAGGACTGACTTGCACTGTTGTTGGCTTTTGAAATTATGATATGGAAGTCGCAATCGGAATCCGTGGAGTTTTGGGCCTAATAAGTTCTTACTGCGCGCACTCCCATTTTGGCAATTAGCTGACTGGCATACTGACTGTAATTAGTGGCGGGGCTGAAAAGCCGAGCGGGTTAACTAATGGAATGGTTTCAGCAACGAAGCTGAAGTGTTGACGATGATGACATGCTGATGGATGTTTCTTTTGATCTGTTCACATAAGTGATTCAATAGGCGTGGATTTTGTGGGAGTTCTGTTTTGATTTATGGCTATGGAACTAAAGGATTTATAGGGTACATTGTAAAGATAGTTTTACGTGTATACTTGTATATATTTTATTTTTTAAATATTTTATTTATGATTCAATCCACATCAATTAAGACTTCACACTAAAAGTTCAAAGCTACATAAAAAGTGAGACCCTCCTCCTGACATTAAGCATAAGTTCTTGCAGGCATTGCGCTTAAAATTCCCAAGAAAGAATTCGGCGACAGAATGGTATAAAGCCAAGCAAAGTTATAGCGTTGGATGAGGCAACAACATTGGTACTGATGAGGTTTATTGGCTGGAACTGAATCCAAAGCATACTAAGCTCGTCTAAAAATACTTTAAAGTTTTCGGTAATTAAAAGTCTGTAACTCTTATGATTGACTCTTTCTAATTAACGATCTCTTTCTAAGGATATTAGTTTAAAGCATTTAAGCATTTTCCATTTTAAAAATCTCTATGATAGCACAAAGCTCTCTGCAAAAGAGATAATAATTTCTATTAACACCTAGAAAATCTCTCACCCCTTGGTTATTCATCAAAATTTCTTCTTCCAGCAACTTTTCTCCCTCTCCCTGTTACCTCTAAAACCAACGCAATCAACCGCAATCAACACCAAAGAGCTCCAAGAGCAATAAAAAAAATGCATAATCAACATTTTTATCATTAGCGATAGAGAAATATGCAAAGCAGAACGAAGAGCTGGCCAAGTATTTTAAAATGGGGAATGCAGCGGGAAAAATAGAGGGCGGGCGAAATGGGGAAATGAATGAAGCACATTATAAATGCCAGAGAGTACATGCTAACTACAACAATTATCCTTAATGTTGCCAGCAACTGCCATTAGGGAGAAATGCGGACAGGGACACGGACAGGCGGGAGGCTAGTCGGGAAATCTCCTTGTCCATGGCTGATCACTTGCTGGAAAGAAATTCAAATTAAAATGCTTGCCAATGCTATGCAAAATAGTTTCAATTTTCTGCCAGAGAGAGCTCGAGGAATGCTCATTATTCATCTGGAGAAATTTTACACAAATTATCCGAGATACGAGGAATTAAATGTCAAGGAATGTGCAGGACGGGCCAGGACGGCGGCGAATCAATATCGCGAAGAAAATGGCAGTTAATTACAGGCCAGTTGTGCGTTTTCCACCGTGTGCTTATTGATTCACGCTAATAAACCTCAACCTTTTAAGCAGAGGACAAACGCCTGTTAACAAGGCGCCAGGACACGCGATCGACACCATTACCAACACCCGGCCAAAGGGATACGGCATAGGGGTAGTCCCATAAACATATCCTGGCATACATATGTATATGCGAGTGTAGAGCAACCCTCTGTAATCAGAGCCAGCTGCCAACTGCCGTCTGCATTCCATTTACCTTGCTCAGAGGCACTTTTCAATTATGTTATTAAAACAAGCAAACGGGCAGTTAAGGACCCTTTCCAGGACCTGCCCTGGATTGCGTGTCTGCATTTGTTGTTAGTTCTTTTTTTCATCCAAACAACACTAACGTTCATATCGTTAAATATATAATTCTGGTTCGTTTTTTTAATACTTTTTTTTTGTGTAGAATTTCCTAACCCGACCAGTTACTCATAAATGCTGCAGGAATCGTAATGGCAGTGTGGCAAACATGAAAATTCAATTATGAATACTCGGCTTAAGGTTGACGCCCCGTAATTTCCTAGTGGCCCTCTTCCTGCCCCCGTCTCTTAACCCCTCGTTGGCCAACGTCTGTGGCTCAAGGCAATTTGCATGGGTAAATATTGTAAATCTATGACGGGTTTGCAATCATTTGCAATCGGAGACCGCAGACGGAATGAGCGTAGCGATTCGCACAGACATCGTCTAATTATGTGGAGTAGCAAACAAGATACACTCGCACACACACAGGACACACTCGCATGCAGCCAGATGCAAATAAAAATAAATATTTACATTCAATTTCGACAAACGCGCCAGCGAGAACGAGCGAGCGCCAACTTCGCCAAAGGAAAATTGTGCGTAAAAAGCGGCGGGAGCAGTCGACGCATATTTGTTAACCTCAAGCAACAGACCAAAACCCGAACCCTCGGAACCACAACCAGAACCAGAACCCCAAACCGGAGTTATACTGGAAGAAAATTCTATTTAGAAAAGGATTTATTAGGAAGGGAAATAGGAAAAGTCAGCAGGGCATGAGAAATACTTAATCTAAAAAGAAAAGGTTTTAAAAATACATGGTTTCTGTCTCTTAAAATTTCTTTTTAAATATTTATATATTTATTTTAATAACTTTTCATCATATAACAAATTTGAATGGTTTTTGACCTATTTCTAATCATATTTTCATTATGATTTAGTCATAGTTTCGAAGAATATCTAAAAGAAACGAGTTTTAATAAAAGATTTCTAATATTTTAGTAATTCCTAAATTCAATTCCCTTGATATAGGGAAGCCTATGAGCATTTGACCTATTTCTGGCCTTAATTCCTGTAAGATTTAATCCTAATTTTTGACATTTTCTTTAATTTTCGTAAATAAATAGTTTTTAAATAAGTGTTTTTTCAATAATTTTTTTTTAAATTTTAAAGTAATTTTTCAATTCCATTTAAATGATCTAGAAAAGCATGTTGGCACTTGACCTATTTTTATCCTCAATATCCTTACGATCTAACCTCAGTTTTAAAGATTTTCCTTGCAATTTTTATTCCAAGTGCAGGAACGAGTTCGATTTCGATGCCGCCCAGACGAAATCGATTACCGACTGATTGAGTGAAATGCTGGGCTCCTCTGTCCAAGGGAATGGGTTGCTGCAGGTTAAGTTTGGCATATAGATATATCGCTATGGCTATGGCGGATATATCTATGGCTATAGCAGCAGCGCCAGCAGCATCGGCTATGACGACGACGACGACGACGACGACGACGACTGTCAGTTAAAATGGTAATTGACTTTTGCGCTAAACCGCAATGTGTTTGTAAACTTGTTGCCATGTTGTCTATGCACACAAACCGAGGCCCCTGCGCTGCAATTCCCCGTTGCAATATTGGTCCGGGGATGCAACACGGAACGCGAACTCCAACTCGAGCTCGTTGCAATTTCACAAAACGCCGGCATAAGCCAAGGAGAGCGCAAGCCCGAAAGCTCCACGTTCGCCATAATGTCATATTAGAGTTTATCAACTGGCTTGGCTATGAAAATTTAGAGCGGCTCCCGCTGCTGTTCAAAGTGCGAGGACTGCAACGAGGACGAGTTCGAGGACGAGGGAACGGGAACGGGAAAGGAATCGGGACGACAGACAGCCTGCAATTTTCAATTTCGCGCACACTTTGCACAGATAATAGAAATTTCTTTCCTTCGCCGAGTTGCTGCTGGAGTTGCCTGCGTTTCTCCCTCCTTCGCTGCGTTTATTGACACAAATCGCGAACGCATTTGGCATAAGTACCGGCCAACAAGCTGCCTTTCCCCCGTGGCTTTCCTCGCCCCTTTCCATTTGTACTTATTGTTTTTCTGCTTAAAGTATCTGGGTTATGAGTGGTTTAATGGCAACTTGCTCTCGTCCTTTTGTTCAGCTTTGTTGGCTGCTTTCCCAGCCAGCCAGGCGGGCAGCTTTAGTTGGTTCTGGTTCTGGCCAAGTTGTGTTGAAGGAACTATTTCCTAAGCTGCTTAGGAAAATGTGTAATGCCCTGCTTAGAGAATTGCTAAGGAAATAAATGTAAAAGGGATAGCGAAGTGAAATCTAAGAATCGAAGGAAACTTATTTAAAGAAGAGCTTTACTTTGTTGTTAAAAATGATCTTAGGGCAGAAAAATCTAAAATATATATTAAAACAGATTGAAGAACAATTTTTAGACCCTTAATTTCCAACCAAACAAAATGAGGCACTTTCCTTGATAGCTTGCCCTCTCTCACAATGCCAATCAAATGCTCTTGGCGGCAAAAACAAGCAATTTTCTGTCGGGAGGGCGGAAAGATATTCGCATAATTATGACTTTAGCGGTTACAGTCTGGCAAATTTTCCATGTGAATGAATTTCGCACAATTACACACGCGTAGGCAGAACCACAAAAAAGAAAGAAAAAAGGAAAATGAAGACACGGAGACCTGGGGAGTGGGCTCATGTCAGCACATGGCGAAGACGATGACGATGACGATGACGACGACGACGACGACGATGGTGGCAAGCAGCAGATCAACTTCATTCACAATTAAGCTAAAAATACAAGCCCCCCAAGTACGCTATGTCTGAATAAAATTTATTGTCAAGTGCAGAGTCACAACATTCAAGATATAGAACAGTCGCAGTCGCAGTCACAACCGAAATAATTGAGCAGCAGGGAGGCGCAGAAGAAGTCTGGTTCAGGTCTAGGTGTAACAAAAGAGGAAAACTCTGGGAAATACGGGGGAAAAACGAGGATGTGGATGGGTGGAGTCAGGCTGTCGCTCACAGCGCAACAAAAAAAATAAAGGAGGGCTGGGACGGGCAAATCAACAACGCAATCTTAATGAAGGCAATAATTCAAACAAAATGCAAAATTCCCTCAACAAACTGAAGGAAGTCGCGGCGAGTCACTCGTCTGTCGAGACAGCGGCGCTGAAAAATTACCGCCTGAGAGACAATTTCTTGTTGAAATTAAATTTTTACAAAATCAAATAAAATCCAGCGTGTGGCAGTCACTCACTCGCTTGCTCAATTCCCGCGACGCCCTCGGGATTCCCTCGATGTTGTTTCTCTTATTAATTAGTTTGTATATTTTTGGCATACGAAATACAACACGAAATTGTTTAACATTTTAGCCCCGGCTGGCACACACACATTAAGTGGCAACATTTGTCAATTTGTTTTTGGGCTGTAATTTTCGGGCCCCGGCGACGTTGGAGGGTCAACCTCTTGCGTTGGACGCACTCCTGGGTGCTTGGGTGTAGTTAATGGCCGAACATTTGCCTAAATAATGAGCCACCGGTGTATTGCTTTGAATTCGATTTCGCTTGATTAAAAATATATTTCATTGTCGGGGACCGTTGCCTGCTTGACAGCCAAAAAGTGGGTCGTCGTCGTCATCAGTGGGTGGATCGGCTGGGATCTGAGGAGGTTGTTGCAGCTGAGAAGCTAATCAGGCAAATGTGGCACACTTTTCGGTAAGGTGAATTCATTAGCCCCCGCCTCCGATAGTCCGGTCAGTTGGGGGCAGGACAAATGAGTGTAATCGTCAGCCAGATGGCATTGAGTGATGCTTTTTTGTGAGGGGTATGGGAGAGAAACAGGAGGAAATTTTGGGAAATTTTTAATTGTTAAGAAAACTAATTAGATATATCATCAAAATAATTATTTTTAAATACTGAATCCCTATTATGTAACGATAAAAGCGTTAAAGTGGATACTTTCGACCTACAATATTGTCCTGTCAGCATTGGTTTCTGATGAGAAAGAGGTGGCTTTCTACTGAAACACCACTTGTATTTCACTAAATCTTAGTGTTTTACCTTTAATAAATGTTTTAAAATATATTTTAAATATATTATTCTCTCACTCGAATCTTGAAAACTCCAATTCCTTGTATTGTCTTATAAAATAACTTTGTACCTGTCAAATTCAAGTTTTTCAAAGTAATACCTTTCCTTCACCTTTCTCGGGTGAAGCCAATCCGCCTCAGTATTTGCTCAAATCTAGCTCGCTGCATAATTAAAAGTGAAAAAAAAAAAATGGAAAATTAAAACTCTCGCCTATTTTCTGTTGTCCCCGCACTGCAATGCAATTTTCACTTTTTTTTTTCATTGTTCCGTCGTCGTGTCCGTGTCGCCGCTCCGTTTTCTCATTTTGTCCAAATAGCCTCAAGGCGGCTGGCCGGGGCAAACTTTCGAAATTTAACGCCGGGCACAATGGGGCACCAGGAATTGCCGGGACGAGTGCCAGCCGCAGTGGCGGAGAACAATTACGGGGAGTTGGTAGCCCGGTTTTTCGGTCTTATGCAAACAGGAAACGTATAATGAACAAAGTCCGAACGAGTCACTCACTCGCTCGCCCGGAGTTGTGGCGGGAATACGCCGGAGAGCACGCGACTCGGCACTCTAGACTGCGGCGGACTTGCTGCGACTCCTCCTGGCTGACTCTGGTGCTGGTGCTGGTGCTGGCATTCATCCATTCATTTTTGAGCGGTTTCGTGGTTAACAACCGCTTCCTTATCCTTATTATTTTAATGCCTGCGGCAGCATTCCATCTTACTTACATTTTTCTCTCCATCTCGCCACCGTTGCTGTTGTGGCTTAAATATTTTAACTACCGCCAGCTACTAGTTGGCCGTCGTCTGCCTGGGCGTCTGTCTGGGCCAGGTCTTTGTGCCCATAATTGGGGTTAACTGCGTTCAGCAGGTGAGGAAGCAGCTCTCCTTTGGTCCGATCCGGTCCGCATTGTGTGTTAAAGTGTGCCAAAAGGAAGAGCACACTCCACTGTCCGTGCTGGAGTTTAATTTCAGTTTTCTTTACATTTTTTTTCTGTATATTTTCCTTGCCTCTGGCTTTGGGGCCAGCAATTAACTGCAATTGAAAGTGAAATTGAATTTGAATTTGCAGATGAAAAGCACACAGAGCCGGAATAGACAGGTGTGTGTGTGCTTTTGAGTGGCAGAGTGTCAGAGTTGACACGCATGTTGGGAAAATTCAATTAACAATTTTTGTGCTGCACTCGGTGTGACTCCGTTTTCGTCTCTGGTCGCTCCCTTTTTTGTTTTTTCGCCGACTCATCGCCGATTCAGTTGATAATTATTTTTACGCGCCGAGTTGCAGGGTAAAGTGCATTAAAAATGCAAATGGCAACACTTTGCCACTTTGATGCCAGCGTTGCCAGTGTTGTCACGTTTGCCGTTTTATTAATTTATTAAATTAAAAACAACGCAAAAAGGAGCCAACAGGGCCGTGCTGCCAGGCTCCTCCACTCTGGCATGTGTAATTGTAAATTTATGAGCGTGCCACAAATAAAAAGAAGGCCCAGTACAGTAAAGTAAAGCGAAAAAAAAGCGAAAAAATAAAATAAAAAGGAGAATCCACAGCAGGGGCAACGAGTTCAACTGGGGCGCACTGTCAATCGTGTTGCATGAATTATTAATTATTTGCTTTTCGCACACACATACACAGATACTCCGTGGAAGAGATACGGCGGCAGTGTTGCAATGCGGCAATCGGGCTGTCAACTCGCCGCCACTTTGACAAGGGAAACACTAATAAAATTACTAACCAAAAATGGCAAAAAAAAAAGGCATTCATTCGTTGCGTCACTGATTGCCAATAAAAAAGAGAGAGAAACCGAAATTAGTCTAATCTAATTACCTGTCACGCTTTATTGTCTTTAGCATAACGAAATGGATTTTCGAAAATAAAAAGTCAATGCCTATACAGGCTTTTTTTTCCTCTACGCATCATTCCAAAAAAAGGAAAAAATCGGGGGAAAAATAGAGAGAGGGAGATGTGGGTAGGTAATGTGAGAGGCCAACCCCGAGGCTGAATGGCTGAGGATTCGGTATTCAGGACTCTCCTCCATCCCGCAGCCTTATTTATCCTGCGTTTTCCCTCGGGGGACACGGGCCCTGCCTCGGCTCTCTCTCTCTTTCTCTCTCTCTGTGAATTATTCAGGCCTCAATCGATGGCTGGCCGAGCATCTTCCTCATTGCATACTGTACTAGAGGTATACTCCCCCGTCCGACTTCATATATCCCTCAGTGCCGCTGACAGTTTATTTGCCAAATTGCTTGCATGTAATATGAAACTTTTCCTTCTTTTTTCCCGTTTCTGTTTCGAGGCTAATTTTTAGTTCGGAAAAAGGGAAGACAGCCAGAGAAGAAAAAAATGTGACTGGGTGTGTGCTAAATCGAAAATCTGAAACACGCGTCACACGGCATTAAATGAGGAGGCAGGAGCAGGAGCAGGATCAGGAGAAGGCTTCCAGGGGTAAAGCGGGGTTAGTCCACTAAAGCGGCATGACTCAACCGTTTTCCACGTAGAACGTAGAGTTGAATGCCGGAGCAGCTTATCTCCATTGACATATCTTTATTCTTGACTAAATGCACTGGGAAAAGTTATTATTATATGTAAAATATATGTCAATTAACTTAAAATAGCATAAGAAGCATAATAATAACTTTATTTTAAGTGTCTTCTTAATCGCTGTTAATATTAAACCAGCTGTGCCCAAAGCCCTGACTCGGGAGTCGGCAAATTTCTCTGCCTGGCCTCTGACGGCACACGCACAGCCTCAGTGGTGTTAAATTGCAATTCTGTGACTAAATCTATACTTTTTTATTCTCATAAAAATGCAGTTCTAAAATATCCTTGATCTTAAAAGTATAGACTGCACCTTAAATAGTTTAAAAATAACATAAATATCAAAAAAAACTGTATGTACCTTTTTTCCCAGTGCCACTGCCCAACCCCTTTTGTCCGCATCCTGACCATAATTCATGGAACATTTTAAATTTGAAAATCCGGCCCTTGGAAAGGAGAGACTAATCGGGGAGAGCACACAGTTATTGTTGCGTTATAAATCTAATTAGAATATGTGTGCGTTCGGGGGCCCGTATCTGAATATGCACGTAGACTAAACCAATTCCAACCCCCTTTCCCTCTCCCTTACCCCGCCACTGGGCGGCTCATTTCATATGCTCACCGCATCTGGCCGCATCTGAAAATTGCCAATGGCGCCGCTGCGTCTGGGGCAATAAATTTGATTTGTTTCAAATTACAGTAGAACGCAACGCGAAAAATTGTATTTTCTCTTCTTTCGTTTTTTTTTTTTTTTTTGGCTGCATTTTTCGGGGCTGAGCCGCCAAATCGAATTGAATCTGGGAATCCTTAAGCTGGGAGCTGCGGTTGCTCTTTGTGGGCAATTTTCATAATTTACATAAGCAAATCAAATTGTAAAACGTAATTCCAAGACAAAGGAAGCGAGAAGAATGGCGGTCTGAGCCGGCTTAGAAAAGGGAACTATGTTGAGTGGATGGCGCAGATTTCAGGCTCTTTATTTTTTCCCAACTCGCACTCACTTGTTTTTGGTGAAATTTGTGTCAGCTTTTTGCAAAAGCATTTTCGCTCCAGCCAGAGGCTCCTTTGTTCCCTCGAATGCGTCAAAGGAATTTGGCTCAAGTGGTGTGAGTGTGCGAAGAGTTGAAAGGATAGCGGGAGTGTGAATACTGAATCGGGTAAGCCGTTTGAAGTGAAAGTGTTCCAATATGTGTGCCACTTTCTTGCCCAACACTAGGCAACAATCGATGAGGCCTCCGATTAAGGACGTTTACCAACACTGCCCGGGTCACTTTCACACATGACAAGTAGCTTTTTTTACGCATGTGTTCCGTGGAGTAGTCCTATTGAAAATTGTGTAAAATTTCTGTACAAATTGTGAGAGAAGTCCCGACACTCCCAGCGAGTGCATTTTAGAAACGATAAAACAACGAGACAAGGAAAATCCTCTACACAAACATCAGGAGCTGCGAACCGAGAACCACCCAGGAGACTGGAGCAAGGAAAGGATCCCCCGAAGGAGACATAATGAAGCCTTTGAACACGGCACTCTAAGCCACAGATTCTAACCATAACCAACCTCGATCCGTTCCATTTTGGGCTCCTAGCAAGTCTCGGTTCCAGACTCTAGGTCTGTATCTCTGGCGTTCAGTTTGCCGTCAAGCCCTTGCTTTCTTAAAGTGACAGACAGAGGTACCGAACACACACCATATTCTTTAGCAGTCTGTGTGTACGTACGCACATATATCTGGATATATGTCGTTTGGATCGTGACCAGGCCGCATCGGTAGCAATGTCCACTGCCTTGGCAGCGGCAACGGCAATGGCAGCGGCATCCTCGAGTGCCGCGCCGGCAGCAACGAGCCTCACCACCACCACCACCACAAACAACACCACAAACACCAGCATAGTCACAGCCACAGCGTCGCCGGCAACGAACACCACCATCACGAATACAGCAAAGACCACAATCAATCAATCGGCCGGAACACCGGAGCAGGCCACGGAGTCGGAGGACTACCTGCAGGAGGAGCAGGTGCCGCCGGAGCTAGTAGATCACAGCCTGCAGGCGCAGGGTCACCAACTAATATACCAGACTGCTCCGAAGCCGAGGCGCCAGCGCAGGGCGACGGTGGTGCACACATGCCCCAGGCCGCCGGGTGGCTACAGATACTCCATGGAGTTTCTCTACGGGATCGGCAGCTGTATGGCCGGCACCACCCTGAACATAGCCACGCCCTTGTCGATAACGCCGCGCAACGTGAGGACGACGCCCCCCTCGCTGACCACTCGCATGCCCCTGCTGACTACGATGGGCATGCCAGCCTCTGCCTCGCCCCGTCCCATTGACGGTAGTCTGCACAGGAATCGTTATGCGATAGGCGTGGTGGCACCCGGATCTCCAGGAGGACTCACGGCGGTAACAGCGGCTGTGCCAACATCTTCACAAACTACGACAACTGCAACGCCGGGCTCCTCGCCGGGATCCTCTTCCCCGGGTGGTGTCATAACCAACGGATCTTCGGGTAATCTTCCCACAGCCCAGTTCATCTACCAGGGATATCTGCCCAGCGGACCCCAGCGGCGCCTGTGGCATGCGGAGAACGCGTTCTGGCAGTTCGACCGGAACTATCCGTACAATCAGGGCTACGCCTCACAGTACGGCATACCCATGATGCCTGTGGGATTCGAGCATCCGTATGGCAGCCAGCGGATAATATATCCTGGCTACTACAGCCACGCCACCGGGCCATTCCATGCGGCTCCAGTGCCGGGAATGCCGCGGGTCAGTCGCCATGTGACCACCAGCACTCCCCAGCAACAGCAACAGCAGCAGCAGCAGCAGAAGCATTCGGCGGCACAGCAGCAGCCACAACCGGTACCCCAGCAGCAGCAGCAGCAGCCAGCGGCGCCGGCAGTGGTGAGTGTCGAAACCAGCGAGGAACCAAAGCCACCTTCTGGCAATGGCCAGAACATGGGCTCGGTAACATGGCGCCACCAAGCCCCAGGAGCACATCCCGAACGCCGTCAGTCGTCGGCACCGAGCTCGGCGACTTATCACCGGGAATCCAAGTCGTACTACAACAGTGCCACGGGTGCCACCGGCGGAGGACCTCGTTTCAAGGGGCCCTTTGACCAGCAGCAAGCTGGGGGTGGGAGTGCCAGGAATTACCCACTAGGAGCTGCCCCATTAGGTGCTGTTGCTGGAGCAGCCCCAGCAGCGGGAGCAGTCGGATCCAGGGATCAGAACTCGCCGAGTGCCAACCAGAGTCGCAACTACCAGGGATCCGGGAGCAACAACAGCTATTCCAAGGGGCGTCACCACGGCAAGCGAGGCGGCAAGCACTTGCACGGCAAGGAGCCCACCTCGAACTCCTCCGGGTCGCTGTCCGCCTCCTCATCGAAGTCCCACCTGGAGAGGGGAGCCAGCTCGACTACCTCCCTTGCTGCCCAGCACAAGCATCCCAATCGCTCCTACCGCAACCGGTTCCGCTACATCAACAGCAATGAGGCGTCGGCGGATCGGAAATCTGTGACCATGGGCGTGGCAGTGCCCGTCGCCACCTACCACCAGCAGCCGCCACAGCCTGCCGGGATGCGGAGGCTGCCCAAGTTCCAAGGAGCAGCTGCCTATCAGGGACATGTGCTGGAGGGCGGGAAGCCAGTGGTCAGCCGGCAGCAGTCCCGCTACTACCAATCGCGCAACATGGATGCCTATGTTTACCAGCCCGGACACTATATGCTGTACGCGACAGGGGCGGCGCCAATGGGACTCGGAGGCGGAGTGGTACACCCGGGACTAGGAGGCATGGCCATGGGGCCAGGAGCAGGAGGAGGAGGCGGAGGAGCTGGAATCGCAGAAAGTGGAAGTGGAGGTGGTGGAGGAGGGGCAGCTACGGCCAGGGCCAGCAGCGCCACCTCGGAGGGAGAGCAGCCGCTGGACTCGGACTTTGATCAGCGCCAAGATTATGCTGACTTGGGTCTGGATCCAGCCAATGGCGGCTTCTCCTCCGACCTGGAGCCGCTCGGTTACAAGCAGGACACCTCCGAAATGGACGCGCACTCGTGCCTCCTGTCCCATCCGTGCTCCGACATCGAGATCGCGGACGCCCAGTCCATTGCCAGTGCGGCGCCCAGTACGACGGCCAGCCTGGACAGCGATACCACCGAGAGCGACCTCAGCGGCGCCTCTGTGGAGTCGGTGGTTCGCAAGGTAATGGTCAGCTGCCTGGCCATTGCCACCGGGGCCGAGGTGCCCGATCTGAATGGCCCGAACCTGGTGCCCTACGGCGACATGCATCATCTCATGGAGCTGGAGTTCCAGTCGCAGCCAGCCATGACCAATGGCTACAGGAGCGTCATGCATCATCATCATCAGTCGATCCACCACCGCATGCGGGGCATGAGCTGCTGCGGCGATATGTTGAGCCAGCCCCCGGAGGAGATGGCCTACAAGCTGGAACAGGAGCAGCAGCAGGAGGATGCCATCGACGGCGGAGGGAAGAGCCGCTACGAGGAGGCCGACTTTGTATCAGTGGAATCAGCCTGCAGCACCAAGAGTGCCGAGGCTTGCCTGTCCGCAAGGAGCAATATCAACCTGGTAGGTGAACCTCTTAGCTAACTGCCCTTACCTTTGCAGAGGATTCCTTATCTAATTTTGATATTAATATTTTCTAAATTTTAAAGAAATTAATAAACTCGAAACAATCCATCTGCAAAGGTTTTTAAGACTCAGTTCTTCTAGTTTAAAATCCAAAATATCCAACAAATTATCATCCAAAGCCAAAGGAGTCCCCGGAGGATGGAGTTCCCCAGGACCAGGACATGCACAACTGCTATTGGCGCGAGTTCTTTGGCTACACGCCAGCGGATCGCTTCTTGCTTCGGGCCAGGCTAGTGGAGATGAAGCGTCCGCCCAGAACAGTGCCCAACAGCACCAAGTGGGAGCCCCTGTCCCTTTGCATATGGCGGAAGTTTCTGGAGGCACAGCAGACCCGTCACATCTACAAGACCAAGATGCGGCTGTGGCGCTACATTTACACAGTGGCCATGGTGAGTCTGGGATCTAATGCCAAAGCCCACTTATGTTTCGAACTCCCTTACCCACCATCATCGATCCGCAGTCGGCCTATCCGCGGTACGGCTTGTATCTGGTAGGCTCCTCGATCTCGCACTTTGGTTCCAAGTTCTCGGACATGGACATTTGCATGCTGGCCTGCACGAATCCGAACCTCGATCCCCGGATGGAGGCCGTCTACCATCTGCAGCTGATGAAGGAGCTCCTCAGCCGCACGAATGAGTTCCAGGACTTTAATCTGATCGAGGCCCGGGTGCCCATCCTGCGGTTCACCGACAGCCGCCACAAAGTGGAGGTGGACATCAACTTTAATAACTCCGTTGGCATCCGGAACACCCACCTGCTGTACTGCTACTCCCAGCTGGATTGGCGAGTGCGTCCCATGGCCCTGACCGTGAAGCAGTGGGCCCAGTACCACAACATCAACAATGCCAAGAACATGACCATTTCCAGCTACTCCCTAATGCTGATGGTCATCCATTTCCTCCAGGCCGGAGCCAGTCCGCCGGTTCTGCCTTGCCTGCACAAGGTCTATCCGGATAAGTTTGGCCTCCTGCTGCCCAGCGACTTTGGCTACGTGGACATGAACGAGGTGATGGGTCCGTACCCCTCGGACAACACCCAGTCCCTGGGCGAGCTCCTGCTGGGCTTCCTGCACTATTACAGCGTCTTCGAGTACGGCAAGTACGCCATCTCGATCCGCGTGGGCGGAGTCCTGCCCGTGGAGGTGTGCCGGGCATCGAAGGCGTCCAAGAACGACATCCACCAGTGGAACGAGCTGTGCATCGAGGAGCCCTTCGACCAGACCAACACGGCCAGGTCCGTGTACGATTCGAACACGTTCGAGCGCATCAGGGCCATCTTCCTGGCCAGCTATCGGCGTCTGGACTCCACGCGGAACCTTAGCTCGGTTTTCGAGGACTATGACGGGCCCACAATTGTGATGCAGCAGCCGTCGGGGGACTCGGAGTGTGATTTCTACGAGGGCCAGCAGCAGCAGCATCAACACCATCAGCACCAGATGACCAACAGGGCCCTCTTCCGCTCCAACAGTGAGTTTCCCTCGCCGCGTCCCCTGAAACTGATGGTGGACAAGGCCACCACCGCAATTTGGACCGATATAAATATAAGAACCGACCAGAAGGAGCCAGAGGAGGAGCATTCCCAGAAGATGGGGGTCGACGATGATCCAGAGGCCACCGAGCCACCGCTTGCATAAAAAACTCTCACCACAATTCGTAACAAAAGCACACAAAAAAACACTCCACTCTCAAAGAGAAGTCAACAAAACATTCACTTAAACCCCATCAGGACGTAAAAAAAAATTTTAACGTTGTGAAAGTAAGTTTTTTAGTAACAGTTGCCGGGCGCGTTCACACCAATTTAAATTTGACGTTGGTAATTATATATGCCTAGGAAATTTAGTGAAATGACCAAATAAATAATCACAAAGCATCCAAGGCAATGCAAAGTCGGTCGCAAAAAAAAAGCACTAAAATCGGCAGAAAAGGCAAGAAAAATCTTCATCACGAATCAAACAAACTAAACTAGTTTTAAACCAGCTTCAAAGCAATACAATTGTTGCAAAAATCCTGAAAAAAAATATTTAAATTCAAAAATAAAATTAAAAAAAATATTTAAAAAATTATAAAATTTGAAGAAAAAAAAAGAAAGCAAAACATAGGAAAATCCAAAGATTCAAGAAATACCTAACAATGCAGGGAAATAGGCTTTTCTACCCCAGAGGTTTCCACTTTTTTACCTGCAAAAAACCACAAAAATGTAATAACCCATAAAAACACAAAAAAAAAAACACATACAAAATGCTCTATAAAACCAAACAGCACACATTTTTGTAACAAAACAGTGTAAAATGTAAAAACCGCGCTAAACATCTTCAGAAAACGCTCTCATGAGTTGAAAGATTGAGCTTTCAAGCTCAACCAAGAACTTAAATAAATCTTGATGATAGCGCCAAAAAAATGATAATGAAATAAATAAAATAAGCACGATAATAGTGTTGTCACCTTGGTAGGGGAAGGGGATATAAGAGAGCAGGAACATTACTTGTATACTTTCGGCTTAGATTCGGGAAAGAAAAAATAAAAATTTTGTACTGGGTAGAACTTATAAGTTGCAGGCAAAGTGGGAAAGAAAGAGATCTTTCCGAAAAACATGTGGTCTACAAAAAGCGGAAATTTCTTTTGCATTTAAAGGAGAGCTTAACTAAGCGATTATATCGATTCCCTTTTAAATAGAGTCCACGGATATATCAATATATATTTTAAAGCTAGGATTGAATCCAAAACCTACTTTAATTAATCTGAAATAATTAATATAAATTTCATAATCATAGGAAATATGTTCCGTTGAATTAACTAGTTGATTACTTGACATATTCACTGCATGTGTGTGCATACTCGTATATCAGCCAAAATGAAATCATCCATCATGAGGCCATTAGATGGCGAGTCTTCATTTCAACACTAGGACTAGGACTCGGACTCGGAGTCTCTGGGGTCTCGAGCTGAATGCGAATGAAATTATGTAGGATGCTCAATTTGATATTCCGCTCTGATTAATTCTTAGTGGTTGCCGTCATCATCGAATATCACCCCTGGGACACACACTCACTCTGCGAATGGCCGGAATTCTCGCACATGTTTCAGTTTGGCAATTATCTAAGGAAATCAAATCAAATCATTGATGCAGCTGTTACGCAAGGGGGGATGATGGGTGCTGGATGGATGCTGAGTGGTGGTGGCCGATGGACAATGCCATCTATCAGTCTATCTGGGGGCGTGGCGGCATCGGTACTAACTCTGTTACCATCCGCATCTGTTCGGGGAAATTGCCAGAGAGAGAGAGCGGTATCGATGGCAACCAAAAATGTCAGTGCAGCAAATTATTTCATCAATTGCAATGCTCGATTTCAGTGCATCGGGGATGCTGGTCGGCCCTGTCCCGTGTTGGGTAATTGATATAATGCCGATGGGTTCCTGTACTCTGTACTCCTGTCGTCGCCCACCTAATGGCGTCGAACTGTCAACGGGATTTGGATTGGATTGGGCTTACAATTGGGACTTTGGGTGGGTGGTGTGGTGTCTGCAATGCAATACAGTGTGGCAAAGCCATCGCTGTAGCCGTCGCCATAATCATCATTATCATTAACGCAGCCGGAACAATTGTCACACTAATTTGCGCATATGTGCAAAAATGTTTGGCAATTAAACGCCGCAGCGGAGTCCCTCGATCATTTTTCATTCTCTCCCAAAGTAATTAATGTCTTTTGTTAATGGTAATGCATTTGCATTCGCAATTGGAATTATACCCCAATTCAAAGCTAAGACAATTTGCACAACAAAGGGCGCTCGCGATGGAATGCTGAAGGATGAACTTCATTAAAATTTTGCATGGCGCGGCGCGGCACGGGATCGGGATTGGGATTGGGAAAATAGAGAGCAGCAGCTGCTGCATTAAAATTCCTGTCCGGGATTTGCTCTTTGGTCTTGAATAATTATTCATTGTCATTGTAATTGGCGTGCCAGGCGCTAAATGGAATCATAAAAGGGGAGCGGAGGAGCGGAGGAGCGGTGGCAGTGGGAAAATGGAAAAACTCGGGCTGGGCTGGCCTGGGCTGACAATTTTCATTTTTCCACCAGCCAGCCACCAAATTGAAGTTGCTCGATTACTTGGACACTTTTTTTTTGCCGCCCGCCCACATGTCGAGAGGTCTTCTTTTTTTATTTTTTGCGCTGTCCTGGAGAAAGAGCGATTACTCCCCATGGGTCTCGGGGATTGGGATTGGGTTTTCGGTCTCGGTTTTGGTCTTGGCTTTTATATTGTTTGGGACACGTACGGGAATTTTCATTCGATGTCATTTCAATTTTCCTCTGCTCTTTTTTTATGGACGCACAGAGACAAAAAGGGTTTCGATTGGAAAAGATGCAGCTAAAACACAAGGACCTGACATGGGATTGCGTTTCTATCGCCAGGGACGTGGGGCCTGGACGTTCCATCCTTTGGGCCTTTGTTGCCTGGTTGGTCACTGAGCAACAAATTACCTGAGGCAGGTGCACAACAACTGCAAGAACAAAGGACTTACTCAGTCTTGGGTGTGGGAATGAGCGAACGAAGGAATGAATAAATGAATGAGTGCCCAAAATGGGTAAGAGAATGTGCGAGTGCAAGACTGAGTGATTCCTGATTGAGTGAGCCGCCTTGGCAGCCCTATTTTAAAGAACTTCAAAGGTGCTTGATGCGATTTTAAAGCTATTAATGGTAATAAATACTTTTACCAACTAAGTAGCATATTGTATTTTAATGAACCTTAAGTACTTGTATTTTTATATTAAATATTTAATTGTTTACTACATTTTCCCCCGTATTTGTTCTTCTAATTGCAGGTAAGCTCATTACGTCAATCCTTTTTAACACACCACAAAAGCGGCAGAATCAACAACAATAATAACTAATGTTGGCGTAAGTGCTTGTCTACAATTTTAATTAGTTTTAAATGCAATTTAATGCATTTGTTTTTTGTGCTTGTTTTTTTTAATGCCGTGTTTTGGTTTGGGAAATGCTAAAGCACTTTGCATTATTTCAGACTCGGAGAACGCAGAGCGCGTTGCACTGAGTTTAAATTTCGAAAACAATAAATCATTTGTACTGTGTGATAAATGCCATGCATAATTTTATGCAGATTAATGTGGGTATTGGCTATTGCTCACATGTGTGTGCATTCCCGTACAATTAGAAAAGCATTAAATATTTAAATATCCAGTGAGGGATTAGTGTTTAAAAACAAACATTTATGTTATGCTATGTTTGCCTTTGCTTGATTATATGAACTCTCCTCCGAATGTTAGGGTATGTGCACTTTATTTACTTGGCCAAATATGTCCTTTTTTTACGATTCACTATAAAAAGAATGGGTGACACATGAACCCTTTCCAAGAAAGAATTTTATTCCTTTAGTTTTATAGCTCATTTGGAGTTTGTTTTTCCGTTTCCGCCCCTCGCATTGAAAACAACTCAATTTCTGTAATGGCCACGCCTGGCCCATAGTTAAACGCCTCGGATATAACTATTCGAAAAGGAAACAAAAAGAGGGAAAATCAATCAATGTAAAATGGGGGAAATCCCCTTACTATAAAGCTTTAAGGCGTGTTTCCACTGTCGCTGCCACGCCCACCGCCGTCGCCGCCGCCGCTGCTGCCGCCTTTTCCGCCGTTTCGGCAATCAAGCTCATTTATTATGCATTTTTCATACGAGTATGATGGCGTTATTCCCTCTTTTTTTCGGCGAACTCTCTGTGCAGACAATTTAAAATCAACCGCAGAAAAAGCTGCCTGGCTGGAAAATATCCTGCAAGTGGATAGAGAGAGGATGTGAGAGGCAGGGACACGCATGCCAGAGTTGCCTTTATGCGCTGTGTGACAACCGACGGCATACAAAATCGATCGCAAAAATCCACGCACAGACACAAATTACCCGCATTTTTTGTTTATGGGAAAGAAATTGAAATTCATGCAGAACAGGGCCAGGGCCCTTCATCATCCGTGTCCATATCCATATCTGCCGGAATATATCTAGCTGCAATCCATATATCCCTGTCGTATCGCTGTCATCAATGGCCCCCTAACAATCCATCGATAAAGAAGAAATCTTATACAGTTGTGGGTATAAAAATATAATTATAAACTCTAAATATAAATTTAAACATTGGTGTGGCTGTGGCAGAATCTGAACAAAGCATTAAGCGCGGTCAAATTGTCTATTTCTTAAGTAATCTGGCCACTTTTTTATTTTGTTTAGTCAGTTAGGGTTTCTTACTTATGATTTTTTTAAATTTATGAAATATTATACAATAAAATTATACATTTTTTATAAATTTGATCCAAGGTATTAAATTGCTGCCCTATTATCTTGCCTATCGCTGTAATTCGTTACAAGAATTGTTTCCTCTTTTTTTGGTGGGAGAATGTTGAAGAGTTACAAAAAGAGTTTTTTGGCGAGGGTCGCTGCTTGTTTACCTGGCCCCCTCGACGGTTGCCACATGCACATTTGCATATCGTTTCAAGTGCGAACCGTTCGTCGTTCGGGGGGCTGGTGGGGGCGCAGAAGTCGAGTAGGCGTGGCACTGCTTATCGCCGCAACACTTGCCGCGAACGGGGGCAAGTATTTCCGTTGCCTGGGCACGCTTGTTAGTCGCGAGTCAGCCGAGGAGCTCGAGGCGAAAAGTGGAAAAAGGGGCAAGTGTCAGCTCTGCGGCGGAGTTCAAGTCAAAGTTGCTGCTGCTGGTTGTCGCTTAACGATTTCGTGTCATTTTTTGCATTTCCTTCTTCTGTGCAAGGCTTTCAGTTTTCAGTTTTATTTTCTCCATTATATCCCCCAACCTCCTGCGGTTTTTCCATCCGTTTCGAGTGAGCGACGGCCAGTCTTATCGCGTGCAACCTGTGTGGCACCTTCAGACAGCCACACAGACTGAAGAGAGAGTGATAAAAATTAAAGCAAAAATAGAAGGGAGAAAAAAAAGAAAACATTTAAGAAAAATCATAATAAGAAAAAGCAGGACTTGGCTTGCAGGGAAATTCATACTGTGGAAATAAATCAGAAAGCAGGAGAAAGGCGCTCGGTCGGTCTCGTAAATTTCGCTGGCCCCGCTCCGTGTACGTGTTAGAAACTTCTCAGGTGTCAGTCGTTAGGATCTTTGGAAAGTGAAGTCAAGTCGCAGGACTCGAGCGGATGTTCGCTCTATCTGCAATGCAGAAGATAACTTTTGCCAGGGTCTCCTTCTGGCCGTCTGTCTGGCGGCATAACATTTGCATTTTCGCCTCGATTATGAATTTTCGCTATAGTTGTTCCGAAATGATGAATGTGCCAGGGCCAGCAAAGTGTCTGCAATTAGTGGCAGGAAGGCAGCCAAGATGCCCAGCACCGGGAACGGAAAGCCGGGAATCCTTCCAAGAAGTTGTCGCGAATCCGATCAATTAAAAAGCAACTTACGGATGCTGGGGGTCATGGCTGCCGACTGTCAGTTCCTTCTTGGCGCTCAGTGTGATTAATTTCAGGGCCCATTTGCATGCGCCATGGTGAATGATGCCATAATCCTTGCTGGCTGCTAGCTGCTGTCCCTTCTACAGCTTCTGGCCCATTCTTCGTTGCAATTTTAAGCAATTCTTTCGCCTTAACTGGAGGGTATTGTGAGTATGTTAAGCAGCTGGAAAAGCTCCAAATATTCCAAGGAGCCTGAAACGGTTTCTTAGGCGGGAGTTATTGAAATGTATTTTTAAAGAAAAAGAAAATACTAGGAAATGCACACAAAGCTTAGCCGCCTCAGGAGGTTTTTTAAGAAGATTACTTACTACATAATTATTCTATTTTAATATAACATATATGTGAGTTATTAGCTTAAAACTAAAAGCCTTAAAATTTATAATTTAATGTGTAATGTGTTCATCATTTTTTGAGAGTATTATTACCTTCGACCATCTCTTAAATTTAAATATTTTACTCTTCATTCCGCCAGTGGAGAAAAGAAATTAAAAAAGCATGCCGCTCTGTCTCCGGGTTTTGCTGGCAAGGATAAGGCTTAAGTGTCTGCCAGGGCTCAGACTCCTACCTACCTTGTCCTGCGTCCTGTTTTTTTTTTCTCTGGACCTGGACAACGCTGCAGTCCGCGCTGCGAAGAATATTACAAAAAAACGTGCCAAACGTTTATTTAAAAGGATTTATGTGCGTTACGTGCTAAATGTGAAATAATAATTTTTCTTTCTCATTCTTTCTCCGCTCGCTCTCACCCTTTTTCTTTTTGTATTTTTTAATACCTTCTGCGAGTGCAGGCTGCAGCTAGAGAGGGTGAGCGAATAGCTTCCACACCCTTAATCTCGTTTCTCTCCTTCTGTGGGGCATTAACTCAAGTCCTTTTCGCAATTTTTATTGAGCTGACTGGACGCATGAAATTTTTGTGGGTAAACCTCGATGCTCTCGGACTCGCCTCAACTGAGATTTTTCCCGGCTACGAGACTTAATTGCATTTCTTCGCCAGCTTCAGCTACTTTTTCTTATCTGCGCGCTGTGGATTTTAAGTGCTGGCCGAAAGGAAAAGTTTTCTCTTTCAGTCTTCGTCTCAGTCTCAATTTTTGCGGCTGCCACTGCCAATTTTTGGCTTTTCTTCGGGCAATTTCTTTATTTGTATTGAAATCGAAAATGCGTAGCTGGGGAATAGCCAAAGCGGAGAACTAGAGAACTGGAGAGTGGTCACAACAATGGCCACGACACAAGACCAAGTCCAAGTCCAAGTCCATGACCAAAGTCCGTGTTCATTTTCCCAGTTGGGTTTCCACTTATTATTGCCGCCTCTATACTGTGTACTTCTGTCTCTTTCTAGGGCCGTCTGTCCGTTTGTTTTGCACCCCGCACGCATATAGCATAATAATTAGGTGGAGAGTCCTGCGCTGCCATCCAGACGCGTCCTTCCACTGTCTGACTCTCCATTCAGACAGGCTTACCGATATAGAGTGAGATATGGGGTCACACTTTGTACAGTTCATTTTGCGGCGCACAAAGTTTCTTAATTTTTTCCTCGCCTTTTGTCTTTGGCAAATGGGAAATGGGAAATACGAAACACGAAACAAAACAGAGAAAAGTTTTAATATGATTTGCAGTCAGACATTTTAGCCATTGCCAGCAGCTACAAATAATTAAAGCATCTCCTTAAAGACTTGTGTTCCATGCTCCCTTTTTCCTTGCGTATCCTTCGGTTGGGCTCTTGAACTTTACTTAGAGCCATAACTTATGCATTTGCATCTTGGCCTCCAGGAATGCTGCGGATAATTGGGCGTGGCCAGGCAAGCACATCTGGTGGGGTCTGGTGTGTGTGTGTGTGACTAGTTTTTGTCGTGTGTTTTAACACTGAAATAAATTTAAAAAGAATTTCGGACAGAAAAGTAGGGACATAGGATTGTATAGAACATTGTTTCATAAAATTTTCTGGCTTTAAAAATGGATTATAAGTTAAGTTTAACAGATAAAAGTTATAACCAAATAGTATTTATTTATGAAAAAGGCTTTTAAACTTTAAATTCTTTAACCATTTCCGCGATTTTATATTTCTTTTGACAGCTGTATGGCCATTTTCCAACAAGACTTCTTTGGGTTTTCTTTATTCTGTTTGTTTCCCTCTTAATTTTCTTCCACTTTCTCTTCGAGTGTAGACAATGTGTTCCTTTTTTAGCTTCAGCCTCAACTTTACGTTTTTTGTGCCCAACTTATTACCTTAAACTTGGCGAAAAGGTTGTTGACTGGCTGCAATTTGTTGACACAGACAGGCGACTCCTAAAGTGGGTGTAAGGATCTGCGCCCGAACGTGTGTGGCCTTATACACATTTACTCGTATGTACATATATATATGTATGGAAGTTTAGGGAACGGAGCTGGGTGTCCTGGCTGTGTGTGACTCTTAGGCATGTGCATTTGTCTAAGGCGCTGGCAAATTGAAATTCATATGTATGCTGGCTCTTTCTTTTCTTACTCAGCCTGCTTTCCGCCCTGAATTTTCTTCGTTTTTTTTTTCAGTTTTTCTGTCATTGTTTTGCATTTGTGTGGAGTGCATTAAGGGACGCCTGGTTTTCCTTGGCAAATTTTCATTAGCAAACGCAGTAACTGCTGATGGGATGTGACGTCGTCCTTTCCTCCTCCAAATTGACCAAGCTGCAATAATCCTCTTCGCTTGCTCTGAGTGTCGAAAGCTTTAAAGGCGCTCAAGTGAAAGTAATCGCCTTGGCCAGCAGTGCATTTCAGCATTTTATGTTTGTCTAATTCAATTAAGCCAAAAGAGGAGTTATAAAAATGGGGACTTGAAACAGAAAGAAAAGGAAAACCACAAGAGAAGAAGAATATTTAGAAAAATATTACAACTACGTAGAGGCTGCTATTAAAGTTCCTTAAAATCTTAAAGGCGCCAGGGAATTAAGTTAAGTTGCTATCTCTTCCGCAGGGCTGGCTGCGGCAATAAAACTTCAATTAAATTAAATAAATCTCTGTAAAATGCGCAACTTTTCCATCGGGCAGAGAGACCGAGAGAGAAGCAGAGAGAGAGCAATCAACAAACAGCCTGCGGTCATCATTAAATGTCTAATTTATTTCGAAAACAACAACAAGAACAGAAGCAACAACTTGGCCAAACGGGAAAATTCAGTTTTTACAACAAGATTTTCCATTTTCCTTGGCCATCCGCCAGTCAAGCCCAGGCAGCCCTCTCGCTCGTCGTAAAAATTGATTTAATAAAACAGGCACGTTTCCATTTGAAGTGCTGTAAATATTAATTTAGTTGTTGCTTCTCGCACAGCTGCGACACGCCCACACTTTCCACAGGGAGGCGGCTACTTGTGGATGGGGTCCTTCGGGCGGGGTGTGGCGGGGACATCATCAAAGCCGAGTGGAAAACTTTGATAGAGATCACACGACGGCCTTCATTAACAATGGGCGAACCGCTTCGCCGAACCGGATCTGACTTGTAAACCATCTTTGGTTGTCATTTATTTTCTTTGTTGCTTTGTTTATTATCTCTTATCATCGCAAAAGTTCCACTTTAATGAGTTTTATCTGAGAGGTGGGCGGGTTTCCCCGGAAAATTGACTGCTATTTTCAAAGGCCGCGAGCGAGCTGTGAACGCGCACCGAAAGAATGAAAGAATACTTGAAGGCAATCAAATGGAAAATATGCTGCTGTTACTTTGTTATTTCGCTACCGAATTTATGAATATTTATGAGAGTGACAAAAGTTTTGCGCCAACCAAAACCGAACGCAACTCAACCCCTGCAGCGAGAGAGACCTGTTTAGTTTTGCCTCGTTGTTTATTTTATTTAAATGCGCCTTCCAGCTCTGCAATTGTATATTAATTCCCTCATGCCAGCCCCGCTAGACAGCGACAAATGCTAACTGACAAGACAATTTCGCTGGGGTTTGCTTGCTGTTGGCTGAGCAAAAGTTTTGTCCGCTACGAGAGGATCCCTAGCAGCTGACACGGCCATGGCAACAGCAGCTAGCAGCTACTAGACAACAAAACTTGCCACTGACACACGTTGACATCGAATTATGCAAAAATGGCAAAAGGCGAATTAAAAATGCAAATTCGCAGCGACCAAAAGTTGAAGGACACCCCTAAAAATACACACAGCCATGCTGGCAGGGAATGGAAAATGGAGCGACTGCCATATACCAGGTCCAAGAACTAATCAAGTCAGCTTGACAGTCGTGGGCTGGCGTCCGGGGCTAGACATTATTTGATGATGCTTGAATTGACTTGGCCAAGTCAAGTGGAAATATCACATTTCGACTGGGAAGCAGGACACTGTATTTAGGGGGAAAAATATTAGCCAGGAAAATGCCTTTGCTTTTTGAACTTGATTTTTCCCTTCGTAGGAAACGTGAACTGAAATGATAATTGTGTGTGGATATCTACTGAAAAATCTATGGGAGATTGAATTTTGAGGAAAAAATTTAGATATCGGAAGTAACTTTTTCAAATGAATATTTAAATTTTTCTAAGGGCATGGAGAGGGAGAGTGAAATATTTATAAAGTTTTAAAGAGATTACAGGTTCTTGTTCACCGAATTGTATTTTTGTTTCGAGAAATCTTTTGGAGCTTAGTCTTTAAACCTACAGAACAGAATTTAAATATATTCATTTTTTAACAATATATTAATTATAGGCCTTGCATAAACAGATTTCGCTTAAATTTGTACAGAATTTTATGACATTTTATTACTTTAATACAACCAAAAAAATGCCTTCAAAGATTTAAGAGTACTTCCCTCGTCGTTGGTTCGATCTCACCTCGGTAAAAACATTTCATTATTTCTATTCATTGATTTTAGTTGGCAGCTCACGCCTTCGCTTAGTATGCGCTTCAATTGAAATTGTTTTGCGGGTGGGTTTATTCATGTGATTGTCATTCGCTTACGCATGAAAATGCGCTCTGCCGTGCACATGAAAATAAATTGAAAAAATGCCTTTGGCTTGGCGCGGCTCCTCTTATTTCTTCAGCCGCTCAGTCAGGCAGCCAGTCATCGCTTTGTCAATCTGTCGCTTTTCATATTTTCAACATTTTCCCTACAAAATAGCTTAACTGCCTGTGTCAGCTGCATGTGGTTGTGGCAGAGCCTGGAATGGTTGGCTGGGATTGTGGTGCTGTGGCGGTGCGGTGGCGCCTGCCCCAAAACCCAATAAGTATGCAGTACGGTTTGCCATTGTCAACTGCCTCTGATTGCTGGCTGAAATGCTCAGAGCTTCTTACCTGACATTACGTATACGCCATGCTGTGCCCGCGCGGAGTTTTTATTGCTTTCGATTTTCATTTTGACTGCTCGCACGTGCGACGACACGGAGGAAAGCGGTAACTGGGAAATGGGGCATCCCGCCCCCTTCGAGTGCCGTGTCCTAAACTTTCCAGTTCGATGGCGTAAATTTTCTTTAAGCATTATTTTATTACATATTTCCCAGGCAGGCAGGCTGGCTGGCTGGCTGGTTGGCTGGCTGGCTGGCTGTCTGGCAGGCAGCCTGGCAGTCTTGTCCTTTTCATCCGCTGCTTGGCTGGGTTTGTTTTCGCTTTGCGTGAAATTCAATTTCCCATTTCCCACACATACTACAGTTCATGTAGCCATCTGAGACACTGGCTTGGCTTTTCTTTTTCCTGTTTTCCCCTTTTTCTTGTTTTTTTCCTCTCATCCAACACTCTCTATTTTTCCCGGCTCTCGATATAAAGATATTCATTCAGCCTGGCTATGACACGACTTCATTTTTGCATATACTCGTATGTGGAGGGCCAGAGAAGAGGCAAAAAGAAGCCAATACAGTGGGTTTCGGCACTGTAAAGATAAATAGTTTAATGTGGATTAATTTAAGAGGTTTAATAATCGGTTCAAAATTAAATAATATTTCTAATTAGCTAGCTAATTTATAATAGAAATCTTTAGACATAACCATTATCGCTTTTCTGATGCTGAATTTTAAACTTTGAAATCTTGTTTGAATGGAAATCCTTCAACGTTTTATTGTTCGTTACTTCATTTGCCTTGATGCATTACTTTAAAGGACAAACAACTCTAGTAAATCCTTCAATTGTTGAACTTAATAACGGAAAAATCTTATTTATTGCTGCTAATATACAAAATGAATGCCATATAAATATTTATTGTAAAACGAAATATCTTTGTGCTTCACCAAGTACAATAAACATTTTAAGACAGATTTTTCCGGGTATAAAGCCCTCTCTATTCTGAGTGATTTATGGATTTTAAAATAAAGAATTATGGAAACTTCTCCAAGACCTTCTTTTATGTGATCTTTAAAGTGAAAAATTAAATTTAACTAACTTGACTCTGACTTATGAGGTTGAGTTACCACAGTTTTTACAGCCCAGCGGCGGCAGGCACCCTGTAGTTTAATCGTTTTTGCCGCTTTCCCTATTTTCCCCATCGCCAGAGCCCTCGGCCCATCCCGTCGTTCCCCTTTATGGTATCCTTTCGTGTGTGTTTCAATGGCTTCCCTGCTTATCTGCAGACGCCATCGCTGCCGCCGATTTACTTTTCCGTTCGCCGTTTGCTTGTGAGCCCCGCTTTTCTTTCTGTTTTTTTTTTCTCGTCGCAGGGTTTTTCTTAACGGGTGGAAATTCATTGCAAATATTCTTGATTTTTATTGCGTTCGCTCGCAAGTGAAATTGCTTAAAATGTATTTGAGTTTTGCTTGCTTTTTTCGTCGTTTTATTAGTTGTGCAATGCTAGACATTTCTGGCCTGTTATCCCTGTTTCGTCCTTTTGGCAAGCCAAAATGCCTGCAGAAACAATTTGTTCCTTCGTTCTCTTTTTTTTCGAAGCCTTTTCTTGGCTTGGCTTTCTTTTGGTATTATTTTTGTTGTTTTTATGGAATTCCTTTCGGGTTTATTACTTTGTTTTGTGTTGGTTGGGTTCTTGGCGAGATTTGGTCGAAATTCATTCTGTTTATTTGGTCCGAACATGCAAACGGTTTTGTTTTTGTTTGTTCTCTTTTTTTCCCCTTGTCTTTCTGCCCTCTCAAGGCATTTCCCACATTTTTCATGTGCATTATCTCAACCGATTTTGACATAATTTATGTGGACATTTCTTGCTATGGTTTCGGATCGGTTTTCATTCCCCCCTTTTTGGTTTTTTGATCAAGTGAGCAAAAATGTGCATTTAATTGTGACTCATTTACATTTTTCCCTTGGTCCTCACACAAAAAAAGGGTCCCCTAAAAAGCACAGCATACAAAGTGCGGAGAACGATAAAATAAAATACGAAAAATACAAAATAAAATATAAATCATACGCACCATTTAACAATGGCGAAAGCTGCGCTATTGCCAATCCCGCCGCACAATGGCACACATAAAAAGCAGCGCAGCAACGCTTTCAATATCACTTATAATGCCACGCCCCCGGCCCTCTGCCTTTCGCCTTCCGCCCCTCGAAGCTGCTGCCATTTGCAACGGAAATCAAGTCGCACATGCGAAAGTAAAAATTCAAACAATTGCGAGTTGAAAGGCAGCAAAGGCAGCAGCAGAAGGACGCCAAATACAAACACTGGAGAGCGTAGCATATTTAAAGTGAAATTCTGCAACATTTAACCCAAAAGGCAGAGTGCGGGGCGGTGCCTGTCCATTTGCCATTGTGGAGAATGAAAAGAAAAGGCAACATGCTGCTCTGAGGTAGGAAAAAAATATATATACCTTCTTTCAAAAGCGAGAAGGTCAGGAGCTGAGCGTAAAATAAAAAAAAAAAACCTAATGAATGTTGAAAATCAATTACAAAAGCGAAACAAAGCGAGCTCGCAATCGAAGCGGGAACAAAGCGAAAAAAGGGAGAATAGAAAGAGGGCCCAAGGATGGAAAATTGAAAGTGAATATGCTAAATGCTGCCAATGGCGATGACGATGATGATGATGGTCTTAATGATGATGTTCTGGATGCTGGGGGGGCTGATTGTTGCCGCTCAATTGGCTGAAGGAAGGTTCGATGATGATAACGCTGCCAGTGCCCCAACGATTTCCGCTGGGAATTTCCAGCCATTACAGAAAAAGTTGCAGAAAAAAGCTAATTCAATAAGCTTTAAGGGAGCTCAATGGCAAGAAAAACATTTTAAGGATATCTAAAGAGTAAAGTATTATTTAACAAAGATTTCATAGTATAATTTTTAAAAATAAAAATAAACTTTCAACTGTTAAAGTCGCTGGTTGTCACAGAAACATTTAAAAAACTATTTGTTCTACTTTTACTGAAAATTCTTTTCTAGCAAAACTTTTCCTATTTTATTTCAACTCACATATAAAACCGAATGCCGAAAATTTTGAAGATAAAACTTAACAACTTTCGGTTTTCAATTTACCTCTTCAATGTTACTTGAATCGGTTTTCCGCAGAACTTTTTCCTCGAGAACTTTAAGGGGGACTCATGTGGCTGCCTCAGCAGAGGCGGAAAATGAGAAAATGGCAGAAGGAAAACCGTTGCATACTTGCAGGCTTTTCAATAAGCATAAAATAAGCAACTGCAGTGGCATGGGGCTGCCTTGGGAGAGTTGAGTTTAATATAATGACACATTTTATGATTGCATTTGCTTGGCTGACCGGCCCCGGCCCTGGCTCCGGTCCTGGCTCTGGCCAGTCAGTGCAGCTGGTCAATCTCACGTCTCACGGATGGGGCATAAAAAGTTCTCGAATCGAAGGGAGGAGATCCGGATGAGCTGCGGAGGAGCGTGCCCTGCCCAAGGAGGCCAGCGCTGCAAAGTCAGCACATTGTGGAAAAATGGAAGGCGTTGCCTAACGAGCTCTAAGAGCTGGTCTGCTTTCTCCGTGGCCTCTGTTACACCAAGGAAAATTGTGACAAAAAAGGTTATTACCTTACTGAAGTTTAGGAGTAACAGAGAATCTAACTTTATTCAGATTTCATGAATTTGTGGAATGTTTTTTGGTGGAATTAATTTTTTCTTTCAAATGAAATTATAATAATGACTCAAAGTTATACTTCTTTTAATTTAAGTGTATAATGTCGAGTTCTTTCTGCTTATGCTTGCCTGTCGTTCGACGGCAGCTTTTTGAGGTCCTTTCTTGGCTCTTGCATTCGTTTTCTTCTCCCGTGTTCATATACACAATTACCAGCTAAGGCGATTTGCAAAGGCATGGCGACGGTAAGAACAACAACTGCGACATCAGGTGGGGCCCCTGCACTCAAGTGCTGTGTTATGCCATTGTCCTTACGCTCTGTCACGCCCCCCTGGCCGCACAGGGCCACACCCGGGGCGCCCCGACCCCGCTGATTGTTTGACAATGTTTACAGGTGCAAATTTCAAAGTGAATTGCTTTTCTATCGTTCGGAAAAGTGCTGCAGCACGCAAGCAACCTAAGTAGTTGCTGCTTCTTGTCCTTCTCCGCCACTCACCTGAGATATTTTCCAGGAAAATTAGTTTCAGCAACCGGGGGGAGGGGCGGGAAGGCGAGGAAAACTTGAGGAAAAGCCGAGCTAAGCGGATTTGCTTATGGCTGCTGCTGCTGCTGCCGCCTGGTCGTGACAGTTTGTCAAACAATCTCAGCCATTAGGCTGATGCCACCTCAGAGAGTCCGTCCCCTCTACCTGAGGTGGAAATCTTTGGCAATTGACAGGTTATTGTCGTTTCTTATGGCTTTGTCTAAATTTTAATTGAATTCTCTTTACCTACTCAATGGACAAAGGGTATTTATTAGCAATAATTGCATTTTCTCACAGGGAAAATAGAAGACAAGAAAACTGTCAGCAAATGTCCAAAACTAATTTATCAATAAATGAGAGAACAAGGCATGGAAAATTGCTTTGGCTAACCATAAATGGTCAAGTGTTTGGTAAACACACACATACACACACACACTGGGACTCTCTCTGTGCAAATTTAAATAAAAAGTTTGCAAAAATAATGAAGCATGGCCCCGATGGCCCCGAGGCAATGTGAAGGTAAGGGAATGCAAATTGCAAACAGGCGAGACAAACAAAATCCCCAAACTAACCAAGTGGGGACGACTCAGCAGAGCCGAACCCACAGACAGACAGGCAGGCAGGCACACCTAGCTGACCACAGGACCAGAACCTGACCAGACAGGACATCTGTCTGCAGTAACCCCAAAAACCGAAAAAGACTCTTCCTGTCCATTTAAAGCCATCGTCCACCTCCTTCCGCTGGAGGCTAAAGCAAACGCACAGGCACGCAGGTTAAAAATGTTTCAAAAACAAGAAATACACAGGGAAAAATTCAATATAAAAGTAATTAAATCTGTTTTAATGCGACAAAGTTGTAAAGAATTAATTTTATTGGTTTTACGAAGTTTTTTAGGTATAAAGACTCCTTCACCTAGTTACTTTTAAATATATTTTAAGCTTACAAGCCTAGTTTATGTAACAGTGCCCCTTGACCGGGTTTGAATGCTCACTTTGCCTGCCCTTTCCTTAGATTTTATCTTGTGACGAGCTTACAATGAAATTTTTGTTAAATTTTGCAGTACGCCCCCTCCTCTGCAGGCTGACTGACTGCCTCAATGAGTAAGTGTGAGTCTGCGTTTGTGTCCATGTCTGGATGTTGTTCCCAAAGGATTACCTGAGCTTTGGCCTGTTCCCATGTCTGACTGCCTGTCGCACAGTGTGGCTACCGTTACTGGCCGCGTGTCACGCACTTGTGCTGCTGCTGCCCCTGCCCCCAGTTCCTCACACAGAATCTTGCTGCCCCCGAAAATCGGTTGCATTTTAAGGGGGGAATGTGCATAGGCAAAGTCAAGCAACTCTCTTTCGCATTTCAATTTGGATTTTATAACTGTCTCACCTGGGTCCCCTCGCTCCGATTTCTGTCGATGTGAAACCCATCTATACTTGACTCTGGCCAAAAGTTTGCTCAACTTGTTTTCAATAGTTTCCATTGAATATACATGGCCAACTTCCTCCTCACAGTTTGTAGTTCTCCAGCTTGCTGCTGTTGCTCTTGGTCCGGTCTTATTGATTTCTCAGGCCTGACAGTGCCTGTCATAGTCATAAATCAGTAACCAAAAATTCGGAAATAATTAAAAACTGCAACCTAAAACTATAAAAATAAGCTAATGGTTTCTTCTTTTTTTTAATTAATAAAGATTTTCAATACAAAATTCTATAAGAAATTCGCTAAGAGTATTAAAAGAAGCTTATTCTAGTTTAAAGAGAATGTTGGTAAGTTTAGAATATATTAGATTCCTTATTGAAAACACTCAATACAACACTGAAACGCACTGTTCCCCTGTTAGTTATGTCGCTGGAACCTGCATTTCATCGATGCCTTTAGCTTCTGGCCAGAAATTGTTATATGGCAGTACAAGTTTATCTACTCGAAACTTATTCAATCTCTAGAGAAATTATCCATTTGCCATTTTTGTTTAGCTCGAAACTTGATTTCGTTATTGTTATTGCTTCTGCCGCTGGTGATTGCCAAAGGATTTGAATTGCAAATTTTGAATTTATGAAGCCAGAATCTTAAAAGCAAAAATCCTAATCAAATGTTTTTCTCTCTTCTCTTTACAGGTAAGCCATTTGATCAGTCCTTCGCTTTGGGTTTGCCTAAATATAATGAAATTTTGAAATTTTCTTCTCTGATAATTTCACCGACTAATACACTCATCATCTGGGTAAGCCAGCGGTGTCAAGTGCAAGGTTAAAGATCATAAATCAGTGACGAGGGGGGCAGGGAGGTAGCAGTTATTTTTGGGAGGCTTGGAAATATAAATGTCCAATTTGCGCTGCCGGGAAGTTTGCCCCACCAAAATGATTAACTTGATTTATGCGTGCGGCGACAAAGTTTCGAAGGCAACGCCCTTACTTGCTTGCTGCTGCCAGGTGCTGGCCAAAAAAAGTTTCGTAAAAAATGGTACACAAAAAGTGAAAGAAAAAAATGGTTAGCAAAAAAATACATTTGTCGCGTCGCGTCAAGGCGTTAATTTCTTGGCACTAACTTGAGGCTGCCCGAAAAAGTATGCTACACTTTTTCAGCAGAGCTCTTTCTCCTCTTTGTGGAGCCTTTTGTTTTGGGAGCTCGGAGGCGGAACTATAACAAGCACCATTAGTTGGTCATGTCGTTTCGACAGCTGGTCGACAGTCGTCGTCTGGCCCGCTGGCTGGCTGGCTGGCAGTGGCCTCATTTGTTTTAATGTGTCAATTTGTTGACTTTTCCTGCTGTTTTGCCCCCTTTGAGACTTGAACTCTGGAGGAGTGTTTATTTTTTGTGTGGGGGCGTGGGAAAAGGTTGCTGCACACCTGTAATCTGTCATCGGGCGCTTTAATAAACGGTTTGACAAGCCTAAGGAACTTTTGATTGGCTTTTGCTTATTTTCAGTTATAATTTGGTAGGATTTAACTATGACAAACATAAAAGCTATTAATACGCACTTCCGTTTTATTTTGTATGCTCTCCGTTAAGGAAACTTTGTCGTAAAAATGTACAATCCCCTACTTTATTGATGCTCTTTGATTAAGTGTTAAGTTGGAGCTTGATACTTTAACGAATCTTTAAGACCCCCATCTGCCATATCATATGGGAATCTACTTTCCTTTTATTTAAAGCTCACTTAAGGCAACAATTTCGCCTGATTTACAGGTCATATATTCTCCACTCCTATGTGTTTCTGTGGCTTTCCTGCGGGGCTGTGTGGGCTCCATTAAATTTTTATTAAGTGCAAAATGAAATTGCCTCACTTTTCGACCCCCTCTCGGTCTCGGTCTCTGTCTCTGTTTCAGTCTTTTGTTTTTGTTGGGGGGCTTAATGCGCTTTAAGCCCGCTGGAACTTTGGTGGCCATTTAAAATTTGTGCCGACATAAAGCATAAATTATGGCGTTTTCCACAGGCTCCTCCTCTTAAGCGTTAAACAAGCTCATATATGCACACTCACACACTCAAACAACCTGGGGCGTGTGCTGAGCATATGGCAACAGCATTTTCCTTGCGAAATTTTTCCCCTCCAGTTATTTTTCCAGCGCTTTGTTTATGTGTGTGCGAAACTAGCGCATTGAAATTGCATTTTTAATGCGCTTATTAAAATGATAAAGTGGCCGGGATTCCCCTACTAATTCCTCATAGAAAGCTAGACAAGTACACGTGTGTGTGTGTCTGTTGGTCAGCGCCATTTTGTTGGACATTAATGTTGTTGCTTTCGCTCTCCGTGCATTACAATAAGCTTCGTTTCCGCTGCTTCGTTTTTTTCCCTTGCTGGCCATTTTATTTTTTGGCTCTCCTCTCTTTTCTGGGAGTCGGGCAAAAGCTAATTAAGTTGCAAATGCTGCGCGTAAGTACATTAAAAACTAATTGCCGCCATCGTTATCGTTACGGTGGGGCATTACCGTTACGTAAGGGTAACGTAAAGCTCATTACGTTGCGCTTGGCTACGCCCCAAACATTCGGAGTCTGCAAATGGTTCTCTTAAAGCGCGAAAGAGTAGTTGTAATGGCTTGAAACTTAAAGATTCAAGTCCTGAATGCAGCTTAAAGCAGGGAGTTTCATTATATATTATTTAATTTGCGTTCCTTAATTTAAAACTGCAAATTCTTATCAAAAACATATTTGCTCACCTTTCCTTTATTTTCTGAGCTTGAATTTTAATTCAATCGAGATCATTTTGGCTTCATAATTTATTTATACCAATTACACTTTGCCCCCGAGCCCTCACACAGCACAAACCCACTCCATAGCCGTGACTCTTTAGCTGATTGTTCTCTGTATCCTTCTCAAACGCTTTTTGTGTGTGTTGTTGCTCTCTGTTTTCGACCTTAATTTCATTGACGCGCCCACATTCTGCTGACATGGCCGCAGACACTCGCCCACATGGAGCTGGAGAGAGAGATACAAACCCACACGTAAAAAATTTGTTTGTGCTCACACTTGAGTGCCAGCCACAGCCGGAATTTGGTCCTTTTCGCCTGTCCGTATATCCTCCACCTCCGCCTCACTGTCAGTTTGTTTAGTTTTTTCTCTTTATTCCTGGGTGTATGTGTCGGTGTGTGCTTGGGGTTTTTTTTTAGTGTTCCGTCGTCGTTTACATTGTCTAAACAGCCGGAGAGCCCAACAAGTGTACGGGTCTTTGCCATAAAGGTGTATATCGTTCTGTAGATCTCACACCCCGCCATAACATATATATATTTACCCCCGCATATTCCCAGCTGAATATCCCCCCCTTTCATCGCACTCTCGGCAGCTTCTCATCTTGCCGGAAAAGTTTGTTGGCTGTTGTTTCATTTTGTGTTATTTTTTTTCGCCGTTGCGCACTTTTTTATGATTTTCAGTTTCAGTTTACCACCCAAGTTGCCCAGTTCAGACTTCCGCACATGAGGAGGTGTTTATGCACTGAAAAATATGGGTAATCAATTCTTAAACACATAAAATGGGAACATATTAATTAGTAGGATGATATTCAGGTACTTTTGTAAACTAAAATAAGCGAAACTCGAGGTCTACATAAATCGAGACTCAACTCGAGGACAAGTAGAGCAGGCTACTTCAGACGAGTCATTGTCTTCATCAGTACAATTTGCTGAATAACTCCCAAATAATCCTTTTTGTCAGGAAAAAATAAACCTTACAATTGATGACCTTTTTTCTTGTTGTGTACCCACACATCTATATATTCAATGGGGGTTCAAACACCCCCTGCTGTTGCTGCCACGCGCTGTACATTTAATGGCGTTGATATGGTTTTATGACCTTTGTGGCCTGTTACACATACGCCCCCGAAAATTGCATTGTTGGCTTTATTTTTGCCCCACCCGCCCCGCTCTGTTCGTTTTTATTACATTTATTTTATGTTTTTTATGATTTTGTGCTTTTGTTTCTCTTATTCTCTGTGTGTGCGAGTTTAATTTTCCCTTTTTCGCCCAGCATCACCAAGGAGTCATAATTTCTAAGTTGATTTTCTTGTTTTCCTGAAGGGCAAAAATAAAAACAAATAAGAAAAGAAATAACATAGGAGGGTGAACATAGGCTTTTTTAAAGCTGTTTATATTTTTTCCTTTCGCTCCTGGCAAATGCATGGGATCCTGGTGAAGTGCAAAGTGCAATTCTGCAAATAAAAATGCAATTGGATTTTCGCTCTGCTGCTGTTTGCTTTTGTTTGTCATCGTATTTCAAATGTGACAAATTGAGTGGTTTGCCCGCCACACGCCGCCCCCCTTTTATTCCATCTCGTGGATGAAACACCTGCATTCTGAAATTTGTTTGCATTTTTAAAAGAATCCTTGTGGGCTGGGACGGGGCCTGGGCGAAAATCGAGATGCGTTTGGTTTTGGTTTATTGATGCCAGACGGGAAAAAACCGCAAAACTGCCAAGGGCTAAAAGGACCCAAAGGGAGTGTGGGCGAAAAACAGGACAGACAACTTGAACTGTATTTCTTTTGAGGGGTTAAGGTTTTATTTTAACAGCATTCGATGCGATTGAATTTTTAAAAGCCTTTTTAACCCTATGAAAAAATAAAAGTGCACTGAAAGTCATTTGCTAAATATTCAAAGGGGTTTGAAAAAATATTTAAAGAGAACAGAAAGGAAAGAGTAATAAAATTAAATCTAGTTTATTATAATAAATAATTGTAAACATTGTTTTAATAGGAATTCCTGCCAAAAGAATTACCAATTCCATTTATTAAATGTTTACCTGCTTTTAGAATTGACTTTATCGGATAACACGAACTCAATCGCCAAGTGCCTGGCACCATAAAACCCCAATCGATTGACTGAAAGGGCGGCAAAAGAATTTAACGCCCTTATCTAACTTCCGTTTAACCTTCTCCACAACATAATAAATGCACAAAATTGACCCGAAATAGTGGGAAATCGTTGATTTATGGCCGCGTGGCAGACAGAATTTTATCAGGAAATTGCGTGACTGTTTAATTGAAATGAGTCGCCCAATTCGTGAGTCCTCCCGAGGCCGTAATATGCAAAACTAGGGCTGAGCCACTTAGGAGGAGCAAACGCTAAAAGCTGAGCTAAGCAGACCAAAAGCAGACAGGCCAGACCAGACAGTTTATGGCCAGAAGAAAGCCCCCAAGTGAACTCAACTTGACTGACTCTCCTCGAGCGTGCTCCAAAATTCATGAGCCACGAAAACGCATAAATATAAAGTTTTTCTCCTCTCTCCCCAGTGCTTTTTGGGTTGTGTGAGACACGAAAGTGGCACAAAATAAGAGTAGAACCCAAAATAAATGTATAGCCCAGGCCGTAAGCCTAGGCCAGGCAATTTTGATGAAAATTATGACAATAATTGTCATTAAATCAAAAATGCTCAGTAATTGTCTCATAAATTTACTATGCAAATTGTGAGAGGCAAGGTCCTGAAAATCGGGGAAAGGAGAAAGAGGAGGGACCAGGTTTCGTGTTGGACTTTGCAAATTTTACGATATCAATAAAAACGTCGACAATATAAACTTTACTTCTGGCTCGTGGGTTTGCCATCTTTTATTTTTTGTTGTTCCTATTCCTGCAACCTCCTTGGGGCATTAAATTTGTATAGCATATTTCTAGGCGCACGTTGGTTTTAGTTCTCGCTGTTGGCATGTTTGTTGTTTAGAGCCCAAAACGAGCGCGCGCACAGCCACAAAAGTTTTTACGACGCCTCATAAAAGCCAAAAACCGAGGGCCAGCAACTGGCCGAAGGGATTCTACCGCCTCCCGCCTCCTCGTCCTCGCAAGGTAGCAGCGAAACTTGTGCTGCAAAGGATTAGATAAGAGGCATAAAGCCGATGGCCTGTTCTTACCTTTTTATGCCCATGCACTTGTCGTCGTCGTTATGTGGGCGGTCGCTTGGTCGCTCGCTCAGGCTTCGGTTTGGCATAAAAAAAAAAAAAACACCAAACAAAAATGCAAATAAAAAACCAATTCGACCCCGCCCCGTAACGCCAAACTCTGCCCGGAGGCGATTTAAAGTTCGACGCCCACAAATTTACACGAGGTCGGTCGTCGAGCGCATGCCAAAAGTGGGCGGTGACCACAGGAAGCCGCAAAGTGGCTTTTTAATGCACAGCAGGAGCAAACAAAGGCAGCAACAGGACCTGCAAGAGTGGCAAGTGCAGCAGCGGCAACAACATAATCCACAGAAACAGAGAAGCAACAGCTAAAGTAACAACAAAAGTAGTGGCAACACTATTAAAAACAGCGTCAGAAGCAGCGCCAGCAGCGCATTAACAATTAAAGAAACAGCAGCAACATCCGCTGAAGAATTTACAGTGGCTACTGCAAGTGATGTTGGTGTAATTTCAAGGCTTAAAAGAGCGATAAAAAAAAATTATTAATTAGCTGCAAGCTTAGGAAATTTAATTCTGTAATTAAAATTATTTAATAGAACCCACACCTGTCAGTAAGAACAGGGAACCAAATATCGGATAAATGAATGCGAATAACTGAGGGAATTTCTGATATGTTAACATCCACAACACCATTGCAATTATATATGAAAACCATCCAGCGGGCTGACTGAAAAACGAGAAAAAAAATACAACAAAACTGGCTGAAATTGCTTACTTTGCTGCCCACAAACACGCCCACAGCATGTGTGTGTGTGTGCGGATGAGTGTGCTGGAGTGGTTGATCCTGCAATCGTGTGTGTATGCCTGCAGGAGTATGTGGTCTGTTGTGTTAATTTAATTAAGGCCTTGTTTGCCCTGCTACAACGGCAACACACATTAAACACTCACACAACACATATTTAAAGCCAAAAACGAAATAACGCTTAATCAAATTTCCTCACGAGAATTCCTCAAGGTCGGGGCCCTAAAGTAATCCCCTTTTCTATTTAAACCAAGGCTTCGAATACCGAAGGAATCAAGTTTCATCACGGTCGCCATCTAAGTGTTCGAAGCCTGTTTTTGTTAGCTGCTGCTGCGGCATCTGATTTTGAACAAAAACCATATGCTGTCGGCCCACACAATTTGGAAGCTTCATTAATAATTCAACAGGAGTCGGCATGGGGCCAAAACACAAACCTTTTTCCATCAATAGCCCAAAAATGTTGCATATCTTTGTGTGGATAAACCATATATTATGGTTGGCTAGGTCAATCCCAAAAAACTGGGCCCAAAGGCGAATAGAAAATTTCATAGGACGAAGGGGAAATACACTTGTGTGAGGTATTGGTACTAATAGTTATTTTATAAATATATTATATATTATTTATTTAACAAAGCTATTCTGGAATATATTAAGGGTATTTTAAAATATATATTTTGTATGGGAACAAACAAATTAGAATTCTGTAGACCTTATTTGTTTTGCCGAAAGGTTTAAACTATTTGAAATAAAAAAGCTAGTCAGATTCCCCACCGAAATTCAAGTTGCCCGGCTTGTAGACAACAAATCCCAGTGATTTATGAATTTTTCGATGTAGCAAAACCCGAGGAAAAGGGAACTCAAGTGGCTATATTATTTCTCACTTTCCCAGGAACTCGACGCCTGCAAAACACCACCCTCTCTCTCTTTCTTTTATTATTACTCCAGACAGCTTGAGAAATTATTATGTTTTGCTTTTAGCGTGATTGAAATGAAATTAAACTGCTTTCCATGCACGCGTTTGAGTCGCCTGCCAGCTGCCAAGGACATGTGTTGACATAAACAAAATTAAACGAGAGTGAAAAAAAAAATGTTCTAAAAAATGAAGATAAACTAGAAGACAAAGTTGATGGCGCCAACAAAAATAAAAAAAGAAGAAAATTTCATTTACAAAATGAAAATTTAGTAAGAGGCATAAAAAAGAGAGCGCCGCCCGCCAAAAATTGCGATGTCACTGAAAGGCTGAAACGGGGTGGGTTGCCGATAAACATATTTCGTCTTGTATATGAAAATATATATATATAAGTATACGTTTCCTAAGGATCTTAATCGCATATGCTCGGCCCTGGGGCTGGGGCAGGGCTGCTGACAATTTGCGCGTCTTATTTATGGACAAATTTTTTATTGTCAGCTGCATTGCAGCACATCCTTGTACTCGTATCCTTATTGTGTGCGTTTGACAGCAAAAACCTTTTAAATCCTTGTTAACTTCTCTAAATGCTCAGGTTGCTCCCTCTCATACATGCTGATATATGTTTTTTTATATATATATATATATATAAAGACATTTATATTGCTCGTGGGCGCCTCGTGTCATCAGCAGCGCGGTATTTGAAGTAAAAAATAAATTGAAAGGCATTTGAAGCTGGATTTCTTTTTATTTTTTCTCTACTTTCTTTTTATAAATAAACCGAAATTATGCTGATTGTTGGTTGAGCTTGTTTGGGCTTGGATTGCTTGAAGCCTGGAGCAGGCTTTGGAGGCAAATCGAAACAAATGAGAATGGAAATCGGTTTTTAGCTGCTAAGTGAAAATTATGTGTGCAAAGTCCCTGGGGGATTTGTGGAAAACCCAACTCCCGTGCTCAGGGAAAAGAGATGAAAACAGACAATTTAAAATGTATGGAAAAAATACCGTAAAAGAGAATAGGGAAAATGAAAGCTTAACCCACACTTGCAACTCCTTTTTAATGCCTCTTCAGCTCAACAACTGAGTAATATCTTTTTTTCGAGCCATTATTCATTCATTTATTCTTTTTTTTTTTTTTTTTTATATGTATAGCTCCCAAATCTATGTAAATTAGCCCAGCTTAAGAAAAAAATGCTTAACAAAAAAAGTAGGAGGTTTAAATATATAAAAAATAGAGCAAATCTTACTTATAAAGCAATAAGAAATAGTTGGAAGCTTAGGTGACTCGCTGATGGCCATGAACTGCAACCAGCCAGCTTTCCTCGGGAGAAGCTTAAGCGTAAATGCGGCATATAAATGAACTCATTAAACTTTCGAGAGGAATGGCATCCTCCACCGACGGGAGGATGGCATCTGAGCCCCAAGATAATATTTTTGCTATTTGAGAAATGTATTTTTCATTAATTTGAGACATTTAAATATTTACAGAGCAGCACGGCTCTGGCGGCCATCCCCCACACTCTTGGCACATAATAATTAATTGTTTGGCCTTCAAGTGGCTGACTGGGAAATTTTTCAGTTGGCTGGTAAATTATGCGAATGGTGCCGCATTTCACACTTTAAGCTGACAGCTGATGGGGGTTGGAGGTTGGAGGAGAGCCGGAGGAAGCCATCCTTCCCTGGGAAGGTGTAAATTTATGCAATGAAATTAATTCCATGCAAAAACAATTAAGTTAATTTAGCAAAAGGAGGCAGCTACAGCAGCAGCGGACCAGTGAAAAGCGCAACAGCAGAAAAATCAGGCACAACTGAAATATAATAAACTTTTTGGAGAACCCAGGAGCCAAGGAGGCAGGAGTTGGGCTGGTAAAATGCTTTAAATTTCCATTGCCATCGCCATTTGGCATTGCCATTGCCATTGCCTGGCTGTTGTTTCGCCTGTGTGTTGTAATACAAACGCAATTAAAACCCGCTGAAGAGGCGCAAACAACAGACAGCCGCCGGGGCGGGGCAGGGGAGGCGTTCGCGTTGGCGTTGGCGGTACAGCATCCATCCTAAAGGGGGGCACAGGAGCCAGAGCCGCCGACGAAATGAAATGAATGAACAGAGAGCGAGCAAGAGAAACGACACCGTAAAACATTTAAATGCCGAAAAATAGACACAAAAAACAAAACGGAAAGGGGTACGAGAGGAGGAAATATAAAAAAGGAGGGAAAGCGGCAAACGAGAAAGGGGTAGAAAGAGAAAGGCCGTGCGAGCGGAATTTCGCTTTCAAATTTGCGTTGGCGCGTGAAATATACTTGCGAATGTATGCGTATTTATTTATTCCTCTGTAGGTGTGTGCGTGTTTGTGTGAAAGGATTGCGAATTTCACAGTCACTGCATTTAACATTTTGCAGATGAAAAGCCGAGGGAAAATGCTAACAACAACCAGTGTAATTTTACAGCTGTGCTCGAAAGCTCGAAAAAATTGAGAAAACACGAGAAAAACGAATACAGGGCCCAAAATTGCTATAAAGTCATGAATATTATATTACAGGCTAAAAAAATAGTTAATTATGTAATAAAAGGTATTGATTTATTTGAAACTAAATTTTGCAACATTTTTAAACATATTTAACTAAATAAATTATTTTAGAAATAAAACAAATATTCGTAGCATTCTACCTTAATTAAAAGTGACTTTTTAATGTTTTAAATATTTTTTTACAACTTACTCCTATCCTTAAAAAAAAAATTTGTTATACGGTTTTATCCGTTAATTCTAAATTCTTTTTAATATCAGTTAACTTTAATAGTTTTGTGGTTAATACTTGTTATTAATTTTAAATTTTTTCGCAGTGTGATAAAGCACCCTGAACTAGATAAGAGAACTTATCTCATCTGCTGATTGTTATTTCATTTATCACGCAAATGTCAAGATCCGCTGGCTCTGGTCAAAATGAATAGCGACAAAAATACGATTTTAATTGCATTTCAGCCTGCACCACACCACCACCTCACCCACCACCAATCTTCCTGTGAGGTGTTAAATGGCAAGGAGGCTTAAGGATGAGGGCGGAATAGTAGTAGCCACCCCCTGGGCGGTAGAGCATTGACATTGACACAACCCCTGGCAAAGTCGAACCCGGTTTTCCAGCTCCTTTAGCAGCAGCTCTCCAATTTTCAGCTGGCCAACTCACTAGCGTGCAATAAATTTTTCAATGTCATGCGTCTCGGGCGCGCGCACAATCTATACGAAAAACAAACGGCAGGAGAATGTCCTGGAGACGGTGAGGAGGAGGAGGATGGGTATCGGAGCCCTAGGATCGCCAGCTAAACCCTTCGTCCTTCAACCACTAAGCACCCAAAACAGCAAAACAAACTTCCAATCAGACCCGAGTCAGCCCAGCCAACCATCCCGCCGCCCCGTCCATATCCTTTGGCTGCGACTTTGTGATAAATGTGCTACAGCTTTTTGTCTTTACTTCATTTGAAGTTGGCTTGGCTTGGCTTGGCCAGCTGGAATCTATGTAGTTCCTTCTCCAAATCGGAGTTGGGCTGAAAGTGTTGAAGCAGCACTTTGGCAGCGCATCAACGCCAACGAGGAGCCCCGCCCACTTCCTCCGCCGGCTCGCCTTCTGGCCAAAGGCATGTTTGCTTTTTTATCTGCGTTTTGCATGTGACGACGATGCCGACTCTCGGAATCTTGAACGTAGTGCTAGCCATGCCCTGGAAGAGGGTACTTTAATTCGGAAAATAAGTGGAGGCTTTGTAGTTTTCTCATGCATTTGTTTTAATATTTAGAAGCGATTAAATGGGTTTCTACAACTCCGAATAGGTACAACTCTTTCAAATATATAAATGGATTTTATATAAATATGAAATGCACCTCTTACTTATATATAAACATAAAATATGTATAGTATTCTCCGATTTAACCTCTTTAATATCAACTTAAATATTTTCTTTAAAACCTTGTCCCTTGAAACCTTAAAGGAGAATAGCCCTGACTATTATTTGCTAATGCTAAGGGAGCAATTATTCTGTAGGGTATTAAAAACTTCACCCTTGAAGCTGCCACTTCTGTGTAGTGTTTTTTTTTTATCTTGCGCACAAGTTACATTTTTAATCGCGCCTTTGAGACTTCATTAGTGCAACGGCAGCCGAGAGAGAACGGAGCGGGGCACGTAGCGAAGCGAAAGTGGGCGATATAGGGAGGATATGGCGAGACGGAAACATGTGCGACGTTGTTTCAAGTGCAGCTGATGCTGATGCTGCTCGGGCTCGGGCTCCGGCTCCTGCTGATGATGGTTCCCCCTTCATAACTCCCCTGGTCCCTTAACTCTTCCACTCTTGTTGTCTGCCAAATGGCGCATGAAACACAAGCAAAGAACACCACTATTCCACCTTTCTCTTGCTGCCGTCTCGCTCTGCGACTGTCTGGGCACTTGGCCGGGCTTCAAGTATTGTCTCTGCTTTTTGCCCGAACCCTTTCTCTTTCTCGCTTCACTTGGTGTTTCAGGTTTAAGCGCAGAGTGTTTGTCTTGAGCTTCAAGTGTGGCAGGTTGTGATTTTTATTTAAAACTAAGCAAACAACAATAATAGCCATAAACCAATCTCAACATTTCATCAGTTTGCCTCCTCTTGGTCTTGAGCATTTATGGCTGATATTTGCTCACGCACTTGACATGACTTTGGCAGCAGCAGAGGGGCAACTGAGGCGGAAGAGGCGGAAAACACCTTTTCCCCCCAAAAAAAAATAAGTGCCACATGTCGTATGCGTGTTACGTGCCTTACTTTGCCTCACTGTTGGCAAAACATAAAATATGCATAAATTCCAGCATATTTTACGTTTCGTTCCACTCCGCTCTTGTCTTGTCGTAAAAACGCAACACAAAAAAACAAGAAAGCATTCGGGCAACAAGGAATTCTACACAAAAATGTTTTCTCTATATACAATATTTTCATTTCATTTGCAGCTTATTGACAATTGACATGAAATTGCCATTTTCTTCGCCGTGACTGTGCCCGGCTGGCTGTTGCTTCTTTTATGCTTTTGTTATGCGACTGCAAATAAAGTAATAAAAGCGGAAGTAAAATCACAGTTCGAGTAATGAAAGCTCGGGACATGCAACAAAATGCACAACATTTTCATTTCGTTATTTTTCTGGCCACTTTTTTTCCTTACTTTTCAGTCGGAGCCACAACATTGACATTTTGCAGTGTTAACCCTCCCGTAACTGTGACTCATTTTCCGCAAAAACTTTTCTTTACGGTATTCAGGTATTTTTCTTGCGAGTCAACAACAAATAGTTGGAATTTCCCAAGCATATCCCTTGGCTGTACAAATATGATAAACATTTGCGGGATCCTTTGCTGCTGCTGCTGCAACAACCCCCAACTAATTGGGACTTATGCAGATATGTATATATACTCTTGACTTTGAGACCCTTGAGGTTTTTCTTTTTCTGGGATTTGTCTTTGGCCATAAATCCCTTAAATCTGCTGCCTTATATCAACTCGCCTATCCATCTATCTGTCTCTGCTTTCCCCGATTTTTCCTGCCTCTCTCCCTTTTCCGTTATGCGATATCTGGCAGCTGAAAATTCTATTGCCACTCCTCTCTTTGATATATCTCAAATCCCAGCAATCTGTTTGCAACTGAAACCGAAGAAGATTTATTGTATCTCAAAACAAAATTCGAAAAAAATGAAAAAGGAAAAGCAAATTTGGTTGCCAAGGTGTCAAGTGCTCGTACCCTTGTAGGAGAGCTTGTAAATAATATTTTTTAGTTATTGAAATTCAAGACTTTTCAAGGGCTCTTTCAATCAGCAAACTGTTGCTGCCGCAGCCGCCGTTCCCTGGATAAATAAATCACGGCGATGATGTCGTCGTCCTGACTAACTGGCTAGCTGAAGACATAATTAATTAGCTTTTAATTCTGCTGCAGAGACAAGGCAAGAGATAAATCCGGCGGAAGGAACCCAAGGAATGCCGCTGGCACTGGAGGGAGTGCATTTAGTCAGACGGAAAATGATGCCGGGAAATGCCAAGGCAGCAACAGCAACAGCAGCAGCGGCGCTTGTGAATCTGACAGACAGACGAGACATGCGAGTCCGCCTTTATCCTTTGTAGACATTTCGTTAAAAGTTAGCACAGAGCAGAGCACTGCCAACAATCAAATCAAAAGCAAACAATGGGCAAAAATGTAAGAAAACATAACCAGAGATAAGCGGCTTCAGTTCAGGCAAAAAAGATGGCGACAGCCGGAAACGCAGACGGGCAAAATACAACACAAAAAAGGAAGAAAAAAATACAAAAAATGAAAGAAATAAGGGGAAAAAAGGAACAAGGACAAGAACAAGGAACGCCGGGTGAAATGGGAGTGCAAATGTCGGCGTGTCCTTGTCCACGCCCACAGTCCACGTCCACTGTCCCTGCGCCTCTGCGTCCTGCGGGTCCTTCTCGCATCTCCCGACTGTTGTCTGCTGCAAATACCGCAACATGTACTCAAGCAGATAATGTTAAATACCACTCGAGAACGTACAGGCCAAGCCACCAAAGGAAGCAGCAGCAAATCCATGGAACAACAAAAGACATAAGCGCTATAGCGGCTGCTCTTGGCCAGAACTCAACTGGCCCCCGAGTCTGCAATTGGTATTTGGGTGCGGAGAGTGAGACTGGGACTGCGAGTGGGTCTGGCATAGGACTGGGACTGGACTGGAGCAGTTAAAAGGACACCAGCAAAGGACACATGCAGAATGCGAAAAATGAAACCGAAAGCAGGGAAGGCACTGAAGAAAATTCAGCTTTAAGGCGAATAATTTACCAAAATAAAAAGGAATTAACTACAAGATTTATTATTTAGTTTAAACAAGCCCTTTAATATAGTTTCTTTATTATCATACAAGTTAAAGCTATTAATTAATTCTTAAATTCATATTTCAGTGACTTTTTTGTCTTCAACGACACAATAGAAGAATTATCTTGCCTTGCATATAAGCTTAAATATGTTTAATGAATGTTTCTATGAATATCTTGTACCGCAAACAATTTAAGCTTGCCTTTGTGTGCTCAGGTTTGTTCATTTTAATGTCCAGTGCATGGCTTTCAGCCACTGAGTGCAGCGCAGCACCCATTGAGCCAAAGCGGGGGTCTGTCCTGGCCAGTAGTCAGACACATAAAGCGAAACAAAAGTTCAAAGACACGCCGAGCTGGGGAGACATTTCCGCAGAGTCCCAGCTTCAGCTCCTGCAGGTTCACTCAGTTAGCTGCTTCTGCTGCTGCTGTGGCTGAGCCGGAAAATTTAAGCGTAACATTAAATAATTTACAAACAAATGGCGCGACGCCGCCGTCGTCATCGTCCTCGTGTTCGGCTTAATCGCCGGAAGTACGCAAAAAACCCAACTTGAATGGGGCGCAGGCTGGCAGGCAGCGGGAAAAATCCGGGAAAACGGGGGGCAAGCGAAGGAAACTGTGGGGCAAGGCAGGGCCGTCACAGGGCCAGGGTCGTCGACGCATGTGCATGTGGCAGCAAGTGAAGAAAATCAATAAAACGTGCGAGGATGCGGTGGTTTTGCTTTTTGCCACTTTTACTTTTGCGACGAGGCGACGACTGCTGGCAGGACAAGCAGCTTCCGATGTCGCCCTCCATCCACGCTGAATCCACTGAATCCTCCGTTCCGGCTTTGTCATTTGTTTGGCCTGCAGCTGAATTTGCCTGTCTATGTGGCGGCCCTTCGCCCGCCCCACTATGTCTCTCTCTCTCTCGCTCCTTTGTGCTCCCACACACACACACACACACACACAGGCCAGGACTTAGGTGTGGCTCCTGGCAGCTGTTTCAGCTCTCGGTCGCTTCCATCTCTTTCTATGCAGGCTACAAAGTGCAACAAACCGAATTGAAAATGGGAAATGTCCACGCCACTCACTAGGAAAATACTCTAGGAGAAAGAAAGGCTTTAAAATCTAATCAGGAATTTTATATTGAGTGGAAAGCTATGCCAGGATCATTATTTAAAAGGGGTTTTATACAAAGTTGGAGTAGTTTTTAATTGGAAAACATAGTTGAGTTTATAACATTATAAAATGCAAAAAAAAAAAAAAAAAAAAAAATAAGTAGGCATAATAGGTTTCAAATGTATGTATTAAACTGTAATGAACTAAATATAAAACCGCAATAATTTTGTTATAAAATAGCACTAGTTACTTCTTTATTAGTACTAGCCAAGTGCCTTTAATTAACTTTAACCTTAATATAAATATGTTAAGGTTAAAAAAGGTTTTAAAAAACCTCCTTCTATCTCCTAGAGTATCCACACTTTCGGTTACCCAAAACACGGCATTTATTCATGTTGCATTTTCACAAAGACCTAAAAAATGGGAATCGGAAGATCTCCCCCAAAAACTCAGACTTTGGGAGTGGGTCCTGACAAGCGTTAATCTCGAAATAAAATATTTGTTATGCACGGCATCGGAAGGGAAGGCTTCGGAGGACCAAAGGCAGTGGCAAATTCAACCACCAAAAATTCGTAGCATACTTAGGAGCTCAGCAAGTCGTGAACTGTTCCTCGGCGGCTTTTTCGCCTCTCTTCTTTTTTCCTGTGAGTTACTGATTATCTTTGGCGGCAAAGGCAAAAGCAAAAGCGACTTTCCATAGACTTTGCATAAATTTTCCAGTGCCGGAAAGTTTTTCGAACACACTCACAGACGCTTGACTGTTTCGGGATATCTTTTACTTCTAAGCTCTGGCAAATTGACAAAGAACTTCACTTCCATGCCTTCAATTTTCTGGGGCTTCTCTTTTTGCGCGGGCCAGGTGTGTGTTTACCCTGTCAATGTCTCGCAGTCGTCTCGCTATTTGCATATCAACTATAGAGAGAGAGAGAGAGAGAGCTCTGTAACACGCTAACATTGTGTTTGTATTTCATTAATATTTCAGAGGTGGCGTTGTTTGAAATCAAAACATAAATATTAACATACACGAATTGAAACGCTGTATCGCCGCCAGCGCATTTCCTGCCAACATCACACACCCAACGCAGAACGCAACAAAAAAAAAAAGAAAACCCTAACCGAAAAAATAAAAAAAGCTGAACAAAAAATATGATATAAATGCCGCCCGCAGAAACCGCAAACCAAACAACAAATACCCGACACACACACCGAATAAAAATGTTCCAAAACTCTGAAACAAATCGTAAAGCAAAAAATGAAAAAAGGAAGCGAAATTTAACCCGCTGCAATGCAAGGCAAATATTTTTGTCTAGCACGAATTGGTTTTTGGGATTGGAATTGTACATTTTTCCGGCAGCGATTCTGATTTGCTTGTTTTTCATTTAACACGCAAATATTTTGTGGCATGCAAGCGATTTTGCTTCATAATTTTAAGCAAATACGAGAAACCCATGCATGGAGAGGGGAACTGACAAGAAACACATAAGAGTTAATTATAAAAGTGATATTTATTATTTATCGTTTTGGCCGATAAGGCTGGCCAATTAAAGCTGACAGATTTATGTGATTCCAGTGAGATGGGGAATTGGAATTTATTGAAAAGCATACAATGTGTGGGAGCGGGCTTAAGAGCTTTGTGACTAGAAATACTTCTTTTTAGAATGGTATTTTCGCTTTATTAATATATATATATTTTCTATTCTCTTTCCAGGTAAGTGTCGGAAGCCTGGAGCCTTAACTCAACTTGCAATCGATGTTCCATCAATGTTTTCCTGTCTCTCGAACTCTGCACATCATCATCCATTCAAAGTTTGACTTGTCTTTCATACAACCATTATTCCATTTAACATTTAACCAGTCCACCCTTCATACTTTCATAGTTTCTATAATTTTAAATGTAGTTTAGAGCCTTCCCCACTAACAATTTAAACCGGAAACGTAATATTTATGTGTGTGTTTACCCCCCTTTCGCTCTCTCTGTGTGTTGTAAGCCTGTGTGATTGTCGTTACAAATTGTGGTAAATATTTAAACATTTTCATTATCATTTTGCACATACAAGCGCTGAAAATCTGTCAGAGATTTGCCGAAACCGCCAAAAACAATTTGTGTGCCTAATTAAAAATTTAAATTACATCAAATAGCAGGCAGGCTGAACAATTTGTGCGTGTGACAAATTCGCAGGCGAGCGAATGCCGAGGCAGAGGCCGAGGCGAAGTTGCAGCCATTATGACATGCATTATGGTTGGTGGGGGTGGGAGGGGGAAACACAGTCCCGGAAGGACGAAGGACGCCAGGCCATATGCCACATGCTGCTGCTGCTGCCACACTAATTTGTGCGTTGTGCCAACTTGGGTGCGAAAAACACAGAGAGCGACGCCGCCAAAAACTTTTTCCCCAGTCTGCCTTGCCACGCCCGCCCTCCTCGTTGAGTGCAGAAATTAATTGCATTAGAAAAGTTACCCCCAGGAAAGAGATGAGGAGAGAGAGAGCTGCACATGTGCCCGGGTAGCTAGCAAGTTGCGCTTATTTAAGTTTAGAAATGCCTTGGCAAAGTTACCACCAGAGCTCCGGCTCCGGCTCGAATTTGGCGAACAAACGTTTGTCAGCAAACTTAATTTCTGAACTTTTGCCGAGGCAAATGGCAGCCAATCCCCCAATTTCTCCCTTTTAGCCAGCTCCCAGGCCCCCAATTCGGTGCTTACAAAATGCTCCTCGTCACCAACTTGAGCTGCGCTTTTTCAACGTCTTTCCTTTGCCTCAGAGTTTCCGAGCTGGAAATATCCATACCCCCGGCCCAGCCCCAGCCCAACCCAGCCCACGATGTTTGTGCATATTTTAAAGGCGAAACTTGCCAGACGCACATTTTACATAAATGTTGCACTTAAATGCACATTTTGTCATAATGTTGCCCTGCCACCGTTGGGAACTGAAGTGGTTTCAAGGGGTTGCTTTTAAAAGGGCACAAAAAATGCCAAATTCCTTGCCTTTAAGCTGCCTCGGAACTTGCAACTTGGCAACAAAATTAAGATTCTTGTCTGGCCAAGTCCATAACAATTTTCAATAAATAACATTTTGTTTATTTTTGCCATCCAAAAATATTTCTTTCCTGAAGGGTAAAGAAAACTTTGCGAGCACTTTGTGCATCGGAATGGAAATGAAAACTGTTTGCCAAATGAAGGTAATACTAGGGGGTTTTCCTATCCCTTTTTCTCGTAGACTGTGTATGTGTGTTTCATGTGTGTGTCGCTTGTTAGTACAATCACAATTGCGATTGCAGAGAGACAAACGAAACGAAGCATTGCATCGGGACCACGTCTCCCTTTTGTCAAGTCACTTTGTATTGAAATTAGACACATTTCCGTTCAATGGAGAATGCCAACGGCTGCTGGCGACCATCAACCCCTTTTCCTTTTTATTTTTGCCGCCTCAACCATAGGGAGCATTGATATGCAGAAACATATATAGCAGGGGGTACAAAAATATATTATAAACAATAATATGCCTTGGTAGGGAGTTAGACAGAAATTATCAGAAAAAAGAGTTTTTGTAATTACTTATAAGTAAATAATAATATCTTCTTCATATCTGTATTAGTAGCAACATTTTGCGGGAATACTAAGTGATTTCATGCGACTTAGGCTCCATGTGGGCTTTGATTTTATTTATCTGATTAAACACAAGACATAAAATAATATCTTAACTAATAACTCCCATATTCAATTTGATTAAATATTAAATTTTCTTAAAATAATTACCCAAGTAGCCAGAGTTTAATATTCGCCATTAAATGCACTATTTTTCCAACCTCGTCTGTACGCAAGCATTCAGGCAAGTGCACTTGGTTGCAGCTGCAAAGTATGCTGTAGATTTTTGCTCGAGCGCCTCGCACATCCTGAGGTAACGGGCAACGGGTGTGTGATTGCGGGTGGTTGGGTGTAGCGAGTGGGTTGCTAAGAGTGCGTGCTCGAAGAGAGGGGTGGGAGGGGGTGGCCTGTCTGTCTGTCTGGCGACACTCGTTGACATTGGGGGCGACAATGCGTCAAGGCAGCCCATCAGTCGCGCCGCTTTCCTGCTTCGCCCCCCCGTTCCCTGCCTCCTTTTGACTCACTAATTTGCATATTTATGCAATTATACGCTACCTTTTGTGCCAGCCAACGTTTTTCGAACGTATCAACCCTTTTTCGGGACCCGAACACGCCGAACGCGAACCCAACCTCAACAGTTGGTCGCTGGAACAAGAACAGGAACAGGAACCGGGAACGGGCACAGGGACAGGCTCAGGCAGAGAAACACAGGCACGGGCACGGGCACAGCATGTCACTTGTCACGCCAAACACGAACACGTTAAATGTCAACAATGAAGTGACGCAGCACGGCAACAGGGGGGTTAAGGCGCAGGGTGGGCTGTGGAGGGTTAAGCTGGGTGGTTGGGCGGTTGACTGGATGAGCGGTCATTGTCCCCTTTGCGGGCCTACCAACTGAGACAACATCCGCAGCAGTTCGAGTTCTCAGGCACTGGGAAAAATTCGGGAAACACATGAAGGGGGTTTTTATTTTAATTAAAAAAATGTATATGCTGCTAAATTAATATAAACATCATTATGAAATAGATTTTACTGAACATCCACCTCTAAAAATCTTTAAATGCAGGAAATGTTAGCAAGAAGCTCATTTAAAATGTCCCATTCAAGTTCCAGGCTTAGAAAAGAATTATTTTCCAGTGCAGCACCCTTCAGATCTACACCGCCCTTATCCCTATGCCAAGCCGCCTCCTCCTTCGTCCCTCGTCTCCTGGCATTTGACACTGTCACAGCGCTTAGTGATTTATTTGATGGTGACATGCGTTGCCGTTGTTGCCATTCCCCAAAAAAGCAACCGAAAATAGAAAAGGAAAATATGCCGAAACGAGGCAAACAATTTCTGCTTAATTTTTGTTATTTCTATTTGCTTAGCCGGGAAGAGATTGAGAGGATGGCAGTCCTTCTATTAAATGCAAATGAAGTTATGAAAATTGCTCAGCAGCAGCAGCCCTCAAACCGCAATAGTACCGCCGCCGCGTGGCAGCGTCAAAAAAAGGGTCCGGTCCTGGGCGATATCTTCAGCAAATGATCTCAATCAGAGGGGAGCGAGCATTATGAAAATTGCATAATTTCGCCATAAGGGTTGTGTGTGCGCCGCAGCACCCCCGCAGCCCCTTAGCAAATGGCACTTCAATTAGAGTAGGAAATAAAAACAAATATAAACAACATTTTGTGGCGGGTTCAAAGTTTGCACTTTGGCTGCTCTTAAGACCCCGCCAAATCCGGACAAGTTTATAATCTCAGCGTGGATTGCGAGACAAGATCTGGTGCCTTGGACCCCGGCTTGTATGTCAACAGCTTTAATTCGGCCTTTCATTGGCTGCCATTGCTGCCGTCGTTCGTTCGTTCGTTCGCTTTTCAATTACCAGCTCAATGGCTTCTGGGAAAATCCTTGCAACAATGCCAGGATGCTGTGGCAGCCAAATAGTTGCACTTTTCCAAGGAGCCCGGAGTCTGGCTGCCTTTCGCCGTTCCTCGCCGCTCACAGCTTTTCAGCTTCAGCCTCGGCTTCAGCTTTTCAACTTTCGGCTTCATTGAGCATTGGACATTTATTGTTGCTGCGCATTAAGGCATTAGCTGGAGGTTGGTAGGAGGCAAGAGGAGTAGGGAGCAGGAGCTGCAGGAGCTGTGCCAGGAATTATGAACGTATTTTCGACTTTGTTCGACACTTTTATTGCCCAAGTGGGCTCTTGGCTGCTGCAGCAGCGCTTACATTAAAGTCAATTGCTATTTTTAATATTTTTCTGGCACTCTTAATAGTTAGAGGAATATCCGTTATTAAAAGTAAGACTAGACTATCTTAAATAGATTTATTTTAAATAGGACGGTTCCCCTTAACAAGCCTCTATTCAATTCAGTTAAATATTTACTAGGTAATACTACAGAAATTAATAATTAAATATGTAACGAATGCTAGTAAAGTACCATTTCAAGAAAATATTTAAATTTTCCTTAAAGTACTTACTGCAACCCCTGTTGGCCAACCTCTACTGCACCTTACTATTGTTATTTTATTTATTTATTTAGCTGGTTAATTTCTTGTGGCATTTTCCAAGCGGGGGTCCTGCCCTTTCACCAAACCGTCTGCATCAACTTTTTTGACAGCCGAAGGGAACCCAGAGGATATGACGAATCCGAGGGACGGGAATAAATGGAGGGGCACATACAGCAAATTCCTTGCCTTGCCTTTGACTGACATGATTATAAGTTTGTCTGACTCTTAGTGAGTCAGAGCCAGAGCCAGAGCCAGAGCCAGAGTCAGAGTCTGTTGCCATACCCGGGTCCAAGTTTGAGTCTGAGTCTAGATCCCGTCTCGGCACGTTAACTCAAACGAAACTAATTTAATGCGCTGCAAAAGTATTCAAACAATTGCACAAGGCGACGCCCAGAGTGAAAGCAGCCAAAGCCAAGGCAGCAGGGTCGAAAAAATGGGAATACAAAAACTGAACTCAACTGAAAAGGAACAAGGAACAAGGAGCATGGATCGGGAGGGATATTTGGGGGCTTCGCTACACACAGCTCGTGCTCACATCAAACGAGCGAATTTCATTTGCCGGCAAGCGAAAAGGAAAAAGTTTTTGTCTTCTCCCGTCCGCTCTTGTTAGATGTATTTTTATTTTATTTTATTTATTTACTTTTTTTAGAAATATACTTATGTATAGAAATTCCGGGCACTCGTACTCCTCGAAACAAATTCAATTGTTGGGGCGTGTGCGTGATAATGGTAATGGGGGAAAGGGGAAACAAAAGGGGGCGGAGCTTGCGAGAGAATGTTAACAATTTTATTTATGTTTGCTTTGAACTTGTCTTCATTATTCGCCAGCGACAACAGCCAGCCATATGTTTTCCGATTAAACATTCTTCGCCGGAATCAACTCATTTGGTTTAACGAAGAGAAAATCTATTTATCTTTTACTTATTTAAAGAATATAAGAGAATAAATACTTTAAAATCTGCTTTAATCTTTAAACCCTAAAAGGAAATCAAATCACCATTCGTTTCACATTTTTCCCTGCCTTAAAAATTAAAATTAGCTTCAAAAGTTTTGCCCTTAACCCTAGAAAGCCATTACTCAGGGACAACCATTAGGACAACCAGAGACATGAAATATTTGCGTATAAACTAAATACATTTGTGTTAATTTCCACACACACACTCCCTGTCTCGCTCAAGAAAAAGCAGGAGAGAGTATGGCAGCCGAACCCTTTTTGGAAAAATTTGCATATGTGTGGCTGCCTAGAGCGCGAGGGGAGCTGAAGAAGTACGAGCCACTCATACATCAAATTATTAAAAGCCTCGTGCAAAAGCCTCTGGGGCATCGCAACGCAGCCACAACAACCACCTTTGGCATTGGAGGACGACCCCTGCCCACACTCACACAGCCTGTGTGTGTCCTTTTCTGCCGGCATTTGTCAAATGCTGTTGTTGCGAGGCTTCTGCGCTCCATGGAAAAGTTGCCTGCCAAAATAGCAACAGTTTTCCATCTAATGCGGAGCGGGAAAAGTTCCCCAGCAGCCGAAAAACTTACCGCAGACTCCGCCCCGAACCTCCATCGCCGTCTCTCAAAAAGTTTAAGTATATTTGTGCTTAGATTGGAGGAGAAGAGCCCGGACCCAAAAGTGCGCCAGGTGCACATATTTACATATTTTTGGGTATACCATTTTTTAGTCTGGTCTGGGAATATTTGCGGGCAAATGATTTTAAGCCTTTTGCTCGGGCTTAGATTGTTCCGGGCTCCCAGGAGGAGAGCTGCTGCTCACTAAATTAGTTTCATTTATCTACCGGGTTCCATGGCTCACAAAAGTTTTCTAGATTGGAAGATTTCCACCTCCGTTTTTTTTTTTATTTTGGAGTCTCGGCTCACGTAAATTTCCACAGCCGCTCCAGACATCATAAACAATCCATGTGGCTATCATAAATTGCTTTTCTTTGGCCATTTCCCCACATTTTCTCTCCAAATCCAAACAAAGTCTGGGTCATTTTTTATGGCAGCTCCCTTCAGCCAGCCAGACAGGGAGGAGTGGGAAATAATGGGGCAACTTCACAGGCGGTCTTAGGGGCAATTAAAATAAATTATGATGTGCAGATTTACGAAAATTAAGAGATTGTTTTTCCTTCTTCCACTTAAAGAGGAGCCAAGGCAGGGCAGGGAGGCAAGGTAAACTACAACGAAATTACGTAATGAAAGGAGCGCTGCAAAGGGATAAGTGAAATCAACTTGCAGGTTAAACGGCTCCTATCTGTGGAAACTTGCAGGATCTTCTTCGAGCTCAAAAGCAACCCAAGCCCAACTCCCGTAAAATGGAGGGCAACACGTGCTGTGGCCTCATCAGCAGTCAGAACACCTGACGCGACCCCACTCACACACACATTGGAATTAAGGGCATGGAAAGGGATTTGCCTTTGGTTTTTCGAGGAGAATCCCGGCTCCTTTAGGCTGGCTTCGGCTCGGGCTCCAGCTCGTTCTCGGGCTTGGGCAATCAAGAATTCAGGTCATGTGCATGTGAACTCAATTAAGCAGCACATAACTTACAAACCGGATTACAATCATCATCATCAACAACATCTGAGGGAGGTCTTCCTGCTTCCCCAAAAAGGGCGGCAGGAAGAAGATCCTCGTTTGGCATGCAAAGCAGTGGCCGTAACAGTTGGACCTTTGGATGCCAGCCTTTGCAGCCTTTGACTTTTCAGCAGCCGAATATGTTACTCATCCGCCCCGTAACCTTTTTCGGGTGCAAAACAATTTGCAACCATAAATTGTGGCCCACAGTAAACACAGAGATGGAGATGGAGGCCGGGACGGAGACCGCTTGGGGTAAGGTCAACAACAGCTGTCGATTGTCGAACTTATTTCGCATGTAGTGCAGGATATGAGAATTTTCACTTGAATAATTAATTGAACGTAACAGTTTTCGGGGCGGGAGAAGGTACGGGGATCTGCCTTGTTGCGGTTGACTTGGCTCCTCGCCTGTCCCCGTCCATCTGCCCCCGATTTGTGGTGTTGTCTCCTGTCTTGTCTTGTGGTCCTCGCTGCCTCTCTACTGTTACCCGTCCGGTTCTCTTAATTAAGCCATATATATACCGGTGACGCTGATAGGGGTTTCACCATTTTGGGGTTGATTGCTTCCCCCCCAGGAACTTCCTGTCTGAAATTCATTTTTTCATAAGCCGCTTTCGAGCGTCGCCGTCGCCTTTGTCGCCGCCGCAACAGGCAAAACAACATTTAAGCCTTTCGTGATAAGCATTTAAATAAATTAAATCCAAATCCTCTTTCGTGCCCCCTCTCCCAGCCGGCTCTAACCGCATGCGAGAGAGCTCTAATGAAAAATAGCGAGAGTGCCGGGCATAAGCAAACAAAACCAACAGCGACAAAGCCAAACAACAAAAAATATTGCAGGCGACATAAAGATTTGTCAACGTTGATAAACAACAACAAAGGACGCGGCAGCTTGTGTGTGCGAGTGTGTCTGCTTTGTGGTAAATTTTCACTGCCCCCTAGATGTGTGGCGGGGGGAGTGGCAAACAAACAAAACCAAATCAAATGTGCAACTGTTGCGGCCTCAGCTGTCGCTTTGATGGAAAGTGTCAATCTACCGATGAGCAACAGCCAAATGGCAGCAGGGAGCTTGGGAAAAAAGGGTATCAAAGGGTGAAGTATCTTTTGCTGATAAATAAAGGTATAGGTAAATAATAACAGAGGAAATCTATTTATTTCAATGGTAATAAATATCTTAATGATATTGCTTTGTAGTTATATTTATTTTGGATCTAAGTCTGCTTATTTAATCCACATAAATCGAAAAGGCAAGAACAGCAGCCTCTTTAGTACCAATTTGCATGGTTTTATACATACTAATGTGTCACTGAGTCCTTACTTGGGAATATTAGGTGCTCTCTTTGCAATTACTTTACTATTACGCCTAATGCTGGAAGGGCAGAGAGTTGTATTTGCATTCATATTAGATTAATACAGATTCTCATAAATACCTCCGTAAAAACTACAATATTATTCCCAGGCTAAATACCTTTCAAAACTAAAGCATACAGGGTAGTTAATCATCATGTGCTGGCCACAAAATAGGCTCACATTGTGCCGTTTCGCCGGTTAAGTATGCTATATTAATTTGCATTGTGCGGATTTGCATTGACGCTCCTGTTTCAATTCCACTGTCTGTCTGCGGCTAAGCGAATTCAAGTGGAGTGCGAGTTTTAAATTGATGTGACATTGATGCGATGCCATTTTGGTGGATCCCTCGAACGGAATGTTTATTGTTCGCTTAGCAGCGATCAAATTCTTTTTCAATGAGGCATTTAGCGGCAGGACCCAGGCTCAGAGCATCAATTCAATCAGAATTCCAACACAAACACCACCCTCGCTGCCATTAGAGATAATCACTTTTGCATTTTTAATGCCCACCGACCTCGCTCCGGACACAGGCGGACATAAAATGAAATTGCAATTGCCAAAGCGCCAATAGCTTTGATAAGCCATAATCAACTTGATCCTAGGGTGCAGGCGGAACGCGGATGGATACGGGAAATTAGCATAATAAATGCAAGTCGTCGCTCCATAAAATTTTATTAATTTGCGCACACAACAACAAGGCACTCAAGGGCTTAACAGATTTACAGCTCGCCGAAAGCCAAAGCCATAAATACGGCAACAGCCGCACACAAAAAAGGCAACGTGCAAAAGTGCACTAAAAGCAGACAATGACTCATGGACTCGTGGGGGGATGAGGGTTAAGGGTTGGGGGAATGTGGGAAGGTTGTTTGCTGTGCGCCACTTTCTAGGTCAGGCAATTGGCAAGTGCACTAAAAGCCAAACAGCCAAACGGCCAAACAACAGCCGGCAAGCAAACGGACAGATAGTTGTCAAGCGGCCGTCGACGTTTGCACGTTTGCCCCTCTCCCTCTCTCTGGGCGGATCCACCGCCTCCTTCAATCTGCACCCACTTTACCCCCGCCCTCTTTGGCGCCCAGGCATCTCCTCTTGCACCTTGTGCGCCGGCTGTCAACAGTGTCTAACGGGTTGCCCTGGGCCGGGCTGACAAGTGTATACGCCTCGCAGATGACTGCCACATTGCGATTGCCGGGTGCAGTCCCAAACACAGCGAGAAAAAATGAGTAAAAATCTGAATTTATACATTTTCAATCATTTCTTGCTTTCTTATATCTCAAAAAATTAAACAACTTTAAGAAAATAATTTTAAAATAATATTTGTCTATGCTAAAAGCTTTTAGAGCACAGTCCTGACTCGCAAATCAAAACATTTCTCTGCCGTAATAGTAATATTAATATTGTGGTATTGTGGTAATTTATCCGTTTTTAGAGTTAATTCTCTACTAATTAGGCCATAGCTATTTTTTACGCAATACTAAACCAAAATTGTTAGCTATTCCTTCCCATATTTAATCCATTTCTTACTCACACAAATGGGATTCTAACACATCAATGTACTACAACTACAACTAAGAATATATATTATTTAAATAATTTGTTCCAAGCCTAAGAGCTTTTTAAATGTAACAAATTATTTGCAGTGTGGAAACACCGAACTGCGAGCAGCATGTATGCACTTTTCGGCACAAAAACATGGGCAGACATTGTGTCTGGGCCCGTGTTTTTGGCTGGCTTCATTAGGAAGAAGGGTGCACTTGTCTGTTGTCTGTCTGTTGACTGCCGACTGCCTTCTGGTGCTGCCCTCCGCGTCTGTTTCCACTGCCAGAGAGGAGTGCCAACAGCCAACTGCCTGCTGCCTGCTGTCTTTCTGTTTGCCATTTGCCGCTCCTCCCGGCGCCCGCCCCCCGAAGAACACGAACTATTTACGTTGACGCATACGGGGACACACAACGCCCACTTGGGCGCATTACCCTCAACCTGAGCCTGCACCCCTTGCCTCTCATTGTTCCTCCACTCAAAAGTTCAATGTACGCGCTTTTGTTTCACAAAAAAAAAATAGAAGAGAAAGAGAAAATTGTTGTAGGCCAAACGTTGCCATTTTCCTTGGCCATTTTCCGCGGCTTTCAGCGCCGCACACACAATCTGCGATGTCACGCCCACTTTTGGCCCAATGCCAGAGCCAAAGTTGGTCTTTGGGTCGCGAGTCGAGAGCCGCCTCCGTGACTTGCAGCTGATAAAAAATTAAGCATAGTTTTAGGCCAGCAAGTGCTGATTCCGCTCCTTTACGTCTACTGCCACTTCGCCCTGCTCCTGCCCCGCCGACTTGATGAAGAAAGTTTTATTGCCCGAGGCCCAGACTCCTCGAGAAGTCCATTTGCCTTTTTAATTTTAAACAAATATTTTGCCAAAGCGTTTTTCTGCGCGGCTTTTTTCTTGCTCCTTTTTTGTGAGTTTAATAAAATGTTGACAGCTTGTTTGGCGGCAAAAGTTTTTCGCTTTCTTTCACTAATGATAATGAAATTATGCCGAGATTAGGAGGAATCTATATGGCATCTTAAGGGAGTTGGAAGTTTTTGCTAATAATAATTTTGTGGAATATCTCCGAAAAAAATACCAGAACATTCCCAAAGGTTTCCCCACAATAATTTGAATATTTCTATGCTTACTTGATTTTTGTTAGGAAATTACTTGAATCAGACTTCAAGTCAAGCCAATAAAATTGTAATTAAATAAGATATTACTTAAATGTCTGGAATTTCTTGTAATTCTTAAAATCTTTGATTTAATCTTGGCTAACAATTTTTTTAGTAAAAGAAGGCAGGAACATCGGAGACTTGGAAATGGCGTAATTGTCCATGTTTCTTTCGGGGTTACTAAACATCAAACAATGCAAATTGATTGCGGGCGGGCCAAAAGAAAACGCGTAAATTTGGGCAAATATTACTGTCAGCCAAGCAGGCCTTCAAGGGAGTGGTAGTGGGAGTCATCATCCGCCTTGAGCCAGAGCCAGAGCCAGAGCCTCAGCCAAAGCCCTGCCACATGCCTGCGCATACCAAGTGGGCACAGACATTCGTGGCAGGAAGGATCAGCGGGAGTTGGGGGCTGTGTGTGTGTGTGTGTGTGTGTGTGGCAACATGGCCATATGTGCGGCATAATGAGGAGTCCTGGCAAAGGCAACTCGTGCATGCAGTCGCCGCATCTGACAGCAAATCAATTCATATGCCCAGCCAGAAACCAAAACAGCGGCGAGGAAGCGAGCAAGCCGTGGGTGTGGAGTGAGCGGATGAATTCATCAAAACTCCGGCTCCCCATTGTTGGGTTGGTTAACTGCAAATATGACTAGGGGGCGGTGCACAATCATTATACTTATACACAACCTCTAAACGGATTCAGCGGACAATGGCCCAAAGGCTGGACGTAATCCATTTTGTCTCTTTGCTTTTTCCTCGGACAAATGAAGTCAATTGGATTGCGATGCGATGCCATGCCACGAGACTGGCCGCATAAAAGTAAATTGTTTTAAGCATTCCGACTTGATGCCACGGATTAGCATCGGTGGGTGAAATGACAAAGAGCTTGGCGCCTTAACAAGCGGTAAGCGGAGACCAACCAATCCCAGTCCCAACCCCCAATTGCAGTTTCTTGCTACGAACTTTGAACCCTCGTCGGCCACATTTATTACACACGCTCATTTGTTTCCCGTCCGACGACGGAGCAGCTGTCATATTAAGCAACTTTGACCATTCGAGTGGCCACGCTCGAGATAGAAATCTTTTTTGTTCATTTCATTTTATGTCCCACTATACGATGCCCACGCACACACGCATTTTTGGCAATTTCCTGGCTTTCTCTCGGCCATTTTCCTCGCATTCGCCAGTGCCAGCGTCTGCTGTCTGACCGATGCCTCAATTTGACATTGATGTGCCGAATGTGGAAATTTTCCTTCACTGACCAAGAGCTGGAAAAGCAGAAAAAAAAGGGAAAATAATAGTGCTGGAAAAAGGAAGCTCTGTGGTCGTAGTTTGTAATACACTTTTGAATGCTAAAAGAAGGGAATTCTTTATAATAAAATAACATAGATGAAATTTAACAAAGGAAACAAATTAGAAACTTATTTAAGAAATTATTCGAGGCAAGATTTCAAGGAAATAACCTTTAAAACTAATCCGAAATCCTCTTGTTTAAAATTAACCTATTTTCTTAGCAAAAATATTTACCAAATTAAATATTCAATATTCAGACTCTTGGTGATTATTCAGGTGAAAATTAAGAAGAAGTAATACGGTTTGTCAACAGCTTATAATCTCTGAATATCAAGCTAAAGAATATCTATTTCCCCCTCTAAAAGGAAAGGGTATCTCCCAAAAAAGGTAGCTAGAGAGTGTTACTGTAACGGCCAAGGCTGTTGAAATGTAATTTGGCAAAATATTTGGGTGCTATCCCCGCTTGACTTTGGTTTCGTGTGTGTTTCCACCCAAAATGAAACTCAATCTGTCAGTCGCTCCGTCTCCGTCTGTCGCCGTCCGTCTCTCTCCGTCTGTCTGACTGTCTGCCCTGCCAGTCATGTTCTCACCTCATACCTCACACCCTAGCCCCCTTGGCATGGCCTACACCTACGCCTCTGCCACTTTCACCCAACTCGCTGCAGGCCCCCGTTCACCTCCCGCCTCATACGTGCGTTAGTCATTTTGGCACTTTCTCATGCTGTTGTCAGTCGGCTTTGCCTTATACTCATTCGCACAGCAACGCCAACACACACTTTTTTCCCCACTTTTATCCATTTTCCCTCGTTTTCTTCTATTTGTTTTGCTGCTGTGGGAGATTAGTCTATGTACTTTGCTGGCTCTATTTTTTTTTTGAGTATTTCTTTCCCTGTTCGATTGTGCATTTAATGCCAATTTGCTGTGTTGGGGCTAGACTGACAACTCTATGACTAATGTTTGTCTTTAAAAGGAATGAAATCAATCATGTGGAGAGGTTTGGAAATCGAGTATTTATAATTAGCTGACATTTAAAGCAACTTGTTTTAGCCTTTTGCGGCTTTAAAAACCCTAATTCCCAAATCTTGGTCAAGGAAATAAATTTAAAGCAACCATTCCTAATATCTGTTGATCAAATTGAAGGGAATTTAGTTCTCAGTTAATAGCAGTCACGTTTTTTTTTAAATTTATTGCTTTATTATTTTATTCTTCTTCTTAAAAAATTGGTGAATATTCAATTAGAAAGCTTAGCTTTGAAAGCATATAATTACCATTATTTAAACAGCTTCTTAAATACCTTTCTTTTGTCTTTCCTCCAACTCAATAAAATTAATCATTCCTAGTCTAGACGTAATGAGAAATATTCATGTTCTAATCTCCCTTCAAGGCCAGACCGCCCCCCGCCAATTCGCTGTCCATTTGCAAACTCATTTACAATTAAAACAACATTAATTTTCCTCTAATATGACCTCAAGCATTTCCCAAACCCGTCCGAAAATTTAAATTGCCACAGAGAGAGAGAAGCAGCAGTACAGCAGCGGCAACAGGACAAGAACAACAAATGATTGTCCATCCTGGAACCGCCCCCATCATCATTGTGTATAAATGCCGCAAAAAAGTAATTAAATTACGCTGCACAAACCACCGACCCGATCCAAAAGCCGAAACCTAACCCAAACCCAAAGCAGACCGAAAGCCCAAGCAAAACTTAAAATGCCCCGCCCCCGCAACAAGCGTTTAGCCACGCCCACGCCATTCCCTTGGGGAGCGGGCTGGAGCCGTGCTGCTCCTGCTGTGTGCGAAAATTTCGCATAATTGCGTCAGGCGAGCGCATAAATTGCCAAAGACAAGCAGCCGGGGGGCACGTGCGTATCCGCCACGGAGGGGTGGACGCGTGACATGGCTGGAACCAAAGGGGAATCCATAGAAAAAGCGAAGGGGAGCGGGCCGGTGCAGCAATCAAACGCTGCACTTTGCGTGGCCATATGTCAAACGGGGCGAGTCCCATCCCCCGTCCGCGGCAGGAGTGCAAGGACTCCGTTGCCATTGTCCTGGGCATTGCATGGCTGTCACTCCAAGCCAGGAGGCGACATAGAGGGGCGGCAGAGTCGTGCATTTTGCCAACTTAAATTATATTAAGTATGAAATATTATGCTAATTATGGCTGATTTCATTCCACGGCAAAACACAAAAGAACACGAACACCCGCCCCGCCGCTGCAGAGAGACAATGCAAATGAATTAAATTTAAATGACAGGAAAAATGGAAATAAAAATGAAAATGAAACGGAAAATGGGAATTCAAATTGAAATGTAATGCCAGTCGTTTGACTCTTCCTACTCAGCAGAGCCAGAACGCTTGCCCTGCAGCCGTCTGACTTTTACACTTTTATGAGAAACGCGGCGTATGCGTAATTTTTGTCTTTTTCCCTGCAGAACACATGCCAACCCTTTGGCACTTTCCGCGCACTCTCCAGCTGGCTGGCTTTTTATGTTTGAAATGATTTTTCCATCACTTACAAATGAGAAATTAAATTATTTGCTGCTAATGTATGTGCCAGCGGAAAGATGGGTGTGGAAAGCAGGGCTCCCATCTGTCCTGGCCTCCTCCCGCTGGCAACGGAAATGACACAGCAAAAGACCAAAAGGGCAGCCATCTGAAGATGAAATTTTGTGCGCCGTGTGTCGCGTGGAAAACTAAAACTCATTTCTGGCAAATTAAACTTAAATGTGCCACGTTTTAGATGGAATGGAAGATGCCAAGCGAAATGAGTTGAAAGCGGAAAAGGAAAGGGTTGGAGGAAGTGAGGAAAAGGGGTTGGGGTATGTGTCCGTGTGTGTTTGTGTGTAAGCTTCTCAAATGTGAAAATTAAAAGGCATTTCCGCAGAATGTCAGCGTCATATTGTAAAACATGAGTATTTAATTAGAAAATACTTTTAGGCAGCGCACCAAGCAAACATCCACCTCAACAGCTCTCTCATTCTTTGCCATTTTACACGGAAAATTAAGAATATTAACTTTATTGGGATATGTAAAGACTTTTACTTTAAAAATATTTATTTAGGAAAAATACAAACTAGAAATTGAAGTATTTTAGTTTGTTTTTGGTATAAACTTTCTTAGAGTACTTTTACTGAGAAGTACTTGAATTAAATAAATGAAAAACAGTTAAAAGTATTAAAGAATTACATAGGATCTCTAATTTCAATCAACATTTAAGTTCCCTTTCGCTCTGTGTATCCTTCGGCTTTCCTCGTGTCGATACATGTGTGCGCCTTGGCTAATGAATTCCTCCATGAAGAGTTCGGGCCAAGTTTTGTGCTTGCTTTTTAACAACTTAACATAGTTTTGGTCTCGTCTCGGAGTTTGTGCTCATGTAAGGATGTAAGTACAAAATAGCATTTTCCTTAATGGAAAACCTCCGCCGCCTAGGCGCACAACTTTGCATGTATGCGGGATATTAACACGGAAAAACCAACAGCCAAACAGCGAGCTCCAAGCGCCAGGATGGTGTTGGCTGAAAGTGCCGGCCAAAACGAGGAGCTCAGTTCACAGGGGGTTGGGTTCAAGCGGCAAAGGATAAGGACAAGGACGATGATGATGATGATGCCGCCGCCACCGACGATGATGATAATGATGATGGCTGTGTTAATGGCCAGGCATTATTCAGAGCCTCATTCCCAGATTGTCACACAGCGATAAGCGAGGGCGTGTGTGTGTATATCTAGGGGTGTATCTGATAAGGGGCTGGGGGTGAAAGTTGAGGCCCAGTGTCCACTGGCCATGTCAAAACTCATTTGCCGTTAACGAGCAGCCATTGTGCTTATAAAAGGATTATTTACAAATCACTGACTTTCAAAAATTGTCAACTGCAGGGCGGAATGCCTCAGGAACTCGACTCGCCGACTCGCCTCTTTGATGTACAATTTATGGAATTAACCCTTAAGTGCTCGCCGGCATCAGACAGCAGCCGTGGATCAACGCTCCAGTTGATTTCTTTCAGCTGATTGCGGCTGAAACGGAAACGGATCTCCACCCAATCCATCCAGCCAGCCATGCAGCCATCCGTCGCAGGGCAATTGTGTGCCATGTTGTGACTTGCAAATAGATTTTGCGATTTACAATTTGCAATTGATGACAGTCGCAAATGGGTTGACTCAATGACTGAACGATTGAACCACTGGCCGGAGGGATGAGGGCTAACCTTAAAGAGGCCGAGGCTGGAGCGGGAGGCGGGCTCTCTGTCCCCCTAATTGATGCCCTTTGTTTGCCTTGCGGTCACTCTAATTGGTGTTTGCATGTGGCTCTCGAAGTCTTGTGCAAATACCAGGTTCTGGTTGACCAGCAGCGGAAAGTAATCCTCTCCAACCGCCACTCCTTTCCACCTCCGTCTCCCATCTCCTGAGCTTCTTTTGAAATTTTGCGTGCGTTGTGTTTGCTCATTAAACGGATTTAGTCAGGCGCAGATTCGAAATATGTTCGATGGCGTTTACTGGGTGCTAAATGCTCTTTATTATTGAGAAAACAATTAAATATAAAGGAGAGTTACTATAAAGACACAAGATAATCGTATGAAACTAATATGTGCTCTTTCATTATTATTGAAAAAAATAATTAAGATTAATAAACAGATACTATCTTTTTTTTTTTTTGCTTATAAATATTTTTAAATCTGAAATGAACTTGTTAAATGGATATGAACTCAAGGATTTAGTTTTTTAAACAATAAAATATATTTAAAATTAATTTTTCTTCTTTCAATTCTTTTGGCACGATACAAAAATAATATAAAAAGGTCATTTTGTACCATATTTACTACAATAGGAGATTATATTATATAATATTTTGTATTGTGAAAAACTAATCCAGATTTTTGTACTACATGTTTTTATGATCCTTTAATATGAAATTAATTTGTAGGCCCATTTTTTGAGAACTTTAGCTATTAGTTTGTACTTATTTAAGTAATTTACCTAAGTTTCTGAATTAAGTCTTGAATGTTTACTCATATACCAGCAGACCCCATGAAAAAGTCCACATACCCGTCACAATATTCGTTTTATTTTGCCCTGGACAGACATCATCAATTAGCAGGCCGCCACGGCAAGGCGAGTAGTCCGCCAGCCAAGTTTGCGGAAAAAATGGACAGTTCCGCAGTTGAGGCCTAATGAGCAAACCCGGGGCTGGCAGCACGGACTTAACGCCACTTGCGAAATCACATGTCAAAAGTTATTAGCCTCGGCGTGTAATTTGTGCCGGGCTGATTACCGAAATGTACATGAAACAAATAAACAAAGTCATTTGGCGAGCGGCAATAACAGAATTCGCTGCCAAAAAGTTGCGATGCCACTACGCCCTTTACTTAGCTGCTGTCATTGCCAAAAATCCTGGGCCAAGGCTCCGCTCCCCCTGATTCATGCTGTCAATATATAGTGGCAACATATTTCCCCGCTTAATATTTTTTTTCCGAGCTTAGACAAGTTTCGCCCTGGCTCCTGTCGCTATGGCTGTTGCTGATGTCTGCGAGGACGTGAGGGCGTTAAACTCATGCATCACTTTGGCCCAGCTTCCAGTTGCCTTATCCCGTTTTCCGGATTCCACACGATATCCTCGGTATATGTCCCGGGATGTTGGCAGGCTCCCTAACTGACTTGCCTCGCCTGCTCCTGCTGCTCCTCTGCTCCTTCTGCTGTTTGTCTTGGTCTGGCGCGTTTTTTCTCGCACCGCGATGTGTGTCAAGAGTTGCCAATAAAAGCAGCTCTCCCCAATTCTCAACCCGATCCTGCTGCCGCTGCTGCTCCTGCTGAGCTATTGAAAATGAATTTATAACGCATACGTCATGTGAGCCAAGGCGGAGTTCGCAGTTTATTGCATTTGTCGCTGGCATTGCAGAACTTCAATAAATTATTTTATTGCGACAGTTATTTTGCTTGCTTTGCTCTCGCAGTTTTTATGAATTTGTTCAGCTCGCAAACACATCGCAGCCAAACATAAGTGCGATATATGTGTCTATATCTATAAGTATATCCATCTGGCAGGAGCTAACTTTCTGTCAGCTCGCATTTCCGTTCGGTTTGCACTCAAGTCTTCTCCCTCCTTTGGCAGCACAGCAGCAAATGGCAAATGACTTTATGAATTTGCTCTTACGACTTGGACAAGCTCAGCCCTGATGACCCCTGAAAGGCGAAGGGTGTTGTATGTAGTTGTCTTCAACCCTATATCGAAATGAAATTGATTCCGCTGCGATGAGACATAAACTCGGAATTGCATAATAAATTTGTGCATGAGCATAATGAGATAGATGCTGAATGATTTCCACTCAAATATTCTTTACAAGCCAGGGAAACGGCTACAATTGCTACAAGTTTATAAGGCATAAACGAGTTGATTGAATCGAAGACAGTCCTCTGTGATCCGATCATTTTGTGGCCATATCAGGCAGAAGGCAAGCCCCGGTCCCATTTCAATCGAGCATTAAACACACTTTGTCAGTCATAAAAGGCGAAAAACACTTTCGTTCGCCCCTTCATCAAAAGTTGACACTTTCAGAGTTAACCTTAAATGAAAAGGCCAAACAAGGCATCAGCAACCTCGAGGGCTCATTGTGAAATTACCCAAAGCGTAAAGCAGGACGAAAAAAAAACGAGGGGAAAATATAAGAAAATGGAACTCGACTGCCGCCGCCTGTTAGTATAGCCAAAGGCTACGAAACTCTCCCTTTTCTCTGTTGGCATCCTAGTCAAAGAGGCAATAAGTAGCAAAAATTACGCTAAACGTGGCAATTTCCTCGCAAATTGCACAATATATACACAAAGCCTGAACTCCTAAATACGCATGTCTGGGCGGGAAGCTCAATTTAACTATGAAGAGGAGGAATTTTTGGCGTAAAAAGGCGAAGCTTTAAATACACTCATTTAAAAATTTCGGAGAAAAATATTAAATTGGGAAATATAGAGAAAGGAAAATAATAAAACTTGTTTTAATTGTCAGAGCCTTTACTTCTTCTGTTCATATTTTTCTAGATGTTGTAATATGGCAATATATGGTTTCTTTCATTAGTTAAAGTAATTGGTTCTCTTTAATATATATATAAATTTATGCCAGAAAACATATTTAATTATTATTTAAACATTTTTTTATTTTTTATAAGCTTTAAATGTACAAATTTTACAGACCAGAGATTAAAATATAGAAATGTAGTGTCGTAGTACCATTAAATTTTTTTAATATTTTTTAAATATTAAAAACTAAGAACTAAAATATACTGAAACATATGACAACAAAGTATTACACTTCATTTTAATAAATAGTTATCGGTCATACTTGTTTGAAAATTAAAAATAAGGATGCCAAATCTCAAAACATTTTCTAAAGCTCAAAAGGTCTCGCTCAAAGAAGAGATTTTTTGTATGTAAAAGGAAATACGTTTATTATGTGATTAAGCTGACAAATCACTTCAGAATACAATCGCAGCCCCTCATAAAAAGGGCATAATAAGCCCCATGGAGCAGCGTGGCAGGTATTTTTCATACGTCAAACGTATAACGCACCCATAACGGGCACGTTACTCTGCAGATGGCCAGGTAAAATCGCGCGGGCCAGGTGGCAAGCTGAAGCCTGTCAATTTCCCCATCGCCCCACATGACGCGAAAAAAGAGGAGTCGGGACATGGGACCAGGGACCAGGGTTCATGTGGCAGGAATCGGGCGATATTTTAATGCGTGTCATATTTGATTGATGCCATCGCACGGGAGCAGCGCGGAGCCGTGGAACAATGTCAAGCGTTTAACATTGCCCAGGGCGCCACTTAAAGTGTCAAGGCAGCGGGAGCATTCTCCCTTAACCCCCTGGTTAGTCCCCGCGAGTTACCTTCATTTCCGACCTTTGCTTTTTTTCTTGGCCCTGCGAAATTGCCCCTGCAGGTATGCAATGAAAAAGTGCGTTCGGGAAGCTCATTGTTTGTCGCTCGGCTGCGACTGTGTGTGAGTGTGTGTGGGTGAGAGTGCCTCTTGCTTTATGTAATTTAACTTGGCAGTTTGTTAACAATTTTATCAGGCCCGAGATGTTTCTCCCGCCGAATGGATTCGCCCTGAGAGCCCTAAACACAAATGTGTGTGTGCCTGTGGGTGTAGCCATAATTTATGCCCAGACTAAGTGCATTAGGTTTCGACTGTTACTGCTACTGTACTGGTACTGGTACTGGAGCTTTTAGTTGCCCCGCACATTCCCCCGGAGGCAGACTCAATTATTTGTGGCAATTGACGGCGGCAGTTGTGCCAACTAATTTGACTTGAGCGGCATATTGTAGGCAAACAGGCAAACGTATAGTATATGTGGGCACAAACACATAGGCTCTTATTTAATTAAGCTGGAGAGTACACTAGGAGGCGAGTGCCATAATGTTTAGAGCATTTTGCAAACTAAGCAGGTATAGACATGGGAACATTTTAATGGAAATTGCTTATAGATTTTGGTTGGGAAGTTTTATTAATGGTATACTTTAAGTATATATAAATCACTTACACTTCTTAAAAACTGATAATGACTAATTTATAACTTCTTAACGAGAACATTTTATTAACGAACAAAAAAGTAACTGGTAAAGAATAAAATAGTAACTACTAATTAGTAATTAAAATTTATTAACTAGTAACAAATAAAATTGTAAATAGAAACTAGTAACTAGTAACCAATATAATAGTAACTAGTAACTAGTAACGAGTAACGAAAACATTGTAACTAGTACTAGTCTGTTGTAACCTGTTAAAGTAATAACTGGTAGCTAGTAACTACTATCTAGTAAAATCAAAAATTATTATACCCCTTAATAATAAAATATTGAAAAGTTTATATTATGGGAAGAAAGATAATACTGCACAATATTACTTAGCAAAAGACTAAATTAAACCCCTCAAAATTAAGGTGTTTATGATTATAACCATTATCACTGTCATTGGTTTACAACCCCATTATTTTCCCCAGTGCCTGTTCTACTCCGTTACCTGTAGCCACGTAATTGTTGCTTTTGATTAGAGGGATAAGCGAATTAACCCCATGTCAATTAGTAATTATTAACCCGGTCAGTAGCCAAACCGCTAACCCCATCCAACGCCAACATCAATCTAGCATCATTAACCGCTCTGTCTCTGTGTATTTTCCAACCTCTCTCCACCGCCATCTCCATCTCCATAACCATCTCATCCGGTATTCATCTTATTAGCCCCACTGTAACCCGCGCACACATTAGCATTCATAGACCCCGCATCTCCTGCATTTCCCGCATCTCTCTCACTCACCTCACCGCGCTCCCTCCTCCGAACTTGGCCAAGAGTCCGTTCTTACCTTTCTCTGCTGCTCGTTTCTCGCTCTTTTGCAGGATGGACAACGCGGCCATTTAGAGGGCCTGGCCTCTGTCTATTGTGAGCTGCTAATGGCTCCCTTCGGGGACATTCTCAGCGCCATTGAGCGGGCGCGCCAGGCGGCCTGGGCGGAGCGGAGTCCGCTGCACGGCGTCGGCGCCCAGCTGCTGGGTGGTGGCAGCGGTGGCGGCGGCGGTAGCAGTGGGGCGGGCGGCAGCACGGGGAGCGGCAGCGGTGGCGCGGCCAGTGGTGGCAGCGGCGGCAGCAGCGCAGGGTGCGGCGCCGGAGGCAGCGCTGGCGGCGGCGGCATCGGCATAAGTCTGCACCATCGCCAGCAGCACGGCCATCGTGGTCACTCGATGCACGGCGCCGGTCTGCCCAATAGTCATAGCCAGCCCATTTATGTGCCCGGAAAGTACTCGGTATGTATGACGATGACCCGGAACCACTCCTCACCCTCATTCTCCCAACACTCCATTCACTCAACAACAAAAGAAAAACCATTAGAGGCGTCCCCCCATCCACACCCCCAAGGAAAATATTTACAAGATCCGAAATGAAAACAGGATGAAATTTCCACCAAAATTGATGTTGGCGTTGCAAAAAAGCAGAACAAAATAAGAAAACCATTAAGCATCCGAATAAATCTATTTAATTGTGTGTTGAAAATACTGTGTAAATATTTTTTGCTTGCTTGAGTACTCCACTTTCATTTGCATGATGATGTAGTTGTGTTTATTCCCCCCTTAACTATCCAAATTACTAATTTTCCACTCTTATCCACCCTTCTTGCAGCCCTCGAGTTGTCTGTCCGACAAGGAGGAGGATGAGATCTACGGATTCGGCTATGGCGTCTTTGCCCCGCGAGTGGCACGTGGCGGTTTGACGCAGCAGCAGCAGCTACTGCAGCAGCAGACGCTGCAGACGCAGCAGAGCATCCAGCAGATGCAGATGCAACAGCAGCAGCAGCAGCAGCAACAGCAGTTACCAATTGTGCCAGGACAGCCGCAGCAGGCAGGACCGCATCAGCACCAGACCCTGCCGCCCAACGTCGCCCACATGAACTTTGTGCAGCAAAAGTGAGTGTTTTCTGAAGATTTCCTAATCCTTGAGGATTAATTAATTCGACTTTCTCCCTATTAGCTGCCTAAGTCCGAGATCTGCGTATTTTTATGAATTTCCACCGACAGCTGGTAAGTAAAGGGCTAGAATTAAAAAAAGCATATGCATATCCTCACAGAAAATGTCTTTAAAAAAGAGATATTTATTTGTATTTTAAATTTTCCAATTTATACTTCTTTAAATAGTCAAGTATCATCAGTTCGTCAGCAAAACTTAATCAGTTAGTCACTAACTTATTTATTTAGTTCAAAAAGTCATTTTGCCTTCGTTTAAAATTCTATCTAAAATGTTGACACTCCCCCTCTCTCTCCCTGCCAGGGTATGCAAATGCGAAAAAAAAGGAGAGATAATATGTAAATCAGCCGCCGCCGACTCGAATTCCCTCACTAATTCAATTTCTTTACTTTTCCTACCAGAGGGCCGCGAGACAAAGAAACGCACAACGCTGGCCCGACTGCTGAAAGGCTTGAAGACTGTCAATCGACGGGATCGGAACAATCAACAAAATGGCGCCCAGGCCAGGGTAAGTACTCCCCCGAATACGTTTTTCCCGATTTCCCACCCGTTCGGCCCCAAACTGAAACTCATTTTCGCGCTTCGTTTTATGACCGCAAGCAAATTGTTTGTCCTGTCGTCCCGCAAGTTCTGTCTTCTGTCCCCAGCTCCCTTTGCTTCAGCTCCCAGCTCCATCTCCCATCTCCCAGCTACAGCCTTTCATTTGAATCAACTGCTGCGGTAATTCTTTCAATTTATTTGCTCGCATTTCGTTTGGTTTCCTTTTCCCTGAGTTTCCTTACTTCTTCTAGGCTGCCATTTTATGACTTTCTGCGTCTTGACTCTGTACTGTGCACTGGGAAAGCATACTTAATCTTGGCCCTGGGGACATGTAAATTTTTATGCGCGCAGCTTCTCTTTTTGCCAGCTGAAAAGGTTAAAAATGTTTTGCCAGCGGCCATGTCTACATTGCCACTTCTCATCCTGGCTGGCTGCACCTTCCCTCATCCCCCTCCCCCGTCAAATTGTTGTACTCGCTTTATCTGCACCGCTCACAAAGGATTCATTCAGCGCCTTTGATTAGAGCAACCTTTGGGGAAAAGAGTCAGATGCTGGAGACGGCGACGGTCCTGGAGCTGCTGTAGCAGCTGGCTGCCGGCTGCCAGGCACTATTCTTGAGCCTGGCAATGAAACTGCGGCCGGGAGCAGAGATAACGTGGAACAGGACGGCGACGCTGCTCATAAATAAGCAAGGACATGCATAAATTTTTCACAAGCTGCGCAGAAAAGAATAAATAAAGGAGACTGAGAGAGGAGAGGAAAAATATAAATAATAAACTGCCGGGGGAGAAAAAAAGGAGCAGAGAGCAGAGCAGAGCTCGGCCAGGACCTGCAGCAGATAAGCGCAGGAAATGACTGAGGATATGTGTGCCTAAGTAGCGGCATCCTACCAAGGTAGCCCTGGCCTTTCAAAATATAATTAAACAGCACTCACCTGGCTAAGGTCGGGACCGGGACCCGGAGCGGAGCCATGTGTTCTGTTTCTCCCACCTGATTTGGTATTTATGATAAGAAAACAAACGCATTAAACAGCTACCCGAGAAGGGTCGAAGGGCGACCCAAACCTGACCCTTGACTCGTTATTAATTAAAAATTAAAGCCCCGCTGAAAGGTGTGAAATATAAAATGGCGTCCTAATGGCGATAAAGCACGATGCTGGCCTGGCCTGTGTCCCCCTTTCAAGGAGTCCTTGATTTATGAGCAGCCCATTCCCATTCCCACTCCCATTCCCATTCCGCAACCTTTGTGCATACTTGAGAAAGTTAATAAGCCCGGCGATTGAGCTAGAACCTTCTTGGGCCTTGAAATGAATTTAAAACTTTGCCCTAAATTGATTATTTTTTCGCATCTCTCCTTGCAGGCGGCCAACGATCGTCTGAGGCACTTTCAAATGATAAACGGCGGCGCTGGCGGACAGCAGCACAGTTTCGAGGAGACAATCCATAGGGTGAGTACTAGAGATAAATAGGGAAATTACACTGGAAATAGAGTTTTTTAAATGATTTTTAAACGTTCTATTGTGATATTATAAACAAAATAGTTTAAGAATTATTTAAAGAAACAAAAAGATTAAGAAATGAAAATAGTAAAGTATACAATGTGAGGTTTGCAAATAATAATTCACAAAATATGCCAGACACTACATCAAAGAATAAATATTGCTCCATTTAAAATTGCATTAAATGTAAGTAATACCTTATAAAAAGTTCCTTTAATATTTGTTAACTTTATTTACTTTTCCTGCGTTTTAAGAACTATATTTTCCTGTTCCTTGTCTATGTAAAAATGCGTGTGTCGGTGGGTTGTTTGGTTTTTCTTTTAGAATGGTTAGAATAGTCGCATAAATATTTATGCAGCAAATTTAACAAGCTGCTGTCGCTGCCGGTGTTGCTGCTGCTGCTGTTGCAGCAGCTGCGACAGCCAACAAAAATTTTTGCTTGAACAAAATACAAAAAAAAAATTTGCACAAACTGCAGCAGCAAAAACAACATACAGAAACTTTCGTCGGAGGAGGAGGGAGATCCCCCTTTTGACTGCATTTGCAATGCAATTTCAACACGAAAGCTGCGGCTGTTGCTTTTGAGCACGTTTACCTGTAATGGCATGCCAGCAGCAACACCAGCAACTACAACAACAATTGCGGCAGGAGCTAGCCCCGAGGTGGAGGAAGTGGCAGCGTGTGGATGCATGCAACATTTAAAAGTTCATTGCCGTCAACATTCATTATTAATGACAGCGCGCACGGCGCCAAACTAAAAACAAGCAGCAAAATGCAATCAACGGCGACAGCGCAGCAGCAGCAGCAACAACAGATAGACAGACACCTGCAACACCTGAAGCAACAGCAGCTGTAACAGCAGCAACAATAGTTAGCAAATGCATAATGCATAGCCACACACACTCGCCCCAAAAACACCCTCGATTCGGGCGCCCAGTTTCCATTTGCAAACCCAAAAGTATACTTTAAAATTTTCGTTTGCCAAGAAATTAGTTGCCGCATCCATAAATAAACAAAAAGTCACTCAGCAAACGACAAGAGCTAACAAACAACAAACAACAATTTTCCAATTGCAGTTGAAGGTACAGGAGGCCATGCGGAAAAAGGAAAAATTCCAGCGTGAACACGAGGAGGTAAGTGACTCGAAACATGTCCAAATATATTTAGCAACTGCAAGTGCAACAACCGCAAGGCCCAAGATTTATGCATCCAAGATGTCTATTCCAAAATTGATAAATGCGAATGGCAAACATTTGCGTTTTGGCCAAGGGAGGATAAATCAAGCATATTTGTTCCGGGCACTTTTCACAAATTAAATAAACATAAAACATTCTCGGTCCAAGGGGTGAGTGGTGAGTTCTTGGGAGGCTGCTCTATTTATTTCTCAGATTTCGTAGCCTTATATTTGCATGCACTAAATACGCAAGCAGAAGAAACTGTTGCAATTGTCCAGGCCGAAAGGTTTTGCTAGTTATTTATTTGACCTAAAGCTCAGGTTGTGGGTACAGTGCGTTTCGGTTTAACAATAATTAGTAAAATATATTACATAGAACAATATTTCGAAATATATTTAAATTAAGGTAAATTAAAGGGCAAGAAGCTCGAACGCACACAAGGGCCTCCTAAGCTAAGCACATTTACTGCTTGCATTGCACTAAAATTCCCAACTGCACATTCGGCGCCTTTATACTAAAGTGCCTTTATACTAAAAATGGCTGACTGCTTTCTGAAACAGTTTCTACATCCTGTTTCTGGTCTTTGTCATGATTTTGTTAACAAGAATCTTATTATAATTATTAAAAAAAAAAAAAATTAAAAACAGTTAGATATCACGACTAATGAGTAAATATTAAGTTTCATATAAAAACGTGCCTCATAAAAGGTGTACTACGAACGCCTTCTATAATTTTTCCAATTATGACCAGCCACACTCGTAAAGATTTTAGTTAATTGTCAAATGAAATACATAAGCAAGCGCCTTATAGTTGCGCCCGGCACTGTTCAAGTTCTTATTTGTATTTGCAATATAAATGCTACGACTTCTGCATGCACAAGCCAATTAAAAAAGCTATTAAAAATATTTGATATAAAAACAGCAATTATTCCAAGGCATAAAAGCCCCAAGACCGGGGCCAAAAGCTCCCCTCAGAGGGAACTGGGCCTTCCAAATAAATGTGCGAGCAAACATGCAAAACAGACGCAGACAAAATGTTAAGCACATAGATACACTCCAACACCAACACTGGCACTGGCACTGGCACCGAAGTGCTGGCCAGAACGGGAGCAACAAAAACAATGAAGTGCAACGTGGCGAATGATAAACTTTTGTCTGTCATAAAAAAAAAACTTTCCACACTTGAAAATGTTGTCCGAACGAAGGACATGATAAAAATACTCGTAGCTCCCTGTGTGTGTGAGTTTGGCAAGTGTGAATGGCTGGGCGTGTCGCTGAGAGAGAGAGTTACTTATTTATTTATATGCCAAGAGAATTAGTTGTGAAGGGGGACCAAAGTATTTTCTGTTGACTGCTTGATACTGCCGGCTGATTCTGATTGATAATGTAAACCCGAGATTTACTTGATTTATCATCTCCTCGTGGATGGCTGAGATTCATTCTGGATGGACTTAAAATCCAAATCGATTAGGGAAATCATCTCCCCTTTGGCACTCCACGTCGTCCTCTCAATCAACTTGGCAGCCGGCCCAGTTAATTATGCCAGTTATCAGGCTCAATGATGGATACACAGCAGACAGCAGATGCGGAGTTGTACACGCAGCACACGGAACATCGAGTGCACAGGGAGAAATAAGAAGGAAATGTATATAAATATGTTTTAAGAGAATGTTAAGCTTGTAGACATCCTAGAAAGAGATTTTAATATCATGTTAAGATTACTTCTAAGTCTGAATTTTCTCATTAACAATATCTAGAGATCCTTCAGAAGGCTTGATAATAGAACAAAGATAGTTTTCATAGATATCCCACGATTTTAAGCCCCTTTTCCCCCTGTGTACTCACACAAATTGCGTTGCTGCACGACAATTTGTCGACTGTTTGCCAGTCCAGGAAAATGTGTGTGCTGCTCCTAAGCAAGGGCCATAATTTTTGTGCATAAATGAAAAGCACACAAAAGGTGGGGGCTTCAGGAGAGAGATATGTGCGGGGTGGGTGTCGCATTGTTATTGTTCTTAGTGCTGCTTCTACTGAGGCTTCCACTGCTGCTTAACTTGTGCAAACAGCATTCTGTTTGTCTAATTGTAATTGCTGTTTTTGCAGACCTCCCCTCCGCACATGGCAAGGAGGCTGTTCACGAGCTTGTTTTCCATTTTGGCAAGGAAAAGCTGCAAAGAAAACTGCTGCTTGTGTGTACCTCCAAGCAGCATGAAATATTTATGATGAGAGTAGAGGAAGTTCCTTCTTTTTTGGGGCTAGAGAGAGCCCTTGCATTTGGCCCAGCAATTAGGCAGGCGACCCCGAGAACCTCAGATGTGATTAGAATGGCAAGGAAAGTTTCTGTGTCTTGGCCACGTAAATTTCAATTTCTCAGCTGGTCCATATATCCAGTCTCCAGTCAATTGTGTGTGGGTGGACCATATAGCACACTCTGTTCCCCCCAAACACAATCCTGGCAGTGCCATTTGAATGCATTTTTAATGCGGACTGGCCAAAAAAGCTTTTAGCTAATTTTTCAGCGTCCCGCTTTTATTGCTGCGCCGCCTCCATTTCTGTTTCTATTTCTATTTCTATTTCTGCTTCTGTTCGTTGGCCCTGGCATGCTTTTCGCTTGCTGCCAGCCAGCAGAAAGCATTTTCATATATGCTCTCGGAATTAGTATGCCGCGCACACAGAATGCCATTATGCTGCAGGACACTCAGGACATGCCAAAAAATATATACACAAAAAAAGAGCGAGTAACAAAAATAGAGACAAGTAGCACATTCTAGTAGTAGTTCTGCTTGCGCTGGCAAAATTGTTTTAGTTTTCAAATGGAATTTTGTAATTTTAACGCCTTTGCCAGCTACGAGCTACGAGCCTCACTGACGACGACTGCCTGACTTGGCTAATAAGATGCCAGCTGGAAGGAGTCGCCAGCTTGAAAGTTGACAACATTTCGTCCTCGTCCGACGTCCTTTCATTTCGCACAGCAGTCACGTTTGGCATGCAGACAAAGTGCTGCCCAAATACGAGCAAACATGCATGCAAACCCAAGTTGGAGGCGTTGCCTTTCAATACGGAGAAGTTTTATCTAGTTAAAGTCAGTCTGTCGCCAGACGCTGCAACTTTCTCTGACCATATAAAGTTTTGGGAGAGCGCTGCTTATTAGTCTTGATTAGAATAAGTCCATGTCTCAGTTTTAGTTTGAGAAAATGAGATCTCCCGGAAACTGGATCACTGAATTTATTTGTTAGGATACTCGATTTTTAACTTTTTATCTGAGGAGTTTCGGAACTAGAAATATATATTTTCATCACTAGAATAAAGAAAAGTGCCCCAAATCAAAGTATTTTCTATTCTCCCATTCAATTAAAATAAATTCTTAGAGACTGAATAATGCAACATTGCTTTTATCTTTTACAGATCTTGCGTGACATTCGACAGGGACTGTTGCAAATGAGTCGCGGAGAAGGACGCATGGGTAAGTGGCACACAAAAAACAAAGCCAAGGAGCAGGAACGAGTGCCCCGAAAAGTATGCAGCCAGGAATTTTACACTCGAAGTGCCTCTGCTGCAAGTTGCAAGTGCAAGCTGCAGCATGGGGCGTGGCCCGCCCTGCCGTCTGGCGAGCGTCACATGCATAAGCGAGCATAAAATCTTATGTCCGTTTCCGGACCAGAATCCGAACATAAGCCCCCGGACTAAGGACGACTCTGGAGCTGAAGCCGGAGAAACTTGCCCAGCTCGCATGTGGCAAATGGCATTGCAAGTTTTGTGTGCAACGTGGCGTATAATAATATTGTGTTGCAGCCCCATTCTGCTGGCTTTGCACATTTTTCGGGGCGCTCGCAAAAAACTTTTTAAAGTTGTTCCTCCTTTCCAGTTCCCTAATCCTGATCCTGGTTCCTATCTGCGGCTACTAAACTCGGTTTTATCCCTTGCAGACGATACGTACATGTACGACGAGGCGCTGCGAACGGGCGTGGGCATGGGCATCGCCGGCCTGGGTGCCATACCCATACCCGGAGGCGGAGGAGGAGCAGCTGCCCATTATGCGGTGAGTGCGCTGCATCATCAAGGTCATTGGTATGACGAGCCGCCCTACGAGAGCGATCCGGATGACTTTCTCATGGCCGGGCTTAACTGCGGACCAGCGGCCACTATTCAGGTGAGGCTTGTTCTCTTAGAATATATTTAGAAATTAAGTTAAACTAGAGCTAGAATTTCCTTTGACTTAAACTTAACTGTAAAGAAACCTTTGACAAAAAGAAAGCCATCATAATTGTCACATAAAAAACCCTTTTTCCTGTCTGAGTTATGAGATTGAAGCCCAGTCGCGTTATGTCACCCTCTAACCAAAAAAAAAAAAAAAATTGGCAGCGACAACATTGTCGCAGTTGCAATCACATTCGAAATTTATGCGCCACATCCTGTGACGCCGTTAATCCTGGTTACTCGGCGGACTCACTCCGCCAGCGCTGGGTTCAAACCCGATCCAAAGCCAGTTCCTTTACCAATTTGAGCTCTGCAACCAGCTTTGATTTCTCTGCGGAATTTGCCAGCCACAAAAGTGGCGAGGGCGGAGGACCTGCCCTTCCGCTTTTCTATTTTCTCTATTTTTTCGATTTTTTTTGCCCCCGTCGAGTTTGGTTTTCTTCAGCGATTTTCGCTTTGTGGCTTTTTCTTCTATTTGCTTTATTAAATTATACGCTGAATATATTTTTGTGCTGGCGCATTGATTTCTACCCACTTCGATTTGTATGTCCATGTCCTTTGGCATTTCCACGCTCTCTCTGTTCCTCTTGACTGTGTGCATAACTCCGGGACAAACTGCGACTCGAACTCACTTTATTTTTATTGACAGTCAAAAAGTGCATAATTCTTGTTGACTTGCCTCGACTTTGACTCCCACTCTGATTGTGGATTGATCTGGGAGTGAGCTGGAAAACTCTGAGAGACGTCGCCGTCTTGAGACTTTTCCTTTTGCATAATTTTCTTAGCTCCCCCTTGATTTTTTCCTGCGTTCCCGGCGAGGTTGCGCTTTTGTCGGAACGCATTAGGCAAGTTATCGACATTCGGGGACGGAGACCGAGGCTGAGGGAATTTGTTTTCTTAGTCAATTGAAATCACTCAACGCTGAAGCGTTCTCTCCCGAGCCTTCCCCATTTCGGCCTTTTGTGCGGGCCTCTTTCGCTTTGATGTGGCAACGAAATTTGTTTAAAATTGAAATGAAACTTTTGCGGCTCTGGGAAAAAGGTTAAGCGCGGCCTGCCTAACGGACCGAAGTAACCGAAACGCATTGAAATTGAATTGTTGGGGCGCCCAGACCAGCCTTTGATCAGAAAACTGGACCCGCAAAGCGTTTGACATGATATGGCTATCGGTATCAAACCGATTCCCAGCTCTGCATACCGAAAATACACAGGATTAAGCCAACCCGAAGAAGGAGCCTATGGCACTCGGTTCAAAAAAAAATCTAATTCAGATTTTCAGGAGGCGAGGATTCGCCTTCTGATGGTTTGCCACGCTCCCTGCGCACCCGAAAACTTTGCTGCATTGCCTAAATTAAAAACGAGAAAACTTTGCAATTTCCGTTGCCAAACAAACATACGCCAAAAAAAACCAACAACTAAAAATACGAGGAAAGAAGCCAAATTTGCGTTTACTAAATTTAAAATTCCAAGCTGAAACCGGCAGGCAGCCACATCAAATCACTGCAACAAAAACAAATATAGCGGAGCCACGGCAAATAAACTCTCTCCTCGCTCTGTCCCCCTCTCTTCGCTCTCTTTCCCTGTTCCTCTCACGACCTCATAAAGTTTTATAACTTTGTTAATTTTTCATAATTTTGTTGCTCTACAGCGGCCAACAAATTCTACTTGAATGCTAATCCCCATGTTGTACGGCTCTATTCACTCTCTTTTTTTGCATACATAAATACACAGAGAGAAAAGGGCATAAAAAGGGTACCTAAATAGAAATAGAATATAGAAAAAAGCTAAACACATAAGAAACTCTCTATAAGTAGCAGTTTTTTTTTTTAAATATATTAAGTCCACAGTTAGGTCGAGTTTTTAAAAATAGAAAAAAAAAAAAACCCTTTCTTTTTGTTTCACTTTTCTGAATTTATAAATATATATTAAGAATTAATTTATCTAATATAATTCCAATAATATTTAAACCTATAAGCACACCCTTAATTTATAAACCTGCAAAAATTCTTATACCTTTCAATTATTTTATTCTCTCGATTTTAGATGGCGCGTTTTTCCCCCCAGTGTATGTATGCCCCTCACTCACCGCTTTCCTCTCCACTTATTTTGCAGGGTGGCCGGGTGCGCTTCTCGAATAACCGCGAGAGCACGGGCGTAATTTCATTAAGATCCGCCGGAGATATTTCATTGCCGCAACGTGGACCGCCGCGTAGAGGTCTTATCGTGCCGCAGCAGCCGCCAAATCCACCGACAATAATACCCTTAACGCACGCCAGGTGAGTACAGACCCTGCGGGGGCGGAAGTGGGGACCTGGTCCTGGTCGTTGATTGCCATTATTATTTGCAGTTGAGTTTATGGCCAAAGGGCCGACACGAAGGTGGCGCATTAATAAATAAAATGGTCCTCGTCCTCATCCTCGGAGTTCAGATTTCCTGACGCTGATGATGAGGGGGCGTGGGCCTGGGCCTGGGCAGGAGTGGGCAGTTATGATATGGCAAACAACAATTGCCGAACCCTTTTTCTGGGATTTTTCCCTTTTCTTTTTGCCCACTTCAAAGGCCAAGGAGGAGAGGTGATCATTGAACCATAAAACTGGGCCACAAATGTGCCCAGTCCGCCGTGAAAAGGCCAAACATTTTGGACCAGCAAACACTAATAGCTGACCAAAGCGAAAGCAATCAAACAGCTCAAGTCTGGCATCTCCCAAATTTATTTGTCAATCTGAAAAGGTGCGTCAAAGGAAGGAGCCCAAACACCAGACAGACACAGGCAGCCAGTTCAGCCAGGCAGCCAGGAGAAAAAGCCAGAAAAAGGGTAGACTTCACTTCATTAGTGCGGTTATCGAAGGTCTGCAGCCAGGCGAATGAATGAATGAATCGGTGAACGAATGAATTGCTGAACGGGGAGGTATGAATGAGGGAATTAGTGAGTGAGTGACTGACTGAGTGACGAAGAGCGAACTTGACTGGCAGACGGCACACATATCGAAACGCATCGGAGCGAAAGTCATCAATTTCATATTGTTACGCATGCCACACTCGCTGTACACGGATGCCGGGTCAAAACCAATAAGAGCAAGACAGGGACAGGCCAGGACACTTGAATGAAATGGCATTATTGCTACTTCAACGCCAATCCACAAGTCAGAGCACCAGGCAGCTCCTCAATCAGCCAGTCAGGGAACGAAAGAGGAGACCTACTCCTCTCCATTGTCGAGCTGCGCGTTTTCCACACGTACGCATACAAAGGACTTGCTGAAATAACTTATACGCCTCGTGCGCCGCCGGGGCCCCCAAAGGAGGCAAAGAAAACTTTTTCTTCTCACGAAATGCGGGAAAAATACGAGCTGGAGAAAAGGAAGGTGGAAAACAAACAGCAAAGGCAACCAAAAGTGAAAATCTCAACAGTGCTGAGGCGAAGTGGCTGAGGAAAATCAGCCAGGAACGAAAGAAAATAAGAAAAAGATATCAAGTATTTATTTATATGACCTTTGTGTTTGCCACTCGACCTCGGGTCGGTGTCCCAAGCCAACCCCTCTCGGCCCCGACACCTTCGGCGCCAGAAGGTTATTGTTTGCCATCAAAATGTTTGCCATACACGATTTTAAAGTTATTTTTGGCCTCATTGTGAGGGGCAATTTTGGCCCAGGTCTGTGTCAAGAAAGGAGATTTTATTGGAATTACTTACAAGAAAAATAAATATGTGAGAGTAAGGAGAATAAAATGAAATGGATAGCTTTTATGGATTACATTTTTAGTTACCTAACGAGCAAATTGGGATTAAAAGTCTATAAGAAATTGGTTTGAGCTTCGAACTATTTAAAATATTCCAAACAAATCATATTATGGAACATTCAGGCTGGAAATTGCACTAGAATTAATCCGATAAAAGCTTAACCATTCAATAAGCAATTTTAGCCATAAATATTGATTGACTTTGAGGTAACTGCAAAACGTGTTAGCTTTGAAATAAAAGGTTTTTACTTAATTATAACAACTAGAAAACTTACACTTTTCTTTAACTATTTCCTATTTCTTTTTAGATCCCATGATCGTGAGAGCGGCGACTATGCGGGCTCCATCTCAGACCTTCAAAGCGTTACCTCCAGGCTCAGTGCGGTGTCGGTAAGTGCAGGGGAATCCCCCGCTCCTGGGACCAGATGGGGCTCATTTAACTTGCAGCTCCAGCTCCGACTTCAGCTCTAACTGCATCTGAATGCGTCTCTAAATTGATTAAGTGCTCTTTGTGACAAACAAACTTCGCTTTTTCGACCAGACCCAAAGTGGACGATGGCAGGGCCTGCACGTAGATAGGGAGAAATAAAAACGAGCGCGGCGGACAGCACACACACAGACAAACTTGAAAAGCTCTTTAGCCAAGTTGTTCCTCCGGCTCTCTGTTTTTTTTTCTGCTTGTGTTGTTTTCCTTTCGGGGATGCAGTTGGCTTTGGAGCTGGAACTGGAGTTGGCACTTAAGCCAGCTAAACGCTGTCGGAATACGAGCATCGGAAAATGAGATTGGTCGACCATTTCATTTGCAAAGTTGACTTGGCTAATACGGCAACGCACTCAATCCGCTTTTCGCTTTTCTCATCCCCCCACAGATCGGCACCAACAATTGCACGGCCCGCTACCGGACGCTTAGCGGCGGCATCGGGGAGTCGCCATCGCTGTCGCCCAGCCCTTCGTCGGATTACGAGGACATCGGAGCCACCCGGGGTCATGGATGCCTGCCGCCCAGCCTGCTGGCGGCCAAAGCCAAAAAGAACGGACTGCCGCATGGCAAGGCGAACACCATTTGCCAAAAGGCCACGGTGCATCATGTAAGTTAATTAAACGCTAATGCCGCCTAAGCCCTCGTAGGGAGAGTTGAGAGTTGAGAGAGCAGAGAGTAAGGGATGAGCTGGCTGGATTTCCATGGAGGAGCAGACCAAGTGCATTTGCATTTGCATTTGCCAAGTGGAGATGCTGCAGCCACGGAGATTTTGTTGACACATCCATGGCGTGGCCGGCTTTTCTGGTGAAATGTAATTAGCCATTGGCCAGCGTCGCTTTGCATATGCAATTGATTCCAACTAGGCCTCATAATGGGCCTCGACTTGTACTCTTTGCCGCCGCCTGCACTCTAAATGCAAATGCCAGTTTAATGAGTTTTTATGGCCGCGTGCACATGCCTCCTCCAGCCTGCAAGTGGTAAAAGCGAAAGTTCATTTCGACCAACTTTCTGTCAGTCGCGAGGTCTGGCGAAAAAATATGAGCAAAGTTTAGGGGAATCCAGCCCCTGGCTTAGGCTTAGAAGCCTTTAGAAGCAAGGCAGTCAAGGTTCAAAAATTAAGCAGAAACACATGAAATAATTTCTTAGACATGGAGTAGCAAAAATATAATGGAAAGCTCCATTAAGGGAATTTGCAAGGCAACTAACTTACCAAGAAGTAAACCATAATTTAGATCACCAAATATTTAGCTCTAGCATAAATTAAATCACAACTTATGCCCCAAGTTCTAGTTAATATTTGTTTCTGTGTACACAGAGCCATACATCTCATACTCATCCCTCTCCTGCTTGGCGTATCGGTATGTTCGTTTTAAACTTTTTAATGATTTAACTAACAAAACTTTCATACTTTCCCTGCTCTGTTTCTGCTGCTACCCTTCAACATGCAATTTATTGCAACGAACCCCACGATGACGACGACGATGTCCTGGAAACTCTCAACCAACCAAACACACGGCAAAAAAATGGATAACTTTCACTACGGCTCGGATTGGTTTGGTCTGGTCTGGTTTGGGGATTGTTAGTCGGGCGAGATGCGTAGCTCGGCAAAGGAAATTGGCGCATTTAATGAGAATGGACGAAACTTTGTTGCCACAAAGGATACGTCGAGGGATTTCAGCAATTCCCAAGATAATACCGACCGTGGCAGCATGAGCGATCAGGCGTTCGCCTGTTCGGCCAGCTCCGTGGAAAGTTTGCCCAGCGCTTCCGGTTCGAGTAAGTACACAAATTGTGCCCTGCCAGGGTGGTGTGTATCTTTGTCTGAGCTTGCAATTTAGAGTTTTCGGGTTTGATTTTGTCTGTTGCTCCTGTCTGAGTCTCTCCTCTGGCTCCTTCCGATGGCCCTGGAAAAATTCCCAGACTGCCTTGTTGGCTCCCAGGCAGGCAGCCTGCCGAGCTGCATATTGGTCTATTAACAGTTGTAGTTCTTGTTGCGGTTTTTTGTTGCTCCTTCAAATTTTGCCAACTTAATGAATTTTTAATGCACTTGCTGACGCCCCCAAAAGGCCAAAAGGGGGGCAAGTGCCTGCTGACTGCAGATTGCAATGTCTGGGGCGTGGTTAAATAAAGGGCAACCGCTTCCTTTTTAATGAACAAAACTTTTAGCCAAAATAACAAAATAAAAGGCAACATCGGTGGTGCACCGGGCGTGGGTGGCAACTTTAGAAAAGTGCAAGGAAAAATACTTTATTTTTCATGTGGCCATGGACACAAAGCAAGGATTAGCCCATGGCTTTGGCCGGCAAAACCAAACAAAACCAACGCAAAGAAAACAACAGCCCCCGAGAAAAATAATGGAAAACTTCAAGTGCATATTTGAATATTTTCGGGGCCAACTCCTTTAGTTGTGTGGGTGTGTGTGTGAAAATATTTGAAAAGTTTTTAATTAACCAAACGAATGAGTGCGGGCTTAGGCATGCATGGGGAAAGTGTGTGCTTGCCCGTAGTAAATTCCTTGGGTCCTGCGGCTAATTGGCTGTGGGCGCATTAATTGGAAATTCGGCAGGACGACAAACTTTGAGCTGAGTAAAGCTGGGTAAATATTTATCGAATCCATTCCCAAATCCTCTCGTTCACAGGCACCCAGGCCCTGGTGCGTCCCGGCAGTCCGCACAGCTCGATTTCGGCCGAGGATCGCACCTCGATGGCCAGCAGCATCTGCAAGGCCAAGGCCCTCGTGGATAGTTTGCCCAATCCCTACGACAAGGAGGCGCTCAAGTTCAAGGTGAGCTTTTATTTTTCATTTTTTTCAACCCAGATTTTATTATATTTTTAAGGAAAGTAAAGAGAGTCCTTGAAGCATGCTAATCTAATCACCTTTCTCCCCCAATTGCAGAAGGGCGAGCTCATCGATGTGCTATCGATGAATGCCTCTGGCATCTGGAAGGGCCGATGCCATGGCCGGGTGGGCCACTTCAAGTTCATCAACGTGGAGGTCCTGCCAGAGCAGCGCATGAAGAACTCCAGCAGCAAGACCCTGGCCCCCGGCTCTCGGCTGGCTAATAACCCTGGCAATGGCAGCAACAACGGCGGCGGACCCTGCTCGGTGGAGGATCTACTGATACGCATCGGGCTCAAGGAGTACACCTCTGTGTTCGTGCTCAACGGGTAAGTGGTGTAGATGAAACAAATTTACCAACAATATTTTTGTTGGATTGTTTCACCTATCGTTCCATTTGCAGCTACGAGGACCTGGAGCTGTTCAAGGAGCTGGAGCCCGCCGATCTGGACTACCTGGGCATACTCAACCAGGAGCATCGGGCCAAGCTGCTGACGGCTGTGCAGCTGCTGCATGACATTGAATGTAAGTGTGATAGATCCTAGAAATATTCTTTTAATAGTGCTATTTACTGGCTAAATTTGGGTGGTAAGTTCTCGGTGCTAAAAGGGAGAAGAGCAGATTAAAGTTTTATTGATATTTTGAATCATAATTGATAAATAAGTTAAAGATACCTCTCCTTAGCTTGTTAAACAATTTAAAAATTATTTTAATCAAGGAAAACAAATATTTTTTGTAGTTTATTATAAGAACAGATTACGAAAATAAAGTTCACATTACCAAATTAAATTCAAAACGTCGTCATTTTGAACGCAAACTTGTGAAATTCCTAATTACGATTGCCCATAAAGTACACTTTTAAATCGTAATTTTATTGGCAACAGATAAAGTGGCTTTTACTCGGTTCCCTTATAACATTGGCCCTCTAAAGCAGCAGCTGGCGATAACTTTTATGCAGCCATAAATTCGAGTTAGTAACGCGGCTTGAAGTATTTACCTGCCTTTGCCCTTTTTACGTGAGGGAGACTCATTGCCCAAGTAAGCCAGCTGAATTGATGTTTACCCAACCTAACCCACTCTCTCACCTCATACTTAAACCACACCCACCACCCACCACCCACACCCACACCCCACTCACACACCCACGCATACTCACAGCTACAAATTTCACCCGCACAGGCTCCGACGTGGACATAGCCGGCTCCAGCTCGGAGAACGACGAGGCCCGCCTGAACAACATCAACATAAAGCACGGAGCTTCGCCCTTTGGCCGGCGGCACTTTCCCCGCGACTCCGGCTGCTACGAGGGATCACCGCTGCCGAGCTCGCAGACACCCACACAGGCGGTGAACTCCACAGACGAATCGAACAGCCTGGACGACGTGGTGACCAAGTGCTCCAGCGAGATCATGAAGCGCGTGGAGAGCGCCAGGCGCTGCAAGGACAATCCCTTTAAGGCCACGCTGCCGGGCGGGGGGCGGGTGGGCAAGAAGTCCTTTCTCGGCGGCGGCGGCCTTATGGCGGACGATACGCTCACGCGTGGAGGGCTTAGCGAGAAGTCGAGCGACTCGGGGGTCAGCAGCAGTTCGCTATCGTCGGGTCCGCTGAAGAGCAGCACTTAACATTTGCCCACCATACTGGCCCACGAGCTGCTGCTGGGCGTGGGCTCGGGCATGGGCATGGGCATGGGCACCCTCACGCCCCACGGAGTGTCCGCCACCTCGCCCACCGCCCACTCGGCGCCCCTGGGCAACATATGCAACACCCTGCCACATGCTCCGAGCTCGAGCTCGGCCGGCCTGTCCTCGATGGCCAGCAATCTGCCGCTCAACCGGAACCTAGTGATGCTGCGCAATCATCTGCGCAAGAATACGTCGACCGGAAATGGTGGTGGCGGTGGAGCCGGATTGGGTGGAACCGGAGCCGGAGTGCAGCTGCTGCAGGATCACGACGACAGGCAGGAGGATCAATAACCCATTTACTACATCAAGTTCTTAGTTTAGTCTCCCGTTGCGTTAAGTGTATTTCAATTGCTGTGATTCGATAGTGAAAACAAAAGGCCAACACGCGTCTTTCAGTTCAAATGTATAGTATGTATAGAGAGAGATAGACAGACAGGTTAGGGAAAGAGATAGAGAGCGGTGGTGCAGGGGCAGAGCGCGAAAGAGAGGGGCAGAGTTAGTCAGAGTCAGTCAATCCTTCCTCCGATAATGTTGGCATTTACACAAATATTAAACACATATTTATATATATAAAGTACAGACTTATTATATACACAGACAGGCACATCTGCAGAAAAAGAGAAATTTCATATACACACTTAGGGATGTGTAGGGGAGAATGTTTAAAATGTTTTGACTATTTTTAGTTAGCCTCAAGCCATCGACTGAAACTTGTTTGATTTGCCATTTGTTTGCTGTTCAGCTGCTTTGTGTATGCATATTTCTCAACGTGATATTGTGAAACGTCCAACTTGAATTGCATTTTATATAATTATATCATTCGTTTCCACACACAACACACACTGAAGTTGATTCCTATTTTTAAGGCACGAGCAATAGACCAATTCAATTTTAACAAGGAAACAAAGTATTTACACACGGAGAACAGAACACCAACAACTGCCATTCGAAACTAATTTTAATTTGTTATAACTTGTAATCGTCTAAGGAAAAACAACAATATGTAAATGCCAGTCCGTCAGAAACTTGTAAAAATAACTGCCGAAAATTGCCAAATCTCGAGCAAGATATGTAATGTACGCTAAGCAATATTTTCGAATCGTAGCCAGATCGTTTGTACATATTTAGGATGGCGATTCAGTTAGTATCTAACAAACCCTTATGGTAGATATCAAATCGTGTCCCCTATGAGCGATATTTAGCGATAATCAAAAAGCAGACAATGAAATTAGTCAGGCAGCGCAAGTGTTTTTAATCAGTTTCTATCAATTAGTTAAATAAATGAACGAATATTTATCACGGCACAACAACAACAACTAAGAATAATAAGTATATACAAATTTCAAACTGATTAAAATACATATTAGAGAGCCTAGAGCATAACCTAGCGTAGAGCATCTAAATATAATATAGCAATTGACTAAATGTAAATGAGTTTATTCCGAAAGCGCTTTGACTTCTACTCAGAACGTAAATTTAAACCTGAACATATTTTGTGAGCATGTAAGATGTATCGATATTCGTATTGTAACTCAATTAACTCTAATCGCAAGTAAATTAAATCAAATTTAAACAAACGAACAACAAATCGCACGTGTTACGGCCAGACGGAGATACGGATATATTACGAGGATTATAGGCATTTTTAAATTTAACTATCCAAACTACGGTTAAGTGTTTGAACTGTAAATTGTAATAAAGTCAAAACAAAAGAATATTTATATTTATTTAGAGGCGAAACGTGAGCATGTGCTAGCATTTTCTAATTATCACTGTAAAATGATGTAATTTAAAGACAGAATATATAAGCAATATTAAAATTTAACCTAACAAGGAGCCACAAAATTGATTATTAAGTCAACGCATTACAATTGCAAGCAAAACAAAAATTAAATTCCATTAAAACACACAGTAAAACGAGAGCGCAAACTAAACTATTCAGAGTTCAGTAAATTTTAGAAGAAATTTTCAAAACGAAAAACAAAACAAAACAAAGTGGAGAGCTATGATTCATGTTTATGCATAAATCAAAGTAAAATTCTTTAAATAAAAATGAACATATCTAAAAAGTAAATTATTCCTGGAAGTGTTATTATTTGCCTTGGGCTGGGTTATAGTTATATTTTTGGAATGCCTGTTGCTGAGGCGATCATGAGCGATCATTACCTCCCATTTACTTTCATTGGCCTTGATATGCCCACACCCTCTGTGCCTACTTAAGGCAGCTTTTGATCAGCCAAAGGAGACCGCTTCAAGAAGCAATTTCGACGACAATTGGAGGCCGCTTACTGAGCTCAACCCTACGACAGCTGAAATGTAAACGATTCTCCGAACCAGGAACCCTTGAATCTGCGACACGCTCTGATAAACGCAGCCGGTGTCGGTGACAGTCAATAGATTAGACGTAATCTGGTCTGATTAAATTTACAGATCTACTCCTTATCCCCGAGATCCAAAGCAGCTGCTGCCGCTGCGATGCTGATGTTTATTCATAGAGAGACAGTCGTCGTCGCGGGCTTAGTTTTTACAGCGTCTACGGCGTCCGAACGGGAACTGAACTGAATTTGCGCTTAAGTGCTTTAGTAAATTGTTAAATTGCTTTTGTCTTTCGTAGTACATGAAAATATGAAAATTGATATTATTGCATTTGCCCAGGCCGAGCCAAGTGGACAATATCTCATTGCCACAGCAGCGTTGTCTCGTCTCGGTTTCAGTCACAGTCACAATCGCAGTCACAGTCGGTAGTCAAAAGCGGCAGCAGCTCAAACCGCGCAGGAAGATAATCGGTTGTCGTCTAATTTAATAAGCAAATAGAAACACGAGAGAAAAGTATATAGAATATGTATTTAGATAAAATTGAAGCGAAGCACGCTCTACCCCAAAGTGCAAGTGCAGCGAGCTTATCGGTCCGTGGTCCGGAGGCTTAGCCCGGGATTATCCGCGAGTCTTTGCTTTGTCTAGTCCCCGCTTAATTTCAGTATTTCGAATGCATTTGTCTTGTGTCTATCTTATCTTCTGAGAGGCTTACGAGTCAGCCAGCTGCCTACTGCCCTGTGGCCTCCATAAAGATGAAATTAGGTGTGCAATCGCGCTATAAAGAATATAAAAAAAGCCTGGCTCCCTTTATGCAACTGACACAACAATCGAAATGTAAACATTTTTACGACCGCATATTATACAATTCCCGATCAATCAAAGGCCCATTACCCGCTCTCGCTCTCTCTGATTAGCATGATGACCCACAGACCCGGCCGTGTTATCAGTGTCAGTGGAGAAAGGTGATTAGATTCGCGGAATCGGCTCGAAAAAACATAACCTGCTCAACGAGGTGAGAGCTATCACCCTATTCGGACAGGTTCACAGCGCCTACGCAATGGTTATACACATTCGTGTAAATCAGATAGACGTTCTGTTATCAGCAATTCATTTTATAAGGCTCCGTCTTGGCCTGATAAGTACCCCCAGAGCCGTCCGAGCAGCCAGAACAGCACCGGCGCGTGTTGGCCACAGTTGATGAGCTCTCGCAGGCCTCAAAGTCAAAAGTTTGTCCGTTTCGCGGCGGGATGTGAAAAGTGCGATTGCAGGCCTATAATCTGTTTACATTTTCAAGTTTCCCTTAGACTGGGATGAGCATAAACGATTATACAGAGTTACTATTAATACCTCTTGGAAGAATCCAAAAAGTGTGTGTTTAAAAATATATATTATTTGAAAATTGGTGAAAAACAATTAGTATTTTTTGTGGTGTAAATAAAAGTAGTGGTAAGTGGTGGCCACACTTAATTATCTAACAAATTCGAAAGTTAGAAATTATTTACCGTCTTTTAAGTGATAATTAGAGGATCATTGTCTTAAATGATCATCTAATTATTAGTACTAGTTTTTGTGGCGTAAATAAAAAATTAGTGGTTGAATATTTGTTCCATATCTGTAGCCACACATGTTTATCCTACAATATCTGAAGCTACAAATTATTTGCCGTCTGCTTAGATGATCACTAAAGACTTCATGGCTTATAAAAATAAAAGTTAATCTCTTCAAAACAAACAAATCGTATTTCTCTCTGCAAATATAGAAGAAATGACTCAATAAATTTTATATTCACAATTTGAAGATTTTAACAACGATCCGGCGCCAACTGGCGTGGCGACAAGTGTCTCATTAGAAGCCTCATTAGCAGTCCCAGCTATCGGATCTAATTGCCGAGCAATCTCCTCATCAGAGCGGTGTTCCGTGCCCCAGATGCCATAAAGATTAGTCTGCTTATCGGGCCCTAAGACTCTGACAGCCACACCGAATTCTGGTAGTGCAAAATGAGAGACAAGCTGGAACAGGCGAACAGCCGCAAGGCTTCCCAGGCCTCGGGCAAATTTTCCCAGATGGATGTCGACGATTCGGAGTTCAACGATCCCTTCCAGGCGTTGATGGAGAAAGTGGGCAACCATGGCCGCTATCAAACCCTGTACAACTATGTGTTCGTCGGAGGCTTGGCTTTTTGCGGAGCCCTGATCTACATGAACATCATCCTGGCCCTCAATATACCCGACCACTGGTGCACGGTGGCTGGCAGGGAGAACACGAATTTCTCGCTGGAGGAGTGGCGGGACATCACCTTGCCCAAGTAAGTGGGGACACTCTCGCTTCGAAATTAAATAATATGAATCCTGTTTTGGAATAGACAGGCCGACAATCGGGGCAGGTTAACCTTCAGCAACTGCGAGGAGTTCCGCACAAACTTCTCAGAGATCACGGACTGGTCCGGTTGGAACACTACTCAGCGAACAAATCAGACAGAAAGTGAGTAGGAAAACCAAGGAATATCACAAAAAAGGGGGTTTTTTGATATATTTATATTAAAAATAATATTCCGCAGAACCATAACTAATATCTAAAGCTGAAAATAATATTAATATTAGATTACTCCTTTAAAAACAATAAAAAAATATAAAGTACGTCCTTTTTGCTTAGTGTCTCTAGGATATTTCGTATTAGTTTTGATTTTAATAATTTAAAAACCCGAAAAATGCAATTAAATACTCCATTCAAGTCACATTCTCCTGCTAAATCTCACCAATTGCTGGGCTTATTCGCAAATATTTATTGAGCTGCCGAAACTCTATCAAATAAGTTCCAGGGAAAAGAAAAGTATATGCATACGTTTGCCGGATTAGAGGTGAAATTACTTGGCTCTTCCGTCGTCTTATAAATATTTGCAACTTTGCACTCGAATGCATTTTACGAGCACTCCCATTACCCATTCCTATACCATTCCGAACTCCCTTTCAGCCTGCCAGAACGGCTGGAGCTACGACCAGACCTGGTACGACAGCACCATCCCCACGGACCACAACTGGGTGTGCGCCAAGGATTTGTTCGTGACAAATGTGTTCGTGGTGGGTCGAGTAACGGAGGTGGCCGGTTCATTTATATTGGGACAAATGGGCGACTCGTAAGTAGCACGACTTCGCTCCCACCTAACTAAGTTATGGCAGCGCCGGTAATTGAATCTGTCCCCTCTCTGCGGTTCGGTCCGGCCCGGTTTAGCTACGGACGCAGGCTCGTGTACTACATCAGCGTGGTCTTCTGCTCCCTGGGACGCATCGGGTCCATCATGTGCACCAGCTCGTACACGTGGTTCCTCATCATGTCCGGCATCGTGGGCCTCACGGTCAACAGCCTCTTCCAGTCGCCCCAAATTATCGGCATGGAAATCTCTCGGGAGTAAGTTTGAACGAAGTTTGCGGCCAACTTTTATTGCTCATTCCCATTCCCTTTCCCATCGAATTGTGTCCAGGGAGGACCGCAGTCGGATCGCCTTCTTCCAGAGCTGCGGCTGGTCCGTGGGCACAACCCTGATGCCCCTGCTCTACTGGTGGCTGCGCCACTGGGACTCCTTCATGTGGCTCACCTCGGTGCCCACATTAATGGTTCTGCTGTTCTCCAAGTAAGTCGACACGGAGTCAGGACACATTCAAATCTAATAATAAAATATGTTTCCGTTGTGACATTAATTAGTTCTATAGTTGGTTTAGTCGAGTTTCACGGTCTTTATTTAGTTTATTTAGCAAAAATAGGAAATTAGAGGAAATCCTTTGGGAAATAATTACCTAAAATATCCAATAACATTTGTTAAGCGTCCACTTCAATTTCTAGACCTCATTAAGAGGCATTTTCGCACTTAAGCGCTAAGCAAGCTTAAACTTCAAAAACCATAAGAAAATTTAATGTCAAACAACGGAAATATCACGAATCCTTAGGATTAGTTAACACATTCTTTAAATTCCTATCCAAACTGAATAATGGTTTTAATTCAAGGTACGTAATCGAATCGCCGCGATGGCTAATTAGCAAGCAGCGTTTCCGCGAGGCCATTGTCCAGCTGCAGAAGATAGCCAAAATTAATGGCCATCGCTTCGACATGACCGAAAAGGAGTTGGCCGAGATCTACAAGAAGGACAAGCAGGATGTCACCTACGGCATCGCATCGCTCTTTGTTGGGTGGCGGCTGGCCCGCAACACCATTATCATGGGCTTTAGTTGGTGAGAAATCGAGATAAACTGAGAGAAATATTTAAAGTCAAGAGTTAAATTCTAGAAAATCTAATAATATTCTGTTCATGATGGAATGACTTCCTTGAGCAGATACATTTATTTTAAATATATTTTAATATAAGGATAGTCTGACTTTGATCTTAAAATAGTTCTTATATCAATTCTTAAAGTGAAATTTAATTTTACATCTAATGTCCCTAATGTGTGATTTTCCAGGCATTACTTAAATTTTATTAAATTTTAAAAATAGTTTTCCTTTCCTATAAGTATCCCGTATAGTTTCTCATACAAATTCTAGACTTTCCTACGATTTCTCTCACTGCCTTGACCAAAGCAATTTGCATGCCTAACTGACGACTCACTCTGTTCCTCTTTCAAGGTGCGTGGTGGCCGTCTCCTATTTCACGCTGGTGCTCTTCAGCTCCCGCATGGCGGGCAATCCCTTTCTGAACTTTTTGTATCAGAGCATTGTGGAAATTCCCGCCTACATTGTGGGCCGCTACATGGGTGAGTGCTGCGGGGCGTGACGCCACGCTGATTGGAGCAGTCCATCACCTTCCACCTTCTCCTCCTTCCTCGTTCCAGGCGACAAGTATGGAAGGCGCTTCTCCAACTCGATATCGTTCCTCGTCTCGTTCGTCACCTGTCTGCCCATCATTGTTTACGCCACGGACGAGCGGTACGAGAACCTGATGATCTACCTGGCCACGTTCATCAAGTTCCTCAACGCCCTCACCTTCTTCACGGTGAACCTGCAGTGCCTGGAGATCTATCCCACCTGCATGCGGCAGACGGGCGTGGCGCTGGGAACCATTCTGGCCAACGCCATTGGTGTCCTGGCCCCGTACCTGGTCTACCTGGGCACCACCGTTGACATCCGGGCGCCGTACTACATCCTGGGCGTCCTCTTCCTGCTGGGCGGCATCGGGGCGCTCTTCCTGCCGGAGACGCTGCACAAGAAGCTGCCGGACACCATGGAGGAGGCGGGACACTTTGGCCAACACGATGTGAGTGCAATCAGAGCTATTTGAGCTATTTGCTATTATTAAGGACTGTGCTTGCAAAGCTTTAACTCCAAAGTCGCCATGTAATTACTTTCCCCTAAGTGCCAAGAGTTCTTTAACCTTCTTCCGCTCGGTGGGCAATGAGCCACGAAGGAGTTTTGCTATCACATCTAATTTATAATCTAAATTATGCAAAGCAGCCGTAGCCTAATTTCATTTTTCACAAATTTAATTTACAGAAATTCTTCAGTCTGCCGAAACCGCCACCGGCGACGGAAAAGGACGACAGCCTGTCATCCCATCCGGAGCTCACCAGACTCAGGCGCTCCGAGACGGAGCCGTGAAGGCTCGGAGTATCCTCGAAGACCTGCGAACGAACTCCTTGGAAGTCCTCGCCGGCAATCGATTCCCGTTCACAGCTCGCGTTTCCCTTGTGATGTTACGTTAAGTTTGGCCCAAAGTATTGCGAATAAAGTATTGTTATGTAGGCAGCCGTAATAAGACCCGCATAAATCACAAATCACCCAACCAGCCTGGACGCCCACTCACACACAGAGAAATCTCTGCAATGAGTTTATCAGCGCATCTGTCAGAAATTTACAAATTACCTGACGCGCGCGCCGCCCTTGGCGGGGGTAGCTAATGCTGTGGCTAATTTAATAAATGACGCGCCACCAACAGTGCGGCGCACACATGGCGTATGCGTAATGCGTGGCAGGCGCCTGATTTATGCAAGTTATGTATCAATTTTTATCACCAGTTGCAGGAATCGAGCCCGGGCTTGTCCTCCTCACTCAGTTGTTGGTCTCTCGTTCCTGGCCAGGAGTTGTTCGGTTGGCAAAGTGTTAAGCTGTAAGCAGCCACTAACACCGAGACCAACTGACAGCGGAAACCAGGAATACAATGTATTTGTTAGAACGGAGAATCAAGACGAGGTTGGGATACACTTATTTGGGAAATTGTGGGAAATTACAAGTAGATTGAAATTAAATAGAAAAAAATCCTATTCTATGCTATTAACATTATACAACTTATAAGGCAAAATAATAAGGATTCCCTTAGTTAATTTAATCAATTTTTCTTCTGCTGCCTTAACTCATATAATTCCTTGGAAAATAATACGCGAAATCCCAAATCCCAAGTTAGTACTACATGAAACCCATATCTATTTATATCTGCCAATATTCAAGACCTGCCAGGACTGTCATTACCATCTCGCCATATTTTCACAACTTTTCGCTGCACTTGGCAAGTTGAACCTTCTCCGCACGAAGGATATAACCCTCCTTGAAGTAACCATGCCATACCCGGGGAAAAAAACTTTTACTCGTACGTCGTGCCTCGAACAGGACGTGCAACTTTTGTGTGCGCAAAGGTGTTTCGCTTTCAAGTTATTTATTATGATTTATTTGCCAATGTGGCGCGCTGATGTGGCAACGTCTCAGACGGAAACTGAATCTTGGCCCTCGGGGGTGGTGGACGGGGACCAACCTCCAACTTCTGGCGTGGCTGCAACGGCGATAAGTAAATTGTTTATCCTACTTGTGAGTTATGTGCTGCGACGGCCAGCCAGCAAGCCAGACCGTAAGGCGGAGCAGGAACAGAAGTAGGTCCTGGCCCTGGCCAGGCAGCCATTCAGTTTGATGATCATGTTGATGTTGGCCCAAGGTTGGACACCGAGAGCTGGGGCCGGGGCCGGGGCTCGGTAATGGCCGGGGCAGCTAACAATGTTATGCTTTCATAAACAGCTGAGCGCAATTTTCTGATAAGCCAGGTCCTGTGCGAGTGAGCTGGTGTTGGTGGCTATTTGTTTCAATTTATCATAAAAGGCAACGCCGGAAGTCAGCCGAGCTGCAGTTGAATGAACGATGAAGGAACAGGCGGCAGGCAGCCAGCGGAGTCTAAGTCTTGAGGCGGCTTAGCCGTAAGATGGGGCCCGCAAAGAGTCCTTGGCAGCTGCGAGCTGAGCGGCATTAGAAGGGATTCCACCGAGGAGCGGCCTCTTTAAGGACTGCATAAATACGGCTCACAATTATCAGTGTCATCAGGCGAGGCTCAGGCACTGGCAAAAAATCCTAGCCAAAGGACATTTTTATTTAAAAACTGGAATAGCTTAGGTAATACAGATTTAAGTTCTTCGTTCCCCAGTGAAGCCAAATTACCCCCCAGCTTCGGTCCTTTCTTGGCCCACTTCGCCCTGTCCCTGCCTGTCCCGTGCTTGGCAGTAATGAAAACAAATGTCCGGCCATTTGCTGCAACAAGGACAATTAAAGAGGCAAACATTAGGAGACGACTGCAGTGGCAGCGAAACGAAAAGTAAATCCGAGTGCAGTGCCTTTGCTACAAATTTTCCGGGGCTTTTTCATATTTCACGCAATTGAGAAGGAGCCAAACTATTTGCAATATTTCAGGCTGCCACACGAACGAAATCCAGACATGAAAAATGCAGTGCTTGCCTGGGCTTCCTCCAGTGGCTGCAAAGGGGTGGAAAGTGCCTGAAATGTGGGCGGGATTGGCAGCAAGAAGCGGGTGCCACAACAGTGATTGCGCTTTATTTGTGATAATAAAACACACCATCGCGCCGAGACGACGTCGACGACGACGATGGCGACGATGAGGACAACGTTGAGGCAAGCAGGGGGAAAATCGAACCGCGAAATTGCAACAAACTGCGCGTGCATTGGCCTCCGCGAATGGGGTGAAGAGGAGCCGAGGTCGGAGCGGAGGTGGAGGTGGAGGTGGCTCCGGGGAAACAGAGCAGAAGTCAGGACCTTGCTGCCGGGGTAAGAATATTTAAGCTGCAACAACGTTGCAGCAAATATTAAAGGAAAACACCGACGGCAGTGGGGCGCAAAAGGATTTACTGCATATTTCATGTTCACAACGAACCAATTTTACGCTCTTCAAATCCTATTAGTCAATGGCCCAAGGGGGATGCACTACCACCACCACGGCCACCAGATGTAGAGCCACCGACATCAGCACCACCAGCAGCACCAGCTGTACACAGAGGGAAATACCTGAACTTGTTTATTAGTTAAGAAATTAAATTCCTCCAAGACTTAAAGTTCCTAAATTAGGTGTGTAAAATATTATATTTCCTTTATCTAAAATTAAGTTTATTTAACAGTCGCCTCCTGCCTGGTATCTCTGTTCGCCTGGTACCTGAAACCTATGAACAGTGGGTTTTCCATCAAATTGGCTCATCGATGAGAACATAATACCAGGCACACATAAATGGCAGGTGGTAGACGATATACACTTCGTCCAACTAAATTATAATAGTTATTATGGGATCTCTCTGACCGAAAACTGTTATATTAAGTTTAAACGGGGTTCACCCCCGTCTTCCTTTATCTAGTATTTATCTTCGCCTGGTACCTGATAACGCGTTCACTGGCTTTCTCCTACAAATTCCCCCTATCGACAGGTTTCACATATGAAATCCAACAAAGATATCTTACTTTCTAAATAATAAATATTATATATTTTAACTTGCAAATATTATAAGAATTTTTAAAAAGGTCAAATAAGAAACCTGCATTTATTTCTTAACAAAATCATTTTCACAATTAATTAAAATTACTTTATATTCCAGATAAAATTGAGAAATCCCTAAAAGTTCTCATTATGAAATTTCCACCATTTAATTCCCAGGTTTTCGTAATATTTTCTCGCCATGCAGCACCAGCAGCTTCGCTGGAATCAAGCAGGAGCTTCAGCCAAGGCAGATGTTTCGGCAAAGGGTTGAGATTGAGTTGGGTGGCTTTGGGCGGGCGCAGTGGAGTGGGCGGTGCAGGGTGATTGGTGATGCCTCCTCGGCTCAGATACAGCGATTTACTTGCACACACGGATATATGTATACGTATCCGAGGCTATATCTATATAGAGCGTACGTACTATATATAAGTAAGACTCTGGGCCTGGGTCAGCTTAGTGTGTCTGGCATTTCCGCACGATTATGCATGTGAGTGGCGGTGTGGCGGCTGCTGCTCGGGTGGCTGGGTGGTTGGGCGGTGCCAGGATGCCGCTCTCGGTGGGTGGGGATAAGCCCGACGGACAGCCCGCAAATGCCCGCCTGGAAACGGTTCTCATCAATCTAGTTACTTCGAGAGCATGAATTATGAAAAACGTGCAAAATGCAAACGGAAATTAAAATTTATACAGAAAAAAAAAGCGGGAGGGGATCGGGAACTTCCACTCCGTTAGACAAATGCGCCTCTTGGTGGGGGTGGTGGTGGTGGGGGACCCACACACGGAAATCAAAGAAAACACTAGCCGAAAGCCCCAAAACAACAAATGGAAAGACCTGGCAGCGGAGCTTGGGAAATATGTATGAGAAAATTAAACATATTATCCCAGACTCTGGGACTGGCCAGTTTTTATTTCCTCCTCTCCCTTTTGGCTTTTGCATGCTCCGGACGTCTCCGGCACAGCTGTTGAAAAACAAACCTCAACTTTGGCCGCATACAACATTTTTGTCAGGCGGGTCCTGCTGGTGTCCTTTATTAATTTAACAGGCGCTGGCAGTGATGCGATGCGACTTTGACTACAACTTGAACTACAGCGGATGAGCGGAGGATGGCTGGGCCAGCGATGGAATTCAACAAGCCATAAAACATATGAGGCAGCCGAGTAGCATGCATTTTTCATGAGCCGTTGGCTTTTGTGCCCATCACAATCATTGGACCAGGCCCGAAAACTCAGCCCAGGCCCGGGACCCGGGGCATCCTCCATCTGCTGGCGTTGCCAACAATCATCATCAGCACTCGTCGTCGTCCGCTTCCAGAGGAGTCAGCTGGAGGACTTCTGCTGCTGCTCCTCCTGCTCCCGCTGCCGATTTCTCCACTCTTGGCTACACTTGAACTTACAATGACACGTTCGAGGTTCGAATAAAGGCAGACTGGAGCGAGGAATATACATAGGAGCTGGGCACATAGTGGGAGTCCCTGCATATTTGTTTGGGAATATTCGAGTAGGAACCTGCCACTGCATTTCATTTTCTTTCTTTTTATTCCCCCAAACATCCAACTCTTTACCCGTAGTTCTCACACAAATTGCTTTCATTTGTTTTAATGGGATATGGCAGGAGCTGGAGTCCTTGAACCCTGATTTGTGCTATGTGAATTTGCTTAGATGTGTATTTTTTAATAGGGACCAAATAATTGGTAAGCCGATCTGGGGGAAAAATAAATATTTGTAGTGAAGGAAATGTTATAAAGAATATTTAATAAATTGAAGAAGGTTGTTAAGGCTGCAAACCAAATTTATGTTCTTAAATTATAAGCACTAATGACAGAGTAAGTGTAATAATAATAAAGTATTAGTAAGGTAATAACATAAAACATGCGGAGGCGTAATCTTTATTAACCGCAAGTGCTTAGGTCTCATAAAAAGTATCTTTATGAAGCCATTTGCGAGGAGATAGAAATATTATACCATCACTAAAAGACATGTACCGATGTGATTTCACCATACGATTTCTTTAAGAATCAGTCTTTTACAACTCGCGGGTCTATTTTGTCTTGGTTACTCCACTTCCTGGGACTCCCCCACCAGGATGCCAAGGAGCAGCAGGCTTAGACCGATCTCAGCTTGCGGGAATCGTCAGAGCCACCATCAATCATCCGCCAAAAGCGCACGTGAGAGGACGGAGACATTGATGGAAGCCAACACCTGCACTCACACCAAAGAAACTCAGGTGGCGGCTGTACATTTTGGGAAAACTCTTTATTGCTATGTGAAACTGAACTTTAAAAATATTTGATTCAATTGGCCGCAGAAGCGGCACATAACGTATGCAAATTTCGCTACACTTTTTTGCGACTCTGCCAATATTTCTTGTTTTTTATTTCGATTACAATTGCAAAACATTCCGGGGCATACGCTGGCTAAATATTTGCTTTAAACACTTTACATGCTAGGGGGTGTATACATATAACTATACATAAGTCTGTAAATATATTCACTATGTATGCATAGAGTCGGGTAATTCTGACACGCCTCACGCGTCCTCTATTCTCGTAAATATTATTTATTTATTTATTTATTTTGGCAATCAATTTGCGTATTTTTTCTTGCCCTTTTCTGCCCTTTTTTGCCGTGTTCCATTTGCATTTGAAATGCTTTGGCCTTTTGCTTAAACACTTACGTATGTAAATTGAAATTTTATTGTAAATATTCTGTAAATATTCGTGGCTAAATATGGGTATATATTTGTTGGCCTATATTTTCCGTGTATCGATAATAAACTAATAAATATATAACCCTAACGCCTAATTGCCGAGCCGACATCTTGTGGCCCCCAGATTTTGACTCCGATTCCGTTTATGCCTTATTGTGATTTGTTGTGGCCAAGTGCGTGTGCTCTTGGCCATGTAAACTACGTCGTCTGCTTGGCCAACTCCTGATTGCCCTGTCCCAGAACTGTGTCAATAATTCGGCCTATTGATTTACGGCCTCCTAATTTAAATTATGATTGGGCTTACGCATAAATTAATTGTCCTGGACACCTCACACGCCTGTGTATGCTGTAAATGCCTCTCGCCTGATTGGCAGAACTGCTATGGCTATTATTATTAATATTAGTATTATTATTGTTACGTGGCGATGCATATATCTGTGTGCACTTCTCAATCAGTTTTTATTATTTGTCCAAATTAAAGCGAGCGTGCCGGGCCGAGTTTGACTTTGTATTTTACATTTTACGCTTTAATTGCTGGTCTATTTCGGCTGATTGCTCTCATTGTTTTTGGCCATTTGACTGGATGTGCCGCTGTGTGTGTGGGTAGCTGCTGTCGCTATATGTATCGGTATCTGTATATGCCTATGTATTGGTACTTTAACAATTATATGTATATTAAACTGGCGCACAATTTTACACTCGACTGACCGTCCAGAGTTTGTTGCTTTGTTTTCACTTTGCCTATATTTAATTTCACCTTTTTTCACTGTTTGCATTTGTTTGTTTGTTTGTCTATACTATTTTCACTATTGCTGGTTGCTGGCTGCTGGCTGCTGGCTGCTGATTGCTGGTTGGTTGGCCGGACTCTCTGTGCAGTGCTGCATTTAATTAAATTTAAATAAAACGATCATCGAGGCCTGGCAGAGTTAATTGCACGTTAACGCACGCTCGAAGCGAATCGAACAACAAAAAAATCCATAAAATATTAAATGGCCGCCAAGGCAGGCTCTTGAAACTTTTCGGCGAGTTTTTCGGGCGGGGTTTGGGTGGTAAGATGGGGCTGGGGGGAGCAAGTGCTTAAGCTAATTGCAGATTCGGCGACAGGCGGAACCGGAAACGGGCTTCAAAATGGCCGCAGATCCCTTGGCAAACGCACTCTCACGTACCCGCTAAATGTTTCAATTTTCTGGCAGCTCAACGCGTCGCCACAGACATTTAATAATAAACGCAGCTGCAGCCCCGAAATGCCCAGAACTTTTCCGGATGTCTCTCTCTTTCGGGTTTGGGGAGTTTGGAAGTTCGGGAGTTGAACTGGGTGGCGGGGGGTCACGGGCAAAGACAACCGCGAGCAAATGGCCATCGACCATTCTGGTGCCTTTTGGCCAGAGAGCAAACAAAATTAAAAACGAATTTCAAATGCCTTTGCCTGGCTCAAAAATGCAAATCGCCTTTGCTGTCACAAAAACAGTGATGGGAAAGTTCGTGTTTTTACTTTATCAAAGGTACAAGGTGTGTACTTAAAAATTTCTTAGATTAAAGTAATGCTGAGACATGAGAAAAAATGCATGAACTAAATTACCAAGCAAAGTAATATTCTATTTGATTAAACATTATTTTCTTGAGATTTTTGAATTGGTAAAGCATATCTTAATTTTATAAAATTAATTTTAGGCCTATTTCAGGACAAACAAAATGCACTTTAAATTATTAAACATTTAAAAAATGTAATTAAATAATTCTAAGCTAAGAATTCTCATTCTGAGAAACATACAAAAAAAATGTTAATATCAGTAACAATAGTTAATATTTCAAATATCCATTGCGGTAAGTCTTGCTTAAAAAAATCAAAGTAAAATGAAAGTAATTTGTAATCAGGCCTAGTGACTTTATAATTTAATTTTTCAAACAAATTCCATTGTAAATAATTTTGAACAATGCAAATCCTCAAATAGACTAGTACTTTCCCATCAATTTTTCCATCACTGTCCACGCACACACTCCCACACCGAATGCAGTGCAAAAACAGAGTCACACAGTCACGCACGCACATGTGAGCTGGGCAAGTTGCATACTTTCGGGCGCAACATGCAATTAAAATGCAAAAAAGGCAAATGGCAGAGCAGTCATTGCCACTGCCACTGCCACCGCCACCGCCACTGCCATTCCGTCTCCGGCTCTCCGGGCTTAGCTCCAGCTCCAGGTTGGCCCGCAGCTGCAGGCCCCGAAAAACCATAGACCAAAATCGATGCAGTGCCAAGTTGAAACGGAAATGCCGGAGCCGAATCCGTATCCTGTCTGTCCCCGTGTCCGTGAGTCTGTGCAACGTCTGCGGTTAGAGCAAGTTTGCCAGCCGGCAACTGTGTGCGAGTGTGCGTGTTGATTTAGCGTTAAGCTTGTTGGATTTTTGCGTTTTGTCAACATTCTCCCCACAGTCCCCCCGGCCCCAGTTGTGGATGCATTCGCAGACTGTTGCTCTGCCGTTGGCTCTGCGGCGGCTTTCTCGGGGTGTCCAAATAATTGCCGATAGACTTCGGGGCAAGAGCATTTCGAGATTGAATCTGGTTGGATATTGGGTAGAGGTGCGTGCACAGAGAGAAACTGGTTTGAAATTGGGTTATTCTTTAGACTTTGAACACAGTTAAAGGTGGCTGAGCAAGGCAGTTTTGGAAAATATTAAAATAAGATTAGATATGACTGGAAATGGTAACAAAAAGCCAAAATTTAAGCCATATTTAGCTGAAAAAATAATCTGAATAAAAGTATGTCTTATAATCTCATGAGAAAGTAAATAAGGACTTAAGTATCTTTCTAATTTTTATTATGATTTTTTGTTTCTTGTTTCTCTCTTTTTAGATTTTTCATTATCTTTTTTTTCTCTTTGAAAACCTTTAAACTCATTTATAAATGCTTGAAGGAATAAAATCCAATCTTGAAATCCGCAATAATATATTTTCTTGTGAAAAAACAAGTATTTTCGTATCTTTTCTCTCTGTGCAGCATATGGCAGGGGTTCAAGGGAAGGCGGAAGTGCTGCTTAGACTAGGCTTACTGTTCGTTAATGGTCAGGTGTCTATACAGTGGTTTCAGGTGGTGATCAGGTAGGGTCCTTCAATTAGTCCTATAGGTAAGTTTAACGCCTGCAGATATTATTCCTATGCCTAAGTCTCTACTATTGTTAAGTTGTGAGTGCTTCGATAATTATTACGTTTCGTTGTCCTGCTGTATTTCCTTTCCTATTTAGCCTCTCATCCTATTATGATTATGATCCCGTCTCTCTTAACATTGCGTATCACCTGATTGAGAAGAATGATTGATTCAACGATTGATTTACGTGGGTTTGAGTGTGTTTGTGTTTGATTTTGTGTGGCGATCCTGGGGGTCCAGGATCTAAGCAGCTGCGCTGCCGAGGGCCGTGTCCTAGGGATGCTTCGTGTAGTTGTTCAGCGGAATCTCGTTCACGTGCGTGTGGGCCACCTCGCCCTTGTTCCGCTCGTGCAAGGCCATCTCCAGGGGAGCGCTGGCCGGCTTCTTCTGGGCCGCCTTCTGTGTCTTTAGCTGTAAGGGGATATTATTTAATAATTATTATTTAATATTTATCATAAATCTTGTCGTATTTACTCTCTGTATGGTCTTCTCAAAGTCCTGGTGTGGCTCCGGTCGCTTCATCGTGCTGCAGTTCCTCAGGCGTTCGTTGGTCTGCAAAATATAAAAATGGAAGGTGGGATAAATTCAAGATCCTAGCAGAATGCCACTCCATCTCGGGCCATATTGCGCCCACCCATGATTACTTAATTAACTCGAGCCAGACCCAACAAATCGACACCTCAAAAAAAACCGCAAGAGCAGCAGCCAGGACTTCGGGATGGAAATGGAAATGTCAAATGAAAGCGGCGGGCTGCCGAATGAGTGTAATGAAAGGCCAGCCAGCAGCAGCGCCTGAGGAGGGTCCTGTCCCCGGAGCAGGGTTCCCGCCATTTCCGCAGCAGACCGCATAATGAGAGCCGGAGCCGGGGCCAAGCTCGGGAGCTACACGCTCTCTCCGGGTGACCTTTGACTGGGGAGGAGCAGGAGCCAAAGAAAGGTAATGAGTGCCAGAGGACACGCCGCACACACAAAAGAAGTTGTCCCCAACACGGAGCACACAATTGTCGACAGTGCTTAGCCCAAGTCATTTTCAAAATTGACCGCAAAACTCGCAACTGGAGTCGGGAGCCGGGAAAAAAGCCAGAGTGGACAATCTGCAGCAGGGTCCTCGGCAGCGGCAAATTGTGCTTAAATATTAAATGAACAGCCAACAACCAACAGCCGGCGAAGGAGCGGGCACAAAAGAAAAACCGGACAACAACCGTAAAACACGAAAAGTTATAAACTCTCGCCGGACCAAAGAGGACCCCAAAAATACACGGAAAACCCTAAATATAAAAAAAAACCAAACGAAATCTGAGGGAAATGGAAAAGTGCACGGCCATGGACACACAAAACAAAACACTTTGGCACGCCTGAAATAATAAAAACAAATGCGAACGGAAAAAGGACAATCGTGTGTAGGTAGCTCTGCCTGATCCCTTCAGCTCCAGCTCCAGGACCAGGTTCACCTCCATCTACATCCGGCATAACAACCGCAGCAAAGCCGAATAGCGCCAAGGTGCAAATGACCAGGGAAACGTGGCGTGGCAGGAACGTGCTCCTCAGGTCCTTGACAACGCCCACCGACAATGCGATTGGCGTTCTCGTTCCCATATTCCTTCAATGTGATTCCCTTAGTTTTCAGTTTCGGATGCACTCAGGAAAAACAATTAATGAATTCTATATAAAAAATATAGGTTTAAAGTATTTTCTAAGACTGCGGAAGTTAAGGTAATTATTTTTTCAAATTCAAATATTTAAGCTTTCTTGGAAAACTGATTTTTGAATACTTAACTATTAACTATTTATTAATCCATAAAATGGCTATGATATTTTTTTACTGTAGTAAAAAAAATATAAATATAATGCAGACGCAGTAACCAATTTCCTAACTAAAGTACTAACATATTAAGTAAGTTTCTAATACTTCGTACGTCATCAGGGAATTTATTTTAACATTTACTAATTAATGATTTCCATGAAACAATAGGGCTAAGACTTTGAAAGTTAAAGTTATTTTTTCTGTAATGTTAAAAATTGTATGCGTTCATGGAAAATTGATTTTTAGCTAGTTCTCTATTAACTATTAATTATTCTAGACGGAAAGTTTCTTATAAATTTACTTTTATTGGGGAACAAAATATAAATATAATGCAAACCATAAAAATATTTCATAAGTTCCTATTACCTATTAGTTTATTAAGATAATTTTATTAGACATTTACTATCTCAACATTGAATTTTAATTTGAAATTCTCCCAAAATTTTCGGTTAGTACATTCCTTTTCCCGCTTTGCATCTGCATCTGTATCTGGCACTTGGACTTTGCACCACCGCGATTCGCCCCCATTGACAGTTCATATCTCGGAGTCTGCCATTTGCATCCGGCACATGTCCTTGTCGCTGGACCTGGACCTCCCTACCACCGACCTCTGACCCCCTCTCCAGTCCATCGCTGTGCTCTTTGCTCCGACTCCGACTGTGTGTTGTCATTGTCTGGTCTGGGCCGCTCGTCCGTCGCAAGTCAACGCAATTAACGGTAATTGCCTTTTATCGGCTTAGCCTTGATAAAGTTTTCCAGGCGCCCCGCCCCCCAATTTTCCCAGAACGCGAACTTTTCTAGTTATTGCCATTGTCGTTGTTGTTGCTGCTCCTGCTGCGGCCATCGTTGTTATTTGTAGGTTTACGCGGTTTTTATATTTTAATTTAATTTTATAAGTAGTCCCAGCCTCGCTCCTCAGCCCTCGGCCCTCAGCCGGGGAACAAACTTGTCCATGGCAAAAATTCGACATTAAACAGAGAGCGAGCGGTCGGCGGGCATTGGCGAAAAGTTTTTGTTTTGTTTTGAATGCGGCAAGGAAATGCTTTGAAGTTGCCTCCAAATTATGGAACTTTTCATGGCTTTCCACAGAGAGGGAGGCCGGAAGAGATAGGAGACGGTGGTGGGGGCTGTAGGGTCTCCCAGAGTCTGAATTAAGGAGCAGGGAATTAAACTGCGACCGAAATGCGAAAACTCTTTCCATTTTCATAATTCCCAGGCCGCTCAGGGAGTGTCAAATGCTTAGATAATGAAAATGTCTGCGACTATATGGAGCTGAACTTCGACCGTCAGATGGACACATGGGCTTATGGAATTTTTATTGGGATAATTTGGAGTCTAGTAAAATTAAAAATATAATTTGAGCATCATCCCTGGAAGTAAAATTAACTTTAAATAAATTTTAATGAGTTAATTTGTCCAAAAACTCTCAGGAAAATATCCGTTTAGGCAAATGTATTCCTTTTTCAAATTTGTTGAATAATTGATCAAGTTAAATTAATGGAAATTGTTTGAGATTTGAATACATATACCCAAGGAAATATATATTTCTCCCCAAATGTCTTTAATTTTTCTGTAATTTTTGTTTGACATTTTATTTCTACTTATTTTCTCGGCTTTTCCAACCTTTCCTCCATTTTCTCTTTTCCATGGGGCTTTGAAAAAAGTTTTTTATCAACCCAGCGACATACAAACACACATATATGCTGCCCGCAATATAGGCGCCCAAAAAGCCTAAAAGTAGGCAATAAAAATTGTTTCGAAACCGGAAATGACAAAGTCACACACGGAATGGCTTGCCAATAAAAGGTCCACATCCGCTCCAAGTGGCACCCAATTTGCGACCTACGACTCACCTTCAGCTGCATTCCCTCCGTGGCGTTCAGCTCGTCGCCGCTCTGCCGGAGGCCGTGCAGGAACCTGGCAAAGACCGTTCTCCGCTGCTTGTGCTTGTTCCGGCCCTCTGCGGGTTGGGTTCAACCAATCAGATCCAGATCCGATTCAGATTCCACATACAGATAGAGTGCGGGGCAGCGAGGCGAACAATCAAACCGAGAATCAAACAGACAGTCATTTGATTAACCAGACAGTCAAAGTTTAAGCGCAAACCAATTTAATTGAATTAAAAGCCATAAAAGCCAAACAGCCGACAAACTGTCTCTAACCACGTCGATTTTAGCCGAGCTCTTAGCTCCTCATGGCTCCCATGCTCCTCACCTGTTGCCGAGAAGTCGTAAAAGAAATTGGTGCGGGCTCCCGGATAGCTGTGCTGCATCCCGTTCAGATTCAGAGCCGACTTCGAGTCGATGGCGTTGCGGGCCATCCGATTGGCCAAATCGTTCTGCGTGTAGCTGTAGATCTCGTTCTCCTCGCGGTTCGACAGGCAGCTGGAGGGCTGCACGTGGCCGGAAAAACAAAATATCGGATATTGGTTTAATAAGTGCTTCTTTTTTTGGTTCATGTCCTCGGGAGGGTATATTTCTTCGTGTGGTTTGGGGTTAAAAAAAAAACAAAACAAAGCTGCATATGCCATTCCCGAGTTATTTAAAGTTCACTTTTTGTTTTTATTTACTGACTCTAATTATTTTAAAGTTAAATATAAGGGGAATAAATAAAGTTTGAGTTGGGATGCCTTCTTTGCAGACAACGAAAGTCCTTAAAAAAATTCTGTAAGCTAAATAATATTATGTACAAAGGACTCTTAGTTAAGGAATGATATAGGGAACAAGGGATAAGTGATCCTATTAAATTCCCTCGACATTACAGACCCGAACTACTCCCTTAATAAATTTCTCTCGGTGCAGGCACACACATAAAAACGCTCACACGAGCCTGCATAATAAACGAAACGTAACGTAACGAAAATGAATTAGAGTCTGATTAGCTGGAGGTCGTAAAAACCTCTCGCCGACCGTAAAAGCCAGAGGTCAGAGGTCGCCGCATCCCCTTACCAAGTACTTGCCGGGCACATACAACGGCTGACTGTGGCTGGTGGGCATCACCGAGGAGCCAACCAATCCGCTGGAGCTGGGACCGGCCAGCCGGCGGGTGAGCGTGTGGCCGGTGGAGATGCGCACGTGGCGCTCCTTCCACTTGGACAGGCGCACCTGCTCGATGGCGTCCAGCACGTCCTCGTAGGGCATGTTGATCTGCTTGCTGTAGTGGGCGGCCAGGCCCTCCAGGTAGCCACGCTTGCCCTCCTGCAGGATTAAAATAATAATAAGCAATTATAAAATTCACAGGAAAACAAGAACTAGATTAAATAATACAATATTTTAAATTAATTCACTCTCGCTTACGCATCCACAGACCCACATTCTGTGTGCCTTCAAGGATGCTAAGTACGTAGAAAGAGGGCCTACGCACATAAGGATGCAGCCAAGATCCTGCTAAGGAGTCTTAGCCGCAATCCACTGAGGCCAGGGTCAAAAGCAGATTGCCAGGAGTTAGCCAAGCCAGGCAGAGAAGCACAAGTGTTAATATCTTCCGGTAATTAGCGTGAGGCTGCCACTTAAATGTGTCCTGTTTGACATTCAAAGCGGTCACTGAAGCGGCAGCATCGTGCTCCTTTGTCCTGCTCCATCTGCGTCTGCATCCGCATCCGCATTCGCGTCTGCATCCGTATCCGCATCTGCATCGGTGTCTGCACCTGCATCCTCAACTCGACCCGACTAGAGCTCGCTCCCCCTTAGACCCTTGAGCTTGGCAAATTCATTTAGCGTCGCATTCATGTAATGCACATGCAAACATTTGTGCTGAAATGCAACTTGTCTGCAGCTGTCAGTCAGTTAGACACACGGCCCTCGTCCCTGGCGCCACTTGCACACACCCAGAGGGATGTCTGTCTCATCAGCGCAAAGTGCAATTAGTTGAAGTTGGCCCAGACAGCGCCAGGGAGCAGACGAGGAAGAGGGCGAAAGATGGCCCAGAAGCCAACAAGTCTCAGTCTAACCTGCAGCTCTTAGACCCTCTTCGCCCCCGTTCGCCTCTGTTGCCTCTTTGATTCAATTCCATTAAAGCTCCATCTCGATTCGCACCGCAAAGACAACAATCGTAAATATTTAATCACATTTTGGAACACAAACTATGCCAGGCACTGAGCCATGAGCTGGAGGCAAGGAAAAAACCAGCAACTGTCGCTAATTAGAATGCAAAGCAGTAGCAGAAGCTGATGTGGCCTATGACAAAGTTTTCACACATAGCCACGAAGGAGTCTACTCTTTTTGACAGGAACAGGAACGAAAACAGGCGCTAGAATGCACTGGGAGAAAGTAGATTTTCTATAAAAAAAAAATAAACGAAGAATCCCTTTTCCCCTTGAATTAAGCCCCAGAAAAAAGCATTGTTTAGGAAGTTAGTAAAAGAAATTTCTTTGGCCATTTGCATCCAATTTCTTTTTTCTATTTTTTCACAGTTCACTTACAAAGTCCGGAGTAGCAACAGCAGGAGCTGGGAGTGGCAGCCTGCGGATCTGCATACTAAGCAGCCCATGCACATCGACATCTGAAGAGTGTCTGGCAAACTGTCAACACTCTACATATTCGTGCTCAATAGGCACGACGGCCACGCCCACCTCTCTGTCCCTGGAAATACCTTTAAATGGAGATATGTAGCTCGGCTGCAATTTGCATTGCATTGGATTGCATTTCTTTGGCGGAATGCAGGCGGCCCTGAACCACTGACATGTTTTCGGAGGCACACGCCCCAATGAAACGTTGGACAAAGGCGCCAGAAGTCATCACCGCAAACGAGGCTGCCAAAGGGCCTTTCAATGTGCAGTTCTTTCAGGCAGAAACTGTGGTTTTAGGCTACTAAAAAGTGGTTTAAATATTTATCTTACATATTCTCAATCCGAAAAAAAAAAAAATAAATGAATTCAAAATATTTTTTAATGATCTGTCAAAGGTATTACCTTTCCTTGTACCTATTCCAGAACCACTGTGCCCATGTGTCCCTCTGCTGAAACTTCTAATTTGCTGGCCTTGTATTTTGGCCGATCATTTAATGGCCCCCTTGACCCCCTTCTATGCCCCAGCATAACCACAATGCACAGCTTTATCTCTAAGCCAGCAGCAGTACCCAAAAAATACGCGCCAAAATAAACAAAATTAACGCAATGCAAAATCATTTCCCCGGCCAGGGACCAACATGCATATAATAAAATAAACAAAACAAACCGGAAGAACGGAAGGGACGTGGCAGCACTGAGGTGGCCCAGCGGGGCCTCGCTGGTTGGCCACTCGGTTTAACTAAATTAAAATCGTGTTAATTTCACATTAGAGCGCACACAGCGCCATCTCCCCGAACGACTGTCACACGTTGCAGCCCCCGAACGTTGCAACCCCCTCGCTCTGCGTCCTGTGTCTCCTGCGGTGGCAGCATGCAAATTGCCAGAGCCCTAAACAAAATGACCATAGATAAGAGCAATCGCCTGGTTAGTGGCTGGCACAGTTGGGATAGTTTGGCCGCGAATGCTGACTTAATGTTGCGAAAAATAGAGAACAACAGGAAGCCTTTCCATTAAATAAACGTAAAGGAAAATATTTAAAAGGGAAACTATAGTTTAAATATCTTCTGAGAACTAAACTTGTTCAAAATATATAGTAAGTACTCACCGGCGTAGAGTACGGATGCGCCGTAAGCCGTATGCCGTCCGCCTCAAGGTGTCGCTTCATGACCGCCTCCAGCTCCTTCATGGTCACCGGCGTATCACAGTCGGAGGCCAGGATCTCGTTGCTGCTGCTCAACGCCTTGGGATCGTTGATGAGCACATAGACAATGGCCGCACCCTTCTCGCGCAGCATGCGCACGCTCTTCAGCAGCTTGCCGCGATGCGAGGGATTGTCCACCCCGATGGCGTCCAGATCGATCTCGCCGATCTGCTTGCAGATCTCCAGCTCGTCGTAGCCGTTGTCCAGGAAGCTCTCGCCGTAGTGGCCCAGCCCGATGGTGCGCAGCCACTCGCAGACGATGTTGTGGTGCGGCATGGTGGTGCCACCGCTGGCATTCGCGTATCACGTGGCTGCGCTGGGCACGGGTAGGTCCAGCGGAGCGAACGACACCTTGTTCAGGCGATGGGGCTTCGAGGTGGAAGTGCTCGCCCCACTGGCAGAGGCAGTGGCGCCAAACGGAGTGGCAGTGGCCGCCGCCGCCGCTGAGGCCAGAGGCTCCGGAAGATTGCAGCTGCTGGCGGCACTGCTGCAGGAGCTGCTGGACGTTGCCTTCATAGCAGCGGCAAGGGGGGCAGCGGAATACTCTGCCAGAGAGAATCACAATTTATAATCAATATTATAATCAGGTAAATAATATTTAATAAATTAAAAAGAGTGAGAGTGAGGTGGGTAAAAGTTATGGGGCTTGATTTGTCAAGAGCAACAGTGCGTATGCGTAATACGGTTTCGGCAACTTCCGGTGGCCATTAAGAGCAGCACCGCCCGCCTGTCACAGGTATGGGTATGGGTCAGCCAGAGGGTACATCGGAGGGCTGGCATATCAATTTGCGTTAATAGCAGTCATTGTTCACCCAGACCGCCTTCGCCGCCGCCGCCGCTCCTGGGGATGGGAGTCCTGCCTATAAGCACTTAATGATAATGCTCGGTCATGTACACGAGCCACTAAAACACTTGAATATGCTTAGCCCCGGAAGCCACTTGCATATGAATAAGCCACTTAAAATGACAGATGGACCGACGCAGACGGAGAGGCTTCGGCATCGGCATCGGCATCTCCCGGAGGGAGAGGGGTCCGGCCTGGCTGGCTGCGCCCTCGGGTCACAGACAAAAGACAAAAGGAAGTCGTCTAACTATTTGCAATGCCCATATAAACCAACTCCATCCCGAACCCTGTTTGGTGTGTGTGTGTTTGGCTGTAAAAATATTTTTGCTGTCGAAAAATGAAATGCAAATGTCTGCTGGCAGCAGAAATATTGTCCAGCCACTTCCTCCGAGCTCCTCCGAACACCACCTTGCCCGAAAAACACCGAAAGAGCGACGAAGGTAAAGGCCAAGGAGGCAGACACAATGGCATAATGAAAATAATGTGGCTACAGTTTGCTCACACAGAGCTGCAGCTGTCATTGAGTGTGCTAGATTGGAGTGGTTCGCCCTCCCTGCTCCGGCCCCGAATCACCTCCAGACCGTGGATTTGTCTGCCAGGAGAATGCCAGCCAAAGTGAGAGACAACTAATTGACTCAGCTTGACTTGGCCTCGCCTCGCCTCGGCTCGCATACCTTTCATATTGATAAACACATGCTGGACAAGATGCCAGAATGCAGGACCGGACTGGACAATGGGGCGTATAAGTGACCTCCAGCCAAGGGGATGAAAACGATGATGCTTTTAGAAGATGAAAGGAGCACAATTGCCGGAAGGATCGGGGTGGAACTTAAGCACAAGGAATCTGATATCCAAGGCAAATCATGGCAATTTTGATATTGAAATGATTTAAGATATGAATTGATAAGGGATAACAGGGATGTGGGTATAGGGTTTCAAGGGAATAACTTGATGAAAAGAAATAAATACTTGAAAATATCGATTTAGTCATACATTATTTTCTGAACGTTTCTATGGATTTTATGAATAAATAATGGGACAAATATGAAAAGCCCTTTTATTGATTTTAATTTTAGTTCAATTGAAGAAAATATGTAATTATTGTTGATTAAAGACCTTTGAAGGTAAATGTTTATTTGCCAATAAAAGTTGCACTAAAAATATACATAGTTGGTATAGGGTTTGAGTTTAATAACTCTACTAAAAGAATAAAAAGGAACTAGAAAAATGACAACATGTTTCCAAGGCAAATGCATTAATTATTCCTAGAAAGTCAGGATCATCTACAGAAACCTCTCAAGTTTAATCTATGAAATCTGCGAATTATCCCAGCCAACCCCCTTTTGCCTACGCCTTTGGCTGGGACAGAGGCTGAGGCTGCTGCAGCTGCAAATATTTAACCACATGCCTCGCAACGCATCCCCCGGAAAACTTTCGGCACATTGTTAGCATAATAAACACATAATAAAATGCAAAGGGCAAAATCAGTAAAGTCAATTTTGAAGATGTTTTGCATACGCAGCCGTTGCAAGCAGCTTGCCAAAGTTTATTTACGAGCTGGCCAACTCTGCGTTCTCTCTCTTGGCTAATGAATGTCAGTGGCAGCCCGTACATACCTAGACGGATTTACATAGTGCCATATATAGCATAAGGGCTAGTGGCAAGTCCATAGTAATTACATGAATGTTGCACAGAAATTTGCATATGCCGCAAACTGACGCCGGCGATAAGCGCCTTAAATTTTCAATTTCATTGTTTATTAAGTGCCAAATAATTGTTTGTGTGCCCACTGAGGTGAGTTTGGGGCCGTCAAAGGTGTCCGGACCAGGCCAGGCCTGCCCACGCTTTCCGTTTGTAATTATTGTGCAAATTTTGCGCAATTTCCTGGCCTCCTTTGGCCGTCGTCGTCGTGTCGGTGAGATTTCCTGTCTTTCCTGCTGGCAGCATGCAATTATGGGGCCTCCGAAGCGTGTGAAATTTCGCAAATTTGCAACGCGCTTTCCCTAATTACCCCCTTCGATGGTCGCCTTCGCTTTCTAATTACAAAGGCTTAGTCTTTTCGGGGCGGGATTAATGGCACCTCCTTGCCCCTGGCCCTGTCTCTAACTCTGGCCTGAAATTAAACAGAAACAACACTCGCCACGTATGCGAGCATTTGGATAAATATAAGCGCCGCGCGACAATGGCCCCATTGTTTATGGCTTTCACAGAAATTTTTATGCAAAATTTCAGCCAGAGTAATTAATTTTAATATGAAAGCCAAACATGCGCGCTCTAACAATTGTCATATAATTTGCCGTCTAGACAGTGGAAATTTAGTATTTTCAATTAACTGCAATGGCAACTGAGCTGCGCTGCAATCTGCGCCCCCTTTGGCACTTGCCACTTGCCACCCCTCGGCACAACAATGCACACAAAAAGGCGCACACTGATGATGGCCATGATGATGATGGGGGACAGGAAGTGGAGTTGGGACGGAGAGGGAGCTTTTCTGGCTGACTGCCATGTTGACATTGCTCACTAAAAGAAAAAAAAAGGGAAAAGCAACGGAAATACGAAGCAAGTAAGCAGGCTCTTGGCTGTATTGAGACTAAAGGATACTAATAGTATTAAAATAAAATAAATAATAATAGTTTAATTAAATTGAACCCTAGTCCTGCCAAATAAATAAAGTTCGTGGAGCATTATTTTGGAAAAAGAGCATTTACAACTTCTTAGAAAAAGGTTATTCAGTTTCTCTCTTCCAAATTAGGTATGTTTCAAGTTAAAATATAATTTTAAACATGAGTAACTTAAGTTGCATTTAATATTTTTAAGATAATCACGGTATAAAGGTTATAACTATAAAGGTTATACACCCTTAAAGCTCAGGGGTATCAGGTCTAAAGCAGAAATCAACCCACTGCTGGATACAGTTGAGAGGGAACGAGATGCAGCCGGAATCCCCGACGCGGATGCCCCTTGCAATCGTGACTCCCGACTAGCAGGCGTTCAGGAGTTGGCAGAACAGCTTCCTCAAGGTTGGCAACAAAATTGCACCACTGGCAGCAGTCACTCGAAAGGGGCTTTGGGAGGGGGTCAGCAGAAGCAGGAGCAGGGGGCTTTTCAAGGGGAACCACCAGCTCCACTCGTGTGCCAATGTCAGTGCACCTGACGCTGATGTTGCTGCTGCTGCTGCACTTGCCACTCGGCGGCATTCACTTCGACTCTGGCCTCAACTCGACTCAGCCGAGTTCAGCTCGCTCCCTTTCCCAGGCCCAGCAGTGCGTATTGCGGTTGCTGGGAAGCCCTGCAAGTGGGGATGCCACCTCCATGCCCCTGTCAGCGGCTTCGATTTCACTTTTTTCCTTCCCCCTTTTTAATTGAAATTGCATTTGCCGCGTTTGTTTGCACATAATTATGATTCGGGGGACTTTTGTCGCTTGTTATGCAAATTTAAGGCCGCTCATCTCGCGATGAATGAGTGTGAATAGCTGGGCGAAATGCATGAATGCCTGACTGCAGCATCAGTCTTATTTCTCATAATTATTTCTTTCTTTCATTCTTTTTTTGGGTCTTACTGCGGTTTTATTGTGCTGGGAGATGAGTCCTGCTGAAAGGAGGAAGCCAACCGCCTCCAGGCGGAGAGTGCAGCTGCAGCTCCATTCAGCTCCAAGTATGTCTACGCTAAACAAATGGCCAAAGAACTAAAAACCCATTCAAATAGTGAGCCGGGAATCCGCAAGGGATGATAGCCAAAAGGAGCTCCCTCAGTAAGTGTGCAAAATGGTATCACTTAAGCTGTGCTACTTACATAGTAAGTAGCAGGAGAGTTTTTGAGAATTAAAGCAGCAAAGTAACAGAAATTAAACAAACTTCAGCTATCTAGAGTTGAGTTCTTACCAGGAAAGTTTCTAAAGGTTTATAGAAATTATTCATATACATTCTTTCCTTTCCTTCCTTAAATTAGAAATACCCTTTAGAATATACTCCAATTAAGTCACTTGAATTATCAATTGATGCAAATAATCACCGCCATCAGCCTGACCCCAATACCCGGCATTAAACCCTGGCCAGGATTAGGAATTCCGCCAGGCGGAAATCCGGCATTGACTGCTGATTGAGTAATCAACGTATCGAGCCCGTAATTCCGCAATTTACTTACATTGTGAGCCGGGCGTAATCAATAGGTGAGCCCCGCCGAATGTCCTTGCCGGAACTCTCTCTCTCTCAAGACATGCAAACACACACCGTGCACACACTCACACACACACACGCGATTTAAGCGGTTCAGGAGTCGCTGACGACGCTACCTATAATCAAATGCTGCTGCGGCACTTCATTGGCCGGGGATTGGCCCGTGACTGCCCCGTGCCCACAAGGACATAATCGCAATTGCCCACTTGTTGGGGACACGACGACCGCAGGACAAATACTGCACGGAGAGAATTATGGGAATAATCTTTTATAGTGCTTTTTTTATAATTCGAGCATTTTAAGGTAGTCAAGATATGACAGAACTGGGCTTAGAAAATAATGAAAACAGCATTTAAAATGTTTAAAATATCTATAAGTTAATAATCAATCAATAAAGGCGTATAATATGGAGAAATTGTTTGAAAACCATTCTAAAAATAATCTTTATAAAATCTGAAAATGTTTTCGGAGATAAATCCTAATAAATATATACAAATTAGTTATTCCAATTGGTATTAAACTAAGAATAGTTTAATAGAGATTTTGACGTATACAATTTTTGAAATTACTGTACAATACCAGAAATAATATTAAGAATATAAAATATACCCTATTAGTAGTGCTTATTATATTTTTTTCTCCGTGTAGTGCCCGCCTGATCACACACGCACAATTGGAAATCGTTTGATTTACGGCATCGGATCCGTTGGTCACCGGCCTCGGTCCCGAACCGACTCTTTTTCGGCGGCACCTGCGTAACAATGGCCGTGGACACAAAAACGCGCGCGAAAACGGTCACCGGAAGCGGGGTCGTCAGGACCGGAAACGGAAAGCGGGAGGCGCAAAATGGCTAGCAAATTACGCGACGAACGACGGTTTGCTGCCCGGCAGATGGCAAGGCCTCCAAATACGGCGAGTCTGCGAATCGAATGCAAAATGCAAGTGCACGCTGCCACCGGGAGCGGAGTAGAAAAAACGCAACCAAAGTATGCAAAGCACGCGAGCGTACTGTGGCAGCCGCACTTGCCACACGGCCTCCTGGGCCAGAGTTTTTGCCACTGCCACAGCCACAGCCGTCGCGCTGCCTCTGCCGGAGAATCGAGAATCGAGCAGAGAAGAGTGAAGTAGTTGTAGAGCCGAGCGGCGCGAAGCGGAGCGGAGCGAACTCCTCGAGGAAGGCCGCGCCGTGAACATTAACGCTAACGTTAACGTTAACCGGAGGGGGGTGGGGGCCTGAAGTAGGGGTTGTAAGCGATACCCAGGAGGGAGGTTTTTTTTCCGCCAGCTTTTTATTTCGCTTTTTGTGCCTTGCATTCTTCTCTTTTTATTCTCGCTGCAGCCACCCCGAAGCTCCGGCTCCGGCTGAGGCTCAGGAAAGTAGGTGAGGCACATGAGGCCAGGGCGGGACGGCACAGCCGGGGGAGGGGGGAGGAGACGGCCTAGAAGGGGTGCGCAGAGAGTGTTTACCCCGGCTTAGACGGCTCTGACAGGCCGTGTCTGGGCTCCAAAGCATGAATGAGTTGTGGAAGCAAATGAAGTGCCACGCCAGCCGACGTTGCAACCCGCAGCGTGTTTAAATATAGCAGAGAACAGGCGGCAGAAGCAGCACAAGCAGCAGCAACAGCAGCAACAGCAGCAATGCAACGCGTGCAGCAGCAACATCAGCAGCAGCGCAGCAAGCAGAGACCAACGCAGCGATGCACCTTAAAAATAATATATAAATGTATTTAGCTAAGGATTAAGGTTAATAATTATTACTCTCTCTGTCATATCTGGAAAATAATTGAAGTTATCGATTTTAAATCGATTAACATTGATGTTTTTCCAGCCTGTGTTTGCTTGCTTCTTTTAAGGTTACAAAAATATAATATATAAATATGTATTCAAAGGTGTACACTATTTTTCTGAGTGCCCAGGACGGACGGCAGACGTTCACAGGCTATCATGTCACCGCCGGCGTCCTCATTTGTCTGTTTGCCTGTGTGTGTATGTCTGTGTGTGCTTGTATCTTTGTGTTTGTGCAATTTTTTTTATATTTTAATTTCTTTCTTTTTTTTTAGCGAGAGACTGGCAGTCAGTCGGCTTAGTTGCGAGCCAGCCTGGGCATATTTTGTGCTTCATCATCTCAGCCGCTGATGATGACACATGCGAGTGACTGCAAACAAATCTGGAAATCCGGGGAGGAGGCAGTTGCTGATGTTGCTGCTGTCATCAGCAACATCTCGCTGTGGCAGCTCCGCTGGAACTTTCTCGTCTGCTGATGCAGCGGATGCCGACCTTGGTGGGTGGTTCTATTACCGAGAGCAATACCAACTAGGTAGTTCAATCAACAAATTACGTGGGCTGCTACATATATTTCTGGCCTAATAATGAAAATACGAATATTTATTAAGGAAAATAGTTTTATTGTTTTTCAAAATATTCTCCATCAAGATTTACACACTTTTGCATGCGCTCAAACCAATTTTCGAAGCACTTTTTCCACTCTGATTGACACACCTCAAAAACATGGTTTTTGAATGCTTCAACAGCATCTTCTGGCGACCACGCATTTTCTTCTTGATGTGAGGGAATAAAAAGAAGTCATTTGGTGCCAAGTCAGGACTGTACGGCGGATGACCCATCAATTCGACGTTTTGGCCAGTCAAAAAGGCGCTGGTTTGAGCCGATGTGTGAGAGCTCGCATTGTCATGGTGCACAATGATTCGTCTTCCCTTGTTCGTTTTTCGAATTTCACCGAAGACTTCAGGCAAACAAATGGTGGTGTACCAATCAGAATTGACCGTCCTACGTTGCTCAAGAGGAACAGTAGCCACATGACCAGTTTTTGCGAAGAAACAGGCGACCATTTGCTTCGAAGTGCTTCTTCCACGAACAACTTTCGTTGGATTTGGCTCGTCTTGGTAGACCCACACGGTCGATTGCTGTTTTGTTTCGGGCTCATACGCATAGATCCATGATTCGTCACCTGTGACGATCTTATAAACGTCTTTTGAAGCACCGCGATCGTATTTTTTCAGCATTTCTTTACACCAATCCACACGAGCCTTCTTTTGAGCGATTGTCAAATTGTGCGGGATCCAACGAGAACAAACCTTTTTTACAGCCAGGTGCTCATGCAATATCGAATGTATGCTGGTGGAAGAAATGCCTAGGGATGCCTCTATCTCACGGTATGTCACATGACGGTCTTGCATTATTAGTTCACGTACGCCATCGATGTTTTCTGGCACAACGGCTGTTTTTGGACGACCTTCGCGGAATTCGTCTTTGAGGGAGCGTCGGCCACGATTGAATTCGTTGTACCAGTTTTTCACAGTGCTATAGGATGGTGCTTCATAGTCATACAAAGATTTAAGTTCATCGCTGCACTCTTGTCGTGATAATCCACGCCGAAAGTTGTGAAAAATGATCGCACGAAAATGTTCACGAGTTAATTCCATTTTTTTGCGAAATTGATTTTTTTAAGTAACTGTAAACAACACAAATGATAGTCGTACGTCAAACCGTTCTGAGTACGTTTATGCTTAAAAATGTCGAACTTTTCAATGGAAATGTCAGATTCCACCTAACAACACTTAGTGTTGCCTAGGCCAGAAATATATATAGCAGCCCACGTATACTCGGATTGGGAGTGTTAATAATGCAAATCCATAGACAGCGAAGCAGACTAATCGGAATAATTGGAAACTATGGGGAGATGAAACGGGAAAGGGATAAGGGCTATGCGGTTTTAATTAAACAGAATTTTAAAAGAGCCTTGAAAAAAACGTTCAGTTAAATTTGAATAAAGATGTATTGGAAAAATGTATTAAAACTACAGAAAGTTAATAGAATGTGTAGAAAAACTAACAATCATAAATATCCCTTAATAGAAAGATTAATCTGTAAATATTAAGCTAAAAGAAAAATCCCTTGTTAAGAGTTATTTTTATTTATTAAGTCTTTTTAAATATAATTATTTTATAGTTTAATTATTTAACTAACCCAGCTTAGCTCTAAGTAATATTTCTACATATATAAACACCTATTAAAGGCCATATTCCATTTTCCAAGTCCTCTTATTTAACCTTTTTCTAATTGTTTTCCAACTACCTCAATGTCTGAAGATTAAAAGTGGAAACAAAGCCTTAAAATGGGAAATACAAAATTTTAATCAAAGGAAAATTACAAAACAAAGACCGCCGGAGCTGTGGTGGTGGTGACTCACAATCGGGATCAGACTGATTCCTGGCCGGATCTGGCCTGGCCCGCTTACGGGTCGTATGAGCTATATATGGTCCGGGGCACGTATTTGCGGCGGCAGCCACATAATGAGAGCTGGCTGCGGCACAAACGTGCCATAAACTGTGGCACGCCCCCGCCCGGCGACCGCCTTAACCCACCGATGAATATTCCATGTGGCATGCGTTGACAAAGCATTTGGGGCCTCGTCATCTGGAGCATGAGAGCATATCATATAGGCAAAGTTTTTCCCTTACACACTGTAGGTGAGTGTGTGCGAGTCTGTACGAGATATGTACGTATTTGAGGCATTATGCTGGACCCACGGAGCGGGTGCTTCGAGCAGGAGCTCAACTTTTATCGGTCTTGTTTTGATAGTTGACTCGCTGCTAAGCCTATTAAGGCGCTTGAGTCGCCCAACAAGCCAAAGGCTTTTGCACCGACCAGGTTTCCAGCACGCCACCCCTCGCCTGCCCCTGCCACTGCCACACCCCCTTTGTATGCCCCAGCACCCTTTGGGTAGTTGTACCCTGTACTTCAAGGTAGCTAGGGTATGCTATGCTCGCTTTTCCATCGAACACTGATACCTGAAATATTAGAGGTAATCTTTTGCTTCGAGTGATAACTGGCGAGTGACTGCTTAGTAAGTATAGGGTACATCCCAGTCCTAACCATCGCCTCTAAACTGATTCGTCAGATTTTTTTCTGCCATTTTTTGAGTTGTCTCCCTGGGAAATGATAGGCCCCACAAGGGAGCTAAGCCCTCGTTGCCGTGTCTGTTGCTGTGGCTCCTGCTGCTGCTGTTAATTATGGAAGGAGTGGGCTTCGGGGTGGCTTGGGTGGTTGCTCGTTAGTGACGTCCTCGAAGGGCCTCATCTCTGTCTCGGTCTCCCTCACTCACTCTGTCTGCGTCTCTTTCTGTGTCCGCTCTGGCTGCAATTTTCTCAAGAAGCCGCACTTAAATGGCTTCCTATGCGGGTGCAAACAAAAGCTGCCAAACACACACACTCACACAGAGACCGGCACACATGAGTGTGTGTGTCTGCGACAGTTAACAAAAAATAAGCAAAAAATATTGCAAAAATCGCTGCTTGAAGTGGTGGTTGAATTTATACTTTTTTTTGCACGTTTTTGTCTTGCGACGTGCAAATGGAAAAAGAGTTGCAAATTTGTGCTGCTTTTGCTGGTGTTGCTGCTTTTGCTGCTGCAGCTACTACTGCCACTGCTGATGTTGCTGATGTTCTGCGCAACACATGCGCCATTATGCAATTGATTTTTCTTTGCCTTTTTTGCCGGGCTTCCTACCTCTGTTGCATTGTTTGCCTCGCCTGCCCTTTCTTTCTCTGCTTACTCTCTGTATTTTGTTTTATTTTTGTTATTTTGTTGTGCCAAAGGTCATTCAACCTGGCTGCTACTAATTTGCCGCTGCCCCGGCAGTTGCGCCTAATTAAGCAGATCCCCTTCAGCGAGCTGCTAGTAAGCCCGAAAGTCGGCAACAAAGCCGGGGCGAAGGCGTTGAAAGGCCAACTACGTACATAGGCAGGTGTCTAAAGTGGCGCTTTGTATGGGGGAAAATAAGCTGAAAAAAAAGCACGCACACTGCACGTGCTCTATCTCCGCGGAGGTTGCATGCAACTTGCCGGGGCTCATAACCCTGAATGCACGAATGCACGAACTGCACTGAATGCAAACGGGCTGCAGGGACAGACAACTCACAGACGCACTCACACTCCACATGGGAGGGTGAACAAGCCCCCATCCTTCTCGAGAGACTTGAGTGCAGCAGATTGCGTATACGCAGCATTGGCCACTTGCATTATGAAGCGTCTCCTGCTCGTGTGTCAGCGCGATAAGCCACCGCATCTGCATTTGCATCTGCGTCTCCATCTGTGACAGCAGTCCGTGCGTTATTTGTGCACTGCGGGAAAGAAAGGTTTACGGAAAATAACTCTTAGATGTAAGGCAAACTTAGAAAAAAAAATATGGCATAGATGAACCTTCAACTAAGAAAACTAGCCCCTTAGGAAAACCTACCTATGATAATTGTACCTAAAGTGTGAGGAAATTGTCTCAAATACATATATTTAGAAAGACATCTCCTAAAACTAAATAAATAATCTCTTAAGTGATTTCCAAACCTTCCAAATCATTTGTAATTTCGCAATTTGTTTTATCTTAACCCACTTCTTTTGACCATATTTATATTATTTATTATTCGCTGAGTGTACCGCCCCCGCTGGCCACCCTGGCTTGGCTGCATTCATGGCGAATGTCAAGTGTTGGCAGTTGGCTTGCCAAGATGTTTTGTTTGACGCCGGAGCCACGCCAGCAACATTTGCTGTGTCAAGTGGCAGTCAAGTGCATTTAACAGGGCGCGTCTTTGATTGACGTTAGCCCGCGTTCGGAATCACGGCCGAAATGCTTTCCCCCCTTCACACGCAGGACGAGGACAATTGCCAAGGAATTGTGCTGCAGGCGCAACCAGCAGAAGTAGATGCGGAATTGTCAAACGGAAACGCGGAAACAAAGCCGCTGACATCTCGCTGCAAATATCAAATGGCGGCGAGCCAATGTCAAAGTCACCATAGAGGCTTCCCCTAAGCCGACACATTTCTGGTGCGTGTCAATCGCTTAATCCGGTCGAATGGCTGTTGCAATGCCTGGAAATAAGCAAGCCAACTGGTTTATTGAATATTAATGAGCTCGGCTGGTTAGCCTAATTATCTGCAAAACGACAAAGAAAGATAAAGCTCCAAATATTTGTGGAATAAAGTTGCCACACACAGTTTCTCCTCTTCTTAAATAAATTATTGCTTATTGCCTTCAATCAAAGAAGCGTTAAGTCTCCCACATAATTGAAACAATGGCTTTAAATCAACACTTATATGGACATTAGAGCGATCGAGTAACCGCACCCAACTGGGCTTTTGCGCTTTTTACAGTTCGCCATTTAAGCCAACTCATTTGCAAAATCTATGTAATCCATCAGCAGGGCTTTATACATATATGTATGTATCTATGCAGATTCAAGATCCAACTTTTACTTTTCTCTGGGCTTTAAACATAACCCGCTTCGCAGAAAGCCAAACCAGATGATGCGAAGCAAATTAAATTACATTAAACTTGGCCGAGCTGAGGCAAACCGAACTGAAGTGGCTAAAAGCGGAAAGGCCAAAAACATTTTCACGGCCCTAGACACTAGGAAAAAATTCTTTTATTTTATAGTTCAAAATGATGACTTGTTTATTAAAATTAATAAGCAAATAAATTATTTGTATAAGTTAGAAAGCAGGTCAATAAATATTAACTAGTAATGAAATTTACACCAACAATTTCATTATTTGTTTAGATACTTAAATATTATTATTTGTTTAGGGAATGCCTTATTTAAAACCTATGCTACTTTGGACAGATATAAATACTCTTTTTTAGTTATTTTAATTTAAATTTAAATACATTAAGAAAAGCACAATTCAAAGGTAAAGAGAAACCACTTTATGCTCATTTTATTTGCATACAAAAATACATTTTAGAATTATATGCTTAGTGATAGTGATTAGTGATATTTGCTTTTTTGAGTAGTTAAGCTAACTCAAGGTCGTAATCGGCTTAATTTTCTCATAAGTAAATCAAGACATTTTATTGATAATTCTTTAAAATATTAAACATAATAGGATGATAACCTTTAACTTCATATTTTTTCTGAAGTATTTAAGCTAATATCCATGTTATTTCAAGTTTAAAAGCCCAATTGTTTCCCTTGAAAATAAGCAAGTTTATTTATAAACAATCTAGCCCCAAGAAACCTTTTTTAAATACTTATATAAAATAAGGCAATTACTTCTCCAATATGAGCTCTTATGCCTTAATTTCTTTCAAGAAACAAACAAAGCCTGAATTTCTTTGAAAAAACCACCATGTCTAAATAGCAATTATGTGGTTTTTGAAGCCATTTGGAATACGTTTTTTTCCAAGTGCGTGGAGAAATGCAGGCTGGCAGACAATGAAGAGCAGGCAGCGCAGCAAGAGCTGGCACTTTAATTATGACAAAATTTGCGTGAGTGATAGTCGAATGGTGCCGCAAGCGGCGGACGAGCGCTCGAGTGGCGGAGCGGAAAAACATAAACAAATAAACGGCGCTGCAGAGACACAATAAATGGGGAAAAGAAATTATGAAATGTTCAAACTGTTACAACAAATCAAAGCCACAGCCAGAGACAGCAGACAAGCAGCATCTCAGCAGAGCCAAGTTAAGTTATTTGAGATCCGAAACCCGTTTTCGAGTGATCTTCTTCGCGGGTTGCCTTCGCGGGTGCCTGCCCTGCCGGAGCTCATTTAGCTGCCAGCCGGCGACGAGCCCACAACGCACCGACTGACCAAGACACAAGATGCCTTCCCCGCACTGGCTGCTGCTCTCGATGGTGGGTTTAGCCGAGGAACGAGCTCCTTCCGGGACTTACCTAACCCAGGATCTTTGGATATATTTTATTTAACCCACAGCTGGCCCTCGTAGGAGCCCAGGAATACCATTACCACCGTCCACAGACGCCTTTTGGATTGGGACACACCCAGTCCCAGCCCCGGCAGCAGACCAGGAAGTTCGTGGTCCAGACTCTGGGTCGCACCTATGGTTTAGAGGCCCAGCGGGCCCCCACCGTCTACGAGGATCACCAGACGCAGTATGTCCAGGTGCTGCAGCAGCAGCAGGTGGCGCAGCCTCAGGCCCTCTACCAGGCTCCTCCTCCCCAGCAGCAGGCATATCCTTATCCGGCTGCGGTTCCTCAGCAGCAACTGCACACCTCTAGCTACCAGAATCCCCTGTTGGTCAGCGCCAACTACCAGGCACCCACCTACTCCCAGGCTCCTCCACTTCCGGCTGCTGCGCCCCAGTCCCTAAGCTATTACCAGGCTCCGCCACCGGTGGCTTCCAGCTACTACAGTCAGCCCCAGGCACCTGCCCAGCCTCCTGCTCAGTACCCGCCTCCTCAGTCGCCGCCCCAGAAGCTGTTCTTCGGTAATCCCTATCCCTATGCCCCCGTGACCACCGGCTCTGGCCAGCAGGTGCTCGATGCCGGACACGGTTCAGGCGTGGCACCCAACCAGGTGCAGGTGCAGCTGATCGCAGCCACGGGTTCGGCGCCGCCTGCTCAGCGAATTGGCGACCAGGTGGCGCAGTCGCAAAGCTCCTCGATCGACGGGTATAACTACAAGCAGACCACTCCTGGCGACACCAGGGACTACCAGCGCTTCGTGACCAACTGTCCGGGCGGCGGAAACTGTGACCGAAGGGAGCTGAGTCCCGGCCAGGTGGACGAGGGCCACAGGCAGGTCCTGCAGCGGGCTAGGGCCAGCACCCAGCCGCGCGTGGAGGGCTGCTTCAAGTCCCCGGTGGTCTATGTGCCCGCGGGAGCGGCGGTCAACGCTCAGAACCAGCTGCGGCCCAAGAACCGACGCCTCACCGAGCGCCAGGAGCAGGTCATAACCAGATATCCCCACAACTAACCCTCTCTATTACCACTCACCGAATTTCACATCGAATTTATTAGTCTTTACCATTAGTTGCCAGTTCGTTTACTTTTTTGTAAATAAATCGATCGGAGTTTACATTTTAAGCCACAAATGCAGAGTTGGGTGAATAATTAATCGGGGAAGCCCAAAAGTAGGCACAGGTGGGTCTGGAACTGAATGGAAAGGCGATTCAGCAGAAATGTTGTTGGTCAATCGGTGGGATGTTACCCAATCAGCTGGCTGCGATGTTTTATTACCCCGGGATTGCGTATTGGCCATCGCATGCTAATTAGCCAAAGTCGTCGCATGCACGGTGAAAAATGAATGGGGTCGATTGGCCAAACTATAAATGCATTTATGCGACTATGCAAATGGGTGAAACATGTGCCTAAATATGGTAAACAGTCGTAGGTCTTTGGTATTTTAATTTATTCCATGGGAAACGCAGGCATTATTTATTTGTAGATGAATTAGATTTAAAATATTAGCTAGACTTGAATATATTAAAAATTAATTAATATAAATATTGAAGATTGTTAACGTAAAAAGCAATTAATATAAATAATAATCATAGTTAGGGTAAGCTCTTAACACTATATTTTAATCTCAAACTATTGTAATATATTTTTAAATACTTTTAATAAAAATATTTCTAGTTTTACAGCTTAAATAATTGTAAAAATCATTTAGACACCATTTGCTAAATGAGCCATGATATTTTTATTTGAATTTATATTAAGTTCCAGATGAGTGAGTTTTAAGCTTAGACTGGATAATAGATTTTTATTATAAAACTCAAATGCCATTAGTTGGAGTTGATTTACTGAACTGTACCCATGTCTTCCAAGGGGACTATATTATTTTTCATAGTTATATTAGTCTACGGTATAACTCAGGCAAGTATATGAGTATTTATTTAATTTTATTATTATTTAAGGATTTATTTTCTATCAATTAAAGATCCATTCAAAGCTCGAGTTCACCAATGTTAAATGCAACTCAAAGGACACAACATACTTCGAGTTTGAGTACTGTTACATCAAGTCTGTAAACCGCAGCTACAAGTACATATCCCTAAAGACCCGCTTTTATAGTTTACCCATAAATCAGGCAACGGTATGTGACTGAACATAATTACATTATAATCATAATTACAAATTCTTTGTATCCCTTAGGCCAGTCTACAAATCCTGAGACGGTTCAAATCCTTTATGCCAATCACCATGAACGTCACCATCGATGTTTGCAAATATATGGCTAACAAGAAGAGTGTATTTAATCCCATGCTTGTGCTTTTCGAGGAAGTAAGCAAGAAGTACACCAACTTGAACCACACTTGCCCCTATGATGTAAGTTTAATAAAATTAGAAAGGATATTGAAATAATCTTAATTTGTTACAGCACGACCTTGTGGTAGATAAGCTACCGACTCATTATCTGAATAAACACTTCACCGATGTCCTGCCTTTGCCAGCAGGAGAGTACGCCTTCCAAAGCTCCTGGTTCAGCAATGGCATCGAACGAGCAACTATCGGGATATATAGCATTATATCATAGGAGAGAGTACGACATATATAAATATATATTAAAAAACAGGTTATTTTATTCGATTATGTTGTGTTTCAAAGAAATAAATTTTACTTAGTCTAATTCAAAGCGAATTGGATCTTATAAAATTGGTTATTAATAAAGTATTATTAAAATCTTATTACTATAAATGATATACCCAATTTCTCTCTCTGTTTGTTGCTGTTTTCGACAAACAAAAAATAAATCCCCCTTTAAAAATCAAGCTTGAAATGGAGGAAAATTAATTGATGTTTTCACACAATGCCAAAACATAACACACTCGATTCGGCAACTGGTTTCTCTCTCAGATATCTTCAGAGACCTAAACTATGGCATAACAGCCCGAATTATTTCATAATCGGTTCTAAGGGACAAATCACAAGCCAACAGAAGACTCTCCAAGTTAGTCAGTCTGTGAAGCCCGAAGCGAGGAGACATATTAAGAACCATGAAGACGAGTTTGATGCTGGCTTTTCTGGTAATAACCGTTCGCGATTCGGCGGCATAACTAGTTTCCTGACTGGTGACGTCAAGAGCTTAAACCTCCAACAGATGGTGGTGACATTGAACCTGGTTCTGGCCGAAGGTGACGATGGCTACCTGTATGGACAGCCCTCCGGCGAGCAGCTCCAGGAGATAACTGCTGTGAACCATCCCAGGAAGCACCGCCTGAAGCCACGTGCCTATCCCCAGCCGCTGTCCCAAGCCTGTGGAGATGAGGATGCGGAGTCCCATGCAGCCGCAGTGGCCACCTACCATGCCAGCCGTCCTCAAGCCCGTCGTATTTACAACCACGAGGAGGTAGTGGTGGATTCCTCGTTCTTTGAACCTTCGGAGGAGCGTATTGAGGAACTTCGGCGGTTTGCTTTGGATAAGCAATAAAGTTAAATGGAGTTAAAATGTGATCGTGTTTTATTTAAGAAGAGGAAAGTCACTAGTTTGCAACCAACAAATAATAAAGGTAAATAAATAGCCAGATTTAAATTGAATTAATTTAGGTTGGCTTTAAAACACATTATCTTAAATATAAAGTGAACGAAGATTAAGTAATTTTCTACGAAATTGGCCATACACCCCCGCCATGTTTCCAAACAATAATTTGAGCTAACATTTACAGAATCAAGATCATTTATTTATAAACTGACTCATTTGGGTTCCCTATTTAGGAAAGATAAATGCTTGTTCTTAAAGTGTCAATATTTTGGTTTGGTACTATGGAAATACGGATGCTTTTTACTCTTACTTTCTGGACATTAATTGTTTTTTTTATTATTTGAAAATAAAATATAGTTTTACATATTTCTGGTTTATTTTTGAGTTCGGTATTTATTTAGAATAATTAATAAAAACCCCTGTTAACCATAAATGCAAAATAATCCTAAATATTTATCTTATATATCAAAGAAACCTTTTAAATACAGGTCAAAAAAATAATAAAATAATAAATTCTAAACCAAAAATCAATGCTCACTCTATAATCAATTTAGTTAAGATGACCAGAACCTCGTCATCCCTGGTTTCATTGGCCGGAATTGCCCTGCTTTCGGCCATAATAAAGTGAATGTTAATGGCTTGAGCAATTATACGGCATTAGATGGCTCAAACAGAAAGTTGCTCGAGCCGCATTCCAATCGAAATGGCCAAAAGCCGATTGCAGTTTACAATAAATAAATAATTTATTTTGGGAGCTTAAATTAACAGAAAACAAAAACATAAACATAATTCGCGACGAGCCAAAGAAGGCGCCATCATTCCGTCATTCAGACGTCATAGTTGTACTTCTTGCTGTCACCGGGATTAAGGCTGTACAGGTCGTAGTCGAACTGGTCCCACTCCTGGTGGTCAGGTCCCTTGGGCTGGGTGCTGCCCTTCTTCAGCTTGAGCAGGGCCTTCTTCTCGCGCACAATGTCCACGTGCGGCACCTGCTGGCGGACACGCTCCTCCTGTGGCGTCAGGGGCTGTGGTGGCCGGTACACTGGTGTGTTGGCCAGGAACTGGGACTCCTCCATGCCGAGATCGGCCCCAGGACTCATCTGGGCATCGTAGAAGTTGGCAAAGTTCTGCAGCTGCATGGACTCCGCGGGATGGTGATCGTAGTAGTCGGGCATGATCAGGTTGTAGTTTCCACCCAGGGCCACGGGTTCCTGGGGTCGCGGAGCGTAAGCGAAGCTGGACAAGCTGGCGGCGGTTCCCAGATCCCGGGGGCGACTGTAGCGTGGCAGGGCCTCCGAAGTACCCAGAAATATGGCCAGGCTGCAGCTGAGCAGGATCTGAAAGGAAGTTGAGGAAAAATGCGAATTAATATCATTAAAAAATATATTATTAGCTTTTAAATTAAATTTAAAATAAAGGTATTAAAGTCTATATAATCCTTGTACTTCTCTTTGTATTGCAAAGGATTAAGGTGATAGATGTATCCTCCAAAAAGCCTTTGGTTTTATAAATGTTGAATTCTCTCAACGGATTTAAGTTGGTTACTTACCATTTGTTTATTTTGTTTTCCAGCCATTAGGTAATAATACTCGTATTCACAGCAAAATTAACTTGAATATAATTTTAGCACTTTTGTTGGCTGTTCACACTTGCTGGTGGATTTTTATGCGTTCTCGACTGACGTCTGATTTTTAGTCCCCGTCAATGCGCTTAATTCGAGCTCTTAAACCAGTCTAATGTTCTGAGCCGTGCGATTTTGTATTTAAAGCAAAAGCCAGGCGGCGAAAGCCGAAAGAATTTCATTTCGTTTGATTTGTTTTGTTTGCGAGCACTCCCCGAGTGCCCCGGCCCCCGGTTCCCCCACTCTATTGGCATGCAAATCCGGTTTCGAAACTTGGATTTCCAACCGAGCGTCAAGCGGAGTCGAGATAAATCTGATTGCGATGCTGATTCGGCTTCGAATTCGGTCCGAGATGCCCGCGGAGTGAGTGACATACGTAAAGGCGAGGAGCACAGGTCAGGAACACCTGAGGGAATCCGGAGATCGGGTTTGTGGCGTCAGGGACTGGGGACAAAAGAAATGCAAATTGCTGGATACTGGATACTGGATGCTGGACGCTGGACTATGAGGCGCTCGCTTTGACACACATTTGATGGGATGATTCATGGAATGTGCGCGGCAATTAATCCAAATTATACGTAATAAAATAATTAATTGCACTCGCTGTGTGTACCACTGAACTTGGGTGTTGTGCTCGCTTACGTATACGTAATTAAGTAGCCGCAGCGTGGCTCCGCGCAGGGGAGGACAGGTGAGGGGACATGTTAATCGACGAGTAAACAAATTGGCACATCAATCATCGCTTTTTATTGGCCAGCCATGATCTGACATTTCAATTCTTGTCACCCGACACTGTCACTTTATGCGCTGATAATCCTGCGGCGGTTCAATAACATCGCCCCCGATCCCGTCGGGAAAATCCCCGACAGATCCGAACCCCGTTCCCGCGACGATATCTTTATCCGATGCAAACAGGTAGCGGCGATGATCTCAGACTAAAAAATAAGCAAAAAGAAATTAGAACACACTTCAAAGTGCGCTCTCTTAATTGCGGCCTTTTAACGATCACTTAAGATAAGAGTTAGGGAAATCTAAGTCAGATTTAGATGATTGAGGCAAGACTAAGGCTCGCTCTTGTGATACCAAGTACTTGTATTTTAAATATATATAAAAAAAAAAGCCAAGCCATTTTAATATGATTTATAAAAAAGAAATAGCCTCCTTGGTGACTTTGCAACAAGTTATTTATTTACACAAATTGTAATTCAAAGTCATACAAGATTTTATTAAGTCTGATTTATGTATCATAAAAGAATTTATCTGATTTTAATTATTATTAAATAAAAAAAAACAAGCAAATTTTTTAATATTACTTATTTTAATGTGAAAAATAAAAGGAAACAAAAACCCTTTTAAAGTATGGTATTATTTATGTTTAAATATATTATAAACAAGCTTTAGCGAATGCTTACCTTTATAAACAATAAATGATTAATTGTTTGATTAATAAATTGACACAACATATAATTATAATTATTATAATTAGACTTATAATTAAGACTTTAATGTAAAAACTTAAATAAAGCGTGGCATTCATTCATCTTTCAGTTCTGTTAATAATAACTCTATCAAAAATAAACCGGTTTTTAACCAACAATTAGAGCCAACAATATATGATAAAAGATGACAGTTAGGTGAGCTCCAAATATTATTATAGCTTTAAAAATATTGTAGTTAGTCTCATATTCCGATTAAAAGTCTTAATAACTGGCCTGACTGCCGATGACTATTGGGAAATTCTAAGACTTGAGCCAAGACAAATCGCTCTGCATGTTTTAGTCCAAACTTAGATGGTCAGTGGCTGGGGTTTAACCAGCTCTTCTCTCTGATTTACAGCCCCCTCAATGGGAAGTGTTGTTATTTCCCGCAGTTTGAAAATAAATTAGCATGTTCCAATACCTTCGGTTGCTGGGATGTCAGCCGCACACGCCTCACATCACTGGAGAAAGAGAAGTTCCCGGGAGGAGGCCACCGCCGTCATCGAAACGAAGGCATAAATAAGTTTTAGTGTCTCGGGGAAACCCGTTCCCCATCGGCTCCCCGCAGCCACCTGACATTCCCAGCATTTCTGGCATTTTTTTGGGGAAATATTTAAAGCCCGCGGCCGGCAAAGTCAGAACTCATTTAGCATTGTTTTAAGCACTTACATTTCGTTTCGTTTCGTTTAATTTGTTTTGCGATTTGTATATTGCATATGCATATTCCACAAAGTTTTCTGTTTGCTTTTCGTTTTCCCTTTTGTGTGTAAATTGGCCCGTTTTTAATTTTGTTTTATTTTTTGTTCGTTTTTGTGCACATGTTTTGGAGATCAAAGACATGTTTTCGAGCAGCAGAGAAAACAATGTGTATATTTTTATTTTTTGTTGCCAAAATATATGTAAAACATTCTGCTGGGAATTTACGTCGGAATAAAATCGCAGCGAGAGGGAGAGATAAATACGGAGAGCTTCATAATTTTTACTTTGGCTCAAGCCGGGGCACACAATTCCAATTATCCGGGGCCGCATTCCGCACGCCGGGGGCTGCGGACTCTGTTTGCGTTTAACTATTTGCCAAAGGCCCATGCCACAGCGCCGATCGAGTTGGAAGCCAAAGCCAAAGCCAAAGCCGACGCCGACACCGAAGCCGAAACCCGAAACCAAAGCCTCAAAGCAACGTGCCCCGGAATACAACCGCAAAATTACTTACTCGTAGGAGGATGCCCCCTCCCCACCTCAGTCTCAGTCTCTGCGGTTCCCTAGACAAATGTTGCATGCCTCAGCCCCAAGATTCCACTACCGTTTTCGTCTCAATCCCAATCCCTGCTGGGAAACCGAAACAAACAGGCAAGTGTCGCCTCGGGGCAACGCATCATTATCGATGCAGGCCGGGGCAAATGCAAATCGCATTAATTCTAATATGAATTTCGACCGCAAGAAACTGTGCACACCATTTGCCACCGAGAAACCACCCACAGACAGCCCCCAAAACACCATCCCAGACTTGAACTTTGGGTTCATTGTTTCCATGTTAATGTCCAGATAAAGTCACAGCTTTGACATATGGGGCAGCCGGTAAGTAATCACCTCTTCACAGTAAATTACTTGCACTTAGTGCCTCGATGAAATTATGATACATTGGAATTTCGCATGCAAATAAATAAGTGAATATATTAATTGATATGGCAATCTGTACTTGACTTCCGCAAGCTGAGACAATCAATCAAAGCTGTCTAAGCTCCTTTATTTTGTTAAAAACTAAAGCAAAGCCATTCAGTAATTAAATCAAATAAAAATTTTTTATTAAAGCCATAAAACATGGTGGCCTATCGGGAGACCGGGGCTAGTGCAGACGATAAGTCAGCCGTGGACGCTTGACATGCTGCCTTGTGATCACGCTGTAGATGTTGGCCGCCGACGACTTGACAAAGGACATCGCCATCTGGCCGTACATGGGCCAGGCCTGGCGCGGACACTGGTCGAAGCGGATCAGCGCCTTCTGGAGCACCAACGCATTGGCCAGGAAGTTGGCCGACAGCACCAGAATGTAAGAGCAGACCACAGCCGTGATGACCAACTTTCGGGAATTGGGATTCCCACTTTGCTCGTGCCATTGGGACAAGGCGTAAACAGTGCCAGCGCTAAGTGGAGCAGCGGCCATTGCCATGAATGTGTCGAAGCGGTAGCTCAGCACCATCACCGCCGAGGAGTCCGCACTCAAGAAGAAGGAGTTCACGAACACGTTGAAGCTCATCTGCGGACGCACCAGGGCGGCCAGCATCAGGATGTAGAGGCCCACGAAGGCGGCTCCTTGGCGCACAGTCACCCTCATCATAGTTACTTGATCTGGGGGTCAGAAAAGTAGTAATTATTATTTCCCGATAAAAAAATGACATAAAGATATGTATTTAAATTTAGGTTCAATTTGAAAACTGATATTTCCTAAGGTACTATTTATCCCTAACATAATGACATGTATAAATGCATTAAAAAAAATTCAACATATTTCAATTCAAGCCTCATCAGTCCCCGATCTTGCCCAACTCGAACTAACCCGCTTAATCTTGCCTTTGTCAGCGAAGGCCTGGTTGTTTGTCTACCTACCCAATACCCTAATTAAGATCCACTCCCCCGGGCACACACATGGTTGTTAATTCAGACCTGCCCGGCCATCCATCAACCCAAATAGACTTCAATTAACTGCAGTTCATCAGCCTCCGCATACGGGATTGTACCTGGTCGCGGTCTTCGGTTCGACGACGACGACTCATCGAAGGCTTTTGCAATTACTTAACACATTCGGGATGTCATCGCCCATGCACTTGCAATCGCAGAGGCACAAAACCAACACACGGGAGATGGACTGCCGTAATAACCGCATAATATGGGTCATTAGCGCAGGCGGGACAAGTGTTGGGGCAACCGCCGAGTGCCACGCCCCTTGAATACACTGGTCAGAATGGTTTTTTGCGATTAAAAAGAGAACTAGTGGTGAAAGATCAAATTAGCCCTACCAATAAAAAATCTAAAAAATCTAAAAAAAAAAAATAAGTCAAATTATTAAGTCAAATAAGTATGGGAAAAATATTCCAAATATTCCATTATTACTCCGTATCAAAAAGTCCCAACTAGCAGGACAGTGTCACTTGCATTTCCAACGATACCACTTAATCTTCACACTCACCAAAGACCGAGAAAATGCACCAACAAATGAAAGGGAAAATCGAGTAAATGGCAATAAGGAAACCGGAAAAGCGGAAAATCAATGGAAACAACAGAAAATACAAAACAGCCATAAAGACAGCGTGAAATACAAATGCCACAAAGCTTAATTAATTGTGAATTTTCAACGCTGGGCAGGTGGAAAATTAACTCACAATGAAAATGGGAAAATTTAAAATGCCAGCAATTGGGAAAATCAAACGGCGTAATATCGAAAGCGGTGCAGTCTTGGCGACAGCGGCGATAAATCAATGCAAATGCCCTAACAATGCGGGCTAATTGCGAAATGATTAAGCGAAAGTGGCAGAATCAAAATTCAAAATTCATTTCCATGTCGCTGTAATGCCGCGTGTGTGTGTGTGTGTGTGTGTCCGTGGGGAGGGGGAGTGTATGACGGGCGTAGGAGCGTGACAGTGTGGACCGCCCGTTGACAGCGATAAATCAGCAGGTGTAATGAGTCAAAGTTATCGTTATGCATGGATCATTAATCACACACGCATAACAAATTAAGAGTACATTATTCCATTGCCACACAAACACACCCACCTGAGCCCGATTGTGTGTGGCTTAATATGTGTGTGTGAGGGAGCCTTGTGGCACGCATACTATACTTTTAGGAGGAACGTTAGTTGTCGCTTTTGGATGCCCTTAAAAATAGTTTGATTTTATTTTAATTAGCTTGTAAAACAAATTGTCACATTTTTACTTTTAAAATAAGTTATTTTTCAGACACAAATTTGAAAATTAGTTTACAAACAATTATTAATTTATTAATGTAGTTATTTGTGAAAAGATACTGAGATTAAATATAGCCTAAACATGGATTTAAAATAATTTACTGCGAAAGATATAAACTCATTAAAAATGTAATATAAATCTTTCTTTATCCTTTTTCTTGTAAAATAAATTATTTTTAAAACATAGATATTTAAATATACTAATAAACTATTTTATTTTTATTAATCAACTTATTTCTGGAACGATACTGAGACTAAATAAGAATTTAAATATAATTAATTCACTGTGAAAGATATAAACTCATTACAAATGTAAAATAAATCTTTCTTCATCCGTTTTGTTCTAAAATAAGATATTTTTCAGACAAAAATATCTAAATTTATTAATGAACCATTTTTTATTTATTAAAAAGCTTTTTGTTTCTTTGTGGAACGATGCTGAAACTATAAAATAATAATAAGAAATAAAAATGAATAAATAAATTAATCACCTTAGAAAATATAAACTCAAAAAAGTAAACAATGAATTTAATCAGAATGAAAAGTGCATTTATGCCAATATTTTTCAACAAACTTATTGAAATTGAAATCCTTTTTTGCTTTCATTATGCTAAAAGAATCGACCTTTAAGGGTGTTTTGCAGCCTTGATCCCCGGAGAAGAAGCTTCCATTTATTTTGGCACCAGAACCTGTACAATTCCCCCCCTTTATCCCTATTTTTGCCTACTCGCTAATTGTAAATGCCAATCAGGACTGTGCCAGGACCCCACAGCAGCTGACAAGACAAAGCCAACTGTCTCCGCAATGAGTGCCGAGTGCTGCGAGTACTAAGAGCTGGCGGATTGGCTGTCTGGAGCTAAAGCGGACTGAGCCGAGAGAGCCGAGTTGAGCTGGCTGATTGCTCCAATTGCTAGGCGCCCGGGCACGCACGGCTGCCTCATACAAACTTGCAACTAAACAGGACTCGGCGGAGGAAGCGACGACAACCGTCGCCGTTTCTGTCAACGCACAAAAGACAGCGCTGACGTAACGAAACAGTTAATTTAGAGTACGACAACGACAACGACTACGACGAGGAGGACTACAACGACAACAAACGAAGGCAGTTCAAAAGCCGTCAGCGCGAGATGAGATGAGGTTGCAGATGGGCACAAAGAGAACAACAGGGAGGAGCAGCAGTGGCAGCAGCAACATCAATAGTGGCACTTGGAGAAAAAGCAGCTGAGGTTGTCACTGTTCAAAGATATGAATTTATAAATATTAAAAAATATTAAAAATTAAAATAAACTTACTAGAACTGTCCCAAATATAAATCAAGTTTGATATATTTTAAACTAAAAGTCGTGCCAACCTTACATAAAATAAATGTTTGTTTAAAATGCACTCTTTATATTTAATTAAAATTTAATAAGAGGATTTCCATCAAAGCTGCTAACCAATACTATCTAATTTTTAAGAAAAAAGCTTAATCTTCTTTTTAAGATCTACCAACAATTTCTTAAAGTGCTCTAGCAGCAACAACAGAAGCAGCAGCAGCTTTGTGCCATTTGCATAGGGGCGTGCACGAAGTCCGGGATCTGCAATTACAAAGCACAAGCTCGAGATTGGGACAGAGTTGGGGAAGGGGAAGGGGATGGGAATGGGGGACGGGAACACAGAGGGCTAGGAAGGGGTCTTAGATTCCAGAGCCATATAAAACATTTTTTAGTGATGCTGATGCTGGCGAATGTTTAGAATTTAATTAGCCACGCTCCCTGATTATATGCGTGCCTGAAATTAGAGACCCCGAATGGGAGCGCTCTATAAAATGTCTACAAAAGTGCCAATGACAACAAGCACCCCTTCTACTACTCACATCACAGGAGGACGAAGGCATGGGGCCACTCATCCACTTCCACGACAGTCACAGCGTCGAAATCCAATCCAAATTTGATTGTGGAAACTCGCACAACACACAAATACCGAACTAAAATTTTTAGGCAATCCCTTGATATATTTTTAACTCGAGATTTTTGTACAAAAGCCCAGAGCGGATTAAAAAGTAATTTGAGTGTATAACCAAAGGTTGCTGTGTTGGAAACATTTCGGAACATCTAAAATATGTAAGAAAATGGTATTTAATTGCATAAAATAATGAACTTTTAGGATTTGATTCCCTGTCTTGTTGATATTTCCAGAGAAATCCTTTCCAGATCCTTCAGGTTGCGATCACCCACCGCTGACTATTCCGGTCATCAACTCTCCCGGTGGCCAATGCAAATGCAGGCGGCTGCTTCGTTGTCAGAACGGAGCTGAACTGCGGTGCAGCAGCTGCACAAACAATGGGCGACACTTCAGCACTTTCATTTTCCCGCTCGAACACTTGCGGAAAACACTCCGCCGCAGACTCTACACACACATACATTTTGTGGATTTTTATTTATTATTTCGCCTCTGTTTCTGGGCGAAGGGAGGCAGGGAGCTTGCCGCCCGCCCAACAATTTGCGAGTCGCACTCAACATGAAGTGTTTTTTGCGGTTTTTTCGTGTTGCATGTTTTATTCACGTACGTATATATTTTTTTAGAAATTGTTTTAGTTGCATGCTTTACTTTTATGCTGAGTTCTGTGACAGCTCAGACAGACGACGACGATGGCGAGGTGAGGTGGCGGCCAGGGCTCAGTGTGCACTTTGGAGTAGGGCCCAGATGACAGATAAGTCACATATTGTTCGAGAAGTTGGCGACGGGCTGCAAGTTGTGGCAACTAAATCGGGCAGGATAAGTCCTTTGGGATTTAGATTTAAAAAAAATCTGTGCACAACCAGCTAAGAGAAGAAGCATTTAATAGTTATTTTTGTGATATAAAAGATTATAAATTATTAATTTTAAATACCAAATGTTTAAAGAAAATGCCCACACTCTCTGTAATTTACTGATATTCTTCAAATCTAAAGGTGATAGGATTGAAAAAAGTATTTTAGGTATTTATTTAGTTACCTTCAAGTAAAAGTTCTGGAAGGCAACAGTGCGTATGAGTGATGCCATAAAAACTATTGCTTAGGCTTCGGAAAACCCTAATAGTCATATACAATTTTTGGATATTTTAATAAAAATTAAAAACTAACCTGCTTCTTCTTCTGTTGCCAATCAATTAATATATATTAGGTACCTTATGGTACCTCCTTCCTACCATCTCCACCTAGGTAATCATTGCTTCTTATTAAGACAAAATTAAACTGCAAGACGGGGCCCTATTTTTCTTGGTCCCCTACCCTTGGGAATTAATTATTCCACAGCACCTTCGAGTAGTTTCAGCCTCTCCAACATTTATCTGGCACAGCTGCTGTTGATGTCGCTTAAATGCACACACATGCAGCCACTCAATACCAAGAAACCCGCCTCCTCTACGCCATAAAAACACACACACTCAGACGCTATCGGCCAGCCTGAGAGTATGCAACACTTTCAACGGCTGTCTATGCGCATCTTTATTATTAATTATGCCAGCGATTTAATTAAAAACTTAACCAACTGCCGCCTTGAGCGCCGTGGCACTCAGCAGCGGCACGATCTCATAGCCCCCATCGCCGCCCACATTGGAGGGCGGACATGGCTCCGATGGATTGCAGCAGAGTTGGCAACTTCCGGGCGCGGCACCAGTTGCGAGGGATGGGCTAATTAAAATGCATTGTTTAATGCAAATAATGGATTATATGTATAGTTTGCAGAGTTCCCAGTGTTTACTTACGTCGTCTGTGGCGCTCTGAAGAGCGGCGGCGGCTGCTGGTTGAGCTGCTGTTGCGGGTTCGACAATGCCGGCGCCCAAACGGCTGCCGCAGGCGGCGCCTTAACGATTTTTGGCCTGGATTCGGCGGGATATTGTTCTTGTTGCTGCGCCTGAATTGGCTTTGGCAGGAGCTGCTGCTGCAGTTGCTGCTGTGGCTGCTCCAGCGTTTCAGGTCGCCCATTGACGCCATTGAACCCGGCCAATATCTGGGGTTGTTGACTCGCCGCGGCTTTTTCATAAACAAAAAACTGTTGCCCCGCCTGCTGCTTCTGTTGTTGCTGTTGTTGCGGTTGATTTGTGGCCTGTTGTAGCTTCTGTTCGGATTGCTGGTGCTCCTGGTATTTTGGCCGCTGATACTCCTGCCAATTTGGCGCAGTTTGGCCCACTAACTGAAGCAACAATGGCGCCAACGCTTGGCTGCCCGTGATTTGTTGGAGATGCTGCTGCAGAGCCGCTTCCTCAACCATCTGGCCGGCCGCTGATTCGATGGTCAAAGGGCTGCGGTTCCTGTAAGCAAATAGTTGGATCAATAGATTGACCCGCTGAACGTGAAAGCAGGCAACAACCCACGAAACCGCACCGCAGTGATGGGGATTTGGCTGTTTTATAGATGAATCTGAAGGTCTTGCAACCAACTGAGCATGAAAATATATCTTAGTTTCTTCAAGGGGATTTAAGCGGTATTTTTATTAATTATTTGTATCCTTTAAACACTTTTTTTCATTGATTTGCAACAGAAAATTTATTATTATATTGCTTTAATTTCCTGTTACCTCAGTTTAGTGTTGAATTGTTTTTTTTTTTTTTGAGTTTAAGGAAAGAAAAATGAAGCAAAATTCGGACTCTGTTATTTTCCAAATGCTGTTCCCTTTTCCCAATTTATTTTCCTCGCTCCTTTTTAGTTTCAAATTAGGTTGTTGCCAGCTCTGAGGCACACACTCACGTGCAGATTCGACCTACTTTGTCAGCGGCTGTGCAAACATTTGCCCCCCAACAACAACTGCCAGGCAAAGCAGACTCAAGTGGAGCGTAACGGGCCAATTTGGATACATATTTAAAGGCTGTTTCGGAGACCCCCGATCTGCTGCTGCTGGCTAGACCTTCTGCTCAGAACTCTCACCAAGAACTAACTAACTAACTAAGTTCACACATCAAATATTCTCCGGAGGAGCCATGGATTCTCATCTGCAGAGGCCAGAAGCAGGCTAATTCGTCTGTTTGCGACTCGACGGCATTCGATTAGGTTTCTTGTTTCGGGCATTAATTATTGCGGAGCTAATTATACATATACGGCAAGCACATTAATATGCAAATATTATGAAGTGTGAACATATTTGATACGCCCCATTGGTTTCTGTATGGTAATTACCAGTTTAAGCTTTGGGAGATCTAAGCGAAAGCCCGGCAGCGATTCTCCGATTCTCGGATGCTCGATACTCGGGCCGAATGGAACTCAATTAAGTCGTCTGTTAACGGACCAAAAAAAATGGTGACGAATCAATTAGTTAAGCCAAGTAATATATACAAATAAAATCAGGTTTATTTTAAATTAAAAGTAAGCCAGTAAAGCGAAGCGTAAATATTCGGATTAGTAACCCTTTCAAAAGGCATTCTTAATTAATTATTTATTTTGAAATTTTTTTGCAAATATGATATGTAAAAGATTCAAAATAAAATCCTGAAAGATCTTGCTATTTTCCTAAAGATCTATTGTGTTTGTTTAACATTACTTAAGGACTTATAAAGATATTCTAATATTTATTTATTAAATAACGATCTACCCAACCACTTTAAGTCAATTAGAGGCACATTACAATTCGAAAAACAACTAAAAACTTATCTTAGCACACACACATAAATCATAAAACTTAAAACACTTCAAATATATAAAACAAATAAAATACACTTTCTTATAATTATAAATAATATAACTTCTAAATCGTTAGTTCAATAAGTCAAATAAATCTTGTTAATATTAAGATATCTTTAATAAGTTATGAAATATTTTTTTGACTGACGCAATAATAGCGTCAGGATACTAGATAAAATAAATCTAAATCTAATTATAAATCTAAATAATTTTAAAATACGATTAATACAATTTCCTAGCCTTTCTTATTAAATTATATCTATATCTTATAATTTTAATTATAACAAATTCAGAACTTGTATCAAGACTTGAAACTACGCAAAGTTCCTCCTAAACTCAACTGCATATGGGCAGGAATCACAAACTGTTGCATTAACATATTTTCCTGTGCAAAGCCGATAAATCCCGGCTAAAATGTCAACCAACTACAGGCTACAGGCTACAGGCTACCAAGGGCTGTCAAACTGTGGAGTGGCCCTCGACTCCATTTTGGCTTTCGGTAACATTTTCCGCTCCCTGCAGATGTGTGGCAAAATGTTTTTCCATTAAATTATAGTACCATATCCCCCCCGGAGAAGCCCTCGTCACCAGCAGTGGCCTTCGTCTGCGTGTTGGCTCGACCAGCAAAGTCATGAAATTTAGTGTTGGCGGCATAATTAGACCATCAATTGCGGAAAACTCATGACAGTCATGAATGGGCGACTCCTTCTGTGTGTAGGTGCTTCTGTGTGTGTGTGTCAGGGAGGGGTAAGCCACAGGGGAGGGGAGGCGTGGCCAGGGGCTAGGAATACGCCGGAATAAAGTAATACGGCCCCCAAGCATAAACTCATCAGCGTCGGAAATGCTGACAGCGATGAGGACGACATCAGCAGCAGCCACAATACACAAAGAGAAAATAATCGAAATTTAATACAAATGATTTGAGTTATTTCTGGATTATGTAAATAGTTTTAAAATTAAGTAGAAAGTGGAAACTGAGTGTTATTTGAAGCCATTTACTATGCCTTAAATAATAAGAGACTTACTTTCGCATAGAAAGGTGTATAATCCATAAATTTAAATAATAATATTACTTTGAGGTGTGCAAATAATTTATTTTAATACCTAAAATAAGGTAAATATTTTCCCGAGTGCAGCAACAATAGCAACATCCGCATTATCAGTCTCAAAAGGCGGCTGGAATGCCGACGATGGCCGGGACTGTTGCTCACAGAAGCAACAACTTCCAGAGCTACAACAATGGCCACAATAAAGTCGGAATGTAAAGCACAAATGCTACTTTTGTTGCTCATAAATATTCACTCGAATATATTTGGTCCTCGGTCTCGGTCCTTGTTGGGTTCGCTTTCATTTTCCGACGCCGCCGACGCTGCCGCCACTTTACCAACTAGAGGCGCAAAAGTGTGAAATGGCCGAGTGCCGGGTGTTCATATATATTTTCTATTTTTATGACGATTTTTCGGTGACTGTTTTAGCCAGCCAGCCGAGTGTGAAAGTTAAGCACATAAATTACAGGCGAGAGAGCGCTGCGAGAGGAATTAAAAGCGCATTGCACAGTGCCCGAAAACCAGAAAACACTTAAAATATGGCAACAACCGCTCACAGGGGATCCCCCCACTCACACTTACACATACAGACGAGGGCAAGCGAATGGGAAATAAATTCCCAAGGCTAAGTATCTCGAAACTTGGTATTTCAAAGTATTTAAAATAATAAAATAAATTTACAAACTTGCTTTAAAACAGAAACTAAGAACTATGATATAAAGCTTTTAATATTGACTCATTTTACTCACACTTTACTCATAAAAACCCATTTTTTCGACTACATTTGTATCCCTACATGTGAAGTGCGGCTGGTTGGCGCTTTTTACTAAAATTACACGCTCTAATCCACAACTTTTGAGTGGGCCCACACCCGCCCAAAAAAGATGAAAAAAAAACAGGCAGAAGACTTGTGGCGAGTGGGATCTCTCAGGGCGAGATGAAAGGCGACTGCCGAGGGCACCAAGGGCTGGCTACAAGAATGCGCCAGACAGCGCCAAAGACCTAAACGCAAAACAAGCACAGGCCCAGTCTGAAAGTATGCAAAACATAATTCATGCTGATGGAATTGTATGCATGAATATATGAGGGGAAGCCCCAACACCCCCAACCCCAACTCGTACTCGTACTACCCCTGGGCTGGCTAAAAATCATATGCATCACGTGATTAAACGCGTCATGCATGAAAATGTAAAATATTGTGCAACCATATAGCTCACAGACAGAGTCGGAAAAGGAGGGTCGGGCAAGCTGGCTGGCTGGCTGGCAGAAAAAAAAGGGGAAAAATTAGACCCCGCACATCATGTTTACTTGACTTGACTGCCAGTCTGGTGGTATCCGTGACCAAAGCAAACGAGAGCAAACAAAACGCCTCGGTTACAAATTTTTCACAATTTTTTCCCAACCCCAACCCCAACCCCAATCCCATTCCCGCCTCCCGGCGCATCCCATTTAAATGGAGAGAAATGGCAGAGCCGGAGCTGCAGCTGAATGTGAATCTGGTTCTGAGAGCATGAAATGTTCAAGCTGGAGTTGAGGCTTCCCTGCTGACGGAGATGAATCTGGGCAGCACGTGCCCCAGACGCCGCCAGACATTGGCTTGAACTTGGCCATAACGGGACGTTGTTGCTATTTGTTTTCACCGCCCACTTTTAGCCCGCTGCCGCCCCCTTTTTGGCTGGGGGCGTGATTCAGACTGAAATTGCTGCTTTGCGGCTTTAAGCGCGTCCTCCATGTTGGGCGAAGGTCAAAAGTGAAATGAATTATCCAAGCCATTAAAATGCAAACGCATTTTTTGTCATCGTTATTTAATTTCCTCATTTCATTGATGCCACAAAAAAACACACTCTCTTTTGTGGCGCAGCTTAACTACATTTTTTATTCAAACTAATTTAAATTGTATATTATTTTTTGAGCAGCTTAAACATAAAGGCTTTGCTTTGGGATAAACGGCGAGATTTTAAAACGTATATATTTGCAAAATAATTGGTTTTAATATTTAAAGGCAACGGAATTTAGCAGTTATTGGCTGACGAAAAAAACTGGGTTTAATTTTTAGTTATATTTTTTATAATAATTGAATAAATGTTAATTTTCTTCAGTAACCTTTATTTTAATTTTAATTAAGCCTTATTTGCATACAACTTAGTAAATCTTGCTTGATTTATAAACCTTAAATAACTTAGATAAAACCATAAGTATTACAGAATCCCCTGCGAATTTTTTTCTTTCATGTTCATTAGACCAAAGGAGTTCGTTTTCCAATCGTATATGCAGTCATAATCCCTTTGGCAACTTGTCATACAAATTTTTCGCTTATTGCAGCGGCACTTCTCGTTCTCCTTTTATCTAGTTTTCACTCTTCCATATGAAAAAAAAAGCGGCAAAGAGCATGCTCACATAAAAAGAGGCAACTTTAGCATACTTTGTGGCCCGACTAGAGGAATTTATTACTACCGCTTGTACATATACATATATATCGTTCAGCGATGGCGCCTCGCGCACTTTTTGCAAATTATGTCAGGCGGGAGATGCGAAGAAAAAAGAGCAGAACAGAAGTTTAACTACTTTTCTACGACTTTTCGCATTGCAGCGAGGGAAAACCAAAGAAAGCCAGAGCGAACTTTCTTCATTTGATGCGGCACACTTTGTCGCAGTTGTCGCACTTGGCTTAGTTGATTATTTTAGTCGCCTCTTAGTCCTTCTGCTGCTGCAGCCTACAAAATGTGAAAAATCCCCGCTTTTCTTTCATTCTTTTTGCTTTCTCCGACCACGCCACGCCTGACACATATTCGTATTCGCCTTTTGCCCGGGCTCACTGTCCGGACGGCAGTGCGGCCAAATTATTGCGGACACGTCGCATCCACTTGCAGATAGAATGGAGAAAAGCGAGCCAACAAGGGCAAGTAACTGGAAAATGGACTGGGAAATACCCCGGCAGTGCAAATATGTTGTCCAGAAAGAAAATAGTAAGAAATATAAATAAATATCTTTGGCTATTGCCCACAAATCACTTCGATGTCGGTCTTTGTTTATTCAATAAATATTACATTATTAAAAAGCTTTTAGTTTCAGCCTGTCTGAAATGTTTAAAATTCCATTAATATTTATTATTAATTTATTATGATTCTCATGCTCTCTCTGAGTCAAAAAATTGTATATTTAAAAAACAATTAAAAGCAAGTGCCGGAAATGTAATCGCCAGATAAACTTATCATAAAGCAAATCGGTTTTCTGCCCTCTTAAGATTTATCTGGACGTATAGGAATATCATAGTGCTGTTAACTATAGTTATTATAGCTATCGATTATTGCTGTAAAACAAATTTGTGCTTAACGAAACTTTTTAATGAAAAAATCTTGTGAAGCTTTAAAAGTATAGTTATCTTTACTAATATATAGAATTACTTATAGAAATTAGGCTAGAAAATTACAGAAAAACTTTACCTCTTCCTTAAAAAAATCATAAATATTTATATTTATGCTTTATGTAATAAACTAGGATTTATAACACCAATATCCATATGTTCATTATACCCTTGCCTGCCTTACAAAGCCAGCATGCATTACATTTACAAAAACGTTATAAAAACCTAAAAAAAAAAGCTTACCAACATGTCACGTGTTGAGGCCAACTACTTGCGTATTAGGAGCAGCTCCGACGGCCAGGAGCCAGTCTTCATTAGCAAGTCCATTGAAATTTAGCATGCCAAGGAATAGCGCTGCATTGCATACTTTAAGATTCCCTCGGACTCAGACCACTGCCTGTCCTGCTGGGAAAAAAAGAAACTTTGCAGCAGCAGCAAATCAGCGAAAGCGCCAACAAACTATTAAAAAACTTTCGCAACAAGAAAAACTTGCAGGACCAAGATTTCCACACCCACACTGCCGGCTCCTGGTGATGGCATCCATATCTGACGAGTGCCAAAAAGCAAAAGTTTCCTCCGCTGCCGCTGCCAGAGCCAGCGTCAGTGCCAGTGCTGCATACAATGTTTGTGCTGATTGCAGCACAGCAAATGGCTTTTGATTTCACAAATCAAAAGTTTCTTGTGCTCGGGCCGCACGTGATTTATGCCTGCGGCAGGAGCAGGAGCTGGTCCAGCTTCGAGACCGGCCCGACGCCGCCGCTGTCCTGCTGGATGCAGTGGCAGAAGCTGGCGAGGATCGCCGGCGACATGCACGAGCGCCCAGCTGTAAAAAACTTAGCCCTGGTCCAGCCCAAGGGGAAAATGAGAGAAAACGCAGTGGAATAAGAACGACACAGGAAGAAAATGTGTCCTTAAATCTTAAGGATAAGAGATAATTCTCAAGAATTCTAATGGTGGCTTAAATTATTTTTATTAAATTAAGATAAAGATAAAATTCAAATTTCCACATGCATATTTAATTATTTATAACTATTTTAGAATTTTCCAGCACTACAATATGTTTTTTCTGTGCATCAAAGAGCTATCCTTGGAGGGGAATTGCAACTAAGTTGCCCATTCTGTTTGCAGCTTAATGCACATTTAGATTTCGCTCAACGTCCTCTAATGGCAGCTCATCAGGCAGTCGAAAAAGTAGCTAGAAACTCCACCGCGGCAGCCTTAGCATCCTTAACACTTTCCTCTAATTGCCGGGGAAAACTTGTGCCGCGGAATGAAAATAACAAGGCATTCCTTATGGGGCCAAACAGGTGAGCAACTGTACGAGTGTGTGGGTGTGGCATGTGGCAATTCGTGTCTTAACGTCTGCAACTCATAAATAACATCAAATAATAGCCCAGTGCGCTGTTTTTGGCCTGCTCGCTAATAAAGTGCCGGCAGCAGCTACTTGCAGCATTTGCAACACTTGCAACACCAACCAGCAACTAGCAACTAGCAGCCAGTAAGAACAACAGCATCTGCCGCCCGCAGCAACCCCTAAAAAGTTTTGTGGTCGTGCATCCGCTTAGCGGTATATGTAGCACAGTTAACTCTTTATGGCAGCACTGAGAAATGACAACACAGGGGTTGTACCCTGTACTAGGGGAGTTTTAAGCCATTAACCTATATTTTCATAAACTATTTACCAAGGAATATATTTGAAATTTAATTTATAAAAGTTGCTATAATCGAAAACCCAACTCCAATCCCTATAAACCCTGCATACCCCGTCTCAGCAGTTTTGTTGCCCACTTATCAGGTGGCTGCGTAGCCGGCTAACAAATTTAGGCTAATTAGTTGGACTTAAGCGTGGCTTATGTGCCGTCTAAATGGCAGCAACTGCCCCCTTCTACTCCCGTAACCCTTCCGCCCACGGCTATGCTGCCACAAATGGTTAGCATACTTTCGGGCGGACGAGCATTTAATATATGTAATTGCAGTTGTTGTTCTTACAGCCCGAAAAACAAAAAAACCCTTAAATGTTGGCAAAAATTTTTTGGGGACCAACTCAAAAATTTTCCCCGGAAAAAGCGGAGCAGGGGAAAAGCCACGCAAATTGTCAGTAGACCGCAAACATGCAAACATTAAGGCCACGTTCTATGGCTCTCACACCCACTCTTCTGGCTCATCTTTTTTGTCGTGTCATTGAAGCGTAAATGAGACATTTGCGACGCTTGTTTAATTAAAATAAATTTCAATTTAATCAAAATTTGTCTGGATGTGTATGTGTGTTGAAGGGAAAACAACAACACAAGCAAGTCGTCCAACACCGTTCGGAATTTCGCATTAAAATTGTTGGCATAGTTTTTCTGGGTTTCCTAAAGCGGATTCTGTGCCGTCATCGCCCCTGACAACAACTGTCGCTTTGGCCTGTTTTAAAATACCAGCAAAACTTTTGTAACTGTTGGTTAGCACCTCTGCCCCCCCTGCCTAAGTCCCTGTCATGTCGTACAGGTGTCAATGTGGGCGTGGCACTTAATTAAATCATTGTGTCAGCCTTTGATTAATAGTAGGGGAACAGACATTTTGAGGACTGTCTTGCGACACTGTGTAAATTAATAGATTTCACTGTGATATCAGGTTTGGGGTTTATTTTTGATAAAATAAGAGGATACAGAGAGCCAGCGAAGGTGAGAAAATAACGCTGAGATGGGAAGAAACCTTATTTACAATACATTTGCAAACTGCAAAATCCTATTCATATATTTGGTCACCTTTTGATTTTATTTTTCTCTCTGTGACACCCATAAAACCTATAAAATACACGTATTACAGGTTCAAGTCCATGCAAATGATAAACCAATCGTAATGCAAATCGGTATTCTGTCCTCCTAAAATTTACCTGAACGTTAAAGAAGTGCTGTTAACTGTGCTGTTAACTATCGAATATTCCGAAAATGAATTGACAGGGAGTCTCACATTTTTAGACAAGCAAATATTCTTAGCCGGAACTTTATCTAACCGCTAAATTTTGACAAGGAAGTGGAAACCGTCCCTTCAGGATACAAAGAAAACATGTATTTCAGCCTCCAACTCTCATTGTTTTAAGGAACCACTCACCACTGCCATTTTAACATATAATTCAAATTCCTTCTTAATTCCTCTTAAATCTTGCTTATTTAAATAAGTGCCTGGCCAGCGCACCGGCAACAAAAAAAAAGGAAACTTTGTTAAATCCACAGACACAGAGTGTTCAACTTTTATTTTACGTTTTTATCACACGGACAGAAGTGCGAGAGCATGGAGTAATTCAATTAAATGCTTTTGGCTTGAAAGAAAAGTTGTTCTAATTTAATTGGACGTTTTGTTTGCACACGCCGCGAGTATTTTCACGTTTTGTTTCAACATTGTTTCCCATTTCCATGTGGCGCAGCTATCGCGTTTTTTATTCGATTTTCGGGGACCACACGGTGTATGAGCGATATGCATATAATAAAAACGTAAGCGCTAATTGCCAAAAATGCTGGTAAATGCAATTTAAGTTTTGGCCCCCGCCGACAAATGTTATTGCAATTAAAAAAGGAAAAGCGGCCACCGGATGCATGTGGATGGAAAGCCCGTAGAGGCCATGAAAAATGCATATTTGGGTTTAACCGAAAAATAAACAAGACCAGAGTATGCAGTGGAAATTCCGCAATCCTCCCGCTTCGCGCTTCCCGCTTCGGGTTTTGCATGCTACGGGGCGCTGAGCCGAAAAGTATGCAACAATAAATTTCGCCACGACGCGAGCTTTTCATTTATTTGAAACCTCGCTCCCTGGAAAACCCCAAAAAACGAAAAGAAAAGAGGAACACCTACCGCGTGTGAGAGGAATCCAAAGAAGGGAGAAATAAAAACGGGCAAATTGTTGCCAAAACTAAAAACAGTTTGTGCGCCAATTTTCTATCAATTTTCATTGGCGATATCGGAAGATTTCCGGGCGGGGTGCGTGGGGTCAAGGAAAGCACTCCAAGTGCCAGGAAAAATATTTACAATTGTACTTCGGCGAGCAGCTCAGCAACCACTTTGATGACTCCACACACACACACACAGAGGGCCAAGACTTCACCGACTCGTTCTGGCCAATTTCAGTTTATGGCCCATAAATTCCGTCGCCTCTGTGTGTGCGAATGTGAGACTTTCCTTGGATTTCCTTCCAACTGCAGGGCAGACAGTCCAATTGATTTGCATGGCTTGGCCGGCTGTTAGTTAACAGTCCGGACAAACTGTACCACATAAATGCGAGGGAATTTATGGCCGGCCAATCGAAACAATTGCCTGATTTCTGGCCGATTGCAGGCAGCCCCCCAGATGGCTCATTCCCCTGGCACCTGCATTTTATGGCTGTCAACTGCAACGACGATGTCCTGCCCCCGCAAAATCCGGTCTAAGTGCATTTTTTGGGGCCACTTGCCCTGACTTGAGGCCAACATGCAAATACTTTCCTCACAGCCGAGATAAAGTTGATTTTTGATTTGCCAGCAGAGTCAGTGAGCCGTGGCCAAGAAGCCAGCCAAGTGACACTGCCGCCCTGCTCCCCTCGAAGCTGTTGTTTGGTAATTACAAAAATACGATAAGGCTCCGAGCTCCGAGCAAGTCGACTGGAAAGCGAATTTAAATGCCTAGGCGAATATTCATGGCCTGTTGATGGAACTATCAAAGTATAATGGCATATGCTAGGCCAGATGATCGATAATTCATGTTTTTCTGTCATTCAAATGGGGGTTTGATGGATGGCCGGAGGCGTGAGGTAGTGGCAATTGAATTTAAATATTAATTACAGACAGATTTCAGATTTTCAGATAAATATTTATTGATTTATCAAAGTAACAAATATGTTTTATAAGCTGTTACTTTAATAAGTAATCAGGAAGAGTACCTTTAAGTAAAAGCCAGTTTATCTTCCTTATTTAGCAAAACTCCTGTAACAGAAACATTACTTTTATTTAAAGTCCATAAATATGTAAACAAATAGTCACACATCAGCAAGGAAATCCCACCTGTGGAGCACTTAATAAATTAATAACGATCCAAACCAATCTCAAGGGTACTCAAAGCTTCGAGTGGCGGCATAACCGACAGATTTTCCCTCTGTTGCCAAGCCAAGCTCCCTTAAACCCATTCCATTTGGTCTCCTATTTGGTGAATAGAAATATGAAAATAATCCTCAAGTGTCAGCCCGAGAGATTAGTGACAACAAACCAAAGCCGCAGAGCGAAATGAGATTTTTCATTTGGTATCAAATATCCGCAGAAACCGACTCGGAAAACCCCAAGCGAACAAAAGGAAAAGCTAAAAAAAAATAGCTTAAACTGAAGTGAAATGCAAACTGGGTGCAATGCTCCATGACTGGGAAAGGGGAAAAGGGAAAGGGACAGGACTGAGGGCTTGCGTTGAGCCAAAGTGCAACGAGGCGAATGCAAACTACAAACTACAAACTGCAGCCGCACAACAATGCCAGCAACGACAGCAAGTAAATTGCAATCAATTAAATCCGACTGGTCCCACAGAAAATGACATCGAAGTGGGCGCGTGCCCTCTGATCTAAACTATGGAAAAGGAAGCCGACAATAAACAGGGAAAACTTTAGCATAGTTTCCTGAATTTCCACATTTAAAATATATAAATTATACAATTTAGGCGATTTTCCATCGATTACTACTTAAATACAATAATATCGAACCATATTTATAAAATTTTAGGTTTCAGAAGGGGGAATAATATCTTTAAAAAGGAATTTCTTCAAGAAAAATTAATAAACAAATCTAGTAAACTCCCATTTTTATTCTCGAAAATGTTTATAATATTTATTTCTTATACTAAAAGCCTTTAATATATTTCCTATCAATATTTCTGTATATACAAGACCCACTGTGCTGCTTTTGCAGCGTCAAAAGCTGGAGCAACGATCTCAGCACTCAGCATCCAGTGGCTGCCGGCAGTTGGCACTGACACACGAAGCTGTCAGGTTATCTCTGTTCAATCCATCCCAGACTTCCACGATCATGGATACTTTCTACTGGCGCAACAAGGTGGCGGTGGTGACTGGCGCCTCCGTAGGAATCGGAGCCTGCACAGCCCTGGAATTGGCCAATGCCGGAATGGTGGTCGTGGGCCTAGCACGCCGTGTGGAACTCATTGAGGTAAAATAGGCTGCAAATAATATTGGGAATCCATTTTAAATCCTGCAACAGGCCCTCAGGGATCAAGTGAGTGGCGAGGGCAAGATTTTTGCCCGGCAGTGTGACCTCAACGATGAGGAGCAGTTGACCAGCGCCTTTAGCTGGATTCGTGAAAAATTCCAGGCCATCCATGTACTTGTCTGCAATGCAGGCATCCTGAAGGCCAACTTTCTAAGCGGTATGCTATAAAAAAACTCTATAAAAAGAGACATTTTTGAGGTTAGTTGGTCTTCCGTTGGTGCAGAGTCCCCCACCAAGGACATCAAGGAACTGTTCGACACGAATGTGGTGGCCACCGCCAGCTGCCTGCGGGAGGCGCTCAAGCACATGGCTGCGGTCAATGTTCGCGGTCACATCGTGGTCATGAACAGGTGAGTATAAAGCATATATAACTGAGATAACACAGATAATAGATTTGGAACTAAATAGCTAAAAAAAAGGAAAAACTTTAGGAATTCGGTTAAAAATGAATTAAAAAGTGTTGCTAAATTTTCCATTGATAATTTTCCCAGGAAAGCCAAATAATTAAAATATACAGCATTAGTTTTTCGTCCAGAAATTATGTAAGGAATTAAAAAATATACAAGATATTAAATTAAATCAATAACTAAAGACATATATTAATTATTCTGCAATTAAGGATATTCCGAAGGAATTTAAGAAGTTCTCTATTCAAATATTTCATTATATTTCTCTTCCATCGAATACAATCAAGTTTACTTACAAATTTAACCCACAATACAAGTTTCACCTTGTTTTCTTAAGCAATATTCATGGTTAATGGTCATGGTTAACACATTGAGGATTAGATTTAATTTTTCCTTGAAGGATGCCAAGGCTGAAAGTGTTGGGGAGCAGCTGAACGGGGGACGGATATCGGCTCAATTGAAAGCTATACATGGAAAGGACTGTCTATTGACTCGAGACAATTAGATATAGCTACAAAATTAGCACAACTGCCGGCGCACAAACAATGCTCGTCGATGCTCGTAATTGTTATCATTTTGGGAGCGTTGTTTGCCCAGCTAAAATAGGAAAATGGGGCTTAAACTGAAATTAGTGCAGTCCACACACAAACACACACACATCGAGATAGAGTTGGAGGTAAATCATTTCGCATTGCCTAGCGTATTTGCTTTATAGTTCTGCTTGTGCTGGGCAAACAACTGACCAAAAGCTGCTGCCTTGAGTGCCAAAATATTTGTCGAATTATATATCGTGGGAGCTGCTGGGTGGCGACTTAGGGGGGCATCCGATCGGGGCTTAATGAAAGTGCAAACAATGCCAGCCAGCCGGGGCCCCAGTCAATAGCCGTGTGTTCAGTGTTGGTCAGCGCGATGCATATTGCATGAAACGCACAAAGGATACGCACAAAGGTGCGGTGCGGAGTGGGACTGGGGGTGGCGGGGCGCGTTATTTAAATTAAATTAAAAGCCATGCGGCAAACAAACAGAACAACAGCAGCAGCAACATTTATTGATATTTAAATGCAGGAAAGCTGGAAAGCAGAAGGGGTACGCGGCGCGACGCCTTCCACCGTGTTGCGGTGTGGGCGGTGCATTAAAAGCTTTGCATGGCCAATGTGTTTGCACAAACAACAACTCAATTATTCAACATAATTAAGTATTTTGCATTAAGCCGAATGCGTATTGCATTTGCATTCTGCATTCTGCGTGCTGCATTCTGCGTGGCAGTCGCCGTCGCCGTCGCCATCGATGTGATTTTTATTATTTCACGGATTCCCATGCGCACCGCATTTAAAATCAAAAATGTTTCGCATTAAGCCGCATGTTTGATTTGCGCTATGGCTTTAATTTCAAATTGCATTGATTTAATTTTAATGAAATTTACTTGAGTGCACACACACGGCCACCCGCCACCCAGCTACCTACACACGCACACAGGCACCCCCAGCCAGGCACAGATAGCAATTATTGAGCAAAAGGCAAAATTGAATAATTGCGTATACGCACTGTGTGTGTGGCCCGTGCATGCTTGAATGTCGATGTATGTGTGTCTCGATGTGCCTCTTTCCTGCCGCCTGTAGAAGCAGCCAGCGTGCTGAAATGTTAAGGCAAACTCAACAAAGCCAACGTCAATCTTATTTATTGATTGGCTTGTAGTTTATGCAAGGATATATGGCAATTTGTTCGACAATAATACTGGCTGGGAAAAGTTTTTGGCAAAAGCCCGCATGAAGTGCAGCAAGGGAGCGTGTGGCTCGTGTTCATAAACTTATTTTTGGGGACCAAATTGTAGATTTTTCACGATTAAATTGTCTTTTGTTGATTGGAACATCATTTTTATGACACTTTTGCGTACTTTTTTAGCTAAATATTACCTAAGAGCTTTAGACCTAAAATAAACTCTAGGTATTCTAATTTTTATAATATATTAAAATAAATGTATGTAATTCCATAATTAAATGTGGGTTTTTAATGAAATATTCATAAAAATAGGCCTTTTGAAATTTTTGTTAAATATCTGCGACGCATATGCAAATCCTATAGAAATATGTATATTTAATTAAGCTACCATGACATCCCCAGAAACGTCTGTAGTACCTCCCAAAGAGTAAGGACTTACAACACGGCTTTCCCTTGAGTTTTACACATACTTACCAGCCCTTGAGCCGGCACCCAAACTCCCAAAAACTGAGCCGGAAAATGCAACATGCAAGTGAATTAAAGATACACCGTAAATACGCACTTCTCCGGAATTTTATATTCGCATTTTTTGTGGGCATAATGAGCACGCGGAGCAGCCAGCGTATTGCCCACAACCGAATACAATAGAGTTCCGCGGACAGACGACGGGCGAGGAAAGCGGGAAAAGAGCGCATCGAATCGAAATGGGCAAATGCGACTTCGAGCTTCGCCAACGTTAATTAATGAGAAAATGTATTTATTTGGCCCGTTGCGAGGCAAAGACAATCCCGATCCGAAAAACTTCGCTGAGGCGTTGCTAATGAGCGTGTGACGTTCGGGGCAGGAAGGTGGGCAGGTGGGCGCGCGCCAATATGCATTTCGCTTAATGTCAGCGCAATAATATTAAGACTTAATTAATTAAAAAATGCAAGGGTACGTATGCCGGAGCGGCCAGGCCAGCATCTGCAACGGCCATGGCGGCGGCGTCTGCAGCTGTTTGCGTTAAATGCCCCAGGCTCCAAGCAACGCCCCGCCTACCAGAGCACTGGAGGCGCCCCCGTCCACGTCCCTGTTTGAAGTGCACTTGAAAAATAATTGGGAAAATTATAGAGCAAGTGACATTTTTATAAAATATACATATATATTCCGTAATTACGTTCTAATTAAAGCGCTCTTTAGCCGCGGAAAGCACAGAAACATGTTGCTAGGCAAATGTATTTGGCAACATGTTGGGCCCTTCACAATGAGGCAGCCATTTTATCGATGTTGGGCAGATTAAGCAAGAACAGGGCATTTATTGTTTAATAACTTCCTTTTTTATCATTCAAATATAACACATGTTTTTCTCCGAGTGTAAGCGTTAAATTAAAAGAAGTTTACGCAATGTTTGCATAAAATGCACAGCGACATATGCAGGCAGGTGAATATGCGGAAACCAGAGACAGGACATCCGCACACATTCTTTGAGGCATGCAAAGTGTGCGAGAGTTGGGGGGTTGTCTCTGGGGAGGGGGTCGAAATTCCGTAGTCCCTGTCAGCTGCTGACCGTCATTTTCGCCCGCAAGTGTTCGGCGGCAACTTGTTTTTGTCGCTGTTTTAAGTGCTTGCGAATCCGTTGTGTTGACTTTATTTACCCACACACTCCACTGTTTGTTGCCGCTCTCTCCACCTTCTCCTCCTCCGGTACACCACCGATGCTCCTCCGGACGACGTTTGACAACAGCGTGCTCGGCCATCGGATTCCGGAAGTGCCGGTGCCCTTATTCAGCGTTTATCCGGCCACGAAGCATGCAATTACGGCCCTCTGCCAAACGGTGCGCCAGGAAATACATTTTCTCAAATTAAATATTAAATTAACGGTAAGTTAAATGCAGTGCATACATTGCACCCCATCCCGCCCCCGGAAATTTGCAAACATGACGCGACGCGTCTGGTCTGTCGTCTGGTAACTGGCTACTCTCACTCACTCTCCTCCCCAATTTCTCGATTCACGCAGAGCATCTGTCCGGGCATGGTGGACACGGACTTCCTCAGTGTTTACTCGCAGGCGGTGGCGGAGCTTCCCAAGCTGCAGGCGAAGGATGTGGCCAAGGCCGTTTTGTATGCCCTGGGCACACCCGATGGAGTCCAGGTGGAGGACATCATCCTACAGCAGATGCGAAAGGTCAATTAAGGATCTTCGTTCCAGCACTAATCGCTATCTAAAATACATAATATTGTATCTACAAGTTTTTATATATTTTTATATTTTGTGAAGTTTTTAAATAATATTAACGTACCAGCAGAAATATTAAAAGGAAAAATAATAAACTAATTCCTTTAAATTCAAGATTATTGCAGATTTTTCTTCAGGTATACTACATTGAAAAATTACACAAGGTGGTACGTTTCGGGGATGTAACTATATAACCATTATTTTTCTTATCAGGTTTGGGAGCATGTATAGTAATTCTAACTCCAATTGGTTCCCAATAAGCCGCATTTGATTTGATCAAGCTCATTTATGACAATTTAATCACCTATTACGATGGAAGTGTAGTATTTGAAAATTGTATTGTATTAATTAAAGATAATAAGATTAATAAGCAATAAATATTCAATTAATAATTATACATTTTCAAATTCCTCCAACACCTTCTCATTTGAATTGCCAATCTGGCCACATTCCAATTGGAGCTACCAACTGGATTTCGGGTCAATTGACCAGTGCTGCCACATCAAACAGCACTGCCAGATGCCTAAAATCAACCAGGGCTGGCGCAACTATCGCACCCCTTTTGCGATTTAGCCATCGATACCAACAGTGGTGGAGAAACATCGATGACATCACTGCTGGCATCGACGTTACTTTCGTGATAGTCCATCGATAGTTGTTCAGTTACGTCGTAAGTCTTCACGTTTTTGTTCACTTACGTCGTAAAGCTTCACGTTTTTGTTCACTTACGTTGTAGATCGCTACGTTTTTGTTTTGGATTTTTTAGGGTGAAATATCGACTATTTGAGATTTTTTAGGGGGAAAGCAAAATTTTCATCTGGTCACACTGGGGCTTTTGATTAGAAAAACTGAATAAACGTGAGGTAAAGAAAGGAATTAAGTTTATAATTGTTTGTAACAGCACATGCACGGTAAAAAAAGTCGCTACGAATCGTGCGGTCATTCGGCGCATCGCGGCTGCAGCAGCGGCAGAGCAGGGGCAGAGCGAGGAAACAGCAGCAGCCAATTGGACCCGACCCTAAAGCCCAAAATGCGTCCACGTAGTGCAAAATCCCAAAATCGCCTTCAGATCAAGGGTGCGGCGTCGGCGTGTCCCCAAAAAAAATAGAGAACGGGGTGAACCTCTGTTCCAAAGTGTGATTACGAAATGTGCACAAAACCAAGAGATATTATAAAGTATAATGCGTGCTACCACGTAGTTCCACACACACAGCCAGACACACTCGTCGCCCCATCGCACACACACCCGTGCGCTCTCACACACACTCGCGCGCCCGCAATCATCAGACGGAGGGAAAAAGAGAGAAAGAGGAAAGAAAGTGTTGCCCAGTTGACAAAGAACAGGTTTTTAACCTAATTAACCGAATAATGGCCCGAAAATGTGAGCTACGGACATTCGAGAGCGCGCGCGAGCGGCAGGAAGCGCTGGCCGCAAGGTCCACCCGGTCGTATGTGTGTCAAGGTTCCAATCCGGAAGCGATGCCGCCGTAGAATTGATTTCCAATAAGTCGAAGCTGTTGTTGTCGCCGCTGGTGCCTCTGCTGCTTCCGCTGCCGTTGTTTGTTTTTTGCTTGCTGCTGGACATTGAACTTGTGCTGCTAATTGCGCATAAATGCAATAATCTTGCAAAATCTATATAATATATATCCCCCAATCCGTTCTCTTCCGCTCAGCCGTCTAGCGCAGCAGCAGGAGCTCTCTTCCCCCCACAAAACACACACACTCAGCTTTTGGAGCCACCAACCCGCAACCGATAACCACAAGAACCAAGCAGGATGTTCATCTGGGACTGGTTCACCGGAGTGCTGGGATACCTGGGTAAGAGTCGGGGGCCGAGGTCGTCGCCAGCGGAATATCTGACATTGTGCCATGGCGGGAGCGTTGTTTCTTGAGCGAGTGCCAACAAAGCAACAGCAACAGCGTCGATGCCAGACGGGCAGACAAAAGAAACCGAAATTCGACTGATGCCACAGATAGGGGCAAGACAATAGCTCTACAGAGCTCTCCTTTATGGGGATATAGCTTCTATAGGAAGTACATCACAAATTCTAGGATAAATTGGTCTATATTTTCAGAATTTAATCAGTTTCTCAGCTGTATTTTAACAGATATTCGTTTTTTCTAAAGAATTTTAGTTATTTTAGGTATCTCTTTATTTCATTAATTTTTATTTCGATATAGTTATATGGTTTTAATATAAAATCAATGGTTTTAAAGCCTGTACTTTATTTTCCTTTGATTAAAAATATTATTAAATTTATTTAGATGTTGCGAAATTCCGTTATTAATCAATTTAAATGCATAGTTTTTCAACTTTGTTTCTAATCAAGTTTACAAATACTATAATCGCTTGCTTCTACCATTTTGACCTCAAATGTCTGTATGTTCCGGCGTCTGTGGCTGCGCAAACACAAGTGATCCCGTCATTGGTATTGGTTTAGCTGCGTACATATTTTATAATAATTGGTGACGATTCAGCCCAAGCCCCGCATATTTAACATACTTTCGTTTGTTACAGGTCTGTGGAAAAAGTCTGGCAAATTATTGTTCCTGGGCCTCGATAATGCTGGCAAAACCACACTTTTGCATATGCTCAAAGATGATAAGCTGGCGCAGCATGTCCCCACACTGCATCCAAGTGAGTTCTCCTCAAAGCCCATTGCTTCATTTCACCATTTAACTCCGATTCCAACTACCTATTGCAGCATCCGAGGAGCTGTCCATCGGCAACATGCGCTTCACTACATTCGACTTGGGTGGCCACACTCAGGGTAAGTTCCTCCTCAACCGGAGCCCAAAGAGAATGTGCAATCAATTTTTGCGCATTCCCGAACGTGCCCGCTGGCTAAATATAGACCAAGCGGCGACACATGCAAAAGAGCCAGAGATCCAACGACAATCAGCATGAAATATAGCGCAGCGTCTGACCCATACAACCTTAGAGCTTTACACTCTACGCTCTTCACGCTCTTTACATTTGCTGCGTTCAATCAGCGTCACACACGCGCCAGCCCGTCCATGCAATGCCACGGCAGTGGTCTTGGTACTATTTACCTGAACACCAGGCTATATTTAGGCGTGGGAAATTCCATAAGATCTTGGCAAGTCAAAAGTCATGCTCCAAGGTCTGAGACACTTTAGAAAGTATAGGTTATGTGTCAAAGCTATCAATTAGGTTGCTTAAGTAAGGCTTACAGGGTCCCATGAAAACGTATCACTAACCACTGTGCTTCTATACGCGAAACACGTATTTATGAATAATATATGCATGAAGGCAAACATTCTATATAGATAACAAACAAAAACAAAGGCTCAAGATCGGTAAGAAGAAAACGAACTTGTTTTGACGAGGGAAAACACCAGTTCTCTTGCACAAAATGCAGTATAGTATATGAGTATTAATAAGTATATTAGTAAAAATAGTTAAACGTCATGAAATGACTTCAAGAGCGGCAATTACTTATTGATAAAGAAGCACTTGCACGTTGGCTGTGTTAATATTAGTAGAGCTTGTCAGCATGACGATCGGTTTCTGGTTTGGAGCAAGCTAACCGTGATCGGGGAGTAGAGATGGCAAGCAAATACGACTCGGCGCCGAAAAGATATCAAAACGTAATGCCTGATAACGATGAGCAGTGTGTTTTGTGGGTTCCTAGTTGATGTTATGTAAATTTAATAGATTGTGAGCGTTAAGTAGTCGACTAGTAAAGTGCCCCTTTTTATTGATATATTTCAGAATTATTCTCTAAATGTATCCATTTCCCTTACAGCACGACGCGTCTGGAAGGACTACTTCCCCGCCGTGGATGCCATCGTGTTCTTAATAGACGCCTGGGACCGCGGCCGCTTCCAGGAGAGCAAAAACGAACTGGATTCGCTGCTCACGGACGAGGCGCTGTCCAACTGCCCCGTGCTTATATTGGGCAACAAAATCGATAAGCCCGGCGCGGCCAGCGAAGATGAGCTGAGAAATGTGTTTGGACTGTATCAGCTGACGACCGGCAAGGTAAGACCCTCCTCCTGCGATTAGGATTGTCTAAGTAAATATAAATAAATCGATTTATAATGATTATTTTCTGTTTGATTTACAGGGCAAGGTTGCTCGCGCCGATTTGCCTGGCCGCCCGTTGGAATTGTTCATGTGTTCCGTGCTGAAGCGACAGGGCTACGGCGAAGGTTTCCGTTGGTTAGCGCAGTATATCGATTAAGTCAGATTTAACAAACACAACCACAACAACACCATAATTCAACACTCAACCCCGAGAACTTGGCAACACAAATTCAAATCAACCAACCAACATCAGACCAGAACAGAGCCGAAAGGAAACCCAACCCAAACCCAAACCGTCAGACCTTAAGCAAAACGAAGCTGCGTGCGCAATTTCTAATTTATACAATAAAAAAAAGAAAAAAGCAAAAACAACAATTACAAATATTTCATAATAATAAACGAAAACAAGAAAAGAAAACGATGTACATCTGTAATTACACGACACTGTCGAAAATCCAGCCACACCACAAAGACACAACATCAAAGTGCAAACAACTTTTCTATCTAGAAGAACATCTCGCGAGAGCGAAGAAAATATGGAATGAGTGCGCAAGGGAAAACTTTTAATAATAATTATGAATAACAAATTGTAGCAAATTAAAGGTGATTTATTTAAGAGCATGTGCTTTCAACGAGACGATGTTCCGTAAATAAAACTTAGCTATCTACCTTTTATTTAACCAAATTTTTAATTGTACATTTCACGATTTATTTCTGTGCTAGTTTAGTTCGGCGGCAAAATATATTATAAACACCTTCCTTCCCCCTTCCGATAATGGTACATACATTTTAATTTAGCTAAAAAAATTTAAGTTGCATGTCATGTCGATCGATGTACTTTGTTTCTTTTTTATACAATACGAAAAACGGGAAAAACCATTTATATAAAATCGCATTTTTGTTGGCAAAAAAGATTCTAAATAAAGCGGAGAAAAGTAATTTTGTAAAAATACAAATGGTGAAGTTTTTTGTGGAGAATTTTGATCGTGTGAATAGGATGAGTAAATCCCAAATTAAAACACAACCTTTTTACAAATATATTGGATTTATTTCTTGTCGCATTTAAGTATTTTTTACGCTAATGAGTCATGTGTTGGAGCATCTATTGAAATCAGGGGGCAGGCTTCCTTCCGTTAGGGGGGGCTTAGCGCGCAACGCAATCAAAGAGCTGCAAAACATGTGTTCGTTCGCTTGTCTATGTAGAAAAATATTACAAAACTGTGTGAATCGGCCAGGGGGGGGGCTGATCCTAATGCTAACTGCGCCGGCAGCGGGGCAGCCGCCGGAGCAGCATCAGCTGCCGCTGGAAGAGGCGCATGAGCAAGCCTTTGCGCTTGGCCCGCTCCCTGCATCAGGAACGCGAGGAGCCGCCGCCGCCGCCCATGGAGCTGCCCCCCGCCATGCGCCGTTTCTTTTTTTTCTTGGCAGTGAGGCTCTCCTGCCCGCTGTCAGTGTTGGAATCGCCGTCGCCCGCCCCCTCGCTCTCCGACGACGACGAGGAACTGCTCGATGAGGAAGAGGAGCTAGAGTTGCTCGAGCTGTCCGAGGCGAAGCCGGTGCTCTCGTTAATGTTAATACTATCGGCGATCTGGGCTAGCTCCGGACGTTGCTCGCGCAGAACGCGCAGCCACTTCCGGGACAGCTTCGGCCGCCCGCGAACTGTCTTGTGCCAGACGCACGGGAAGTTCGTGTGGGAACTAAAGTTCTGGGTGATGGCGATGGTGTCGTCCAGGTTGAGCACCACGTGCCACCAGCCGCCGGGCACGAACACCGTCTCGCCCTCGCCCTGGAGGACTTCGATGGGCCTGAACTGCTCCGGCCAGGAGGGAAGCTTGGTGCGCGGATAAATGGTGCTAAACCAGGTAATGGCCTCGTCGCGCTGCTTCCCGCCCATCGCGCTGGTCACCTTCAGCATCTCCTTGGGCGTTTGCGTGGGGAACATGCACCAGCGCTTATGGCCGCGGATGAGCGTGTTCCAGGCACTGGTGCCCAGAGGATCAATGTGAATGCCGGTGCCGGAGCGGGCTGGTCCCATCACGAACCAGCGGTACGGCGGACGACGGCTCTCACCGCAAAATTGGAAGAGGTCGTCCCGGAAGTACTTGGGCACCACATAGTCGTCCAGAAGCTTGCGCCGCCGGTGGTGTTCGCCGAAACTGCTATCGAAGATGTACAGCGGGCTGTCGTCGCGCGTGCCCTGCATGTACTCCACGTAGTACTTCATCTTCATCTTGACCGAGTAGCCCTCGTTGTCCTCGCCGCACTTGAACTTCTGGTTGCGATACTTCTTGGCCAGGCGGGCCAGCGTCCACTTCTCCAGCGCCAGCCAGCCGTCGGTGCAGCCGCGGATGACCACCGGCTTGTAGGGACGCTCGAAGCGCTCAATGAACTCCTCGCACGGCACCTCCGACTCCTCGATGCGCTCCAGGTTGTCCGTAAAGTCCCAAAATGGCTCAAAGTTCTCGCAGTACCGCATTGCTGCCCACGCGTTCTCTCCGTCCAGCTCCGGCCGGGCCTTTCGCTTCACGTCCCGGGTACGCTTGCGGGAGCGCTTGGGCAGCTTAAATTCCTCACTCATCCTGGCCGTGGCGCTTAAATTGTCTAATTTTCTACAGGCTTCGGCTGCGGGAAATGAAGGCAGCAAGTGGAGTACGTGATGCTGTGTGACCAGGTGGTGGTAGAAAAATCTGGCTGTGGCAGCGAACAGTTTGCCACACCTGGCATTACAACATCCCCTTAAGTTTAAAACTTAAATAAAAAATCAATTAATTATTTAGGGTTTTGAAATATATCAATTTATTTTAAAAAAATTTTAACAGTAGAAATACTTGCTTTCAATCTAGTATGCGGTGTGACCAAATATTATGTTTTGGAACATCTGGCAACGCCGCACTCATGTGACAGCTGGTAGGCGGAGAAAAATAATGATAAGCCAAGTCGGTCGAGGTAGAAATTTGGAAAAGCTTTGGGAAAACGTAGATAACAGGGATTCTCCAATCCTTTCAGAGCTGTACAAGGTGCCGCTTCGCATTTTAGATCATCGCGTGTTTGTGAACGGCGAGATCGAGGCTTTCCTGGACAATTTTGAGGTGCGGCGCAACGACAGCGAAGTGGAGAAACTTTTCCAAGTCACCGAAACCGTTGGCTCCCTGAAGTACGATCTCTCCGAGCGCTGCATTGCATCCGGCAACCAGCACCTGACCCAACTGGGCTGCGAAGTGAATCATCTGCTGGACGGAGTCAACGAACTGCTGGCGAAGGCAAAGGTGGAACGCACTGTTAGTGGGTCACCGTAATCTCACCCCTTTATCATTGATTAATTGCATTTTATGTTGATTCCCAGGCCAGCACACAGCTGGAGGAGGCGCGACGGACACGTGAGCAGCGCCGGGCGGAGTTCCTGACCAATTTGGAGCACGGCTATCGCCGCATCGAGAACTCGTTCGAGGAGAAGGAGGAGGAAATCGCAGAGCTATACTCGGACCTGCAGCTCAAGTTGAACATTAACAAATAGTCGGTGTCATGCTCAGAACTACGATCGTAGACACCCGGGTGCGCCTGGTGCCCTCACAGAAGGTGCTGGACTTCCTGGACGCCCAGAAGGAGCACTTTAAGCAAGTGCCCGAAAATGTGGCCAGTCTGATGAAGCTGAAGGGCTACAAGCTGCCCGCCAGCACAAAGATAATCAAGGACCGGGAGGTGCCCACCAAGCGTCCGACGATCGACCAAGAAAAGCTGCGCAAGCTTACTGCCGATATACCCGACAAACCAGACAAGACTGCCGACACGGAGGAGCAGGCCTCGCCCGAAGAAAAGGAAGAGGACAAGGAGGGGGATGAACCAAAGCCAGAGGTGAAGAATGTCCTATATCTTAGTGACCTGCACTGGCTCACCAACACTCTGGCTGAACTGCGGCGTGAGAAGCATTCCGAGCTCCATTTGCACCACCTGATCGACTCTTGTGAGATGATGCTGCCGGAGAACGAGATAAAGCTGCGCAATCCCGAACTGGAAGCCCGCTGCCAGCGTCTGCGCGCGGAGCAGCAGAACCGGGAGTACCACAAGATGACCAAGAACGTGGATGCTGGCCTGAAGAATGTCCCCGAGGACACCATCGCTTACCAGAGTGAGTGAACGAGCTGCCATCACTCCATGGAGATCTCACTATTTCCTATTTTCCAGTTAAGAGCATCAACAAGCAGATCATTGCCGTGGCCCAGTTCATCTTCTCCGTGGCTGCCGGCTTTACTTTCGGCTTCTTTGGCGTCAACCTTATGGTGGGCCCGCTGCCCTTCGGCTTTCGTATTCTCCTGGGCGTGATTGTGGCCCTCATCATAGCTCTGGCCGAGATGTACTTCCTGGCCAAGAAACTGCACGAGTACGACGAGGTGCTCGATGCGCCCAAGCGCAAGCAGCAGGCAGCCACGCCGGCGAAGCGCAAGCAGATCGTCAAACCAGCCAAGGATGGACACGGTGATCAGACAGTAAAGCCGCACGCTGATTAAATACGTTACCTTTACGTACACACACATCCTTCTTGTATATTTTATTATTATTTCGCGTTGCAATGTTAGGTTATATAAATAGCTGTAAAAGTTTTATTCTTTCGGGACTCGGGATTGGATTATCGGTTATATGCTACGTATGTTCGTTTCGAATATGCATGACGACCCTACTCGTAGTGGTTCGGCTGCGGATTGGGGTTGTTCCAGCCCTCGTCCACGGCATCGGATCCGCCGCGTCCCAGCCAGGCCATTAGGTAGACGAACAGAACGAAGGCCAGGATGCCGGCGAGCACCAAACACCAAGTGCGACGCCAGGGCGGCCGCGAGGAGGGCGCGTAGAAGCGTCGCGTCCAGCGCGAGAAGAGCTCCGCTGGCGTGCGGCGCTGGTACTTGTTGTCGTCCCGGTCCGTTCCGCCTATGGGCGACTGACGTGGCAGCAGCGGTCGCCTGCTGCTAGCTGTGGGGAAAGATATTTCAGTTAATTAATAAATTACATTAATTGACGTTCACTACGCACCATAGTCGCCGGCGCTGGGTGGATTGAATGCGTCCATCAGGAGCACGGAATGTGGACTCATGGCGTCGTTGCCGTTCGGCTTCGTACGCTCCCGCTCGCCACCGGAATGAATGTGGTGCACTTTGGTCATGTTGCTGACAGCCGCCTGACTGGCCACCTTGGCTTTAATTGCCTTCAAGCTGCTGCTCTGATCCTCGGAGAGCTGTCGGAAAATACTCCGGTTAGAGCGAGAGACGAAGAAGAGTCCATGAAAACTTACCAGAGCCAGGCCAAGGCCGTTGCGACCCCAGTTGACCTGGGCCAGGTAGTTCTTCAGGGCCTCGGCCACTGGGGAGACCAGATTGGAGTTGGGAAAGATCTCCACGCTGCAGGCGGGGCACTGGTGACCCCGCGGCGCTGTGTTGGCAGGCAGAGCGGCTTGGCGGGCGTTCAGGCAGTCCCAGTGAAAGACATCTGCAATATCGCATTAATAGCCAATGTTTGGATAGAGAGTTATAGCATGATTCTTACGGTAGCAGACCAGACGCACACAATCGCCCTGCTCCAGAGTGGTGCCGCACAGGGTGCAGTTGGAGATGTAGTCGCTGTCCCGCAGCCACTGCAGATACGATTGGACGATGCACTGAAACCGACAGATAGGGAGATGAGCTAGGAAACCAAGCGGGGGGACCAGATCCTCACCTTAGGGTGCGACTGCACCATGCAGTGCTCGCAAACATTGACTCTGTGTTCGAAGCAGAACTGGTTGGTCACCAGGCGCTTCGGGCACTTGCACAAACCCATTTCTGTGAACTTGGTGTTTTAAAGGCGGCGGTGGAGTTGCACTCGGCGTGTGTGGGGCGGCTATCGCATAGTACTGGCCCAATTTAATATATTTAACTTTGTGTCGTTCTTGTCGGAATTTTCGAGCTGGCATTCACAGAATCAACAGCCACGTATCTGTTCCAGCGATCCGAGCGAACGGCAAACAGCTGGCGACCATGGAAAGTGCTGCCAGACCGGACAAAACGCCGGCATACGGTTTTCTTTCATTTCGGAGCTTTCTGATCCTGTTTATGACAAAAGCTGCGCTGCATCACTGTCATCATTAAGTTGCCCATAAAAAATCCTACATATCCTTGGCAATGCAAAATAAATGAAATTATACACACGCGCTCCCTTTGAATAGCAATGGTTTCTTCCTCTTCGTTCTTAGTCATTCAGCCCGAAACGTTTGTTTTGATTCTGTAAGCATGTTGGACTCGTGTAAATATTCCTTAATTTTAACTTAAAAACCAGCAGATATCGGCACAATGGCGGCGGAGGTGTCCCAACTATTGCTGGCGGTCATCCAGGGCATTCCGGCCGGCGCCACCAACGATGACCTGACCAAGGCGCTGCCCGACGTCGCTCCGGCCACGCGAGTGGAGGCTCTGAACATACTGCTGCAGCAGGGAGGGATCGAGATCCTCAAGAAGGGCGAGAAGTTGGTGTACCGCGCCAAGGATCCAGAGAAGAAGAGCGCCCTGCCCAAGGATGCGGACAACGAGGAGAAGGTGGTCTACGGCATCGTGGAGGAGGGCGGCAACAAGGGAATCTGGATCCGGGATATTCGGATGAAGTCGAACCTGAATATGATTCAGCTAAACAAGATCCTCAAGAATCTGGAGACAAAGAAGCTCATAAAGGCAGTCAAGTCGGTGAATGTACGTTTTTTGTATGATTCTGGAGCTTCTGATGCCACTTTGAATGATTCTCCCGCAGGCCAGCAAAAAGAAAGTGTATATGCTCTACAACTTGGAGCCGGATCTCTCCATCACGGGCGGTGCCTGGTATCAGGATCAGGACTTCGAGGTGGAGTTCGTGGACGTTCTCAACCAACAGTGCTTGCGGTTCCTGCAGATGAAGCGCGACAGTGCGGAGAAGAAGCGCGAGGGTCCCTTGGCCTTCAAGCAGATGTCTTGCTGCACGGTCAACGAGGTGCACAAGTTCATCTCTGACCTCGGCATCAGCAAGGTCAACCTGGCCGAGGCCGATCTGGAGACCATCCTGAAAACAGTGGTTTACGATGGCAATGCAGAGCGGGTGCGCCAGCAGGATGGATCCTTCGTCTACCGGGCAGTCAACTCTCCCCTGCCGCCAACCGGTCTGGTGCAGATGCCCTGCGGTATTTGTCCTGTGATCAAGAACTGCTCAAACTGCGGCGATGTCACGGCGATAACTTGTGAATATATGCGAGATTGGTTGGATTAACAATAAAATTAAGTTTTTTGAATATAACGGTAATTATTTAATTCTGCGGTCACACTGCTCACTCACTTTTTTTCCAGCAATGTTTATCAGGTTTTCATCAATGTTTTACTTTAAAATTCATAATTTTATTTGCATTTCTATTATTACAAATTATTATATATAAATATATCGTTCTCGACATCCGATGTATCGATTGTAACATCGATTTTTTTTAAAAGCTTATACATATTTACTATTTATAATTCACATCCCTAGTCGGCAGACTGCAGTGTTCCCAGATCAGGGGTTTTCCCCCTAGATTTAGGGGTTTTTTGTTGTCCTAGGGGAAATTTTAGGGGGGAAGAATTTTTAGGGGGAAAGTTTAGGGTTTTTTTTCAGAACGATTGATTAAATTTTTTTAAGAAAATCTCTATAAGATTGCTTTTTTTTTATTATAAATCACCTAAAATGGCAAAAATATCAAACTAAATACGAGTTTCATCGAAACCATCGATACCAACAGAGGTGGAGAAACATCGATGATTCCCTGGCATCTACGTTTCTTCGTGATAGTCCATCTCTAGATCTTCACGTTTTTGTTCACTTACGTCGTAAATCTTCACGTTTTTGTTCACTTACGTTGTAGAACGTTACGTTTTTGTTTTGGATTTTTTAGGGTGAAATATCGACTACTTGAGATTTTTTAGGGGGAAAGCAAAATTTTCATCTGGCAACACTGGCAGACTGTAGTACTAATTCGACGGTTGGACTGTTCGCTGCCTGTGCATTTAAATTGAATTTTATTAATTCCAAAACAGGAAGAAGCAAATCTCTGCGAGTTCACCTTAATTGTTCCAAACAGGTAAATAATAAATCTCGGGCTGATCTCATTCTAATCATCCATCCATTATTGATGCTAATACGATGTGAAATTCGCAAATTGCGGCGTTTGCGAAGATAATTGTTGTTGTTGATGATGCAAGCCAATTCTCCACATTATGTAGAATTGAGTTTGCCGCCTCACGCACACATAGGCGGCTTGAATTGAATTCGCACACCCACACAGTTGCAGAAGTGTCTCGTTAGCAGAATGTGTAAAGGTGAAATAGAAGTCATTCCATACGGAGCTTCAAGTAAGAAACCCATACCATCATGCCTCGTAAAACACGCCATTGGAAAATGCAACAATAATGAACTCGCAAGCTGTTCAATTGCTGCTGTAAACCCTCGATGCTTATCGCAATTGTTAATTGCTCCGCGATGTGTGACGCCTCAAAGGGGAGCAGCTATGAGTAATTCACATAAACTATGTCTATGCCGGCTGTCTGAATTCTGATTTCTGTGTTTTGTGAATATATTGTGGCTTAACCGGTTTTTTCCCAATAAGAATTTTTTTGTTGTGTAGCGTTTCTTCAGTAACGGTACCAACGTCCTTTTCCGTACAAGTTCAAGGGCAAATACAGTACATACATACGATGTATGTACATAGATATGTGCTGGAAAAGCACTTTCACTTTTTAGAACTTTTCTCTCGTGCGTTTTCCCCCGATAAAAGCTGCGCGCCAAAAAGCTCTCGCGGCACGCTTTTTGCGCGTGTTACTCACGAGGAGAAGAGAAAGAAAGAGAGCGATAAGGAAAAGCACCCCCGCGTCCAACACAAATGTAAATCGAATGCTCACGCACTTGCATAATGGGCGTGCGAGCGAGACAGAGGGCGTTTCGTGGAGCAGATTAATTTTTCAAGGTCAACGGAGTGGGACTGGGACACCTTTTTAAATTTTTTTTTTGTCAGCTGATAAGAGACATCTCGATCGGAACGAAACAGCTGATGATCGGATTTTTGTTTACCCACGCACACATACACGCGTGGGCCTCATGCACGTATCATAATTAATAAACACTCGAAGAATCGTTGAACTTCCCGGCTTCGAATGCCGGCTGGCAACGAGCTTTGGGCCAATTAACTCCGAAACAACGTTCTCTTCTTTGGATAAACTTTTTCGCACCCTTTACTCATTGGAGTTGAGGGTGTTTTGGGATCGTTGGAACTTAGAAAAAGTGTATTTTACCTAAAAACTTAAATGAACTTAAATGTCTCTTCTCAGTATTAAATAATTTAAATCGTTTTATCCCAAAATCCATATTTAAAAAAAAAAAACATAATAAAGGTAAACTATCTTAATAAATATTTAACTTAGCCCACATGTCGTATAAGTAATTTTTTTAAAAACTTGAGAACCTTAAGCTTACCCTTAATTTACCCATATAAAATTTAAGAAATTTAGAAATTAATCAAAATTTTAGTCAAATCCTGTAAACTTGATGGCAAGGCTCTGCAGTTGTAAAGATTCCATATACCTTAAATTTTTTCTGATTTCAGATGTTTTAGAATATCAAAAAATCTGGAGAATTTAGTCCCTTATTTTGTTGTTTAATAGCAAAGACTACAGTTAAATGATCGAACAAGGGCAAATTCAGGTTACGCTGTCAAATAATCATAGCTGGGCCTGAGTTATCAGTCAAAACTTACATCATTTTGTCAAAGGGGTCTTACCTGAGTATAGCGGGTATCACAGTGCTCGAATATACCCTCAAATCATACCCTTCCTATTCCTCGCAACGCTTCTCGCGAAAGTTGGCTCTTTAGGGGTGGCCTGTTGCTTTCCTCTCTCACCGTAGCCGCCTCTTCCGCTTCCTAGGGTTTAACTCTCTCGCCACTCTCCGGGAGCGGGAGCGTTGGCTTTCTACCTCGTGCTCTAGCCACAGTGCTCTCAGCTTTTCAGGCTACCGACATTCTGAGCGCTTTTGTTGCGGCTCGGGAAATTTTCCACTGGCCAAAAAAAAATCGATGTCAGTCGAACAGCTTGCCTCGTCCTAGCCGCGTCCGCTTTTCGATTTCCGGATATATTCGACTCGAAAGCTATATATTGCCAAGATATTAAACTCAGCTCGCCGCGGCTTTGTGTGTGTTGTGCGTGTTGCGAGTGCCGCTGCTGGAAGATATAGATATCCCGATCCCGCGTTCAAGAGCGTTTCCCGTTGGTTCCATACTGCCCGGTTGGTAGGCAACAAAATGGTGAACGTAACCATCTACGATGAGGCACCGAAGCTGAAGGTATACCGCCGCCGTCCATAGCTGGTCCATAAAGATACACATAATCAGTTATTCGATATCAGACGTAGACTCATTTGGCGAAAATTGGGCATTATGCAACTGCTGCAGCTGCGAAAGTTCTGGCGCTGTCGCTGTCTCCTCCTCTCGGTCGCGGTCGGCAGAACTGACCTTCGGCGGTGCAGCGATGTCGGCGCCGATGCAAACTTTTCTTCCGCATGTCGCTCTCTCTCTTACACTACCCTCTCTCTTTCCGGGCCACCCACCCACTCATTCAAGCACTTCAAGTACACGCACTTTGTTTACATCACCGAAATCTGCAACGAAAGATTTCGTGTGAAGGCAAACAGAGAAGAATTATGTAGAAAAGGTCCGTTTCTAATAAATATTATTTTAAAGGTCTCCACATGATCTGAGCTGTCTGAGGTATTTTGAATTTAATCAGCAAAATCGTTGAGTTTCGCAATGTTTACGATCCGATTACGTTTTAGTTGTGTGATATTCAAATTGATTACGCTTCTTTTCTGCGTAATACTTGGGTACAAGTCTACGTAATTTAAATCAAGCTTACCTTAGCATTTTAAACTAGTTGAAGGCGAAAAGGTGCCTAGAAATGTAGAAAGATTAAATTTGCAACAGAAAAAAGGTTATTCCTCATTACTTTTTATTATTTTTAGCTAGTTTAGTTATTTATATCAAGATGTATACATGGTTTAATTTGAATATGTTCGATAAAAAGAAATATCGATTTATAATCATAAAAATAGCAAAAAGGGGTAAACCAGGAGCTGTGAACAATTTATTTTCGTAAAAGGGGGCTCTCTACCACTCCCAGCTGCAATATTTCATCAGGGGTTGATTCAATTTCCATAATTTCTTTGTTACTGAAAAAAAAAAATCGTAAAATGGTGAAATAAAATTGTTTACTTTTACAAACACTGTTGCCATGGAAAGTCCTCTGATTAACTGTGTCAATAGTCACTTGTTGCATTAAGATACCACTTCAGGCTGTATAAAAAACGTAAACAAATAAAAACTAATATCAATCATACAAGTCTGCTTTATAATATCGTGATAACTAATCTTTGATAAAGATTTTTTTTATCCTAAAACTGTAAAGCGACAAAGTTTTGATTAATGCTAATTCTAATTTTCTATAAATAAATACTATTATAGAACTCGCACTTTGGATTGATAAACTAACTAATAAACTGCCACATATCATAAACAAATTACCACTATACTCAATAATTATAAACGTGACTGACCTATTCTCTTTTTTCTAAACCTTCAGCCCAACGAAGTACCGCAAAACATGGCCGCAGGAGCTGATACCCAACTGGAGCACATGTGCCGTCTGCAGTTCGACTCGCCGGTGCCCCATGTCCGTCTGTCCGGAATCGTGTGCACCATCGGACCGGCCTCGCGCAGCGTTGAGATGCTGGAGAAGATGATGGCCACCGGCATGAACATCGCGCGCATGAACTTCTCGCACGGCTCCCACGAGTACCACGCCGAGACGGTCGCCAATGTGCGCACGGCGGTGAAGAACTACTCGGCCAAGCTTGGCTACGAGCACCCCGTGGCCATTGCCTTGGACACCAAGGGTCCCGAGATCCGTACCGGCCTGATCGGAGGCAGCGGCACTGCCGAGATCGAGCTCAAGAAGGGCGAGACCATCAAGCTGTCCACCAACAAGGATTACCTGGAGAAGGGCTCCCTGGAAATTGTCTATGTGGACTACGAGAACATCGTCAATGTGGTGAAGCCCGGCAACCGTGTCTTCGTCGATGACGGTCTCATTTCGCTGGTGGTGCGTGAGGTGTCGAAGGACACGATCACCTGCGAGGTGGAGAACGGCGGATCTTTGGGATCCCGCAAGGGCGTCAACCTGCCCGGCGTGCCCGTCGATCTGCCCGCTGTGTCCGAGAAGGACAAGAGCGATCTGCAGTTTGGTGTCGAGCAGGATGTGGACATGGTTTTCGCCTCGTTCATCCGCAACGCCGCCGCTCTGACCGAGATCCGTAAGGTGCTCGGCGAGAAGGGCAAGAACATCAAGATCATCTCGAAAATCGAGAACCAGCAGGGCATGCACAACCTGGACGAGATTATCGAGGCCGGCGACGGCATCATGGTGGCTCGTGGTGATCTTGGCATTGAGATTCCCGCCGAGAAGGTGTTCCTTGCCCAGAAGGCAATGATTGCGCGTTGCAACAAGGCCGGCAAGCCTGTGATCTGCGCCACTCAGATGCTGGAGTCCATGGTGAAGAAGCCACGTCCCACTCGCGCTGAGATCTCGGACGTTGCCAACGCCGTGCTCGATGGCGCTGACTGCGTCATGTTGTCCGGTGAGACCGCCAAGGGCGAGTACCCGCTGGAGTGTGTCCTGACCATGGCCAAGACATGCAAGGAGGCTGAGGCCGCCCTCTGGCACCAGAACCTCTTCCAGGATCTGGTTAAGAGCGCCGGCCCCATTGATCCTGCCCATGCCGCTGCCATCGCTGCCGTTGAGGCCGCCACCAAGGCCAAGGCTGCCGCTATCGTGGTGATCACCACCAGCGGCAAGTCGGCCTTCCAGGTGAGCAAGTACCGCCCACGCTGCCCGATCATTGCGGTCACCCGCTTCCCCCAGACCGCTCGTCAGGCTCATCTCTACCGTGGCCTGGTGCCACTCATCTACAAGGGTAAGTGAATCCTTATCTTGATCTCTTATTCGAGTATGCTAACTGTAGTCTTTGATTTTGCAGAACCCGCTCAGGGCGACTGGCTGAAGGATGTGGATGTGCGCGTCCAGTTCGGCGTGCAGGTGGGCAAGAAGAACGGATTCATCAAGACCGGCGACTCCGTCGTTGTGGTGACCGGCTGGAAGCAGGGCTCCGGCTTCACCAACACTATCCGCATTGTGTAAGTTGATGGCAGGGCTTATTATTTCTTCCTATCTCGTACTAATTAATGGATTTCTCCCTATTTGCAGCACCGTCGAATAAACTTTGCCGCTCAGGAAGAAGTACCTTGATGCGTCGCAGCTGTCGCGGGCGTCGCGTTGATTAATGTTAATAACCAAGTTAATTTATTAATTACACAATATTCGGAATATTGGAACCTGCAGTAGGATGCTAGACCGACCCGCTGTCAAAGCGCCGAAGGCCGGACAGGGCCTCAAACAGACACACAAATATAATGTACCGTTGTTGAATAATATAGATTTCTTCGAAAAGATACAACTAATAAAGTCGCTATATGTATGTATGTATAGAAACTGAATTTATCTTTGTTTACATCCAACATAAATTAGGTCGATGGGCTCCATTTGTACTTAATCAAACAAAAACACCTCTTAACGAGGTGAGGTAAAAGTGACAATGGCAATTTCAACTCAAAAAATTTCTGATACCAAATTTTGTGACGATTAATAATTATTTAAACAAAAATATTTAAAAAATTTTAATTAGTTTCAAAATCGGCACGCTGCCTGTTTTGCCTTTTTAAATTTTTCAGCTAAGTGCCGATTTTGAAACTAATTCATGCAAGAATTTGTTTCATGCGTGAAAAAAAATTCATGCATGAAAAAAATGCATGCATGAAAATAAATTCATGCATGAAAAAAATTCATGCATGAAAAAAATTCATGCATGAAAAAAAATTCATGCATGAGAAAAATTCATGCATGAAAAAATGCATGCATGAAAATAAATTCAGCATTAAAAAAATTCATGCATGAAAAAATTCATGCATGAAAAAAATTCATGCGTGAAAAAAATTCATGCGTGAAAAAAAATTCATGCGTGAAAAAAAATTCATGCGTGAAAAAAATGCATGTGTGAAAAAAAATTCATGTGTGAAAAAAATTCATGCGTGAAAAAAATTCATGCGTGAAAAAAAATGCATGCGTGAAAAAAATTCATGTGTGAAAAAAAATTCATGCGTGAAAAAAAATTCATGCGTGAAAAAAAAATTCATGCGTGAAAAATTCATGCGTGAAAAAATTCATGCGTGAAAAAAATTCATGCGTGAAAAAAAATTCATGCGTGAAAAAAAATTCATACGTGAAAAAATTCATGCGTGAAAAAATTCATGCGTGAAAAAAAATTCATGCGTGAAAAAAAATTCATGCGTGAAAAAAAATTCATGCGTGAAAAAAAATTCATGCGTGAAAAAAAATTCATGCGTGAAAAAAAATTCATGCGTGAAAAAAAAATTCATGCGTGAAAAATTCATGCGTGAAAAAATTCATGCATGAAAAAATTCATGCGTGAAAAATTCATGCGTGAAAAAATTCATGCATGAAAAAATTCATGCATGAAAAAATTCATGCGCGAAAAAAAATTCATGCGTGAAAAAAAATTCATGCGTGAAAAAAATTCATGCGTGAAAAAATTCATGCATGAAAAAAATGCATGCATGAAAATAAATTCAGCATTAAAAAAATTCATGCATGAAAAAAATTCATGCATGAAAAAAAATTCATGCGTGAAAAAAAATTCATGCGTGAAAAAAAATTCATGCGTGAAAAAAAATTTATGCGTGAAAAAAAATTCATGTGTGAAAAAAAATTCATGTGTGAAAAAAACAAAAATCGTGAAAAAAAAATTTCATGCGTGAAAAAAATGCATGCGTGAAAAAAATTCATGTGTGAAAAAAAATTCATGCGTGAAAAAAATTCATGCGTGAAAAAAAATTCATGCGTGAAAAATTCATGCGTGAAAAAATTCATGCATGAAAAAAATTCATGCGCGAAAAAAATTCATGCGTGAAAAAAAATTCATGCGTGAAAAAAAATTCATGCGTGAAAAAAATTCATGCGTGAAAAAAATTCATGCGTGAAAAAAAATTCATGCGTGAAAAAAAATTTATGCGTGAAAAAAAATTCATGCGTGAAAAAAATTCATGCGTGAAAAAAATTCATGCGTGAAAAAAAATTCATGCGTGAAAAAAAATTCATGCGTGAAAAAAAATTCATGCGTGAAAAAAAATTCATGCGTGAAAAAAATTCATGCGTGAAAAAAAATTCATGCGTGAAAAAAAAATTCATGCGTGAAAAATTCATGCGTGAAAAAATTCATGCATGAAAAAATTCATGCATGAAAAAATTCATGCGCGAAAAAAAATTCATGCGTGAAAAATTCATGCGTGAAAAAATTCATGCATGAAAAAATTCATGCGTGAAAAAAAATTCATGCGTGAAAAAAAATTCATGCGTGAAAAAAATTCATGCGTGAAAAAAATTCATGCGTGAAAAAATTCATGCGTGAAAAAAAATTCATGCGTGAAAAAAAATTCATGCGTGAAAAAAATTCATGCATGAAAAAAATTCATGCATGAAAAAAATTCATGCGTGAAAAAAATTCATGCATGAAAATAAATTCATGCGTGAAAAAAATTCATGCATGAAAAAAAATCATGCATGAAAAAAAATTCATGCATGAAAAATTTTCATGCATGAAAAAAATTCATGCATGAAAAAAATTCATGCATGAAAAAAAGTCATGCATGAAAAAAATCATGCATGAAAAAATTCATGCATGAAAAAATTCATGCATGAAAAAAATTCATGCATGAAAAAAATTCATGCATGAAAAAAAATTCATGCATGAAAAAAATTCATGCATGAAAAAAATTCATGCATGAAAAAAATTCATGCATGAAAAAAAATCATGCATGAAAAAAATTCATGCATGAAAAAAATTCATGCATGAAAAAAATTCATGCATGAAAAAAAAATCATGCATGAAAAAATTCATGCATGAAAAAAATTCATGCATGAAAAAAAATTCATGCATGAAAAAAAATCATGCATGAAAAAATGCATGCATGAAAAATTTTCATGCATGAAAAAATTCATGCATGAAAAAAATTCATGCATGAAAAATTTTCATGCATGAAAAAAATTCATGCATGAAAAAAATTCATGCATGAAAAATTTTCATGCATGAAAAAATTCATGCACGAAAAATTTTCATGCATGAAAAAATTCATGCATGAAAAAATACATGCATGAAAAAAATTCATGCATGAAAAAAAATTCATGCATGAAAAAAATTCATGCATGAAAAAATTCATGCATGAAAAAAATTCATGCATGAAAAAAATTCATGCATGAAAAAAATGCATGCATGAAAAAAATTCATGCATGAAAAAAATTCATGCATGAAAAAATTCATGCATGAAAAAAATTCATGCATGAAAAATTTTCATGCATGAAAAAAATCATGCATGAAAAAATTCATGCATGAAAAATTTTCATGCATGAAAAAAATTCATGCATGAAAAAAATTCATGCATGAAAAAATGCATGCATGAAAAATTTTCATGCATGAAAAAAATTCATGCATGAACAAAATTCATGCATGAAAAATTTTCATGCATGAAAAAAATTCATGCATGAAAAATTTTCATGCATGAAAAAAATTCATGCATGAAAAAATTCATGCATGAAAAAATTCATGCATGAAAAATTTTCATGCATGAAAAAAATTCATGCGTGAAAAAATTCATGCGTGAAAAAAAAATTCATGCGTGAAAAAAAATTCATGCGTGAAAAATTCATGCGTGAAAAAATTCATGCATGAAAAAATTCATGCATAAAAAAAATTCATGCGCGAAAAAATTCATGCATGAAAAAAATTCATGCATGAAAAATTTTCATGCATGAAAAAAATTCATGCATGAAAAAATTTCATGCATGAAAAAATTTCATGCATGAAAAAAATTCATGCGTGAAAAAAAATTCATGCGTGAAAAAAATCCATGCATGAAAATAAATTCATGCGTGAAAAAATTCATGCATGAAAAAAAATTCATGCGTGAAAAAAATTCATGCGTGAAAAAAAATTCATGCGTGAAAAAAAATTCATGCGTGAAAAAAATTCATGCGTGAAAAAAATTCATGCGTGAAAAAATTCATGCGTGAAAAAAATTCATGCGTGAAAAAAAAATCATGCGTGAAAAAAATTCATGCGTGAAAAAAAAATTCATGCGTGAAAAAAATTCATGCGTGAAAAAAAATTCATGCGTGAAAAAATTCATGCATGAAAAATTTTCATGCATGAAAAATTCATGCATGAAAAAATTCATGCATGAAAAAAATTCATGCATGAAAAATTTTCATGCATGAAAAAATTCATGCATGAAAAAAATTCATGCATGAAAAAAATTCATGCATGAAAAATTTTCATGCATGAAAAAATTCATGCATGAAAAAAAATTCATGCATGAAAAAAAATTCATGTATGAAAAAAAATTCATGCATGAAAAAAATTCATGCATGAAAAAAAATTCATGAAAAATTTTCATGCATGAAAAAATTCATGCATGAAAAATTTTCATGCATGAAAAAAATTCATGCATGAAAAAATTCATGCATGAAAAATTTTCATGCATGAAAAAAATTCATGAAAAATTTTCATGCATGAAAAAAATTCATGCATGAAAAATTTTCATGCATGAAAAAATTCATGCATGAAAAAAATTCATGCATGAAAAATTTTCATGCATGAAAAATTTTCATGCATGAAAAAAATCATGCATGAAAAAAATTCATGCATGAAAAAAAATTCATGCATGAAAAAATTCATGCATGAAAAAAATTCATGCATGAAAAAAATTCATGCATGAAAAAATTCATGCATGAAAAAAATTCATGCATGAAAAAAATTCATGCATGAAAAAATTCATGCATGAAAAATTTTCATGCATGAAAAAAATTCATGCATGAAAAAATTCATGCATGAAAAAATTCGTGCATGAAAAATTTTCATGCATGAAAAAAATTCATGCATGAAAAAAATTCATGCATGAAAAAATTCATGCATGAAAAATTTTCATGCATGAAAAAATTCATGCATGAAAAAATTCATGCATGAAAAAATTCATGCATGAAAAATATTCATGCATGAAAAAATTCATTCATGAAAAAATTCATGCATGAAAAAATTCATGCATGAAAAATTTTCATGCATGAAAAAAATTCATGCATGAAAAAAATTCATGCATGAAAAATTTTCATGCATGAAAAAAATTCATGCATGAAAAAAATTCATGCATGAAAAAATTCATGCATGAAAAATTTTCATGCATGAAAAAAATTCATGCATGAAAAATTTTCATGCATGAAAAAAATTCATGCATGAAAAATTTTCGTGCATGAAAAAAATTCATGCATGAAAAAATTCATGCATGAAAAATTTTCATGCATGAAAAATTTTCATGCATGCAAAAAAAATTCATGCATGAAAAAAATTCATGCATGAAAAAAATTCATGCATGAAAAATTTTCATGCATGAAAAAATTCATGCATGAAAAAATTCATGCATGAAAAAAAATTCATGCATGAAAAAATTCATGCATGAAAAAAATTCATGCATGAAAAAAATTCATGCATGAAAAATTTTCATGCATGAAAAAAATTCATGCATGAAAAAACTCAAATGCATGAAAAAAATTCATGCATGAACAAAAATTCATGCATGAAAAAAATTCATGCATGAACAAAAAATTCATGCATGAAAAAAATTCATGCATGAACAAAAATTCATGCATGAAAAAATTCATGCATGAAAAAAATTCATGCATGAAAAATTTTCATGCATGAAAAAAATGCATGCATGAAAAAATTCATGCATGAAAAAATTCATGCATGAAAAAAATTCATGCATGAAAAATTTTCATGCATGAAAAAAATCATGCATGAAAAAAATTCATGCATGAAAAATTTTCATGCATGAAAAAATTCATGCATGAAAAAAATCATGCATGAAAAAATTCATGCATGAAAAAAAATTCATGCATGAAAAAAATTCATGCATGAAAAAAATTCATGCATGAAAAAATTCATGCATGAACAAAAATTCATGCATGAAAAAAATTCATGCATGAAAAAAAATTCATGCATGGAAAATTTTCATGCATGAAAAAAATTCATGCATGAAAAAAATTCATGCATGAAAAAAATTCATGCATGAAAAAAATTCATGCATGAAAAAAATTCATGCATGAAAAATTTTCATGCAAAAAAAAATTCATGCATGAAAAAAATTCATGCATGAAAAAAATCATGCATGAAAAAAATTCATGCATGAAAAAATTCATGCATGAAAAATTTTCATGCATGAAAAAAATTCATGCATGAAAAAAATTCATGCATGAAAAAATTTCATGCATGAAAAATTTTCATGCATGAAAAAATTCATGCATGAAAAAAATTCATGCATGAAAAAATTCATGCATGAAAAATTTTCATGCATGAAAAAAATTCATGCATGAAAAAATTCATGCGTGAAAAAAAATTCATGCGTGAAAAAAATTCATGCGTGAAAAAAAATTCATGCATGAAAAAAATTCATGCATGAAAAAATTCATGCGTGAAAAAAATTCATGCATGAAAATAAATTCATGCGTGAAAAAAATTCATGCATGAAAAAAATTCATGCGTGAAAAAAATTCATGCATGAAAAAATTCATGCATGAAAAAAAATTCATGCATGAAAAAATTCATGCATGAAAAATTTTCATGCATGAAAAAAATTCATGCATGAAAAAATTCATGCATGAAAAATTTTCATGCATGAAAAATTGATGCATGAAAAAAATTCATGCATGAAAAAAATTAATGCATGAAAAAATTCATGCATGAAAAAATTCATGCATGAAAAAATTCATGCATGAAAAATTTTCATGCATGAAAAAAATTCATGCATGAAAAAAATTCATGCATGAAAAAAATTCATGCATGAAAAATTTTCATGCATGAAAAAAATTCATGCATGAAAAAATTTCATGCATGAAAAAAAATTCATGCATGAAAAATTTTCATGCATGAAAAAAATTCATGCATGAAAAAAAATTCATGCATGAAAAAAAATTCATGCATGAAAAAAAATTCATGCATGAAAAAATTCATGCATGAAAAAAATTCATGCATGAAAAATTTTCATGCATGAAAAAATTCATGCATGAAAAAAAATTCATGCATGAAAAAAATCATGCATGAAAAAATTCATGCATGAAAAAAATTCATGCATGAAAAATTTTCATGCATGAAAAAATTCATGCATGAAAAAAATTCATGCATGAAAAAATTCATGCATGAAAAATTTTCATGCATGAAAAAAATTCATGCATGAAAAAAAATTCATGCATGAAAAAAATCATGCATGAAAAAAATTCATGCATGAAAAAATTCATGCATGAAAAAATTCATGCATGAAAAAATTCATGCATGAAAAAATTCATGCATGAAAAAATTCATGCATGAAAAAAATTCATGCATGAAAAATATTCATGCATGAAAAATTTTCATGCATGAAAAAATTCATGCATGAAAAATTTTCATGCATGAAAAAAAATTCATGCATGAAAAAATTCATGCATGAAAAAATTCATGCATGAAAAAAATTCATGCATAAAAAAATACATGCATGAAAAAAAATTCATGCATGAAAAAAAATCATGCATGAAAAAATTCATGCATGAAAAAATTCATGCATGAAAAAATTCATGCATGAAAAAAAATTCATGCATGAAAAAATTCATGCATGAAAAAATTCATGCATGAAAAAAAATTCATGCACGCAAAAATTCATGCATGAAAAAAATTCATGCATGAAAAAATTCATGCATGAAAAAAAATTCATGCATGAAAAAATTCATGCATGAAAAAAATTCATGCATGAAAATTTTCATGCATGAAAAAATTCATGCATGAAAAAATTCATGCATGAAAAATGTTCATGCATGAAAAAAATTCATGCATGAAAAAAAATTCATGCATGAAAAAATTCATGCATGAAAAATTTTCATGCATGAAAAAAATTCATGCATGAAAAATTTTCATGCATGAAAAAAATTCATGCATGAAAAATTTTCATGCATGAAAAAATTCATGCATGAAAAAATTCATGCATGAAAAATTTTCATGCATGAAAAATTTTCATGCATGAAAAAATCTAAAATCATGCATGAAAAAAATTCATGCATGAAAAAAAATTCATGCATGAAAAAAATTCATGCATGAAAAATTTTCATGCATGAAAAAATTCATGCATGAAAAATTTTCATGCATGAAAAAATTAATGCATGAAAAAAATTCATGCATGAAAAAATTCATGCATGAAAAATTTTTCATGCATGAAAAAAATTCATGCATGAAAAAAATTCATGCATGAAAAAAATTCATGCATGAAAAAAATTCATGCATGAAAAAATTCATGCATGAAAAAATTCATGCATGAAAAATTTTCATGCATGAATTTTTTCATGCATGAATTTTTTCATGCATGAATTTTTTCATGCATGAAAAATTCATGCATGAAAAAATTCATGCATGAAAAAAATTCATGCATGAAAAAATTCATGCATGAAAAAATTCATGCATGAAAAAATTCATGCATGAAAAATTTTCATGCATGAAAAAAATTCATGCATGAAAAAATTCATGCATGAAAAAATTCATGCATGAAAAAAATTCATGCATGAAAAATTTGCATGCATGAAAAAAATTCATGCATGAAAAAAAATAATGCATGAAAAAAATTCATGCATGAAAAAAATTCATGCATGAAAAAATTCATGCATGAAAAAAATTCATGCATGAAAAATTTTCATGCATGAAAAAAATTCATGCATGAAAAATTTTCATGCATGAAAAAATTCATGCATGAAAAAATTCATGCATGAAAAAAAATTCATGCATGAAAAAATTCATGCATGAAAAAATTCATGCATGAAAAAATTCATGCATGAAAAATTTTCATGCATGAAAAAAATTCATGCATGAAAAAATTCATGCATGAAAAAATTCATGCATGAAAAATTTCATGCATGAAAAAATTCATGCATGAAAAAAATTTTCATGCATGAAAAAAATTCATGCATGAAAAAAATTCATGCATGAAAAAAATTCATGCATGAAAAATTTTCATGCATGAAAAAAATTCATGCATGAAAAAATTCATGCATGAAAAAAAATATCATGCATGAAAAAATTCATGCATGAAAAAATTCATGCATGAAAAATTCATGCATGAAAAAAATTCATGCATGAAAAATTTTCATGCATGAAAAAATTCATGCATGAAAAAAATTCATGCATGAAAAAAATTCATGCATGAAAAATTTTCATGCATGAAAAAATTTCATGCATGAAAAAAATTCATGCATGAAAAAATTCATGCATGAAAAATTTTCATGCATGAAAAAATTCATGCATGAAAAATTTTCATGCATGAAAAAAATTCATGCATGAAAAAATTCATGCATGAAAAATTTTCATGCATGAAAAAAATCATGCATGAAAAAATTCATGCATGAAAAAATTCATGCATGAAAAAAATTCATGCATGAAAAAATTCATGCATGAAAAAATTCATGCATGAAAAAATTCATGCATGAAAAATTTTCATGCATGAAAAAATTCATGCATGAAAAAAATTCATGCATGAAAAAATTCATGCATGAAAAATTTTCATGCATGAAAAAAAATTCATGCATGAAAAAAATTCATGCATGAAAAAATTCATGCATGAAAAAATTCATGCATGAAAAAATTCATGCATGAAAAAAATTCATGCATTAAAAAAATTTCATGCATGAAAAATTTTCATGAATGAAAAAAATTCATGCATGAAAAATTTTCATGCATGAAAAATTTTCATGCATGAAAAAAATTCATGCATGAAAAAATTCATGCATGAAAAATTTTCATGCATAAAAAATTCATGCATGAAAAAATTCATGCATGAAAAATTTTCATGCATGAAAAAAATTCATGCATGAAAAATTTTCATGCATGAAAAAAAATTCATGCATGAAAAAAATTCATGCATGAAAAAATTCATGCATGAAAAATTTTCATGCATGAAAAAAATTCATGCATGAAAAAAATTCATGCATGAAAAAATTCATGCATGAAAAAAATTCATGCATGAAAAATTTTCATGCATGAAAAAATTCATGCATGAAAAAAATTCATGCATGAAAAATTTTCATGCATGAAAAAAATTCATGCATGAAAAAAATTCATGCATGAAAAAAATTCATGCATGAAAAAAAATTCATGCATGAAAAAAAAATTCATGCATGAAAAAAATTCATGCATGAAAAAAATTCAGGCATGAAAAAAATTCATGCATGAAAAAATTCATGCATGAAAAAAAATAATGCATGAAAAAATTCATGCATGAAAAAAATTCATGCATGAAAAAAATTCATGCATGAAAAATTTTCATGCATGAAAAAATTCATGCATGAAAAATTTTCATGCATGAAAAAAAATTCATGCATGAAAAAAATTCATGCATGAAAAAAATCATGCATGAAAAATTTTCATGCATGAAAAAAATTCATGCATGAAAAAAATTCATGCATGAAAAAAATTCATGCATGAAAAAAATTTTCATGCATGAAAAAATTCATGCATGAAAAAAATTCATGCATGAAAAAAATTCATGCATGAAAAATTTTCATGCATGAAAAAATTCATGCATGAAAAAAATTCATGCATGAAAAAATTCATGCATGAAAAATTTTCATGCATGAAAAAAAATTCATGCATGAAAAAAATTCATGCATGAAAAAATTCATGCATGAAAAAATTCATGCATGAAAAAATTCATGCATGAAAAATTTTCATGCATGAAAAAATTCATGCATGAAAAAATTCATGCATGAAAAATTTTCATGCATGAAAAAATTCATGCATGAAAAAAATTCATGCATGAAAAAAATTCATGCATGAAAAAATTCATGCATGAAAAAAATTCATGCATGAAAATTTCATGCATGAAAAAAATTCATGCATGAAAAAAATAAAATGCATGAAAAAAATTCATGCATGAAAAAAAATTCATGCATGAAAAAATTCATGCATGAAAAATTTTCATGCATGAAAAAATTCATGCATGAAAAAAAATCATGCATGAAAAAATTCATGCATGAAAAAAAATTCATGCATGAAAAAATTCATGCATGAAAAATTTTCATGCATGAAAAAAATTCATGCATGAAAAAATTCATGCATGAAAAAATTCATGCATGAAAAAAATCATGCATGAAAAATTTTCATGCATGAAAAAAATTCATGCATGAAAAAAATTCATGCATGAAAAAATTCATGCATGAAAAATTTTCATGCATGAAAAAAATTCATGCATGAAAAAATTCATGCATGAAAAAATTCATGCATGAAAAAAATTCATGCATGAAAAAAATTCATGCATGAAAAAATTTTCATGCATGAAAAAAATTCATGCATGAAAAAATTTTCATGCATGAAAAAAATTCATGCATGAAAAAAAATTCATGCATGAAAAAAAATTCATGCATGAAAAAATTCATGCATGAAAAAAATTCATGCATGAAAAATTTTCATGCATGAAAAAAATTCATGCATGAAAAAATTCATGCATGAAAAAAATCATGCATGAAAAAAATTCATGCATGAAAAATTTTCATGCATGAAAAAAATTCATGCATGAAAAATTTTCATGCATGAAAAAAATTCATGCATGAAAAATTTTCATGCATGAAAAAAATTCATGCATGAAAAAATTCATGCATGAAAAAAATTCATGCATGAAAAAAAATTCATGCATGAAAAAAAATTCATGCATGAAACATTTTCATGCATGAAAAATTTTCATGCATGAAAACAATTCATGCATGAAAAATTTTCATGCATGAAAAAAATTCATGCATGAAAAATTTTCATGCATGAAAAAAATTCATGCATGAAAAAATTCATGCATGAAAAAATTCATGCATGAAAAAAATTCATGCATGAAAAAAATTCATGCATGAAACATTTTCATGCATGAAAAATTTTCATGCATGAAAAAATTCATGCATGAAAATTTTTCATGCATGAATTTTTCATGCATGAATTTTTTCATGCATGAATTTTTTCATGCATGAATTTTTTCATGCATGAATTTTTTCATGCATGAAAAATTTTCATGCATGAAAAATTTTCATGCATGAAAAAAATTCATGCATGAAAAAAATTCATGCATGAAAAAAATTCATGCATGAAAAATTTTCATGCATGAAAAAATTCATGCATGAAAAAATTCATGCATGAAAAATTTTCATGCATGAAAAAAATTCATGCATGAAAAAATTCATGCATGAAAAAATTCATGCATGAAAAATTTTCATGCATGAAAAAAATTCATGCATGAAAAAATTCATGCATGAAAAATTTTCATGCATGAAAAAAATTCATGCATGAAAAAATTCATGCATGAAAAAAATTCATGCATGAAAAAATTCATGCATGAAAAAATTCATGCATGAAAAAATTCATGCATGAAAAATTTTCATGCATGAAAAAATTCATGCATGAAAAAATTCATGCATGAAAAAAATTCATGCATGAAAAATTTTCATGCATGAAAAAAATTCATGCATGAAAAAAATTCATGCATGAAAAAATTCATGCATGAAAAATTTTCATGCATGAAAAAATTCATGCATGAAAAAATTCATGCATGAAAAATTTTCATGCATGAAAAAAATTCATGCATGAAAATTTTCATGCATGAAAAATTTCATGCATGAAAAAATTCATGCATGAAAAAAATTCATGCATGAAAAATTTTCATGCATGAAAAAAATTCATGCATGAAAAAATTCATGCATGAAAAATTTTCATGCATGAAAAAATTCATGCATGAAAAATTTTCATGCATGAAAAAATTCATGCATGAAAAAAATTCATGCATGAAAAAAATTCATGCATGAAAAATTTTCATGCATGAAAAAAATTCATGCATGAAAAAAAATCATGCATGAAAAAAATTCATGCATGAAAAAAATTCATGCATGAAAAATTTTCATGCATGAAAAAATTCATGCATGAAAAAATTCATGCATGAAAAATTTTCATGCATGAAAAAAATTCATGCATGAAAAAAATTCATGCATGAAAAAATTCATGCATGAAAAAAATTCATGCATGAAAAAAATTCATGAATGAAAAAAATTCATGCATGAAAAAATTCATGCATGAAAAAAATTCATGCATGAAAAAAATTCATGCATGAAAAAAATTAATGCATGAAAAAAATTCATGCATGAAAAAATTCATGCATGAAAAAAAATTCATGCATGAAAAATTTTCATGCATGAAAAAAATTCATGCATGAAAAATTTTCATGCATGAAAAAAATTCATGCATAAAAAAAATTCATGCATGAAAAAAATTCATGCATGAAAAATTTTCATGCATGAAAAAAATTCATGCATGAAAAAAATTCATGCATGAAAAAAAATTCATGCATGAAAAAAATTCATGCATGAAAAAAATTCATGCATGAAAAAAATTCATGCATGAAAAAAATTCATGCATGAAAAATTTTCATGCATGAAAAAAATTCATGCATGAAAAATTTTCATGCATGAAAAATTTTCATGCATGAAAAAATTCATGCATGAAAAAATTCATGCATGAAAAATTTTCATGCATGAAAAAATTCATGCATGAAAAAAATTCATGCATGAAAAATTTTCATGCATGAAAAATTTTCATGCATGAAAAAAATTCATGCATGAAAAAAATTCATGCATGAAAAAAATTCATGCATGAAAAAATTCATGCATGAAAAAAATTCATGCATGAAAAAAATTCAGGCATGAAAAAAATTCATGCATGAAAAAAATTCATGCATGAAAAAAATTAATGCATGAAAAAAATTCATGCATGAAAAAAATTCATGCATGAAAAAAATTCATGCATGAAAAATTTTCATGCATGAAAAAAATTCATGCATGAAAAATTTTCATGCATGAAAAAAATTCATGCATGAAAAAAAATTCATGCATGAAAAAAATCAGGCATGAAAAAAATTCATGCATGAAAAAAATTCATGCATGAAAAAAATTAATGCATGAAAAAAAATTCATGCATGAAAAAAATTCATGCATGAAAAAAATTCATGCATGAAAAATTTTCATGCATGAAAAAATTCATGCATGAAAAATTTTCATGCATGAAAAAATTCATGCATGAAAAAAAAATTCATGTATGAAAAAATTCATGCATGAAAAATTTTCATGCATGAAAAAAATTCATGCATGAAAAAATTCATGCATGAAAAAAATTCATGCATGAAAAAAATTTTCATGCATGAAAAAAATCATGCATGAAAAAAAATTCATGCATGAAAAAATTCATGCATGAAAAATTTTCATGCATGAAAAAATTCATGCATGAAAAATTTTCATGCATGAAAAATTTCATGCATGAAAAAATTCATGCATGAAAAAAATTCATGCATGAAAAATTTTCATGCATGAAAAAAATTCATGCATGAAAAAAATTCATGCATGAAAAATTTTCATGCATGAAAAAATTCATGCATAAAAAAAAATTCATGCATGAAAAAATTCATGCATGAAAAAAATTCATGCATGAAAAAATTCATGCATGAAAAATTTTCATGCATGAAAAAAATTCATGCATGAAAAAAATCATGCATGAAAAAAATTCATGCATGAAAAAAATTCATGCATGAAAAAAATTCATGCATGAAAAAAAATTCATGCATGAAAAAATTCATGAAAAAAATTCATGCATGAAAAATTTTCATGCATGAAAAAAATTCATGCATGAAAAATTTTCATGCATGAAAAATTTTCATGCATGAAAAAAATTCATGCATGAAAAAATTCATGCATGAAAAATTTTCATGCATGAAAAAATTCATGCATGAAAAAATTCATGCATGAAAAATTTTCATGCATGAAAAATTTTCATGCATGAAAAAATTCATGCATGAAAAAAATTCATGCATGAAAAAAATTCATGCATGAAAAAAATTCATGCATGAAAAAAAATCATGCATGAAAAAAATTCAGGCATGAAAAAAATTCATGCATGAAAAAAATTCATGCATGAAAAAAATTAATGCATGAAAAAATTCATGCATGAAAAAAATCATGCATGAAAAAAATTCATGCATGAAAAATTTTCATGCATGAAAAAATTCATGCATGAAAAATTTTCATGCATGAAAAAAATTCATGCATGAAAAAAATTCATGCATGAAAAAAATTCAGGCATGAAAAAAATTCATGCATGAAAAAATTCATGCATGAAAAAAAATTAATGCATGAAAAAATTCATGCATGAAAAAAATTCATGCATGAAAAAATTCATGCATGAAAAATTTTCATGCATGAAAAAAATTCATGCATGAAAAATTTTCATGCATGAAAAAATTCATGCATGAAAAAAATTCATGTATGAAAAAAATTCATGCATGAAAAATTTTCATGCATGAAAAAATTCATGCATGAAAAAATTCATGCATGAAAAAAATTCATGCATGAAAAAAAATTTTCATGCATGAAAAAAAATTCATGCATGAAAAAAATTCATGCATGAAAAAATCATGCATGAAAAATTTTCATGCATGAAAAAAATTCATGCATGAAAAATTTTCATGCATGAAAATTTTCATGCATGAAAAAATTCATGCATGAAAAAAATCATGCATGAAAAATTTTCATGCATGAAAAAACCCATGCATGAAAAAAATTCATGCATGAAAAATTTTCATGCATGAAAAAATTCATGCATAAAAAAAAATTCATGCATGAAAAAAATTCATGCATGAAAAAAATTCATGCATGAAAAAAATTCATGCATGAAAAATTTTCATGCATGAAAAAAATTCATGCATGAAAAAAATTCATGCATGAAAAAAATTCATGCATGAAAAAAAATTCATGCATGAAAAAAATTCATGCATGAAAAAAAATCATGCATGAAAAAAATTCATGCATGAAAAATTTTCATGCATGAAAAAATTCATGCATGAAAAAAATTCATGCATGAAAAAAATTCATGCATGAAAAATTTTCATGCATGAAAAAATTCATGCATGAAAAAAAATTCATGCATGAAAAAATTCATGCATGAAAAATTTGCATGCATGAAAAAAATTCATGCATGAAAAAATTCATGCATGAAAAAATTCATGCATGAAAAAATTCATGCATGAAAAAATTCATGCATGAAAAAATTTCATGCATGAAAAAAATTCATGCATGAAAAAAATTTTCATGCATGAAAAAAATTCATGCATGAAAAAAAATTCATGCATGAAAAAAAATTCATGCATGAAAAAAATTCATGCATGAAAAAATTCATGCATAAAAAAAATGCATGCATGGAAAAAAAATTCATGCATGAAAAAAAATTCATGCATGAAAAAAATTCATGCATGAAAAATTTTCATGCATGAAAAATTTTCATGCATGAAAAAAATTCATGCATGAAAAATTTTCATGCATGAAAAAAATTCATGCATGAAAATTTTCATGCATGAAAAAAATTCATGCATGAAAAAATTCATGCATGAAAAAAATCATGCATGAAAAATTTTCATGCATGAAAAAAATTCATGCATGAAAAAAAATCATGCATGAAAAAATTCATGCATGAAAAATTTTCATGCATGAAAAAAATTCATGCATGAAAAAATTCATGCATGAAAAATGTTCATGCATGAAAAAATTCATGCATGAAAAAAATTCATGCATGAAAAAATTCATGCATGAAAAAATTCATGCATGAAAAATTTTCATGCATGAAAAAATTCATGCATGAAAAAATTCATGCATGAAAAAAAATTCATGCCTGAAAAAAATTCATGTATGAAAAAATTCATGCATGAAAAATTTTCATGCATGAAAAAAATTCATGCATGAAAAAAATTCATGCATGAAAAAAATTCATGCATGAAAAAAAATTCATGCATGAAAAAAAATTCATGCATGAAACATTTTCATGCATGAAAAATTTTCATGCATGAAAACAATTCATGCATGAAAAATTTTCATGCATGAAAAAAATTCATGCATGAAAAATTTTCATGCATGAAAAAATTCATGCATGAAAAAAATTCATGCATGAAAAAAATTCATGCATGAAAAAAATTCATGCATGAAAAAAAATTCATGCATGAAACATTTTCATGCATGAAAATTTTCATGCATGAAAAAATTCATGCATGAAAATTTTTCATGCATGAATTTTTTCATGCATGAATTTTTTTCATGCATGAATTTTTTCATGCATGAATTTTTTCATGCATGAATTTTTCATGCATGAAAATTTTTCATGCATGAATTTTTTCATGCATGAATTTTTTTCATGCATGAATTTTTTCATGCATGAATTTTTTCACGCATGAATTTTTTTCACGCATGAATTTTTTTCATGCATGAATTTTTTTTCACGCATGAATTTTTTCACGCATGAATTTTTTTTCACGCATGAATTTTTTCACGCATGAATTTTTTTTCACGCATGAATTTTTTTTCACGGAATGAGGAATTCCTTGATGGGATTCCTCGATGAGGATTCCTCGATGAGGAATTCCTCGATCAGAGGAATCATCGGAGGAATCATCGGAGGAATCATCGGAGGAATTTCCGAGGAAATTAGTCACTATTATAGGTCAGCAGTTGCTAGAACCAGTTGGGAATTATAGTATGGTATAGAAAGCAGTATGAGAGATGGAGTGAAAGCGGAGAAATTGAGAGAAAGAAGATTTGGCGGGAGAGAGAGCTGCTGAATGGCACCTGCAGGGGGTATAAAAGAGCGAGGCAGGTCGTGAGGCGGCGCAGTCTGTTGGGGAGTTTTGTAGCAGTGGCCGCAGAGGCTGCAGCGGCAGTCCAGAAGGCAGCAGAGGAGGGCAGCGGAGGAGGCAGCAGTCCAAGCGGAGCGGCCCCAGACGGCGTTGGCCGGCGAGTCGGGCGTGCACTAATTGTTAGAGATAGGGATAGGGCGTCTTGTGCCCCTCTTAGGGCAGGAGTGGTGGAAAAGAGGTGAAAGTCCCATTTAAAATATATATTTACATTACTTAAATCTAAGCCCCGGAGTTCTTATTTTGGCACAGCGCCAACAAATATAAATTGTTTGCACCGAATCCTGGACGAGACTGAGCTGTTCCGCCCCCGCAAAACAAAAATATTTAAAAAAATTTTAATTAGTTTCAAAATCGACACGCTGCCTGTTTTGCCTTTTCAAATTTTTCAGCTAAGTGTCGATTTTGAAACTAATTAAAAACTTTTAAAATATTTTTGTTTAAATAACTATTAATTGTCACAAAATTTGGTATCAGAATTTTTTTTAATTGAATGTGCCATCGTCACTTTAATCTCACCTCGTTAAAAGGTGTTTTTATTTAATATCAGAAGTTTTTTAAATGACATATGTATGTACATACATGGGTCTTCCATTGTTGTTATAAGTTTTTGTTTGAAACTCAAATGGGAAAAATTAACAAAAAAATGCATTAAAGAAGTAGCTATATGGGATCATTGCTACTAATTTTGATGAGAATGCGAATTTTCGGAGGTATGTGTCGTACCCCGAAATATCTCAAGGGCTATACGGCCCTAGCACGTTTCTGTAACTTTAGTCATTCAAAAGTTATGGGAGCGAGGCATTTCGTTTTTTCCCGGCAAAGTAGTGGAAAACGCAACAATTAGATTAAATAAAAAAAAAAAAAAAAAAACGATTTCTTTTAAATTTAAATTATATTAAATTTCCTTTGATGGTTTTAAATTGTATTGCATTGTGCACGACTCTATATGACTCTAAATGATTTTTTACATAAATGTATGTATGGTTAGGTATTGGGATCTTTGCTACTAATTTAAATGAGTAATATCTCGAGAAAGCGAATTTTCCCAGATATGTGTTATATACCAAAAGTTGAGCAATCTCAAGGGCTATATGGCCTTGAGTGACTATCAAAATCGTTAGAGCCATTTAAAAAAAAAAAATACTCAAAAACTTAAAAAAAAATTAATTTTAATTATAAATTCTTAAATATTATATTTATATAAATTATGTCTAGGCAAAGCTATTATCATTTCAAAATACCTTTCAAACGACATATAGCACGTTTAGTCGTTTAGAAGTTATGGGCGCGGGAAATCAGGCTTTTTTAGCTGTTTTCCCGCCAAACTAGCGGGAAACCCAAAAAGTCGTAGAACAAAAAATGTTTAGCTCGAGCTGTTTAATAAAATAAAAGGAGTTCCAGGACTCTAAAACAAAAAAATCGACAGACAAACAGGACAAACGTTTTCATTTCGGAAAGGCAGTAAAAATTTTGTTTATTGAATATCTTTTGAACGGAGTACCGGATCGGGATGATCGAGGTGTCATTCGACGCGTATTTAAAGCTAGATCACAACAACATTACAAATTTGGGGATTTTTGCTCCAATTTTCAAAATGTTCAATTTAGCACTTTCACTCCCATTTCTCCTAAACTAATCCGTTTTTGAAAAATCTTAGTATGCAGTTTCAAAGACGTTTACAATAGCTTTCGATCAAGATATAAATGGTTCTGATCGGACTATCGTAGCAGATTTTCAATTCTACGGCTGTATATAGTAGTCTCCTTGCGCACCACAGTCTCGTAGCTCTTCGTCACTACGTGGACTACCATCCACAGTTATTTCTTTTCTTGTTCAAGTCCGAAATAAGCAGCGAGCTTTGTTCGCTTTTCCTGCGCTTGCTTGAATGACTTTACTTTCTGCTTTCCTTTTTTCTGCACTTGTCATATTGCTGTGCCTCTTTAGTCATCTCCCTCTTACAAGGGTCTATCGCCTTACCAACAGACCTCACTTGGCAACAGTCTGTCTCTGTTCCTTTCTGTTACCATGCCTTACATTCGACTTTTCTCACACATCATTGCAAACCTAACGGGGCCGGTGACCTTCCCTTGTTCTTTCACCTTCACTGAATATTCCGCTAAACACCACCAAATTTATAAATTACAAATGACCCCCGTTAATGTTTAATTTAAAGAAAGAAACCGTTCAAAAGGTCATCCGTATCAAAGCTTTCGAAGGTGCCGAAGGTGAATTAACTAGAAAAAGGATTGATGGACCCATTTGTAGCATGTAATCCAAGTAATATTACGAAAACCGTGTTAATGATCATTTGGTTCCTTTATTTATTGAAATTTAACTTGAGCTTGGTTTAGTTCTATAGCTCAGATGTTGGTCAATTTGAGAGTTATTTTACGATCTGACAGTTACAAAATTTTAACATTTAATTCGGTTCACAAAATTTCAAAATGCAGGCCCGTGCCGGAAACTTGTTCCGGAGGGCGACCTGCTGCGTTGGGCCTCCATGTTCGAATTCCTTGTCGCGCCTAATGTACCGCCGCTATGCCTGCGATGGCAAGAAGGTGAGCCTCGAGCGCACTCCACGATTTAAAGCAGCCACTACTACTAACCCATTTCCGATAGAAAAAGCCCAAGTTCCGTCTGGACCGTGGACCCTTCGCCTCCCAGCTGGACTACCAATCTCGACTTCAGCCCGAAGCTCCCGCTATGTCAGTGCCCCTAAGTGGCATTATATGTACCATTGGTCCCTCAACGCAGCGAGCAGATGTGCTCCTGGAGCTAATTCGGGCAGGAATGCGGGTGGTGCGGATGAACTTTTCGCACGGCTGCCACGCGTACCACTGCAAGACTATCCAGGAGGCACGTAAAGCCATTGCCATGTACCAAGAGGAGACGGGCCTACCAAGGGCAGTGGCCCTGGCCCTGGACACGAAGGGTCCAGAGATCCGGACGGGCAAGCTGGCCGACGGCAGTGACACCGCAGAGATTGAGCTAATGAAGGGCGATGAGGTCACTCTTAGCGCGAATAAGGAGTTGGAAAATAATTGCACCAAGGAAAAGATCTACACGGACTATCAGCAGTTAGCCGCCATCGTCAAGCCCGGAAATCGCGTCTTCCTCGACGACGGCCTGATCGCTTTGGTTGTTAAGGAATCAAAGGGAGACGAGGTGATCTGCGAGGTGGAGAATGGGGGTAAGTTGGGCTCCCACAAGGGGGTCAATCTGCCAGGCATTGCAGTGGATCTGCCAGCCATAACCGAGCAGGATAAGCAGGACCTCAAGTTCGGGGCGGAGCAGCAGGTGGACATGATTTTCGCGTCGTTCATCCGTGATGCCAAGGCTCTGGCCGACATCCGACAGGCGCTGGGACCGACGGGTGAACACATTAAGGTTATCTCCAAGATCGAGAGCCAGCAGGGTTTGGAAAACATAGACGAAATCATCCGAGCCTCCGACGGGATAATGCTGGCTCGTGGCGACTTGGGCATCGAGATACCCACGGAATACGTTCCATTGGCCCAGAAATCGATCATTGCCAAGTGCAACAAGGTTGGCAAGCCCGTGATCTGTGCGACCCAGATGATGGACTCGATGACGACCAAGCCGCGACCCAGTCGTGCCGAAGCCGCCGATGTGGCCAATGCCATCATCGACGGAGCGGATGCCGTGATGCTGTCCGGTGAAACTGCCAAGGGCAAGTATCCGGTGGAATGCGTGCGAGTCATGGCCAGGATCTGTGCCAAAATAGAGGCGGTCCTGTGGTACGAGTACCTGCAGAACAACGTCAAGAGGGAGCTCCGTACCAGTGGCGGCGATCACATTTCGGCGGTGACCACGGCGATTGCGGAGGCCGCCACTGTGGGTCAGGCCCGGGCCATAGTCGTGGCCAGTCCGTGCTCTATGGTGGCCCAGATGGTCAGCCATATGAGGCCCCCGTGCCCCATTCTTATGCTCACGGGCTGTCCCTCCCAGGCAGCCCAGTCGGTGTTATTTCGAGGCATATATCCCCTTCTTGTCGAGGATATGGTGATCGGAAGGTTGGACTTCCGGCAGATCATGAAGTCGGGCCTGAAGCTGATGGGCAAAATGAACCTCCTGCAGCCGGGTCAGAAGGGATCGGTGGTGCTGGTCAATGCCATGTCGGCGGACAAAGTCACCTTCCGGCTGTTCACCATCCAGCAGCAGACAACTGAGGAGCGGGAACAGGAGGAACGCTGCCGGAAGCTAGCCATCGAGCAGCGCTGCAAGGAGAGGGCCGAAAAGATGGCCTGCCAGAAGTTAAAGCAGGCGGAGGACTGCCGGAAAATGGCAGAGGCAGAGAAATGCCGAAAAATGGCCGAAGCAGAGAAATGCCGGAAAACGGCCGAAGCGGAAAAGTGCAAGGCTAAGGAAAAGCCTTTGAAAGCAGAATCTAGCCAGAAACAGGAACAAAAGCCGTCAAATACCGCAAGCTGCAAGCTAAGAATTAGTACAGATAAATCGAAATGCCAGAAGTTGAAAGAGGAACGGCAAAGGAAAAGGGCTGAGAAATGTAAGAGATTGGCAGAGAGAGAAAAGTGCAAGTCAGCTGCGGAAGAGGAAAGGGCTGAAGAATGTAAGAAAATGGCAGAGAAAGATAAGTGCAAATCAGCTGCGGAAAAGGAAAAGGAAGAGGCGGAACTCAAGATAATTGAGGAGGAAACGGCAAAGGTGAAAGCTGCTGAGCAAGCCAAGAGGGCAGAGGAGGAGGCGAAGAAAAAAGCGGATATGGAAAAGTGCAAGCAGCTGGCTGAAGAAAAGAGGAAGAAAGAAAAGGATAAAAAGTGCAAGCAACAGGGCGCGGAGGCGAAACGAGCCGAGATGGCCGAGAGGTGGAAAGAGGTAGAGGCTGAAAGGAAAAAGAAAAGGGAAGCTGAGCAGTGCAAGAAAGTGGCGGAGGAAATTAGGAAGCGGAAGAAGCAAGTGGCCGACGCGATCGTGAAGGCCGTATGCAAAAAGGTAAACGAAAAAAATTCGGAGAACGACAAGGACAAAAAGAAATAGCTAAAAAAAAGGGAGTCCATTTCTTTTAATTACAGTTTCGGATACAAAATTTTATGTAAATTGTATCAAAAATAAATAAATAAATCTAATTTAAATTTAACGGCCATAAAAAGAGGAAGAGTAAAGTTCATAGGTATTTGCCAGTATTGAATGTACGGCCACACTAGCTTTTGAAAATCAAAACAAAAGCACATTCCGGTAATAACGCCAAATTGTGAAACTAAGGCCGCTGAAGAATCGTCTCATAAAAAACAGTAACTAGTAACCTGCCACGAGAGGAGCCGCAACCATGTCATTGCCCACGACCAGAGCCACCACGGCGACGGCCACCCATGCGGTTGTCCAGGCCGTGGAGTTGTACATACAGAACCAGAATTTGCTCGGCGACATAGCTGAATTGGACGACATGCTGTACGACCTGGTAGACATGCACAAGGACAACGAGCTGGCCTTGAAGCGGGTGCTCCAGTGCATCCACAACCTGCTGCAAACGAACAGCAAATGGAACGTTCGCTTCGGCCCGAAGGTGTTCCACAAACTCGTTTCCGTGGTGATCGCGGACAGCCGTGAGGACACGGCCAGTCGCCGGCAGCTGGTGGCCAACTTGCTGGTCTGCGTGCAGCTGCACGGTAGGAAGTTCCCCCGGATCGAGGGCAAGTTCGTCCTGCAGCAGCTTTGGTCCCTGAGCCTGAGCAACGAGCACCAGCCACATGCGGCCCAGATCCTGGTCCACCTGTTCGATGAGTTCGTCCACAATTTGGGACCGGAGTGCGCGCAGGAGCTAGTGGGTGTCACCCAGAATCTTTTACAGTCGGAGGTGCGCGAGGATCGTCGATCGGCGTACTTTCTCATGCGCAAGCTGCAGGGAATCCAGGAAGTAATGGCCCCGCTACAGTGCAGCGAACCGCAGTGGAGCGCCTACGTTGGGATCATGGAGAACCTGGAAGAGCAGCAGTCACACCTGGTCCTGCCCACGCTGAGCACCCTGCTGCCCCGCCTGGGCTTGATGTCCACCAACCTAAGCGAGGACTGGCTGGCCTGGCTAAGGATTCTGTGCGTTCGCCTCCTGGGCGACAACAACATCCTAGTGCTGCGCTGGACCCTCAAGTACTTCTTCTCTCAGTCCAGCCTGCCGCAGCTGGCCCGCTTCAATCTGCTGCCAGAATTCCTGGCGGCCACCAATCGAACGCAATTATTTAATCCGGAGGTGCCCGACTGCCTTACGAGGGAGCAAATAGACCAGTTAATGAAGGGATACGAGGTGGAGCCTTTGCTCAAAGCCCTTGTAGGAGTCCCGTGGCACTGTGTCCCCCTGCAGTATTGGATGAGTGGCTGGCAGGATGTGTTGCCCGAGGTTTCGAAGGAGCTGCTCCTTCAGTTATGCGCTCGCGTTCGCGCGCTTCAGAACCCCAGTTTGCGGAATGCTGTCATCAAGAATGTGATGTTTACTTTCACTGTGAGGGAGTCTACCTATCAAGTGTTATCAAGTTATTTAATTATTATTTTATTTCAGAACACAATAGCCAACTTGACGCTCAGCGAGTATTTAAACTTCATTGAATCCTTGTTTAATACCATCGACGATTACGCGGACCATTATCAGCTGCAAGACAAAATCGAAAAGTGCAGTAACTTCGGGGAGCACGTTGAACACTTCAACAGGCGCTGCTGCGAGCTGGTCTCACGAAAGGATTACAAATACGATCTGTTTGCTGCGTTCCTCTTGAAATTACGGACCGTGCCCAAGGCCAGGCATGGTTGGTGGCGCTTCCTGCCTTTCTTTCTGCACCGGGAGTTGGATAACCCTGAGCTTTATCTGGATTTCTACCGCTCCGTTTATGCTATTGACACTTCCCTCCTGCAGAGCGGCGTGAGTCTGGAGGCAATGCAGCTGCATCTGCTTAAGCGCCTCGATTGCCAGACCAGGGAGGAGAATTCCTTTGTGCGGGAGCACTGCGTGGATCTCTTTGCCAGCATAAACCTTACATCGTGGAGTAAGCTGCAGGAGTTGAACCTTAAGCCTCTGGAACTTCTTGATCAGGGCACGGACAGAACATTCAGGGTCCTGGCAAATCGTTTGGCGGAGCATACGCAACCCTTGGAGGATGAGAACATTTTGCCAGCGCTGATTGCCCGCTTGGACAGATTCAAAGTCGAAGAAACGTGAGTAATCAAAGTAGGTTCATGTGTCTAGCCATTTTACCCATTTTACTCCAAAAGACAAGCCATTCTTAAGTATGCGGTAGCTAATCTTGCTAAAGATGAGTATGACAAATGCGTCGTTGAGGTTTTGCAACGAAACACCTTCTTGTTGGGTGTCATGGACTGTTCAGACTACATCAAGGCACCGCCATCGTTCGTCCTTGAAGGGTTACTGGCGGGAGAAACCACCACGGGCGATGCACGGTGAGTGACTTTAACTTTCTGTGAAATGTGAGAACTTTAATGTTAATTAAAATCCGGCAGCATAGAATTAGCTTGCGATATGATCTCAGATACCAATGCCATGCGAAGAAATCAATTCATAAGCTATGCCCTTAACGGCAAGGACTTGGATGTGAGCAGCATCTGTGACAGTTTGCTGAGCATGAACAACGAACTGTCCATAAAGAAGAAGCGGTACTTTGCCAACTCCAAGGAGCACAGAAAGAAAATCCGAATGGCTAAGGCTCTGCTTGACCTAAGCGATCGGTGGACTTGGTCCAATGAGTTGTGGGAGGCGGCGTTGTGCCCCAATGATCAGCTGAACATAAGCTTTATGTATGAGTATCTGGTGGCCAAAATGCTGCCCAGCATCCAGCTGCTGCTGGAGCAACTGAAGTTAATGCCAAATCTCAAGCCCAGCCAGCAGGTATCGCTGATCTCTGTGGTTCACATCTACTGCATGGCTCGGTGGGAAAGCCTGGAACAGGAGCAGTTGTCCGGCATATTTGCCGATCTCCTGCCACTTTCCATGGGCGCGAATTTCCAGACCCGACTGCTGGCGCAACTGGTTCTGTATAGGCTGTCTATGAAGTGCAAAGAAAGCAGGTAAAGTTCTCCTCCGTCCATTTAATTCCTCGGATTTAAGAACGTCTCTGTCCTCTAGCCTGGAACTACCCATAGCTGACGCCTTGAAGAACTCCGTCGAAAAGACGTTGGGCGACAAGTTGAGCGAGTTCCAGAGCGAAGCGCGACTTTTGTTACCTGAGTTGGGCTTAGAAGTACTTGGCAGACCTGGTATTTCCGATGCCATTCTCTGGATGACGAATGCCCCATTTGATGAGAACATAAACTTCGTTTCCTGTAGATATCACTTTAGAATGAAACTCAAGCATGTTCGTGAGACCTTTATAGCGAAAAGCTCTACGTTAACGCCTGAGCTTGCCTTGTCTTCAACGGCATCCAATGGAAATGTGCAGAGAAAAATGAATCCTGTGGGCGACATTTATCCGGACAGTGACTTCGTGGATCCGACCAAGACACCGGAAGATCACGAGCTCATTGTGGTGGCTTCCCTGATTGACAAGTTACCCAATTTGGGAGGACTGGCTCGCACCTGCGAAGTCCTAGGCGTTAGGACCCTTATTTTGGGCTTAAAGTCGCAGGCAGAGAAGAGCGATTTCACCAACCTAAGGTAATACCTATTTTCCTATTTGTCCATGTTAAATCTTAACCAAAATCCCCTTTTAGCATGACCGCTGAGAAGACCTTGGACATTGTTGAAGTGAGACCCGAAGCGTTGGCGGAGTTTATTATGGGCAAACAGATGGAGGGCTATAAAATAGTGGGTGCTGAGCAGACAGCTCACAGCACCAATTTCGTGGATTTTAAGTTCCCCAAGAAGTCTATTCTTTTGCTGGGGTGAGTACCCAACCTACACATAGGATTATCAATGAAAAACTCACAATTTGTTATTTTTTAGCCATGAAAAGCACGGCATACCAGCGGACCTTATTGGATTCCTGGACTATGCCGTGGAAATACCTCAATTCGGCTTGGTGCGATCCCTAAACGTGCATGTGACAGGATCGCTTTTTATTTGGGAATATTGCAAGCAGCACTTGGCTAAGGATTAACTTTAACTATAATAACCATATACTAATACTAATGACTATAGAAATATCGTCCACTTGTGCCTTATGTAACCCACACATTTTATATGTTTTATTATTAAAAATAGCCTTTTTGAGGCTCTTCTACGAATTTGAATTCAAATACACCGCCGTTTTATCGATAATTCATCGACCGATAGTCGATTTTTATATTCAAACAGCTGATTAAAATAAGAATTAAAAGCCAAAATAAACAACATTGGGAAACATTGAATCCGAAAAGAATGAGCTTCTCGGAAAACACCTCCGATTCAGACTGGTGAGCTAGAAAAGCATGGATATTGTTCCTTGCACTTAACTCATGGTCTTCCAGGAAAGAGGCCAGGGTGAAAGTGGCACGGACCATCAAGCAATCTGCCAAGCGGGATAAGGGCAAGGAGAAGCGGCCCTCCTCCGGCTCCTCGAAACCCAAGTACAGTCAGAAGTTCTGCGAGAAGTGGCTTAAGATCTTCGACCCATGGCTGCGACGAGCCGCCGAGGATCCCAACAAGCCCTTCTGCCGCGCCTGCCAGTGCAGCATGGACTGCAACCGGTGCCACTTGGTCCGGCATGAGCGCACCACCAAGCACAAGCGCAACCTGGAGTCGCTGCTGGTCAATGGAGAAAAGGTGGCGCGCCGGGAACTGCAGGTGCGCCAGGAGCGAAGCAAGTACTACCACCAGCGCAAGATGTCCCTTCAGGCAAACCGGCAGGAGGAGGAGCTGCCGCCGGTGGAATCTCAGGTCCCGGAACCTGCAGCAACCCCTCCGGATCCCCAGCCCATGATAGTCATTTCCGACTACTCCTCCAGAGACGCAACGAAGGAGGAGGCAGTGCCCAAACAAGAGCTACTATCGGAAACGGAGACCACAGCGAGGATAGCAGATCCCGCAACCAGCTTACCCGGACGCAGTGGCTCCTCCGCCTCCAACCAGGAGGGAGTGAAGCTGCTCATGCAGATCCACCAGGACAAGAACGAGCTGATGGAGTCCTTTCGCGAGCTAATGGGCAGCCAACCAACTATGCTCCTCCCGCCGCCGCCGAAAGAGAAAAATCACGTGGACCTGTTCTTCGAGAGCGTCAGCTCCAGTGTCAAGGCCTTATCCCCGAAGCTGATAGCGGAGGCCAAGATGCGGGTGTCCCAGCTCATCTGCGAGCTGGAATTGCGCGGCCTCAAGGAAAACAGTCCCAGCGAAGAGAGAGCAAGTCACAATCCTGTCCAACGGCCGCCTGGACATGGAGGTCACGTCTTGACGTAGCAGCCGCGCTTCGGTGGCATCAGTTGAGGACCAAGGAATAGGTGCAATATTATTAATTAGGTCTAATTTGTTTTAAATAAATTTTTTTAAATAAACTAATCAAAGATTGATGTCGGAGTCATCGGGTGTATCGATAGGCAGCCAGCTGTCGACCAGCTGTCATCGCTAATGCGCGGCTAAGCGGAAGTCAGGAAGAGTTTGGAAATTTACTTTAATTTAAGCAACTAGCTGTATTCAAGGACCGTATAAACCATATACAACACCAGATGTGGACAAGTCCGAATGCTTATGAGGTGAGAGCCATCAAAAGCGAGGAAGTCGAGTTGGACGAGCCTACATACACGAGAACAGAAGATCACAGAAAGGTTTTGTTGGGGACTTAATTTTCTTTAAGATTGCAAGATCTAATGCTGTGATTAAATATTTTCAGATCCAGAGGAAAGCAGGGCCGCACATCCGACGCACAGACATGTGCGTGAAGCGGAATCAGCCACCGTACTCCAAGCCTCTTCCTCGGAATCGCCAGGACCTCCTGCAGAATATTGAACGGGACCGCGAAGTTTTAAGAGTCTATCTGCGAAAACTAAACGGTCAACAGGAAGACATCATTACTCCTCCCGCTCCTGCGCCTCCTGCTCTGTCTGCTCCACCTGTGCAGCAGCGATGCAGCTATGACCTGTTCTTCGAGAGCGCCTGCCTCACCGTCAAGAATTTGCCGCCAAAACTGGCGGCGGAGGCCAAGAGCCGCATCTCCCAGATCCTCACTGAATTCGAGATCCGGGCCATTGAGATGGACGCCCCGCAGCAGCGGCAGACGAAGGGCAAGTCAAGAGTGCCGAGCGACACCCTTGTGGACGATGAATCGGTGGAGGAGATCGTCTACGAATTCAATACGTGCCCGTAAAGCAGGCTGCGAGTTTGCTGATAAATCGCCCCGAACTGACACACCTACTTTACATTTTGGGCGACCCTTGTATCAAAATTCATATAAAATTTCTAGGACCTTCATTAAAACAGACTGGCGGTCATTTGGTCGCGTTTCGGCCCTAAATTTCAGAAGTAAATGTAAAGGAAACATGGCTGGAAAACTAAAAGTTTGCATCATTGGCGCTGAGGGCTGGTAGGTTTTCGAGTGAAGCACTAGACATATATACCATGTGGCACTGTCTTTCAGGGGCACGGCCATTGCCGCCGCCGTCAGCAGGAATGTCATGAAAAAGGGGGACTTCGACAGCCGCGTGCATTTATATGTCTTTGACGATCCCATTCGCAATAATCTCCTGTACGAGGTGATAAACACTCGCCACGAGAATGTCAAGTATCTGCCTGGGATCAAGCTGCCCATGAATCTGGTGAGGCATCATCCTGTTCCACAGAGCTAGAGCTATTCTTCTAGTCCTAGCCAGCATTCAGACATTTCTTTATTTGATTTTTTGTTCATACCCCCATCAGACTGCGGTGAATGATCTCTTGGAAGCTGCCCAGAATGCAGATATTTTGATATTTTCCACACCCCAAAGCTTCGTGAAATCCTACTGCAACATCCTGGCGGGCAATGTCAAGGAGACGGCCTTTGCCGTGTCCATGATCAAGGGTCTGGTGCAGCTGGAGGACGATAGAATAGGACTCGTGTCGCATGCCATCAGCGAGAGGCTGGACATTCCTTGTTACTCGATGATGTCTGCCCACAGCTCCATGGAGATGGCCCAGGGAAAGCTGTGTGAGGTGACTGTGGGCTGTAGTGACCCTGTCCACTCCAAGCTGCTGACCGCCGCCCTGCAAACCAACAACTGCCGGGTGATTTCCATCAACGATGTTGATGGTGTGGAGCTCTGTGGTACGCTCAAGGATATTATCGGCCTGGGAGCGGGCTTCGTGGATGGCCTGCGCCTGGGTGAGAATGCCCGGGTGGCCGCCATCCATTTGTGCCTCAAGGAGATGATGCGATTCATCAAGACGTTTTTCCCATCCGCACAAATGTCCACATTCTATGAGACTTGCGGGATCGCACATTCGGTGGCTGCAACCTATGGTTCGTATCTCTGGGGATTTTCCTAATACCTCAACCTTATCCTTGTTATCCTTATAGTCGATAAGAACGTCAACTTCGCCAAGAGCTTTGTCACCACAGGCAAGACGTTTGAGGAAATGGAAGCGACTTTCCTCAACGGTCGCAAGTTATTGGGACCCGTGGTGGCTGCGGAAGTGAACGGCTTTCTGGAGAAAGAGCTTATGCAGGCAGAGTAAGCGAGCAGCGTAGCTAGATGTATCCTCTTTTTACCTATAAAACCCCTCTTAAATCAGCTTTCCCCTGTTCACGGCCATTCATCGGATATGCCAGAACGAAGCTCCGCCGGAAATAATGCTGGATGCACTGCGAAATCATCCAGATCTCAGGTATTCCACAGTTTCCTATACGACAGAGGAAATATTTGTTTAACCTAATCCCGCCTACAGCAGCTCGTCCATTTCCCACTTACTGAGCAATGAGTCAGCGCCTGGGGAGGACAGTGTCCTGGACCAAGTGGCGGACACTCTGCCCAAACTGAGGTCTTGTCTGGACAGGATTTTAGCCGAGGCGAACAGCCCGAATCTCAAGAACTTGAAGATAATGGACGACTGGTCGCAGCTCGACGACCACAAGGTGGGGACGTTGGGACGGCAAGTGGTTGCCGAGGAATCCCCCATCGAGACCGAGGACATACCCAGTCGACTGAGTGAGAAGGCCTCTAGGATTCGGGATGAAATTCGCGAAGGCAACGTGCAGGTGGCCTTCAAGATGGAAGCCAACGAAGGCGGTCGGCAAGTGCGTCTTCTGCTGGAGGAGGCGCCAGAAATGTCCAGTCAGTCGGTGATATCTTCCCGGTCGGGCAAAGGAGAAAGTGATGGGCATGACTTCTTGGACTCTTCATCCAACAACATGGAAAATAAAGGCAAGAATGATTCTTCCGATGTCCTGGACTTGAGTAGCGAGGAAACCAGCCAGCTAATGGGTGAAGAGGAGGCCTCGAGGAGCTCGGAGAGGTCCAAGCTGGAGGCAAACAACGCTGACCAAATTGACGCCAAATTAAAGGTTCAGGAAAATCTCATAAAATCCATCAGAAAAACGATTGAAGCTCTCGGGAATAACGAGAAAATGGACACCCTAATTGCCGAAAGTCGGCTGGAGGAAGAGAACTCGCCCTTTGCTCGATTCAAAGTGGATGAGAATCAATCCCCAGACGAAGCCACAGAAATGCAGCAGCAGCCCCCAATTAAAGCGGAAACAGAGGCCCCCAATGAGCGTATGCTGGCCAATTTGGACGAGCCTCTGGAGCAGGAGAACCTTGCCGAGCTGCGCCTCCACCACGATGTAGAGGCTGCCATGGATGAGGTACCAGCTCTTGAGCAAAAGGACCAGACTTCCACCAAAGAAATGATGGAGCTTGAGGACCTGATACAGTGGCAGAAACTAAAAGAAAACCTTGAGGAGGATTCCCTGCAGCTCTCCACATCCCGAGCCGAGTTGGAAGAGAATGCCAAGCAGGAAGTAGACCAAGCAGAGCGCCAAGTTCGGGCTCAGAGCATGGAGGCCGGCGAAGCGGAGGACGAGAAGCGACCGGTCACTGTGGGTGATCGGAAGCCCCACCAAAACCTCCAAGAAGTCAACGTGCGCCACTTCAGAAACAAGAAGGCCGGTGGCCACCACGAATGGGACTGGATGCTAAACCACGATGTGAACGATACCAACGAGCCCCTAGCCGACTTCCAGGCTAGAGAAAGGGACGAAACCCTCAGCAAGTCGGATCAGGAGAAGCTGGACATGCTGAACGCTCAGCTCACAGAAGCCTTGCAGCGGGACATGGACGCCGGTCGGGAGGAAGGTTCCCACCAGGAAATTGGAGAGGAAAAGGACCTCGAGACCGAATCTGACAATAAGCGCATCACGCATGAACCTTCCATTCCGATGCCCATTAAAGTGCCATCTCCTAGGAAGCATTTCCGCGAGGGTACGCCCGACATCCAGACTGAGCCGGGCTCTGTTCCCCCGAAGTTACCCCAAACCAGGCCGGCCAGGCCCAGGAAACTGCAGCCCCAGCGCACTAATGAGCCCGTCGAATTTGGCCAAGTCCATGAGGGAATGCAGACGGAAGAGGCCCTCTTGGATCAGATGGAACCTGAGGCCAAGAAGAGCTCCAAGGCTGAACCACCAAGGGAGCCGCCATCGAAGCGTGGAAGGGAAACTCCCAGACCTCCAGCAAAGAAGATGAGGTCTTCGCCAGGACCTCAGGAAACCACTCGCACCGAGGGACGTCCTACCACGCCAAAGTCAGATGAGAACCGGGAATTCTTGGAAAACCAAAAGTCAACGCTGACCAGACCTGGCAGAAAGTCGAACAGTGTCATCCGCAAGGGAAAGGATCGCCAGGTGGACTTCAGGGGCAGGAATCCCTTCACCGAGGACCCGGATCTTGAAGCAAAGCCCCCGATGGACACCAGCTTCGACGATAATATCCGCAGGAGGGACGACCAGGGCCTGAGCCATCAGCGTCGCAAGGTGGTGGTGTCGCCGCCTTTCAATCCCCCCATCAATCCCCGAGTGCGTGTGCCACGTCCGCCCTTCGATGTCCGGGATCACGAGTACCACACGATGAGCGCTATGCCGGCAGCTAAGCACATAGCTCCGGCGATCAGGTGGCCTCCCTCGCGAAGAACTCTGACTCAGAACCACGGCCCTCTGGTGGCCAGCGTCCAGGTGAAGCCTTTGGCCGCCCTACCTAGGCAGGTGAGGGCCGTGTCGCGACCCATCTCGCTGCAGATGCCCTCGGGAGTTCCCCGCACGCCCGCGCTGGCCAAGATCCTCTGCGCCCTGCAGATCGGCCTGCTGGCCTCCTACCTGGCTTGCTACAAGAGGGACTGATGCTCCTCTAGCACCGGCATCTCGAATCCCCCGATGTAATCACTACCAGCTTGGTTAAATTGAATTTTTTTTATTAAAAATAAAGTAGCATCCTTTTCTAACTCCCGGCTATAACCATATCAGCTCCTGCAGCTGCAGGGGTTCCCGCAGCTGCTGCTCCACATAAGGTCTCCTGTGGAAGATCGGCCTGTTCTCCTGCGACTGCAGCGGCCGGAAATTGTTGAGCAGGGGACGCCTCCGCTGATCCCGCAGCTGCCAGAACTTGGGCAGCTCCTGGTGCGAGATGGGCAGCACATCGCCAAACACATGCCACTGCACAACCGGGGAGCACTTGGGTGTGGTCAGGGAGCCCCTGTACGTGTAGAAGTCGCCCCTGTCCAGGCTGCCCAGCAGCAGGCCCAAGCTGAGCTGCTCCGGCAGCGTGTAGCTGCTGTTGAAGTTGCCCAGGTGGAGCAGCGAACTGAAGACCTCGCTGAGGCCAGGCTGATAGAAGGCCGGACCCGTCTGGAAAGGATGGAGCTGAGCCAGTTGCCTGGTCACCTTAACTTGAATTTCACTCACCCTCGCCACCTTAAAGAGCACTGCCAGGACGACAATGCCATCGCTGTAGTTTTGTGCCTGCCTCAAATCCAGATACTTGTTGTTCCGATGGACAATGTGCATTTCCAGGTCAAACCGACGGCCATCAAGGACATGCTCCGATCCCTTGGACTGTGGCGATCCCCAATGGAAGTGCACGGACTCGGCCTCGTAGCAGTCGGTCAAGAGGCCTCCTGTCACATAGGGTTGTCTTCCATAAACCGTCGAAGGGACCTCAAATTCCACTTAATTAAGGATTTTTAAGTTATGGATTATTTCAAGAACTCATTGCCATAAATACCCGAGTGCCCATTGTTGGTTATAGTCACGAGGTTGTCGAAGGGCTCGTCGTAAAATCCAAACTCCAGGGGTTGCAACTCCACAGAGATGGCCTTCCGATGGCTGATAGCGATGGGAGACTGGTCCAAGCCCCCGCACGCTGGATAGGTTAGCCGCCACTTATCGGGAGCGTCGTAGGTGAATGACCGATCGTCGGATCTGAAATCTGAAAGGGAAATTAATAATTAGCCCGCTCTGGGGTTGCAAATTTCCCAAAACGTCTTCCCAATTGCTGCAATTTTGAAAGAGGCCCTAGGATTACGTCTAAGCGTTCCATAATGGCTTGATTTCGGGTCCCAGGCCGTGGTATCTGGCTTTGTTTACATTGTTCCAACCGATGGATCGCACACGCCGCTCGGATGACAATGGTTGGCTGGTACTTCGACATCCACTCCGCCCCCAAGATTGACGCGCTCATTGGCTTTCATGGAGCATTTGTGGATGTAAATTTAATTATTGTTATTATTTACAAGCCACCAGGTTGTTTGCTATCCATTAGATGGACCGCGATGCGCCAGTTTTTATGGGCGTCGAGTGTGACATACGAGCGAGGGTTCACTTCGGTTGGGGATGGCTCATAAATTCCCTTATGGGGCTAGGAGCTGCGCAATAGTAGGCCAGGTTTTGGTCACGTACATAGCGTTTCCGGTCTAAGAGTTCCGATCTGGAGACTGGATACTTGAGACCGTAGACTGCAGACTGGCGGCGTCTCAATATCAAGGAGATCCACTGGCGTATTGTGTGCCTCGGACACGACACACCTCACTGGCTTGCAGATAGTCCAAGTCTGGCGATACTCACTGGGGACGAACGGCAGCAGAAGCAGAAAGCGCTGATAGAACTCATCAAAAGCCGGAAAGTGCATTTTCCACCTGGCCACCCGCTGCACCCTGCACGCTGCCTCGGTAAAATAGTCCAAATAGTTTGATTTTTGCAAAAAAAAAAAATAGGAAAAACTCCGTGCCGAGTCAAAGGTATCCACGCACGTTGCTCTGCAGACTGAGCCGCCGCGGCCTGGGCCAAAACCTTTATACCAACGGTGGCCAAAAGGGCCGCCGCAGTCTTGGCTTTGCCGAGAGCAACATTGTCAAACGCTCGACGGAGCAGCAATAGATGGCTATCTCTCGACTCGACGGGACTGTTACCTGGTACTCCGTTACCGAATAATAATCGTAATTGAAAAAGCTGCTTCAGTGGTGACAGCATGAGAGATTAGGTTAACTGGAGATCCCGTATACGGGATATATATTACTATAATATCTGGTTTTTTGAGTATTTCCGTTCTACTTTGTATTATGGGTTCTAGTTTTTCTAGCATTTCCTTAGCTTCGAAATAAATCAGTTTGAAGACTGTAACTGCAATGATAAAAGTTATTGGAAAAATTCCAGCTGACAGGGCTGACATTGGGGTTGAAGGACAAATACGCGGAATGCCTAAGGTATTTCCTTACATTCTTGGATCTGATTATGTCCGTAGTAGGAAATGCTGACATATTTTAATACCTATTACTAACAAGTAAAAACTAAACATAACCAGTAGTAATTATTCAATAGGCTCTGTAAGGTGTTTCTTTTTTTATTACCATAAATAAATCATGTTTGTTATGATCTTTTCCCCTGACATCTTCTTAGGAGTCAGTCCTTGGACTACGATTTAATTTGGAAAGGTGAGCCGCTGCAGCCTCTTGAGATCCAGTTTCTGGGCTATATGTCAGTTGCAGCTGCGGAATTCGCAGCGTTTTCTACTATTATTTCCCACATGTATCGCACAATTAAAATATAGAACATGGCTTTTATTTATTTGTTTTTGTTGTTTACTTTTACAATGCACTCGAGCTTCGAACAGATTTCAGCTGAGTTTATTTAACAATTTTTCAGCTAAAATTAAAGGCAGGCTGCGCGTGGCAGATGGTTAAGCGTATTGGATTAAGAAGCAGACTTATTTATTTGAATTTTAAATTAAGAATGGAGGCTTTGGATATTTAAACTTAAAATTAAAGATTGTATTTAAATATGAATTAAATATATAGAAATTTTAGAAACATATCAAATAAATAAGCTTGATATTATTCATAATTAAGCACAACAACGAATTACTATCAAGGCTTAAATGATAAAAATAACTGCAATCAGAAGCAGAACTTTTTATTTTAAAATATAAAATTAAAATGAGACCCAAAACTTATATTTGGATATTAAAACTGAAGATTAAAAATCATATTTATATATAAATTCAATATAAAAGAAATATGGGGAACATATTAAATAAATCAGCTTGATATTAAGCACAACAACGAAAAATTATCGACGATTAAACAATAAAAATAACTTAAATCAGAAGCAGACCTTTTTGATTTAAATTATAAATTTAAAATGTAGACTTAAAACATTTGGATATTTAAACTAAAGCTTAAGGGTCATATGTAAATATAAATTCTATATAAAAGATATTTTAGGAACAGCTTAATATCAGCTTGATATTCTTCCCAATTAAACACAAAAACGAAGTATTATTGATGTTCAATCGATGCAAATACCTTAAATCTCGATTGCCCCGGATTAAGCTGTTATTTTTGACCTCCACAACAGGTAATTATTGGTAGTTCTTGGATGCTAAATACGCAAGATCGAAGTAAAAACAGAATGAACTTTTAATATGCATTTACGTTCTTTTTTTCTTTGCAGCCTCATTGTTTTTTTTTTTTAGCAAAATACGCCTTGTATGAGTTGACAGTTCGTTTTAAATCAGCTTTTATGGCACAATAACAAAAGCCAAAAGGCACAAAAATTTCAGTTAATATTGATTTTCCCCAGTCCCGATCCCAAATTGAGCGTAAAAGCCAGCAATCAGCTGTTGGCGGCATCGACATCGGCATCGGCTAACGACGAAGCGGCGAAGCGACGAAACAACTGCGACGCGATATAATTGTTTTTGCCAATAAGAATCGGGCTTAGTGCGAGGTGGCATCCGAAAGATACAGGAACGGAGCGGCAACGACAGCGGCAACGACATCTCGGATAGACAGGAAGAACCTCTGGCGGCGGGCGGCATGGTCTTCTTCAAGTTTCTGAAGAGCAAACTGTAACGTATCTAGGCCCGACGACAACAGATCACCAGCTCACGACAAAAAAGATACTTTAACAAAAAAACACAAACGCCGAGCGACACAAACAATGCGCGAATCTCAGGCGTAAGTATCGGCGGCAGCGGCTCGGGTGTGTGGGCGTGGGCGGTCGCTTGTTTACGTCTAGGAAGTATCTGAGGCTGAATCTGAAGCTGAATCTGGGTATCTGGCCGATATATATGAATGGAATGTGTGCGGGGGGGCGGGCGGTCGCGGCATTAGGCGCGGACACGGCTCGACATCCGAGCCACATGCAAGAATCTGGGAACCAGACTGCGACGGAGAGCCCGATACTCGTGCGGATTGAGATACAAACAGAGAATGGGGCGAGCAAAACACAAAACACGAAAACAGCGAACGCGGACGGAGTATCTGTGTGCGAGTGAGTGGCGGTGGTGGTGTGCGTGTGTGTGATTATGCTGCCGTCTGGACATCAGATAATGCGAATTATATTCCGTTTTTGTCTCGTCATGTTTGGGCCAGCGAGCGAGCGAGCGCGCGCTTGTATCTATCAGATACACTAGCCGAAAATATGTGCGGAATGCGCGCCGCCGCGTTTTCGGATATTCGGAGTTTCGTAGGTTCGGCGGTTTGGAGGTTCGACCGAGTGCGCGGCTGGACCGCGCTTCAATCGCATCCGGACGGCGTCGAGGTGAGCACACACGTTCGTCCACACGCCCGCCAGTCACCGAACTCCGCCATGAGGTACCGTTGATTGCAGTCATCGCCGCCTTTGCTTATCTGGCGGTTAAGCTGGTCGTAAACCGCTGGATAAACCAAACAAAAGGCCCTAGAGATAATGCACAAAGCACAAAATGCTACTGCAATAGAGAGCGTCGAGATTACAGGGATCTATCGCTCAAGTGACCTCCAGAAAATAAGCAAAAAAATATAAAAAGAACAACAAAAAAGTTCCAGTCAAAGTGATCGTTAATCTAAACTTCAGTTTGTTTATAATGAAGTAAAGTAGGAGCCCAGAGATAATGCTCTCCAATAGGAATCGCGGAGAGTACAGTGATATATCGCTTATAAGATCTAAGCAAAAAATATAAAAAGTGCAAGAAAAAAATGAGGGTTAAAGCGAACGTTAATTTAATCCCCAGTTTCTTTAAAATGAAGTAAAGTAGGCCCAGGAAAAGATAATAATTTCTATATTAATTCCATTATAAAGTAGAATAAAATACAGTATTTCTTTGCTTAGGAATCCAACTAATTTTCCCTTAACTTCCCTTCCTTGCAGTTCCCAATTTATGACGAAGACGAATCGCCTGGTGGTACTGCGGCATGGCGAAAGCACCTTCAATATAGAGAACAAGTTCTGCGGCTGGCACGATGCCCCATTGAGCGAGTTTGGTGAGTTTTGAGGTGATATCAAAGTGATATGGCTGACCTTACTGTATCCCTTTCTAGGCATCCAAGAGGCTCTGACGGTGGCCATTCCTGCCATCAGCCAGTCGCAGCTAGAGTTCGATGTCGTCTACACCTCGGTGCTGAGCAGATCCCGCCAGACCGCCGAGCTGATCCTCAGCAAGATCAACTGCGCCTACGTGCCGATCAAGGAGGACTGGCGTCTGTGCGAGCGGCACTATGGCAACCTGACGGGGCACCGCAAGCGGGAGATAGCCAATCGGTATGGGGAGACCCAGGTGCAGGCCTGGCGGCGCGGCTACGACTGCATACCGCCGCCCATCGAGGAGGACAACCGCTACTACTACACCATCTGCAGTAATCCCATTTTCGACGAGATTCCGGCGGGCACGTTCCCGTTCTCCGAGTCCCTGCACATGTGCGTCGACCGAGTGGGGCCCGTCTGGCAGGAGGTCAAGCAGGAGGTGCTCAAGGGCACCCGAGTGCTGATGTGTGTTCATGGTACGGTGGCCCGAGCCCTGGTTCAGCACATCGAGGGTGAGTCTAGGAACTTGATTTCTGGTAACTTCAAAATCTAAAATATCATTAAAATATTATTTAATTAATAGATTAATGCCTTATTTTAATGTTAGTTTAACTATTTAATTTATGTCCTTAATTAATCCTTATTTATCCTTCACAGGCATCTCCAATGAGGCCATTGAAAAGGTCAACATTCCCAACTGCGTGCCGCGAGTCTACGAGTTCGACTTGAATACGGGAGGCTTGGTGGGCGCCGCCATTAATCTGGGAGATCAGGAATATATAAGGCGGAAAATAGCCCAGGTAGCCGCCATCGGTGACTGATTGCGGGACACTCCGTTCGCCTAGGATTAACGCATATATGTATACTTAGTATATAGTCTTCCCCTCTAACGTGAGCCCTTTGGCCAAGTCAGAGAAGCTCGAGTGTTAAGGATATCATAAAATTAATTTATTATTTACCCATCTGATATTTTTGGCCAAAAATATACCAGTTATTATAAAGGATTATATAGGTTTATTATGTCTGCAAGTTTAAGTAATTCAGAGCTATAGTTCCAAGGAGTTGGAAGAATCCCCCGACCTTTCCCTTAACCAAGAGCACAAGATGTTGAGTTACCAAAGATACATATATTTTTTACGATTATTTCCAAGCATCAATACTTAGTCTAGGATCTAGTAAATGCGATCTGTAATACTTTTTAGTTGGTGCCACAGCCAGGGGCAGTCGGTGCACTCAATAGTAGCTCGGTTCGTTGTACAGAGGACTCAGGTTGTTGGGCAGGATGTAGATGTCCTCGGGACGACCGTTGAACACGAAGGGGCGCTTCAGGGATGTCAGCTTGGAGTCCTGCTGGGGCACCGGCATCGAGGCGAGGCCGAAGCTCTGCGGGGAACCCCCATAGCCGCCCACCGAAGGAGACGACGACATGGGCCTGAAGGGATTGCTGGGCGTGGGTGGTCGCATTCCAAAGCCACCTGGGGACAGTGATCCCAAGCCCTCGCCCGGGGATCCATCAACCTGGTAGATCCCCGAGGGCTTGCCGTTGGCCAGGAAGTTCACGGGCAGGTTAAACACGGATCCGTAGGCGGAGAACGAGGGCATGGGCTGGTAGGTGAGCAGCGGCGAGAATCCTCCGCCAAACGGAGCCGTCGGCATATTGGGCACAAACATGTACGGCGTCGGCGGCAGCCGGACGTAGTAAATGGGTGAGTTGCGGGCGGGGGACTGATGCCCACCGGTCGGACGCCGTCCGCCTGCCGATCTCGACATCACCACATCCTCGAGGTCGTTGCTGGCACCTGCTGGAAAGGCGGGGTAGAACATATCCGGCGCCAGGTAGAGGGGAAATGGGATGAGCACCGGCTGGGCATAGCCAATGAAGGGCAGCATCTTGGGCATGGCCTCGTAGGGATTCGGGGGAATGCCCTGGGCAGCGGCATACGAGCTCCAGGGATAGTTGGCGGTGCTGGGCAGCCTGGACTCCTGCTTCGCCTCCTGCAGCAGTTGGTAGGGATCGTGGTCTTCCTCTTCCTCCGACTTCAGATCCTGGTGCTCGTCCTGGACATACTGCTGGGCATGGATCTGCTGCCCAGCCTGCTGCTGTGGCTGTCCAGCCTGATGCTGCTGCTGCTGCAGTTGGAGGACTGGCTGGCCCTGCTTCTGCTGGCTCTGCTTCTTCACCAGCTGCGCCAGATTGGCTGCCATCGACTGGGCCACCAGCTGCTCCAGCAGCAGCAGGCCGAGGAAGACGCTCCACATGTGGTTGCCCATCTCCGGTGGTAACTGCAAAGTGATCATTGGGGTTGAGAATCCACTGCTGCTGCCGCTGATCTCCGCCTGACCCCAAACCAGTGAAGCCGATTTGCATGCCTCGAGCTAGTTTCTCACACTCCAATTGCGCAACGAGCGGATTTTCCACCGATTTTCTCTGAGGTAAGCAACGGAAAAATGTGGCCAGCACCTGGGTTTACCACGGCTGGTTAGGATTGGGGCGGGGAAACTAGCTCTCGGACTGGGGAGACTATATATTATTATATGTATATAATAATTCTGCATTAAATGTGAGGGTCTTTGAAAATAGTTAACAAATTTCTTTAATTTTTTTTTTGCTATTTGTATCGTAAATATTGAGAAGAAATTCCTGACCTAGGAAAGGTTATTCTCTATATATCTCCATAGCCTTAAGTCCCCTTGAATCTACTTAAGTAGCCTTTGATTAAGATGTTCTCTTTTGTAATTGACTAAACCTTTTTTTAACCATCTTAGAAATAACTTTTTAAATCGTTGATTTATCAGATCCCATAATTATTAAGTGATTTCAAACTAAGGACAATAAAATAGATGGAAACTCCTCTAAAATCAAATAAAACAAATAAGAAATAACTAAATTGAGACTCATCAAATCCCATAGAAGCTGAACCTTATGTCTTACAAAATATTAAAATCAAATAAGCTTGAAGCTCTTAATTTTTTTAAATATTAAAACCAAATAAACTTAATGTTCTTAATTTTGTATTACCTTCTTAACTTTCAAAGACTTTAATTAATTTATTAATTATTGCAAAATTTTCACACTTTCCCTTACTGTCACTTTCTCCACCATCTCCACCTCCTCCTCCACTTTACCTTGTTCACAGCAAATAGACTTAATGGGATCAGAGTCCTGCTACGGGATGCCAGCGATTCCAGCGATTCCAATGGGGGGGCCACTGCTTGGCAGGCGCGTTCAACTGGAAATGAGTGTGATCGCGGCCAGAATCGCCGCTTTATATATGGGCCTGGCCAGAATCCGCGCGCATTCCCAGTGGCTTCAGCTGGCTGAGTGGCTCTCTGTCGACGTTGACGGCGCTGCGCATGCGCAGAAGTTAAGTGCGCGGCCGCAAGTTTGTTTGCATTTGCCAAGCTGTTCTCAGCGATCTGCGGGCCATGATTTGGTGGTTCTGTGGCAAGTGATAAATCGGCTAATTGCTGGCGGCTTAAACTCTCTGGCTTAATTAGCCTCAGCCCTCGAAGCGAAACCTGGTAAAACATCTGCAAGTATCACATTGTGGGCACAGGCGCTAGTAAACATGGACGTGGACATGCAATTGCTGGTGGAAATCGCGAGCAATGTTAATTACCTATGTCTTAAGCACAAGTAACAAGTAACCCTCCGAGCAACGCCCGCGATTATGCATTTTAATTTTTATGACAGCGCAAAAGAACGCGACGAGTCAGAGATGGAGTCGGAGATGGGCTCATTAGTCAATGATATCCGCATGGCATTCCATCTAGCGCCCAGCACCTGCTGCTGCTTCTGCTCCTGAAGATCTTAACATCTAAAGATCTCTTCCCAGTTGCATAATTGGGCATAATTGTGCGATTGCATCGGCGTGCCTACATATTTAGTGTGTGCATCTTTATTGTCCGCATAACGATTACCCGTCCAACCCCGGTGTGAGTCAAGGCGAGCGCCAGAGCTCCCTCCTCGCGCGGAGCCATCTGTCAAACAGGTCATAATTATGGCAGGCACAGCGCTCCAGATGGGCAGATAAGCCCTCCTCCTGATGCTGCTGCCGGGCATTATTAATATTCTAATATGAATAATTTGTTTATTTGTCAAAGCCATCGGCGTTGGCGCCGGCGTTGAGATTAGACCAATAATAAATTACGCAGCTAATTAAGCGGCTCCTGCAACTGCAACTGCAGCTACTGCCACTTCAGCGACATCCACGCAGATGCAAAAGATACAGATACATGCCGCAGATTGCGGCGGCTGCAAGAACAAGCGACGACAATAATGAACGGTTCGTGTTGTATGTGTGTATTACACCAAGCCCAGGCCCTAGTCCAAACCCCAAAGCCAGGCCTGGCCTGGCCAAGCCCCAAACCCCATGCCACACGTAATTAGCCTTGGAATGTCCTTGTGCACGTGACTAGCCCCGCGAGGATCGCCGATCGCCCGTCGCGGGAGGAGGCAGGAGGCGTCGCTCTGGTGTGGGGCTAAATATAAAACGCGCGTGCCTGCGGATCATCAAACTTGGCCACTTTCCTAACGAAGCCACGTTAGGTGACAATGTCGCCGCTACACTGGCAAAAAACGGATCCTAAATCAAGTTAAGTTAAGTTCGGAGGGGGCTCTACCTTGCATTATAATTTATTTAATTTTTTTAATGGGAAATTAATTTGTTATAGTGATTACACCAGTTTACAAAATGAAAAAAAAAAAATGCTCCAAGCCTGTTGATGTGAAATTCTGGTAGAGTTGAACCCCCAGATCACGAAAATGGCTTTAATTTTTTTTTCTATGGACACGTTTTTTTAAAGATTTTTTAAAGTTTTACCCAAAAAAAATTTGCTCAGTTTACGTTTATTATTTCATAGCTCGAGTTGTATCCAACCAATTTACCTGTCGAATGTTTTATTTTAGAGGTAATGAACTAACCTTTCGATTTTAAAACACTTTATGTATATTGGATAAGTACTTTGTGTGCTACAGCTCGATAACTTGAAAAAAGTGGAAATTTCAATCCGTTAACTCAAATGTTAACGTGCTGCTAGCATCATAAAAACTCGGAAAAAATCCGTTGGAAAATCAAAACGTGTTTTTTTACAAAGATGATCGCCCAAAGTATCAAACAGGCCTACAACTCCAGAAATCCGTTGAAGAATAGATTTATCGTGGATTTTCAAAGTTAAGAAAATTGAGAAATTTTTTCAAATTTTTGGGCGGATGCCTACTAGATTAAATGTACAGTGTTGGACAACGCCTTTAGATGGCCTGTTAACTTTGCTAGATGTGATGAACTGTCGGATTTAGCTATAAAAAAATAGCTAAGTTTTGTTAAATAATCAAAAATTTACAAAATTATGTTGAAGTAAGATAAAAATTAAATTATCGCCTTTATATACATACAGCTATTGTGAACTAATTAGAAAGATGACCATTGTGGTGGTCTTTGTATCGATAAGAAGCCAAAAAATAGAGTTAGTAGGCCAGTATTATGCCTATTATATTCTATAAATATTAATCTTCAGTAAATAATAAGGATCTAATCAATATCCTGCTGTGCTCCGTAAAAAAAAATTATTGTAATAACAATCTGTTAAGTGACAAGACGGCTTCCTCCAAAGCATCGGCTTGTCGAATTTCATGGGACGCCTAAGACCGAAGCAAATATGTACATATTTATATTATCAAATATAAAAACATACCTTTGGCCTACACTCCGTTTGCTTAGGATTAAACGGCAAGACTCACAAATGCTATTCGGTGTCCATGGTTCGTCAAAGCTCGGCGAGACACGAAAATAAAGCATATACCGTTTTTTTGATTTACTATCAAGGGGTCGAAAAGTACCTTTCTGTAAGAATTTACCGCACATATAACAAAATATGTTTGGATCATTTACACAGGTCAATTTTTTCGATGTATCCATTGCAAATATTCAAATTCGAATAAAAAAAATAGCAAATTTGACAGAACATAAGACTTAAGGATTCCCGCCGCCCTTGAAATGAAAAAAAACCGATTTCCTAATTGAATGAATAGGTTAAAATCCTGACCACATTTCAACTAAAAATCGGGAGTAATATTGATTTGAAGGGGGCGCTCTTGTACAGAATACTCCTGCTATATTTTTTCTTCAGAAAAAAGTTTGTTTTTATACCACGTTTTATAGCCGCGAGGCCGCATAACCCCTTAATGGTACCAATGAACCAAATCAATCATAAAGACGATTATTTAATTTTTATCTTACTTCAACCACCACCATAGTCATCTTTCTAATTAGTTCACAATAGCTGGATGTATATAAATGCGATAATTTAATTTTTATCTTACTTCAACATAATTTTGTAAATTTTTGATTATTTAACAAAACGTAGCTATTTTTTTATAGCTAAATCCGACTGTTCATCACATCTAGAACAGTTAACAGGCCATCTAAAGGTGTTGTCCAACACTGTACATTTAATCTAGTAGGCATCCGCCCAAAAATTTGAAAAAATTTCTCAATTTTCTTAACTTTGAAAATCCACGATAAATCTATTCTTCAACGGATTTCTGGAGTTGTAGGCCTGTTTGATACTTTGGGCGATCATCTTTGTAAAAAAAACACGTTTTGATTTTCCAACGGATTTTTTCCGAGTTTTTATGATGCTAGCAGCACCTTAACATTTGAGTTAACGGATTGAAATTTCCACTTTTTTTCAAGTTTATCGAGCTGTAGCACACAAAGTACTTATCCAATATACATAAAGTGTTTTAAAATCGAAAGGTTAGTTCATTACCTGTAAAATAAAACATTCGACAGGTAAATTGGTTGGCAACAACTCGAGCTATGAAATAATAAACGTAAACTGAGCAAATTTTTTTTGGGTAAAACTTTAAAAAATCTTTAAAAAAAAAAGTGTCCATAGAAAAAAAAATTCAAGCCATTTTCGTGATCTGGGGGTTCAACTCTACCAGAATTTCACATCAACAGGCTTGGAGCATTTTGAGTGTAAACTAGTGTTATTTGATATGTATTTTTTTTTTTGTACAAAATAATTAAGTTAAGATTTTTTTTAAATATATTTCTTCTCCCTCGATTCTCTTTGTGTAAAATTGGCATTGCTTTCGTCGTATCGGCATTCGGAACGTAAACAACTAACAGCTATCAGGCTACAAGGGTTCATTAACACCAACTGACAGCCTGGACACAAACATGGCCCAAACAAAATGCCGCAGTTGCTGCTGCTTCTGCCGGCCACTACGGCGGGTGCTGATGGCCAGTACTACTTACTTACTCGTATTTAAAAGGCTGAAGAAGCTCTCGTATTAAATCATCATCAGTATCAGCATCATCGTCATCGCTCTCGGCTCCCTGGATCCCGGCCCCCGACACACTCGCTCGAGCATGGCCCATCTAAAGTAAACCACTTTTATTTTTTACACTAAAAGAGAGGGAGATATAAAAAGAAATCGAAGCCAAGAAGACGGAAGATCAACAGAGGGAACTGGGTCACAAGCGGCACGACCGCCACCGCCGGCCGAGAATCTGAATTATTGAGGACCGAAAGAACCCCTCAGGAAGTCGCCCTCCTCCAGACGCGGGCTAAGTACACAAATTACGCGGCGAATATTAGGACTGAATACACGTACAGACAAAGAAGTACCCTCTACAGACGAAAGCTATACTTACTTCAACTGAAAGGATTCCGCAGTCTCAACTACCCGACTATTCCAGCAAGGAACCCTAAGCCCCACTTAAGATATCGCCCCCACATGGGCCGCCGCACTCAGCTACTTTCTTTAACTGCAAACAACTGAAGAACCCCTGCAAACACATACATCTTCAGAAGCTTAATTGTTGAGCTTGCAATTTATTTATTGCCAATTCCATTGACACAATTAACGAACAAACAATTGAGAACTGCGATTCAGTGAATACTTCCATGAATGAAATACTTGCTTATCTGTCGATACTCCCATTAGTTTCAGTTGTACCTCTCATAGGTTCTTTGATAAGAGGCGAGAAAAGAGATATCTCTTTTTGCTAGAATGGGTTTTAATTGAGAAAAGTCCGATGACGAGGTGGCCGAGAGGTTAAGGCGTTGGACTGCTAATCCAATGTGCTCTGCACGCGTGGGTTCGAATCCCATCCTCGTCGAAAGGAGAATTTTTGTTATAATATATTTTCGTTTAATTCTATTATTTTGTTAATTATGGCTCACAAAAATCGCAACTCACCAAATTAAAAGAAAGCCCGTCTTGCTCTAAAGGATATACTTCAGAAAAAAAGATATTTCTTAAAAAAAAAACTAAAAGGGTTTTCGACGAGGATGGGATTCGAACCCACGCGTGCAGAGCACATTGGATTAGCAGTCCAACGCCTTAACCACTCGGCCACCTCGTCCGGTGATGCGCCTTAGTCCAACGCCGCACTAGTCCTGAGCGAAGCCAAAGAGCACGTTGTTATCGACAGCAAGCAGTGTTAACAGACAATAGAACATTGTAGTTTGGCAAGTAAAATAATAAAATCAATTAATTAGTAAATGTTTTATTAAGTAGAAAATGATTTTAGAAAATAAGCTAATATTTAATGATTAAACATATTTAATTCAGAGTAAATAAATACGAGGTAAAGGTCTGAGTGCAGCACATTATTATTAACAGCAGCCAAGCAGTACTTGCTAGCATTAGAACATAAATTTGTGTATGTGAACTGCTTTAGTATTTATTTATGTAGTTTATTTAACTATTTAAACCTGAGAATTTTATGTTTTATTTATTTATCTAAGCATCAGCATCTACAGTACTAAAATGTGAATTTAAATGTCTCTTCCTGAGAACAAACTGCCAGCACTAAGAACTGTCTGCCTTGGCACACTGCTTGGTGGCAAAGCAAGCGGTGCACGAAAGCAGCATTTGGCTCCCAAGGCCGCATGTGACGAGGTGGCCGAGAGGTTAAGGCGTTGGACTGCTAATCCAATGTGCTCTGCACGCGTGGGTTCGAATCCCATCCTCGTCGTGTTCTATTTTTGGATATTCTTTCTTTTTTTCAAGTTATTTTACCTTTTTTCTGCTACTGTTAACTAAAAATAGACGGAGAGACAATGCTCTGGAAACCGAGATGCTAATCACATTTCAGTGAAATTAAATTTTTACGGCCTCGCCTGCAGACTCGTTATGGCCAGTTTGGGCAGTATAAAAACGCAATGAAAATAGATACATTGATAACAGCTTAAGTGTCGCCATTGGATGATCTCTGGCCCGGCGATAAGATGGGATATGTGGAGGATGCTGGATGCTGACTAGATGGATTCCCCGGAACCCAGGTTTATTGACACCACGACCATCGTCACGGAAAGGGCATCCCAGAGCAGAGTGTGGCCATTAATGGCTCGTTTCTGCTCTCAAGGTCGGGCCAGATGGGTTTGGCCGTGGGCCGAATAAACATTATTTTTGCGAACCATCAGGGGCCGCAGGCACCGCTAAAGATGGCAAATATTTATGGACAATGCCCGCACTCACGAAATTAAATTCCAATTGAAATAATAGTTCGCTATCGCGGCCTCTGGTGCGCAGCCGAAACAATATAAGCCGTCGTGGTAATTAACGTTGTTTCCAATGATTTCTTTCTCTCTCCCGTCCGTTTTGCTGGCTAATTAATGCGTTTAACGCAATTACAATACAAACATCGGGTTATATGGTATACTATAGTTTCCATTGCGTCTGCTTTTCCTTTTTACTGGCCAACTGGTTTCCAATTACTAAAACGAACTTCTCGATCATTAATGTGGAAAAGCCAAAGAATTTTCTTCGCCATTTGACGGCCGGCGACGTGTTAAAATCTTCCAGCCACTGGAAAAGGCCATAAAGCCATCATTAAGCAACCAACTCAATCCGTATATCAATACATCGCTTGCTCTGATTGTTGTTTAGGTGGAAAGTTTTGCGAATTGACTTTATGGCGGGCATAAATCCGAGGATCGAAGAGATCTATATCAGATTGTAATATAGCTTAAAGTGGATTAAGGATAATTACTTGAAGATTATCTTAAGTATTCTATTTTCTAATCAAAACTAAAGAACAAATCCAATTCAGTTGTTAAGCCAATGACATAACAAACGTAACTGGACTTTAATTAAGCGGGGATTCCCCTCAACTGTCGCTTTGACAACTCTCTTATTTACCCAATCACTCACTCTTGCCTTCTGCCACAAGAGCTCTTTCTCCGAAGCACTCGATGCTTTTGGTTATGACTCAATAGACCCACTCCAATTGGCAGCCAATCGCCCCCGTTCGGTGGCCAGTGCTGCTCCGCCCATTTGAACCTGCCGTGCTCCCTGCCCCCGGGGACTTTCACAATTCCCGCGAAGAATTCGCTAAACGTTTTGGAACGGATGAGCAAATATTGAATTTTGCGGCTGACAATCTACCGATGGCCGGTGCATGGTGGCTGGTCTTTTCCTTTCGTTACACTTTTCTTTTGTGTGCTCCACAAATATTTGACTTTCGATGAAAGTCTCGAGCGCGCAGACGTGGAGGCAGCCTGACCCCGATCCAGCCGGGAGCCAGCTCTCAGAAATGCCAAGTGCACAAATCGGGATGGTTAACATTGCGTTGCGTAAGCCGACAACTTCATTCCGAGTGCATTGCCGGCAGGTGAGATGGACTGATCCGATGCTTGGTTGGTGTCCACCACATGCCAGACGCACCAAGCACCCCGACCAAGAGTGATAAAAAGCCAACACTGGGCGACAGACAAAGGCCCAAGTGCCTGAGTCAGTTTTATGGCCAGTATGCGGGTTTAATGAACCTGCGAATTTATCGACAATAAAAGATTCGCTATAATTGGCCCATATATAACCGCTGCGATTTAAGCCAACTGATTAGTCGTCTTAGCTGTGACGTAGTGCGGCTCGCCGCGGCTGTGGGTGTTCCCGCCATTCATCTAAATGGATCCCGCCGTCGTGTTGTTGTCTCTTTATAAGCGGCTAATTAAAACGTTCGTTGCCAATGTAAATGAAGCCTTAGACCCCTTAGACATCAGACGACGCGGCGTGCTGGCGAATGCTTAAAAATTCAGTAGCCAAACACGCAAGCGCCAGTAGCCGCCAAGAGTGTGTGTCTGTCACTCTTGGCCCGAAGACCAAGACAGAGCCAAGAGACTGAAACCGAGACACTGACTCTGACTGAGGGACTGACACTGGTTAAATGGGCCTGGATGGGCTGGCCGATGCTACACAGGGGAAAATTATAATATCTACGTGTACTATATGAGGAGAGTTCCTTATGGGTCTGTAAAAGGTGTTTATGGTTTGTTTGCTATTCTAATAACTTTTATGCAAATATGGTTTAAGCAATGACAGAACAATGGGATTTTCCAACTACAGACAAAACGATCGTGTACTTTTGTTAGAGAATCAACGAGCTACTTAGTCTTAGACTTAGATTGATAGTTTTTCAGCATGCTTATTTTAATTCCTTACTTAGGCTTAAACGTTGTATAGGAAAAAAGAAAAGTCCACAGAAAGTGAAATCAAAGAAAGCTTGTCTAAATTCTGTAATTATTAAATTCTTTAGTTGTTTTTGTGACAGTGCACAGCTGTCTGTCTGGAGACCCGTGCCCGTGCCAAAGCCATCTACTCGTATTGCTTCCGTCAGCATTAAACATATTACTCTTAATAATGCCTAAAACTCGGTTCGCACACACGGCCGGCGCTGGAAATGAGACAGATACAGATGCACACGGAGGCGCTTCAGATACAGATACAGCTATATATATAGATGCTCGGCAGCTTGTTCGTGATTTGTGTTGTCTAATAGTTAACAATTACAATTACTCCTGGCCTGGCCCGGCCCGGCCGATCCGGCCTGATCTGCCCGTTGTTCTTGCAGCTGATGCGTGCAGTTTGGCTGTGAGAACGAGTCGATACTGGCATCTGGAAGAGAGTCCATTTGGTCTTGGCAAGATAGCTTCCATTTGGCACATGCGAGAGCTTACGCACTTCAACACACACTTGAGAGTCGGGAGGGGCGGAGGCCTAATTGCCGGCAGTTGCTGCCACGGCTAATTAATATTTAAAAGTGTCTTACATTACACGGTCGTCAGAAGTCAGAAGAGCTGTGCTTTTCCAGCATTGCCTGGCATTGCTGGTAGTGTTATGTCACTCGCTTTGTTCGGGCCCCGAATTTAGAGAGTCTGTGTGGGGTCTGGAGCCGGTGAAAGATGGTGGGAAAGTTTGGGCTTGTGGAGTGGAAATGCCTTTATATAATTGCTAGTTGCTTTTACTTGTTTTAATTAGCAGGTCGTAAAACGGTGCCTCGAAGGGAAGTGATTTAATTAAAGCCCAAATTCGCCTACATTTCGCCATAATTCATGACAATTTTCACTGCGATTTATGGTGGCTATATGTGGCTCATTGGGTCACTGGTCGCTGGTCGCTGTCTCCTGCTGCAAGGTCGAGGTACACCTCTTTCAATCACCTAGCAGCACACACACCACACACCCAATTAGCATCAACAACTCACGCAAAGGTGTTTAGAAGAAAAATGCCTCGAACACCATTCGCCGCCATTCGTTCCAATTAAATTATGATGAGGGCCAAAACGCAGACATCCCTTGGAGCGGCACACGCACATCGCTCTCCGACCTGGAGAGCTGATCTGCCTGGTGGCCTGTCAATAAGCCAGACTTTGGCAAGTAGACCCTACCTCAACGAGGGCTTCGTGTTACCGCCAACGGCTTTTGTTGTCGTAGGTTCATTTGTAACTAATTTGTGCACAATATTGGAAAGACAAAGGAGCTGTCAGGCAGACCTGTCTCGGAGTCAGAACCAAGCCCTTAACCCTCTGGGCAGCTCCAGCATTAATGAGAGTCACCAGCAGGTTCCTTAACTTCGTATTTAATTGATATGTTTTACATTTAAATACTTCTTCGTGGGGCTAAACGAAATTGAAATTATTTAGCATAAACTCTTGATTTATTAACTCTGAGAACGTGGCTTAAAGGAGGCATAAGTCAAACAAATCTAGCATTATATATCATCTAAAATAAAGGAATAAGATAATCATAATCAAATGAATCGGGCCAATTAGTCTTGAAGCTTTTGTTAGCCAATCAAAGAGAGTAAAGATTTAAATCTATGCAAATACATACAAATTTGAGCTTTGTTTTGCCAAAAATTAGCAGGCCAGCTTCCAGAAATAATCTTAACCCACAAAATACCTATTTAAGTGGACACTTTTTCATATTTCAACTGGCTTTGCCGAGGGTTAAGGCGGCTAGCCGTCGCGGCAAGGTGTAATCCAATCGAAAGCCGACTGACTGGTCATTTGGTGTTGGATTTCCTGCCCAGTTCTGGTCTCGGTCTCGGGGAGTCGAGAAATGCCAGAGCCTGATGAATTTGTTAAGCGAATGGCGGCGGCAAATGGGGAGCAGGCAAATCCCACCAAGTGCAATTGCCAACTGTAACAGTAAGTGGACAAACAATAAACTGGCTAATTTATGGCCCGCTCATCATCCGAAGATCATCTGCCATCCGGCAACCAGTTGGGCATCTCAGCATCTGCATTGGAATCGGCTTGGACCTCACACAATAATAAATCCAACACCGGCTCAGCTTCGGCTTCGGCTCCGCCAAGTGAACGCTCGCACTTCCAGTGGCTGGCCGCCGTTGATGACGACAGAAGCAGCAACAGAGGCAGCAGCAGCAGTGGCAGTGGCAGCGACGTCGACCGACTGATTTTTGATTTAAGAAGAAAAGGAGAAAAAAACAAATTACAAACTGTTCGCAGCTCTCATTTATTTGCCGCACTCCGAGGCGTTCACAACGTTCAAAAGTTAGCGCGCTCGAGCTGAAAAAAAAACCAAACCGAAGACGTCGGCAAAGCAGTGCAAGGAAATTCCAATGGGAACGCGAAAAGTGTAGATTTAGTAACGTAAAATTGAAAATAAGCAACCATAAAAGTGATAGAACGTGCGCATACCATTAAGCATAAATTAAACTCCATAATTTATTCAAGTAACAAAACGAGCGAGCAATCAGTCGGAGAAAAACAATCAGCATCTTTCGTTGAAGGACACTTGAGCCATAAATTTACAATCAGCAAATATAATTAAAGAAACTACGCAATAAACCGGCTGCTGCAGTTGCAACCATTTAAAGTGAGTGCGATTAGAAACGTTAATTCATTTGCATTTATTAATAAGTTTATAATTGCGGCCCGTCCGCATCGAGTTCGTTGCCTAGGTCTTTTGTCTGCAACGAGTTCGCCGCCTAAGTCTTTCGTCTTTCACCTGCCGGCTAGCGGCTAGCCGCTAGCTGCGAGCGTGATATGATTAATCACATCCACACATCCCGCATCATCGGCAGATGAGGCCTCCCATTATGCGGCGGCCCAGGCGCAGAACGAAAACGACCTTGGCAACGATGTTGATCCAACAAGCGGCGCGAAAATATAAAGAACAAAAAACGAGCCTTAGATAATTGAAGTCAGTGAGTGGACAAATTAAATGAAGTTTTCAAGTTTCTGGTTCCTGAACTGTGTGAACTGCTGCCAGCCATTAGGCATCGTAGAGCCACCGCAGCAATTAAACTGTAATGAGCCCAAGTGTGTGGTGTCTCTCGGCAAATACTTACATACATACATATGAATGTATTTCTGGCATTTCGTTTTTTGTTCTATTATCACTGGGATAGCCGATCATATATCATGCGGGGCCCGTGATCAGTCAACAAAGCAAATTCAAACTTTCTGCAATTTATCTCAGATAAGTTTTGTGGGTCTTTGATATAGCCAAGTCGGGTGTTATAATTTTGATCAGAAGTTTGTAACACATTAAATGAAAACATTGACCTATTTATTATTACAAAAATATTATTAAATATTATTGAGACTAATGCAGTTAATAGAGGTCCTATACTTGTAATAGAAGAAGGAAACTATAATAAATATAGAATAATTTATTGATCAACATCACTAGACGAATATATTAATTATTTAATTAACTAGCCCAGTACCCTTAATACTAGCTTGAAAAATTCCCCATCGTGAGAGAGAGATTTGCCGATCCTGTTTGCAAATCTCTTTCGGATTAGCCAACTATGTCTTATTAATTGTATAGGAAAATTAGGGAATACTGGGTGCTCTGTCTTCATCTTTGCTTTCTTATTAAATTTTTCTTTCTACTTTGTAATTTGGCATGAAAGGGTATCCAGACTTCGGCCTTGCCTTTCTCGTGTCCATTTCATAGGGTGTAACCAAAAGGGGGCGCCACCGAACTAAACGCTCCAGGCAATTATTCCAGACACTGGAATTAGACAAATGTCTATATTGGTGGTAAAAAGAAAAAGAAATATGCTAAAGCGATTTGCATTCCGCGGACAACCTGTTGAGGCGGGGGGCCGATTCGCCAACGCCCCTAGTTAGTCCCAAAATTCGTGTCGATCGGCTTGTTCTCCGCCGATCCTATGCAATCCAATCGCTGTCTTTTTCGGATGTGTTGCTGCGGCGATCAATTTATTTTTACAGGCTCATTAATCACTGAAGCGTTGAAATCCGCGCCGCCAGATGGCGCTGGACGCGCTCATTAGGGTAATTGCTCTGCCAGCGTCGCGTCGCTGCCAGCCCGCTGTCGGCGTCGCTTTGATTAGCGTGCATTAAATGCTTTCATTTAAATCAAATCGAAACCTGGGTGTGCGTGCGTGTGTGTTACGTGTGTGTGTGGGGGAACGTGAGAAACTTTACCATGTAAAGGCGAAACATTTTGCGCTTTGATGCGCACAGACAATTTATTTGTTATTAAATTATTCGGCTTTGGCATGTGACTTGCAGAAAATCGTTCTCCATTGCCCATTATTATTATGATTATTGCGAGCAGTCGACTTCGCCACTCCGTTTGCCACCCCATCGATCAAAGCCTTGGACAATCGGGCAACCGTTCGTCGAGTGGGGGCGTGGGTAGTGGCGGCACTCGACACTCGACACTCGATACTCGACTTTCGATGCCTTTTACCTTGACATCCTCTCACCTCTCACGCAGCGCGATAGCTACTACTTTTTTTGCCACATTTATCGATTGAAAAATGGTTTACATTCCAGATAAGATTTCCAGTGGCATTGGCTGGAAGTCGAGTTAATTTTAAGTGGGAAGTTCCTATTCCAAAAAGGGTATTGCCTTTATATTGTAAAAACAATCTTATTTTTGGGTATATGCAATCATATCTACAAACAATAGAAAAGTCATTATAATGCATTCTTATAAAATGATCATTCCGGATTTCAAAGACAAAGGAGTTGTAGACTCGACTGCCTTTACTTATTGTTAAGTTCCGTTTGTTATTTTTCATTTTAATTAAAAGTCAAAACAAGCTAGATAAAAAAATCATTGATTTATCATCCAGAGTAATTACTTTCCAATATAAAGTTATTATAATGAAATTATAGTTAACATTATTATGTATCACACTGACATATTTTTAATTACTTCTTTTTTTCTCTTTTTAAGAATGTCTCCACTGATTCCCTTGGCATCCCTGCTCATTTTGGCCAATTTGGTGGCAGCTCGACCCTACTCATATGGCCCAAGGTCGGAGGCGCCGCCCACCAGGCTGGCCAATCGCATTGTGGTGCAGTCCCCGTCGCTGGACAACCTGTACATGGACTATGTGGTCACCTCGAAGCCGCTGAACCTGCGCAAGTACAACAAGAACGGCAGTAAGACGAAAAAAACGAAAAAGGATTCGAAAATCTATTACATCCCCGTACCCCCACTGCCCTTTCGTCACATACCCGGCATTGGTCTGGACTATCAGCCCATGAAAATCAATCCCATTCTGCCGGAAGCGGAGGCGACACCGCCGCCAACGACCACGCTGCGTCCGACGACATCGAAGCCTGACTGGGACCGTTGGAGTCCCAGCAAGGTGCTGAGGGTGCAGCACCACAAGGACTACTACTTCAACGGTCGCCCCCACCGGCTGCAGGTGGCCCATGCCGGTCCCAAGTCCCGGCTGACGGCCTCCAACCTGAAGTCCAACTTCTACTATAACAAAAACATTATTTATTGATACATTTAGTTTAGTTTAGCAAAGAAAATAAACAAAACATACAAATAAAATCCAAACAATGGCTTTGCTTGGCGTTCGGTAAGCGAATACTCGTAAGCTGCTTTTGCGAGGGGAAATGGCCAAAACCTTTCAACTGGATCGCGTTTCCTATGAGCCAAATTGACAAAACCCCGCGGAATTGGGTCAAAATCGAGCGAAAGAAATCGAGAGAAGGGGCGCCAAGACCCGAAGCCATTAACTTTAATGATATCTGTATGGATCATGATATAATAGTTAAGCATCATTATTAAGACGACGGCTTCCGCATCGGTAGCAGCTCCAAATCATCTTCACGTGTGGCCTGGCCATCTTTCCGAGCCATTTAGTAAAAGTAATTACTGTCACCGTTGTCTCTCCAATGCCCCGAGTTGTGCAATAAATAATAATAAATAATATGGCCATTATTAAATGTGGCAGATCGAAGTGGGATCGAAGTGGCTGAATTTGGGCCAATTAGAAAATAGTTAAGTAAATGCAAATTTTGGAAATGCCCAGTGGAGTTGTGGAGTCAATTAGATGATGGGAAGCTTTCACCCCGTGAAAATCTACTGCGAATGCGTGAGAAAACCAAAAGACAGTCAAGCTTCGATACGGGTGATATTGGGATGGGGAAATGGAGTACAACGATGTAAATCAATAATATTTTTAAGTCATTATAAGCTGGTTATTAATGACATACATAAGAAGGTAGTTCTAGTCTCTCAAAATGCCAATAAACTTAAAAAATTTATATTTTAACTTTATTTTCTTACTCGATTTTACCACCTAATAAATATTATTTGAGCTCCTCTGTGCTCGCACTCCACTGTACTCTAAATTAAGGCCAAAATGGGCTTTTTGGCCTACAACCCGTTGCCACAACAGGGCGCCTAGCAGCGGCCGTCAATTTATTGAACAAATTCGTGGCTCCCGCCCAGTGGCCATCTTCTCTAGACCCTGGTTGTCCCAGCAGGCGGCTGGAGCTTAGCTTCAATTTTGAATTACTTTGACTGGAAACAATTGTCTCTTCTTCCCCCCTTTCGGAGCCATTGATAAATATATTTTTTTGTGAGGCAAGATGAGCGTCGAGGAGCGACCCCCGGCATTCGTGTGCAACGTGCAGCTGAATGTGGAGCCCTGCGAGCGGCCCCGGCTGCCACCGGGCTGTCCGCCGCCCCTTGAATCACGCAGCACAGAGTCGGAGCTGCAGAACTCGGAGGAGTGCTGTGTGGAGATGGAGAACGTCACGGTCAAGTTCCGGCTCTCCGACTCGGATATGGTGGCCCAGGTGTATCCGAACTGCATGACCCTCGCCGATGTGAAGCTCGACATTGCCCGCAAGTTTGAGGTGGATCCGAAGCTGCTCGTGCTCCGACAGGATGGCAACGTGCTCTGCGACAACCTAGCCATCCTCTCCACTGCCCAGGATGAGTACGGAATCCATGAGTTTCAGCTGGAGCTGCATGCCGATGCCAACGAACAGTCGGACAGTCGGACCTCGCTGCCCAAGTTGGATCTGGATGTTTACTTTGAGTGAGTACACATTTCTGCGGGTGCTGAGGATGCAACTACTCTCTTCTCTACGCAGCAAGCACCGTCTGGCGGACTTTATAACCGTTCACATCTCCGGCGAGGACACCGAGGACGGACAGCCCAAGAATGTGGTGGTGGAGATCGAGAATGCAGCGATTGTCAAGCCGTTTCTGTGCGGCTACCGGGATAAAGAGACCGGCAAGGAGTACCTGGATGCCTTCAGCCAGACGGGGCCCTACTTCGATAAGATAAAGTACAGGAAGTACAAGTCCAGGGATACGCAGACATGGGAGCCCAAGGAGAAGCTTATGGTAAGTCGCTGAAACAGTTCTTTAAAGGATTAGTAATTAAAATGCATTTCTTCTCCAGAACACGGCCCACGAGCAGTCCGTACAATGCCACCTGGATGGCATCAACATCATGTATGTGTCCGCGGCCAATGACTTCACCATAGTACCCGGCAAGTACCAGACCTTTGCCCAGAAGGAGCGAGCAGAGCGCAAGCTGGAGAAGATCCTGCTCATTCAGCGCAACTGGCGACGCTGGATCTTGTGGAAATACATCCACAAGCGGGCCAAGGAGTATCGGTGGGTAATCCTGCTGAACCAGGGAACTAAGTGTAATTTCCTTCGCTGACATGCTACTCATTTCCTATCTCAGTCGCCTGGTCCAGAATCGCGAGGACGAGGACGAGCGGTACGAGAAGTGCGTGGAGCAGCGCGTGGAACGGCACCGGGTGGTTAAGCAGTTCCCCCGCAACAAGGACGACTTCGATCTGCTCTTCGCGGAGGTGGCACGCTGGAAGAAGGCCGAGCTAAAGCGAATTACGGCCAACTATGAGGGCCCTGCCCGGATCGCCGAGGTGAACATCCTGCTGGACAAGGAGATCCAGCTGCTAAATGGTGTGGAGCGCCAGCGAAATCTCGTTTACAAGGCCATGGAGGACTTCCGCAATGACCAGCTGCTGAAGGAGATGGGCAAGCCCATTGAATGGATCGGCTACAAGGACTCTAAGATCCACATGGACCTCCTGAGCACGCAGCGAGTGCGTTTCCTCACCGAGATCTACAAGGATATGCGTAAGCCGCGCGGCAAGGAGGATCGCCTGAACTTCATTCGCCAAGTCATGGCCGTGATCACCGAGGAGACGTGTTATCCAAACTTTCCCGAGGTGGGACTCTGTCCTTTTATTTTTTATTAGTAATTATTCCTAAAACTTTATGACGAATCATAGCTCTTTGACCTTTTTGAGCGTGAGAAGAATCTTCTGCTTTACGCCAAGTCCTTTGATGTGGAAATTCTGCGCAAGCGCCAGACCATCCTCTTCTTCGACCTGATCAAGTTTCAGAAGGACAAGCCCAAGAAGAGTGAGTACTGATCCCGGATTCTTTTGAGCTTATCTAAGGTATGTTTCCCCAGGGACTCCCTCGCGCATGTGCATCGTCTGCAAGAAGGTCAAGACTTTTGCAGAGTTTGCAATTCGAACACGCCAGAGCCATGTGGATACCTGCAAGCACTGCTACTATCTTAAGGTGGGTTAAGGAGAGTCCTCCCAAGATTGATTAATTAACATGATACTTGCCCGCAGCTCACGGCCACCGAGAACACGGTGTACCAGTCCATCCTGCGCTGCATTCATCGGGATGAACGCAAACGCAAGTGCAGCACCTCGTTTGCCTTTGTGATGCAGCCAGACGATGTGCGTCACATCATAGACAAGATATGGCATGGACACTCGGCCCTCAGCAAGTCGGAGAATCTCAGTGAACTGAGGTAATTATCAAATACCTTTCTTAGCCCAGCTTAATCCTTTTCCTTCAGATTGCCGCGCTGGAACAAGAGCGATGACTGGGCACCTTGGAACTGCATTTGCCTGACCGAACGGGAGACACGGGATCACTACAAGATCGACGACATCGAGAAGGTGTACGACCCCAAGTTCATACTGCACATCAGCAATCTGCACATGCTGGCCCGCAGCCTGTTCCATACCTTGGCTGCCGTGGCCATCGAGTTCCAGGAGACAGGCCAGTGGTGGAAGGTGGGCATGAACAAGCAGCGCACCAGTCAGCTGGATGCAGTTTAAAATCTATCGCTTAAATTATGGGTCTGGCAGCGCTATTCCCTCAACTAAATATTCTTGCTTCTAAAATCGATCCTCTCGTCATTTGGGTTTAGCATGTAATTCAGCGCCTAATTTTACATTTACAAAATTTAAACAATTCAAATGTTGATCAAACATTACAAGGAAAATTATATAAAAACTACAACTGCAATTATTTGCTACTTGCAATCGCAATCGCCTTGAACTTCGCCTCCAAATACTGAACGCGCTTCAGTAGCTTGTCACTGGTGCTGAACTCATTATAGGGCACGGGGATAACATGGTAGCCACTCTTCTCCAGCAGGTCAAACGTCAGATTCGTAACGCCGCTGGCACTGCGATGCGTTCCGTGGCAAATGTCATGGAAATCGATGACCATCAGCGCCACCCTGAAAGCGGAAACCATGAATGAACCTAAGAACTTTCGCATTTAATGCTAACAATCGAACCTGATGGCTTTGGGATTCTCCTTATCCAGGGGCAGGGGGTTTCTATTAGCATCAAAGTGGCACAGTGAATCTGGAAGGGTTAATACTTAGTGAATTTCTATATTTGGATTGAAGAAAACTTGTTTCTTACCTATGAGGAAGCCCATTTTGCTGTCCACCAAGCTCTGGACATGATTGCTGGCCGGAAGCAGGCTTTTGAGGGCATCCAGCATGCCAGTGACTAGCACCTGCTTAGCCTTGGGATGGGCTATGGGCACCTGGAAGGCAGGACTGTCGGCGGCTAACTGCGGTCCCTTGTAATCCGTGGCCAAGAGCTGCGCATAGCTGTTCAGGTTGAGTAGCCTCATTTTGGAGGTTGCTGTGACGCCGGCCTTGTCCTTTTCCAGCTGCTCCAGGAACTCCGCGCTGCAAAAGTAATCAAAAAGGTGTGAAATCAAGGTATTTTCAAGGATTTCTTGATGTAAACACACCTTAAGACCGAAGACAGGTGGCTGTGTTCCACCAGTCCCAGCATAGTGAGAGACCACACAAAGTTCAGCCATTCGGATTGCTTGGTGAAGTCCTCACGCACTATGGACTTGACCAGCTTGCTGCTCACATCCTCCAGCTGGGCGCTCTTAAAGTTCAACAGGGCCGAGGTGAGGAAGTAGGCGCTGAGATCTTGCGGGCGGCAGATTTCACTATGTTTAAGCAGCCACTGCGTCAGCGATTCCAAGATGTCTGGGAGAAAGGGTTTATAAAATTTCGAATGGAATATATTTTGAGCTAAATGATAGCTAGCTCACCCAAATCCCGGTATCGCAGAATGCCCAGGCTGGTGAGTATGGATCCCACAACGGCGGACCTTTCCACATTCTTTGGCAGTGCCGCTTGCACATCCGCACACACCTTGGCGCCCAGCACCGAGTCCTGGAAGTTGAGCGTGGACATGGCGAACAGCACGTCCGCCGACTGCTTCAGATCCAGAGTCTCTGCGGCGCTGCTGATGTTGAAGGCCAGGGAGCGCAGCAGGGGAGTGCTGCGCCGCTTACGCTGGGCCAGCGTGCTCATCACCTTGACCATCTGGGGCAGACTGATGCTGGCGATCAGCTTGGCTGCCTCATCGTCGCCAGCTACACCCAAAACGGTGTTCAGATCGTCCGTGCGGAAGCCGGAAATCCGTTTGGTGTCGCCGACAGTTTTGCCATTGGTGGCGGCACCATTACTCTTCGGAACCGTGCGTCCTAGCATGCGACAGATGCGCAGGAACCTCGTGTCGTTCTCAAACTCCGAGATCTTCACCCGGTCGACGCTGCTCCACTCGGCCAGAATGGAGACAATCCTTAAGGCATGCTTCCGGGAGAAGGCGCTGTTGTTCTCGGTGATGGCCAGCAGTCCGTTGACCGTCTTGGCATTCACTATGCGGTCATCTATGTTACTCGAGGCACCGTTCTTCTTCTCATCCTTGGGGTTGTCATTCCGCAGCGACTCGAACGCAGCTGCGACCATTTGACCTGAGAATGGATTCGTGGTTAGCCAAAGTAAACCAATGAGAGAAGCTACCTACCCTTGGGCTTCTTGGCCGCCGCCTCAGCGGCCGGCGTGCGTGTTTCCGGCTCGACTGGATCCGCCGCCTGGCCGCTGGCGGCCAAAGAAACCCCCGCCGCCCGGACGTTGCTGCTGTAGGCCGCCCGGCGGTACAGCTGGGTGACAATGCTGCCGGCGAATCGTTGCAGTCCCAACATTTTCAGTCACTCTTCAGCTCACGCTGCAAGAAAGCACAGAAGTTTACATAACCTTTTTGTTTACATTTTTTGCTGTAGAAATTAGGGTTCCCAGGCTGTTTCAGGGCAGCAGCAATTAATTTATTTCTTAGTTAATCATATTTCCTTCAAAGTCAAGCCGGTTTCATTTATTATTTATATTAATTTAAGCAAACTTTCCTATTGAAGGTTGAGAATCCACAGATGACGGCAGCGGGCAGCTGATGCTAGTGTTGCGCAACGTCCCCGTGCCGAGCCGAGTAACGGCGCTGCTCAGCACTGAAAGCCCCACTTTTGGTCTCAACTCTAGGATCCAATTCCAGCTCTGCTGCTTCTTATCTAAATTGTTACAGATGGGGGTTTCTCTGAACGGCTAAATGACTAAATTTAGCAAATAAAAATGTTGGCTGGAATCAGCTGTTCGATAAATATATAGCATATTTACACTAACGTGAATTACCAATCGAATTCAAGAGAAAGTCAAAATGAGCATTAACAGGCGATTTACACTAACGTGAGTAATAAAACATGCATATAAATAAAAAAAACAGCCCTTAATTTTCGGATATTTGTCTTCCAACCTCCTTAAGAAGGTTAATAGTTGTAGTATTAGAAGTTATATTAGTACTAAAATTAGTTATTATTAAATTAGTTAATTAATTAATTAGTCATTGCTTACCCATTGGGCTTATCCATTCTAAATTAAATATAGCTCGCACCAGTGAAGCTGTTAATGGATGTATTAATGGGAATCACCATAATTATATATCCAATGTCAGGCATCAATAAAATCTCTATATTTAGAAAAGTGTGGACTTGAAAAATGTTGTTTTTATATTTAGTCTTGACTTGGTTAGACACCAAAATGAACGTAAAAAGCTGCAATCCTTGGTTGGGCCTGCTCTTGCTGGCACTCGTTTTAGGAAGTGCTCAGGCAAAGGTGAGAGAAAATTAAAACGTTATTTATGCTGAATTAGATAATATATAACTTTTTTTTACCTCTAGATGGGTGCATACTTGACAAAGATTGAATGCTCGAATTATGCTCCGGAAATATTGAAAAATTTAAGCTGCCAAGTAACTCATGCATCACGAAGCCTTTCTTTAGAGCTTTCTGTAACCGAAGACTTACGTGACGTTACAGGCCCTTACACTGTGTCTATTAAGCGAGGCGCATCGATAATAGAATATTTTTCAGTTGAAATGGATTATTGCAAGGCATTAGGAGGGTTGAAATCGAATTATGTACTTACATTTTTGACTACTGAAATTCGACGAGCTTCGAATTTTCCACATGAGTGTCCTTTGAAAGCGGTAAGTAAGCTTTTCAAAAGTGCTACACCAACCTATATATACATATGTATGAAAATATATATTTTATTTTTTTTAAGAATAAGATGTATTATATAAAGGAATTCACCATCGACACAAAGGCTTTACCTAGCTATCTACCAGAAATGGATTTCATATCAGACCTCCGAATTAATTATAAGAACAAAAAAGTTCTTCGAGTATTGATTTACGGCAGTCTTTTTCGTAACTGAATTAAATAATTTTAGTAATACTGTTGTAGGAAAGGAACAAGAAACAGCATCATTCAAATGATTAAACCAATAAAAGAAGTCTATTATCTGCAGACAGTGTTTCGCACATTTATTAATCAAAGTTTTCTGCTCTTTTTAGCACAAAGTATTAACAGTTGTTTGAGTAGTTGTGTAATTATTCGGGTTACTATTAAGCCTAATTAAAATCATTCAATCCAGTGAAGCTATTAATGGAAGTATTGATGGGTAGCGAAATAATTATAAATATCCATGTCAGTTATCAATAAAATCTCTTTGTTTAGCGGAAGTCTGGGATTTAAAAATTGAGGTTTTTAATTCAGTCTACACTTCGTTTTTCGCTAAAATGTACCTCAAACGGAATTTCACGGTGTATCACCTGATTAGCTTGGCCTTCATTTGGAGCTGTGCTCGGGCAAAGGTAAGTGAAATTAGCTGAAAAATATATATACTTAGTACAACGAATTTTTCATATTCAACGCGACAAGATGGATATAAAAATGACAAAAATAGAATGCCCGAATTATGCCCCGGCCCTATTGAAAAATGTAAGCTGTCATCTAAATACAACATCCAGGGGCACTGGGACATTCTCTGTAGAGCTTTCCCTAACCGAGGACTTACATGATATTAAGGGTCACTACTTATTGTCTGTAAAGCGGGGATCATCCATTATTAACTATTTTTCATTGGATATGGATTACTGCCAGTTATTAGTAAGCCAGCATTCAAATTATTTAATTAAGAGTTTTTCCAATGATATCCGCCGATATTCAAACTTTCCATGTCAATGTCCGTATAAAATGGTAAGTGAACATTTAAAAAGTTATTACTGTCACTTATACTAATTTCAAACACATTTTCATCAAGAATAAGCGCTATTATATTAACGAAGTCAGCCCCGACACAAGGATTTTGCCCAGCTATGTACCAGAGATTAGCTTCATATCGGACCTCAAAATAAATTACAAAAATAAAAAGGCTCTTCAAATTATACTCCATGGCAGCCTTGTTCGCAGTTAAAGCATTGATTTTGTAAATAATAAATGTTTCGACAAAGCTAAAGCTGAAATACATGTATATATTGTAATGACTAGCATCCACTTTGCACAATTGTTTTATTTACTTCAAAGTAAATTCCATATGTGGATCTTTCCATCAATGGATAGAAATCTGGATTGAGAGATCAGGAAATTAATTAAGTTTAATTTTAATAATGTTTATATGCATAAAAGTGTAATAACTTTTTGAAAATAATTTCATCGTAAGTTCAATTAATCCTATCGATGAAGTTCCCTCTCCAAATCGATACCTCGGCTATCGATAGGTGTATCGAAGAACAGACCAGCGGTGACACCTCAGTGTTCCCAGATCAGGGGTTTTTTGATGTCCTAGGGGGGAAGAATTTTTAGGGGAAAGTTTAGGGTTTATTTTCGGACCTATTTCGTTTTAGCATAAATATATTTGTAAATAGCAATTAATACAAAATAAATAAATTAAATAAATCGAATTTATTGAGTTTTGATTTCATTAACATATTTTTTAAATTTAGAGGGAAGACTGGATTTTTTAGGGGGAAATAATGACTATTTGAGATTTTTTAGGAGGAAAGCTAAATTTTCATCTGGCAACACTGGTGACACCTCACCAAAAAAAGTTGCTGCTGTGATTTCGTTTTAAAATTTTGGTTTAAACTTTTAGATTTTTGTTTGCGGATAGCGCGCGGTGCGAGTGCAGTAGCATATATATATTTATATATATATATATTCATTGTTATTCCATGCAAAAGTGCAGTACGGCGGCGGCAGCACCAGCGCACGAGCAAAAACAAAAACGGCACGCCAAGCGCAAACGAGTTCGAGTTGTTGTTGTTGGATTTTCCAGCCACTGTTCGTCGAGATTGTGTGAAAAATTCCGTAGCATTCGATTGCTCCAAAATGGTTGATAAATTCATAAGCATGTGGAAAGTGCGCGAATTGGCGGACAAGGTGTAAGTAGCCAGTAGCCAGGAATAAGTGTAGATAGCTCTCGCTCTCCGTCTGTATGTACCACAGTCCCGTCGTCGAGTCAAGTGAATGTGTGTTGCCTCTCCCACGCCCCAAAAATTCTCCGATTTCCCGCCACGCCCCCTCCTCCGCACAGGTGTTAATTGTTAGTTCCCATGCCCCAATCCTAGATTATTCACGGAGCGGATCCAGTAGCTTGGATTCGCTGCATTCGGTTGCTGGATTGTGGCCGCTTTTGTTGCTGCTTTCAAGGTTGTTCGCAGCTCTGAACGAGCTTTACTCACACACAGCCGCATTCCGATACCCGCGATAACCCCCGATACCCATATCCGAGTGTGAGACAGTGGTGGTGTGAGCGTGAGTGGGGGGTTTATCAAGAAACAATTTGTTTGCTTTCGGCTGCGGCTGCCCAAATATAACAAAATGTTCCACCTGTGTTAACACTTCCACCACTTCCAGCCACATCGACTGGCTAGTTGGCTAGCTGGCTTTCCAGTGAAATTGGTGTTTCTGTTTTGTTATTAATTACGAGAGCCCGAGCCCCCTTTCACCGCCAGCCCCTTTTATGGCTCGCTAGTTTCCCGAACTCTCGAGCTAATCAGGCGCCCAGTTCTCGTATTTCCAAACGAAATGGCTAATTATCGGGTGAAGTAGTGGAGTTCCAAGCTTCTAGGGTGCAAACGGAACACTTTTCCTGGGTCTTATCTGCGCCAGATAAGGGAAACTGGCCCAGTTGCGACAATTGGCACTTGCCGCCGTTCTCCCATCACGTTTCGAATGCCCATCAACGTCGCAGCCGAGATTGCTCGCTTGCCTTTTATTTATTTATCTCTATCTAAGCATTGTAAAACCGCAGTGTTGTCACACATCGTTTATTTAAAGATACTACCTCTGATTAACAGGCGAAATCGCTTTGTATGAGCCTTAAAAGCACAATCAATAAATTAATCATGGCACCGAGAGAAACCTATCTATCTTTTCTAGATGGAAATAGGGGAGTTACGTAGAAACCTGAATAAATAAAGTGTAGTGTTAAGTAGTTAAACGTGCGCTTTACACCTTGAAAGCCCAAGCTTTATGGCTTTACTTTGCCTGTTCGATTTTCTTTTAATTTCTAGTGATTACTAATTGTTTATTAAACGATACCATCCATCTTGCAGCACCAATGTCGTGATGAACTACACGGAGACGGAGGGCAAGGTGCGGGAGGCCACCAACGATGATCCCTGGGGTCCCACTGGGCCACTGATGCAGGAGTTGGCCTACGCCACCTTCTCGTACGAGACATTCCCCGAGGTCATGTCCATGCTGTGGAAGCGCATGCTGCAGGACAACAAAACCAACTGGCGCCGCACCTACAAGGTACCTTTCACACTAAAACTCCCTAGGAATCTTTTCTCATGACATTTCCCTTATTGCAGAGCCTCCTCCTACTCAACTATTTGGTGCGGAACGGCTCCGAGCGGGTGGTTACCTCCTCCAGGGAGCACATCTACGATCTGCGCTCGCTGGAGAATTACACGTTCACCGACGAGGGCGGCAAGGATCAGGGTATTAACGTTAGGCATAAGGTACGAGAGCTTATAGACTTCATTCAGGACGACGATCGGTTGCGCGAGGAGCGCAAGAAGGCGAAGAAGAACAAGGACAAGTACATTGGCATGAGCAGCGATGCGATGGGCATGCGAAGCGGTGGCTACAGCGGCTACAGTGGAGGCGGTGGCGGCGGCGGTGGTGGCAGCGGCAGCGGTGGCTACAACGATGGCGGAGATTATCGCTCCAGTCGGGGCGACAATTGGTGTAAGTTTGAGTACAATAAAACCCAGGGGAACCATCGATTAATCTTATTTCTCAGACTCTGACAAGAACAACGACAAGGATCGGTACGAGGATGATGATACTCACTACGACGGAGAGCGCGAGGGATCCGACAGCGACTCGCCCAGTCCAAGGCAAGTGCTGGGATTTATTGCCCCCGATCTAGGCACATTAATGACCCATTCCTTCCTCCCCCACAGACGTAACTACCGCTACAACGATCGAGCAAGTCCCGCCGAGGTGGCCAGCGAGGCGAAGCCTTCCAGCCTCAACATGAACATTCGATCGAAGACCGTCAGCTCGCCAGTGTCCAAGCAGCCAACGGCAACGCCTGCCACTAAGCCGGCGCCGTCGCAGAAGAAGATCGATCTGGGTGCGGCGGCCAGCTTTGGGAAGCCAGCGCCCGGCGGTGCTGCCGGCATCCACTCGCCCACGCACCGCGACACACCCACCAGCGTGGACCTGATGGGCGGCAGCTCGCCCTCCGCCTCCAGCTCCAAGGCCAACAATAATACGCAAAGCAATAGCAGCGATCTGCTGGACGATCTGTTCAAGACCTGCGCGCCATCGCCCACGCAGGAGAAGACCCTGAACAGCGCTGCAGTGATTGTGGACGACGACGATGACTTCAATCCGCGGGCTGGCGACGCCGGTCAGCAGGAGTTTGGAGACTTTGCCTCGGCCTTCGGTGGCAACGCGGCAGGACCGGCCAGTGAGCCGCCTTCAACTGGCCTTATTCCGGCCACTAACGATGAGTTCGCCGACTTTGCTGCGTTCCAAGGCTCGACTACAACGACCTCAGCTCTGGATGGGAATCTGCTGAAGACGGCCACGCCGGCCAACGACTCCTTCGACCTGTTCAACGCTGCGCCCACACCAACGGCGTCGACGGCCACAACGGCCACGGATCTCCTGGCGGGTCTGGGCGATCTGTCCATACACCAAAGCATGCCCATGGGTGAGTTGCATCACAATTCGCGTAGGATAATAGTGTTAGCTTCGGTTTAGGCCTAAGATTAGCTATAGAGTAATTGTCTTGGCTTCAGTTCGGTCACTTCATGATGTATCTAGGAACCGCTGCATGACGGCGCGCCTCCCGAGCTTGACTAGAGCCACTATCTCTACCTCGAGCTCCCCTCCGCCCACACACAGTCTCTCACACCCTCCCACACACATAAACGGCAACATATTCCAATCGGATGCACACGTTCTCTTCTCTCATTCTCTCTCGCAGCTGTCGAAGAGCAGTTGGCATCCGTTGGCGATGTGCTGGCATCTCCTCTTCCGCCGCCGCCGCCGGAGTCAGTGCGTCTGGCATTGGCCAAGGCGCAGAAGCAGCTGCACGACTTGGAGCAGGTCCAAAGCGCTTCATCGGCCAACCAGGTGGCAGTTATTCTTATGGAGCTGCATTACTTGAATGCCCTGCCTGGCTTCACCACACCGGAGCAGTTGGTGGGCCTGGATCGTCCCACGTGCGACTGGAGTTCGCTGGCCCATGGGGAGTACGCCTCGCTGCTGAGCCAACTGACGGAGCTTTTCAGCCAGGAATGGCCGGAACCATCGAGGGATGTGGACGTGATGAATCTCTTTAAGCTAGATCACAGCTTTGATTACATACTAGTCGCCTTCGAGACGCTTCAGCGGGGATTGGAGCAGTTTCCGGGCACTGTCACCTCGTTGCTGGGGGATTTACTAAAGGATGACTGCCTGGTTCCCATTGCCCTGCTGCACATTTCCCGCCAGAGGGGCTCCTTGATGCAACGATTTGCTCGGACCATCAAAGTAATGCCAGAGAGACGCGTGGAGGAGCTGGATGCCCAGGTGAAGGCGTTCTTCCAACTGCTCGTCGGTCTGCCCGGCCATGTGGCCAATCGTCTGGGTCGCCAGCTGCCGCAGATGTTCGCACCCGTGCCCTATCAGCAGCTCCTGCTGCGCCAGTGGCTGGAATCCTTGCATTTCCTGCTCCAGTGCGAGGAAGGGGAGAAATCCTTTGACCTAGCCCCTCACTCCTGGCTCTTGTCGCAGCTCATAAACCTGCAGTACGATGTCGCCACTCTGGAGGGTTTCCTGCGAGTGCTCAAGGATTACGCGGTGCCACCCGGAGGAAGGAAGGTGGTGCAGGCCGTCCTGATGCAGCTGGATCCGGCTGCTTGCCTGAAGACCGCTCAATCGGCCCTCTCGGCGGAACTGAATCTCTACGTGCTGCTGGGACCAGCGGCGCTGGAGGCCCCGCACTGGAAGCACTGCCTGCTGCAGAAGCTACCCCTGCAACGGACGCCCGTGGAGAACAAACAGATCAAGGGGCTGACGAGTTACCTCAACGTGACTGCGCCTGGCCAGCTGCAGGTGCTCTTCACTCAGCTGCTGGGCATATGGTCCAAGCGCATTTCGCTGCACAAACTGAGCTGCCAGGAGCACTTGGCCATATCTAAGCTGCTCGTGCTGGCGGGAAAGTGCCTCTTCCGCGGCCTGGAGGTCGAGCTAGACAGCAAGCGTCTGCTCCACGATGGGCTCAGTAACCATTTGCAGTCCCCGGACTCCTTGCAGCGTCATGTGGGCATGAAGACAGTGGAGCTGCTCTTCAACTTTATGGCTTTGCCGGACACTAAGGAGGAGGATCGTCTTCGATTTGAGTACGACTCCATGAAGGGAACCCAGCAGTGGCACATCTTCGAGGAGCTTGACGAGTTGGCGCAGTTTGAATGTCCCAGCAAGTCTAAGCTGGATGAGAAGACCAATGAGGAGGAGTACCTGAAGCAGTTGGAGTCACATCTCAAGGAATTTATGGGAGCCACTGAGGAAGTCAAGCCGCAGACTCGCCCCAATCCGAAGCCCATATCCAAGCCGGAGAATATGCAGCTGGACTCGGACGACGACGAGCCCCTGGACGAAGATGACGACGATCTGAAGCCCTATGACATGTCCAACGACATAACCAGTACCCTCGAGCAGCGTCCCAAGTTCCTGCTGGACTTGCTGCACCTCCTTCGCACCAAAGTGGACAACTATCAGGTCTTTGAGGGCGCTGTGGGCACCGCAGAGTCTCTCATTCGTGGCCAGCTCGCCAGGCACGATACCCAGCTGGCGCTGGATCTGCTGCAGCTGTTCCTCACCCTGGACATGCAGTTCTACTTTGAGAACTTCGAACGTACCCAGTTCCAGTGCTGTGTGGCCATATGTGTGGCCCATCCCGGCCCCTGCGCCGAGTACTTGTGCGGTCAGTTCCACACCGACAACTCCTGTTATGCGGCCAATGTGCGCATCCTGATCCTCCAGGTTCTGGCAGCGGCGGCCAAAGAACTCTCCGGCGAAGGCGGAAAGCAGCCAAGTGAGACTGAGAGCCTGGACATTGTGCCACCGGCAGCCAAGCAGCCGCGCAAGTTTCAGCTCCAGGACGAGGAAGAGAGCCCGGCAGCGCGTCTGGCGGCTGCCCAGAGGATCATCCGCGAGCGCCTGCGAGCCAAGACCAAGCGATATTTCAGCAAGCCGAAGACAGGGGAGCGGGTGGAGAGAGCGAATCCCTTCTATCCGGTGGCAGGCACCTTTTTCTTTAGTCTGGTGCGGGGCCAGCGGACAAGGCAGATGCTGTTCGTGAAGTACGAGGACATTGCCCACGACATAGACACCCAGTTGCTGGTGAATCTGCTGAACACGCTGTCCGTGCTGGTCATGTGCTCCCAGAACTGTCCGTTATTGCCGGCCATGACCCGGGAGATCTTCGATCTGTGCACCTTTGTGCGCTTCAATGCCGAGGCACGCGTCCGCGCGGCCACTCTGCAGCTGATTGGCATCGCCCTTGTCACCACGCCCGGCCATGTACTGGCTCAGCAGTTTGCCGAGTCGCTGAACGAGCTGCAGCGCTGGCTGGAGGACTTTGTGCGCTCACCCCTGGTGGGTGGCGAGACGTCGGAGGAGTGCCGCGATCTGGCCCAGAGCATCCTGGACACCTGCTACCAGCTCTTCGATTCAGCCGCCATGGAGCAGGCGGCCTAGGTTTAGCAGGGAACCAGGAACCAGTGAATTTATTTATAAAAATACAGCTTAGGAAGATTGTCAATCGATCCTTATGAAGAATGTGTCTTTAAGTTTTTTTACGAGACATGCTGTGTCATATTTTTGAATATTTCAAGTTGAAAACTATTTTTGAATCTATTTGAAAGAGTTTTTCTCTTGATTTTCCCAAGGAAACACATAACCTAACCCAACGTTTATATCCAAATATTAAACCTTTCAGGAAACACACATAGTTATAGCATTGAAGCCCGTGTCCTTAAACATTTCCTTAGTATTCTACCATGTAATACATTTAATAATAACCATTAGCCTTAATTAGTTTATAGTTCATGAACTTTGAAGCCGACACAAGCCATTGTCTTGCAGGTATATACGGATTTCTATCATTTAAACGACTTTCTTTTGTTTATTTGTTTTTCTCCCACTGCATATTTGAATTGCAACCCAAACAAAACACACACATTGGATCTAATTTAATTTCAATTGTTCCAAATATATATATACTCAAAAAATGGTGAATTGAAAAGCATTTCTCAATATACCGGGCATTGCGCCCCCGCCGCGGACGCATTAGGTAAACGAAAACCAACCCAATATAACCAGCAATAAGCCAGCAATCTAGCCATAGCCATAGCCCTAGCTATATGCGAACCTATACTTGCACTTGTCAACTTGAAACGCTTCCGAGTAGTGACCACCAGCTCATTAGACGATCACCCAGTAGTCGCATTCGCAATTCTATCGAAGCCACACATCTCAAAAACCAGCTTTTTCTGTAAACCAAAAAAAAAACCCTAACCCAAAAACCGAAAAAGTAACGTTCTGACTGCTCTTGCTTTTCCAGACAATATGCTGCCTCCCATCGCCGCCGTCACGGGCAATGATCTTCTCCAGCCCATGTCGGTTACCAACAACAACAATAATAATATTAATAATAATAATACCAACGGAGGAGCTGTCACCGCCGCCGCGCCCATCAATGTGGGCGCCACCTGGTCGGGCAATCTGAAGGCTGGCAACCTGAACATCGACCTGGACAACCTGTTGATGAGCAAGACGGGCAAGTCGAATGCCCCGGCTCTCTCGATGAACAGCATGAAGACGCAGAGCCCGGCAAAGTCAGCCCAGGCCCCGCTCAACGTACAGACCGGCGGCGGTGGAGGATTCCCCGGTCTGTCACCCCTGACCAGTCCGAATCTGTTCGGGGCTCAGCAAAGCATTCCACAAAACCAATCAGCATTTGCCAACTTTGGAGCGTTCCAGCAGCAGCAGCAGCAGCAGAACCACAGCAATAACAACAATAACAGCTCGTCGGCGTTCGACTTGTTTCAATGATATTGTTTAGCCTAATTCTCGCTTCCACCGCCCTCTCCCTGAACTACTTTCCCAATTTCCACTCGCACACATTCACATTTCCACGTTACGCTCTATTATTTAGCCTTACCCCCTTGTGCTGTATAAAAAGTTTGCGAAGCGTGCAATTTGTTGCTAAATTATTTGTTAAACAAGCGCAGTTCTCCTGTTCTCCCGATCACACCCATGCATGAACTCCACATCCGTCCTGAATGTCCACTCAGAGTTTGAATGTCGTCGCCATCAAATGCAATGCAGTGAATGTAGTGAGTGTAGTTGAATAATAAATGGTTGTACTGAACGGATTTGTTGGCACAACGCGCGGACGGACGGCTGAGCGATCCATCATTGAAATTGTTAAACAAACATAAATACTACAAATAATGAAATCAAACAATTTTAGCAATAGTTAAAGTTACGATGTGTCTGTATATAAAAAGAAAATGTATGTAAAAGAAATATGAAATATAAAAGAAATTGAAAACAATATTTCCGGGGACTAGACTTTCATATAGGGGGGTGATAAGTCCCGCTTAGAAAAAAAAGACAGGTTGGAATTGTAAGGAAACTCGTTACGAGTAGTCATTGGAAGCGAATGGAAGAACTAGTTAACATACGGAGGCAGAAGGGCCCGTTAACGGGGTTTAACAGAGACAGTTATCGGTGAGAATACCGGGTGCCCCGTCGTCACCTGAACAACAATCAAGAACACACTTTTTGTCTCTCCTTAAAATCCATATTACGACTAAAGATAAAGTCAAACTTCTGGGGAAAAGTACCCTAAGTATATGGTTTGTTTATTGATTTTAAAGTGGGATCCGTTGGGGTCAAAGAAAATACAAAAGAAGCATGTAAAGTAAAACGATTTCTCGAACTTAAGACTAAGCTGAATAAGGGAAAGACAATTACGCCTCGATGGCTTCCTTATTTTTGTTCTTCTTTTTCTTCTTCTTCTTTGGCTCCCCTTCAGCGTTCCCATTGCCATTATCTGCCTCTGCGACGGCTCCGTTTCCATTGGCGGCGCCATTTGTCTCACCCTCTTCTTCAGCCGCGCGCTTCTTCTTCTTCTTCTTTTTCTCGGACTGAGCGGCGGCCGCAGACTCCTGACCGGCTGCCTCGATGGCCTCCTTCATCACCTCGATGTTCTTGCGCGGCACATCGCCCGACTCGTAGAACTTGAGGCGATCCTCGACCTGCTGCTTCAGGGTATCGCCAAAAACGCTGGTGGGCTGCTCCAGGAAGCAATCGATACGCGAGGCAATGGAGCACTTGTTGGCCAGGAAGCGGGAGATGCGACCCTTGTTCTTCAGGCCAGCACGTCCGATGAACGAGGAGTGATAGATCAAACCATACTTGGGCGTATTGGAGCGTGTCTTCAGAGCGCGGAAGAGCGCCTTCTCGGCACCCAGGATTTGTACCGTCGATGCCGGGTACTTGGCCAGATTGGTCAAACTTCCGGCATGGGAAATCAAGCGAGCACCAACCTGGTCGCCAATCAAGGACTGCAGATTGGGCGCCACCAGGTTCATCTTGTTGTGCAAGTATGTGGAGAGCTTCTTGCGGTACTCGGAGAGCTTCACCACGCGCTCGGCAAACAGCTCAATGTTCATCAGATCCACAATGGAGATGTCCATGCCCATGGACATCTTGGCGGCATCGATGATGGCCTGCGCCTTGGCCGAGTCCATGACGATCTTCTCAAGGTCCTCGAGCATGTCTTGCGTGAGGTTCTTGCGATCCTTGATGAACTTGGCCGACTTGGCGAACATGTAGTTGTCGGGAACGATTTTGACCAGTTCTGGGAAGTGGTACGAGTACCACTCGCGTATACGCATGGAGAAGGTATTCACATCCTTGTCCAGCTGATCCAGCAAAGCAATCGACTGGATGATCATGTTGTCCGAACGATGAACATTGAACTTGACCTTGGCACGCGAGTAGCTGTGGCCCAGACCCAGCTGAGCAACGCCCGCCGACTTGTCCGTGAATCCTGCAGCGGAAAGGAGAGCGTTATTGTTAAATAGAATACATTTCCTAAATGTGAGACGAACTCACCCTTGACCAGCTTGGCGAAATGGAAGCGCACGCCGCGCAGAATCTCGGGAACCACTCCGACCTGACTGCACTGCACGCCAATCGCCTCGGTGATGGCTGCTCCCAGCTTGGCATCCGCAATGCCCAGCGTGCACTTCTTCTTCTTCAGCTTGGCAAAGAAGTCGTCGAGGAAAGTGAGCAGATCCTGCGGCACAATACCCTCGGATATGGCATTGATGTTCTCCAACGCGGCGATGGCCGTCTTAAAGGGAGCAAAACCGGCCAGCTTCACAATGGAGTTGAACTTGGCGATATCCGTCACCGAGGACTCCACCTGGGGCAGGAACATGGACACCTCCTCGAACTCCTTGACGGAGAAGAGCGAGAAGCCCGCCGCATGCTCGTACAGCACATACAGAGTCGACTGGAGGAGGGGAAATTGAGAAATTATCAGTTTGGTGCGGTGGCAAAGACATGTGCTTCTGGGTGCTCCCCTTAGGGCTCTCACTTTAGGTTAGTTTTTCTCAAGAAATCATACTTTCTATACTATTGTTTTATTACGCTTTAATGTATGTTCGATTCGGATTGAATATTTACCATATTTATGCCGAATATATGCCGTTTTTATATAAAATTATATAGTTGTCCACAGAAAATGCTTCCACAGTTGTTTTTCCCACGTGCTACGACTGCAGTGTGACCATAGCACGCCAGTCCAGGTATACCAGTCGGCATACCAGAAAAATACCGATGTAGCGGAATCACGGCAGTTTCAACAGGCTGGCCACGTTGATAGCCCTATAACCTGTCGTGTTGTCCCGTTCACACCTCCATCAACTGTCTCTGTGTGTGAAAGCAATTTTATTTTTATTTATAAAAATTTTTTGCGTTCATAAACACAACATAAATAAATAGTTTCACTGCACAATTCCTGGAAGCGCTCACATCAGCTGTTGTGGTCCCGAGGCGACACGGTAACAGTCTGAGAACCCTGCTGGAGAAGCACAAATTCCATTCGCTCTTGGAACGAGAAAGAAACCTGCTGCAAATTCCAACGATTTTGTTGATTATTATTCGGCATTAATTGCTGAGAAAAACGGCGAAACTCGGTGGCTGGCAGGTCTCAGGACAGCCGGAAAAGCGGAGTGGCACTCTCAAGAAAGGGCTACGCAGCGGAAAATACAATTTGTGGCAGGTGAAAGGCGGATCAGAAGAACTGCATGCCATGGACTTTTTGTTGTAAGTTAATCAGATGAAAAAAGAAAACAACAAAAAACACGGAAGATATCGCCATCTGCAGTCCTGTGTGCAGCACAAAGAAAGCTTGGGGTACCCCGCCCCCCTCCAGGGTGCTTTGTTCGCCACAAGCTCTGCGGTGGGGCGATTGCCCCATCTCCTTCATTGCTCGGAGGGTTGTTGGGGCCACGACTAATCGCCTTTCTCCCTTTCCACAGCGGCTCCCGTTCCAGCAAGACCTTCAAGCCGAAGAAGAACATCCCGGAGGGAACCCACCAGTATGATCTCATGAAACATGCGGCCGCCACGCTGGGATCGGGCAACCTGCGCAACGCCGTGGCCCTGCCGGATGGCGAGGATCTGAACGAGTGGGTGGCCGTCAACAGTGAGTTTTTATAACCCAGCGAAAGCCGCTCGTTTATGCAAATCCCTGTCCTTTCAAATTCCCACACAGCCGTGGACTTCTTCAACCAAATCAACATGCTGTACGGCACAATTACGGAATTCTGCACGGAGGAGAGCTGTGGCATCATGTCGGCTGGCCCGAAATACGAATACCACTGGGCCGACGGCCTGACCGTGAAGAAGCCCATCAAGTGCAGTGCCCCCAAGTACATTGACTATCTGATGACCTGGGTGCAGGACCAGCTGGACGACGAGACCCTATTTCCGTCCAAAATCGGTGTGCCGTTTCCAAAGAACTTTCACTCCTCCGCCAAGACCATACTGAAGCGTCTGTTCCGCGTGTACGCCCACATCTACCACCAGCACTTCACCGAGGTGGTGACGCTGGGCGAGGAGGCCCACCTGAACACGTCCTTCAAGCACTTCATCTTCTTCGTGCAGGAATTCAACCTGATCGAGCGGCGCGAGCTGGCCCCGCTCCAGGAGCTCATCGACAAGCTGACGGCGAAGGACGAGCGGCAGATATAGGAATCACTGCAGGGTGCCGCCGATTCCGGCGGTGGCGGCGGTCGCTGTGCGGTTGGCGTTGGCCTGCAGTTGGACTTGTGATGGGAGAGCTCTGGCAGACTTGTGTATTACGCTTTAGTTGGTTACCGCCTTTCCTTTCCTCGTTTATAGCTTTTAAGTTTCGTTCAGTGCTTCGCGGGCTCCCACTAGAGAAGAGAGCCGAACTATAGCTGGCTGGCTAATTGCTGATCCAGAGCAACTACTATATTTTTATATGTGAATCGTAACTTTAAGAAGATATATAAATCATATTTATATGTATTTGTAAGGGAGAAAACTGTAAAAGCATCGGCAGCATCAGCAGCACGCCTTCTATTACTAACACACACACCCCAGCTAACGAGAATCCACAATATTGCGTTCACAAAACTAAGCGTGTTTCCTCTGTTTATCGTTTTTCTTTCTGTATTGTATGTATGTATGTATTTATTACTATTAAACTATCGCCATGCATCGCCATGCGGATTAAACGATTTTGTAATGCAAAAACCCCAGCAATGTGAGGCGACGGTCGACCAGCACCCAATAACTGATAATAATTGTAGACTTGATAAACATTTTTGATACGTTTTATACTAATAAAGAGAATATTATGAATACAGCTCTCATTGCGGTTTATCGTGCATTGACACTCTTTATTGAGAAACATGAAAAAACAAAGAAAAAATGACTTAATAAGGTAGAAATACCCCTTTGGAAAAGGCTTTAGATGACGCAATGCCAAATTCAATTATGGTTTAGTGGGGGGGATTTGGGCTGTACTTATAGTACCCTTCCTTAATGCACGACAACAGATATGCGGCTGTGTGCATTTGCGCATTGAAAATGTGTCCAACTAATCTCTAAGGCGTTTGGCTAATCGCCGCCTTATCACTGCCGCCACACTAACCCCAAATCACTTGAGCTTGCTTTTGTATTTGTCTTGCTCCACATAGAAATCGGCATTCTCCTCCAGCAACTGTTTCCACTTGAGTGCAAGCTCCTTATAGCCCAGGCCTTGGCCACCCAACTCTTTGGGCAATTGATCACAGATCACTGACGTTCCTTCTTTACGCACGAAAAGTCGCGATCGTATCTTGGGCGTCATGAAAATTCTGCAATTTTATATGATCAGTAGGGTTGGGAAATAGATTTCCTTAGGGAAAACTCACCTGAAGGTATTCAGAAAAAAGTTGACATGTCGCGGGGCATTGGTGAACTCCAGCAGCTTCGGTTGACACGGATACGCTGTCCAGCTTTCCACGGATCGCTTGATGAGCTTCGGATTTAGTTGCATGGCATGACCCAGTTGCACGCCCTGCATGTCCAGAATGGCCACCATGCCCCGGGCACAAGTCTCCGGCTCGAGCTTCAGCAGCAGATCCAATATCATTTTGCTGGTCTGGGAAACAAAGGTCGGATATATATATACATGTGTATAGCTGGGCACGTTTAGCTGACTCACCTTGAAGACGTTGTTCTGGCTATGGAGCTTGGGATCGTGAGCCGCTGTCCGGATGACCACCACCATTCGCTGTTCCGCATCCGGGCCTATGGGCAGGAAGACGCCCAGATCGAGGAGCTCCTGGATTTCGGGCAGCTTGGGATCGCGATTATCGAACCATTCCGTTCGCTCCGCCCTCATCTGGTAGAAGGTCTTCAGCTTCTTCTTGGTCCGCTCCACGTCGAACTTGGAGGTGCGCAGGAAGAAGTGCAGGTTCTCGTACGAGTCGCATCCGTTCACCTGGGGATTGGCCAGAAGCCAGTCGCTCAGCTCCTGCACCTGCCTCAACACCTTATCCGGATCGTCGTCAGTGGCGGCCACTTGGCGCTTGGAACTGCTGCTGCGCGACCACATGGAGCTCCTTCGGTGGCGATGGCTGGTAGCTTACTAAACTATTGTTTATAAACACAAATTTCAACATCCCCTTGTTATCACAGGGAATCGAAGAATTAAACTGGAAGCTTTGTAAGCTTTCACGCCTGCCGCACACAGCGTTTCCCGATTGTAGTCGCTGCGTTAGCATTTCGCATTGGCGATGGCTAAAAATACATTGTCACTTATCCATTGCAAGCTTAATTGTTGCGTTTCGCGCAATTGGATTAATTAAATTCAAATTGATTGGCAAAAAGCGCTGACTTTGTCGTCTTGTATTTGCAGTTCACCGATATCGATAGACGCGGAATTACGTACATTAGAGATGGCAAACTGGCAACGATTAACAGCTTCTGTTAACTTTCACTATGGTTTAAATTTTAAACTTTAAAATAAAGGAAATTTACATTAAAAATATAAAAGATGAAAATAAATGCAAATTAGAAATAAGAAATTTGTTTCTGTCAAATCTATTCTTATACTAAACTCCAAAAGAATTGATCAAGTTGTGACCAAGGGATTTTCTGTGCCCAACTTCCGAAAATACTTTTTTTAAACTGTGTGCCGAAGCTTTTATGATCTTAATTTTTTGCCTAAGATAATAAAAATTGGGAGAGCTTACTTCGATTCTATAGTGATCGCACTCAGGCCCTTAGATCCATTCGAAGATAATAACATAGCTTATGAAAAATTCAGAACTTAACCTACTTTGGTTCTCCGACTGACAGGTGACAGATAACGTTAGTTAATGAATGGAGTTTATTAAGTAATTACCCTTACTTACTTGAGGTATATAAGCACAGCCTAGTTGGACAGTTTTTAGTTGTATTTCAACATCATGTTTCTTAGTGTGGTTTTGGTTTGCTTGGCTCTGTTCTCAGTGACATATGCCAGACCTGATGCAGGAACTGCTGATGTTCTTAAAGGTGAGTGAATTGATCTTAAAAACTATTACATTTTGCATAAACTAGGCATGCTTTTAGATCCTTTTTCCGTTTTGGGACGGCCTTCTGTGCCCATAGAACCAAGTGATGGGACCAAGGGGCGTACCGTGGGGCTGCTTCTGCCATTGTTGTTCCAAACGCTTTTTAATAATTAATTAATAAAGTTTATTGAAAGAGCTTAATCTTTTTATTTTAAATTATGATTTCGTGAGAACGGTATAAGGATTCAAAAACACTTTCTTGTACTTTAATATAAACTTTATTCACATAAAAAATAAATAATTGTTACATTTCAACACTCTGCTCTGCCAACTGCCTCACCTTTGAACTCCTCCTTATCCACTCCAGTTGTATATTTTTCTTTATTTCGCTTAGGTCGTAATGCTTATGTTTTAAAATAGAATGAATATTTACAAAGATGTTGTGCGTAAAACTTAACTCCACTGAAAGAAGGACTCTCTTTCGGTCAGGTGCAAAGGGGACTCAGGAGCTGGGAGGTTCATTTTTGTTGTGAGGGGGTTTCGGACCTTGGACTGGGCTATGGACTGTGCGTCGGGTGGTGATTGTGGTGCAGGTGGTGCAAGTGCTCAAAAGGCCCCGTTGAAGTGCAGGTTTTGTGAGGAGAACTGCGGTATCCCGTGGTTGAGAGCTAAAACTTTACTGATTACTTTCAATTCATCAAGGTTTCTTAAGCTGCTAAATTGACTAAGAAGGTTGCCGCTGGGGCTGCCCTGTAGGCTCTTGAAGGGTGCATTACCTGGACTGGTGTCGCCACCCGACGACTGTTGCTGCTGCTGTTGCTGCAACTGTTGCTGCTGCTGCTGCAGATATTGCTGGGCGTTCTGCTGCAACTGGTTGCTGAGCTGCGGCGTCAGGTGCTGCCTGTAAAAGTTCTGGTTCTCCAGACTGGGATTGGGATTGGCAGCAGGCTGCTGGCTGACAATGGTGGTGCCAAAAGAGGTGCTCGGCTGGATCTCCACGTTGGCGTTCAGCCCGAAGTTGCCCACGCCCGTCTCCTGGCGGAATTGGCGCGCTCTATGTTGCTGCTGTTGCTGTTGCTGCTGCTGGAACACCGCATTGCTTACATAGTTGGGCAGCAGTAATTGTTGCTGCTGCTGCTGCTGTTGTTGCAGTTGCTGCTGCGGCTGTTGAAATTGCTTGTAATTGTGCTGGGGCAACGCCTGAAGTTGCGACGCCTCGGCCGGGGCAAATCCGAACTGATTCGAGGGCTGGCCCTGCAAATTGTTTTCGTTCGATTTCTGCAGCGATTGCTGCAAGTTTTGGAAAATCTGCTGCACCGCATTCGCCGGCGCTGGAAGCTTCTGATAGTTGTTGTTGCTGTTGCCGCCACCGCCGTTGTGCAGGGCGAATTTATGACCCGAAACGGCATCGCGGACCGGCAATTGCTGCTCAATTGGATATGTGGGATAAATAACAGTTTTGGTATGTGTGCTGGGTATAAATTCCACCGAAGGCCTTATGGAGTAACCCACCGAGGGCGGTTGCAGCGCGGTCTGAATGGCCTCCAGCGGACCATGTTGCTGTTGCTGCTGTAGTTGCTGTTGCTGCTGTTGGAGTTGCTGTGGCTGCTGCTGCTGCTGTGGCTGCAATGTGCTGGGTTGAGCAATTGGCGAGGCCTGGAAGCGGCTCTGGGTCTGCTCCTCCAGCAGCTTCAGCTGTCGCAGGATCAGAGCCTGCTGCTGCTGTGCCTGGACCTTCAGCTGGTAGATCTGCTGCTCCAGAGCCCGCTGCCGCTCGATCAGGTAGTTGTTGACGCTGGGTGGCTCCGCCAGAGGGTTCAGGGGTTCCTGGTCGTAGAAATGTGTTAAATTTCTTAATTAAAACTTGGATTTTTACGGTGTAATTTTGTTTTATTGCCTGATTTGGCAAGATATAATTTTCAAAATGAAAATTCGAGGAAATAAACACGTGATTTTCCGAGTTTTCCCCTTCCCACAGACATACCTTCACATAATTGCTGATCGAGCTTGCCAGGAAAGCGGGCGTGGTGGAGAAACCTCCACTGGCACTGGTGCTGGTGCTGATCTGGGTGGTGGTCGTGCTGCTGCTGGTGGGCGGATACTGTGTGGGCAGCGGCGTGGCTGGAGGCTCCGTCTCCAGCACGTTCAGCTTGGTGATGGTGGGTCCGATGTGGGGCAGCAGCTGGTGGTGCTGCTGTTGCTGGGAGTAAGGGGGACCCCGCTGGTTACCCGACAGGAGGGGGCGGAACTTCTGCGCGGTGCCACGCTCATCCAGATCCACAGTGAAGGCAGTCACTAGAGGCGCCTCCTGGATGCGAATGTCCTGCTTGTCCACCAGCTCAATGTTCTCCCCATCCTCGTTGTGGGTGGGCCTGGGCGTGGTGGTCGTGGTCGTTGTCGACGTCGTCGTGGTGCGCCTCCGGGTGGTGCGGGGTCTCAGGGTGGTTGTTGTCGTGGTGGAAGTGGATGTGGTTGTGGGTGCAGTGGGAGATGTCTTCCTCAGATTGCTGATCTCGAACTTAATCTCGTGACTGCCGCTGTCGTGGGAGATCTCGTTGCTGCTGACCGATCCGGAACTGGAGCTATCCACGCTCCGGGTGAGCTGGCGATTCTCCGGACCCTCTGGCTCCGCTGACTTGGGTTCGAGGGGCAGGGCTGTGGACGCGGAGCCCTGCTTGCGCAGCGTGGTCTTCTTCCACAGCTTGGAGCGATCGATGAAGGAGGAGAGCAGCTGCTCCTGGGCGTTCTTCTCGTCGAAGGTGGCCGTGTAGAACTGAACGGTGGGCACCACCGCCTCCGGCTCTGCCTTGTGGGTGCTTTCCTCCAGGATCTCGTCCTTCTCACGATGCGAGGGCAGGGTGGATGTCTCCGTTCGCAGCAGGGATCGGGATCCACTGCTGCTGGTACTGTCCTCACCGCTCTCCGTCACGCCGGCAGCGGCGGCCTCCTCCTGCTCCAACTTATCAATGGCTCGGAGCAGCGCCTGGCGCACCGAGTAGTCCAGCTTCTGGATGGCCTCCCGCGGTATGATCTCGTTGCTCTCCGTGCTGGAACTATCCACCTCTGCACTGGCTTCGGCATTAATCACATGGAGCTTGAGAGCAGCCAGCAAGAGGACCGCCAGCAAAGCCCAGGGCAGGTTGATCAGGTGTCTCTGTTGGAGGAGGAGTAGAAGGGGGAAGCATTAATGGCTGGGCTTTAAACTTAATAACTTAATAAGTTCGGTCTTAGTTTCAGGCCTCATTTGCCTTAATGGCCATTGATGCTCTGACGCTTCGGCTAGTTGGAGACACCTTGGGCCAGGGCTTGGGCTAATTGCCTGTGACACCTTAACCATTTCTCATGGCAATGGATTAGTTTAAGTGCTATTTGCCATGCCAAGCTGAACTTTACAGCATTTTCATGGAGTCTTGGGCAATTTTCTTTAACTGAGACTAAACTCGAGGAAGAACTACAACTAAAGTATAGGAAAACTTAGCAAAAATCTGTGAGAATTTAAGCTTAGCAACTATGTTTTTATTTTTTAATTTGATTAGAAAAATCCTTCGATTTTCCTATTATCATGATTTATATTTGAGTTTCGAGTGCATTTTCCTGGCCATAAAGAAGCCAAGCCCATGAGCTTGTGCAACCTGCTGGAAAATGCTTGAATGAAGTCTGTGACCCCTTCGGTTTTCCATGTGAAGCTTGCTAATCGCGGCGCGGTAATCTTTCCGGCATTTGCGCAGACGGAAAATCATAACGCATTATACACAGTTTTTCTTTATTTTCTTTGCTGTTCGGACTGCCCACTCATGGTTTCTTGGTTTTTCTCAAATTTTCGGAGGGGAATCTGTCTGCGGCTGCGTTTGGGCCATTTGCACAATTTCCCATTTTCAACAGCTTTACGATTGATTTCTGGTGGTTTGTGCTTGGCCCGAGAGAGTCTGTTTGCAAATTGGCCAGCAACTTGCAACATTGCTCGTTGAAAGTTTAGGCTAATTGTTGCATCAACGAGCAGTGGATGCTGGACGCTGGATGCTGGCTAGTGTCCAGACAACCCATCTGACCACCTGTCGCTGGAGCAGAGACCCAACTACGTGAGTTTCCCGCTTTGATTTGGTTTCGTTTTCGTTTTCTTCGTTTTGGTTTCAGGTCTGGGATTGGGTATTTGGTTCGTTGTGGGCGCCCAGGAGTTTTGTGTGGCAGTCACGTTGTTGCCACTTGGCACTGGGCATTACTTCGCCTTGCTGAACAACATCTGAGCCGAACAATCGTGGTGCAGTCGTTGGCTGGAAATTATTTAATCAGCATCATCAGCAGCAGCAGCCAAAGCATCCGCAGATGAAATGAAAAGCCCATTGGATTCGCAGCAAGGACTCCCAGCGATGTTGAATGTGCAATGTTGCATAAATGTTTTGTCATGCACAGGCCAAAAAAGTGGAGGTATTTCTTTGAAATTGATTTATTTATAAATAATATATGTATATATATATAAATATATCATATTTTACAGCATTAATTAACTAACAAATATAACAATTAACCTTTTTCAATTGCCTCAGCCTGCTATCTTTTCGTATCGATCAATCTTCGTCTGCATCGATTATATCTTTCAACTCTGCTCAACACCTTTGACTTGGGACTTTGCCCCCTTAAAACTTTCTACTTGTTCGCCTTCAAATCGAACCGAAGGCGTCTCTCCTTTGAAGTCCCGTCAGTCACTGTAAAATCGAACATGACTCGCATTTATATAGGCTGGTGAAAATAACCATTATTTTGCACAATTTAACTGGCAGCTTGCCTTCCGCTTGAGCCCAAGGCCAGGGTTCAAGTTCTGCGAAAGGGCAAAGGTTGAGCTTTTTGATGGGAAATAATTTCTCGTCGTCATTGCCATTGACTTTCTGTCTGCCTTTCAGCTTTCTGGCCACAAATCGAAGGCTTTGCCTGCTTGGCTGCTCATTTGCGTCAATTTCGCTATGGAACTCATCGCCGGCATCGAGTCAGTGAGCCGAAGAGCTGGACTGTCCGTCAGTGGCGTCAACTTGGCGCTAAGCTAATCAAGTTTGCCGGCTTTGGGGTAAAGATAAGTTTATGTATATAAAGGGGCAAGAGGAGGGGAGGATCCACAGAAAGCAGAAAAGGCAATCATCATAAATTGTAATGGTCTTCGGTCCCTGGGAGTTGGAAACCTCTGCAGGTATGTATATTAAAAGGCAACGGCTCAATTGCATGTAGGCATTACCATTTCTATTTGATTTCGGGCTATTTCCCTGCAATGTTTGGCACTTGAAAACACGAATATTCCAGGCAGCCCAACGCGGAAGTGCTTAGATGTAAATATTTGCAAAAATTTCCATTTGAAAGCTTTAAAAATACAATTTAAAAATCCTTAAGCAAATGCAATTTCTATATTAATTCAATTAGATACCCTTGTAAGCCAAAGAAAAATTCAAATTAATTGAAAAAGGTTACCATAGCCTTGTCGAATTTCTCAGATAAAAAATTCCAACTAGTTTACAGCGAAAATCATTATAATCAAGACAAGACCCTCCCCGGAGCCGCAAGATTTCCGTTTTAATTGGATGAAGATATTCACATGGTAAATGCACGGAATTAACAAGCGCGTAAAACGCCATAAGGCACACGGCTCAATAAAATTCCTTTAATTATCCATAATTATATTCGCTGGCCGCTGAGTTCCGCAAAGAGGCAGCCAGCTAGCCAGCTCCGTCTTGGCCACAAAATTGCGGCTGCGGCAAAGTGTGTAAAGAGTGTAAAAAGTGATTTAACAACAATCGGACAACGCCAATAAATTAGCAATACCTCAATGGATAATGGCTCAGAGCTGTCTGTATTATTTATTTTACGCTGTGTTTCTCCCTCACTTGTGTGTGGGTTGAAAGTGTTTTCTTTTTGTGTGTTCCCTCTTCTTATAAGCAAATATCTCCGCAATCTCCACAATTGCATAAGCTTAAAACTGACCAAGCCGAGGCTTCACTTTCGAAGGCGAAGACTGAAGACTGGGTAACCCAGTTCCACTCGAATCCAACAACAATAAAGAAATGGTACATCATATTCCAGTATGCGAGTAATTCGAGCTGTCAGTTCGAGGGAATTTCCCGCCTTTTCTGTGATTAATTTCACGCCTGCTGAGCCCCGCCGCTGCAGCTCGAATATTTCGCATTTCTGCAGATGCATTTTGCATTTAACATTTAACATGTTGCACTTAGGCGCCGCCGGAGGATAGGATTGCCCAATCCTGTGGTTGGTGGCCTGTGTGGCATCCAGTGGCATCCACTGGCCACGCATTATTAAGCAGCTGGCTGGATGATAAACCCCGAATTTCGAGACCTGGCCGAAAGTTGTTTATCTGGCTCTGGATGTAACCACCGTTCGCCGCATAACGCAATCCATTCCCAATCCCATCCCCGCCAATCAAAAGTCCAACCAGTCCGCCAATTGGCGAGCCGGTGCAAATTGGTGTTTATGCTTTATGTGGGCCAGCATAAATAATATATAAATATGTTGTAAAGATTATGTTGTAATCCCCGCAGAGTCATAAAATGCAACCGCATGAATTGCAAGACAAAACTTATAATGCCGATATATTAGATTAAAATCCAGTTTCAGGCCAAGTTCACGCCCAGAGGCTGCGTTGGATGAACTCTCTGGCGACTGAAAGGAAAACCTTTTTTGGGTATATTCAAGCCAAGACTATTTTTGTTTAAATTGCCTATTATTGTTTGATACAAATTGGTATTGATTCATAACCAAATTTCGGGGCGATAGTTAAAACAAACAAAGTGATCACTGTCAAAGGTGTTACCAAAAAAAAATCTCAACCAAGCTATTTCCATTAAAATGTTTGGCTTTTAAATATTTTGCATGGAATCTTGAGACAAAATGAGATGCTTAATAACTTTGTTTTGTTCTCTTAAGTTATTCTTTATTATTAATATTTTCTATATATATATATATATATATATATATATATATTTATATATATATTATATTTATGTCTTAAGAATTGCTTTCAATTTGGAAAAGAATTCTATAATCGTTTAATCATTGTAGACGGCACACCTGTGTCCCTTTAGGTTACCTATCGTGGTGCAGCATTCCGTGAGGATTACCTTGAGTAAATAATCTATTTTCTTGCTGCCTATATAGGCCATGCCTCTTAAGAAATTCGACAGGCTCCTAAGTAATGAAAATCTTTTTTGATTAGCTTATTTTCAGTAATACTTATAATAAAATATGATAATAATCTCTATAACTCTGGCAGAGCATGCACAAACCTATGACATTGCTACCATTTTTTTTTTATGAATCCCCATTGATGATTCCCCTTGTTTTCAGTTACCCAATAAATTTGTTACAGTATTTTATGGACTTTTAACTGCCTTTGTGGCTACCAAGCTTTGTTGTCCAAAGAAACGCATAAAAAACCTCTGTAATTGCGTGTGTGGGCTTCGGCAGCCGCAGCCGGGTCATCCACTCTCAATGGGAGCTACTTTCCAGCTCGTTCGGAGTGGCTGCAGATAGCCGATAGCAGATAGATAGCAGGTCCCGGGCATTTGCATAATTTCACACTCGAATCTCGAGGCTGACGCGCCCTATTCCGAGATCTGTGGCTTTGTCTCGGCGAGATATTAACCTAATCTCGGGGCGATCGGTGGATCGGCGGTGGCCGGGCCTAGGCTGTTTTGACGTGGAAGCGAGCATTTGATTGGCATTGATTGGGTCTTGGTTTCGGGATATTGACCAATAACGCGATATCGTCAGGGGATCTTCGCCGAATTCATAGCTGTTTACATTTCGATTAGGGCCCATTTTGCTGGCTGTTTTATTTGCATATTTATGTGCATTTAATTGGGCTTGGTTGCGTGTAAGCCGTCATAGATGTGGCAGATCGAGTCGCATTCAAAGACAAAGGTTAGCCGTATTTTGGCTGATTGGCCAGAGGTCAAGTTTATCGATGGATGAGCCGATAAGCAGCCGAAGTTCAAGCCGCATCAGATTCAATTTTCAGACAGCGGCGATTGGCATGAGAGGCTGCATAATGGCAGTAATAATATTATGTCTGTCTGTCTATTACAACAGGTTTCCGCGGCGAACTTTATTTATTTTGTTTGCTTTTGCCACGCCAAACTCTCGCTGACATTAGTGAAAATCCGTATCTTCATCTCCAGCTAGCCGCTTATTGACCAACGCTTTTTGCCATCTCTCCCCGGCTTTTATTTAGCCACACAGCCGCATTTCATAATAATAATAAAAATAAGACGAAAATTACCAATGTGCGCATATTACAATAAATTTCCGAGAGCCTCGGCTGTAAGGTTTTTCCACAGCAGCAGCAATCCTACAGCAATTTCTGTTTGTTTGCTGGGCTTTTTGCGGGCGCGTTCGCGTAATGTCTGCCCCATTGTTTCGGGAGGAGCCGCACTCGGTAGGGAAACTCTTTATTTTTATCTCTTCTTTTTTCTTTTTTTTAACCATTTTTTTTGCTTTTTGTTTTGCTCTTTACATCTAATGGCGCATTGAGACAAAAATGCAATGTCAATGGCATCATTGGGCCGTGTGTACTCGGCAATTTCGGTTTCACTTTTATCGATGCCCGGGCATCAGGTCTCCGCGCTTGAGGAAGAGTGTGCCGGAGAAGAGATCATCGGCTCCCCATTGGCGGTGCCCAGTGGAAGTGGTAAATGTTTTTATGCCCGCTTCCAGCCGAGAGCTTTGTTTGCCTGTCCATATATAGTTACATATTATTATGTAAATCGCTTACATTGTGTGTGTGCAGCGCGTCGTGTGCCAGTTACCACTTGAGGTACAGGTCTAGGGCTGCTGTTGACCTTTAGCTGAGAGGAGTGCGTGGCAGAGTTTATAAAACAAAAGACTTAGGCAACGAACGCGACGACACTAAACTCCCCCTAAAAGCAAAGTATGACCGCAATCATCCCATTGCACTTGCCAAAGACACTTCTCGACGGCCTTAGTTATTTATCTCTCAGGTGTCTCTGATTTATGCCACAAGACCTCACTCGGGGTATCCTCTTCGCTGGCCATCCATCATATGGTGAATTGTAAATTGTTATTTTGACAATTGCACAATTTTCGTGCAGACCCTGGATTCAGATACAGATCTCCCGGCACGATATGTGCTCGCTGTGCTCAGTGTGCGGGCGGGAGTCTGTTTCTTGTTATTTATTTCTTGCTGAATCCATGAATTGAATATGTTATATCTTTGTGAATGAAGCGCCGATCGTGAGCGAGTGTGTGGCACTTTTACTTTTTGTTACCTTATACCTTAACAATGGCAGCGGGTCGATAAGCAAATCTAATACCATTCCCTGCCGATCAATGACTGTGAAAATCGCAGACCCCGGGGCACTTGAAAACATTAATTGAATTGCCTTAGAGAAATGGGATAACTTGGGGGTGATAGCATCTGCGGTATTTGTGGAATAATAAAAGAGGGGGATATGGTTTTATTTGGGGAAATTCAAGCTAATGACTGAAGGCATTGTTAAAACCATTTTAGCTTTTTTATAGTTTTAGCTTTCTTTTATGGACATTAGTAAATACCTTTTTAGTGCTATAAGCACTGAGAAATTATTTTGGGGAATTATAGAAAGGAATTTCTTGACTTTCTTCATCCTAAAGATTACCTTTATTGGAAATAACTTAAAGAAAATATTTTCCATTGCTTAGACCCAAGTTTTTTACAAGTTTTTAAGCAAGGGAAGAACCTAATATTTTCCATGAGCTATGACTAATTTTTTAGCCAACTGGGAAAAGCCCATTTTGGCAGCTGTCCCAGCCTATCCCTTGACACTGACTGTCGCTGCATGATTTATGACCCGATGGCTAATTTTGGGGCTGGTGAAATCAGCGGAAGGCAAGGAAGCTGCCGCTTGTTTCTTGTTTCTTTTATTTTTCGCCAAGGCAAACAGCAAAGCAAAAAAGGAAAACGCAGCATAATCAATTTAAAGCATTGTCAAACTGCAATTATGCAACGGTGAAAAGTGAAATTTTATTGCATGTCAACAGCGGCGGGCATCTGCACACATCTTGCGTTTTGGGACGTCTTCACAGATGACTTGCTGGCTGCCACTGGTACTGGGACTGGGACTGGTACTGACACTGGAACTGGGATTCAACCAGGTCCAGTCGAAGGCTGGAAGCCAACTCTCAACTCTGGCTGGCGAACAGGTCGCTGGCGATTTGAATTTGGCCATAAACTGTCGATTGCATAAGCTGAAATCGGATATGCTCGGGGTGTGGGCTTGGACATGGGTTCGCCTTGGACGGCCAGCCGACTGCTATTGCGACTGGCCATTCCGGCGCTGGATTACATGCGGGCCAGAAGGCATATAAATCCTGTAAATGGCTCCGCCAGGTCGGTTGCCCAATCTAATTTGTGCTGCGCCAGCTAATTGAGTTAAACGACTTGCGATTGGAGGTCTTGTTAGCGCCGCCATCAGGCATTCACATCCTACTCTTTTTCTTTGGCCTCAAAGTCACGGCATTATATGTCGCTTTTAACGGTCTTAATCGGAGGGACTTGTGAGTGATTAACGGTCGTAAAACAACTCGATCGGTAGCTGGCTTCTCGCATTTGTGATCTCCAAATTAAATGCGTCTCATATGTCGCTAATTAAATTGTTTTATTGCCTCTGTGGCCGTGTCCAGCGCCCAAATGGAATCATTAAATGGCATTAAAAAGCCATTACACAAATGACTTGGCCAATGACTTTCAATAATTTGATCTTGCCAAAAAAACAAAGATATCCCATGCATATATTCATGAATAGAGGGGCTATCTGATCGATTGGCGTCGATGGAAGCTGTCAGATCGCGCAGCTCGGAACTCCCACACTGATGGCTTTTTTTTGCCTTTTTAAAAGTGCCAAAAATGGGAGGGGATCGTCAGATGGCTTGTGTCTCACTAATTGAGGTAATTTAATTAGTAAACTTGGTGAAATTTCCACTGAGGATAGCCAGTTAAACTTTCAGATTGAACAACAAAACAAAAAGAGAGTTTTTAAAAAGATTTAGGGGATTCCTCAAGAGCGCTAAGTAATATTGGGAAAAAGAACTTAATTATCACCTGCCATTAATCTATTGAGAACAAAATTAGTACAATTAATTATTTAGTGATGAATTTTATTTTCTACTCTATTCAAGGTAGAGCTGGATAAGAATCGAAGCTTTCGATGCAATTATCGATTTTTTGTCGATAAGCGTCGAAACCTTTCCATCTCTAATTAGAGGTATTTCTTAAACTGTTTTTTTTATTTGAGTAGCTATTTTAAAATAAAATTTAAATGTAATTACAAGAAACTGTTTCGGGCGGCATATGTCTAAGAAGTTAATCTGAAGACTTTAGAGATTTTTTGATTACTCCACAAAACTTCCTTTTAAAACATTTTAAAGTAATTCATTAAAATTCTAATTGATAGATTAAATTTAGTGTTATTTTCTTATAGCATATATTTCTATTTTAAAACATATCTAAGCCTCGAGAAAAATATTCTTCAAATATTATGCCAATATGGAGATGGCAAATTCTTGCCTAGTTTTTGGGAGCTGCCACGGAAAATAATCCAGAGAGAACCTATAATCCCAATAAAAACGTATGCTTATGGCTCAAGATTACAAATTAAACCAAACACAAAACCTATATTTTCTTTTAATAAAAAATACGTATATAACAAATAAAAATTCAAATTCGTATTTCAAAGTAAATTAAATCCCTCACATGTCTAATATTTAATATACTGCCAAAGCACTTAAAGTAAAACCTCTGATGCAATACTCACCATAAGCATTTCGATCGTGTTTGTAGGATATATCCAATTTTATAGCGCTATATAATCCAACTGGCTTGATGATGACTCTGCTCCACGTCGCGCCGATCTCTCCTGGTCCCTCAGATGTTGCACGCAATCAAATTGTAATATTCGAATCGAGACAGAAACATAAACTAATCAAATGCGAATTAGCTGCTAACGTTTCCTTTATTGTATTTGGATTATATTCATTAGGTGGGTTTACGGTTTACGGCCTATCTACCGCTGGCTGTCGACCGCTCCGTTCCGTTCCTCGTTGCACTTTATTTTCGTTTAATTGCCAAATTTCGAATCGTTATTTTCGAATTAGCGAAGAGTTCACACCGGCCGATAATTTTCGCGGCTGGCAGTTTATCGATTTTGGTTTCGTTCGTTTTTTGGTTTTATTTTTTACTATTTTTTCGGGGGAGTTGGGCGCTGGGGCGGCTAACCGCTGCTGGCAGACAACAACTGAACCAAACCAAACCGTCTGAACGCTCGCTGCAGACTGAGGCGCGAGCGTGTCGAGGTTTCCTGGCCTAAGACAAAAGCATTGGAGTTTCGCTGAAGATGCTGCAGATGTTGCTGTCGGGTTGGCAACATGTTGCTGGCCCGAATGTTGCCAGCCGGCTGGAGGCGGCTAATGAATGAAAGCCAAGCCGCCAAGCTGCTCATTATGGCTCTCTGCCCCTGCCGTTGTCTTGGGCTTGAACTTGGCTCGCAGCTCAGCGAATTCACAAGAGGCGCCCAACACCTTTAGCGGCGCCGTTATGACGCAACTCAATTCTAGTGGAACAGCGCAGCCTGCGGCTTGATTAAGTTTTATATTTATTTTTTGCTCGCCTGCAAGTATATCTGTTTTCGTTCGGGTTTTATGCGTGACTTTCCAAGTTATCCAACAGCGCGGCGATGTGGCATCTTCGCGGCCAACTCGTTTCGTTTTCGGCCAAATCCTTGCCCACAGCCATCGCTTAATGAGCGCTCCTAGCCAGTTCAGGCATAATACACGTGCCGCAGATCAAAGTTGGCGCTGAAGATGCAGCTGAAGTTGGCCATTTCCTCGTGCCTGCTTTTGGGGCCACCTCACCGTGCAAATTTCTCCCGTATTAGCGCCAATTCAGCATGTAAATTAACTCATTTCTGAGGACGCATGCTTCAATCTTCGATTTCCGCTTGCCTTTTTCCACTTCCGCTCATCGCAAAAGCCAGCTAAACTTTGCAATTATTTTATTTCGGTTTTTTACGTGGCTGCAAAAGTGGCAGAGTGCTTTTGATGAGCCAGTAAATGCCAAAGAGGCCAAAACCTGGAAGCGCTCTTTGGCCATGTATGGTAATTATTAACTGAAAATGCAGCATAAGAAAAGCCAAGGATTGCTATTGGTTAATTGTTTTATTTTAATTGATATTGATAACAATTAGTAAGGCTCTACAAAAAGACAGTAGGAAGACGCCCTTGTTAGCTAAGATTAACCTCACGAAATGCGGCACCATAAAGCGTGGTCTGACAGGAGACGGCACGTTTGCAGATTCATTTAATGGAATTTAGTGAATATTAATATAGTAAAACCCTATTTCTATATGCTTTTAATAAATTTGTATACACCATTGCATTTAATAACATATTTTGTGGGCATTGCCAAATTTCCGCGGTAGGTGCGATAACACCTTTTGGGCCACCGTAACCTGTATGGGAAATTAACCCCGCGGCAAAGGTGCGGGAGTGGAGGAGGAGCCTCATCCGCTGTCAATGGAGAATCGGCAGGCAGTGAAAAGCCATTTCGGCTGACTAGTTTTCCTTGTGCCACCGAGTGCAAGGGAGTCGATCGGGGAGACACATCTCTTAGCAGCACATTATTTGCCAAATGCTTGGTAAAGACCAACGAAAGCAGCAAAAGCGAGCCAAAAACCAACCAAAAAGCCAAAATCCAAACATCGAACACGTCGCGCGGCAAACCAGCTTTCTTCGTCGTGACTTTTGATATTTGAAATGATGCCGAGACGCCTCGACGCCGTTGCCTGGGTGAGCTTTTGAACCCGTTTGCACCCTTTTCCAACTGTTCCATGCGTTTTCCCCCTCCCGCCTGCGAATTTTCAATTTGACTTTTTCCAAGTCAAAATCGTTTGCTGCTCCGTATGCTGAACAAATTTTGATTGTGGCCAGGACATGGGGACAGACTGCACATGCATGGAGCATGGAGCCCAGCTGGAGGCGCAACGTGATGATCCGCAGGCCATTTAGCGGGAGTTGGGGGATTGGTAAGATACACTTGGACTATACTTCTTATAAAGAAGTGATTTCGGTAATAAATGTAAAGCTAGATATTTACTTAATCATAGAATAACTTTAAAGAAAATGTATCTATTACAGATTTAACTTATTTTTCAAATGTAATTAATTTACTTTGATTTTTTTCTGATTATAATTCAGAATAGATTCCCCTAAGTGCATGGCAAATTGAAAATGCATGATGCATGGCTTTGCAGAGGCAGCTCCTGCCATGTGGACTGGATTCCTAATGAAGTTTTGCGGTTACGGATCGGCATCCGATCAGCGGGGATCTCTGTGCTGTCATAACTCAAGCTAACCGCAACTTTGACCCTCCGCCGTGCTCAGTTTGGCAACTTGGCGCTGACCTCAGCCACCTGATTCAATTGGCCACGCCCTTTTCCTACTACCGTTCACATATTTCATACCTGGCCGGCCGCATAATAAAGTCATCCATCCATCCATCTGGACAAGCGATCAGACCCGAGGCCCGGGGCTTAGCTCCATTGTGACACCTGATGGCCCCTCTCCCGGGAGGAGCGGAGCTCCCTGGCATTTATGATTGGCAGTGGCAAATGAAACCATAAATAGCAAAAAAGAGCAACGAGCTCAATAAATGGCACAAACAGGCCAGGCCAGGCCGGGCCGGGGGACAATCGAGAAATTTGTTTATAAATAAATTTGTATAAATTGCATAGATTTGACATAAGACAAAGGCCTTTGTGCGCCAAAGAAATAAACGTGTCAATGAGGGCCAAACTAATAATTTAAAATGCAAATAGCCGAAAAGGCAATCGTGGATTGTCGTTTAAGGTGTGAAATATGAACGCGGCAGAAGCAATCCCCATCCCAATTCCAAATCCAAATCCAAAGCCCAGAAGAAGCGGCAACCCGCTGAAACCTGAGAAAAGATTTGCTAACGCACCACTCCGGATAATCATATGCACATCCACACGCTCCAAGGGGCCCGGGGATGCCCATAGATCCGCCGTCGCCGCTTGGGGTCTTCGGTTACACTGCGGGCCGGGGCCGGGCCTTGTCAGTTCCGGATTAGTCGAAATTGCTTTTTAAGTAAGCTAAATCAATCATTTGACAGCCGCTTAATTGTCCAACGATCGGTGGTCACGCCCACATGGGCGTCCATGGGATCCGATCCCACCCCATTGTCTTGTCGGAATCTTGGCTACCGGCTGAACTTTTGAACTCTATATAGTTTTTTGGCCCATTGTGCGTAGTTCAATGCCATGGCGGCAGCCCGATTTTTCACGCAGATTGAAATGTGGTTGAAGAAACTGAAATGCCAGAGAAACTCTGAGATTTATTGAAGGATTTTGATTGATGGGAGAAGTAAGTGAAATTTTGAGGCATTCGGAAAGAGAAATCCCATTACTTACGGGGAGGTTAAAGGTTAAGAACTTTTTATACACTTAAATTAAGGCTAGAAAGCGTAAACTGAGATAAGCTAATAAGCTGTTGTTGCTGTCTTGCTTGTACATTGCACGGAGAGCGCGGAGACGCAAAAGATCTCTCAGATAAGCAAGCGGTCTCAAGAGAGCGAAAATTGCTCTCCCATTTAAAGAGAGAGTGCGCAAGGAAAGAGCAAAATTGACCGATGTCCCTGCTTTGCTAGTACATTGCAGGCACAGAGGTAGCGCAAAAGAGCTCTTCGATTTAAAGCGAGAAGCGAAAGTAAAAAGCGAAGTTTCTGCTTTGCTTGTATATTTCAAGCAGAGCGTGGAAACTTAAAAGATCTCTCCCATAAGCAAGCGGTCTTAAAAGAGCTAAATATGCTCTCCCATTCAAAGGAAGAGCGCATTTGATAGAGCGAAATTAATCGGTTCTTTTGATTCCCTTATTTATCCAAGTCAGCAAGCAAGCGGTCTTTTGTGAACTTTTTATAAATAGCGAACCCCTGTTGCGAGCTCTGCTAAATAGGTATTATTAGCTAAACCTTGAAAGTAGCATATAAAACTTAAGATATAAAAATATTATTTGCATCTTCCAATCAATCCAATCAAGTTATTAGCCCATGCAGATTATGACAATGCTGCCAATTAATGACGCTTCGATTTACGACCAATTTCTAAGGGCCTTATGATTATGACTAGCCATGCGATATTATTATAATCCATCAAGTGAGTTGATTTCCCAGATCATTTGCTGACTCCATTTATATATTCCCAGGTTGTTTATACCTGAGGCCAATCAAAATTTATACATTTATTCGATCCACTATGTTTTTCAGGCCAAACGACGATACATTTGATACCTTTTGGGATGACATCCGCCTCATAAACAACAAAATGCCAAGCAATATCAATCAATTATGTCGGATCACAGCTCCATCTCTCCTCCATCTGCAACTCTAGAGCCCGACCCAACCCCGGCTGGTTTTATGTAACGAGCCAAGTGGCTTAGATTTCGAGACATCTAGTAAGATCATAAATCTTGTGAATATTTTCGTTTGCCAGGTTGCGTCAACTTTGCGCACTTTGCTTTACATATTAGAGTAGAAATCCGGCGATGGCCTGGCTATGCCCAAAGCTCTTTCGGGTGATTAACATTTTGTGTTGACCCAACAAATTGTAGGTGGTGCCTTGGGGTCGCGGAAGACACCATGGATGGAGTGGAGGGTGAGGGTGGGGATCTCGGTGGACGCCCACTTGTGCTGCGTGTGAAAACGGATTGGCCAAATTAACAAACACTAAAGGGTTTTGCCACATATTATTTGTGTTTTTTTCTACGGATTTTCTTCATTTTTGGCTTAACCGATCTTTTGTTATGCTGATGGTCTGTAATTTGTCATACGCTGCGGGCCAACTTATGAAGGTTGACGAGGCTTATGGAGCAGCCGGCGACATGACAGTTCATTTTCAACACTCCTCGCTGAGTGATTTGCTTTCGAGGCAACTCCCACAAATATTGATACAGCATGAGTTACGGCCGTAATAAGTCAGGCTTCCAAGATAAGAGGGAGTACTCAATCATACTGTGGAGCTGGAGAATGAATCATTAAGCTTATAAAATAAAATCTCGCGAAGAATTCATTGCATACAGTTTAATAAATCAAAGACTCGTTATGCCTACACAATAAACACAATTCAATAGGTTAATCTAGAGCAAAAACTATTAAAAAAGGCTCCATTACCTACTCCTTGGACTCCACCAGCTGCTTTGGTTCCTCCTTACTCTCCTGAGCTCGCCACCAATCGCTGACAAACTCCCTCAAGCTGGACAAGGCGAGGACGGCATGAACATCGAGTTTCTGATCGCTGGCCAGCCAGTCGCAGTACTCCGACCGGGAACAGGCGCCCGACCCACCGTAGCTCTTCACGTAACGCACTCCAGCCAGCTGATCCGGCCACTGTCGGGCTATGCACTCGAGCAGGACATCCAGTTGGGCGGCGGACAAGGCACGATGCTGGCCGCTGGCCGAGCCACTCTTCCAGAGCACGTTCATCAGGCGTCCCAGGCCAGGCACCGAAATGCGCGGCGAGAGCAGCGGCAGGAGCTGGAGCACCAGGCGATGCAGACGCAACTGGACATGGTCGTAGTCCGGCAGTTCCGAGCGCGCGGCGGCCAGGGAGTACCACAGATTGTTGATGATGCTGATGACGCCCTCGATGATGTCGAACTGATGGAACTCCGTGTCGCGGATGACACCCACCAGCCAGGACAGAATGCCCACGTGCTCCAGCATAATCTTGACAGCGCCGGGGATCTTCACGCATGTGGAGAGCACCGACAGGAGCAGCAGATTCGTTTCCAGCGTGGCCAAACTGGAGCCATAGAATCCCAGGAGAACTTTGAACGTATTGGTGGACACCAGCAGGAAGAGATCGGCGCTGCACTTGATGCCACACCGCAGCAGCTCGACGATGAACTCGCGGTACTGCTGGTGCTCGGGCTCCTGGGAGTAGAAGAACACGTTGAAGTCGGGTATGGTCTGGAAGTTGAAGCTCTGCTTCAGCCGGAGGTACATCATCAGCCGCTTGTACAGCAGATGCGTGGGCTCCGTGCTCAGGTTGAAGCTGTGCGCGATGAACAGGGCCGGGATGAGAGGAACCCTGGGAGTGCCGCCATGCGTCCTCCTCTGGGCCAGCCAAGTACTTCTCAGCTCGCTCAGTCCCGCCTGGATGTTGTCGTAGGCTTGCGTCCACAGCGGTCGCTCGTAGAACTTGGAGAGCTCAAAGTGGGCGCGATAGCGTTGCTGGCAACTGGCCGCCGCCAGCCGCATATCCTTGTCCAGCGAGGATAGCCCGCAGAAGCTGACCGCCAGCAAGCCATTCTGCACCGGCCAGCGGGCCCAGACCACGGACTCCGGCGCGAAGCAGTGCATCATCAGGGGCAGCAGGAAGGCGGGATCGTAGCAGCTCTCGTAGATCTTCTCGCGCTTTGGGCAGATGCGCCGCAGATCCTGTGGGAACTCTTCACTGCCCTCTTCGACCATCTGTTCCAGCTGATTGTCGCCGAAACTTTGGGACTTCTTCGCAGGATTCTGGAACTTTGCCTCGGGCAACTGCTGGCTGGCATGCAGGCTCCTCCAGATGGGGAAGTTCTCGATGGTGTACTCGCTGGTTTCGCGGACAATCAGGGCCAGCACCTGGGCCACATTCGTTTCTTGCTGCTGCAGGCGCGCCCGCTCATCGTCATCGGCCGCCCTCAGGGCATAGTGGGCCACAGCACTCTCGCCCCAGATGAAGGGTCTGTACTGATCCAGGCCCACATCGAAGCGTTCGTAGTGCTCCAGCAGCGCAAGTCCATAGCGATCAGCGGGGGAGAGCTTGGCATGGTAGGATCCCAGGATCACGGGTATGTGGGCCGATTGGAGGGCACTGGGTGCCTTCCTGGCCAAAGTCTCCATGAGCTGAAGCAGATGGGTCTTGGTCTCACTGGGTGCTCCCAGGAGGTGATCGAAGCAGCAGGAATGGGTGCAAATCATTTCGTAGAGCAGGGCCGTGGTGGGATCCTCCTCCGCCGGCTCCTCCACCTTGTAGTCCTCGTACATCCCGTCGCAGAGGAAGGCCATTAGCTTGAGCACCAGGCCATTGGTCTGATCCTGGCCAGGCTGTCGTTCCTCGCCGAGATGGAGGGCCAACTTCAAGCAGCTCTTGCAGAAATTCAGCCACTGCTGGTTGCTCAGCAAGCGACTCCAGTCCAATGGGAGATCCTTCTCATGGTTCGTCTGCCACCACTCGTAGCAGTTCCAAGCTATTTGCTCCAGCTTGGCCTGGTCCAGGGCCTGCTTCTTCAGATCCAGCGCCAGCAGCTGGACATTGAGGTTTATGTAGTTGACAAAGACGGTGGCCTTTTGCTTTTCATCCTTGGCGGCGCCAAAGGCCTGCCAGTATATCTCCCGGAGAACTCGCACCTGAAAGAGCTCCACGGAGTCGAGCTTCAGCTGCTTCTGGCAGTAATCCAGGCACTCCGACTTGGGCATGCACAGGGCGATGAGCAGGGCGCTGGCCTCGGCGTGCTCCCGGTAGATAAGGGCCGCCTTCTGGGGCTTCTCAATGCTCTTCATGAATCCGTTCTTGTACGTTTGATAGCAGCGCTGGAGCACCGCCTGGGGTAGTTTATAGATTTTGGTCAGAGCAATGTCCAGCAGGGGATACACCAGCTCCTTTTGCTCCAGATTGCTGGGCAGCAGCTCCGCAAACTTCTCTGCCAACGAGGGCTGACGTTCCAAGAGCAGGCTGGCCATTCGGATGGCGGACTTGCTCAGCTTTCGCGAGGTTGTGAAGAAGCAGGCAAAGAACTCTCCGTCGCAATCGGCCAGATGGTGATGGTAGTTGACCAGGAACTGTAATAGAGCCGCCTCCAGGGGCTCCAGCTGCTGCTCGCTCAGCTCACAGAATCCCCTGTAGAAGCTCAGCAGGACCTTGAACTGCTTCCGGCAGTCGATGGGCTCCTTGAGCTGCGTCAGTCTTCCCAGCAGGCGAAGGAGCAGGTCGAAGTAATGATTGGGCTTATTGCTCGGCATAAAGTCGCTGGCCTGCAGCTTGGTTGTGAGTAGGTCCAGCATCTGGGAGCACTCGCTGGAGTTTAACTCGAAGGCATCCACCAGGGCCACGCACTCCGCAAGCTGCTGCTGCTGCTCCAGCTTGTCCACCGATGTATCTAGCGCTATATCCAAGGCCTTGACCATGTGGAGGCGATAGTTGGCCGTGTAGCTCTCGAATCGCGGCAAGGTGCGGCTGAACTCCGTGAGTCGCCGCAGGAAGATGACATAGTTCAGGCGAGTGGCGCTGGTCTCGCTCAGCAGCTCGGTAGGATGCAGTTCCGCCAGACGAATGTTGTAAATGTAGTGCAGCAGGCTGTGGGTGTATGTTTCCTCCTGGCCCTGGTCCTGCTCCTCCTCCTGGACCTCATCCTTGCCACCGTCCACTTGGCTGGCAATTTGCAGGAACTTGATGAGGTAATCCGCTGCGAGCTCCGCCTGCAGCTTGCTCAATCGCTGGCTGGCGAAGAGATGACCGACGACGAAGAGCAGATCCTGGACATAGATCATGTTGCGACGCGGATTTCGGAGGCTCGAGTGCAGCAACATGGTTTGACCCTCGCCCAGCTGCAGCTCAAAGTGGTTCTCGGGGTCCGTCGCCTTGAAAACGTGATCGAAAGACTGGGATTCCTCCTCGGTAAGGATCGAGCGCATCTGCCTTAGCAGTGGCCACTTGTCGGCCAGGATGGAGGGAAGTTTCTTGGGCTTCTCCTTACCTCGCCCGGGCAGCCAACTCTTCATGTAGTCGCTGTACTTCTCCAGGTGGCCTTCGTACAGCTGGAGCACACACTCCGGCCTGCTGTGATAGTGGAAGAGGAGCAGAAAGACCCGCTCCACATACGCGTCGTAGGGTGCCTCTACCTCCACGCCCTTCAGCAGCAGCGGCATCATCTTGCTCAGCGTCAGGGTCTCCACATAGGCCTGCACCGTCTGGCCCTGCTCGATTTGGGCAAACAGCTTGCTCAGGTTCTTGGTGTTGATGGCCGTGTCCGCCACGCTTAGCTCCGGTAGGTCTATCTCCCTCCAGTCCAGGCCGAGTATCATTAGCAGGATGCTCACCACATTGTCCACGGTGGCGACATCGAATCCGATGAGAGCCTCCAGCCAGATGTTGATCTCGTGCCTGCAGGAATCAAACAGTCCCGTGTTGTGGAAGAGGCGGTGCAGCATGTTGCCGGCCTCCGATTTGATGGCCACATCCTCCAGCATGTAGGCCTTGATGAACGACCGAAAGACCTGCTCGAAGAGCTCCTCCTTGGGGCTCAGGCAGCGCGGGAACAGCAAGAGGATGGTCTTAATCGACTTCAGCTCCAGTTGAATCTTCACCATGTCCTGCGGCTGATCGACCTTGTCGAAGTCGGTCTGGTACAGCGGTCGCAGGACATTCAGGTAATCCAGAATCTGACTGGTCTTGTTCACAAAAGCCCTATTCTCCTTGCACATGAGCAGCACCAGGTCCAGGGTGACCGAGAGGCAATCGAGCACGTTCACTCCCTCCTGATCCTGCTGCTTGATGGTCAGGAAGAGGGAGTACAAGATGGACTCCATGGTGGGAAAGTGCACCAGCAGATGGTTGAGCAAATCGAACTTGAACTTGCGCAGCGAGTTGCCCGCCTTCTTCGACTGCTCCCGCAGGGCAATGGCCCGCACATAGTTGCTGTACTGCCGCATCATGGAGAGCAGGAGACGCTGCACTGCCAATCGCAAACGGAACTCTGCGTGGTTCAGGAAACTCTTGCCTGTAATGTGCAGCAGGGCCTCGATGGGCAGGCACACCTCCTTGATCCAGAAACTAAAGTCCGTGAGCGTCATCTTGTCGAAGGCCGTTGAGAGCGCAGTGGGAGGCAGGGCGTCGATGACCTGGGCCAGAAAAAGCACTGCTTCGGGCACTTCCTCCATTGAATTCTTGACCGGACTGAGGAGTAGAGAGCAATTCCTCACAGTCTTGCGTCCCAGGTCCGGACACGCTTTCAACGTCTGCAGGACCAGCTCCGTTTTGCGGGGATTCTTGTAGGGCTTGTACAGCGAACCCAGCACCTTGCCCTGCAGCCTGTTCTGCTTCTGCCGGTAGTGGGTCATGGCATCGAAGCAAATTCCGTGCTTGCGGGAGGTGAGCAGCATCAGCAGCAGCTCGTGAACTGCCGCCGAGACGGCCTCGGCCTCCTGTTCGTTCGGCGGCTGCTTCTTCCCTCTCTTGTTGTCAAACAGCGCTGGCAGGCCGTTGGGTCCTTCCCAGTCGTAGAGGCGGCGCAGGTTCTTGCAGCACTCCAGATCGAACACAAGCACCTTCTTCGTCTTCTGGATGTCGGCGTTCTCCAGCACGTACTGCCGCAAGGCGTTCACCACGACGCAGACGGTGACATGGTCGTCGTAGACCAATCCCTTGGCCAGCACACCGATCAGTTGACCCCGGTCCAGGATGTTCCGGATGAGCAGGGTATTCCCATCGACCAGAAAGGCCAGAATGAAGTGTATGTACGCCTTGCGCACCGTGTCCTCGTTCTGGTAATCGTTCCTGGCATGCGACAGCATCTGCTGCATCACAGTTACGTTGGAGAGGACGTCGTAGGAGTTCAGCACCTGGCGACCCAGCTGAGGCTCCACGCACACGATCGCCGTCAGCAGCTTGAGGGCGTTGCGCCTGTGGCTGGGCCGCGACGACTGCAGCAGACTCTCGAGCACTCCGCCGTGGGCTTTCAGGAAGTAGCGACAGCCATGGGCAGCCGACTCCATGTGGGCCTTCTGGTTGGTGAGTATCTCCATAACGACGCGCTGCAGCGCTTCGGTGAGGTAGTCCACATGGAAAAGGTTGCTCTTGTCGATTCTGTCGAAGGCCTCGGCCAGCTCCAAGGGCTTCCCGCGCTTCTCAATGTACTTGGCCACGATCCTGGGCCGGGTGGTGACCATGAACAGGAAGTGTCGCAGCTCTGGGAGGAACAAAAGGTAAATATTGACTCGATGCGATGTCCCTATGGCCTACTTACCAGTTATAAAGCTGTTGCTGCGCAGCTTCGTGCGGAACTGCATCATCTTGAAGTCGTTGGGAAACTTTAGGTGGCTCTCTTCCGGCTCAATGCCAGAGTCGGGACTTATCTCGTCCTCATCCTGCTGTTTATCCTTCCGCTTTTTGTTTTTCCTGGAGGGAGATTCGCTTACCTCCATATCAACCTGTTGCGCTTCATTTTCAGTTGATGTTTCTGACTTTTCCACCTTTTTCTTGCTTGTTGAGGGGTCTTCAGACTCTGTTCCATTAGTTTCCGGCGGGCTTTCACCAGTTGCTTCTTCTCCTCCTTCCTTTTTCCCGGCCTTTTCCTTCTTTTTCTTTGGAGTGTTGGACTCCTTGGGTACTTTCTTGGGCACCGCCACCTCGCCGTCGTCCTGCTGTTCCGCCTCAGGATCCTCGTGTTTCCTCTTTCGTCTGTTCGGTTGTATGGCCATTGTGCTTATTATTATAATAATCGCTTAACTATTCTCATAGAATTCGTTAAAAAATAAAAGTTAAATACAAAAAACACCGCACACACGTGCTGGCGGAGAATGGTGTGAACGCACTTGGTTTGATGCAAATTACCAACTCTTGTGCTTAGTGTTGGAAAGTGGTAATTCTTGGCGCGCAATTAAAATGTTTATAAATCCGAAAGCATTTAGTTATTCTGATTAATTTAGATGTAGTTTAGTTTATCATAAGATTTATATTTTCAAAACAATTAAGAACATATTTTCACAACAACTATAAGTACGAGAGCTCCTAAGCGGTGGAACCGACAGCCAGCACGACAGTGACTCATCCAATAATCTGCCAATTGACAATTTACAAATTTTCCTTCGACGTAACAGTTTTCCTTATGGCTGAATGAATTGCTGGGTAAATCCAGGTCTAGTCGTCTTCCAGTGCCGCATTGGTGGCTCCACCACGTCCCGATCCTCCAGGAGCTGTTGTGGTCACATTTCCTGACACCGGGAATTCCGGCAATGTGGAGCGCTGCTTGCCAGGTGCCGGTGGAACAGGTGGCAAATCGACAGATTTACTCGTACCTGTAAACATAGAGAACTCGATCGTTAGTCGTCGTTGTTTATGCTGATATGTAAGTAAATCACTTACCTAAACAACAACCCATTATGCTATGCTCTTAAATACTCCTCGAGGGACGAGTGGGCCAATTTGCTGAAAGTTCTGGGAGCACTAAATCAGGCAAATCAAATCGTTGGCCAATTGACTGCGAATGCGTATGTGTGCACCTGTGGCGTGCAAACGACTCATGGCTAATTGATAAGCAGCCCTGTTACTTTTATTCTCTTTTTGTTTAAAATGTAAAGTGGGTTATTTATGACCGTGGGCAGCCCCGCTATCAAATTGTAGATCCTCGTTGGCCTTATGAACACCATAAAAGGGAGCTGTTAACCATAACAAAAGCGCACACAGCCAGTCGTTATAACTGGAACGGAGAAGCGAACAAACCAATTAAGATAAGCTCTTATCAGGCAAACAGTTTATGGTGCTTTGCAGTTGGCGCTAAGAATTCAATTGCCAAATTAATCGTTAATCGATTGTGTGTATCGATTGAAACGGGTAATTAGCTCCGCTCTAGCAGTTAAAAAAAAGTTTAACCGTTAGAAGCAGTGGAAATTTAGGTTTTCCGCGTAATTTTCCCAATTAAGGCGGCCCTTATCTGTGTAACATGAGTTGTGATTTCATTAAAAATTATGTTTTTAATCATCACACCTGTTCAGTGATCAGAATGCTAAAGTGTTAATGTAAATACTTTATTAAGCATTTTTTTAGATTTTTGAAACTTAAATATAGAGTTGCTCTACCTTCCTAAATAGGTTTAATCTGTAATTTTTAAAATGGTAATTAGTTATATAAAAATAATAATAATAAATATTTTGTGTTCCTTCATTGCCCTTTTATTCGCAATAAAATTGGTGGCACCCAGTGTGACCGCTCGGCCGTGCTCTGAAAACGCCACGTTTTCACAGTTCCCACATGACGAGCAAGAGGCGGGGTGCGGAGAGGGGTTCATTATCAGCCGGAACGTAAACAGCGTCGCTGTCGCTGCTTTTCACGCCATCCGATAAAAATGTTTAAATCACACTGTGTTAATTAGAGCCGAAATCAAAATCAATGCGCCTGTGGACGCGGACGACTCGAGATCGTGAGCGCGTGAACGCGGATTAAGCAGCGCTTGAAACAAACAAATAAAAGCTAAAGAGAGCGGAGTAGCAGAGAGTGCGTGAGAACGCGTGAATTGTGATTTCTGGCCGCAAAGGCACAACACGGTGAACGAATCACGAGCGAAAGCGGATAAACAAAAGCCATAAAAAACAGATTCGCACGAGAATCGCAAAATCGTCTGTGCGCATCAATTGTAATTTGGGAAAAAGTCTGATTTGCCGGAGACTGGCGCGACGGATCCGCCATGGACGACGAGTTCAAGCTCTGTTGGAAGAACTTCCAGGACAACATAGCCAGCGGCTTCCAGAACCTCTACGACCGCGGCGACCTGGTCGACGTGACCCTCGCCTGCGACGGGAAGCTGCTCCAGGCGCACAAGATAGTGCTGGCGATATGCAGCCCCTACTTCCAGGAGATATTCACCACCAATCCCTGCCAGCATCCCATCAGTAAGTACCGCCCGCCAGCGTCGACATCCGCTTCCCATCTCATGTTTATCCAACCAATTTACACCTTGGCCACCGGTCATGACTGGTTCGCAAGTTGTTACATTATATTCTCCATTGAAACAGCCTTTCTCGGGAACGTGTAGTTTTGTGTGTACTTCCTCAATGAGCCGCCGGTTCGCGCTTATTTTGGTCAGTTCATCACTGGCTCACTAGGTGTCAGTTTATCGGGGGACCGGAGCCGGAGCCCGCACGTCAGCCTGTCTGTTCGTCACTGCTGTCAACCGCTTAGATATAAATCAACCTTTGGGTTTAATTCCATGACACATTCAGCAGTTATCAGGCCAGCTACGCCTCCGCCCCCACTTCTAGCTCCACTTCAACCTCCAGGTGGGGTTCCACTTCGAGTCCCGTCCACTTGCAGCATGTGTAGGGTCTGCTGCAGGCCAAATGCAGTCTGGCTTTTGTAAATCTTACTTGCAAACAACGATTTGGGGCTAACATCTCCTTTTAGAGGGAAAATATAGAATAGAAAAATAATATACTCTTTCTTAGTGTTTAGTAATAAGACCTAGGCTTAATCGGACATTAAGAAGGAAGGGCCTTCGACACCATTGTCTATGTAACTTGACCTTCTTTAAATCCCGTTCTAAATGTTGGTTATTTTGACAAGTTAAAAGAAAAGTAATCAATTAACGTTTATAGGCACTACATAAAATAGATCTTGAATAATGATCGATTGACTGACTATCGATTCATTAAAAAATCAATTAAAGCTTTTCCATTGGATATCAATTTCATTATGCCAAGTACAAATACATCATACATAGTAAAAGAATGAAAATATTAAGCTCTTTCATTCAAAAGTTTGATTACATCAAAAACAGAAGGGCTTCAATCATTTTTTAAAGGCACAGAAAGAATTTAAAGCATTTCTAGAGGAAATACCAAATAAAATCAGATTTTTAGATGCCAATAAGAATGCTTACATCTTTCTTATCAAATAATTACTTTACATATTATATTAAAATTTATTTTTACATAATCAGTGCTATTGATCTTAATGATTTTATGTAACTTTTTGTTTGTTTAGCTATTTTTCAAGGCCCTTAGAAAATGTATAACTTTTGGGATCGCTTTAATCATTTATAATATATATTTTAACGATGGCACGATTTTAACATTTGATAAACTTGATTTATTTCTAAAGTTCCGAGAAAAATTTGAAATAAATAAATAAATAAATTTGGAATTAATAATCCCGCCCAGACTGAATGTAGCTTCTTAGAAATAGCTTTTAAAGAGAAGGAAATTAGTCGTAATAATTTGTATGTATTGTCTATGCTCAAGCTTCAGAATGATTTCGATCATAAATCTAAACACAAACAGCAGCAACCCAGTAAGAATCGAGGTCTGATGATAATCCTCCTCGCCGCCACGTTGTCTATGGCTGTGTGTGGTAGCTGCAGGAGTCCTCCTCCGCCTCCAGATCCACGCTTGGATTGTTTACACAAGCCACGCACACGGGGTATATGCACCGTGATAAGGTGCACGGCTAGAGCCAGAAGAGCCAGAGCCAGAGCCCCACTTCGATCGGATCGGAGGGAGATTGGGTGCGTTGCTGACCTCATCAAATGTACTTCAAATGGACTCTAGAACGGCGGTAGTAACATATATATGGTATATGGATATGATATCGCCGGGACAGACCCCTCCTGCTCGCTCTGTTCGGTCCGATTTCGTTGGCGGTCGTGTTGAACACGGCTGCCTGCTGCACGGTGGCTTTATCTGATCAGGCGGCAATAAAAAATAAGGTTTTATCTTTTCAAGTAGCAGCAGAAAGGTGCTACCAACCCACGGACTGAGCGCTGCTACAAGAGGTATTTCCAAAGATAAAGAATATTAATATACCCTATAAATAACGCTAGGCGCAAGCGGGGGCAAGTATTATTAAAAATAAACCAACAAACAAGCCAACAACACCAGTCATCGAGAGGTGCTAACAAGCCAAATGGTTGCTGTTGCTGCTGCTGTTGTTGTGTGTCTCCCTATTGTTCGTGTCGTGTGTGTAACACGCAGCAACAACAATAGTCTAAATATTTTTATCTTTTTATCGCGTTTAACAATCATTTATTGCCCAACTGAGCAACTGGGTCCCCACATCGCCACCTCCACCTCTCCAGCTCCACTCCCGCCCGGAGACTTCACTTTTCGAGATATTGATTAGGAGAGGGCTTCGTGTGGTTGTTGCCGCAGTCGTTACTGCTTAGTTGCTGTTTCCGCTGCTGCGGCCGTGTAAATCAATCCACTCCGTCCGGGCCAAGTGGTTATATCTACACCTGGCCAACCCAACCCAACCCTGCCCAATACAATGCTAATCCTCGAAAATTATCTATTTATTATTGGCATAAACAAGACGGACATCGTCTGGGGGCAGGCGTTTTATCAGCCTTGCGTTTAGTGCCAGCCACTTTACTTTGGGTATCACTCTCTTGATCGTAAAATAAGATTTTGAACTTATTGCTCGTTAGATAACGCACTCAGACAACCGGACCATGTGCCGTGTGTGATATTGGGCCCTCTCCAAGAACGGGCTCCAAGCCACCGGGTTTCCACGCCCGCCGTCCGCATCCCTCCCCTGGCCCATTGCCATTCACGATTTCAAGTAGCCACGGCGATCGAATATAGCCTGCGGTTGCTTACCAGCCATAAACGGTTCGGGTCCGGGAAGATAATATAATATCGATCGATGGACTTGTCGTAAATATTAAATACCCAATGTTATTAATATATTGCCGGACCGTGACTAAAGCAAAGACGTCGTGGGTTTATTTTCTGGGTAGCTTCAGAGGGGGTAAACAATTTTTTATACAGCTCTGCACTATTTATTTCTGCAAACTAATCCATTTTCGGCCTTTCTGAACTTTGAGTTCTCGGACTTTCAAAGCTCGTAATCTTTAAATTGTTTGTTCAGAAGTTATAGCCTTTCCAGAGATTATCAAAGGTGGTTTAATTGTTCTTTTTGGGAAGATCAGTGATTTTTTTTCAGAAATAGTCTTTTGAAGTATATTTAATTCAGTAGGACTCCAAATAAAGAGACCACAATAGGGAAATAATATATATATTCTTTTAATTGTTGTGGATTTTTGTCTTTATTATTTATTTGGTTATTTTGGTACTATAGAACCTTGGAACTTTATCTCTATGTATTTTTCTAACTAATATTTCAGGCCTAAAAAGTTTGTAATTTTATGTTGTGTCAAAATAGCTAAAGATTATTCAATTTTCTTAAATCAAGGGATGATATACCAATTCTGAATAAATTTTTAAGAAGTATATTTCTCAAGTCCTTATAGAAATATCCCTTCCCAAGTACTTGTTTCTCTCAAAGATTTCAAATGTATTCAAATGTTTGATCAATTTTATTTCCTGATAAGGTAAAGGCTCCTCAAATGTCACATAAGGTCTTTAATTTAAATAAAGAATGCTAAATAAACAGAAAAAAGCTACATAAGTCGGAAAACATTCTCTCAGCTTAGAGTTGTCTGAAAAGGAGCCCCGAAAATGTGAGGTAGCTTCTGGAAACCTTGCTAAAAAACCCCCCCCCTTAGGGGTATAAACCAACCGAATTATCGTATTTATTGGAGCCCTTGTGCTGTTTCCGCTTCTGGCCTTACCCAATCGATCGCATTAATCGCTTACGTACGGGAGTGAGCTGTTTATGGTCTCTCCGTATTATATCAAACTTTGACTTTGAGCATACGAAATTTCATAAATGCTTTTATTGACAATTCGTAATTTATGGGGGCCGTAGCCAGTAGTCAGTAGCCGCAAATAGACGGACCTGCCCAATCGACTAAGCTGGGCTAATCCCTGGGCCAGTGGCGGAGAGTCTCTGGAGACATGAATTCCCAGGGCATTAGGCAGAGAAGGGAAAATAGGAATAGAGGAAGCCTAAGGCCAGCCATTCCTTGGCTGGGCCTGTCGCTGGGCTTCTTGGGTTTTTTATCAGGTTGTACTACTACCAGCGCGACGACTCGATTCGATTCGACTACTCGACTATTATGGCGTTCAGAGATAACCAATATTTATGAATGTTTGTGCGACGACATTGTCAAAATGAGGCAGGCCACTCCACTAGCTGACTAGCTCGCTTGCCTGCTCGCCTGCTCGCGGAGGGAACAACAACAGAACCGAACCTATTGGCGTTCTGATTCGATAAACATTTATCATAATCATAAAATAAAATTGTTTTCGAAATCGATCGCCTGCGATCCGATTGGTGGAAGCGTTCGGAGTGGGCGTGATCGTGGGGCCTGGGGCCGAAACAAATCGAAAGCGAGCTAAGGAAGATATCGCTGCAGTTCAGTTCCAATTGCCCCAGCCCCGAATCTCAGTACCCTCGTTCTGATATCAGCGGAGATCACAGCGGGTCAGGCGCCCATTCGAATCTTTGGGAGCATGGCATACATTTAAGCAAACAGCGATCGAGACTCGATGATCTCCGATGGCTGAGCTCTCGATTTGGGCACTGTCGGGATTTCCTTATCAGCAGCAGCAGCCTGCACGGATTTATCACGTTCTCCGTGAACTTTAGACAAAGTTTATCTACAGTCCCATAAACGGTTTATTGATTCCATGAAGAGAGCGAGGAGAGTTCAGTGTGTTGATCTCTTTGTCTTGATCCAGGGCCGTCCCGGTCTTTATCTCCAGCGATGCTGGGAGGGTATCTGTACTGCCTCTTCTTCACGGAGGAGAACTATTGCGATTGACTGCCCTGCTCAGCTCCCTACTATATGTAATTACGTATCTATCCGGCATCAATAGTCGAGCTCGGCTGCGGACTGTACCCAGGAGCTGTACACTCAGCTCGGATTTTGATCTTCGCCATGCGATCACTCGGACGAACACGGACATGCCAAGGCGCAGATAGATAGATAGGCGAGAGACAAAACGATCCGTAATGACGACTACGGCAAATGATAGGCACAATTGATGTCGTCGCGCGGTCAGATTAAGCAACCGAGTTTGTCTGTTGCTGATCGGCGCCGATTTAATATATATTTACATACCTACACTCGTTCGTACTGGGCCTCCGTACGGGTGTTTGTGTAATCAAATTGTTATTGAGAACAAGTGATAATATTGTTTTTAACTAGATGTTGATGCTGCGAGAGACAGGCACAGTGGGCAGGAGGGCGGCATGATGATGGGGGAAGGTACTGATAAGATTCGCTGAAGTGATGTGATCCGATGATGCTCATCTTTATAATTGCTGAGATGAAAGTTAATAAAGGGTTAATATTTATATTTAAAAAGGCAGTTTTAAAACCCTTACAAATATTTTTACATCTTTAATAAAACTTGATGGTTTTTAATATAATTAAAAAACAAAATGAAGAAAAATGCATTTCTTAAAACTCCTGTCGAATGTAAAAGTCAGTAAAGCCTATACCTTGTGATTTAAAGACTTCAAAATTATAAGGCCCTTGTCCTTATATTTTTTCTAAACTATAGGTTTTCCAAAAATTATTTTCTTATTAATCAGGGTAATAAATCACTAATAATGTTACATAATTATAGAATTTATTGAAGTTAGAAAATACTAATTATTTCTTTTGGGGCTTAAACACAATATCATGACTTGGGAATTATAAGTTCCCTTTTCGCTCGTTTGTGTCAAAAGAGAATTATACTATAGTTTATCAAGAGTTTATTTTCTTGTTTCATTTTATATAAATTGCTGCCGAGCTTAGAAGTTAAAAAAGGTTTGTTGTATCTTTTGTGATTTAATCCCAATTTAGTGACTTGGGAATTATAAGTTCATTATAAACTAATTTGAGCAAAAAGTGAGAATATAAACTAAAGTTTATCCTTATTAAATATGTTTTAAATTGAAAGCAAGTCAATATTTATCAGAACTATTTACACTCTTGTTTGTCAAATGTTAAATTTCTTAAATAATAATCTTAAAGTCGTCGGAAACTATTTATTATCAAAACTGATCTTGTATGCCCACTGTGATAATACATCCGCCCAACTGTGGAGCAGAATCCGAGCCGATCCCGGCTTCACAGCTTCTTGGGCCGTGTCGAGAACACGCCGATGATATGTCATGCTGCTTATTTTATAATTATTCCTACTGCGCTGCTGCTGTTGTTGAGTTTATATTTAAGTTTTCAGATTTCTTATCGTAGCTGTGTTTTTATGTATTGATTTAGTATTTGAGCGTTTCGATGATAACATCTCCACAGCGAGTGTGACCTCCTTTCCTAGTCATGTTATTGCCGAACCGAGAATATTTATGTAAACAAGTAATTACGTTGAATTCATGTTTTTTTTTTTTTTGGGCAGGGAAATCATAATTCCGTAATCTCGGAGAAGATTTTAAAATCCCCCAAAGTATAAATCAGTTTCGAAATATTCCAGAAGTTGCTAGAAAAACAAATAATAAATAAATAATGATTAATTTCTTCAAATTTCCCAACCCCTTGCAGTTATACTCAAAGATGTGAGCTTCAACATCATGCTGGAGCTGCTGGAGTTCATGTACCAGGGCGTTGTTAATGTCAAGCACACGGAGCTGCAGTCCTTCATGAAGATTGGCCAGCTGCTGCAGATCAAGGGTCTGGCCACCAACTCCAACTCCACGCCGGGTTCAAGTGCCTCGGAGAAGTCCACTAGTCAGACGCCTCAGGCGGAGGATTCGCCCAACACCAGCAGCAGCAATACCAACAACAACAATAACAACAACAGCAGCAGTAGCGCCGCCAACAGCCACAACTCAAACTCTAATAGCAATAATAATAGCAAATCGGAGACGGATCACAATGAGAGCAAGGGCCAAAGCAATTCGCGGAACGCCTCGCCAGGCGGTGCCAGCAGAGCCTCCAACGAAGCCAGCAGCCACCACCTGTACACGCCGAGCAAGCGCACGGCGCCGTCGGATTTCGGCAGCGATTCCCTGTCCATTTACTCGGGAAAGCAGTTGAGGCGCTCGCTAAAGGATCACGGCTCCGGCGGCAGCGACGGAGGCGGTGGCGGCGAGGCTACGGACAATGGGGCTGACATGGAGAACAGCCTGAACACGCAGGAGTTCTTTATGCCGCCCATCCCGCACATATCTATGGTGGAGCCGCGCTACGATCTCGGACTGAAGCGTGAATCGGATGGCCTCCACCACGGACCGTCGTCGGCGGGCGGTGGCGGCAGCGCGAACAGCATTGGCAGCCTTAACTCCTCAGCCTCGTCCTCGACAGCCATGCGAAATCCCTTTGCGCCGGCCTTCAATCTGGAGAACTACAAGTTCTACAATAGCGGGAACAGCGGCGGCGGCGGACCCAGTGGTAGCTCCAATAACTCAGGCGGCCCAGGAGGCCTCAGCAACAACGGACCCTCGGGCCTTGGCTCGGGCACGGAGTATCCCAACGAGCTGTTCATGCCCAACGACTACTCCAAGAACTTTGCCAACCACATGGACATTCCCTCAAGTAGGTGCCCTTCTAAGTCTCTCTTCGATCACCTTTCTGTTGCATGTACATCGCTTGGCCCTCATTATTATTTATGATTTTATTTTTTATAAGATTGGGTTTTGGTTTGCATCCATCATCACCATCGGCCCGCCCGTATAACATCATCATCATGCATTCCACGTACCCACTAGCCCATCACTGATCAGTGAACACTGATCACAACATTGCCCCCCCTAACCAGGAATGGAACCAAATGGAAAAACTAACAAAGCCGCTATTGATTGTAGAGGGATATTTGCTGATTTAACTGGGGTAAAAGTCTTAAGCGGACGCACTCGAACCGAAGGTATAGTTAGATAAACAAGTCATCGCTTTGATTGTCACCGAGATCCAATTGTGGCAGACACATAGGCTTCTAGATTGAGTTTTTTGATCGGGGTTGAGGGACTCTCGGGTGGGTTTTTATACCCGGTACCCATAGGGTACAAGGGTATTATAAGTTAGTGCCAACCGAGAATGTATGTAACAGGCAGAAGGAGGCATCTCCGACCCCATAAAGTATATATATTCTTGATCAGTATCACCAGCCGAGTCGATTTAGCCATGTCCGTCTGTCCGTCCGTGTGAAACAACAGATCTCAGAGACTATAAGAGCTAGAGTTACCAAATTTGGTGACAACATTGGAATCTGTTGCACGCAGATCAAGTTTGTTTTAAAATTTGGCCACACCCACTTCCGCCCTCAAAAATCATAAAAAACGTTAAATAAGCTATACTCGTTTTTTTTCGGGTAAAAGTTAATAAATACAAAAAATGAATAAAATAGAGCGGACGTTTCCTGAAAATTTCAGTAAAATCGGATGATAAACATGGGAGATATTAGCAATAAGGTTAGAATTTTAACACACCGCCCTAAGGCACTGCTGTTGGAAGCTGTAGCCGACAGGTGGCGCATTCGAGCCTTGGCCGTGCGATATAATGGCGCCAATGTACATACACGTATTTATGTACAATGTAGTGTATGTACATTTTTAAATTGCCTTTTAGTGTGAAGCGCAAACGTTTAGGTACCGGGTATCTCACAGTCGAGCACAGTCGACTGTAGCTTTCTTACTTGTTATTGTTCTTTTTAAGAGGGGTTTCTGGAAAATATAAAAATAATGTTTTTATTTCGGTAAATTTCACTTAGAGATCGATTTCTAGAGATAACACAAATAAATCTAACGAAGTATTTCTGAAGAATTCATTCTTTTACTGGAATTTGAACTAAATAACTAGGAAATTCAGAAAGTTATTAGATATCCCTCAACCTATAAGATTTTTATACCACTTCTTTGAAGAAAAGAGTGAAATCTGTATTTAAAATCTACCAAAGACTGGCTTGACTTGACGCAAATATTTCGCTGCATCTTTACTAAATTATTAAATTAAATTTCAACTTAAATTATGAGTTTTTAAATCCATATTAATTAGTAAATTGTAGTTTCTGCAAGTAAGAAGGACTTCTTAAGTCTTCTAACGCCTAACAAAAACCGCACAGACACGAGAACACGCACTCCCAACTGCATATTCCACGTGGCGAAGGAGGAGTACGACTCCTCCATCACCACCACAGCCACTCCCCACCACTGAATAGCTTGACCCGCCCTTCCTTCCTGTAAATAACATCCGTTAAGCGCTCCAGCGATGAACTATCCACTAATGATCCAACATTGTCCGTTTGTCGTCGTCGAAGCAGACGGCAGCAACATGGTGATGCTGTCCACCACCTCGCTGCTGCACGGCAATTGCGTGTTCAACCGCAACAACACGGTGGCCACGCAGCAGGGCATGAAGACCTACTGGCTGTGCAAGTCCTACCGGATCAGCATGTGCCGGGCGCGGTGCATCACCCACCTGGGCAGGATCATCTCCGCCACGGGCGTGCACAATCACACGCCGCACATGCGCGGCGGCCAGGGATCTTCGGCAGCGCCAGCCACTGCATCGACGTCAGTTTCGGGGTCGCCAGTTTCTCTCAACTCCGCCTCGAACCCCAGCCAGACGGGCTATTCCCTGGCGGACGGAGGAGTGGGGCATCTGGGTACGGATCTGCAGCACGGAGGCCGAGTGAGCAACATGTTTGCCAATCAGACGCCTCCGCCGCCGCCGCCTCCGCCAGCATCTGGTCCGCAACACCCGCACCATCATCATCACCTGGGACAGGCGCTGCCCAATCTTCTGGTGCAGCAGCACACGGCGCCGCCGCACATGGAGCAGCACGGTGGCTCGGCCAATCTTATGCACAACCCAAATCTGATGCACCTGCAGCCGCAGACGCACCACCATCACCTCCAGCAGCAGCAGCAGCAGCAGCATTCGCCTCACAATCCTCCGCCGCCGCAACAGCATCACCTGGAAATGACAGGTGGATCTGGAGGCGTTCTGCTGTCGCCGGCCCACGTGCAACAGAGTCCTCAGTCCAACCGCAGTAGTCACTCCCTCCACGCCCAGAGTCCGCCGCCCCAGCCGGTGGAAGAGCAGCAGCAGCAACAGCAGCAGCAACCTCACCAGCAGCAGGAGGTGGTCTCTGCGGAGGGAGCCACGGATCCGGGCACCGCGCACGTGATCAACTCCATTACGATATCCCCGAACAGCAGGCACAGCTTCAAGATGGAGAACATGTAAGGCTGTTGCCGGGGAGCGCCCCACGTCACACACTGCCCCCCGAACAGGAGGAGGACTAATTTATTTTTGCCTAGCTAGAGTTTGTAGTAGAAAATGGAATTTGATTCGAGAGAAGAAGCGTAACCAATGTTGTATATATCAGTACCGATGTGCATATTGTATTTTATAAACTAATGCGAATTGATAAACCAAAAACCAACCAGCCGAGGGGTGCTATGAAATGAATCCCAGATTAAGCTAACCATGTAATTTTGGATATGTTTCGTGGCCCTGTGCGTTTATCTGTGGGTTAAAATCACTCTGACTCCAGCCACTAACCAAAAGCGCACAGAAAAAAGTAGATTAATTGCATCTCCAATTGGGCCTGATATTAGAAGAGTAACAAGTTTCAGAGTTCGCAGATAGCAGTAGGTTGATCTTCCTTCCCAAATACCTTCTCTATCCGGAGAACGCTTCGTTTTATCCGTCGGTTGAGTGTTCTCAGCTGATAATTGAGATTTTAAAGGGTCAACTGTTATCTGCGAGCTCTGAACAAAAACTGTATTAATATTAAACGTTAATATATTCTGAGAGTACGTAAACCTTTATAATAATATGTTTTACCGATCTTAAGAATTTTTAATCGAAAATCTAAAAAGACTAAAGATTTAATTCTGATTCGGGTATATTTCCCTACCCACAATATCAGGTCCAATATGATCTGATTTTATTCTGTGCATCCACCTAACCCACACCTGGACAGGTAAGTAAATTGCATGACACACACACACACACACTCACATAAAAACACACATAATTGGGCTCATTCGTGTACGTCCTGGCGCATCCAAAGTAAAAAACATAATCAACCGAGGGAAAGAGAGAGCGGAACTCTACCCATTCCCATCCGAGCAGTCGACCCGATCCGTACCGTACCGATCCTCACCAGTATTCTCGTCCTATCTTGTAGTCGCACCCGGCGAGCACTGGTTCCAGGGCAAGCTGGAGTTCATGCTCAGCCAGCGCGGCAAGCCGCTGCTGGTCCACGACGGGCACACCTTCGGCATCCAGTACGTGCGCAAGGACAAGAAGTACTGGCAGTGCAACCTGTCGCGCAAGTTCAACTGCAAGGCCCGCGTGACCACCACGGACACCGGCGAGATCATCGTGACGAACAACGAGCACTGCCACACGGAGATCCGGCAGCATCTGCGCAAGGACTATCAGCGGAACAAGGTGATGATGAACGCCCTGATCAACCTGAGCACGAATCGGCTGGCCGACCTACGGCGCCACAATCTGGCTGGCCTGGCAGCCCTGCCCATGGTGCCGGAGGCCTTGGTTCAGGGCTCGCCCATCCACGAAATGGTACAGAACCTGCACGACATGGCCAAGGCATCGGCGGAGCAGCAACAGCAACAGCAGCAGCAGCAGGAGCACGAGCTTCAGCAGAGGGAGCAGCAGCAGCAGCAGCTGAATGATCAGCCGCTGGACTGCGGACTCCGTTCCTCGGCGGCGCTCGAGGAGATGGCGCGCAGCTTCATGGCCAACAACAAGCCAGCCATCGCCTTTCCAAGCAGCGAAGCCCACCAGCCCAAGGAGGAGCCGCTGTGGAAGGGGAAGAACGAGGGTGAGGCGCAATGAGCGCCCAAATAGCAGGTCAAAGGACAGTTAAGTACAAAAATGGAATGATTGCAATAATACTCAAATACACTAAAGACGGCGTCGTAACCAAACAAAGAATTCCAAAGAATTTAGTTAATACATAAGCGAGCGTGCGCGTGCAATTTAGAGAGCATTTCCATGAGTTTTTATCGTTTTTATTATTGTACGTTGCATTAGCTTTACACTTGTAATAAATGTTGAATTTGAATAAACCTTTTTTATGAAACTACATTAGATGTTTATCACGCGGCTCAGCTTCTGGATGCGGTTGAGCAGCAGATCGCCCTGCTTGATGGTGGCCTGGTACTGCCAGTTCTTGTTGTCGGGCCGATTGGTCTCCACAATGCCGCCCACGCGATCCACCTTGGCGTGCAGCCGTCCGGCGGCGATGAAGCGCGCCAGCTCCTGATCGATGTAGTCCACAGTGACGCCGAAGGCCTCGGCCATATACTGTAGGGTGAGGGAGCGGTAGGACTCCAGCAGCTGGGTGTAGCCCAGAATGCGCATCTCGCGCACGTAGTAGCGGTAATGGGGATTGATAAGGTAGTCGGAGCGCAGCTGCTTCTCCACTCCGGCCAGGTGTATGTAGAAGTTCTCGTACTGGCAGTTGTACAGCGCGAACAGGAACTGCTTGACGTCGGGGAGGCCGTGGAGCACCTCCTGGATCTCGGAGCCCTTGATCACCTTGTCGCGCAGCTCGTTGCGGGGCAGGGCAATCATGGCCACGTATACGGTGTAGCGCACGAAGGTGGGGTAGTCCATCAGCTCGTAGGAGGTGAAGGTGCTGACGGTGTCTAGGAAGAAGGTGGCCGCCGCCTTGAAGTCGCGCACCGCCACCGAGTAGACGCCCTGGTAGACCTTCAGACGGTTGCGACGGTCCCAGTCGCCGCCCTCCTCGATCAGGTACTTGGCCTTGTCGATGTTGCGCGTGATGAGGTCGTGGTCCAGGTAGAACAGCCCCAGGCGAATTAGGTGGAACACAATGTCCAGGCGGTGGCCCAGCGACACGGTCTTCTCGTAGGTCTTGCGGAAGGCGGTCTCTGCCGCAGCCTTGTCGCCGATGCGGCACAAGTACTCTGACTTCTTCAGGTTCGCCTCGCGCACCTCCATCTCGCCCAGGTTCTTCTCCGCATCCTCGATGGACGCGTCCAGCTGCTCCACCTCCACGCGGTTGCTCTCCTTCATGCGCGCCAGCAGATCCTTGTCCACGGCCCAGCCGAGTTCAGTGCAGATGTGCTCGTACCACGGAGCCATGTTGTCTGCTCGTATGGCCTCCAGGAGCTTCGATTTCAGGGCCACATCCTGCTTGTGCTCCGTCAAAGTCAGCAGGAACTTGGTCTGCGCCAGCTCCAGGTTCGGGTTCTTCTCGAGGCCCTGCTCCTCTAGGTTTTCGGCAGGCATTGCGTTTGTATTTTTGGCTTCGCTTCGATTTCCACAAAGAAATTGTTGATTTTTCTGGACAAAATGAGATTTTGTTTTTGTCAAAGCCGCAAAGTCATGTACGAAGTTAAGTTGGCTGTGGCTGCTATGTGCGGGGTTGCCGGATCTCAATGAAGAGTTATCGATTGTTTAGCTTATCGTTGGTGCGGTAAATTGCAGTATTGTTTCCTCTTGAATTGTTTTATAAAATAAAGCAAGCCTATTTATGAACGTCTCAAAAATTAAAAAATATTATTATATATTGCATCTATAAAACTTGTGAATATTTTACAATATTTTTTTAATATACCGAACTTTTGCGCTAAACTATCGCAACTGCTGGCCGCGTATACCTTTTGGTATGTAAACTCAGGTCAACGGTCACACTAAAGGGGAGTGAAATTGATTTTCTGATAAAAATTTTCGCTTGGAGCTCGGTGCGAATCCTTTGGAGACAAACTATCCGTACAGGTACCAAACAGGTAGACAGAGTAACCAGCAGTCAGCGCACAAGATGATCGGCGGCCTGTTCGTCTACAACCACAAGGGCGAGGTGCTGATCTCGCGAGTTTATCGCGACGACATCGGTCGCAATGCCGTGGACGCCTTTCGGGTCAACGTCATCCACGCCCGCCAGCAGGTCCGGTCGCCAGTCACCAACATTGCGCGGACCAGCTTCTTCCACATCAAGGTAAGCATAAGCACTAGCATCGTCCGCCGGATATTCGTCATCATCCGTTCCCTAATCGCTTGCAGCGGGCGAACATTTGGCTGGCTGCTGTGACCAAGCAGAATGTGAACGCCGCCATGGTGTTCGAGTTCCTGCTGAAGATCATCGAGGTGATGCAGTCGTACTTCGGCAAGATCTCCGAGGAGAACATCAAGAACAACTTTGTGCTCATCTACGAGCTGCTGGACGAGATCCTGGACTTTGGGTATCCGCAGAACACGGACTCCGGCACGCTGAAGACCTTCATCACGCAGCAGGGCATCAAGTCGGCCACCAAGGAGGAGCAGATGCAGATCACCTCGCAGGTCACCGGCCAGATTGGCTGGCGCCGCGAGGGCATCAAGTACAGGCGCAACGAGCTCTTCCTGGACGTCCTGGAGTACGTGAACCTGCTGATGAGCCCGCAGGGCCAGGTGCTGTCCGCTCACGTGGCCGGCAAGGTGGTGATGAAGTCGTACTTGTCGGGTTAGTAGCCATAAACTAAGAGTAAACCAGTCCTATAGCCTTACAATCCGATTTCGCAGGCATGCCGGAGTGCAAGTTCGGCATCAACGACAAGATCGTGATGGAGTCCAAGGGACGCGGCCTCTCGGGCAACTCCGAGGCGGAAACCTCCCGCTCCGGCAAGCCGGTGGTGGTCATCGATGACTGCCAGTTCCATCAGTGCGTCAAGCTGAGCAAGTTCGAGACAGAGCACTCGATCAGCTTCATCCCGCCGGACGGGGAGTTCGAGCTGATGCGCTACCGCACCACCAAAGACATTTCACTGCCATTCCGCGTCATTCCGCTGGTCCGCGAGGTGGGTCGCACCAAGATGGAGGTCAAGGTGGTGCTGAAATCCAACTTCAAACCCTCGCTGCTGGGCCAGAAGATCGAAGTGAAGATACCCACACCGCTGAACACCTCGGGAGTGCAGCTCATCTGCCTCAAGGGCAAGGCCAAGTACAAGGCCTCGGAGAACGCCATCGTGTGGAAGATCAAGCGCATGGCGGGCATGAAGGAGACGCAACTCTCGGCCGAGATCGAACTGCTCGAGACGGACACGAAGAAGAAGTGGACTCGGCCGCCCATCTCCATGAACTTTGAGGTACCGTTCGCGCCATCCGGCTTCAAGGTGCGCTACCTGAAGGTGTTCGAGCCGAAGCTGAACTACTCCGACCACGACGTGGTCAAATGGGTGCGCTACATCGGACGCAGCGGCCTGTACGAGACGCGCTGTTAGATGGGCCAAGCGGCCAGCCATCATGGAGCAGAAGTATCACAGTTGAATTTAACGAATTGAAAAGGAGAACGTGTTACCGCATCTATTGGTATTTCCTCAATCAAATTGAACCAGCAAGTAATGTATTCCAAGATTAGTTCCAGCAACAGGCCTGAGGGCGCCCGAATAGCTCCCACATATTGCCGTATACCGCACACACCGCATCCGCCTCCGCGAGCACTGGTTATGCGGGCGGGGCGTGTTCCCTATAGACATACCACTAGGTACTATTATTTACTCCCTACTCCTATGTAAGTGTAAACTATGTTGTTTTTATATGCGTCGCGGGACGCCTCTCAAATCTCACGCTCACGTTTTCACAACTCTTATTATTTGTATTATCGTATTATAAATATATATATAAATATATTAATCATTATTTTCATTGTGCAAAGAAGAACAAAGGCGATAAATGCAACTAAACGTATTTAATAGACCAAAACTCTCTGTCAGCGCTATCGATATTGATATTCAATTGTTAATAATATTCGAATTGTTTAATAAATAGCATGATATATATATACTAAATGGGTGTTTGAGCAATTTGGTGGGTTGGTACGTCTGTAAATTATAAAAGAAAACAGGATTCTTCTGTATAGGAACTTCAGACTCTTATAAGCTCTGATTACTTTCTAACTTCACGCTCTGAAATGATCCTAAAGAACCTAGAGGGCATACAAAACTTGTACAGCCAAGTTTCTGGTATTAATAACTTAATAAATGGATATTCAATTGTTAAACTTATTCGAATTGTTTACTAAATAGCATGATATAACATATGTACTAAATGGGTGATTGAGTTACTCGTTGGGTTAGTAAAGCTTTAAATTATGAAGGAAATGCATACAATTCTACAAAACCCTTTTTACATCTGTATCGGAACTTCAGACTCTTCTAGGCTCTGAGATTATCTTCTAACTTCTCACTATGAATCTATCCTAAAGAACCTACAGGGCATTAAATACTAGTTCATCAAGATTTCAGGTTTTACTAACTCAAAAATATAATTTTATACATATATTTTTCCCTTTTTGATTTCCTATAATATCGAACGATAGATTGATAACCTCTATAACTTATAATAAAAAGCAAAAATACAATTACAACCCCATAAATGTGCAATAGACGATTTTATGATCCCGACAAGTACTGTCTTTGCTATCAGGTGTGCACTCTGGTACAAAAGTCCATTGTAAGCTTGCATTTTATAGTTTAAAATTAATAAATGAGCTAATTTATAATTTATAGTTTCACCCAAAACAGAAGCAACTAGTTTCAAGTTGTGACTCATCTTGCCACCATCAAGCTTGTTTGTTTTAGTGATCTTTGCTTTTGTAGTAAAAATTGCCTAAATAATGCCAGTTAGCATGAAAGCTTTGCTAACGTCGAAGGGCTTTTCACAATTTTCCACCGAAGACAAATCAATGTCGGAGCACTGACTGACCAATCAGTTGAGCAACCGCGATAAACTTTGTGTCCATAAAACTATTATTTGTCTTATTGTTAGCTGTTGCTAGCGCGACGGAGTAACCTTGAGGCCTCTCAACATCCAGATATTAATTAATTAGAACTGGAAATTTTAATAAAACCAAACCAAAGACATCCGCTGTGTCAGTCTGAAGCTTTTGCGTTTGTTATCACCCAGCCGGCTTGGTCATCAGTGGAGTGATAAGAGCCCCCCAAAAAAAAAAAAAAACACAAAACAGTAGAGTCATCTTCACCGACGGACACGTAACACCATGGATGACATAGTTCCCGATGTTGTGGATGCAGTTCCCGCTGGCGATATCCAGGTCATCTACGGGGAGAACAATGCGGTAAAGCAGGGCAACGAGCTGACCCCCACCCAGGTGAAGGATGAACCGAAAGTCTCTTGGGCGGAACTCGTAGGAGAGTCTGACCTTGTAACGCTGCTCATGGTGGATCCCGATGCTCCCACCCGTACGGAGCCCAAGTATCGCGAGATTTTGCACTGGTCCGTGGTAAACATTCCGGGCAACGATCTGTCGAAAGGTCAACTTGTGGCGGCCTATGTCGGAAGTGGTCCCCCCAAGGACTCCGGGCTCCATCGCTACATCTTCCTGCTCTACCGTCAGGCGGGAAAGGTCGAGATCGATACTCCCTTCATTGCCAACAAGTAAGGAATCTTATCCAACTTATTATTCAGAAAGTAAGGAATACCTTTCGATCTTGCAGCTCTCGTGAGGGTCGTTTGAACTTCAACGCCAGGGAGTTCGCTGCCAAGCATGGCCTGGGGAATCCCATTGCCGCCAACTATTACCAGGCCCAGTACGACGAGTATGTGGACATTAGGAACAAGTCGATCCGCTAGTTTCTGCATATATCATGCCGGGTCTTGTATTCCCAGCCAATAAAGTATAACCGATCGCTTATCTCGCTATCTATGCGTTGGGGGTTTTAACTGAAAGTGCACGGAACTGATTAGGCGGCGCCGGACTCCGTGCCGCGATAAAAGGCAGACGATTGCGGATCCGGGCCAGAGTCACCTCGCTAACGCCACACCGAGCAGAAGCAGCAGAACCCGCTAATATGGACACCGCCGGCATCATTCCCGACATCATCGATGTTAAGCCCGCCTCCAAGGCCACCATCACCTACCCGTCCGGCGCTCAGGTGGAGCTCGGCAAGGAGCTGACTCCCACGCAGGTGAAGGACCAGCCCACGGTCGTCTTCGATGCCGAGGCCGGCTCCCTGTACACCCTTCTGCTGGTGGATCCCGATGCACCCAGCCGCGAGGACCCCAAGTTCCGTGAGCTGCTCCACTGGCTGGTGATCAACATTCCCGGCAACAAGGTGTCCGAGGGCCAGACCATCGCCGAGTACATCGGCGCCGGTCCCCGCGAGGGAACTGGCCTGCACCGCTACGTGTTCCTGGTGTTCAAGCAGAACGACAAGATCACCACCGACAAGTTCGTGTCCAAGACTAGCCGCACCGGCCGCATCAACGTCAAGGCCCGTGATTACATCCAGAAGTACAGCTTCGGCGGACCCGTGGCCGGCAACTTCTTCCAGGCCCAGTACGATGACTACGTCAAGACCCTCATCGAGACCGTCCAGTAATCTGGCCACCAACTGATCAGCGCTCTGTGAAATAATAAATTTTAAATTCTAGTTCTCATAAAAAACTAAGTTTCCTAATTTCGTAGCGGGTGGAGTTCTAAGGGAGTTAAGATTATAATAGGATCTATTAGGATTTCAACATTTTAAAAGTAATATTTATTTAATTCTGTCTTTAAATTGGGTTTAAGGAAGCTTAATTTTTCTGCGAATTGTAGACTGTCATCACTTTCTTTAGTATAAAAATTCCATGAATCAAAATGTGTATCGAAAAGGATTAATTTCTTGCGATATTAAGCTGTCACTTTCATTTTCCAATATTTCGCAATTAAATATGGCGTGATTCATAACATAGATTGAGAATTTGCTTTAGTTTAGATATGAATTTGATTCATCAAAACTTACAGTATCTTTTGATAGAAATATACGACCGACCTATGGACACCTGCATATTTATATATGGCTGAGGCCCCTTATCTGTTGCAAAGGAAGTATATAGTATGTAATTTTAGTGAAAGCACTTTTATTCTTTATTTAAAAAATAAGGAAAACTATAACTAAAACTTAACAGTTTTCCATTCCATTCTTTTCTCTAATTTAGCTGAAGGTCAGCCCTTACCAGATATTGAGAGAATCAGATAAGATCAATTAAAGCAAATCTTAATTTTTGAAAAATATAGATTCTCATCGAGTTGGGGAAACAGAAGCAGAGTTCCTTGATTAATGGCCTATTCCTTTTTGTTGAAAAACTCAGCTACCAGTTTGTTGAACTCCTCCGCATAACGCAGGTGGATATTGTGCTTGCCGTCGGGAAATTCGTGGTACTTAGCCTGGGGCAGATGCTCCCTTAACCAGGGAATATGTTCAGCTGCTATCATGGGATCTTTTTTCCCGTGGAGAATGAAGGTTGGTGCCTTTATTTGCTTCACCTCCGAGCGACAGAAGTCACCATCTCTTTGATCGTAGAAAGCACAAGCGGCATCCACCCATTCTCCCCAAAGTTGAGCGAATCTCTCCACGCCGTAAACCTTCTCCATGGGCTCACGCATGCGCGGTGACCACTTGGCCACATCCCGGATGTCCTTCAGGGCCTTGACCTCATCGGCGTTCAGGTAGGCACCTGCACCCCAGATAGCCAGCCGATCTACAGCTTCCGCATGGCGTCCAGCGACTATCAGGGCTGTGATTCCTCCATCACTCCAGCCCAGAATGGAGAACTTTGGCTTGTCCAGGGCACGCATTAGATCCACCGCTGCTTGGGCGTCCTCCCGGAAGAACTCAAGTCCAAATTTGCGCTGAGGGGGCACTGATTTGCCGTAGCCCGGCGGATCCCAGGCAATGATCGTGTGGCCGGGTAGAAGCTTGGGCAGCTGCTCGATCTGTGGCTTGAAGTCAGTCCAGGCGGAGCCCAGGGCTCCGGGCATCAGGAGCAGGCTTTTCTCTCCATTGCCGCTCTCCACAATGTGCAAGTCAGCGCCATTAACCCGTACTTTCCGCTCCGAATGCATTAGCCGAGCGATGAGGGTGGAACGGGATCCCAAACGTCTGCTTAAATTGGCGAGCATTACGTAAGGGGATCGGGCAGTGACTCTGGAGTATGGCAACAAACTTTGTCGGTTTTCGAGAGCACTTCAGATATCCGGCAGATGGATTGCGGCTTGTGCAAATCTTATTGGAAAAGACGCCTTGTAAAGTGCACTTGATAAAAAGCTTTGCTGATAAGAACAGCTGTAAGTAAACGATCGGATTGGTGTGGCCGCTCTTCCAGTGTGGCTGTTCTTACCAAAGGGCCCCAAAAAATATACTAAATTAAACAAGGGGAAAACCCGTTACTATTTAAAATATTTTTTCTTAAGAAAAGCTTTTAAACTGTGGTGTTTTTGTTTTAATTAATTATTAAACAAATATTTCCACCAAATTTCACAAAATGAACAAAGTGAAAACAGAGAAATAGAGTTGCCACATTTCGCGATTAAAACCGTTAATAAAGGCGCTGTTTTGAATATCAAGCTTTTCCCTTTTTCCTTAGCTTTTCGACGTTCCCACTTCCCGATTTAGTCCGCTTTAACGTCACCACAACGAAGGACAATGGGCAGCACGTGCTGGCATTTGTTTAGTCTTTAGCGTGCGTTAAAATATTATTAAAAAATGTAAGTGTCTCGGGAAACACAAGAGCCCCTGTCCCTGGTGGAATGGTCAGTGCGTGATTGGTGTACTCAAGTTAATGTGCGCTCGCTTGTGGCCACGATTTATGACGGCGACGGCCTTGCAATTGCTCATCAAGAAAGAGGGGAGGGAAACAGGGAATTAGTGACACCCACACACGCAGCACACGAACTTACATTCCGTTGCAAATGCAAATCGAATGCGACACCGAGTCGTCGAAGTTGCGTAGTAAATGTCAAGGAATTTACACGGGTCGTCTCAGTGATAGCGTAGTGTGTGTGCGGGGGAGCGACACAGAGGGCGAGCGAGTGTGACCACATGGACGCCCACACACGAGTTGGTGGGTATGTATGCGTGTCCCATCTAATACGCTTTGAGTGGTGCAGGTTATGAACCTGCGTGCTGTGCGCACATTTCGCCTGTGTGAGTGAGTGGGCAGCTGCTGTGTGGGTGTGTGTGTTAGTAGTACGCATATGCATGCCTCGTGCGAAGTAAGCGAGCTTTTAATTTTTGGCATTCCCGTACACTACACGCTAAGCGCACGGTCGCTCGGTTCCTCGTAGCATACTTTTTGGGGCAAACCACGAGACAAGTGATTTTAAAAGAAAATGTCTTGTCTTTCTTCTCATAAAAGTTACTATTAACCGTTGTAAATGTAAATTAACTAATATTAAGCCAGAACTCCCTAGTTCAAGGACCATCGAAGCGCCCCACTCGCGTCGCCTAGGCCGCTCCACTGGCTTTTTGTGAATAAGCTGGCGGAGCTTTCGTTATCCATTGGAAACAGTGCGAGGAAATTAAGTTTGAAATTGCAGTTCAGTCTTGTCGTGGATGCAGCGCGGATCGATAACGGAGCCAAGAGCAGCGGAAGAAGGCGCTGCGGAGCAAATTTCGACACACAAAATTTTTGTACCCCCCGAAAAAGTTGAACAAAAAATCTGCAAAAATAAATTCAACCCCCTTCTTGAAAATGGAAACGCGTCGCGCCAAAGGCAACCTCGAATAGTTACATAAAATAAAAGCAAACGAATATATAGCAGAATAATTGTGTAATTGAAAAATCACAGTGTGTGCAAAAAATCGTATCAAATCAATAGTTTTCAATCGATATGCATAAATAACTGATTAGTTAGAAGAAGGAATAGTCCCCTTCCCTTTCTGGGGCCAGTGAAATCGGTTCGCTTCTTGTGGTCTTGGCTGGGAAAATTTTTCGCCTTCATTCTCGACATGCAGTGAAAATTTTTTCCGATTTTTAGTATGTACATGTACGTTGGAGCGCTCGTGGGCGCCACAGGCTCGGGTGGCAGGGGTAACCGTATCCGGCAAGCTTTCGGCCCCACCACCACCATTACCGCTTCCTCTGGTGGTACTTCGGTTGTGTGACACGGTGTTGATGCAATGTGCCCGTTCGTAATTAGTTGGCCAAATTAAGTGCAAAAAAATTGAGTGAATCAAGCGAAATGACAAAAATGCAAAGTGCAGAGCATTAAGAACCAAGAAACCAGGCGAAATCTGAAGCAATAATCAGTGCAGTTCCGTTAACAGCGACCGAGCGAGTACCGTTAACAGCCGCAGCCAACTTCGCCTGGCCGAGCTTTCGCTCTCCTGTTCGCTCGCGCGCTCCCTCTCTCTCTATCGTGCTCTCCGGATGAAAGCTGCAGGCGCGGATAACACGAATCCCGAGTAACACCAACACAAGGACACACGACGCAGGAAGGGAAAGGACGGGAAAAAAGCTCTCGCTCAAGGACTGGAATACGCGAAAAGAGAGAGAAAGGCGCGAGAACAAGGCGACACTTTACGTTTACGCGCGCAACGTGCGTAGGTGCGTTTGTGTGGGTGAGGTGAGCGTGTGACTGTGCCGTGCGTGTGCGTGTGCGTATCCTTGCGCGTGTACGGTGTGCGTGTGAATGAAGGCGCCAAGTGCAACATATCAGGACTCCGCCACTATTGAGAACCATGCTCCTGCGCCAGTGACGACAGCTAGGCCACCGATAATGGACAAGGAACACGCTAATCCGGCGGAGCTCCGGCTCCTGCCCGCCCACGCCTCTGCCTCCGTCTCCGCCTCCTTCGCCTGCCCGGACTTGCGGTTCAACAAGGCGCGCTGCCGGCGGAGAAGCAATTCAGCAGTGCCTCCCGCGGTGGTGGAGTACCGCCGCTCCTACCGCGTCCTCATCGTCAGCGCCCTGCTGGTCAGCCTGGCGGCCAGCTTCGTGTCCCTCAGCGCCGGTTTCCAACTGGACGGGTCGCAGAGCTCCTTCTACACCTTCCGGAAGTGGTACACCGGCCTGAACGGCACCCTTGAGCTGGAATTTAAGACGGAGCAGCCGAATGGACTGGTCCTCTACACCGACGATGGCGGCACCTATGATTTCTTTGAGCTGAAGCTCGTCGAGGGCGCCCTCCGGCTGAGATATAACCTGGGTGGAGGGGCCCAGATCATCACCGTGGGCCGGGAGCTGCACGATGGCCACTGGCACAAGGTCCAGGTGCTGCGGAACGACGAGCAGACCTCACTCATCGTGGACGGCGTCTCGCAGCAGCGGTCCACCAAGGGCAAGGAGTTCCAGTTCGGCAAGTTCGCCAGCAACTCCGACGTGTACGTGGGCGGTATGCCCAACTGGTACAGCAGCAAGCTGGCGCTGCTCGCCTTGCCCAGCGTCATCTTCGAGCCTCGCTTCCGGGGCGCCATCCGGAACCTGGTCTACGCGGATCAGCCGGGCGGCTCCACACGGCGCCAGGAGATCAAGCAGCCGCGTGACATCAAGTGCGGCGACGTGCCCTGCGATCACGGAGAGCTGCCTGCCCGCGAGAGGCCTTTGAGGGTGAGTTTTAGACTTATAATCCTTTAAATATTAGTAACCATAACTTATATTATAATACTATGGCCTCCAATTATCGGGATATATAACAATATATTATCCAAACAATATGTGCCTTTAATCTTTATAAATTTAAAACACATTATAAAACTCCCTAGCCCCTGTTGCACCTGAAAGGGTTGGTAATAAGTCACAAAATATTTTAACTTAATCCTGCAGGGTGTTCGGGGCAACACGACGGATGCCTGCGAGCGGAACGATCCCTGCCAGCACGGCGGCATTTGCATATCCACTGATTCCGGTCCAATTTGCGAATGCCGAAACCTCGAGTACGATGGCCAGTATTGTGAGAAGGAGAAGGCGCCATCGGAAGCAACGTTCCGCGGTACACAGTTCCTCTCGTACGACTTGGGCCAGACGGGCGCCGAGCCGATAGTGAGTGCCCAGGATGCCATATCCTTTTATTTCCGCACCCGCCAGCCCAACGGCCTGCTCTTCTACACGGGACACGGCACCGACTATCTGAACTTGGCCCTGCGCGATGGAGGCGTCTCCCTGACCATGGGTTTGGCCAACGGCAAGCAGGAGATGCACATCAAGCCCTCGAAAGTGCGCTTTGACGATCATCAGTGGCACAAGGTCACCGTGCACCGTCGCATCCAGGAGATCTCCTCCATCACCAGCTTCTGTCGGGTGGGTATCCAGTTGAGCTCTGGGAGTTTCAGGGTTTAATGGGAGTCTCTTATCTTCCAGCTGGTCACCGTGGTGGACGATGTCTACACGGATCACTCGCACATCGCTGGCAAGTTCACCATGTTATCCTCGTCGCGTGTCTATGTGGGCGGAGCTGTCAATCCAAGGGCTCTTCTGGGTGCTCGTGTCCACAATAACTTTGTGGGTTGCCTGCGGAAGGTGGAGTTCTCGGCGGACACTTTGAATCTGAACCTAATAGACCTGGCCAAGAGCGGCTCTAAGTTAATACAGGTGGCTGGCAACTTGGAGTACCAGTGCCCCAGTGGCGACCCACAAGACCCCGTAACCTTCACCACGCGTGAATCTCATCTGGTAAGTTGGTCCCAGAGTTTCGAGAACTTAATCACTAATCAATAATTTTATTTATTTCATCTGCTTAGGTCTTGCCTCCCTGGGAAACTGGCAAGCAGAGCTCCATTAGCTTCAAGTTCCGCACCAAGGAGCCCAACGGCATCATTGTCCTGGCAACCGGATCCAAGCAACCGCGGGCCAAAAATGTAAGCTCCCTGAATAATGTTCCTTATCCTACTTAACTTGACTTTCCCTTACCAACCAGCCCGTTTTGATCGCGATTGAACTGCTGAATGGCCACATCTACATTCACCTGGACCTGGGATCCGGAGCCTCCAAGGTGAGAGCCTCGAGGCGACGCGTGGACGATGGCGACTGGCACGACCTGATTCTCCGGCGGAATGGCCGCGACGCCAAGGTGAGCGTGGACGGTGTGTGGAACGATTTCCGCACACCCGGCGATGGAACCATCCTCGAGCTGGACGGGCACATGTACCTCGGTGGAGTGGGACCCGCTTACAACAGCGTGGCCTGGCCGGCGGCCATTTGGACCGCCACCTTGCGCCAGGGATTTGTGGGCTGCTTGCGTGACCTGGTGCTGAGTGGCAAGGCGATCGATATAGCGGCCTTTGCACGCGTCCAGGACTCGGGTGAGTACAGCCGTAGCGTAGTCACGCCAGCGATGGTCACCCACTGATAACCCACTTGGGAGCAGCCTCCGTGAAGCCCTCGTGCCACATCCAGAGCAACGTGTGCAACGGCAATCCCTGTCTGAACGGTGGCACCTGTCTGGAGGGCTGGAATCGCCCCATCTGTGACTGCTCGGCCACTCTGTATGGAGGACCCACCTGCGGTCGGGAGCTGGCCACGCTGGCCTTCAACGGTAGCCAGCACATGACCATCTGGCTGGGCAATGGACAGGGCACCAAGACGCAGACCGAGGAGCTGGTCATCCGATTCAAGACCTCGCGTCCAGCGGGACTTTTGCTGCTGACCAGCGCAGAGTCCAATTCACCGGATCGGTTGGAGATTGCTCTCGTGGCGGGAAGGGTGCGGGCCAGTGTCCGGCTGAGCGACAGGGAGAAGGTGAGTTGAGCGGGGGGGAAAGCTTTTCTTAGTTTGTCCTTCGAATTGGAAAGTCGCCTTTAATTTTGAGCAGGAGGAATTAAGGAGGATTCCAAAATTAAAGGCGTCTTTCTAGGGTCCAAGGACAGTTATCTGAGTGTTTGAATCCCTTGCAGAACCTGCTGGCCGGCCAGTCGGTGCTCAACGACAACAACTGGCACACGATCCGCTTCTCGCGCAGAGCCTCCAATCTGCGGCTACAAGTCGACGGGGCTCCCCCCGTCAGGGGTATGTTATGTATGTATCAACAGCACATCTATGCCCTACTACGTGTCGTGCCGTGTCGTTTTTTTTTACCAACCAACCAACCAACCAACCAGTCAACCAATCAACCAACCAACCAAGCAAGCAACCAACCGACTCCACGAGTTGTAAGAATCTTATGAGTCCCCATAGCTTCCAAAAGACCAGTGCTCCACGCACACAGCCCCCAGGTTCAAGTTCAAGTAGGAATGTTAATGCCCCTCTCAGCAGGAAGGTGTGTGAAGGTGCTTCAGGACAGGTGAAAAGTCAAGAAAAGATACAAGCGAAGAAAAAAGAAAAACGAAAGGAGAAAATCAATAACGAAGGAAAGTGCAGTCAGCAGCGCGTTTTCCGTTTTTAAGTTCCACTTTAAACCTTTTCATTTGAGAGCTTTTCAGTTAACAACGATTCTCACACACCGAAACACACACAACCTCACGAAACTACCACACACATACGACCACACACCTGCGATTACACCCGAACGAAATGCAGTAAAAAATACTACCGAAAGGAAACTAAAAAGAAAACTATTTGGAAAAGTATTTAGCCAGTTTATTTATCTCTCATTTCTCATGACACATTTCTCTCGAACTTCTTTACTCTAATGATGATCTAATAATGATGATGATGATCTAGACAGCTCTACTATCTATCCACCTATGTCTACCTCGCTCTGTATCTCTGAACATCGTTAAGCGCATCTGCAATATAGTTTGAACATCATAAGACACCAAGCTCCACATCCACATCCACATTCCACACCATTCCACATCATTCCACACATTGTACGCCTCTCTGAAAGTTTGTTTAATCATTCATGGCATATATTCTCAGGCGAGATGAGTGCCAAAGTATCCATCAGATGGATGGATATCGCACTCGATCGCATTTTCAACTATATCCATTCGTAATAATTTTTTATATACTTTGCTCTTGTAAGTTCCTCTCTCAAAACTCTTTGAAACATCTCGATGTTGTGTTTTCATTTGCGATACTTACTTACTTACTTGGTTTGATTTCCCAGTTAAGATTGCCAATTCAATTCCAATTACAATTACAATTCAAATTCCAATTCCTAAGCCCACACAGTCAACGTATTCGTAATCTAAGAAGAGTAAATGCCAAAGCAAGTGAAAGTTGGACAGCTGTAAAGTTTCAGCCTTAAATGTTACTGTATACTTATTATTATTATATTGATTGTCTTGTACATTGTTTTGTCCCTGGTTAGTTATATGTTATTATATGTTATTGGTCATTTGTTTGAGTTTTTCTTGATTTTATTACGGGTTGCCAATGAATTCTGAATCATTATAAGTCTGTACATAGAGTATTTCTCTATAAGTTTAATTGTTCTTATTTCCTTTATAAATTGTACAAACCATATTTATTTCAGTATACTTTCAGACACCTCAAAAAGAAAAAATTTCCTTGGCAACCCAATTCGTTATTTCTTACTTATTTCCCACCAAAAAATCCCTTTTTGTATCCTCTTGTGTTCTGTAAATATATACCTGAAAAAAGAGTTTTCGTTTACAGATTTATGATAACCCTAAACAATGAAAATAACTTAAATAATTGCTGTACCATAACTTAAACGACACGTGCGGTATGTAAACGTTAAAAGGTGTTTGTTTCAGACTTCTATCGAAAGTAGAACAACGAACAACAAGAACAACAGCTAATAACAATGTGAAATGCAAATGCAATTCCCTAATCACAAACGTGATCTAATGACCTTCTTAAAAAACAAAAAAAAAAGAACAAAATGCAACCGAGAGAGAATAATAAAAAAAGAATGCCACAGAGAAAATGAGTAAGGCGAAGAAACAATGCAAAAATGAACGGGAACGCAACGTAAATAATTTACAATGTACAGTATCGTTTTTTTTCGTTTCATGTTTTAGGCGAGAGAAAAAAATCGACACGCAAGAACGCGGGGAAACATTTTTTTGCCCAAATCGCTTGATGAAAGTCACGCCATCGGCGAATTGCGATTGCGATTGCTATTGCTAATGCTATTGCTATTGCTATTGCCATTGCCATTGGTGGCAAAATATGGCTCCTTTTAGCCTGGCTCATTGAGACGAGAGGGCAAAACAATGTTTGAAGCGCCCAGGGCTGTAATTTTGCACCATTTAATATGTAATTAGCTTTGTGTTAAGTAAACTCAACTATTCGTAAACATCAATACAACAACAATACCGCAACCGCAACCGCAACCGTAACCAAATTGCAACTAACTAATCAAGCCTAACGTGTCTCACGTACAATTAGATTCTTGTTGTGTAAGTGTGATCGAAACAAAAAAATAAGCACCTTAATGGACAAAAAAACCGAAGGAGAAATCAATCAAATGGCAGGCTATGGTGATGGCTACAGAGAAAGAAATTAGAAATGTGCGTTACTCTAAAATAATTCACGTTCTTTTACGATCTTTAAACCAAATCAGTTTGAAATTCGTTTCTTATTTCCATTTGGTGAAAAAGGGAATTATCCAAATTTTAGTTTTTTGAAGAAGTAAAGCCTAATGACTTTCATGGAGGCCACAGAATAAGCTACAGATTTTAAATCAATTAAAATTGTGCCCAAAAGTATGCCACACAAAAATGTATTATAAATTTGATATTTAAAATAATTGTATTACATACTTTCTAAGCGCATTTTCAATTGATTTCAACTCATGTGGAATTTCTGTGGCATCTCTGTCTATAAATTTAAACTTATTGGAATTAACAACGAAAACTAACAGGTCTAACAAGGAAATAATTGATTTAAAACTCCAAATAATGTTCCAAAAAATATTTCCTCAATTTAAAATTAAAATTTAAAAATAAAATTATCAGAAACTTGGGCCATCAGCTTAATCTATTAAATATTTTCGACCTTTAAAGGCTTTGTACCCTTGTAGCCAGATCCTGCTCCTGCCAGGCAAACAAACTGAGACACAAACACAACCACACACACTGCTAGCCGGAAGTCTCGCACACCTGCACAGGCACAGGCATAGACACACCTATACCAACACCCACACTCTCTCTCGCACCGTTTGCACTCACACTCACGCCACGTGAAGTGTTTGCATGTGAGCACCCGAAAGACAGGCAGCAGCAGCCGCAGAAGCCGCCATGAAACCACGAAAGTAATAATACCAGTAGCCAAAACCAGAACCAGGAGCACAACCAATAACTGTCAGTCAGAATGAAATAGCGAACCGCATGTCCTGCTCACAATCCGAGCCCCGTATCACCCGAGTCCTCGGCTAGCCCTGTACAGTGTATAGTGTGTATTAACCAGTGTATATCGTATATCGTATCGTTCGCCACCGCATCGTATCACTCTGCTCAGCCCACTCAGCAATTCAAGTGTATGAATAAGTAACTGTGAATGCGCCAAATTGCCAGCTGCAACAACAGTGGCCTACTTCGACCTCTTCCCACCACATCGCTCTCTCTCTCTCGCTCTACTTCTCTATCTCTCTCTCTTGCTCTTTATCTACTTCTCTCTCTGTCGCCGAAGTCATTTGCATGTCAAGATGTCAATCATTCAGTGGGCCAACGCGTCGTATGCGCAATGTGGCCGCTCGTTAAGGCTAATGCACCCTTATTAACTTAGATGTAGTCGTCGCACACACACCACACCACACACACACACACGCCGAAACCATACACAAACACAAACATGGAACTCTCTAGGGCACAGATTAACACATTTACAAAAGAACAAAAGCATTACCATTGCCACACGAGAGAAACCTGGACAGTTACCCGATACCCATCGATGTTTAGTTCAATGTCGTTAAGCAAAAGCCCCCGAAATTGTTTTTTGGTTTCTGGTGATTTTTTTCAATTATCCTGGTTATTACCGATATTATATCTGTGTGACCTTTTGATTTCCAATTACTAGCCCGTAGGTTGCTCATATTTATGCGTTATTTCCTCGATTTAATCTTTTTTTTGAGCCATGCACAGCTGAGAGAAAAAAACTCAAATGAAATTAACTGAAATGTCACCGTCACCGCCACCGTAATCGTATTGAAAATGTATCTCACACACCAAACTAATCTAAGAAAAGATATATCCAGTAATCCGCAAATGTCAATCAATGCATAGTCGTATGTAAACAAGAACAAAGCGCACCAACTAACTAATCTAACCAACTTAGCGAACTCTTTACTTTTACTTACTTTCCTTTGGTTTGCGCTGGCGAGCAGCAAGAACTAATTTCGATTTCAATTTCCATTTCGATTATCGATTTCGTTTTGTCTTAATTAACAACTTAACTTAACTTACAACTATCCGTACCAGTACATATGTATTGTAATCTGCACCTTTCTTTAGTATGTACCAAGATGCAACGCAACAAAATCAATAATAACAATACTCCAATCGAATTCCAACTACATTCAGCCACCTGTCGAGTGAAAAAAACAACAACAAATGCTTGAAAAAATCTATGAACCAAACCTAGATCTATGTCTACTAAAACCGTATATCTACTCAATACTCTTAATTACTATATACTCTTTGACTACAAATGCGTATGTGCTTCTTGTCACCAACTATACTCCATATACTCTACTCGTACCAACAAAAAACCTATATATATATCCAAGTATATCCATATGTATCCAATGTTAACGGTACTCCGCCTAGTCAACAACTTAGAGCAAAGCCGAGCCTGGCTTGACAACCCCATGGCGAGGCGCCCGAGTTTTATCCATCTCTTGTTTTTGGAAATATTCTTTGCACAGCCGAGACAATCCTGGGGCGCCACAGCACCATGGAGATCCGCTCGATCCACCTGGGCGGCCTCTTCCATGCCGAGGAGGAGATCCAGATGACCTCCACGATGCCGAACTTTATTGGTCAGATGCAGGGCCTCGTGTTCAACGGTCAGCGGTGGGTGTCCTCGTCCTCTCAGTCCTCTTGATTTGTAGACCCCTCTTTGTGCTCTTCCCCTAGCTATCTGGACATAGTCAAGAGCCTGGGACCGGAGCTCTCGGCTCTGCCCAGCGCCACCTTCAAGCTGACAGCGCGCTTCGTGAACTCACCGGCCGGACAGCCCTACCACGCGGCCACCTTCCGCTCCAAGCACTCCTACGTGGGCCTGGCCATGCTGAAGGCCTACAACAGCATCTCCATTGACTTCCGCTTCAAGACCGTGGAGCCCAATGGCTTGTTGGTCTTTAACGGTGGGCGGCGCAGCGACTTCGTGGCAGTGGAGCTGGTGAATGGGCACATTCACTACACCTTTGACCTGGGAGATGGTCCGGTGACCATGCGGGACAAGTCTCGCATCCACATGAACGACAACCGCTGGCACCAGGTCAGCATCCGGAGACCTGGACCCAAGACCCACACACTCACCGTGGACGACTCGTTCGAGATCGTCAGCCTGACCGGGAATAATATGCATCTAGAGCTGGCGGGCATCCTGTACATCGGCGGCGTCTTCAAGGACATGTACGCCAAGCTGCCGCCCTCTATCTCTTCGCGATCTGGATTCGAGGGCTGCCTGTCCTCGCTGGACTTGGGTGATGCCTCGCCCTCGCTGACCAGCGATGCTGTGGTGCCCAGTTCCCTGGTGGTCAGTGGCTGCGAGGGACCCACCAAGTGCAGCCAGAATGCGTGTGCCAATCGGGGAATCTGTGTGCAGCAGTGGAATGCCTATGCCTGCGAGTGTGACATGACATCCTACACAGGACCCACCTGCTATGATGGTAATTGATCTATCAAGCCTTAGGCTCGCTAACCTAAAAAGCAAATTTTAATTTTAAACCAACATTTAATTTAAAATAATTAATTTCCCCGCAGAATCCATTGCCTACGAGTTTGGCAACAACAAGGGCATGATCCAGTACACTTTCCCGGAGAATGCCCAGGCCGACACCGAAGAGGATAACATAGCCATGGGCTTTATCACCACCAGACCGGATGCCGTGCTCCTGCGGGTGGAGAGTCACACCACCCAGGACTACATGGAGCTGGAGATCGTGGAGGGCAACATCTTTATGGTATACAATATCGGCAGCGTCGATTTGCCTCTGGGCGAGATCGGCACGAAGGTGAACGATAATGCCTACCATGTGGTGAGGTTCCAGCGCAAGGGAGGCAATGCCACGCTCCAGCTGGACGACTACAACGTTCAGGCTTTGACGCCGCAGAGTAAGTGCAGGGATACCTATAACAGGGGGTTATCTAATGTTGTTCCCAATATTCTTTTCCCTGTAAACTTGCAGGCCACCACTCGACCGTGTTCAATACCATGTCCAACGTTCAGGTCGGCGGCAAATTCAGCCGCAACGGCCGCAGTCGCATCGAGCGGCCGTTCGCTGGCGTGATTGCCGGACTGTCGGTGAACAAGTTGCGAATCCTGGACTTGGCCGTCGAGCGCGACCCCCATATCACCATCCGCGGAGATGTTCAATTGGTAACTGGAGTATTAGATAGAAATGATCTGCAGAGAATGCAGCAGGTTAGGGAATTTATTTGAAATTTTATTTGAATTCCTCTCAACTTTCAACTTTCCAAGTATTTTTCTCATCGTAAACCAAGTTTATTCAAAATTCTTTCTTTAATTAAATACCAAAAAAAGAAACCAAAACGAAAATTTAACCAAAATTACTGTATTAATCCGCTTCATGAGTTGTGGAACCCCTTTTCCCAAATTTGACTCGATTTGATCTGATTTTTGCACCACCGAAAAGTCCGATTAATGTACAGTTCCGTTCCCAAGCACCATTTCGATAACTCGATAAATCGCATTACCGTTAATCGTTGTACATTGAAGTCATCGCCATCCAAATCAAATGCGGGAAATTCGGTTCGACATTCAGTATAAACGTTAACTGTTCAAACTAAACCAAAAGTATTAGCTAACTACTAACTGTATAAACCTAGTGTAAATGCTGCATTTGAATTGAACTTATGATTTGCCCACGGGAGTCTTCGTTTTTATTCTGTAATAACGCTTTTGAACGCACAAACAAAAAAAATAACAAAATCGAGACTAACCAGCGTTTTGAGTTTCCAATTGCTGCACAGCGCACATTAACCAATAATTGTGAATACAAGTATATATATACAGTGATATAAACTGATACTACCTATTTACTAAGCACTAGAACTCGTCCGCACCAATGCTGCATGACTCTAATCAAAGCTCACATCGAACACACATACTATACCCGAACATAAGTACATGAAACCACTGGAGGAAACAACTAATTAAATTCCTATTACTCTATATTCTATGCAACTTCAAGAAATAATATTTAGAGAGTTCTAAAGATCCCAAAGATACCTGACAGCCAAGAAAACTTTGAAGCCAACTCTTCGATAACTTATTCCTAAGATTCCTGCTGCAGTATTCGCCTTAATCTCCCGTGGCTTCATACATACTCACATCCATACATAATATACCTAATCGAGCAGCACCTAACCAACTAACTAATGCAACTAACTAACAAAACCCCATACAATAACCATCGCTTGGCCCGGCTGCCGCCAGATCAACTGAAGTAAAATTAGACTTTGAACTCTACTCGGCAGACGCCGGCAAGTGGCTTCCCCGGTGCCCTGGACGACCTGATCTTCTCCGGCGCTGGGTCCGGGTGTCGCGGCGACGACGAGGACGAGTGCACGCCGCCCTTCGAGTCGGGCAGCGGCGATGACCTGATCACGCCCGTCTATGTGCCGCCCACCAAGCAGACGACCACCTCGCAGCAGGGCAATAGTCTGAGCACCGGCGGCAGCAGCGGCGGCGGTGGCAATACCAATGGCACGGAGCGGGCCTGCGACGACGAGGACTGTGTCCACGGATCCGGCGACTATGGGGAGACCACGGAGCAGTTCACCTCCACGAGCACGGCCAGGGGAGCGGGCGCAGGTGAGTGGTCTAGCCAGCAGTGTGGTGGTCTCATTCTGTCATTGGCATTTGGATCAATCACAAGAAACACGGTCAAACAGAGGAAACACCAGACGCCACAACACACCACACACACACACACGCCACACACTTCATTGCAGACATTAGCTAGTCCCACTCAAAATTCGAATTAAGTATACGCCATTAAGTATACGCATTAAGTATACGCTCCAGTTACCCTAGTAAAGTAGAGAACGTGTTAACGATTAAGCAGTGGGTTCCGTTGTGTTCGAGTTCCAGTTCCAGTTCGAGTTCCAGTTGCTGTTCGAGTTGTTCGAGTTGTAACATATAATCGAATTTGTATAATCACATAATCAACTAGCTAGTGACGCTTTGCCTTTTCAGTTTGTTTGTTCAATGCTCCACGGAGATCGAGGAAGCTATGCCAATGCTTTGACCGCTTACACATCCAAAAAAACCAACCCAAAACCATTGAAACAGCCCCGAACAAACGTATATAACTCTATATATAAGCATATATATCGCCTCTATCGCACCCCTTGCAATGCATCAAACCCAACCAGAACCAAAATCCAACCAATCAGTCAGTCGCTCAGTCTCTCAGTCGCCCAGTCGCCGTGTCATCTTCAGCTCAGCTCAGATCAGCCCAAAAAAAACCAAAGAATCGCAACAACGCAATGTCGCCTCTCCTTCATCTCCACTCTGTTGCTGATGATTGATTGCCTTCTAATTTGAACTGACGACGAGTACGCCTTATGTGTCTCTTTCAGAATGTGAAATCGCCTTCATATTTCTGACTGTGATTGCGCCATGGATACTCTGTAAATTCCCATAAGCAAGCAAAAAAAGAATACAACCAAAGCAATGCACTTAGGCTAAGCTTCCAACTCTAGGCCTCTGTCTAAAAACTGTAACTAACTAACTCCTAGCATTAACGAGAGCTAAACCACCAGCAACAGCAACAACAACAACTACAACAACAAGAACAGCCAGAAACAGCAAACAGCAACAACAGCCAGAAACAACTTCAACAACCAGAACAACAACCACACCAATCATTGGCGAGGGTTTTGCGAGGGTTAAGCGTTAAGCGATAAGGGTTAAGCGATGCATACAATGGGTGCACCGATCGAAGATGTATATGTTTTGTACATAGTAGCGATAAAGAAGCCAATTCCGAAGAAGAAGAAGACGAAGTGTAAGATGTGATTTTCCCGTTTCCCTTTCTCCAGTTGCTCCTCTCCCTCCACATTTGTTCCCTCCTATCGATATCGCCTAGTTGTACCCGTTCTTCCAATTCCAATTTGTACATATCAGCGCCGAAGGTCGTGCCAGGAGCGAGCAGGTCAAGACACACACACACACGACCCCAAACAGCATTCAAACATATCTCTCAATATCTAAATCTCTATCCTATCTCTAACTGTGTTGAATAAACTATGAAAAGCAAAGCAAAACTGGCAGTTAACGTGATTTTTGGGATGGGAAGAGCCAACTTAAGGACTAAACTCTTGAAAGGATATATAAAACTGTTATTATTTCAATTTGAATTAGTAATTTCTTTCTTATTTAAATTTTTTGAGTATTTAAATAGTCTCTGGAGATCAAGGTTTAAGCAGGAAGTGAACCCACAAACACCTACACTTACAAGAAAATATATTTAAGAAACCCCACTTGCGAACACTTGAATAAACCCAAACCGACTGCTTGCAGAGTCCAACAATGAGATGGTCACGATAACCACCACCGGGCGCAGCGATACCACCACGGAGCAGCAGCAGCACGGCAGCAGCACCAGCAGCAGCAGCAGCAGTGGAAGCACTCCGTCCTATGCCACCACCCAGTCCAGCAGCAGCAGCAGCAGCGGCGGCGCCAGCAGCACTCCCGGCCAGCCGAGTACCACCAGCAGTGTGGCCACCACGTCCACGCAGCGAGCCACCAGCAGCAGTACCAGCACAAGCACAAGTACGTCCACCTCGACCACGACAACCACTACCACGCAGGCCACGCCATCGCCGGATGTCCGGAACACGGTCACGGAGCGAGAGACCACGCCGTACGACGTGTACAACGCAGGCATGGGCGGATCCGGGCGCAACGATCACGATCGCATGCAGCTGCCGGACGAGCACCTGCCACCGCTGCCACAGCCTCTGCCGCCGCAGGAGTCGCCACCCTACGGACCCTATGGCGGCAACACCTACAACACCAACCTGAACAACTACCGGCCCAAGGGCAAGGGCGGCCGAATCAACTCGATCGAGGAGGAGCGCACGGCCATGATCATTGGCATCGTGGCCGGCATCCTCATCGCCGTGGTGCTGGTCATCCTGCTCGTGCTGTGGCTCAAGTCCAACGGCGACCGCGGCTACAAGACGGAGAGCGAGAAGGCGGCCGCCTACGGCTCCCATAATCCAAATGCGGCGCTTCTGGGCAACACCAGCACCAATGGCTCCTACCATCAGCAGCGGCAGCACCATCACCAGGGCGGAGGTGGACCCGGGCAGCAGCAACACCACGGCCAGCCGCAGATGCACAACGGACACAACGGAAACGGAAATGGGGGCGGCGGCGGCGGTGGCGGCATGATGTCCAGCGGAAGTGGGTCACTGGGCTACGGGAGCGATGGCCGGCCCCAGATGGCGGGACTGGTGCAGCCCAAGGCCAAGAAGCGCGACTCCAAGGACGTCAAGGAGTGGTATGTGTAAGGCGTCCGGGTCGCGAGGAATTATCGTCAAATTAGCAATAAAATGCAATTAGTGCAAAGCCGAAAGCCGAAAGTGAATGTCCCCCTAAGATAAACACAAACACACACACGCATAAAGTATATATATATAAATATATATTTATTTAGCAGCCTCATAACGTTAATTAGACGCAGACACAGTCGAAGACACGGATCGAGAACGTGACCGAGACGAGAGTGTACAAATGAATGGAAGGATAATAAGAGAGCGCCTCGCGCAGCTCGGTTCGTGGGCAATAAGCTGAGAAGCTGATAAGCAAATAGACACGCAAATACTTTAGACGAGAGCATTCGGTAACGTTTAGATTACGCCTAAGAAATTATAGCTTCAACTCAAGACTTGCTAATAAATCTAGCACGCGAGTGCGGCCACAACCATCAGCGAATAAGCATATGAAATACCCAAAACGAGTAAACTATATATATTATATATATCACAGCGTTATGATAAATTATGCCACTAGCCAATCAAGTAATTGTGTAAAATATTTCGCCACAAACTATGCTACGAACAAGTACGAACGAAAGTAAAACCCCCTAAATAATCTGCAAGTCCTCTAGCGAATCCACTAAACAATTTAGCAGAAATTCAGCAAATGTAAGCGTAAAGTAATGGTAATGGGGCTTCTTTGCCTAGGCAGCGTGTAAAGTAACAAAATATGTGGTGCTGTAGACGTACGAGACAGGATATAGTCTGTTGACTACAATAATATAATGACGATGATGAAGGATGAGTGCAAGAATTTATGCTACGGATTGTTTGTTGAATTGAAAGCGGCTTTAATTAGTTAAAATGTATAAATGATATAAACTAAAGGATAACTAACTATGGAGAATCAAACAGAATAATACGAAGACACAGTAGTTCCCCCACGATTTGGTTGACGTAAACGTGATGCGACTTTTTCGTTTGCGTGCAGCAGTCCCTTTCCCTTCCTTAACTCCCAAGCCCAACACATATACTTTTTATATGTATTTGAGACTAAATATTGTCATCGCCTTGCATGCAATATGAACTCAGACATATCAAATGACAAGACAAGACACAACACACACACATTAGGCACACACTAAACACGCTACACACACTGCACACACTCTAGGACACTCTAAGACACTGAGGCGAACCTACCTAGCTTTTCTACAACTACAACTGCTATTCAATGTGAGCGAAAATTACTTTACCGAAAAAAAAAGAAGGAGAACATGCAACAATTTTACAGTATTATAGCAGCTTTAAGCGTATTTTTCGAAGCCAACGTGACGTATACACAATCAGCAGTCACCAGAACACCCACACACACACGCTTACACCGACACTGACGCATACAGGAAAGCCACAGAAAGCGGTATCGATTTTAAATCAATTAAAATGGTTCCAGGAAGTATGCATTGATATATTTTAGACCCTAAACTGATATGGTTGCATACTTTTGGCAAAATTTCTAGTGATCTTCAATCGATAGCACTTCCTGTTTCACTCCTCATAGAGAAGAAGCGAGATTCGACTTTCTGCAAGCCGCCGTTTTGGTAATTGAATTCAGTATCCAATAATATCACAAATATCATTTTGATGCGCTATACTCAAATTTTTGCATCTCTATAAGTACATAAATTAGTGTATCATTTTTGATTAAATATACAAACAACTATATACACTCGATATACTTACTAATACACGCACACTCACCATTCACAAACACACACTCTCTCAGTCTCACTCACACCCTCACGCATTTGAACACCAGCAAAATTACTGGAAATTACTTCTCTCAAATTCTTAATGGAAACCAAGGCGAGGTATGCTGTATATACCTAGGAAAGTACTATATATTAACACAAAAATATATATATTTAACAAATAAAATACATATATACTGCATTTCAAGAAACTTTTGATATATTTTCGAGTTTTTTAAACCCTTAACTTGTATACAAAGGATGAGGAAGGAGCGAGAAACGAAAAACGTATGTAGGGAAGGCAGACAAACTAGCGAATCTAGCTGAAATGAACACCTAGGACAATTACAATTACAAGTACATAGCGAAACACGTACACGGACATAAATATATATATATATTATACAAGACATACACGCTACATCCAAACTATACTATTTATAAATGTACATCTATACAACATATACACGCATACGATATAACTTACGAGTATAATTATAACGGAAACAATGATTATTATGTATTACGTACGTCCCTTCGATTTGATAATGAATCCAAACGAGTAACGAGTAACGAGTAAGGAGAAGCGAGTAACGAGTAACGACAAATTTTAAACGCTGTTGATAACCAACCAAAAACAACCATTCCCACTTATCTATGTAACACTCTCTCCCAAACGGCTACGACAACTCTTTCTCTCTATCTCTCTTCACAATGTTAATGCTGCACAAGGAAAACTCTGCATTTAAAACTAAACCACAAAGTTTATTCATTTCGATTCAAGAGGAAACCAAAACGATAATGAAAACCAAAACCAAATTAAATATAACTAACTAATTATACAAAAATTTGCCTTGCGATTTATCAGAGAGCACACACTCACGAATACGAATTCAAAGGAAATTACAAAATATCCACGATAAGGACATCGCAAACCCACACCCCCGGCTAACTTTTCTTCATTGTGTTTCAAAATATTAATTACAAAGTATTTATCCGAATTCGATGAAAATAATGGCAAAAAGCAAATCAAGGTAAATGTTATGTATGATATAGTGACAGGGGAGCGGGAAGAGCAAGTACAGTTAGTTGTATGTGTAACAGTAACGTAGTTAAAGCATGTAACGTAATAGTTCAAGGATCGGAAGCAACGTGGAAGCGCAGGTGCCAGGCAGACGATGATAGCAAGGAACGATCGCCAGTGTATCGGTACTAAAACTTACTTCTACTTAGGCTTAATATCATTGTTATCTAATCTATACATAAATATAAACCGAAACCGAAACACAACACCCACATATAACAAAGAATATGTATTGGACGCGCAGCGCTTGAGCTGTGCCTACTTATAAATATATATATATATATTTAACAAATTGTATCGTGTATGTATATGTAGCGGCAGTGATTGTTAAAGAAATTGCTTTGTTTTGTGTTAGATTTTTTAATTTACGAGAAAAAACCCAAAAAAAAAACAAAATTGTAAAACGCATACAAATACAGAATGACTGACAAAACACAGAATTATAACATTGCATATAATAAATATAAATAAAAATATAATTGAAAACAAAAAGAAAAAAGCGCTGAATTGGGTTTAAAGTCGAAACCTAATGTTTTTAGTTTTTATTATAGTTTTTTTGTAGTAATTGAAAGCTTAACAGTTTTCTAAACTTTGAATCCATTCTTAACGCAGCGTATTGTGTTTAATGAGCCTTTCCGATCCGATTCCTCATCATCCAGCTCAGAGGAGGGACTCTAATGAGCTTATAATCGTTCCTTGGATACATCTACGGCAATGCTCAGCTTCATCTTTAAACGGTCTGCGGCTGCGGCTCCTGGTTTGCTTCGTGACGTGGTAGTTCCGGGTCGGTTGAGTCGTTCGGCAGCGTTTGCATTTCGTGCATCTCCTCCTGCTCGGTCGGATTGCTCAACTGATGAACATCTGCCAATGGACCATGTTCAAGTAATCAAGAGGATTGTGTGTATACACCTAGGAACTCATCATACCTGTGCCAGGCGCCTTCTTTCGTGTGAACAAACGACTAATCGCGAAAACCTTGAAGAAGCGCTTCAGGCCACTGGGTCCGGGCTCTTGGGTTTGCTCAGAGCCAGCGAGGGGCAGGCCCTCTGGATCGGCTTGTGGTGCAGCCTGCAGATTGGACATGTTGGGTTTTTTAATTAAGATTTTAATATTTAAATTTGGTTTGGTTGTCAACGAAATCAATATTGCCAGAATAATGTCTGAAATTCCAAAGCCTACGCGGATCCAATGTTCACGGGTCAAATATTTTTTGCCAGAGAAATTAGAAATACAAAAACTCAGATTATGTCGAAAAGATCAAGTTATAAATAAATTTTGTTTATATCCAATTTAGATGTACAATTGTATTTGGCTTAAAATTTGTTTCAAACATTGCGCTAATCTTTCGATAACTCTTCAGCTTAGCACAAGAGTGGCAACTCCGTATAGCTAGAGGAAGCAGCTCAATTAGTCTTTTGTAAAGGGTGGCATCTCTCTAGGGCATTCGAAAAAGGCGACAACCCTGTCTCGCACGGCGACTGAATAAAATTGGAATTAACTCGTTGTAAATTATAAGTTTAAGCACAAACCATGGCTGCCCCCGCAAATGCACCAGGCAAGGCCGAGATGATCGACCTGACCAAGCTGAGTCCGGAGCAGCTGGTGCAGATCAAGCAGGAGTTCGAGCAGGTGAGTCTCGCATCTCTCGTGGGCTTGATGAGTCAGGAGTGGGTAGGCGGGGGTGCGGGAAGGGTCTGCGAATGGCACATGCATGCACATGCTTCTAAAAGTTGCCGTTTTCATGCTCCTGCAGGAGATGACCAACATACAGGACTCGCTGTCGACGCTGCACGGCTGCAAAGCAAAGTACGCCGGATCCAAGGAGGCGCTGGAGACCTTCCAGCCGGACTGGGAGAACCGTCAGATACTGGTGCCGCTCACCAGCAGTATGTACGTGCCAGGGCGCGTGAAGGATCTCAACAACTTTGTTATAGACATCGGCACCGGCTACTACATTGAGAAGGTACATATCCTACTTGCAATCCCAATCCCATTTGCTCATCCGCTGCACCATCTGTTTGCCGAATAGGATCTGGAGGGTTCTAAGGACTACTTTAAGCGGCGCGTGGAGTACGTTCAGGAGCAGATTGAGAAAATCGAGAAGATTCACCTGCAGAAGACGCGCTTCCTCAACTCTGTGATCGGTGTGCTGGAGCTGAAGCAGGCGGCCGCCGCCAAGATGCTCCAGGCCCAGCAGCAGCAGTCCCAGCAGGCGGCCGCCCAGAGCTCGTAGGACGACGACGACGACGGGGCGAACAAAGATCATTAAATTATTAAACTTATAAACGAGATGTGTGCATTTAATTAACGTAGTTTATTAAATTGTTCCACTATTTCTTGGCCTCATCCAACGCTGCACCGAGCACCTTTAGCTTCTGCTCGTAGGCGGACTTCAGTTCCTGCAAAGGGAGGAGATTCAGACCGTATGAAGGCCACTCTGTGGTCGCAACTCACCTTGAAAATCCTGGACTGAGTGTCGTACTCGGCCCGCAGCTTATCGTAGACAGACTTGGAGATGACCAGCTTCTTCTCTGTGAGCGCACACTTGTCCTGCTCCGCCTTGATCCACTGTTGGCTCTTCTCCAGACGCGCCTGCGTGTGATCGCACTCGGTGGTCTTCAGCTGTAGCATATCCTTGGTCACCTGGAGCACGTCCTTAACCGACTCCACCTGGTTCTTGAGCACGGCTATCTGCTGCTCCTGCTGCTTGTTCACCTTGGTCTTCTCGAACAGCAGGGTCTTGGCCCGCAGGAGCAGCTCCTCCTGCTCTTGCCGCGACTTGGGTGCGTCGGTGCCGCCCAGCATGACAGACTGCTTGAGGGACTGCTCCAGCTGCACCACTCGCCGCTTCAGCTGCTCATTCTCGATCTTGGCATCCTGCAGGGAACAGGGTTAGTGAATGACTTCATCCATTGGAGGCGGGTGAACTAACCTCAAAGTCTTTGCGGAGTGCTCCGATTCGCTTGCGAGACTCCTCTAGCAGCGCCTGTTTTTCGCTCTCCAACGTGAACACCATGTCGAGCAGCTCGTTCTGCGGTTGCTCCTCCACCTGACCGTTGGGCGCTGCCGGAGCTGTGACATTGTTGTTAAGATCGCCGCCAATGGCTCCCTCCTCGTTATTATCGGACATTATATTGGAAATATTTTCTTTAATTTCAAAAAACTCGAGCAATGTGCGTTTCGGTTGCCTTTGGGTTGTGTTTTCTTTTTGTATTAATAGACGAAATAGATGCAGACGCTATTAATAGCGTTCGCCCGACTCTCCGGCTCTCTGGGCGCTCTGCTCTCGGCCACCGCCACTCTCCCGCAATAACATAAACAATTTCGACTCCAGTGTTTAGTTGGCGCCTCAGCATATTCTGAAGTTCTATTTATTATGCCTTGAAGCGTGGATGAGAAAGGATTACGGATGTGCGGTGTTAATACAGATCGCAAAAGGCAACACAATTACATTGTTGTTACAATTAAATGGGGCGGGCGACAATTGTGAGTGATTTGATTAAAATTAAATGCCTAAACAGAGTAGATGTGTCCTTCGCATGGTGAGGAGAATGTCTAGCCGTCCAGCTCGCCGGCGGCGCAGGCATCGGCATAGCTCTTGCCGCTCTTGTCCTCCGGGTTCAGCTTGATCATGTCGTCAATACGCAGAATGGTAATGGCCGCCTCCGTGGCGAACTTGAGCGACTTGATCTTGGACATGGCTGGCTCCAGCACTCCCGCCTTCTTGTTGTCCCTCACCACACCCTCGATCAGGTCCAGGCCGGTCCACTTGAGATCGGAGCGCTCGGGCTTGGTCTGGCTGGAGTTGTGGTAGGAGCGCAGCTTGGCCACCAGATCTGTGGCGTCCTTGGCCGCGTTCACGGACAGCGTCTTGGGAATGACCAGCAGCGACTTGGCGAACTCGGCAATGGCCAGCTGCTCGCGGGAGGCCAGCGAGGTGGCAAAGTTCTCCAGGTAGATGGACAGGGCAGCCTCCACGCAGCCACCGCCGGCAACCACCTTCTTGCTCTCCAGCACGCGCTTCACCACGCACAGAGCGTCGTGGACGGAGCGCTCCATCTCATCACAGTAGAAGTCGTTGGGGCCACGAAGGATAATAGAGGAAGCAGCGCTGCAGAGCAAATTATTAGTATAAGTGCGATTTCTTTTGGAATCCACCTTCCCTGTACTCACCGTGCCTTTGTGCCCTTAATGAGAATGAGCTCATCGTCGCAGATGCGCTCCTGAGCCACCTCGGCAGCCTCTCCCACCATGGCGGCATCGAAGCTCTCCTCGCCGTCCATGTTGGTCAGTGATGTAAGGAAAGCGGCTCCGGTGGCCTTGGCAATGATCTTCAGGTCGCTCTTCTTCACGCGACGCACAGCCATGGCGCCCGCTTCAACGAAGTACTTCATGCACAGATCATCAACTCCACCGCTGACCAGCACCACATTGACGCCGGTGCCCAGGATCATGTTGATGCGCTCCTTGGTGATGTCCAGCTCGCGGGCACGAATGGCCTCCAGCTTGTCGGGATCGTTGATCAGCACCTGGACGCCCATCTTCATCTTGGTCTTCTGCAGCGAGAAGTCCAGACAGGCGATCTTGGCGTTCACGATCTTCTTGGGCATCTGCTGGGAGGCAATGGTGCAGTTCAGGGCGTAGCCCGGAATCAGCACGGACTCCCGAGCGGACTTGCCATGGGCCTTCAGCACATTGATGGCCTTGATAGAGTAGGCGGTCTGGCCGCGGGGATCTGTGATCTTCACCGACTGGGCGGCGTCCACGACCATGGCGGAGAAGAATTCGGCATCGGCGCCAATGATCTTCGAGCTCATCGAGGTCTTGGCAATGTTGATGAGGGTGTCGCGTCCCAGCTCGTCCACGGGAGCGGTCAAGTGCTCCGAGATGTACTTGCACGCCTCCTTGCAGGCGATACGGTAGCCAGAGATGATTGACGTGGGGTGGATCTTCTGCTTGACCAGCTCGTCGGCATTCTTCAGCAGTTCGGCGGCCAGAATGACCACAGAAGTGGTGCCATCGCCGACCTCCTCATCCTGCAGCTGAGCCAGCTCAACCAGGACCCTTCAAGAGCATACAATTAGTGACCAATTCGAGGGGTTAACTGTTAACAGGCTTACTTGGCAGCCGGGTGCTCCACCTCCAGCAGGCGCAGGATAGTGGCTCCATCGTTGGTCACTGTGACATCGCCGATGTCGTCCACCAGCATCTTGTCCAGGCCCACCGGTCCCAGCGAACTCTTCACGATGTTCGATATGGACAGAGCAGCCATAACTGGATAAGAACGGGAGAGTCATAGTTGTCATAACCTCACTTTGCTAGGCTTGTAATTAGGAGCTTATAAGTTCTTATTTTCACTGGTCCCCATAGGAAGACCCATCAATCTCATTGCACAGCCCTTCCCCCGACATTGTTCCGGAACATTCTTGGTCGGAGCGTGACCGCCTGGTGAGTAAGAAACGTGCTCTGCCGGCAGACGCTCTGCAGCTGTTGGCAAATATCAGTCTTTCTCACCGTTCTGTGTCCGCACTGAAGCCCCCGACTGGCGGGTGCCAGCGATGGACAAAGGAGAGGCCATGGTCGACATTTTCGGTTGTGTTTCGGCGACTTTTAATAAAAAACGAGATAAATCAAATACTGCAAAAACCGCACGTTAAACCGCCTGACTCACTTTCAGTGTGACCGAGCTTGGCCAGAGTGGCCGTCGGGTGGCATAGCACAAATACTGGCCAGAGAGGTTGGAGTCTTTGCTGGTTGAAGTCATAGCTAAAATAACCGTTAAATTAAAGGTTTTGTAAATTTAAAAATACATTTTAAACATGACGCTTCACATAAAATATTTGCATATAAACTTATTTGCTTTAAACGGAACTTCTAAAATTATGATATAGCATGAAAATCTAAACAAAATATAAGTTAAAAATCAATTTATGTTTTTTAAGTTAATAAGAATGTGAATAGCTATATTGTTGAAATTAAAGGTAATGTCTTAATGTATTTCTGCATTTAAAAAGTTTTCTTTTCTATGGGGAAATTCCGAAATTTCTTTTTATCCCAACAAGTGCGCAAATAAGTTTGGCTTTTGTCTTTGCATTTCGCTTTCATTTCCCTCTTTTGCCTCTTTCTCCGCTGTGTTAGCCAAAAGCCAATTTGGCTTTTGTGCTGTTTTTTGCCGGCACATCGTGCAATGTTTTTGTTCTGGCTGCTTCTTTTTGCTCCGTGCAATTAAAGCTAGCTTGCTATTGCTCCGTTTCTCTTCTGCTCTCCACCGCTCCCCTTGGTAGCCAAGACAAATTGTCCTCGTGCCGAGAGTAGCTACAGCTGCGGTCAGAGTAATAGTGATAATGGGTTTTTAAGTTTATCAAATGTATATGATACATATGGGATTTCTGGTCCAAGCCAATAAAAGCTCTTTTATAAGTACCGCATATTTCTTTGGCTATTTTAAGCTTTCTTATTTCGGTTGAAACCTCTTACAGTTGGGGATCACTTAGTTGGTAATATTTTTATGCCCACGTCTTTACAAATGGGCCTTTGTTTGTGTGTTTTGGCATAGGTATACCCATATTCGTAGCCCCAGCTGATAATTGCAGTGGAAACAGCAGCAGCAACGGCAACTGCCTCCTGCAATAAAAGTCACAATGGCGACAGCTCACGGCAGAGCTTCTCCTGCTCTCCTCGGCTTTTTTCTCCCCAGTGAGTGTGTATGTGTACGAGTGTGATTGACGGCCGGCGGGCTTTCTCCTGGATGTATGTATATGTGGGCCGTGTCTGTAGTTATTGTTGAATTCAATTTGTTGTAAATGTATTGTTGGCTCTTTGGGCCCTGTGGTCGCTTCTGTTGCCTTTGGTTACAGCTCATTAGCAGCAGCACACATTCACTTGCCACTACAACCCACATACACGCTGATACCGCTTTTGGTTAACTTAAATTCAACCAGGATACACAAGCGTCGCGATCAAGCAAATGTTAAGAACAGTAAAGCACGGCAAAATATAAGATTAAGACGAACAAACAATAAACATATTAAACAATCAAAAAAAAAAAAAAAATGAACGATGTAAAACTTTAATGTTAATTGTCCTCATTATAGGTGAAACAGAATATAAGTTTTTAATGGAATCGATTTTAAATCGATAAACATCGATGCTCAGCTTAACAGCTCAACACTTTTCTGCCATACAATATAGGCAACGATTTGTGCTCTTATTTGGCTAAAGGATATGATTCTAAATATAAAATTACATCTCTCTAGATTTTTAAGGTCCCGGTTAATCGATTAACCTGATGTCAATATGAAATATTATCAAATATGTTTATTAAATAGGTATAATTAATCATTCATTCCATTATCTCCAAGGTCATAATTTATTAAAAATTAGTTGAAACTTTAAGACTCCTTCCTTTTAAGGTTTAAAAGTTAAATGTAAATGTTATCCTCACACTTACTTTCATAGTAGGTTTACCCCCGAAATGAGTTTTCGGTTTACTTAACCGTCCTTAGAAGTATTATACTAGCCACTTTCCTACTTAATCAAAGGTCGTGGGTATTTGTTGAAGTGCTCAATATATCGAGGCTTAGCCGTACAAATGATCCGTAAAAGTGTCCAGATGGCTGACAGCAATTCCGATTGATTTATTGTCGCAATGCTTAATACGATTAAGGGTCCGCAGTACAAATAAAGCGATGAATGAGTGGAAAAGAGGACCATCACAATGGGAGCCACCTGTATTCGTGTGTGTGTGTGTGCGTGTGTGTTTAATGCCACGGGAGATGGGTGTGTGTGCGCGTGAGGCGAAGCGAAGCTCAGCGGCTTTAATTGCCAGCCGGCTGGGCTCAGTTTGTCTCGCCTTGTAGCTGTGTATGGCTGTGTATGTGGATGTGGCTGTGTACGTGGATGTGGATGAGGATGTGGCTGTGGTTGGATTTATGCTTGTTCTACATGCATGTTGTACAAACAATTTAGCTGTAACTGCGACACACACAGCCAGCCTGCCCCAACACTGGCACACTGGCAAACACACGTTCGGCGGCAACTCGGTATGCGAACTGGACGACCTCCATTTAACACCAAACGTGTCATTTGTGGCCATTTGCTGGCTGGCTATGTGTGTTTGTGTGCTTTATGAGGCTTTGGCTGCGTTTTGTGGTCTATTAAGTGGCTCGCACTAAACCGAAAAATATGCCATCATCTTTATGCGACTTGTGCAACAAGGCGTACGTGTATGAGCGTTATGCCTCAAGTGAGCAACAAGCGCTGGGGAATCGCTGGAATCGAATGGCCACTAAAATCCCTGAGAGCAGGACGCAACTGTTTACGCACCCTTCCGAGAGTGGGAGAGTGCATAAACTAAAGTTCATTAAAAGTTAAATTTGAGAGGTACATAAATCTGGCATACATACATATATGGGGCCCAGACAAAGTTGGTACACACTTCAGCTTGAAGCGGCGCAGTTAAAGACTTCGTGAGACGAGAGCTAACACACAGTCGTACCTCGACCGCTGGCTTATCGTGATCCACATTTTTAGGGCTCTAATTAATCCACCTCTTCTGCATTGACATCCCTATAATACCCGCGCAGCCCCGAAGAGTACAATAAAGGCAGTGAGGGATATAGGAACTAAACTCCAGACAGCCAGTGATGATGAGGAAGCTTTTCTCTTACTTTTACAAGGTACAAGGTACTTCTTTCAGTACTCTGTGAGGTACATTGTTACGTGGGAAATAAATAAAGTTTTGATTGGTATAAGAAACTAATTAAAAGTTTTATTATCCACTTGATAGGAAAGGATAACAAAGTGTTAACTCTAAAATCATTGTGGAAATCACTTGCAGTCTTTAAGCCTGTCCCCATGACAGGCAAGGGGAGCAAGCCTGGGTACAGCTTCGTAGACAGTCACTTTTCAGCACTGCTGCCAACGAAGATGTTTACGACCCGGCCTGCTGTGCATGCAACAGTGGTGGCGAGTGGCGGAAAATGGCAGAATGTCGACGGCTTCGCCTACGCCGAGATAACGGCGTCCAGGGAAACTTTCGCCCACCGCCGGAAAGGAGCGAAGCAACAGTAAGCCAAGGCAACGGACACGGCACATGTATGGGTTGCAAGGAGCTGGCTGTCTATCTGAACCTAAGCCCGCTCCAGGTTATGTGAGTGTATTAAAAGTACATAAAAAAGCGGGGGCACTGCGTTCACACGGAACGGGAACGAGGGCCCCTGGCCTAGTGGCCTGGCACGGCTTTAACGCGAAGAAGAAGTGAGCAGCGCGGCGCGGAGCTCAGCGATGCAGAGATAAACAAATAAACAAATTAATAAAAGGCAAATAATGAAACACGACGGAAACACGAGTCATAAATTAAATAGAAACAGCGAAAATTACTTATCCAAAGGCTACGGGCAGTCGAGGACTCCCAGGCCCAGACGAGAGCACTGAAAAAATGTCCTCTTTGCGTTGAGCCTGTCAATTTTTCGTAGCATACACACAGGCGCGGGCCTCAAAAAACTTTTGGTAAAAGAAGGAAACGTGGCGTGGCGCTGACGGTGACGGAGGCGGAGGCGGAGACGGTGGCGGTGGACAGAGGTGAGGTAAGGAGCAACTGGGTGCCAGCACGAATAATCTACTAGCGATTTATTTGAGACGGAGACGGAGTCGGAGCCGGAGTCGACTCCGCTGCCCCAGCTGCTGTTTTGGTTACTTCTTTTATACTCAGTAACGGTGGAACTCGAAGGTATGTTGTATCTTGTATTCGGAGTAAATGGTTCCTAAAGAGTAAATGCATTTATTTACGATAGAAATCTCTTTCTATCTTCTAGCTTCTTTAAATGGTATGGAAAGAACCTTTAAGCTTCGATGTACGCCTTCAAAACCCTCTAAATACCAGGTATTTCCAATTCGTGTCAAGCAAGGTTACCATTCCTTCTTGTTCATATTTCTATTTCTGCTTACTTTCAACCAAACGACGCTGGAACCGACCGACTACCCCGACGACGAGGCAGAGTGATTCGGAACCGCCCTCGGATTCGGCTGGCGCTGCTGGGACATCGGCTCCTGGTCGGCGGACGCAGTCGTGCGTTGTCCTTTGCTGCTGTCGGTTGTGTTCGCGCTCCGGTGCCTACGTATCCTTACTCTGAATCAGGGACCTCGACTTTCTCGGAGCCTGCTAGCCGCCGCATTGGGCCAAAAGGCTCGGCACACACCTGTGCGCTATCTGCCGTCGGTGCTCCACGGCTCCACGGCTCCACTGGCTGGAAACGTAAGCAAATTTGCACGTAAATTGCGCTAAATTATCTACAACACAAGTAAAATTTGCCTGGCGCGGATTTATTCGCGTGTGCCCCCCACTCCACGGCCTTACCCAATCCTTGATATACTCCCTGAAGGGGGAGTCCCGCAGAAGGCAGGAAAAACACGAAATAACCGCTAAGTGTTTTACAACTTGAAGGCGTTAAGTTGGCCATCGCGGGCCCCAAGTTTTTCCGCCAAACAGAAATCTGTGTAAGCTCCTTGGCTGGCGGCTTAAAAAAAAAAAGGAAAACGATGAAGAAAAAACCGAGCAAGCCAACATCTTGTCAACGATTTTAGGGGTTTTTATAGTTGCTTTATTGAATTCTAAAGATCGCGGAAAGTGCTTCGCTTTACATACATAATGAGGCTAGTAGTTTGTCAGTTCTTGAAGGAAAAGTGAAAGCCTATAAATTAAAAACTTTTTCTGTTAACTCAATTAACCAACTTTTATGTGCAGAAAAATCAGCGACCTTTTTAATAGAAAGTTATTTGTAATTACCTTATTAAATCAGCCCAAGTTCAGATTATTTTAGGTTATTTAATGCTTCATAATAAGATTGTTATAATTAATCGCAAAAGGCAGTGATAAACTTTATCTTAACTTTGTTTTTAAGCTGCTTATTCGTATTATAATTAAAATTTGAATTAATTTGCATGTTGGCTTGGATAAACATAACCGGATTTGCTCTCAGATTTCAGTATATATATGTTATTATCTCTTGATAGCTGTTATACCTTATAAAACGTTTAAAAGTGAATATTTTATATATTAAAACTAAAGTTATGACTTCCTCTAGTTATAGCTTGCCTTCTTTTATTGGTTATAAAATCTAAATATAATATCAAACATATTTCCAGAACATTCTCTTTTTCCCTAACACATTAACTGCCATCTAATTCGATCCTATTTTCATTGCCAGACCAGATTAGATTACATTGCGTATACGCAGTGTGGTCTCCACCGCAACCACTTTAAATGTGGGCTTGAATTTTAACGCCACATATGGCATATTTTTCGCTGAATATCCCCGGGGTGTCCCCACCCGATCTCCGCAGGATTCGTTGATGTAGGCTCTTATGCTGCCGCTCGCCAGTTCAGCGAACTCCGTCCAAGGTCCTGGCACTTGTCAGCAGGAGGGATTACTCCATCCGCGCTGCCTGGCTGGCCACATTTTATTGTTTGTCAGCATTTACATGTCCCTCCGTTCCTCGTCCTTCGTCCGTCGTACTCTTTTCCTGCTGTGCGTCTGTGGCTGTGTGAGTGTGGTAATGGCCGCGACAGCTTTGTTGTTTTCTTGTTAGCCACGCATAAATTTTAATAGTTTTCCTATGCTTTAAGTGGCCCTCGGGCCATGGCTGTCGGTATGTGCTCACCTCGGCGGCGACGGCGCCCACCTGTCCCTCCTCCCACCGACCACACCTGCCCACGTTGGCTCTGGTTTCGAGTGGCTAAAAATAAAGTCTGGGCCGCGCCGAGCTTATCCTTTGCCTTGAGCTGTTCAAAATGGAATTATTAATATTTCACGTACCGAAATATAGACATGACCGACTGAAAATGCTTTCCACACACACTCCGGTGGATCTTGCCTTCACTTCAGTTGCTTTCCCAGAAGCTCCATTCCGGGAACCTGCCTGATGGCTGTTTATTCGCGCATCAGGACTCGTCGTGGGCCTGTTTAATCATAACGAAATGCGGTTCACCCATATATGTGTATGTACAACGCCCACCCACATGAGGGGTGGGTGTGGGTGCCAGCGTGGGCTCCGATTTCCATTAGCGCATTTCATTTTAATTAAACTGGCAACTGTCACGTAGCCGGGGATCGATTTGTTGGGCATTAGGGTAGTAATTTGGTGTCCTTCCTGCTTCTCCCTCTACTCCCGCTCAGCCGTCCATTTTTCGAGGGCTTTTTTGATTTGTCTTACCCAACTATGAACAAGAAGTTGATAAAGTAAACTTTTCGAAAAGTTCAAAAGTTTTTCGGCAAATTGCGGTCGTCCACCAGAAATACACATACCAGACGGAGGTAACTTCCAGGGATCTACTTTGGCTTGGCCCAAACTGCAAGTGGAATTTGTGGCCACAATTTCAATATTAATTTCAACCCCCCCGGAGCCTGGCCACCACCTGAGCTTACAGCTGGGAGGCAGGAGGCAGGAGGCTGCAGGCAGGAAAGCAATTGAAATTTTTGAAAAATACCTCGAAGCCAAATTTGACCCAGATCGGATATCGCTTAACAATGTGTAAACTGTCTAAACGAATTATTTGCAATAATATTTTGCTGGGCCAAAATTGTTTGAATAGTTGGGCGAGAAGTTTTCGGGTTTTCCCCCCAAGACAAACTGGCGCCGACTCCTGCGAGTATGACTCTCAATTAAACGCATTTTAAGCGTTATGTGCTGCTAAAAGTTTTGTGGCAAAGTGCTCAAGTGTCGGAGAAGGGAGGGATTAGGATGAGAGGGCGGCTTTTGCTGAAAACTTTTTCAATCGATGGCACAAAAGCAGCGTCAGGCAATTAATGCCCCAAAAAACGGGAAAACACACAACTGTGAGTGGAAATTGGCGTGTTTGTCTGCGATTGTTGTTCGTGTTTTTGTTTCGAAGGAGTTGGGGTCGGTGAAAGCGAAAGTGAAAGTGAGAATGAGCCATCGTCTGCTTTTGAAGTAGTTCATTAAGTGATTGTTTGATTGATGGCTCAATGGGCTCTCTCTTTCACTGAACTGCCAGCATATTCATCTGCTCCGTGATCTGATTTGATTTTCATTGCCCAAGACCGCACTTTGTTTGGCTCTTAATTGGCCAGCTCGACAAGGTCGGAGTAAGCGGATAACCGGGCTTGTAAGCTGGCAAACAGAACTTCGACCTTGAGGCATCCGACACTGCAACGACCTGCAGCGGGCGGAGCTCGTTGATGATTGATGACCTGGCTGAAAATAAATTGGAGTGTGTTATTAATAAGCTTATGCTATAGAAATAATGACGCTTTTGTCTGGCATTTGATGGAATGACGCCCCAATTATCTAATTCAATCGGGGGAAATTGGAAAAGTTTTGCGGCCAAAAGGTATCGTCAGGTTTTAATTGAATAAATAACTTTTCAAATCAAGTGCTCGTTTTATATATACAGCAAATATGAGCTAAATGTCAGGGATACTGGCCCAAACTTGGCTCAATTAGGCAGAAAATTAGAAAACCAATAAAGGCCTGCAGCACTCTTCCCTTGTAACCCTTAAGGGGTCCAATTCTGGTAACAATAATATCCCTAATTTCCCATTTACCCACATAATTACGCCCTGTAAAGCTATATAGGTATACAGGTAGTCAATTCAGTCAATTTGCGGATTCAATTATATCCATGATTAGAGAAACACAAATCGCAATTCCAGCGGAATAACTCAATCGATTCGTTTGCCGAAAATCATGCCACGTTACGTATACGCAACGGATGCCCGTTGACAATGTATGCCCAACTAACTAGCTGCCAGCGAATAGACAGGACGACTCCTTCTCCCCTGCGAGGCCATTGCATGGATGGATGAGTGCCGAGGAAAGGAATCACCCATTCATAAACACACTCGCTCGGTCTCCATCTCCGGTGCTGGGCCCCTCTCCTGCTCATCTGTCAGCTGGAGTTTGGTTAGTCAAACGTTTGTTACATTTCGCTGGCTAAAAATACAGAGGCAGCTGTGTGCCAGTGTGTGTGTGTGCACACGGCACAGGAGCAGATACCCTGCTGCTCCTGCTCTTGCCCCTGCCCTTTCTGGTGGGCTTTCCGAGTAGTTCGCTGCGGCACTGCGCTTATCTAATTATAGCTTCATTACGACGCTGCCTGATGGAACAGGGAACCAGTTACCACAGCCCACTTGCCACCCCCCATCAGCAGCACCAGCACCGCCGAAGGACATCCAGCGGCAAGTAGGCCATGTGCAACCCATTTGGCGGTGGCCTAGACATATTATTATCTATCCGGGCAGCTAGTTTCCCCAGCTCTCGATGGCCCCGGCATGTCAGTCAACATAATCATCGGCATCAGAGCGCCGAGTACATTATCGCAGGAATGATAATGAACCGACGGCGCGAAATTGCAGCCATTAGCCGGCCCAAAAAGCCATTGAAGAGGCCCCAGAGTGTTTACCACTTGGGCTCTGACATTTTCTTGCTACTGCGGGAATCCTACGAAAAAATTGACACACACGCGCGCGAGGCAGCGAGGCAGCAAGGCAGTGATTTGATTTTATTTGATTTGCCTTCACTTTTCATGTGATTTTTCGATTCTTTTCTCCTTTCTTTTTTTTTGTTGGGCTCTTGTTGACGCTGATTGAATACAAATACAAATATAAACAAATGGCGCTCACCTGCATGTAAATAAAAGCTTTAATACATCAACAAATAATGGCATGTCTGACAGTCACCTCGCCATTTCCCGTAGCTCGCCTGCTCGCTTCCATCCCGCACTTCCGTTTCCGCCGCCTGCCTTTTATATTTTTCTTGTTTTATTTTTCTTTCCTTCCAATGCTGGGACCAAATTCGATTTTCAACATTTTACACTTTGATTTTGGCAGCGCTCTGGTTGTTTTCATGGCGCGCTGTCCTTGTCATTATGTGATTTTGTGATTTTGTATTTTGCTAAAACCCAAAACACACACAATAGCAATAAGGGCGGATGCTTAGGCACCTTCCACCTTCCAGCTTCCAGCAGGCGTGTTCGCCTTGGAAATTCCCCGTAGAGCATTTGACTTTAATGGCGTTCGGCGTTCGGTGTTCGGTGTTCGCCGCTCGGTGCTCTGAGTATATTGACATGTTATGATGCGTGGCCGAACTCACATATCGCCGGTTATATGGCCTCGTATACTTGTATATGCTGCGTGCGTGGCCTGCCAACAGGAGATTGTCCTTTGTCTTCGGACCTCTCCTCCTTCTCTGCTCTGGCTGCAATATCCCTCCCTCTAATATTAATTCAATCACTTTAGTTGCACGGCCCGCTTTATGGACAGTCCTCGGATCATCAAACTCCCGCCTTTTGACCTTTATGGAGCACATTTATGGCGCTCGCCACGGTTGGGTTCGGTGATGAAACTTTAAATTTCCTTCCTGTTTGGCCAAAGGAAATCGTCCGCAAATCGTAAAGCAGACAAAGGGACAGGGCCATAAGCCTGCTGGGATGTATCCATATCTATATTTATCCTCAGAGCGCCGGATGCTGAGGCTGGAGTTGATGCCAGTCCTGTCCGTATTGTTTCTTGTCAGCTTGCATTTTTTGTGATTTTTCGTGTGTCTGTCAGTGTGTCTGAAAGCAGCAAGAAAAGCTGGAGCTCTGCTCCTCCCCACTCGTTTTTCGCCACTCAATGTCTGAGAGAGCTGCCCCAAGCAATCTGGCAGATAGAGCTGTGGAATCCGAAATGGGGATGACCTTTGCTGGCAATCGGCAATCGGTTTCCATTTCCAAATCGCATTATATATGCTGCAGCAATAAAAGTTAAATTGTCCTCCGACTGCGAGCGGACATCAATATGGGATTTCATATTTGTCTGCTTAATATTTCAGCGTGGCCGTGAAAAGGATATCGAAATCGAAATCGAGCAAAAAGGGACTCTGCTCTCGATGCGATTTATCAGTGGCTGAAAATAAAAACGAAATTAGACTATGTGGCAGCAGCGAGTTGATTGAATCCAGAATTGGGTTGGCATTGTGCAAACTTTGTGCAGCAATAATTCATTGCATTCTGTCGGCTGACACCTGAAAGCAACCGAGCTCCCGAGCTCTCGGTCTGATAAATCATTTATTGAATTGCAATTGCAGCTTAACAAGTTTTTAGTCACATTATAGTTCTGACTTTGTTTACACCCCGAAGTTTCTGAGCAATAACAAGTCATTAAATGGGAAAAGCAATTTTCTTATGGGTTCTGGCTTTAAAATCACTTGAGTTGCGGACTCCCTCAGCCATTGAATATGTCCCTGATCGCATTTCAATATGTGTTCTTGGACACTGAACTTGTTCTGGCTTATTAAATGTTTATTTATGGTCCGAACGCGTGGCCCGACCTCTCAGCACGTGCCACTTGAATCTGTCTGCCTGAAAAAAGAAGGCAAAAATTGACTGGCTTCAGTTACAGGCTGGCCCCGCCCCCTTATTTAATATTAATAATTGAAATTTAAGGCGGAGGAGGGCAGACGTCGAGAAATTTACATTTTAATTTTCAGAAAACTTGCACATTTATTGAAATTCCATTACGTTTTATGTTTATGCCATCAAATCCGAAACGAAACTCAATTTGTGAAAAGTACGTAATTGTTGCTAATGGCCGTGGAAAGTTGGCCCAAATCGGCGAAGGCCGGATATCTACCCATCAGATGTTTACGCATCCTTGGATCTGGGGATGTGTGGCGGGTAAATAAAATAGGTAGAAAATTGCTGGGATATTAGCCAGCGAAATGCCATAAAAATGTGCTCACATTTATACACTCGAGTGTGCTCCGGTGTCCCATAAAAAGTCGGGGCCCAAGAGCAGAACAAAGCAGAGACATTCGATTCACTTGCGTGCCCCGCACACATTCAGCCGTACACGGCAAGAAATAGTACTTATTTTTGTTTTAAAAAATATTTTAAATAAATTATGATCAGAAGTCACATTATTCCATGATTTGAGTGGGTTCCTGTGCCTGATACTTTAAAGGCATCATATCATTGACTTAATGATCTTATTTTCTGCTGTGTATCCTTTTTTTTGGGCCAGTTCCGCTAAGAGACAAGGGCGCAGAACAGACAGAGTCACTCACTCTTAGAGGTATAAATGCAAATGGCAATTGACTTTCATGGCGGATGGAACGGGTGGCCAAGGAGGCGACACTGGCGAAAGACCGGGGACCTGGGCGCCGTCGAGCACAATGTCAAATTCAATCGCCAGCGAAGGTCGCACACTTGGCATGAAAAGGCCAAAGCCAAAGCCAAAGCCAAAGCCAAAGTCAAAGCCAAAGCCAAAGCCATCGACATTGACTATCGACTTAGGTGAGTGACTCGACTCGACTCGACTCGACTTGGTTCGCTTCGGAGACGGAGATCCTGGCCGTGCCATGTACGTGATTTCATGCTAATTGTTTGGGCACTGCAGCAGCACCAACAGCACCACTACCACCAGCAGCAGCCATCCCTTGGCCAAAGTTTGCTTAGCCATTGCCCAAATACTCTTCGGCCATTTTGCGCTCCGTTTGTCAATGTCGTCTGGAGAACTTTTGAATTGTCGTCGACTTCTCGGGGCCATGCAATTAATTAACGCTAATGAAGCTGCCACCGACCGACTCCCGCTCCGGCAGCAAAGTTTTCTATTTTGCAGGTTCACGAAGAACTTCTAATCGCTCAAGGTCCTGGTCCTGGTCCTGTTCTGCAGGCTGCTCAGCTGGCAGTCAGTTTAGAGCCACGGCAAGCAGACAAAACCAAAACCAAGCACTCGTGCCAAGAGCACGTTGCCTCCCGGCCCGGCCCCAGCCCGGCTGTGTCCTTACCTGGCTCACGAGCACACTGAAACAATCGGCACTAAAAGTAACAACAATTGAGCAAAATACTTTCCTGTGTTTCAGCTCTTTCTGTTGCCCCCGTTCTTCCTCTGGCATTTTTCTACTTTTGTTTTTTAGTTTCTGCCATGCCACAAGCAGAGGTAGCAGCAGCAGCCACAACAACAATGGGGCCGGGCCCTCCTCGATGTTTTTGCTTTCAGCAGTTCCAAGCAGTTGGGCGAGTGTGTGCTTGTGTCCTTGATAAGGATGCATCTTTTCTATTGTTAGCCTGGCATTTTGAAAAATGTTCTCAGCGTGTAGCTCGCACTCTCTGCTGCTCGCCCTCCGTCGCTTTGCCTCAAAAGCCAGCGGCTTTTGAAGTATGTGTGTGTCTGCCTATGTTACATGACTGCACGTGCTCCCACCACTCCCTGTGTCCCTGTGTCTCCACACCTCCGGCCACCGGGCCCATCCCCAGTGCACTCGGAAATAATTTGAAATGCAAAATCATGCGGAAGGCAGGCGCAGTGCGGCTGGAGAGCTGCCACCTGCTCACCGCTCGCCATCCGAATGTCCTGGCACTTGTTGTTCCTGTTGTCGCTGTTGTTGTTGCTGGGACCTAAGCACACTCAAATACACAGACGCACCAACACGCAAACACACAAGCACAGGGGCACACGCACCCGCAGGCTCGCAGATAACCGTAGATAGGTTCCACAGTAGCTGGGCAGTCGTGCGTAGCTTTTAGCAATTTGCTACCCCGGGATTACGTCCTGAACAGGGTGTATATGAAATGAAATTAGTGCCAGGCATCCCCGGTTAAGCACCAGAAGACACGAAACACTTTCCATACAAAGTGGATTTGCGCCCGAGCAGGGACGTTACATATAGCTTACAGATTGGTTTTGTCAAGTCCTTAATTAAAAGCTGTACTTCCATCAAGTTAGCCTTCATAAGAAGCATTTACTTGTTTATCGTTAAAAAAACTTCTTTAATTTTTGGCTTTATTAGCTTTTAAAGATTGTTAGACATTTATCATTTAGCATTTAGCATTTTATGTTAAGATTCCACCGAAATTAAATGAAATTGGAATTAAGTAAAAAGGAAGACTACGGTCACACTACGAGTTTAAGAACGAAATCAAAGACATTGAAAAGTAAAACTAAGAAGAGAAATCGACGAAATAATTATACATTGAAACCACGATAACAAGATATATACTATCTTATTATAATATTTTTCAATTATTATCAAGCAGCACTTCACTCAATTTCTAGCTTTCCCGCAAACTCAAAAAATCGGTAGCAACTGTACCGTCCCTGCTCGGGCGCCACTCGCTGTAATGTGTCAACAGAATATGCTAAATATTTGAGATATCCGCAAGGGGCAAGCACCCTGTATGTCAATTAAAGCGTTTGTAGCACGTTTCAGTCGTTATTTTTCCGTCATCAAGGATGTCCGGAGAATTATGTGTGCTTTGTCCGTCCGCATGTATGCGTACTTTAAGTCATTTCCGCCAGTTGTAAATTTATTTTAATAAAGCTGGCGGCGTGTGAAAATGCGAGAAGGTCTGAGGGCGGTCAAAGGAACCACCAGCGCCAACTATGACGGTGCATGTGGGCAAACAATTTTCACACTTTTTGGCTTTTGGCCAGCAGTAACCGTATAAATGATATAAACAACAGCCGGAAGCGGAGCGACATGCATCATGTATCGCCCTTCTCCGGCGCTCTACGTGCAAATATCCTGAAATATTCAACAGTTGGGGGGATGCGGGGCAGGAGTCTGCCATGCAAATGGCAAATGGCACAGAGAGCGCTCGTGCTGGCAAAATATTTGTGAACCGTAAGATAAAACCCAGCACATGTGAGTCTGGGTGGAGAGCGGCATAACAGCCGCGAACGCTGCCGCAGCCAGCGAAATTAATTAAAAATTGCATAACCGCCACTTTTATGGCGATGCTGGCACCGCCTGGCGATTCTGCGAGTGCAGAGATCTCTCTCAGCCAGCCACCCCTCCTTAACAGCCTTAATGTCTGACCCAATTTTCCAGTGGACAAGAATGCAATTTAATTAGCAGCCCCGCAGGAGGAGAGAACGGGGACCCAGAGTCTGGTAAAACTGATAAAACTGACTAGAAATATACGAAATTTATTCACCACACAACAGGTTAATTCGAATAGGGCATTCTCCCTCAATTTGCATCAGTTTTTATAATTTGTGGTTTGCCCTGCATTTAAATTTACATTTTCGTTACATACAATTTGGAAAATCAATTTAAATATTACTTCCTTTATCCTGACTCGTGAATTATGCATGCAGTCGAGGTCAGCTTTGTGGAATGCCTTGCTACATTATTAATAAACTAATTAATTCTATATTTGCTCTTTCCATAAATGGATATCAATGACATTCTTTTTTCGAACGCCTATTTGCAATTGTAATTTGTACGTAGGCGTATTTGCTGCTTGCCTGCCTTTGTTTATATTGTAAATATTTTCCAAATGTTGCCCAAATTATGCAGTTCATTATTCATCCCAGCGACCAGAGGCCACAGGAGCCACAGGAGCCGCAGGAGCAGCTGTCGTTGTCAACGCTGCTTGCTGTCAGGTCTCAAAAATGCAGACCTGAAAAATGCCAACTAAAATGCTCATCTATTTCCAGCCAAGTTGTGGGTTTGTGTGCGAGAGTGCTGTGAACTAAATGTACAAAGAATGCTGCTCGAAAATGGGCAGCGCGTTGTCCGGGCCGGGAGCAATGCAAATAGAGCTCGTAATACTGCAATTTAAAATGTAAATGCGGACAAGGCCAAGTCCGCTGATGGCCAGCATATGAATATGCGACTGTGTTGGTGCGAGGTGGAGGAGGGTGGAGCTGAGGACATGGCAGATGAATAATTGAACTTTCACTTCCGGCCCGCCAGCCTGATTGCCTCGACCGCCCTACCACGTGGTGCTTTATGTTGTATATACTTTTGTTTTTCTCAATTTATCTTCGTTTTCTTTCTTTTTTGCGCTTCCTTTGCTGTTTGATTTGGCAAATGGTCGACATAAACGAAACAAAGTTAACTTGCTTTCCCTCTGGGCGGCTGACCGCTGTCAATTTATCTCTGCATACTTCCAGGCGTCCAATTAGTTTCGATTCGCCTCCATTCCGATTGGGTTCGATCTGCTCGTCGGGTGACAAGCGTTTCAGCCCGATTTCACTTCCCCGGGCGGCAGGCTTTGTCTTGGGGCTCTCGGGGCTCTTAGCACTCAATTAAATCGCTTTTCGAGGGTCATATTTATGAGTTTGCCTGTCCCGTTCGTAATTCCGCCAGTGATAAATGACTGTGACGCGTATTGGGTCACTCAATTAGAAGGCGCTGCGTGTGCTTAAGTGGCATTTTCGGATGTTTGTCCAAAGCGATTAGCGGAAGGGATGGGAAAAAACGGTTCTTTGCATAAATTAAAAATTAATTAAGAGCCAAGAAAGGCGCGGCTAAAGCGCTCTTCGAAAAGTAATTAAAGCTGACCATCAATCTGGTGGAAGCCGCAGACCCAGGCCCGAACCAAATCCAAACACAAGAAAGATTCCAAATTAATTTTTTTTTCGACTTTCCCTGAGACTTGGCCGGAGCAGAGCAAACATCAACGCTTGTGGCCTGGCCCAGTGCGCTCAGCTGTAAATAAACAGAGGCAAATTCAAATAAGCAAAGAATAAGTAAGAATAAATAACTAACAAGCCAGCAAGCCAGCTCCCAGCTCCCAACTCTCGGCTGCAACGCCACAATGGGCCGTGCCGGGATGAAATAAATCACATCCATTCACACAATGCGCGTGGACCGTGCCAAGGACCCGAGAACCCATGACCCATCACCCACAACCCACCCGTGACCTATCCCAGACCGCCAGAGGACGGGCAGTGAAATATTATTTGGCCAAAAACATGCCACTGATTTCATTTGATGTGCACATTGATGGTCCTGATTGATTTAAACTTCAATTGAATTGATATCTCCTTCTGAAAAGATATCAGCTGGAGAGCTGTATGTACCTCTGGCTCCTTCAGCTGCTTCGTGTCCTCTGGCTCCTCCAGCTCCTCCTTTTAATCGCCTGCTCAGCATTTGCATCCACTGTATGCTCGGCTAACTTTGAAAGGTCAAACGAGAAAGGAAGGAAGCAGAGTCCCAAAGCCAAATCTCGAGCGAGGAAAAGGTAAAAATGCTGGCGGGATCTTGCCCCAAAAAAAGGAATACACGTATATATTAAAAAAAATAACCGTTGATACACACCTGCTGTGAGTGATGTATTGTCAGTCAGCACCAATCCCACCGATTCGTGGCCAGACAAAGGCCCGAACCGGAACTGGGATCCCGTGAGGGTCTGGCTGGGCATCCGGGTTTCCGTCTTGCCGCTCCTCGTTATTGTTATGGCGCATTGTCAATGCGTTTGACAAAAGCACTCGGCGTGTGTATAGTATCTCCGCCGGTGGTTGTGGCAGGAGAGAAGCGAAATGCGAAAAGCGCGGGCGAGCAACCTCCGAGGCTTTTCAATTTGTTGTTCTTTATTGATTTAAAGTTCACTCCAGTCGCGGTCGCTTTGTTGGCGAGTGTCAGCCGCACACGGGAGAGGCAACCGCATAAAACTCATTTCCCTGAAGGTGCGGCGAACGCATGTATGGCGCACGCAAATAAACACAATTCCTTTGCTGACATTCGTATTTGTTAGCCGGAGAGTTTTCTTAGTTGGCCCAACATGGGAATTACACGTTCCCGATTGGGGCTCGAATGTTTGCCTACTTTTACGGAGTACTTCTCCGCCTCCGCCTCCGCCTCCAAGATGGCAAAGTATAGCCCCCGGCGCTGGCACTCAAGTATTTGCCGAAACGAGGCGAAACTTGTGTGTGGAACTGTAGCTGGCGGAGGAGAGGGAGCAGGCATCGATTACGAGCCAAGCAAATTGCAAAATAAATGTACATAATTTGAAAATTGACATTTGCTAATGATAAGCCTCTGTCCCTGATGCTGAAATATGGCGAGCAGCAGCTGCTGCCTGCCAAGCTGCCGAGCTGCCTCCTTCGGCGCAGGAAGGAAGCGAATTTTCAAGGCCCAAAACGGAAATTTCCCCCTCACGGCCCTCACGGCCCTGGCTGAACGACGAGCGACACTGAAGCTGTTTATGGTAAATTAAACCAATTGAGTGGGATTACGTTTTAGGCACTATGCAGTCTCCGCCGTCCGCCAAATCCTGGTTTCAATTTCATTGTCTGCCAGAGCCTGCGGCTAACGAAATTTATATAGATACATGCCCACACAATGCCATCAAAGACGCAAGGTGTTTATGGGCTTAACTCCCGGCTCTGATTCTGCCTATTCTTCCGCCTCCGGGATTTGCATGCTCCACGAATCGCGGAATCGGAGGAGTCGGAGGCTGGCAGAGGAAAGACAAATAGCCAGCACGTTGCGGTTCATTTAGCTGCCACAACAAATGCCAAATTGATGCAAATGTAAATGGAAATCGAATCCCGAACGCGACTGCGGAATCTCAAGCAGAAGTCAAGAGATGAGTTTGGGTTTAAAGAACTTGGGATGCTCTGTAGGATTTAAGGGATATTTCTAGCAACTTGAAATCACTTGAAATTGTAGCTAAAAGTATCCTGTAAACAATGGAAGGGACTAACTATTATTACAACTAAGAACTGTAAATATTAAATAAAAGACATATCTTTATTTGTATTTATTTATATATAGTATTATGCTATGAACACTTAAATCCTTTTGATCTTATAAATAAATGCCACACAAATAAAACAATATTTTCTTTCTGTCCACAAACTGGCCAGCAAATCGACGATGCTCCTTTTGAGGCAGAGAGAATAATACGAGAAATAAATACGAGAGAAAATAAATCGTTTATCTTTTTCAATTGCAGGACTTGGCAAACGATTGGGCAATAATAACGGTCATCAGAGAACGAGTCCGAGTCCGAGTCCGCCGAGAACAAATGTCAGGCAGCATGTTATCCCCGTTGAGTGTCCTCTTTCTTGGCATTAGAGCAGCAGTTGACCGGACTGAGAACTAAGCGCTCACACCAGGACCATCACCATCACCAGCACCAGCACACCGATTGTGGTCATTAACATGACGCTCCTACAGAGACTTCAGGCCATGTCCGCCACCACGGCCAGGACGATGCTCGAAGGCGGCGATACAAAAGAGCCCCAGCTCCAGCTCCGGCTCCACTTGCAGCCCCCAGAAAGGCAGCGCCTGCCCGTGCTGGAGGACTCGGCGTCACATGCCCGATATTTGAAATTCATTGCCGACGGCCTCATCGACGAGGGCGGGCTGGGCAGTGCGGGGGGCAGCGGGAGTAGCATCGCTGTGACCGTCGAAGACGTTGTGGCCGGACAGGCCCAGGATATGGACGCCGGGGACGCCGCCTCGGACGACGCCGACGGCAGCACACATCTGACATTAGTCTTCGTCAAGTGCTTCGTTATTGGTTTCATCATACTGGCGGCCATCCTGGGCAACATGCTGGTGATTGTGTCCGTCATGCGGCACCGGAAATTGCGGTGAGTCCCGGCAGAGTCGCTGCCTTTCCCCTTTCTCCGCAGCCGAGTATCCGCCGGCTGTGTGCTCATGTGTCTACGGTGACATTGGTTGTCGCCGCTCCATTAATTTGTCCTTCTGAATCAAGCGGTTCCCTTTGCCAGCCATGGTTTCGGTTTCGTTGTATGCACAACACACATTCTGGCTTTATTACACTTTCCTACGGCCTTAGGTTAAATTCAGGAAAATTTCGAATTAAAAAGATAAAATAATACAAATTTAAAACTAATTTAAAATCGGAAAGAAGTCAACCATAATACAGTTATAACACTGTATAAAAAAAATCATTAATTATATTTTTCATGAGAACCCGAACAGAGTTATTTGTCCCTTTAAGTTAGGGTTTTTTTTTCTTTTGCGGGTACAGTCCCACCAATTCAAAAGTTTAGTGTCATAACCACATAAATCAGGAATTTCTACAATAAATATATACAATAAATATATATATATTTACAATTCGGAACTATAAAAACAAGGTATAAAAAAGTGTGCTCTGTAAATATAAATTCGTTGAAAATACAAAGGTATTGATAGATAGAAAAAAATCTATTTTTTATTTTAAAAATGCATCATAATAATATGTTTAAAAGAATTCCGAGCGGAATAAATTGAATATCACTAGATTTGAGTAAAAAAAAACCAGGAATCCACACAAAAAATTTGAATACAAGCGTATAACATTTTTTGCATAAAATTCAAGCCATTTAAAATCGAAAAAAACGCGGTGAGCCATAAAAACAGGCCTGCAAAAATAAATACGTTAAAACCGGTATCCGCAGGTCAAAAGCGAGCCCAACTTGCGCCGCATTCAATGCTTTTTGTGTCCTCTTTTGTCTCTGTGCAATTGCCTGAGTTGTGCAGTGCCACATTGTCCACGAATCGCGGATGTTGTGGCTGTCAAGGACATGGCTTTGGCTTGTAGTCCCCGCTTTTTGCACCTTCCTGCCGAGCGAGGGGCTTTGTGCGACTTGACCGCTCTCGGCTTTACGAGCTGGGCCACCTCGTTTTTGCGGCCATTAATTTGTCATCATTTATCATATTCTCCATCATTTTTACGTGTCAAGCGCACAGAACTCATCTTGTCTAGAATTTAGACACCATTCGCCATTCAGGATTCACGATTCACGGGCCATGCCTGGTTTATTCGAGTTAAATGCTAGATACGTGCGTAATTACATTAGAAATGTTAATAAAGGGCGAGCATAAAAATATAGCTGCCTGCTTTCGGGGCCCCTTTGCCATTTACTTTATGTGCGGCCATATAATTTGTCAAATTTATGAATTGAGCGCCTGCCGCCTCCACATGAGATATGAGCCCATGGGGGCGAGGGAGAAAGCCTGGCAGCGCCCAGGTATGTACGTGTTCCAGTCGCAAATTCATAAGCTCAACATCGCTGGCATTTAAAGAACCCGACATAAAACACTCCTCCAACGGGTGGAAGGCGGCGAGGTGACAATGGTGTGTGGCCTAACCCCGGGACGTTCAATGTCAAGGCGCAGAATTAAGAAGAGGCTCTGGCGCTGGCATTGCCATTGCCATATTACCTTTGCCTTGGCAACGCACACCTGACATTTGCGTCTCAGTGGCAGTCTCAGTCTGTGCCTGAGGATGAGGATGAGCATGAGACTGGGGCTGAGACTGAGACTTCGACTGCGGCTGAGGCTCATTTAGCCTGCCAGGGACAGGCAATTTGGGACCTGACCCTGACAACGTCTATTCCATGTTGCCATTTTTATCTCGACTGCCTGTGCCAGCATCTTTTTCATTATTGTGTGCTCATTGTCGTGTGCGTTTTCCGCACCATTTTCACCTTTTCTGCCTCGCTACGCAGTTTAAATCATCATGGCAAATTAGACTTAATTACGAAACAACATGTATTCCCACTTAGGCCGTACACACGCCGCCCTTTTATGGCCAGGGGACCCACATTTTTTCCCCATGTCCTGTCTTCAAAGGAGTGCCTCTCCTCCCCGAGAGCCCTGCGTAACTTAAATAATTCATGGCTCACACAAAGTTCCCTCCGAATCAATAAATTGGGTGACAAATTAAAGGTTGCAAAGACCAGAGATCAAGTTTAGGTAAGGCAGGACAAGTTGCGGCGCACTTTCTCCACTTTGCCCATTAGCTTACAGGGGATGACGACGGTAAGCGGAAAGTGCCGTCTCATAATTGTAATCAAACTTGACACCTATCAACCCGGCCACCTCCCCTCAGAGTGTCCACAGCCCTCCATTTAATCGGCTTTTGGGCAACGCCTGAATAACACTTTCGTGTTGCCTTTGATGCGGGTATTTTGCCTTTGTACTCGTCCTTTGCGGTGCCCGGGCTTTAACTCGACCTTTTCCCGCCCGTCTGCGGTGGTCTCTGTTTGGGGACGCCGTAATTAGGTTTTGAGGCCGGAGCGCGATTCGATGTCCTGCTGAAATATGACTAAATGGGGGGCGATTGTTAACGAGTTTAGATAGATAAGCCTTGAACCAACTTAGAGCCACCTTGGCTTGCACAATTTATGATCCGTGCAGTCTTAGTTCGAGAACAAGACCAAACTTCCTGCATTGAAAAGTTCACTTCACATATTAAATCACTTTTGCCAAAACCGTTTACTCTGAAGGCAAAACTTTCGTTCGGGAAGTTGTGTGTGGCTCGCTTCGATTCCCCGCTGGCAATCCGGCTTTAAACTTCGGTTGCCTGTTGCCCGTTGCCAGTTGCGGTTTTATCTGAGGCAAAAGGGGTTATGCTGGCCCCGATGGCTTGCAAATCAGTTCTGACGGCCAATAAGCGCATATTTGCTGCTCCACATCGCGCATACGCCGCGTGCACATAATTGACTTAACGTTTTGCGGTGCCACGCAACGTTGATGATTGCTGGTGGAAGTTGCGGTGGCGTTAAGCTAATTATTAATTAACCCATTAAACAATGAAATCCACTCGCAGAAGCGCCGTGCCGCATTTAACGGCGGTCACACGCGGCGTATGCGCAATGTGCGCGCCAAAGTTTTCAACTCAACTTTCGCAAAGCAAGGCAAGGCAGAGACTGAAGAACTGAGGACTGAGAGCGATTAGCGATGTGAGCTGCCAGTTTAATTTGAAAACTTGGATAATCTCGATTTCCATTGCACTCGGGCTTGTTCCTGCCTTGGACTTATCCTTGAACACACTCTCTCGCCCCGGCAGCATCATTACCAACTACTTTGTGGTTTCACTGGCCGTCGCCGACATGCTGGTCGCCCTCTGCGCGATGACATTTAATGCTTCCGTTATGATCTCGGGCAAGTGGATGTTCGGCTCCGTGATGTGCGACATGTGGAACAGCTTCGACGTCTACTTCTCCACGGCCAGCATCATGCATCTCTGCTGCATATCCGTGGACAGGTGAGTTGAGCAGACTGATTTTGAGGACCTACTAGGGACATGCTGACTCTTCCCGCAGATACTATGCCATTGTCCAGCCGCTGGACTATCCGCTCATCATGACCCAGCGGCGCGTGTACATCATGCTGCTGATGGTGTGGCTGTCGCCGGCCCTGCTCTCGTTCCTGCCCATCTGCTCCGGCTGGTACACAACGACCGAGAACTACAAGTATCTCAAATCGAACCCGCATGTAAGTAGCCGTTTAATTGAATAATTACATTTACCTGGTCGATGGAAAAGCCATTTTCCCTCGCCATTTGACTCGGTGACCTACAGATTTCCTACGAGTCCAGGCCCTGCATTATTTATTCAATTTTCTTGCACATCAAACTAATAGAAAATTCTAATTTACTTGATACGCACGCTGTGTATCGACTTTGCATGCATTTTGCATGGCATCGGGCGGCGGCAGCCTTTGACTTTTACCTGGCTCCGCGTCTCAACGGGAAATTGATTTATGTTCGTTCGGCTGTGGCTGTGGCCGGAGCTGTGGCTGGAGCAGCAGTTTTACGCCTTTCAGGCGCACAGCCGACAGGTAGCATATTTATTACTCCGTTTTATTGGTTTCCTCCAGCCACACTCGATAGACACGCCTCCGCCCGATCCTCTCCCATTCCGATTCCTGCCCAGTCAGCAGTCGGCAGCTGCCTGCGAAGGCAATGCGGTTATCATTGCGCCATAAAAAGTGCTGATGTAGAAATAAATGTACGTAATTCCATGGCGCTTTTGTACAGGCACAGGCACAGGCACAGGCACAGGCTGTGCATAATTTTTGGCGTTCCGCCTGCCAGTCATGAAAGTCATTGAAGGCCCTTTGCATACATTAGCATCTGCGCGGGGCTTTAATTAGTTTTACTTGTTTATGCTAATAACTGTCGGGCGCCAGGTATGCTGGGATGCCATGCCCATGCCGGAAGGCCTTCGCCTTGTCCTGGCCGTAAATCTGATTAGACGTCTTCTGTGGTGATGGTGGCCTTTTGTCAAGCGCCATTGCGGTAGTGCTCGATGTAATTGAGTTTTTATTGCCGCACTTAACGCTGCAGTAATGGCATTGCCCATACGCAGCGTTGGCCGCAGACGCAGCTGGAAATTGCAAGGCATTAAGCGCCATTAGAACTCGCCACTGGCATCCGTCCAGCTGCATTCAGTGCCGAGAATTCCGAATCCGTTCTGATTTATTGAGGCTCGAAACTGGCCCTAATTGAGTTGCCTGTCCGATTTCGATTCTGATTCCCATTCTGCTGCCCAGATATGCGAGTTCAAAGTGAACAAGGCATACGCCATAGTCAGCTCGTCGATGAGCTTCTGGATACCCGGCATCGTGATGCTGTCGATGTACTACCGCATTTACCAGGAGGCCGACCGCCAGGAGCGCCTGGTGTACAGGTAACCACTCACCACCCACTCCACTCCAGTGGCCGTTGCGCTGGCCAATTAACGCTAATTACTTGTGTGTGCTCGTCGCAGATCCAAGGTGGCCGCCCTGCTGCTGGAGAAGCATCTGCAGATTAGCCAAATTCCCAAGCCGCGCCCCAGCATCCAGGTGGAGCAGTCGACCATCACGACGATGCGGCGGGAGAGGAAGGCCGCCCGCACCCTGGGCATCATAATGAGCGCATTCCTCATCTGCTGGCTGCCGTTCTTCCTCTGGTGAGTATGCCTTTCTTATATTATGTTCCTTAAATTAAAAGTCTGTTAAGAAAAAAGCCAGTTTTAAACAAGGTATCGAATTATGGGCTAAAGACTTTCCTTTTATTTATTTTGATGCCAGGTACATCGTGTCCTCGCTGTGCGATAGCTGCATCACGCCCCGCCTCCTGGTGGGCATCCTGTTCTGGATCGGCTACTTCAACTCGGCCCTGAACCCCATTATCTATGCGTACTTCAACCGCGACTTCAGGGCCGCCTTCAAGAAGACCCTCAAGGTGAGTTCTCAGCGAGCAGTAATTTGCATTTACTATTTCCGACTTCGACATCTTGATGGGACTTTTATTCTATTCAATTCGAAACTGCTTTGATTGGGCATCCAAAAAAAAAATCAAAAACAAACCGAACTCTCTGCACCGTCTTAGACTTAGTTAAGGGCTTCGGCGACCGCTGCCCTCGCCAAGGACCGGGCAATGCATTGCACAGCAGCGGCAGCAACAATAGCGACGGCAACTGCAACTGCCACGGGCGACACGGCGCCAGCAGCCACAGCAGCGTCCACACGAAGAGGCTCACGTTTAGCAATTATTTTGGTAGCTATTGGTAGCAGCATTGGGGCACAGAGAAAAAATATATGAGCACGCAATATTCCACCTTTAATTACATTTCGTATCAAAATATTTTCTTGGATACTATATACTTTGATAATTAAGTTAATTAAATACTCACACCTTAATTTATTGATATTTAAATTGGTTAGCAATTAAGGAATAAGTAGAATTTGATGATTAGATAATGGTTGGAAGTATTTACAATGGATATGTTATTTGGTTTATACACACACTCGAAATCATGCATTCTTATTGACATATGAGATGCCAGATCTGTAAAATGAGCTGAATTGTGTATAATTTTAATGGTCTGGCATCTCATCTGTCAATATGAAACCCAGTATGTGAGGCAGTAATATATCAGCAATGGAAATCAAGATAAATATACTTAAAGTACTCATAATAATTATTATAATATTGTTCGAAATGGAGACAAATTTTTTTTGACATATAAAATGTTGTAAAACTAACTAGACCGCTGTTGAATTTTTGAGATCATTTTAGCCTTTGTTGATCCAATATTTTATTTTGATACAGTACAAATTAAAGGGTCAGAGATGTTAATAAGGTGAACTGATACCATATTTTTTCTCTGTGCAGCCACTGCCTGGTGGAAAGTGTAGAAAGCGTAGCGGTTGTACTTATTAGCTGATTGAAATGCTTCTACTTCTGATTGCTAAGCAAGACAACATAGCTTTTCCTATTGCCTGAAGAACTGGAAACTGTGCACGTTCTCTGCGTTCTCTTCTGCCTGCTCTCGCTCTCTCTCTCACTCAAGCTTCCTCACTTTCTTTCATCCAGCCTAGAGACCTTCTAGGGTCTTGGGGGTGAATTGGTAGTGAAAATGGGTCCAGAACGGCCTGGGCCTGACTTTCTAAACGTTTGAACATGTCGCTTACCACTTGCCTCTTACCACTTGCCACTTACCACATGCTACATGCCATCTACCATCTCTTCCATCTCTTCCACGCACAGCTGGCGCTTTCTTTGCTGATTCGTTGCCTCTGGCCCCACACGAGCTAAGCGCGCCAAAGTATGCAACAGAAAGCCTAAACCGAAATGTAATATTTAAATTAAAACCGAACGAACCCCTACTCTGCTCTACTCTACTCTGCTCTACTGCTCTGTATGTATGCGAATGCGTATGCGAATGCCCACCCGCACACTCGCACAACAACAACAACACCTGCTCTACACAAGCGTATATTGTGATGATGAAATGTTATTTTTTCTCTAAAAATTCTCCCTTTTATGCTGCACACTTTGACACAACACCACACACACACGAACTGGTCCTTTTTTTATACGTATGTGCGGCCTTTCATTTCGTTTAGCATTTTTTGTTGTTCCCCTTCCCCTTCCGCTTCCCTTGTTTTTTTGGGTTTTCCTTTGTTTTTTTGATTTTTTTTTTTGTTTTGTGTGTGAAACCAAATTGTCACAGACATGTGCCGCCGTCACCCAAGCTCCTGTCCTTCCAACCTCCCCTCGTGGCCTGTCCCACGCGTCGTATGCTTAACCTTTGAGTGCTGTACAGTAGCTAGTAAGGCAACTCTATTAAATTATATAGCGTACTCCAACTGATATATGCGAGCCATGAAATATACTCTATATCTCTATCTTGTGATATCTAATAGCTGTTCTCTCTTTCCATGCACACACAGAGCCTGTTTCCCTACCCTTTCACCTACTGCCGGCGCGGCGGGGGACGGGACGATGACCGGGACCTGGAGTTCGGTGGCCCCAGCCGGCGGGGAACGAATGGAGCCAGGGCCGGGTCCGGTTCGGCCGAGATGCCCAACTGCGTCAACTCCACGGCCTCGTCCGAGATTCATATGAGCGTGATGCGCGCCCGCCAATATGCCGCCACGCCCACCACGGATGCCCAGATGCAGCAGCTGCATCCGCTGTACACCAACTAAGGGAGAGGATAATACTTGATTGCTTCATCGATGTGCGTGTCCAACAGCTGGTCAGATTAAAAGGAATTTCCCCACAACACTCACTCCCCCCTCACTCCGCACTCCACACTCACTGAGAGCTGAAAGCCGAAGGAATTTGAGCACGAATAATAGCCAGAGCAACCACACAACAAAACGACAATCCCACAGATTAAAGAAAGCCTTCGAGAGCAGAAAATTGACGTGCAAAATGAATTGAAATATAAATGGAAATGAAAATGAAAATGAACATACATATTTCGAGGACATAAATATTGATGTGTCACGGATATGGATGGAGTCAGGAGACTCACAAAAAAATAATCGATTGACGTTTAGAGAGAAATGTTTATAAATGCGAAATGCAGCTAGATATATATGATATTGAATGTTTGATATACGTATTTAATGCTAGATGTTATCCTATAAAATATCAGATGCAATTAATACTCCCTATGATTTTCAAGTCTACAATTTAGTTATTCATTTCTCTAAGAAAATATTCTTGTTCACTAGGCTATAAATATATATACACGTGTCATAGCGCATAACCGATTCATATTAACTTTAGACGTAGAGCCTAGCGCACGACTAACATATCCATTGGGTCTATTAGCCACTCACCTAGCCGCCGCCTCCAGTTTCCCGACTCTAAGTCTCTCACTGTCGCGATTGCTATATACTTATTATATACGAACTATACCTGTGTAGCCAAGTACCTTCAACCAGATGCAACTGACACTCAAAGAGACGCTACTACTCTTGCCTGGACAATCTTAAAGCCCCAAATAACTTAAAGCCAAGTCTGTTTAGTTTTTCCTTTCGATTAAATGAAGCAGAACTTGCGAAAAATTAGGAGATACAATCGCAGTAACTGCGCCGCCTCCGCCCCCATAAATCAAAGTGTGTTCAGCTGGCTAAAAAAAATTGTTTGCCAAAAAAAAATATATATCAAATCGCTGCAAATATATATACGACAAGCATAAAACGCCGACTTTTTCTTACGATTCATAGTCATTATTTAAAGCGCCGGCTTAAGAGCTCACCGCCGTCGACAAATGAGCATAGTACTACCTACCCTGCCCCTCTGCCACCCTCCTTGTCCGCCCCGTGGGCTTGTCAATATTTGCTTTATTTAACTCTCGGCGCTTTGTTTAAACTGCGGAACGCCCACGAAAAAAGTTCACAGTCAGCGACAGCAGCAGCGGCTTTGATAACGTTGGAAATGTAGCCAAATATTGTTAACTAAATTAAGCCCAAAGCTTTCCACTCAAGTGCAAAATGCGAGATGCCCTTTCCCAGCTGATTTTCCGTTTCCTTTTTACCAAAAATATTTTGTAAAATATTTATTTATAATTTATAATTACAAGTACAAGTGTTTCTTTGTTTAATCAAGTGCTGCAGGTGCATTGCACTTTTGTAGCCCAACAAGGAAATACTAAATATATACGAGTATCTTATCAATGACATCTGAAAATTAACAATTCCGATTTCTGCCTCCATACCCTGTACATTTTAGGGTATTCTAAGCGACCGAAAAGTGTGGACACGTGCCACAACAATTTATTCAAAGTAGCAACCGCAATAAATATAAAAAAAATACGATTTGGTTTAACAGCAAATTGGCATGTCAACTGACGGGGTGAGCATGTGACACTTTAGCGAGAAATAAGCGAGAGAAACTAACCCAAAACAGATCGCGTAAACGCCGAAAAGTAAATAATTAAATTATGGCAATTTGTGTAGAGCTCACGACGACGATTACAGTCGCTGGGAGAGGAATGCTGGCCTGGCCAGTCACTCCATGATGCAATCCCAGATAAGCTGACGATTCTCGCACATTCCAGCCTCCTCGCTGGGACAATGACTATTTCTGCCAGCGACTGTATTGAGATTTCGAATGACTGAATCATTTTATGGCATTATGTTTACCCTTGCGACAGTGCATGTTGCTAATCAGAAGAGATACAGTGTACCTAAGCTATAGCAAAATATGGCAAACCGAAATCCATTTTGCTCGCAATTAAATGAAATTAAATGTCCAACTGAAACGCCGAGCTAAAGCTTATTTTGTAACAAAAAACACAAAAACTGAGTGTCTATTAGTAAAGGTAGTCAAATAATTGTTATATAATGTATGTATTGTATGTGAATAGTTGGAAACAAAAACGAAGGCAAAGAGAATTTTAAAAGCAGACCACATTCAAATAATTACAAGCTAATGCGAAATTCATATATTCACATGTGTACGTAACTCTGCCAGCTGGCATTAAATATGAACAACAAGTACTAACAAAAAAGTGTGACATCAGAAGAGCAAGCTAAATAATGTTAATTAAGTTGTGGAAAATATTTACAAAGCAAAGCAAAAAACAGAAAAAATAACAGTCAGTTTTAGCACGGGTCTTGTGGTCGATTGTCGGTCAATTTCGGAATTGTACTCAAATGGTGTACCTTCCACGTTTCACGAGAGCAACCCCTTGACTTAAGTAAATGTTAACGTTAACGTGTGCGTTTTTCAGTGGAAACTATATTAAATTATACAGATATATTTATTATACAAAGGGATATGTTTACGGTGTATGTATGCATGTATTGTATATAGTATCTCGATACATATAAATTAATGAAATGAAGCAATTACAATCGTATGGAATAAAAGTAAAGGTAATAATAATAAAAAGGTTCAAAACATCTGCGTTGTTGGCTTTTCATTTTTATTTATTTTCACTTTCCCAGTTCCCACTTCCGCTCCATGTCCATTCATTCCAGTTCTGGCAGAGATGCGATGGATGATGGCTCGAAGGGTTCGTAGAGCGTGCCATGTGGCATTCGCTCGCCGTTATGAGTGATTGTTATTGCTGTACGTATCTCTAAACTTTTTCTGTATTAACTGATATGCATTGTAGACTCTGTAAAAATTTACGGCCGCCAATTATCGTCGTCGGCGATAAGCACCAAAAATAAGAAAGAAAAGAAACAAAGAAAAGTTAGCTCAGGAAACGTGATAAGCGCTAGCCAAACTCACCTTTCTTTCGCCGCCTTGAAGGACTTCTTGCGCTGCTTGAGGCACGCCTTGTCCTGGGCGGCATCCGGATTGGGCAGATCGTTGGGCGATATCATCGTTATGTTATCCGGATGGCAGAAGAAGGCTATCGAGTGCCGGCCCCGGGCCCGAATGTGTTCCTGTTCAGGAATAACGACGCGGTGTTGCTGTTGAAAATGAAATATTTATGGAATTAGTTGGAATTTCACAAAGTTAAGTAAGTTCCCCTATTAAATAGTTACTCACCAGTGCGGGATAGCGCTCCTGCGTCCATATGTTTATGATCTGGCCGCAGTTGACGAGTATGGAGCCGGGCAGGTGGCCCACGCGATTCCACTTTTCGCTGCCGGGCAGCTTCACCTCCAGCCCGCCCTCCGAGTCCTGGGCCAGCAGGGTGAAGGTGCCGTAGTCGACGTGGGCCGGGCAGTGGATAACCGCGCCGTTTCCCAGCTTGTGCTCGAACAGCTGGCCATTGGGGCCATCGACCCCATCGTTGAGGTCGTCTTCGTCGCGGGGATTGTGCTCCGGCCGGAAGTCCGGCTGGTTGGACAGGCAGCGCTGATAGCTGTACTGGCAGCGGCCCTTGATCACGTCGTTCTGGCCGGGCTCGTCGTCCACCACCGGCGGGTAGTAGAGCATGCGCAGGGAGCTCATGTTGTCGTGGTCGCCGGACAGCATGTGCGAGTGCTTTTCGAGGAAGAAGGTGTTCGGAATGTCCAGCGAGACGGCCATCGCTTGCAGAATGAAGCTGGCCAGCGCCTTGAAGTCCGTGGCCAGTGTGCTAATGTGATCCGCAAAGCCGGGCAGCGGCTCCTCCGGCAGGTTCTGGGCATTCAGTGTGCTGATATTGAAGGCGTGTCGCAGCTCCGGGGCCTTGCCATCGAAGCGCGGCTGGCCGCGGCTCACGTAGCCGTGCTTGTCCCCGTCTGTGCGGATATAGTGCTGCTTGACGTCGGGCGACAGGTCCACGAAGTCATCCAGATGATCCCACGCAGTCTTGAGCTGTTTCAGAATAAGAAAAGGGAAGGTAGCACATAAGTAAGAAGTTTCTATTTATGTTTTAAAATATTTTAAAGGAAGCTTTTTATGTTGATCATTTAAATATAACCCATTATTATTATTGGGTTTATACCAGATATAACCAGAAGAGTTCCGCGAATCAGTATAAATGTATTTATATATTTATTATCAATTTATTGCTTATATAAATGGCTTTGGCTCCTACTTTTAGACACAACTAATAAAAATATAGGGTATAACTTGCTTTTATCAAACATTCAGCCTTACCTTCTCGTCTGAAATGCCATGGTTTACCAGCAGGGCCATGCCCTTCTCGGAGAGGGCCTTTTTCAGCTGGTGACCCACGCGGTTGACCACCGACTTAACCGGCACCTCCTCGATACCTGGAACGAAATCATAATCCGAGAATGAATTGGCGGGCGTGGGAATAACCAAAGGAACTGCCACTTAATCGCTAATTGTTTTGTGGTCGCTCGTTTATGGCTTCTTGGAAATGTTGTTTTCCACCTGGCCAATGGTCCCCCCATAAAGTATCGCTTGTATTTATCGCAGATTGTATAGTAACGCTAATAAATAGCTGGCTCTTGACCACTTGGCCGTTGATTTGAATGTCAGGGCCCATTGAGAAGTGTGGCTAAGCGTCCGTACACGTGCCGTTCACATACACTACTCGCAGGTGAGATAATCAGCCACTTGGAATCTTGAATAAGCCGCATTTGCAGTCGGCAACAACAGTGGTAGCGACGGGCAAAAGGCGAGCTTGATGGCCGGTCGTAATTTGCCATACCGAATGCAATAAAGGTAAATGCAATCAATTTCAATGCGATGGCATCGCCGATAATGGCCGCGGCATTGACAATGCACGGCGGAAAATTAAATAGAGAATGCGAGGAAAAACCGCAGCGGAAGTGGCGCGGCAAGGATGGCGGGGCGGCGGTGGCGTCGGTTCCACCCCGCTTCCCATTCGGCACACAAGTTCTGCTATCTGGAAGGAGAGAGAGAGCGCCCTTGCTGTGGCCCTCGCCTTGGCAGATATCGGATTGCCGGGAATTTCCCTTGGTCGCTAATGGGATCACTTACTCATCGGGAGAGAGACAAGTCATGAATGAAAGCAAAGTAATTATACTTTCCGCACCGGTGTCACACGGGGCGTATGCGCAATCTATTAATAGGTTGCCCTGGGCTCTACTGGAAATTGCTGCTGCTCCCGATTGGGATAGTGACGCACTGCAGCGCGGCCTGATAAGGTTTCCTTCAATTCAGAATTTCACAGTTAATAACAATTACGTTTTCGCAGCTCTTATCAGCCAGTCAGCACTGTCGCCAGGCGGCAATCGCCGGTACAGCTAATATTATTCACAAATGGAGATGAAGACGGCACTCATGATGATGAGGCGGCTGTGGCGGTCAGTCGGACGAATTGAATGATGCCAATTGCCGTCAGCCGGGGTTCGAATGGGATCGGATCGCCTTTCGTTTTCATTAGGCATCGGTCCAGTTTTATTTGTGTTTTTTTCGCTCGTTTTCCGTGTTGTTTGCATGCAATTCAATTAGCCGACAATTGGGATGCGAGTCGCCTTTCAATTTGCCAGTTTTGCCAGCTGAAAAAAACAGCCCCGCATGCCAACCAGCCAGCCAGCCAGTAGTTAGTGCTAACTTGTCGCTAATTTAGCTAATTGAGTCAGGGTATTTCAGTTGAATCAGTCACTAGAAGTAGAGACATCCCATGGCCGAAGATCATCTCGGATCGAACGCCTCGCCTCGCCTTGCTGCGCAGAATTTCTCGATGTCTCGATTGGGTTTTCCTCTCTTGTGTTTTTATTTTTATTTTCTATTTCATTTGATTGGCGTTCAGCGTTCTGTTTACTGTACAAGTTTATCGTCGAAATTGATTGGCTTTTATGCATTTATGGGCGAACATAAATGGCGGGCACGCGTTGAGCATTCCCATTGTTGTTGACTTGATGTATTTACAATTTAATTGCGATGGCCGCCTGAACTCTCGGTCGAGTCTGTATCGGAATAACCCCTTAAACATCATCCACAAATAGATTTCAATTCGCCACTTGAGTTTCTCGCTTGGATTAACTCAATTCAATATTTATAGACCTATTTGTGCCCGTATATATGTTAGTTGCGGAATTTCGCCGAGAAATATGGCTGTGCAGTATAAATTATTTATAGAAAGCCGAATTGCGGCCATTGGAAAGTGGTTTGAATCTGCAGATGCCGGGCTAATGGAAAAATAATTTAAATTGGCATTGAAACCTTCAGAGGAGTCAACGGCATCCGCAATAATGCGAATAAGCAGCTATTTCCGAGGTGGAGGGGGAGTGTGAACTGAGGGCTGCATTCTGGTGTTTTTCCAGCTGCCAATTTGGCTCGTCATGAGAACACAATTCGGGCTTTTAGCTTGCATTAACTACGTACATATTTCTGTGCCAATTATCTGGCGGGGTCAGGTGAAATCAGCCTGGCAATTTCTATTTTCAGTCAGCCAAGCCAAGAGAGGTGGCTCAGAGAGCGAGCGATTGTGGCCATTGAACAAAGCGCCGCCTGGCACGTCCAGAATCAACAGGTTTAAGCTGGTTTCAATCGGCTTTTGCCGCAGAGCCCAACTACTTAGCATGCTGGCTACCACTCGCATGTATTTTAGTAGTATCTGCTGGCGTTACGAGTCGCACAGCGAGGTGAGGCCCGGCGATGACGCCGGGGGATTCACTAACCAGATGCGTCATGAGGCTCGTCTCCGAACAGGTAACTGGTTGCTGGTAAACAGGCAAGTGTCGAACGGCAGTGAGCAAATAAGGCCTGCAACCACTAAGCAAATGACGCTCGAGAATCGCCGTTGCCGAGCAAACAGAATCAGGTTTCGTAACTCAAACAAGCGTTAATGTTCCGATGCGTTTGTTGTTTGAGTTTCCGCACTAAACTATGGTGGCATTGCGTATCAAAGCATTCCACAAATGCCACGATTTCCACTGCCATATACACATAGTTCGAAAACCTCTCCACCTCGGAAACGACAAAAAACAGAAAAGTAAATAAAAATAACCAATTGAAGTTCCGTTGACACAAAAATGCCGCAAGGCAGCGATTTAATTGCTTCTACATAGCTGCTTTGGGGGTCAATGGCTCTGCCCGCTCGCGAGAGTGCTCCGCCGAAGGTCAAGAGTGCTGCCCTCAAGGCCAGGCCTCACTGTACTCGGCGGAGTAATGGGCGAGGTGGAAGTAAGGTGAGCCCGGGGCCCGACTTGCGGCCAGATAAGCGTACATTTCCATTGGGGAAACTGTGTCACGTATCGGCAAAGACCCAGTTAACGCTGCGGGCACGGGCAAGGCTCTAGCTCCGGTGGAAAATTTTGGGCCAGTCAGCCGATGAAGCGCGAAAGAACAAACAAAGCCATAAATGCTGCAACCTCTGTTGGCCGGGGTTCATCAAGCCCTAAGCCTAAACACAAACATAAACAGAGGCCAAACAAATAGCTTCTAAATGCAGCAAGATAAAGTTACTATTGTGTATCTTAACTGCACTGCCTCAATCGCAGATTTCTGAGAACAACAGAGATTCTATGGCAGACAGAGAGATAGCTTTTTTAGCTTACCAAGCAAGTAGAGCGCTTTTCCATTTAAATTATAAATATTTATGTGTTTTGATTCAACACATGGTCTTGAATGTAGATAATGCAATAAATATATAGCATTTCTTCTTATATACTCGTCTCAGTTAGAGAGCAATCATTGACAAATTACTCATGTTCTATGATTCCAAAAAATCACACCGTAATACCAGGCCGTAAGAGCGTGATACTTGACGCTATGTACGTAGTTCCATTAAAGCACTTTATAGATTAACTATCTACTCCCAATTAGTGGGCTCTTTGCGAATACGATAAGGGTATATAAGGCCTCCGAAAGTTCTTCTACAGATTTTCCGTAGCTAACTTTCAGATCTTTTTTGCAATGTTCATTGGCAAGTCCAGCTGTCAGAGATCAGCTGTCGGTTGCACAGGTGAATAATTACTTCTACTTGGCTGCGACGTAGTTGGAAAGCCACGAACAAATTAAGTAACTGCAATTAGGGGCCCTGTTAGCCCTGAACAGTCGGGTCTAGTCACCCCAACCCAGAACTGTCGATGACTTAATGACGCGACTGCACTTAATAAAGTCCAGCTGACTTAGGAGTTTTTTTAGTGTACGGAAAATAAACATTGTAATTGTAGTTTGCTAATTTATTTTTGTAGTAAAAAAAATAGTCTGTATATAATCAATATTATCAATAATTATATATTGAAGTCATTTTTAATAGAAAATCCCTATAAATACATACATATTTATGAATATTCAAGTATAAAAAACGAAAACATTCCTAAAATATACAATTTTGAAATGTTGCTAATGTTTATAGCATTCGCGGAATTTATTTTTTCGATAATCTATGATTCATTAACTTTTTAACGACTCTTGGAATTTGTTATGAATTTGATACGGGTTCTTAGACTTAATAGTGACCAGTGTATTACCTCCGGTTAAGGTTAATCTTAACACTGACCTGGGAGACAACCCATAAGAAATTACTGAGTATTTTTCATTATTTGAAAATCAGCTGGAGCTTATATTTTATGTTAAAGACCCTTGTTTATTTTGCGGCTAGACCATGTGTTAGATTGTATGAAAAATACAAAAATTACGTAAAGTTCCTATACACTTTAGATAATATTACTTCCCTTAACTTAAACAAGCAAAATAAAAATCAGTGTCACCTTTGGCAAGACAAAAATACATTTCAGCGGGAATTCCCAAGACGTTATCATGTTCTTGAAGATAGATAGATAGATAACTAAATTTCTTCGGTACTCGTACGAATATCTAGTTTTTTGGCTTGATAAATTCTTAAAACAAAAATTCCCCACTAGAGATTAATTAAAGAATTTTTCGCTGTGCAGGAAATCTGGCTTCGATTCGCTGGCCTAGCAACTATCAGCAGCATGTGTGGTGGGATGTGCCTAGATCTCTTGGGTTGGGTTGGGGTGGCTGCTTAGTGGGGGATCGTACTTACCACAGTGGGCGAGATCGATGATCGGCACCACGCTGCGCGAGAGGAGCGTGTCGAGTTTGTCGTCGCTGCTCTTTGTTTTTATCATTCTGCCGGAGCGTGTGTGTGGTGTGGTTTGGATTGGATTGGAGTATACGCGGACGCGTACGTCTAAAGTTCTTTGGTTTCGATCGAGGGGGCGAAGAACACTCGCCGCACTTGTGCCCGCTTTATCACAGACAGAGGTGCACCACTTCCAGCGATGGCCGACGACTAAATGGAACTGAATGGACAGACCGCACAGAACTCGATTATTATTATTATTATTATGACGATCAGCGAATATCGAAAAAACAAACATTCGAATCGCGATTTATTTCTTTGTTTTTGTTTTGTTTTTTTTCCTGTTTAGTTTATCGTATTTTGCTTTTGCCACGGCTTTTGTTTTTGTTTGGCTTGCGAGCGAGCGAGAGCGATCGCTTTGAGTGACAGTTGAGCTGCGAGGGCAGCGAGAGGGGAGCTGTCGAATTCAGAAACTCGAACGGCTGATTCGGCGATTGGGGCGATTTTAGAAGGGCGCGTGGCGGACCCAATTTGGCTGCGATCGGCGCGCTTCTCTAGCGGACTGAGGGGTTTGAGGTTCCAAGTTCTGGGTTCTCAGGCTTATCGCACCTGACTGGCTACGGCGCTGCGTCAGTTTACGATTTTATTTTGCAAAACTGATTGCGCGCGAGAGAGAGAGAGCGCTTAGCCATTAGCCGTGGTGTACTCTCTGCATGTGCGTCGCAATTAGATAAAATTTAATCAAATCAAAAATTGTGATAACTAAATTAGCACTTGTCGTTCACGATGGGGGATGGGGATCCGTACTCACTACGGTACATACCCGGCCCAAAGGCGAGACGGACTAGCCAAAATGCCAGACGTTTCCAGTCGGTCTCTCGGTTTGCTTTTGCAATATTTGCGATGCCCATTAACGTGGCCGTGGCTCAGGTAGCTCCGCATCTCTATGTGTGTGTGCACCCAGATACTCTGCTTGAATCTGTATCTTGCGGATCCCGTTTACCGTTCGCTTCAGGTGTGCGCCCTGCTGCTGCTGCCGCTGCTGTCTTTTCACCCCTTGAGCAACCAGCTGAGCGAGCAAAGACGGCTGTTGCCAGGCGGCTGTGAAGTCTCGCAGAGGAAATGCCAGATGAGCAAAGTCTGGGCTCGTCCATCTGCATGCATTCGCAGGGGCGGAGTGTACATGGGTTGAGAGGGGACAGAAGTAAGCAAGTAGGAAAGTAGTGAGCAGGGGCAGGGACTGGGAGTGAGTAAGCGCTTGTCGCGGTGGCGTGAAGTTTCCATATCGCCTCGCCTTTCGTGGCAAAAACAAAATACGTTTGTGTGCCTGTATGTATGGGCGGCACACACTGCAAATTATTATTAACTTGAAGCCGCCGTCTATTCAGCTGAAAATGCGATTTACACCGCTCTGGTGTTTCGCGGGGCGTTTGCTTACAGTGAAAACTCGCTTTCTTTTTTCGCACAGGTTTCGCTTTTCATCGAACTCGACTCGAACTCGACCCGACCACGACGACGACGACGACAGCACAAAAAGTTGGCCAACAATCTACTTAGTCAATTTCGGTATCTCTTTCTGATGCCTTTTTTGCACACTTTCCATCATTTTGTAACACACTCGCGAATTTAACCTAGATACACCTGAGTGCAGAGAGGAACAGCAGCGTCTGTCTCGGTCGGTCGGTCTCAAAACCATAAAGAGAAATTCGAAAAATGCTGACATGAAAATGATCGATAACTTCGATGAAACAGGGTGGGAAACTTTGCTGAATAAAAACGTATTCAAACACCGTGGAGTGATCGAAAACGTAATCTTGTGACGTAAGAAATCTGCGAACTCCACTGCCTTAAAAATATGCTACCCCTACTTTTATTTATATTATTTAAATATGTATTTATATTAATATTTATGGGTACCCATATATACATATACTTAAATTTATATTTCTGGGTAGCCATAAAAATCCAGTTCGCAACCGATCACACGCATATCGATATCAACGTCTTAACTATCGATGTTCGGATCAGCACTCACATCCCTACGATCATGCACAATCGGCCGTTAGCATTTTGATATTATGCCAATGTGTAAGGTAGTTCTACGGCTGGGATTGGCTCAGTCTAGCCAAGATCACTTTACAGAAAATTTATAAAGTTTGAGACATCTGAGATGAACGGCAAACTGACGCGAGGTGTAAGTTGTCAGCCACCGGGTTAAACTTCCTGTCGTCTTCTCCCATGAGTTGAACTGCCCAGAAGGTCCCCCATGAATCCGAAAGAGAAGTGAGAAATGTACTAGATCCTAGAGAATCCTAAAGAACTTAAAATCTATAGTTTATTTGAAGCTCTCTTTTTTACCTAAATTGGCTAACAATTGTTGAAAAGCTCTAGTAATAACTCCATGTTCGAGATTCGTTGTATTACTGCGATCGTCCTCCGTAGGTGTCGTTAAACTTTTGCTGTATCAACTCGTAAGCACTGTAGACTCTAGATTTGAACCGATTAAAGGGTAAATATATTATAAAGGTCTTTAGAAAACTGCCCATCTCTTACTTGTCATCTCTCTGTTCCGCGTCTTTGGCCAGGAGATCGTTGGGAGCTATTCTTGTCGAGTTATTGGGATGGCAGAAAAAGGCAATGGAGTGCCTGCCACGGGTACGCACATATTCCTGTTCGGGTATAACCACGCGATGAGGCTGGGAAAAGTCATTAACATCAGATTAGCGAACTCGCAGTAACCAATTTCCAGGTAATCCTACCAAGGCGTGATAGCGCTGCTTGGTCCAAATGGACAGGAGTTCGCCACCGTTAATGAGAATGGCTCCTGGCAGGTGGCCCACACGTTCCCACTTCTCGCTGCCCGGCAGTTGCACCTCGAGGCCACCCTCTGAATCCTGAGCGAGAAGGGTGAAGGTGCCGTAGTCCACATGGGCCCCGCATCGAATGGCGCCCTCACTCTGACCCGGCTCATCGTCGACAATCGCCGGGTAATAGAGCATCCTCAGCGTGCTCATGTTGACCTCATCTCCAGCCAGCATCTGGGAGTGTTTGTCCACAAAATAGGCGGCAGGAATCTCCAGGGCCGCCTCCATGGCTTTTAGTATATATGTGGACATGGCTTTCAAGTCATTGGCCAGGGCCGTAATGTCATCGGCGAATTCTGGAAGTGCTTCCCTTGGTATATTCCGATCATCATCGAGTTGGCAAATATTGAAGGCGTGTCGAAGTTCCGGGGTCTTCTTGTCGAACCGCTCCATTCCCGGACTAACGTAGCCTGAGTTTCCACCATCCTTTCGCCTGTAGCGATCCTGAACCTCGGCCGGGAGATCCAAGAAGTTGTCGAATTGATCCCAGACAGTTTTTATCTGGAAATTAAGAGGGATATCTTAGGGCGATGTTATAGCAAAATGGAATTTGTTAGCCGAACTTACCTTCTCTTCAGAAATCCCATGGTTAACTAGAAAAGCAATTCCCTTCTCCGTTAAAGCCTTGTGCAGTTGCTGACCCACACGGTTCACAAGGGATTTACCTGGAATTAGGAGTGGGTTGATAAAATAAATGGATATGATGACTATAAATTGGGAAAATCAGAAAATATTCCCAAGCAACCATTGAAGTTAATACAAGTTGGTGTTGGCTCTAATTATATATCGATCTTACGAGATTTCTTTGACCTTCTCATTAAATTAAATTTATTTAATTGAGGAGCGCTGTGGGAACTTACCGCAATGGGCGAGATCGATGATTGGCACAGCGCTGCGTGACACCAGCGTCTGAAGCTTGTCATCCCTTATCTTGGTATTTATCATTCTTATAAGACAACGGTCGGTGGGTAAATCAAACAATGAGTCGAGATTGTGTCTAAAAATTATCTGCGAACGGTCTGCGGCGATTACGATGCGGACGCGGCACGGTTCTCGGGAAGACTGACCACTTGCAATCTGGAATATGCCTTCTTATATGTACATATTCGGCTCGTATCTTTGGCAATGTCATGTATTTTTGGTAATGCATACTTTAGGGGTTTGATAAAATTACAAAATATATAAAACTATCGATAGTTGGCTTGTATATCGGCTCATTAAAGGAAATATCGAATATGAAAGCATTCTGAAAAATCTATTATTATTATTCTAATTTCAGTTTTGACTTGTGATTAACTCTTAGAGTAATTATGTCCATAGGCTCCCTTCGCCAGAGCCATAGTTATATCATATGCATTATATACTCTGAAAAAAAAGGTATATACAGCGTGAAAACTTGAAAAATACTTTTTACTAATAATTTACTTACACTTCATTTTTAGTTGCAATTTTTAAGTCCTTTGGATCAATCACCGTTGAGTTATCAGGATGACAAAAATAGGCTATAGAGTGCCTGCCACGATGGCGTGTGTCCTGCTGCTCAGGAACCACCACTCGATGTTGCTAGGATTAAATTACATTCAATTAATTTAAAATTTAAATTAATAAAATTAAAATGATTACCAAAGCATGGTACAGCTGATCTGTCCAGGAGGCCATGGTCTCGCCGCAATTGATGAAGAGTGCACCCGGCAGGTGACCAACCCTTTCCCACCGGTCGCTGCCCCGCAGCTTCACCTCCAATCCGCCCTCCGAGTCCTGGGCGAGAAGGGTGAAGGAGCAGTAGTCGGCGTGGGCTCCACAGCGAACTATTTCCCCAGGACTCGCATCCTTCACTGGAGGGTAGTAGAGCATCCGCAAGGTGGTGAGGTTGAAGCGATCGTCGGACAGCATGTACGAGTGCTTGTCGAGGAAGAACGACGGCGAAGCCTCTAGGGACAGGGCCAGAGCCTGGAGGATGAACCTACCGAGGGCATTGAAGTCATCGGTCAGGGTGTTAATGTGGCCAGTAAATCCTGGCAATTGCCTTTCCGGCAGATATTCCTGCCCCAGTTTACAGATATTAAAAGCATGCCGCAGTTCCGGGGTCTTGCCATCGAATCTTTCCAAACCGGGACTGACATAACCGTGATTTTCGCCATCTGGGGCCTTGGAGCGTTCGTAGGTTAGTTTCACCTCATCGGGCAAGTCCACAAATGCGTCGAAATAGTTCCAGGCGGTCTTGATCTTAAGAGATCTTTATTTATTAGTGTTTTTGAAGAATATTATTAATTATGTAGTATACCTTTTCATCTGAAATTCCATGGTTTATAAGCAAGGCATTGCCCTGTTCTGACAGAGCCTTCCTTAGCTTTTGGGCCACGGCAGCAGCCCCGCCCTCAACGCAGTTCCCTAGATCTATAATCGGAACAGCATCTCGCGAGAGCAGCGTCTTGAGTTCAGCTTCCATTATTACCTATTATCAGCTGAAGAGGCTAATCAAGCTGGAGCTGTACTTATTCCACTTGCAAACAAATCAAGACTAAAGTCAAGAGAAAATAAACTAAATAAACTCAGCATGTGCCCAGAAGAGCGATATTAAAATCAGGAGAATACTTTTGGGATGATTGATGCCTCTTAAAATGTATGTAGAAACTCTGTGACACAAAGTATTTAGAAATACCAAAACTTTTATAGTCCATCAAATAGTTAAGTGCATTTTTTAGTACCTTGCACTTGCACATCTCTTAGTGCCCCGCCTGCACTTGGTACTCAAACTTTGTTTAGCAGAAGACCCGAGTAAATAAAGGCAGATTCCGTCGTTTACATAATGAATCGTTTGTTTATTGTTCGCAAATAAAATATACAAAATTACATTTCATCATAAAGTGTGGGGGGGGGGCATTGGCAAAGGGGGCCGTTGACAAGCAAAAGTTCACAGGTCACCGCTCAGAGGGTTACCCGCGCCATTCGCCCGCCTGCGCCGGCGCCCTTTGCCGTTGACTTTCATTGCATGCCAAGTCCGTAGGATAAAATCCAATCACTAAACTATAATATTTGGTTCTATTACACTATCCCAATACAGAAGGTGCAACGATCTCCTGCACCCTGCAATGGCGACTGATCCAAACAAGTACAAAAGGGGCCGCTATCCTCAAACTAACGAAATACTACGAAACAAGCTTACGCAACTACTGGCTGTAAAATATTGATCTATAAACCTAGGGATTGGAGGGGGATGGGAATTGGGATGGGGATGGGTATTAGGATCAGGATGGGGAACATGTTTGGGATTGGAAGGACCATAAAAGTAAATGTGTACAGATTAGGGGAGCTCCAACTAACGTCGCTCCCTACTCCTTCTTGGCCGCCAGCTTGGCCTGGGCCGCCGCCTCCTTCTTGTAGTTGGCCACGTAGAAGGCGCTGAACATGTAGGTGAACAGGCCGGCGTTGAAGGTCAGCAGGGCGGCGATGGACTTGGGGAAGTTGCAGTTGGGCTGGAACTGGATCTGCAGCGTGTGCACGAAGATGATCAGGAATTGGACCTAATAAAAAGAAAGAGAGGTTAGCCTGGCCAAGTCCCAGTCAAATCAATCCCCGGCACTCACAATCTGCAGGATGGTGATGTACTTCTTCCACCACAGATACTTCTGGACCTTGGGTCCCATCGCGGAGAGCAGGTAGTAGGCGTACATGATGATGTGGATGAACGAGTTGATGAAGCCCAGCAGCGTGCCATGGCCGCCGGCGAAGTACTTCACCCCGATGAAGGCGCACACGGGCATCAGCGAGTGGTGGTACAGGTGCAGGAACGAGATCTGGCGCTGCTTCTTGCGCAGCACAAAGAACACGGTGTCCAGGAGCTCGGTGATCTTGGCAATGTAGTAAAGCCACACGGCACGGGCCATCTAAATGGGATCACAATTGGGTTAAGTACACTCTATAAGCTATAAGAATCTATAGAGGACGCACCCTCATGGAAATGGGATCCGACTCGTAAGGCACCGGCTGACAGCGGAAGTTGTAGTGACCGCCCCAGCCGCCCTTGTAGCCCTCGTAGAAGAGCACCCAGCTGAGGAGCACCTGGACGGCGTTGTAGACCAGCAGCGTGTTCTTCAGCTCGAAGGGCTTGCGGTCGCGCATGTAGCGGGGTCCGGCGTACAGGCAGAAGTACAGGTAGGCGGCGAGGATCATGAACAGCGGTCCGGGGGCATTCGAAAGGAACCAGCTCTGTATGAGGAAAGAGTGAAAACAGGAATCAAATATTTACAGAAATAAATATTAAAAAATAAATAGAGATTTTTATTGAAAGATATTTACTGCTCTTCATATTATTATTTTAATATTTAAACTATGTCAAGTAATCTTTATAGATTCTTGTTTAAACAAATATAATTTATTCATTAATGAACTTTCTGTATTAAATATATAAAGACACACATTCAAAGGAATCATAGCTTCAAATCATGTTATTAGAAAACAAGTTTTGGAAATAAATTAGCTACAAACCGCATGACACTACTGAAAATTTAAATATTTAAAAACCGCAAACTTCAGAATTAGAGATTTATTATGGTTTAAAACTATAAAATTAACATATAAATTCTTTATTTAAAGTTTAAGTTATTTAATTAGTTAGTTAGTCATAGATAGGCAGACTCCCAAGAGCTATACCCACCTTGGTGCGCAGATCCTCGTGCTCCACAAAGAAGTTGACCATTCGGTCAACGATGGTTGTCGTCTCATTCAGCCTGACCGACGACATCTTGCCAACTGTAAGCGGGAGAGTAATCAAAGTTATTTGCCTGGCTGAGATATAGGGGGCTTAGGGGGTAAATTATGATGCACTGCCGTTTATTAGCACCTTCGACGGCCGTGGAGATAGTTAATAGACGCGAAACGCATTCGATTTGTGTTTGGTTAAAGCGCTTTGAGCATTTCCTGTTAATCAGCGGTGCACACACTAGCCCATGCTGGCCAAGGCAAGGCCTCGCCCACGCTCCGCCAGATCAGAATATACCATATCTATATAGGCATATGCCTGATCGCGGGTGCGAAATGTCAAATTAGTTTAATCGTGTAAATCAGGCGTAGCTTTGCAAATTTCCCAGTGCCAATAACCTGGCGAAATATGTTGAAGTGGCGGAAAAACAAAACCGACCAGCCAAACAGTTTGAATTTACAATTTTATGAAAAGTTCAGTTCCGAACGAACTGTCGCCTCAGCAATTCCTCGCCGCTGTGCGGTTCATTCTTTCGGCCAACATTATGATTTACATTTTACATTGTTGTTATTGTTGTTGTTAAGTGGCGGTTGGCCGACGAAAACAAGGGACTCGATGCGGCCGGCACGGCTTACGTGCACAGAACTGGTTTCGTGTTCATCGTTCGTTAACTTGGCCAAATTAGCCCCTGATTCTCCTCCTCCTCCTCCTGGCTGCATCTGGCTTTTGGAAAAACCCAGCCCGATCTGTGACCACAGGATAGTCCAAGGACAGTGCGGCAGGTCCATGCATCATTAATTTTATGGTCCAGGCAGGAGAAACTGGTTGTGGGATCTCAGTTTTTGATGTTCACGATTTTCGCTTGGCTAGACAATGGGGCCCAGGCCAGCCCCAAATCCTTTGGCCAGTCACTACTCATAAATATTGTCAATTTTATTCACTGATAATAATTTCTTGTATTTTTATTTATGATAACGACTTTATATTTCATTCAGGCTTGTTTTGCACGAACTACAGTTGCAAAAATGTAGAAGGTTTATCCCTGTACTCTTTTCTGTTGGAATATAATTTTTAGAATTGATTTTTCTGATTTATTATAGCAACCAAAAAAAGCCTTTCAAAAATGTAAATCAAATGAAAAGCTGAAACAAGCTCTTCTGACTTGAATTTATTTAAAAACCACAAAATCGTATCTATTCAATCACGAATAAGATTGTAAAAGTGACGGGTGATTTAATATATCATAAACAATATGTTTTTATATTTTATAAGAAAAAAATGAAGAAGAAAATAAATCAAGCAAATTTTTTTGTGGTAAACTAAAATGAATAATAAATTTCCTGAGGCTTTTTTTTTCGATTTAAAGGGTAAAAACAATTTGAATTAATTTTTCTGCCGCATGTTTTCAGTGCTTTGTGACACAACAGGGCAATTTCAAGTTTTTATAGCTTCTGTAAAGAGTTAAGAACATTTCGCATGTCTTCCTTTGTCTCTTTCGTGACTTTCCGGAAGAATCTCAGGAGACAGGATAGTCAAGGACTATCTTTGACAGGCCCAAGTGGCCTTAATTTGTGTAGTATTGTCTCCACCTGCGAGAAACCAGTTGATGGACGCCAATCTGGCGACCATTGATGGTCGGTATTATTGGTCCTTTGGCAACTTCGGCTGGTGACTAGGCGGTTTCGCCCCATAATGGCTCTCTTAACGCACCGCATTGGGTAACAAACAGCCAGAGATCTTGGCCAAATAGCTGGCCCAGTTGGCCATTTGAACCATCATTCGGGGCTCTCTATTAATTACGTGGGCACCTGCCATCTGCGACTGCGACTCCGACTTCGACTGCGATTCCCATTCGCACTCGCACTCACATCCAAGTGAACGCCATTATCGAATCACCCAGCGAGGGCTAGCTCGAGCGATTTCTGTTCAGTCATCGCGCTCTTGGCTTGGCTTGGCCTGGCCCGGCGGAGCTAAGCGCGCGCCCAAAATGCATTCATTCAGCGAGGAGATATTGACTAACGAGAATTTCGTCCGACTATTTGCATTTATTCGAGTGCCATTGTCGAGTGCTTTTGCAAGGCCGGCACTTGCAATCGGCCAGACCGATTGAGGGTGTGAAGCAACCCATTCGAGTTACTTTCCAGCCTTCGAAGTGGCCAAGAACCAATGGCGGGGGAATTGTGTTATGTTGCGGAACTCAAAATCAGCACTCGATCGAATCTATCTATGCAAATATCCTCGTTCGAGTTATAAACTTGTTTTAATTGTGGCTGCTCCAGTAACCTGTTGATGATTTCCCCTCGGAACTCTCATCGAATTTCACCGGCAAAACTCAAATAAAATAATATGCGAAAATCGAACCATTATATAATCAAAACCAAACTCAATTTATATAGATATATGTTCTACCGGTTTGCCACGGTCAGGGGCGAAATTTAATTCTTGATTTATTCGCCTATCGAGGTCTGAGCTTTGGTCTTGGCTTTGACTTTAGTTTTGGGACTTTCGACTCCACAGAAGAAGAAGATCTTTTATGGCCACTTAGCAGTCATAAATAGTTGGGTAATATTGGAGAATTCCAGTTTAGTATCAGGAGGCCATCATCGCTGCCAAGTGTTTTCCGGTCTCTGAGATCAACCTCGGACTCTCAACTCTCATCTCTCGTCACCGCCCAGCAAAATCTCCTCAGAATTGCTGTAAATTTTGCATATATATTTGCCTATTGGATTTATTTTTTCTTTGTTTTCCCCACCAAACGTTCGATGTTCAAATGCAAATTAGCTTGGACTTTATGGCCAAAAAAGCAAAAGGTGGAGAGAGAACTATTCAGTCAGCATTACTTTGCATAAGAATTATAGAATTTCCGACAGCTGGAAATATGCCGATCTATGATCTCGTTTTGCTTGATATGAGGCCAAGAATTGCGCAAAATTTTCGCTATTTTTCCAGGCAAATCTGACGGCCGTTTGCCTGTCAATTAGCGTTTGACAGTGAACGAGAGTGCGTGGCGGCTGCGGCAGCGATTGAGCAAATATCAAGTGAAGCCCAATAATGGCAGAGTAAATAAATAGAAATATCCACCGAACTGACGTCACATTCCAGTTTATTATTATGCGATAATCAGCACGGCCAGAAGTCGGCCGATAAATTCTAGACACACGCCGGCCCAAAGAGTCGCACGTTTTGTTCTGTCGCCAAGCTCTGGCCACCATTTTTGGTTCGCGCAGCACATGTGGCGTATGCGCAATGTGCGCCCATTATGCTACAGGTTCTACACATTTACAGACTCTCTAGGCTGATAAGAGGCCACTGAGCTGGGCATGGCATCGTATAGCATCGCATCGCTCCGGAATGTTGGGGACGGGGCAACTCAGCTACAAAAGAGCAGGCATAATATTGAAGTTGAAGCCGGAGCGGCAGCCTCTGATCAAGCGATTGAATGGACCTAAGGCAATGGCATCGGCATCGGCATCGGCATCGGCAACGCATTAAAAATCGCTACCAAGGTCGCACGTTTTGAGGAAACAAAAAGCCGAAGCCGAAGTTGGAGCTGATGCTGTAGCTCTTTAGCTGAAGCCCCAAAACTACCGACCTGATCTCTTGCATTGGAGAGCAGCCAGCATATATTTTGTGCTCCCAGTTCAGTTCGATTTTTTCTGTATTTTTTTGGGCGTGCCCATGCCGACTGGGCAAACATAAACAGCTCGTCGTCAGGCAGCGGCAGAGGCGTATTATCTGCCCACTGGCCACAAAAAATGTATCTTTTTCGTATGCAGATTGAAGTGTTATTGGCTTAACTATTTTGCATTAGCCTTAGTTCGTGCTCTGACCTTGAACTAGTCGCTAGTGCGAGCTGAATGCAGGCGCATATATTACTCGATTTGAGCAATCGATATTATTATGACTTCCGTGTGGCTGAACAGAAAAATTCCATCGGGAAAGTGAGATTAACTGCCAGCGGGCATTCCTGGGAGCAATTACGCGGACTGGACAAGGTTTCCATTACTAGTGAGTGCTAATTGAGTCAACTCATTGCGAGTGTGTGGGATCTGACCGATTAGATCGGCCATTCGACGCCCTCCCCCTCGGCATCGGCTGACGAAGGCGAAGCTAATGTAAATTATTCCGCACGCTTTCTTCCTCTTGTTTGATTATTTAAATTAAATTTGTTCTTATAAATATGCAAGTGCCGGCTCTCCAGCTAGCTGCACACGAAAAACAAGTCAAAGTTCGTCGCCTCAGTCTTTCGTTTGGTCAGAATAAATTACATCGCAGACAAATAGTCACTAATTGCGCCTGCCACACATCGCGAATCAATGTATCGATAGGCAGTCCCATCGATCACCGGCTGGATGACGGGCCCTTCTTTTAATTATGATCAATTAGGTGTTGCTCCGATGTCGGAGGGAAAAATACCGCGACAATTAACGGCTCCGGATTAATAGTCATCAAGTGGTTCGATCATTGTTTTCAATAACACTCGACTCCTCCATCACTGTTCTTGTGGCTGATATATTAATGTCATTGCTCTTGCAGCTCCAAGGGTGCCCAGAGCGACCCAGTCATTCCCATAAGCAAGCCAGCCCATTGGGTGCCCATAAATATTCATTCTCTGCGACTTCTGACCTCCAATATTTGCCACTGTCATCACCTACATCATCATCGTCGCCATCGCCTTGTTCTGCCTCGCGTATTATTTACCTTGCCATTATTATAAACTTTTTGTCGGCTTGTTGGGCAAACAAGGCACTACTCGCCAGCGCACTCGGGCGAAAGAAAAATTAAGAAATCCCAAACCAGATGGAAATTAGATGGATTATTTAACCGTAGGTGTGACCGGCGGCGCATGTGACCCCAATTGGATTCAAAATATTAAAATGTAATTTGCCAGGGCGAAAAAATGTCACCGGCGAGGCCCATAAACATGGAGACAAGTCACCCGCGACGTTTTGTTCATTCCATTTTCGCCCTTTTCGGGCAACGTGCGAACGGATGTGCAGCAGAAACCTTTTGCGGATCCCAGGCCTCGTCGCTGGGTGATACCAAGATAATTTCAGCGACTGACTAACTATCTTCTCTCCTCCGTTGACGTCTGTTGACGCCAAGAAAACAGCAATAAAATCGTAAATAAACAAATTGTGCGCATGCGTGAACGTCAGCATCAGTGGCTCTGGCTCTGACTCTGGCCAAGGGCAAGTGCCAGCCGAATTACATAGGCGAAAAATGAGAAAATATATACATGGGTAACTGTGTATGCTCAGACAAGGCGTGATCTGCCAATTCGGTTTTCATGAATGAACATATTACGAAATAAAAGATCAACAAACTAGTCAGGTTCTTATCACATCGCAAGTTGGGCCAAAGTATAAACGTTGACTTTGGGATTTCCGCTGATGTGTATCTCTTCGTTTAGCACTTCTTCTGATGGCTATTTATATATCGCAAACTTGTCCAGTTGTTCCCATTGTGTCGAAAATGTAACGCGAAATTCAGGGCTAAAGAGAAGAAATCGGCGGCGATGATGATATAAGGCCAGATGAAATCGGATGCGATGTGCACTCGCAAAAAGCGCTGCTCAAAGCATGCTTTGCTTTGGCAAATCGATCGATCAATCAAGCATTTTTTTCTCGCTGTGCACAAATCGGGGGTAATGCAACTGGCAGTGGCAACTTGTTTTAGGTCGAGAGATCAGAGGGATTACAATAACGTTCAAAATTGATCAATCGGCGTGCGATTTACATATCAGCCGCATTAGCAATGTGATTGACTTGGCCCACACGAACCGACGACTTGCTGGGTTTGGGTTTTGGGTTTTGGGGCACCATCTTCATCTCGGGGCGGGCATTACAGGTGGGTTTTGTAAGCCCGTTTTTTTTCTTTCCTATACCGCTCCACTCTTTCTCGAGGCCTGGCCGACATGTTATTTATTTATACAATATTTAGTTTGTATTTTTCTTTCGAATTCGTCCATGCCCGGGTCTTTGGCGCTGTCTTGGGTTTCGCAATGACCCCAAAAATGTCTCGGAAACCTTTAACAGGTTGCCAGACCCCAGCCGAGCGTGTGCGCATAATTTAGCATAAAATCTTAACATTGTCTTTCCTCTTCTGGTTCTTTAGCACTTGCCTTTCTGGTGAAATATTAATTTCTAGGGACGGTACGAAATATACTCGTATGTGTGACTTATTTTGCGGCACGACACGGCACACGGCACAAAATGCACACGAGAATCCAGCAAAGAACGAACACTAAACGGCGTAGGGATTCTGTTATCCTTCGAGGCAATATCACGTATACGCGCGGCGCGGCGTTGGCGGTCAGAACGAAGAACACGAGGCGGCCAGCTCCACGAGTACCCAGCAGCGATTACTTGGCAGTTGGCGCTCCGACAGCAGACTAAGCGATATCCGGGCCCTACAAGCCGTCTTCTATGCGCCGCGGCCACAGATACAGATACAGATACACACAGAGCCACACAGGCACAGATACACGGATACGCGGCGCTTCGGAGTCGCAGTCGGATCGCGCTCGGCACCCGATCAGCGGTGAGCAGCAGCTGAGCTGGTGAGCACCTCGGCTGGCAGTCATTGCATGTTTTTGAGGGCCAGTTCTAGGATCTGCGTCGAGAACACTCCGGCTAATTACCCAGCGCCGTGAAATGTATGCAGACATTTATGAGATGTCGATAATTAACGTAATGAACGACCGACCGCCTCCTCCCGTGGCGCAACTATTTATAAACCGCCGGAGAATGTTGCAGTGTGCCAAATCATAACAGCCACCTGACAGCTCCCGCTTTAGCTTCATCATTGGGAGCGGGAGCTGGCTGACTGCTACTAGATGTGCAAAAGCGATTGTGCAATTAAATGGCCCCAAAATGCCTCCCAGCCAAAGCGAGCTTCCAGTGGCCACTTGATGAATTTCAGCCGCGTCATTCCCTCGCTCACTCTCCAACCCAGCGGCGCTGCACCAACTGCCAACTGCATTACACATTGTTTCGGGGGCTGAAAAGAAGTCTACAATTGCCGAGACGCACTGACTCCGACGGCGACTCCGACTCCGACTCCAGCTGCCTGACATTTGGCACCATTGCTAATTGCTCAATCAAAGAAAACAATGAATACAAATGCAGGTTCGAGCCTCATTTGGTTGTCAAGTGATTGCCGCTGCCGCCGGGCCACGCCCTCGCCTTCCCACACACAATAAAACAATGTATAGGGGCCTGCACTTTGCCGAAAATTTCATCGATTCATTCACAGATCGACGTCGCCTGTTAATCTGTCGATTCCGATCCGGCCCGATGCCCAATTCAGCGTTGGCTTTAGCTTCATCCGAGCTTCCGCTATTGCGAAGGTCGCCTGCGCGGCGGCGTTGGAATGCCCGACGCGTGCCCGAATCTCATTTGGCGGCGGTGCGAGGCAGCGGGTGCTCCGGCTCATTTCAATTGCTAAATATAATTTTTCGTTATTTTTTTTTTGCAATTCGAGGAAGATTCTACGCAGCTGGTCTTACGTAAACGTTAACGAACTCTCCTCTGAACTCAGCTCAATTCAAGGCGGGCCCAAACGCAATACACTTCAACTTCCCGAAGTGTGGTTGCTTTTGTCTACAAAAATTAATTGAATTAGTAACCAAAAGTCTTTTACAATCAGGTTCAGGTTAAAGATGTTTCCTGATCGCCATTTAATCAAAGTTTATTGTTTAGCCAACGATTTCCGTAAATTTTCCATACGAATTTTCACTTTGTCTGTGAGTCAAAACCGTTTCAAAGTCAATGTCGCCTGGCGGAAACAAAAGACTTCGGACACGAACTGGCTGCGATGCCCCGGAGCATCGATTCAAAGATACGGCTGCTGCTGTTCATTTAACGACTTATTCGATTAGAGTTTTTTATTCAAAGTTTTGTTTTATTTCACAGACAGCAGTCCCCTTACATTGGCAACAACAAAACACACTTGCCACTCCGTCTTTTGTGGCGTACATTATACGGCTTTAATGTTTTTGAACTTGACAAGATAGCTTAATTTGCATGAAAATCATCGGATTGGGGATTTCTGCAAGAATACGATTGATTGAGCAAAAAAATCTGCCCCTTCCTTGCCTTGTTTTGCTCCTAATTCACTAATTTTGGCTTGTCTGTTTTTATTTTGTGGCAATTCTTGTAGCAATCGCCTGCGTACATTAAAACTCAATTAATGCGTAACACTTAGAGAACGCGGGAAAAAAAGAGCAATGGAGGAAAAAGCGCAGCCAGCAGACTCCAACTTCGACTCCGAGTCCGAGGTGAACTGAGGCTGATTGGAAATCAATGAACTAACGAACTGGACACACAGCGGATGCTAGAGACAGCCTTGACCATAACACTTAAACGCCAAAAACCTTCAAAGACCAGTTGCCACTTGCTGGCTGTCAGTCAGTCAGTCAGTCTCCAAAGTCTCAGTCTCTCAGTTTCTCAGTCTCGCGGTCTCAGTAAATGTTTATTGAATTTAACGCATAAAAGCAACTGCACAAGACCATTAATAAAGAGCCGAACTGGGTGGCGGCATGAACTCCACACACGCATTCGACATTGAACTGCACACGAACTCGGACTCTATCCGGACTCGCCATCAGCAGATACAGATATAGATGCATACAAGTATCTCATAATTACGATGACAGCCAAATACATAAATCGGCGTGTCTTCTCTTCCGGCTGGCCCAGTCCGCCGTGTATCAGTGGGTCCCAGACACTGACCGACTTGGTCGAACAAATTGTCAAATTAAGTGTAATGGGAAGTAATTAGAGTACACACACATGTCGCGTGCATTGGTCTCTCCGAATACTGTACTGTAATTGAAAGTGAAAGCCCAGAAAAAGCAAATCACACAGACTGAACTGAAGATGGCACTTGTTCGGGGTAGCTCTGGCTAAATTAGCTCGGAAACGTGTATGTAAACTCTGGCTAAAATGCGAAGGCGATACCATTACCCCACCTGGCATACATTTGCATTTTTTATTCAGCGCGAAGACTTGGTATCCCATGTGTAGGGAGTTTTATGATCCCCGGACACCTAGCCATAAAACGTAAAATGCTTTGGCTTTTAGTCATTTTTTTTTTTGAATAGTTTAAATGCCGCATTAGGGCTGGATAGGAGTCGAACCAATATGGTGGCTTGGGGAATCGAATGTACAGTGAGGGTTCCGTAATTTGTAACATACATTATTTACAGAGTTTATTAGAATTTATAAAGTAATGGAACACAGTTCCTAACTTCACTCTGAGCTTAATTTGTGATGCATTCCTATGATATATATATAAAAAGTATTTTTTGCAGCGTTATTTAAATGAGTATTAAATCTAGTATCAAGCTAATAATCTTTTTTCCAATTATCAAATTAAAGAAGCCCCAATAGAGTTAACACCAAAGCCCCACTGTACCATTTAGCTATGCACATGCTTATGCCTCATTAAGACATTTTTAAAATATTTCTCTTCGACTTTGGTTCGTTTTTCTCCCATTTTGCTCAACTTCCGAACTGATTTTCGCCTTATTTTTGGCCGAGTCATTTGTATTTCGTATTTTCTTTTATTTTTGTTTGCTGTTGAACTTGAATTTGTGGAGTAAAAAACAAAGAGAAAAAAAGGCTGCAATCGCATTTAGTTGAAAGACACGTGCCGCCACTTGTCAAGTACAAAGTTCGATTATTAGCGAAAAATAAAATTAAACAAAATCTTAAATGATCTGCGGATTCGTTAATAGAAACTGGCACACACTGCGAAGACAATGACGACGCATAGAACACAAGGCAGCGGAGGGTCTCAGACTAGACCACGGCTGATCACTTGATCAAGGGGGTCAAAGTCAACTCGAACTCTAGAGATCCGCACAGTCATCAGCTTCAAGCGCTGTGCCCTCGCCTGGCAGCCTGAACTCAACTAATAACCCCGATGATGCTGATTTCTAGTTCTCTGGGGCGATATACATATATGGCCAGGCATTAGGGTGATGGCAAACGTTGCCAAATCGAAGCCAAAAACCTCATTGCTATAAAATATACGATTTAATTCAGATAACCCCAGAGCCGAGCAAGAGAAACGATGTGTTTGAGAAGTCTTTTCAGATTTGTATTGTTTTGATTCGGTTTTATGATGAATAATATCTATAACTCCAATGTGGTTTCCGGGTGTCAATGTACTGCTGGTGTGTGTGTGGGGGGTGTTTAATCAGACCTCTTTTAACTGTTTTGAATGCGTTTTCATTAATCCATAATTACCAGATGTAAAACATGAGATTACCTTCTTTCTTATTGCCACGCAATAACTCTTTAAGTTGGAATAAATTATAAATTCACCATTCGATTCAATGAATGGGAAGTCATTCTTTAAAAGTGGCACGGAAAGTTTATTTGATTTTATTTAATAATGCTACTTACATAATATTTAGCGCTCTAATGAAAGCTAGATGTTATAATAATACGGTATAGGTATATTTATTTAAAGGTTTAAATTAAATTGGTGTGCCCCTTTGACTCATATTAAAAAATTACGACAAAAAGGTTAAAGGGGGCTTCACCTCATTAAATCCCTTCAAAACTAGTATTTATGAAATCATTACGACGATTTCCGACACCTATTAATTCCCATATTGAAACCAGGGATTAAATTATATTTAAACACTGTGATTAGAAAGCTCAAGCAAGAGCACTTAAATAGAATATTATTTTTTGAATAAATCAAAAACAAGCTCCGCTAAATCTATAACAAGTTCAAAAATAAATATAGAAAAAGCTTCAATTAAGATTATGCAATTAAAGAACACACTAGTAGTTTCAGAAGCTGATTATGATTTAAATAAAAATAATCCTATAGTGTATTAATATAATTAACAACATAATTAAATGCACAATGCAACTAGAACTCTAGAGAACTCAACTAATAACCCCGAAGATGCTGATTTCTTGTTCTCTGGGCCGAAATACATTTATGGCCAGGCATTAGGGTGATGGGCAAGCTTTGCCAAATCGAAGTCAATCATTGCTATAAAATATAACCCCGAAGCCAAGCAATAGAAACGATCTGTTTGAGAAGTCTTTTCAGATTTTTATTGTTTTGATTCGGTTTTATGATGTATATATAAATATTTAGTAAGATAATATCTATAACTCCAATGCGCTTTCCGGGTGTCATGTGCTGCTGGTGTGTGTGTGTGGGGGGATGGGTGCAAAGTGTGTGATGTGCAAGTGTATTATCAGACCTCTTTTAACTCTTTTGAATGCGTTTTCATTAATCCATAAACCCCTAATGATTCGAATGCAACAGAATGGGTCTTCTAATTGCATAATTTAAAGTAGAAACCCTGAGCGAAAGTCTGAAACTCCCAGAGCTGGAACTGGAAGCAACTCTGCGCTGCCCAAACGGTCGATCAACTTAGAATAAGATTAAGTAAACGATTGGGGGGAGGGGACGTTTATAAATAATTGTACATATATTAATTACTCTACTGCAGAATTCATTCGACAATTCAACTGTATCGCTTACTATTCCGTTGTATGTATGCAAGATTTTGATGATAAATGCGCGTAATTTGTAGGTATGTTTCTCTTTGTGTCTTGAATTTGCTTCCATTGGACTCGGACTCGTATAACAAGGTACAAATGCTCACCAAACGCTAAAAAGGCTGCATTGTAAAACTGCGCTAGTTCGCACTAATTAATGTATGAGTTACTATATATATTTCGTGGATTGTATGTGGGTATTCTCTCTGATGATTGTTCCTTGGCATCTCACTCCAGCTCCTAGAAGGTGATTGGTTCTATCGGGACAGTGCACTCGCTGTACATGACGCGGTACATGGCCATCTCGGAGATGCCATGGTAGTGTACAAAGGCAGCCGCAATGACCAGGATGTGGAATATCTGATGTGATTGGCCCTACAAGAGTGAGAACACAAAGTTACAAAAATGTCTGCAGATCCCAAGTGAGGCTAAAATCTTACCCAAATGTCAAACTTTCCGGGGAACCAGCGCTCGGGCACACGGAGGGCATACAGCAGGGCGCCCAAGATGTAGAGAAGGCCTACAACAGTTTATTTCTTTAGTTTAAACAACTTCTCCGAGAAGTCTAGTACTCACCCATGAGTATAAGCCAACCCAGACTGGCGCGGCTCATCTGGCTGAACCAGCCCTCCATGATGCTGTAGTGAATCGCCGGGATGACACCGGACAGGCCAAAGCTCATGAACACGCCCGCGCGCAATGGCCGCAGTGCCGGCTCCGAGAACTTGTCCCACAGCGAGACAACTATGGAGAGAACGCCCAGCACGCACACCACCGACAGATAGATCACCTTCGGCTGGTAATGACAGTAGAAGCCATAGTATAGCCAGGGTACAAAGGAGCCCATGATCAGCAGCGCAATTCCGCAGTAGTCTAGTCTGCAGGCGAGACATTTAAATAATTTAAATAAATAATCTATAATAAATATAATAATAAAATAAACTTACTTTGAAAACAGTCTTCCCATCTCTACAGAGTGACAGCTAAGAGTGTGAAAGGCGAAGGAGAATCCCAGGCACACAATCGCACCGACAAAGAAGGCGCCAAAGACGATCTTCTCCTGTGTTTGAATCTCCACCGAAGGTCGGGATATGAAGTACGCAGCCACGCCGATGAAGGCGATGCAGCCCAGCAGATGTGTCCAGATGTTGCCCGTTTCGGTGTGGACACGGAAAATTGATTTGAAGCAAGCGCGGAACGAGGGCAGCGGTGGGCGGTGACCGCGGTGCAGGAAGTCGTTGTCCTGCAGCCACTTGGGTAGGTTCTTATAGTGGCACACCTTCCAGCTAGCCTCCCAGACCTATTATGAAAAGTGAACGATATTAGTTGGGTGGCATTTAGATCAATGCTAAGCAGGATCTAGCAAAAAGGGTAACAAACTACAAATTAAAATGCAAATAAAAACAATAACAAGACTTGAACACTTTATTTAAACACAAACACATTCCAAGTCTTCTTGCTCTTGAGCCAATCTTCACACTCAAGCAGCACCACATGGCTTACCTTGCGGACAAACTCCTCCGCCTGCTCGGCGGCATTGTGGGCCAGTGCGCCCAGATCAATTTCATCGGATAGCACGCCAGCCTTCAGCACTTCCGTCATCTGGGGGAAAATATAGATAAGACATTTAACTGCAAACTAAGAAAGCTCTGATCAGGATGTCAATGGAGGAAAAATCTATAAAGCCAATAAAACTAACGACTTTTTCGCCTGTCTGCGCCTCGATTGCGTCCTCAATCTGGCTTCTCTTCGCTACGTTGGAACCTTGAACGAGTTCCGGCTCCGGTTTAAGTTCCGGCTCTAGGTCCAGGTCCGGGTTCACACGCACCACAACCTCCGGCTGGGTCTGCAGCTTGTCGTCGAGCATCTCAAAAGCCCAACAGAGATTCGTGCGAAACTAAAACTAAGTGTGCGAAACAGCGACAGTTCGTACTTTGAAGCTTCTGACAGTCGCATACTCAGTCTAAACAATTTGTTTAGAACTGCGTTGGCAGAGAACAAGAAAGCACCGACTACGTCTAGCGATAAGATAAGCGCGCCGCGAAACTGTCTCTCATTCTCTCTGGCATTATCAGCAGCGCATCTGGCGCTGAATAGCCTAGATGGCGCAGGAAGGACCAAGCCGGAGCTTCGCGAGCTTCATGCCCTCCTGACCTCTCAAGCCGTTGCTTCAGGGCAGCACAAAGTAGCCCAACATCAAGGAAATATACTTGAAAACCAGCAAAGACAAAGAGAAGGCAAATATAGATAAGGCCTCACTTTCGGATTGGGACTCAAATTGGGCAATTTGATTTATCAGAAATTCCAGATAAGGTTTTACAGCGAAGCAGAACCATGACTAAAGAGAGCAGCACCTGCGACCACAGTGTGGCCCAGGCACTGCATTGGGTGCGAACGGCCATCGATAAGGGGCCGACTTTCAAATGACAGTCGGAAAAGTGCGACTAACGAGTGATAGGAGATAACCACTGACTGGCCGGGGGTCAGCGATAAGAGCTGCTCCCCATACAGGGCTGCGCAAATTGATTAACTGCGAATTTTCCGATTTTTTCCGTTAACCAACAACAACAACACTCACCTCCGCCTCGATGAGCTGTGTGTCCTCGGGGGTCGAGGGCAGCGGGCAGCCGGCATCATCCTCCTCGCCTATCTCGTCATCGTACTCCAGGAGATCCAAGTCATTGGCGCTCAGCGAATCCTCGGGTCCCCAGCCGCGACGCTTGCGCAGTATCATCTTCACCTGCTCGAAGATGTCCTCCTCCACCTCATCGCTGCCACTGGCCCGCCGCGTGGCCGTTGTGGTGGTCTCAGCCTCAAGGGAGGAGTTACCGGACGAGTCCATGCCAAAGGTGGCCTTAACGTTGGTGGTCACCTCCACCTCGGCGTTGCTTAGGTCGCCGGTCGAGCCCTGACGCTCCAGCAGATTCGTGGCCGAGTCCATGGTGCACCCAAAACTCCTTACCTTCCTTAGTTAGCCTCCAAAAAGCAGATTCTAGAATTAAATGCGCTCTGATCAGTACACGATACTTCGGAATTTAGTTAAGTTTATATGAAACGTTTGTTAGTTCAACACTGTAGCCGTCGCCAGCTTGATATTTGATATACATAAATTTATTTGTTTATTAGTCTATCCCGATCCCAGCGCCAATCGACCAGCCATATAGTAACGAGCGACCTTTGGAACCCACGATTTGTGAACGATGTATGGTGCATGGGGTACATGGTATATCTATGGGTTTTGCTTGCTTTGTTGTTGACTTTATCGTTTGGCGAGTAGTTAGCTTGCCAATTAAAGTTTTACATAAGATCGTCGTAGGAGATGGGTGCGCGGGGCTAAAGTGCAATCTGCACTAGAGAAGTGCTCCAGTGATATGCAGCCCAGGTGCAAGGCCACGTGTAATGCCTGGAGCCGTGACTGGGAAGTGGCCCCCACCAGATTTTCACTTGCGCACTCCAGTTTTTTTCCCCCAAACTAACTTTTTGGTGTCACAACACTTTAGGGCCAACTAGGGGTTAACGTTCATCACACATCGTTTCACTCTTAGTGCGTCACTTACTATTCGAAAGTCGCGCAATTGGCGTAACTTCAACTGAAGGCGCTTGAAGTTAACACTGGCGCTGGGAAAACCTTGTTTCACTCGATTTAATTAGATACAGAAGCAGTTTTCTTCATGTGTTTTTCCTAAATTTTCTGGTCAGTATGGCTGCCAGAGGGAAAAGGAAAATCTCAAGCTACCATATGTTGCAGCCAAATTAGGTCACTTTATCTCGCGTGAGTGCGGGCACACTGTGCTGGCCAGCTGTTAGCATTTCTGCTTCTAACAGCGTAGTCAGCCAGTCTGGCAACGCCTCAGAGTGGCGCCCGCATTCAAAAGAGCGCTGCTTACAAAGTCACGTTGCAGCCGGCAAACAATGTGATTTCATTATTAGTCAAACATTGTAAGGCACTTACCGCTTTTTAATGGCACTCAATGGGGTGATAATTTTGCCTGCTAAATATTATTATTTACCTTAATATTTTACAAACAAATTGTTTTCATGGGAAACTGTCGACCGTGGCGAAATTACCAGATGTAAAACATAAGAGTACCTTCTTTCTTATTGCCATAACTTGAGTTGGAATAAATTATAAATTCCCCATTCGATTTAATGAATAGAAAGTCATTCATTAAAAATGGCAGAGAAAGTTTATTTTATTTTATTTAATAATGGTACATGCAGAATAATGCATACATATTATTTATAATCATAGCTAGATGTTATAATAATATGACCTGTATTTATTTTAAAGTTTTATTTAAATTGGTTTGCTCCCTTTGACTCATAATAACGTAGCACTATGAAAAAATGACTACAAAAAGGTTAAAGGGGGCTTCACCTCATTAAGTCACCTCAAAACTAGTATTTATGAAATCACAACGCCGATTCCCGACACCTATTAATTCCCATATTGAAACCAGGGATTAAATTATATTTAAATATTCATAGACTCGTACACACACTGTGATTAGAAAGCTCGTGGCAGAGCACTTAAATAGAATATTATTTTTTGTATATATCAAAAACAAGCTCAGCTAAATCTAGAACAAGTTTCAAAATAAATATAGAAAAAGCTTTAATTAAGGTTATGCAATTTAAGAAGTCACGAGTAGTTTCAGAAGCTGATTATGACTTAAATAAAAATAAACCTATACTTTGTATATGCTATCTATGCTTTTTGAATAGTGCATAAATATAATTAACATAATAATTAAAACCTTTGTGTATATTCGTAAATTGAAATAAAATTTACTAATTTAGTAACCCGACAGAATCTCAATTGCTTTCGGATTTTATAGCTTTTGTCGTTAGACTATAGAATTTTTATGGCCCATAAAAATAGATGGCTTAAAGCAGTTTGCACTAAGCATTCGCCTCAGTTTTATGAAATCAGTTAATATTAACCAGACCGAAATTCATAGAACCCCGCCTCTGGCTGCTCATGGACGATATGAAGCGATATGATGAAGGCAAATCCAGGCCAATAACATCAATCAGCCCAATATAACGAGTCTTGGCTCTTAGCTCTTGGCGGTTAGCTCTCGTCTCTTGGCGTTCTGATAAGCACCGTCGCTAAACTCGGCCAAGGATCTGAAGCAGATTTCGCTTGGACCCCGACTAGCGGTATTAATCGGCGGTATTAAGATAGTTAGCCGCTGAAGTTCAGGGTCAATATCACAAAAGAGAAACGCCGATAATAAATGCGACGCGAATGACAAGCGAACGATAACAAATGCAAAACGGCTTTTTGTTTTTGCCTCGCCATGCTACCAATATGGAAATGGAAATGCTAAAGACCCGGAAGAGCGGCTGCACTGCATCGACATCGATTTTGGCTTTGGCTTTGGCTATTATTTGGCCCGGCACTTAGCACGTGGGTGGGGAGAGTCTAAATGATTTAGGAAAGTGCGTGAAATTACCCATCAAACGCTTCCCAGCCAACTGGAAATGTGTTAATCCCTTAGTTTGCGTAACTAAATGCCCGTAATAGAGACGGCATCGCCGATGGAACGAGGCGTGTCTCAGACATACCCGATGTATGTACATATACATATATGCATATATGCTTAGTAGGCCGACCCATTCAGCCCAGCTCCAGCACCAGCCACAGCTCCAGCTCCATGACGTGACGGCGATAATAAATCAATTGTCTAGCGGTTTATTTAAAGTCAATTCGTGTGACGGCTAGGCAGGTGCACAGGGAGAAATATCAACGAAATCGGTCATCTAATTATGATTTTAATTTCAGTATTAATTTATTTGAAGTTCACTTATCTACAAGTTATTAAAAACTATGTATTTGTTACAGATATTTGTATAAAATGTTGTCCGTTTCTTTGTATAGCCTTAGTGACAATATAGTGTCTTTGTTTTTATTTTTTAACCACAAAATCTACACTAATTTATTCTCATTAAAATTCTACTGAACAGAGTGGCGCACTTTCTGCATTTAGTTTCTGGAATGTGTAACAAGTAGCATTACAAATTGTATTAATATAAGCAAAGTAAGTCAAAAATTATTCATTCGGAAGATAAAAGTATAAATTTGATTTAAATCCTTAATAAAATTCCACAATAATGCAGCGTATTAATTTGTTTTTCTATTTTTTAACAACAAAATCTTCTCTAATTTATTCAAATTAAGATTCCAACAAGTCATTACCACCTGACAGAGTTGCGCACGTTCTGCATTTAGTTCCTGGAATATGTAACAAAGTTGCATACAGAAATTGTATATTTTAATATAAGCCAAGTACGTAGACAAAAAAAGTATTTATTCAAAGGAGAAAAGAATACATTTGCCTTAATTCAAAATTCCAATGCAGACAAACTTATCATAATTAGGTGCGACACGTTTCTCTCTGTGTAATCTTCTTTATTATTTTCCTCTTTGCTCGCTTTGAGCGCGCTTTTTGCGATAGGATCTGCATGTTTTTTTCGGCAATCGGGAAAGGGTTAATAAACTTGTTCAAAATAAACCAAGAAAAGCCCCATCGCCATCGCCACCGCCGCCACCGTCGTCGTCGTGTAGCTGCTGCCGTAAGCAGTTTTGCTTTCTTTTTCGCCACAAAAGTAACCATATCCATTCGCTTTAATTGCTTCAAACTTGACCTTAGCACCAGAAATCAAAAAAAAATAATCAGAAAAGTAACCAAAACGCCATTAACGCGACTTCGACTTGCAACGAGTGACGAAAGCGAAGGAAAAAATTAAGTATACGCCAAGCTGCCCGAGCTGCCCGAGCGGCCCGAGCGCCGACTGCGCCGCCGTCGCTGGCGACGTTGGCGGCGACGCCAGCCGCGAATGCTGGCCGGCGCACGGAGCGGAGCTCGTTGATTTTGTTTATTTATACAGCCGAGCGTGTAGAACTCCATATTAGTGTCTTCTTGGCGTTGGTCGCAGTTGAGACGGTCGAGTCCGAGTCCGAGTTCGAGTCTGAATCTGAATCTGAACCTCTGCCAGCTTCAGGCTACGGTTGTGCGACAGTGTGTGTGTGCCAGTTGTGTGTGCCAGTGCGTGTGTGTTAGCCAAGTCAACTGAGGGAGTCCGCCGAACGTGCCCCAATAGAACCCACGAAATTACAGGTACGGAAGTGATGGTATGTTCCTTTTCGAATGTTTTTTAGGGCGCGAAAGTGTTGCATAAATTAGAGAGCCGAGAAGTGGGCCAGAAGCCGCTCTAGGCCTGCTGCTGCTGCTGCTGCTGCTGCTGCTGCAACTGCCACTGCCACACTCTAGTCACTGGTCCGTCTGATTTTTCTCGTCGACCTTAACCCAATGCATCGCACATAGATTAAATGCTGAAAACTGGCTTGAGGAGCTGCAATTTTGCCAGTCAGCCAAGGCCAAGACTCTGGCTGCAGCATTGAGGCGGCCAAAAGTAAACGATTTGAACTTGTAATCGATTGCTATTCAATTTGCAGCTGCATCGCCTCGCATCGGAGCGACCAAGGTGGCCTCCAAGTGGCCAAGAGCCCACACCTCGCGAAGATGACCACATTTCATGGTTAGGCAAATAAGTTAGAAGTCGGAGTTCCCACGAACTGCGGCCACGGGCCATATCCGTTACAGTTCCTAAAGATAACACAGACGCCCAGCGGGCTTAGAAAAATCCAATTAACGCCGCAAATATTTGCCAAGTAATTAAAGGTTCGTCAGACGGCCCGAAAAGTCCCCAGCGCTAAAAAATTATGACACTCCAGTGCACAGGGAAAAATAGATAATTTAATACCCGGTTTTAAGAGATTTTGGAAGCATAAATATGAACATTTTATATGTATTTTTTAATCTTTTTCTCGAGTCTGTCTTAGACACTTCTCAGACATGAAATATTAGCTAAATTCAAGTGAATCATGCTCGGACTATGTTCTTGTTATGTTATTATGTTGATTACCAAGTGTTTTAGGTTCTACAAATTGATTTATATTTAATTTTAATTTGTTTACTTTAAAGTCTTCATTTATTACAACAAAGTTTTTATGAAATACAATGGAAATCTATTCAGTTTCATGAGTTTCTTTACATATGTCCATATTTGAAGAAACCAGAAGTTAAAACTTTTCCATTTCCATGCACACGCCTTTAAAGAGTAACCCCAATTAACCCCCAATTTTTACTGGAACTAAAGACTTGTAATTATATTTTCTCAAAAATCAATTTCCAATCCTTTAATAGTTTACGATCTTTATTTTTTTTTACTGTGTGAGTGTGGATATAGGTACGGATTTGGGTGTATATGTGGCGTTGCTGCGGTTGCCAAGTGCTGTCTGACTCGGCGCGTTTCGCTGCCTCCTCTCTGCGTGTAAATGCCTCGGCGGGCAGAAAAAATTAATTTACAGCGCTAAGCAAGCATGAAACCATAAAACATGTGCACTTGACACAGGCAAGACTAAATGATTAACCTGTTGCACACGCCGGGGAAACAATGCGCAACACATCAGAAACCGAAACAGAGACAAACCCGATGTCACATACCCCTTACTTGGCCCAGAACCCATGCTTTTGGTGATGCATTCAAGTGCAAACACCTACTAAAGCTGCAAACTCTAATGTATTAGGGAATTTTTTTCACATGGCTAATTGTTGTCATTGGCAAACAGACAAGTGCGTGTGAAAATCTAAGCTGCAACACCTGTAATCCATAGAAAAACATCCGCCCCATTTGGGGAATGATGTATGCACAGGAAAAAATTTGTCATAATAAAATTTGAGATTGTTTTCTATTGATCAAAATTTTAAGCAATAAATTAGATATGATTAAATAGACTTGAAATATAATCAAAAATGTTTTCGTTTGATTTCTCGTCATAAAACATAACATTTTTAATATCTAAAAAATATAACAACATAGAGAATTATTTTGATGGAATTATTTTATCACTCTAAGTATATTTTAATCAATAATTAATAACATTCATATTTTTAATATTAATCAAAAAGTTTTCTAAAAAAAACAAATTTTTCCTTATATTCAAATTTAAATATCTCCTTTAGGACAACATTGTTTGTTTATTTTATCTCATTTTATATTTTTTTCTTTATTATTGATCACTGTGTAGACACGTGGCTTAAAAAAACATTCGCCTTCTAAGCACAAGATTGCAAAACAAACATGCAAAACTTGCAACTTTGGCAACATTTAAATCGCAGTCGCAGATACAGATACAAGTAAACAACACGCTGGCCGATGAAAGACTAATGCCCCATCGGCCTTCATTAGATCTCGAATTAGTGGCAAATTAAGTTTGTTTTTTGTATTATTAAAACCTTTTATTTTTAGAGGCAAAAATCGTAAAAATTAACGCTTTTTCGGGTGCTTTTCCGCAACAGCTTTTGGGCATTTAGACACAACTTATTCGTATTAGTCACAATCAGGCCCAAGGGAGGCGAATAGGAAAGACCGAAACATTTGGAATTATGGACAACTCGTGTTGGTGCTGCTGGGTAAATCCAATTCCGAGTATCGGTACGGTACTCGGTGCTCGATACAGAGGTTCTCCGTTTGCCGTTCTCCATTCTCCGTTCTGATAACTGCTGACACGGCGTTCGACAAGCAGCTCTTAAAGGGTACAAATTCGCAAAAAGCGAAATCAATTATGCATACAATACACATAATTTAAATGCGTGCGCGGCAGTCTCTCGCTGTATCTGCGTTTATTTTTATTTTTACCTTTTCCCCCTTCATCCACTGCGGAAGAGCCGGGCCTAGCCTAGCCTGGCTAGAATCGTAGCACAGCGGCCTCTGGGCGTCCAAAAGTGCTGCAGAAGGTGGACTGAGCTGAGGGGGTTTCCCAAAAATGGTGGCGGTGGCCCATCAACGTCAGCAGCTGCTCCGAAGGCAGCCAGCGGAACAGTCGCCTGACTCAACCTGTCGACAGTTGGCGTCACATTTTTGGTCGTGATGATGATGATGATCATGATGCGAGCTCACTTTTCCTGTCTCCAGTGTCAGTCTATGGATGCCAGCTGCCTTGCATACGAATGGGAATTGGGAATGGCGTTTGGGAATGGGAATGGCTTTGGCTATAGCTTTGGCTATATGGCTATATGGAAATGGGAAGGCGATCTATCGATCGCTTTAACCCTGACAGAGACCCAGTCTCAGTCGTTGTCGATCAGCAGCAGTCGCCACATATCAATCATACGCCAAGTGTGTCCAATTAGCGGCAGAGAGGCCAGGTGTTTGCTCTGTTCTTCGGGAAAACTCTCAAGGCGAATGGCACGCCATGTGATCTGCAATTAGAACAGAAGCTGAAGCTCCAAGCTCCAGTCATTCGGCAGTCATTAGAGACAGAAAAGCAACTGCTCTCCCAAGCAGGCCCTGCTTACAAAGTTGCCCGATTGGACTTTGAATAAAATCAATTCCGTTCTGGGACTGGATCCATATCTATGCGAATAGAGCAGCTAATTATACGAGGCGAACCAAATAGTCGAGAATCTTCTTCTGCCAGGTGGACGACGAGTTCCGGTTCGAGTTGGCTAGGTCAGTGGTTAATGAAGAGAACACACACACCAAACACACCAGTTACATAAAAACGAGTTCCCCGCACACTCTGTAATTGAATACATTTTTGATAGGCCATTTTCAATCGAAACTCTTTCCGCGTGCAATTTAAATAACAATGTGAGGCAAGAACAAGAAGCGAGGCCAATGCCAGCCATCAACTTGGCTAGAACATTAAACCCCCGTGTGTGTGTGAGATTCGGAGATACAGAGATCCGGAGGAGATACAAGATGAATGCCAAAGTTGGACTAACTTTAGTGCCAAGGCAAGAAATTCAAATGAAGCCTTGGGTGCGACTCTTTTCAGGTTTCAAGCCACCGACTTGCGGTCGTGCCGGGCCCCAAAGAATCTAAGATCATCTTCGCTGGCTATCGACTTTCGAGATTCATAAGCTATAGAGTATATATATAAAATATATATATGGCTTTGGAGTGCACCCAGCTTTATCTCTGTCCGGAGGCCTGCTGTCGTCATTCATCACTCGCTTGGGGATAACTCAATTGGCGATTTCTTCGCGCCTTTCATTAAAAAATCGTTGGCGTATCTCGCCCCAGAAATTCCAATGCAGCTCACGCTCCTCGAGTGCTCGGCTGCTTCACTGCTCGACTCCTCGGCGTTTTCTCAGCTCCTCCTCAGCCAGTCAGCCAGCATAATCAACGCTCGCCACTAGCAACTCGCAACTCGCGATTCCGATTCCGATTCCGAATCCGAAAACCATTCCGAGCTGAAAACGTGCTGCGCCTGTCTAAGCGTTCGCTCGGGACTTAGAATACCTTTTCATTCAATATTTTGGCAACGCGGCGTGCGGACGGACTTTGGGCTCTGAATTCTCGATTTTGGGCGAAATTTTGCTAAAGCTCTGCTCTCTCTCCCTTCCTCTACCCGCAGAACGAGTCAGCCACTATGACCAGCTACATGCAGATTGTGGAGGAGCGCATCTCCGGCCTGGCCAAGGGCGTGGGTGAGTTCATTTAATTAACTACTAAATACAATAAAATATTAATTAATATTAATTCCCAACCAGATGAGACGGTGGACAGCTGGTTCCTTATGAGCTCGCCAGCGCCCGTGGTGGGCGTGGTGCTGGTCTACCTGGCCTTTGTCCTAAAGATCGGACCCGAGTACATGAAGAACCGCAAGCCGATGGATCTGAAGCGCATCATGGTGTTCTACAATGCCTTCCAGGTCTGCTACTCCATTTGGATGTGTCGCACGGTGAGTCCATAAACCAAGCGTCATAATTATTCAGAGCAAGGCGATCCCGATTTATGTATTATTCATTTTTAATAAGCACCGAAGCCAAGTGCTTGTTGAACATACAAAATGACGGGCTAGGCTTTGGTATTTGCATTACAAATTCCACACTCTTAGGCTAAATATATAGCTCAAAAACAAATCGAAATTCTATACTTGATTCGGCAATTGTTAGAGAAAAACCTTTGCTTGTGGATCATGAATGAATGAGGAGTCTCTTGAATTAATAATTATATTTGGTTCATTAAGAAAAGTCTGTAGAGTTCACCGGTTTCTAATTCTTTAAAGAATATTATATAAATATTTCATAAATAGAAATGAAAGCTCTTATTATAAAATTGCTAAAATTAATCTATTCATCTCTTATATTCCCCAGTCCATCCGCGAGAGCAATGTGATGGCCTCGATCTTCTCAAAGAAATGCGAGATTACCCGCACCCGGGAGCAGACCCTGGCCCTGTACTCCGGCGCCTGGTTCTACTTCTTCTCGAAGATCATCGATCTGCTGGACACCACATTCTTCGTGCTGCGCAAAAAGGACAACCAGATATCGTTCCTGCACGTTTACCATCACACGGTGACGGCCCTCTTCTCCTGGGCCTACCTCAAGTACGTGCCCGGCGAGCAGGGCGTGATCATTGGCATCCTCAACTCCGGCGTGCACATCATCATGTACTTCTACTACATGGTGGCCGCCATGGGACCCCAGTACCAGAAGTACCTCTGGTGGAAGAAGTACATGACCAGCATCCAGCTGATCCAGTTCGTCCTCATCCTCGGCTACATGTTGGCTGTGGGCGCCAAGGGATGCAACATGCCCAAGACGCTGACCTTCTTCTTCGTGGGCAACACGGTGATCTTCCTGTATCTGTTTGGCAACTTCTACCGCAAGACCTACAAGAAGAACAAGAGCGTCGGTGGCTCCGGATCGACGGCGGCGACGGGCAGCAGCCTGGCCAAGTCCGCTCTGCGGGCCGCCGGCGGAATGGGATGCATGCCGCAGACGATGAACGTGGGCAACGGAAAGGCGGCGCAGGCGGCGTACTTGGACCTGAACAACAACAGCGTGAAGCCGCTGAAGCTGGAGTGAGAGCGAGAGGTGTCCGGGGTTTCAGTTAGCAATTACCTTCGTAGCGCGGGGCTTCAGAAGTTAGTTCGTAAGGTATCCGTATCCGTATCTGTATCTCTATCTGTACCGCTATCCGTATCTGTATCTGTATTTCTGTATCTCTGTATGGAGGAGTGGCCAGCGTAATGTTTATGCCGGGACAGGCGAAGATATTTCAACCCAAAAAGTAGCTAGAACCCTAAGTGTGCGAATGTTTACGTGTTTATGTTTTTCTAGCCAGAGTGCCTGAGTGTGCCTGAGAGTGTGTGTGCCAAGAGCGAATGTGTGATAGAGTTTATTAATGAAATGCAGCCGTAAATCGTTTCTCGGAACAAGAACAAGAAGAATTCAATAAAAACTTTGATTTTTGTATATTTAATAAAAAGCCAAACTCTCCGTCTCTGTTCTTTGCCGGCGCGAATCGGGTTTGGCGCGATGGGGCTTTATTTTTCGGGTTTTCTGCACGAGCCTTAAGGTTAGATAACCACCAAACCAGTTGGATCCCATAATTTATGGCGGCATAGTCGTGGCCAAATCGATTCCCGGGCCACGCGCTATTATGCAGATCTGCAGTCCGCCGGAAAGATATTCTCCGCCGCATAAAGAGTGATTAATGCCTGTCGATTAATCGCTGAGATTTCACCTGCCAATTGTCCTAGGTAACCGAGCGTACGACGCGTGCTGTTTGTGATTATGCAACACGTTCTCCGGGAACAGGTCTCTTGTGAGCTCTGGCCCGGCTTAGACACCTTGGCGACGAATGGTTGGGTGAATGTCGCTGCCGAAATTAGAATTTCTAATCAATTTTTTCTCCCTCGCCTTGACTCACACACATGCCCAGCCTCACATCGTTTATTTATGCAGATTTTAATAAATACAAAAAAAGAGAATAAGAAGCTGTTGTTATTTGTGGTTTCCACCCAACGGAGTCAAAGTTCAAGGCCCTGATTAAGAATTTTGAATGTGCTTGGGGTTCCTTTGGCGAGTTGTGTATTTATATCGATGGCATTACTATTTTTGCTATATATTTGCATAGGTCAGACCTGAAAAAAAAACAAATAAAGCCTAAAAGTATGCTCTCATCTCCCTATAATCAGTATGGAAATTTTCCCCATGGGGGTTTCGCACAGGTTCTTCTCCGATCTTTGATCTTCGATCAACTCTATGCTGATCAGGCCATAAAACTGGTAACCAGAGATATAGCTCCGGTTGGTGCCAGGCTGAAGACAGACAGACGACTTTTTCGCTCGGAGGTTCGTCTTTGTCTTCTCGTGTTTGTGGTCAAGATCAAGGTCAGTTGTCGAACAGAGGAAACCGGCTCTCGGTTCGATACATCGGCACCAGCAACCCCACTCGAAGATGCGTTTTCACTTCCGCTTCGTTGTGGTTCCGTTTTGACTGATTGCCCAATAAAAGGCTGCGGAATTTATCAAACTCTTATCTCGGCGGCAGCTGCCGTTCAAGGTGCCTGTGAATTAAGCTCTAATGAGTGGTCCCAGCGAGACACGTAAAAATTGGACGTGCTGCATCACCATCATCGGCATCATCACCCCATAGACCTGTTCTAGCCACGCCCATTCAAATTCAAATCAGACTTCACATTACGGATGTCGCAGCTTCCGCCGCCGAATGAATGAAAAGATTGTTCTTAGATATTGATTCGATTTAAACGAGCTCCTTGAGCACAGGCTTCCTCTAGAGATTTATGTGAGGTTAAGCGAATGGGTGGGGCCTGGGAGATTCCCCTGAATCTGATTCTCAAAATACAATTAAAATTATTTGACTCTCTAAGTAATAAGGCAATCTCTATGATTGTTCTATGATTTTGATTACAGGAAATGGCTTTATTTGCAATATTGTCAAGGTCAAAACAAACAGAAATTTGAAAAAGATATATCACAATGATAAAAATTAAGTTCCAAGTTCCACAAAGTTTAACTAAGATTATTAGTTGGAATTCGCTTTAAAGAATATAATTTAAAAGCTATATTTGAAGCTCTTTTGGGGAAAAATTTTGTAGGGAAGTTGTAAGTATTTATAATTATTTGTTTTGTATAATTCTTAGATGTCACAGAATTCTCTTTAAAACAACAATGTATTCGGGTAACGAGTTTTTTAAAAAAGGTAAAGTTCCCTTAGAGACCTTTAAGATCTTTGAACTTTTGCAACCTTTAGCACCTATCCCCGCCCATTCATTAAAAAATAATGCTTCGCATTGTTTTGGGTTTTTTTGTTTTCGATATTTATGTAGAAAAAATTCTAGATTTATTTGTAAAATGTGTTTGCATTTATGGGGGGGCTCGCTATTCGCTATTTGCTATTTACTATTTTTATTTCGTTTTGTTTTTTCACTTCTCTTATGCCTACTTTACATACCACAAGTATATAAATTCTAAAGAAAACATATTCATATTCGTATGCGTATGCGTACCTACACTTATTTACACAACTAACGCTTCTTCTGCCTGTTTACTTAACTTAGTTCAGTTTTGGCCGAAAGACACACGACTTCTTTCATTTGTTGTCCGCCAGATGCGAACATCAAACGGAGCGAGCGATGATGACGATGGCTGCAAAAAGCAATTTCAACTGTTTGAACATTTACATAATGTGTGTATCGGTGTCTCGAAGCCCCAAAAGCCTCAAAGCCTCGAAGCCTCCAAGACTTTGGGGCTCGGAAACCTCGTTTGTGTCTCGTTTCAGATTTTTGGCGGCGGATTGCTTAAGAAATTAGTCAACAAAGTTGCACATAGAACGTGGTGGCTCTCAGTGGTGTCCCGCTTTGTACGAGTATTGAAGGGGGGCCTGGTGGTGGTGGTGTTGGCCTACAAGGCCTTCTGCTTCTGCTTCTGATCCTGCAGTTGCTGCTCCACGGCCTTGTTGAGGTCCTTGGCGCAGCTCTCGTTGTTGTTGTCCGCGGAGAGAGCCTTGGCCTTGGCGGCTGCCTGCTTCTTCTTGTAGGACTTCTGGTAGAAGTCGTTGAACAGGAAGTAGAAGAAGACGGCGTTGGGCAGGGTGAAGCACACGGACCACCTAGGATAACCGCAGTCCGTGTACAGCAGCTGGGTCTGGTGGATGAAGGCGCAGCAGAACTGGATCTGGTAGGAGGGAGAAGAAGTGATAAGGGAGTCAGTGGTTTTTAGAGAGAGGTTGGAGCATTTTCTATATTTTAGCTACTTAAAAAAATTGAGATATTATCGAAAGTTTATGGGAATTTGCTTAAGAATTTGATCTGACCTTTATCTAAAATATTCTAAAGCATGTTCTTTATATCCCAAAATGTATGAGCTTGTTCTTAGTGTCCCGAGGTGTTCATTCTATGCATTCCCTAATATAATAGGATTTATTTTAATTAAAGTTTGGCCTTAACAATAAAATTCTAATAGAAAATACACACTTGGTATTTCCTGGCCTAACAATAGTATAGTTCTATAGTTAAGATTGATTTCACAACTTTTTGTTGCAATTCGTAATTAAAAATGCCATAAAATCTACACATTTCAAAGTCTATGTTTTTTAAAGTAGCAACACGCGTAAGTTAAGCATTTAAAAAATAATAATTAATACTCACCATCTGCAGGTTGGTGATGTACTTCTTCCACCACAGGTACTTCTGCATCTGGGGGCCGAAGGCGGAGAGGAAGTAGTAGGAGTACATGATGATGTGCACGAACGAGTTGATCCAGCCGATGAAGGTGCCGTGTCCGCCGGGATAGTACTTGCTGGTGCCCCAGCTGATCATGGGCATCACGGTGTGGTGGTACACGTGCAGGAAGGTCACCTGGCGGTCGTTCTTGCGCAGCACAAAGAAGATGGTGTCCAGCAGCTCGGTGATCTTGGCCAGATAGTAGACATAGACGACGCGGGCCTCACGATAGGCCTTGGGCGTGCGGGACCAGTCCACGGGCTGGCATCGCCAGCTGTAATACTGCCAGATGACCACGCCCTCGTAGACCATCCAGACGCTGAGGGCCACCTGGAAGAAGTTGTAGACGAGCAGGGTGCGTTCCAGCTTAAAGGGCTTGCGATCCTTCATGAACTTGGGCCCCCAGGAGAGCACGAAGAAGAGGTAGAAGGCGAGGATGCCCAGCAGCGGTAGCGGTGACTTGATCAGGAACCAGTCATTGGTCCGGGGATCTGTGGATGTCAATAGGGATGAGCTTTGTATATTATAGAGGGAAATGTGACACCACTTACCTGCCAGATCGGTGAACAGGAAGTTCCAGTAGTCCACCTGCGTTGCGTTGACGGCTGCCATTTTTAAATTCTTGTTGGTCTTTAGCTCCCACAAATACGATTATATAGTCGCTGATCGCTTCGATGTGGGACTTAAAAATCTGCTAAGCACGCGTCGCAACGAACGAGTTATGCGAAATCTAAGGGGGAAGAGTCTGGATGAGTCCGAGTTCGAGTTCGAGTTCTCTAAGTTATGCTAATGCTCTGGCCTGTTGCCGAGCCCAGAAATGTATAAATAAAGACCCACAATGGCAATCAAACCCGAAAAAGAGTCACAGTGCTGGCGATGACGCGGTGACTGTGCCGGGTGAAATGCGTGAAATTATCATGTAACAGTAACAGTAAATTATATTCATTATTATGAATTAAACAACCGCGGCGGGGCACAACAGGCCGCAACAAATTGGTTAAGGTGGCCACCTCATGGCCCGCGGTTGCCTCACAGCTGGTAAATTGGGACTCCAAATCCAAAACCCCGAGAGATGCCAAGGTACCGAGACGGTGCCTCACGTGTGAGATCCCCTCACCCAGCTGCGGATAGCAGCGTGAAAATTATGTTTGGCTGAGAGACTCGCTCGCCTCTCAACAGAAGCAGCCACAGAGTCATTCGTGGAGTGGCTGATGCTAACACTCCACAATGATTAATCATCCCCGAGAACCTAGATTCAGACCCGCTCTTCGAAGGACCATTAGAGAGCCATCAAGCAGCAGCAGCAGCAACCAACGAGCTCTGGCACCTACATATGCCAAAAAGCCATAATCACGTTCGTTGACTTCGAGTCTCACACTTGAACTTGGCAAAGGCCGATTAAGAGCGCGGTAATCGAATAGCATTATGATTTCTTTCGTCGTTTTCGAGGCTATTCTGATCGGCTTCTTGGACTGGCGAAGTGAGGAACACAAATTGAAATAATAAATGAGTGAAACAGAAACAGAAACACTCCGGAGTCGAAGGGCAAGTTGGTTTTTCAGCCATTTCCTGCACTCCAAGCCTGCTTTTGAATATTATCTGCAAGCGCAGAATGTTCGGGTTGACAGATTGGTGCAATAACAAGAGGTGCTAAAGGTGCTAAATGCTCCGAAAATCCAGTTTATCAATTTTCAGCTCTATAAACTGACCTTGCCATAGTTTTTTATTGTTTTTTACGAGTATTCAAACTTCTGAGGAATGGCTGGGAATATGGCTGGCGACAACTGGACAACTGTCCCCGTCGTGTCTGGCTGATCATCATCGCCAAGCGAATCTCGAGAGGCATTTCCACTTGGTTAGTCATTTGTTAAATGGCCGGGTCTCGGGGATTTTGGCTCTTGGGCCTTGGCCACGCCTAGAGCGAGCAAATAGAAAATTGTGTCACCTATTGCCCAACTGTCAAAGACGAAGCCGAAGACGGCTTTGGTTTCGTTTTGGCTAATTAAATTATGTCGCAAAAGTTGAATGACCTTGGCAGGTGAGAATCGAAGAAGCGCCTATATGTTTATGGCAGATTTTTATTGTTCTAAATAGTGTGTTTGTATATCTATTGGGTGTCCTCATAACTTCCACTGGTTGAAGTCTTGGAGTAAGCGCCTATATTAAAATAAAATTCTATAATATTCCTTTGTTATGAAAATCTTATAATTTCTTAATCAAAATCTACTGTTTTTTCGGACACTATTAGATTAAAGAATCTAAGATCCTTTTCCTGGTAAAATATATTTGTTATGTTGATTTAGAATTCAAGAAAAAATCAGCTTTAAAACACTCATCCTGTAGGGATTAAATGGAAGTATTTAATCCCACTTAAATCTCTACCTCTAAGTGATACATTTAGAACTAATAAAGTTCGATGTAAACATTAATTTTAACGCTTCCTTTAATCACTTTTTATTCAGAGGTAATCAAAGTGAAATAAACTTCCTTTTATTGCATTTTTTGAGAAATTATTAATCTAAAACTAATGGCATTTATCACTTTTCCTACACCAACGAGTTCAGGCTTCTAATGCTTAGCCGTTTATCTAATGGATAACAAAACCCGAATTCTAACTTGAATTTTTGTCGCATTTCTGATCTGATTGATCACTCCGTTAGACACACACACACTGGCTCACACAGGTGAAGAGCTTGGGACACCTGTTGCAATCTCTTCGATTGCCGTGCACTTAATTTACAACGGCAACAGCAGCGGTAGCGGGAGCTGGAGCTGGAGCTCTTAATGTTAACACCATGACAACTGTGTTTTTAGTCTTGTTTCGTCTGCTTCTTATGACTGATATTAAGATATAGTATAGGTATAGCTATAGTATGGATGGAGTGGTGGAGAGACCTTTGCTGGCATCCGCTACCCACGAGACTTGTACGCGCACTGAACTGCTACGCCGAGGTGTACGCGGCTATGTATAAAAATTTTGTCTAAAGGTTCGATTTTTTCGGTCTTGCTGTTTCTTTTGGCTCTTTTCCGATTTTGTTTTTGTTTCAGTTCATTTCAGTCGCAGTTTCAGCCGAGACTCAGTCGCAGAGTTTAGTTATTTTTTTCGTGTGTGTTTAAGCCCAACTTTTGTCTCGGCTATTTGGCATCTCGTCTTCATCTTTGGCTTTAGCTGGGGTTTTTGGCATTAGTTTTAGTCGAAATGTTCTTTTGTGCGAGCGTTCCGTTTCGATTCGATTAGTATACATAATCGTGTGTGTGATGTGATCGGAAGATCGCCTGGTCTCGTTTTCCTATGATAATATTATTATTAACTGCTCAGGTGTGCGTGCCGTGCCGGCTCTTTGTTGCTGCTGCCTGAATTCGCTTGAATTTTAATTCGTTTTCTATTTGGCTCTGGCAGCCTTTTGTACAATCTAAAGAATCATCAAATATTCTTGAATAGTTGTCAGCCAGACCCGATCGTTTTTGGTCAAAGCAATTGAGTTGGAATTAAAAGGATGAGGAATTTGACTTGAAAGCAAAGTATTTGAACTTAACTTTAGGTTTAAGGGAAATTTGTTATTGTTAGAAACCTGAAAAATGTTAATTTGAATGGAAATCAAGAAGATTTTAGTATGGGGTCAGCCCCGTGAGGTGTTTTAATGCCATTTTTATATATTTATTTACATTTTCAGCATTTCACTCAGGTTGTATAAGGTGTAAAAGGGTGAATTCCTAATAAGTTCCGAGATATATAGTATATAGTACAGTAGTGCCCCTAATGGAACTTTCATTCTCGCCTCAATTCATCAATCAATTATACTTTGAACCCTCTCTCAAGTGATTGTTGAGTATTCTTCATCATTAGCCAACAAACACGCCGAGCGAATGATGCCGAATGAGATTTTCATTATATTTTGTTTTCCCTTTCTGGTAATTCTCCCCGCTTACCGATTCTCATCAATCTTTATTCGAAAGACCCACCCGACCTTGACCCACATTCTGGATACTCTTTTTGGCGCTTCATCTCCGCGTCACGCTGAACTCTAGAACAAAATGCGTAGCTGGTCAAGAATTCCGTTAACCTTTTTGTGCTGAGCTAACGAAATTCTTGCCAGAAAGAAAACGCGATTAACGACGACTAATTTACACACCGAAATTTAATTCGAAATGAAAATTGAATGTGAGGTGGTGCTTAATTCAAGGAGACACGCGTTCGGATGGCCAATTTACATACGAGTTCTTGGGCTCGGATTCTAGAGATCGGACACAGAGATCGCGTTCGATCGATGCCGCTTCCGGGTCAAGTCGCAGACTGGGCCAGCGGCTAATGGAACCAGCTAACAGACACAACAGCAACCATAAGCGGAGGCTGAGGCTGGGGTCACTCGCAGTTAACTGTGTCACCGGCGAATTGAACTTGAACTTGCTGCCAAACTTGGCTTAACATATGCGAATCTCGACCAGTTCGCATTCGATTGGACTGCATAGAATGTGGGTGAATGTCAGGCGCAATGCCTCGCAGGGTGAATCCCTTCGGTTCTTGCGTTGCCAGGAATCAATCATACGCCGTGTGTGCCGCTAAGGCTTCTGCTTCCGGCTTGCCGCCATTTGCATGCGTCTTTTGTCTGATCAGACAGACAGACGGAGGGACAGACCCATAGCAGATCATAATAGTATGCAAAAGGCGACAGTTTATTATCTGCGTCGCTGCAGACGGCAGATTCATGTTCGATTCATGCGATCGACCTGAGAGCTGCGAGCTGCTAGCTGCTAGCTGCGAGCTGCGCGCGAGTTATGCAAATATCTTCCGCAAACATTTACATAGCGCCAACAGCCAACAGCCAAACTGGCCAACAAACCGTTAAACAATTATTGTTGAGTTTTTTGCGTACTCCCCGCCGCCTCTTTCGGGCCAAATTGCGTAGACAAAAGGCAGCCACACGAACAACAACAATTAAATGTGCAAAATCGCGCTTGTTCGCTTTGTAGAATTCTTAATTGGCGATGGGACACAACATTATAATTTAATTATCAATTTTTCTGTAATTTTGCTGTGATTTCTTATTTATTCAAGGCTGGCGGAAAGGGCGCCAAACAATAATTTGATCACTGATCATCGATTTCCTATTCCTATTCCTCCGCTACTAACTCTGCAAAATTCAACCATTAAATCACGTTTATTTCTATGCCTACAGCTTGTTTTATTTTTTTAGTCGTAAGATTGTTAACAGCAATTGCAAATGAGGCTCTTAAATGTTTAATTGGCCGCATTAAAGTTTGTTTGCGGTCGGCCGGCTTGAGTTAGCCGAACTTGGCTTTTTCACACGCTGCTGGCGCCATCTGGAGTTGGCGTTAGCAAAGCTTGGCTTCAAGCTAACCAGAGTGTTGCCAGATTATTTGAAAATCGTTGAAGTTTACAGCCGTTAGTTTTTGAAAATTATTAGAAGTATATGAATTATAACTTAATGTCAACCGAATAATGTATGTCACAGGCAGATAGAGCCCGTAAAGTACACATATCGTTAATCAGCATCACGAGAGTCGATTTAGACATTCGAGTGTAGCATTCTTACATTTTCTAAAATGTAATAACTCTTCTAAGATTTACTGTCTCTCTAAATTTCTTAGATAACCTTATTATCTACCGATACCAATTTTCTAGACCTCATAAGATCTTCATAATTATAAATAATTGTGGACTACCTATTCATAGCTCTATAATTTTTTTAAGACGTCAACCAAAAAGTCAATTCATGATCTAATTTATAATTAAATTGTGTTAACTCCCTGAAAACAAACAATGGCTTAATGGAGCTGTTCCGATTAGCGGATTACATGACACGAGTCGCCTAGCTGACCCCAGCCACTCGAAGCTGTAACAGGTCGATGCTCCTGCTCTATGGCCACTCATCCAAAGTGGCTTTAATTGCGCAAATCGAACTCGTTTGCCAGCACGGAAATGCCGAATCTATATATATATCTAGTAAATATAACATCGCATCTAGCGGGTCTCTCGCGCACTCTCCGCGCGATTCGATCAATCGATTTTTCGGATCGTAGCTGGCCAACTAGCAACTACCGTTGGCTTGCCCTTGGTAGGAACTCGTTTCGAGCGATAAATTGAGAGAAAAACAAAAAGATTAATATGTGGAGAAAAAGAAATCGTACTTCCGTTTCCTGATCGATCCGATCGTCGCGATGACGAAGAAGCAGAAAATGCCTAAGAAGCTTAATAGATTTCATTTGGTAGCCGCCACCAATTAAAATGCATAATTATAAATTCTAGTCTCGATATTTTCGCCAACTTTCAATACCGGCGATATATCTGAGGCAATATTTTTTTTTGCGCTCAGCAACTGTGTCAAGTTCAAAGTGAACTTTTAATTGCTAATTGGCCAAGCAGGCAGGGGGGATCTATTCTTGGAGTAGCCCGCTCTTAATTATATTCAAAAATATGTATCGCTCGACTCTCAAGTTCAACATTCGCAAGCTTCGAGCCGGTGGTTTGCCGAGAACTTTATCATTTCGGTGGCCGTTTTGCATCATAAACCCGAAATTAAAATGTGATGAGCTCGGCCACAAAAAATCTCCAAGCTGAGCTCATATATTTTTTTAAGAAGCTCGAAAAGTTTGTGCATTTTTGGCTGGGTGGACCCTTCTTCATTCACTCGATGTTTTTTTTTTCAGTTGTAACTGGCCGCAAGTTTGGGCAATTGATTAGCAGCCGCAGCCTCATTTGGCCTCTAACTTTATTTAGCCAAAATCAGTGGCGTTAGCTAGAGGGTTGGTAGTACACCTAAAACTTATAGAAAATATTAATATTTTAGAAATTTAATTAGATCAAATATTTACTTAAATAAAGATCACATTTCTTTGTATTGAATAGAGCTTAGTTATGATAAAACCAGGTTAAAAGTTATGGCAATCCTCACAAGATCTCCTGCTTCTAATTTATTAATAACTATAATTATTCAAGTATATTTTCTTCAAGAAAAAACCCCCCTATGATTATATTTTGACCCCCAAACCATATTTTTCGCACCCGCCGCTGGCCCTCTTAGTTCAGAGTGACCATCGAACGTGCCATCTCGGCGGCGGCTGATTGAGCCTCAGTTACCGATTCTTTGGCGATTACCCAACTGAATCTGGGCAGGCATCTTCTGGGTTTGCCCAATCAATTAGGGCCAAAAGTCTTATGAGCCTGGTCATAGCCCTGCAAATGCGAACGTATATTGAGCTTGAAATTCCGAATGCCCAAATCATCAGCAAATGTCTGATATAAATATGCGCTCGATTGTTTAAATTAAAGTCTTGTCGCTCTTTCAAGGGCAGGGCCTGCTGCTGCTGGCTCTTTCTGCACCAAATTGCAACGCAATTAAGACTAAGTATGGCCCAGATCTGAAGATAAACCCTCGCCGACGGAGTTGACATGAAACATTTAGCGATTGTGAAACTCCGAACAGAAGTGTTGCTACTTCCACGCCGCGATTAATATGAAAAGGCTTAATAAGCCGTCTCTGCTGCAGCAGTGTAATTGGTAATTGCTGGTTACCGGCCCCCGATACGATCTGACCTTTTAATCAGGGTCCAGTCCGGTGCTGCCTTTCGAAAACATTCCGTTATTAGAAATTGAAAAGAAACGCCCGCGGTCAGCGGTCAATCTGTTCGCCGCACGAGCGTTCTGAAACGCTCCAGAAACGCCCCATCATGTCCGCTGTCTGACGTGTTAACACCCACACCTGATTCTATTCAGTGCTAATTAATTTATGATTGCTAATTATTTGCTACATATACTTGCTAATTAAAATTTGTGCACAATCACTCTGTGTTTCCTGGCAGTAATTCGCCGAGTGGACTGTGCTCAGTGAAGAATTAGCTAAGCGATAGAGCAAACTTTGCGGATTATTATATGTGACTTAACGGACGCGAATAAAATATACAGAATATTGCTAACCATTTGATGGATTCAAATATTGATCTTGATATGAAAAATAATTTTAAACTTCTCGTTTCAGATTTCGCAAGTGTATTAGGCAAAGTTCCGGCTCAGAAAGTATTTGTACAAATTATTCTCAAGTGGGCTTAGTATTTCTTTTATTATATATAAAAAGAAATACCTAATTTTAAATATAAAAAAAGTGTGTTTGACTCTGGGATACCCAAAGTCAAATGGATTAATTTATTATTCTCTTATTTATTTTACAGAAATTGTTGGGATAAAATAAGTTGAAGCCACTCAGTTGCAGCAGTTGCAGCAAATAAATAATTTAAACGATTTAATATATAAATAAATCAATCAGCTTAAAACTTTATAACATTTGAACAAGAAAATGTTGATTTTAAATGTTTTTCATTGAATAGATAACAAATTTAGTGATTTTAGCAAATTGCTTAATAAAGTAATAAAGCCATGTCGAACTTTCCCGACGAAAAATACCAAAGTCTTGTCAACACCAGGGCCATTAATCAGGCGAATAATAAGCGACAAACATTTAGCATTTGCCATAATAAACATATTCAAAAGTTATTGATTATGATGAAGTCAAAGCTATTTCGCCAATGGCAAAAAAGTATCACGTTGATGGAACGGAAATCTGCAAAAAATAGAAGAAAAGAAGATTGAAGTAGAAAAAGCGACGCAGAAAATCACAACAAAACTGGAGCTATCAAAGCATACATTTATCATCGAAATCTTGGTCCGGTTGGCTGACGGCGTTGCCTTCTTTGACTTCCGACTAACCTAGACCTAGACCGTGAGATCCGTGAGGGGCTGTTACCAAGCTCATCCGCGGCTAGGAGCCGCCACACGGGTGAAAACCAAAATGCCAGAGCAGAGCAGCAGCAGCGCCAGCGCAGAGTCCAATCCAAGCGTGGCCAATCCGCATTCAACCGTTAGTAGCCGGCAACGTCATCATCCTTGCCGATCCGGTCTCGGCCCCAAACATGGCCAAAATAATCAAGCCAAAGGTCGAACCGGCCGGGCTGAACTACGAAGAACAATTTGCCCAGCGCTCAATGCGCACGGCGTTAATTTGTCACTAAACGAAAATGGTTCTGTACGGAGAGTCGTTCATGCGGCACTCAATGGCATAATTACCACCAGATACTGTCTGTAAAGGCCTCGATGAAGGCTCCGTCGCACGTCCGATACTTGGCTTGGATTAACGACACTTGGCCCAGTGGCTTTTGCCTTGATCACGATAACATTCTGCACGTATCTCCGGATCGATTATGGATCTAGCTTTGCTCTCGAATTAGACGCCACCTTGGCACGTTTAGCATGCCGAGCATTCCGGGAATTCCTGGCTCCTTCGGTGTTGTTTAGCATATCCAACCGACAAAAAGTGTAAATTTCTGCTTTATAGATCATAAATCAAGTTTAAATGTTTTAAAGAGCGAGCGAATTATGCTTACAAAACTAATATTCATATTCTAAGACTGCAAACGAAAGACTTGGAACACGAACTTTATTTTTTGCCAAGAAAGAACTTTATGAAATTCCTTTAGTTAAGCAGGCATAAAATATGGCTATTTGGTGGATAGATCACACTAACCAGAAAATTAGAGATTTAGTACTTTACTTTATTTTATTTAAACAACATTTCTATTTAAAATTTAAAAATATCAGCAATATCTGCAGATCTTTGCTTAGAATACAGAGCTACAATTTCTATTTAAAACTCTTTAAAATCCATGTAGGACAGTGTCTTGGCTGCCGTGAGCCAAGTCCCATCTGCCTTTGATCTAGAATTAGATACCACCTTGACACGTATCGCACGCCAGCCATTCTGGGCTGGATGCTGCCCGATTGTCTATGTCTAGCCCATCGAGAATTCGTTTAGCATATCAACAGACCCCCAAGCAACACCTCCAGGGCCGATGGCCCAAGAACAGGTTATACTGGCTGGACGTTCGACGTTTGGCCTGTAAGCATGAATGGGAATTACAAAAACACTCATCGCACTGAAATAAACACCACCTGAGGTCACTCGAAGACAAGCCGGAAGTCCAGGAATTAACCTAGCTCAAGCCTTTAACTCGGTGTGTCACACACATTAACGATGTTGTTAAAAAAGCGTGCTTTAATTGTTAGTACTTTGCGGACAGAGAACCTGTTTGTCTCCTTAAATACGGAAAATCAAAGTATGTGACTTACAATTACATTCCTAGAAGTTTGTTTTCCATTTGTAAAAGTGGGGCTTAGAGGTGTAATCTGGTCAGGGAGTCCCCGGGAGCTTACATTAATTAATAGACTACTTATGGCTCATAAAAAGGAAAATAATATGCTTATAAATCTGACGTAGTTCAAAGTTACTTAAAATTTTCCCAAGCAATGTTATGTTTCCTATGGAATGATATTTTTCTTGTTTTGTTATTATTTGCTTAATGGGAATTAAAGTGTTAGGTATTTCAGAGACTTTAATAAATTCTCTATAACTCAATAAGTATAATAATTGCATTAGGAATACATTTATTAACGTATTATTTTGACGTTTAGCTTAACCATAGTTTAAATTTTCCCATACATTGGGGTTTTCTATAGGACATTTTAATTCATTTCCATTACAAATATTCTTCAAAGAGTATATATATTGTAGTGTTTCCTAATTTTTCCCTACAGAATTCTTTTAAATCTTCCTTTAAATATATTGAGATTTCAGAGTTTGCTTATAGCTTTAAAAATAGGGTATACTTTCGCAGTTTAACAAATAAATTAATATTACAAATAAATGAATTAATATCAATTAATTCTTCAGTATTTTAGACTATTTTTAAACATCATTAAATTAATCAAAGTCGCATTTTGAATTTTAAAGAATATAAAGATCAAAGGAAGTGTAATAATTTTGTGATAAATCATATACAAATCTTCAAATAACTTCTTTTAAACCTAATTAAATTGTGAAAGCTTGTAAACATATTTATTATTCAAGTAAATACAAAATAACAAAAAACAAACACAAATTAGCTGTCGAATCACAAGCCACTCATATAGCAATCAATACAGCATTTCCTATTCTATTTGGCAAATAAAAATTCTTTGCAAACTGCATTTTTTTCCCCCAGAGAGTAATTTCCATTAGCAAACACCGCATAATTCCTAGCATATCTTAGTGCATTGACCTATAAAAAAGCGAATTCACCCGCAAAAAAACCATCGAACCGCGGGCCGGCAGCAGCAGCATCAAAAGTTGAATGCCAAATGAAACATGCTAGACAAAAAATCGAGAAAAAAAATCAAGCCAGCGAGCAGCAACAACCAAAACCAACTCACTGGGCCAAGCACACGCACACAGGCGCAGACAGCGGCTCACACACTCAATTGCATGCAGTGCGGCGGCGCGATAACTGAACGAAACTTCCGTTGTTCTGTGCGCATTCGGCGTTCGTTGAGTTTCCGAAGCCGCCGACGCCGCGGCGATCGGCTTGGTTGTTGTAGCTGCTAAGCCGTCGTCGCAGCGCTGCCGCCGCGAAAAAGTTACTTTATCTTGTGATTGCTGAGAAGTTTCAGATTCAGTTGAGCATAAACATTCCTACGGTGTGGTGGTAGAATCAGCCAAGTCTGCGCGAATCCCAGTATAATCGAGTTGATCCCCTCAGCGAGTCGAAGAGTGATTTTTCTGAGCGAGTGCCAGCTGCAGCTTCGGCGGCAACGCAAGGATTAGAAAGTGATTTGAGATCGGCTTGAGCGCAGCATGCGAAATCCTGCGGCGAGCCTCAGATAAAAACGAACAAATAATAATATAAATATAACGAATAGCAGCACTCGGCAGAAAGTGTTTGAATTTTGGATCTTAAAATAAAAAATAAATCAACGAAAGACCGAAAGGAGCAAGCAGCATCATGACGATGAACTACCACAACTACAACAGCAGCTCGCGGTTTGACATGGTCGTGGAGATAGCCAACATTGCGCTGGACGAGTTCAAGACGCACCACATCTCGCGGAATTACACGGGCCTGGTCCAGCGCTACTACCAGCTGGTGGAAGAGGATTACGGCGGTAGGTGGCCAGTGATTGTGGGTCTTTTGAAATCCTTCTTTAGAAATAAATACCCCCGAATTACCATAACATCAACAGATTTGCAATGGAATGCCAACCGACAAGTGTACAAGCCAACATAGCTCAATTATTAATGCATAAAAATGATGAATTGGCGCTTTTATGGCTGCCAAATCATAACAAAAGCGTAAACGCCAATAAAGCGAGTACAAGCAGCACTAAAAATAATGAAACTAAAGAGAAAATGAAACCAGAAAAGAAAAAACCAAAACAAAAAGCTTCTAGGACAATTAAAAAAGGTTTTTTTGTTGTTATTGTAGTACCTTGTGTGTTTAGTGTGTGTGTTTGTGCGTCTTAAATGGCGACCTTGGCAATGCCAATTGTATTTTTGACAATTATTAACGTAATTAAAATGTATTTACATTGCTTATCTTAGCCATTTTTATGATGCGACCACGACGACTTGGCTTTGCTTTTTGCCGTGTGCAGCTGAGCATGTATTTATTAGGCACAATAAAGGCACTTCGAACACGCCGATTGCCCCTAGGGTTTTTGTTTTTGCGCACATGCTGGCTTGTATGATCCATATTGACATTCCTGGCAATGAAAACCGTCAACGGGGAAAGGTCAATGGCAGCCAGATGCAATTAAAGGCAGTGCAAATAGTGAACACCTAAGCTTTAATGGTACTAAACCGAGTTCAAAGGGATTAAACAGTGCCAAAATCATGCTTACGCGGCGAAAAAGTTCGAAATGTGCGACTGTAAACAAAAGAGTTAGGACACGAACTTGGCACGATGACAGGCAAAAAAGTTCTACAACGTTATTAGTATATTAGCTTAGAACGGAATAGAATTAATTTGTATTCATATTTGACGAAAGCACAGAAATTACTCTTTGATTTATAGAGGAAATAATATTAATTAACTATTTTCAGACTAACCAAAAGGTTTTACAAGTAAACAATATATACTTAATTGTAATCAGCTTTAATTAAAACGTTAAATGGGCAGTGAATCTCAAAGCACAATCGATAACTAACTTAAACAGGTCAAGAATTACCAGCAACAAATGTGATCTCAGGCTTCCACTGCCATATTTGCAATTAAAGCTACGATATAAATGTTTACTGTGTCTTTAATCACTTTCTGTAGTAAACAAGCCCAGGGCTATGGAAAAGTTGGTCTATTTAAAAATAAAATGTAAAGCCACTTGTAATTAATTTCCATATATCCGGGGGGTTCCTCCGGATTATTGAGCTATGACAACAATGCTTATTGAGAGGTGGAAAGTGGAATAATTCTCTAAGCGGCATACCTGCGTCACATATTATACAATTATTGCTCAGTGGATAGGCGACTTGGCTGATACTTTAAACGATTCAGTGACAACATGCCGGCAAATTGTTTAATATATATATTTTAAGCCACGATTCCATTCAGCGGGGATAAATTGAATGGTTGTCCCAACGCGAAGTGCTACAAGCTAATGAAATGCAAATCGAAGCTGGTCTGCATTAGCATAGACAAAACCGAAAGCGAGATTAATTAAAAACAATATTGCAGCAATTAATTTGATGGCTTTGCGATTCCATTCGCAGATCCGCGTGCGGAGCGCTTCCCCCTGATGGAGCATCCGATGTTCACCTTCGGCCTGGTGGCCATCTACCTATCCTGGGTCCTGGTCTTCGGGCCGCTCTTCATGCGCGACCGCAAGCCCTTCCAGCTGCGCCGCACCCTGGTCATCTACAACGCCTTCCAGGTGGCCCTCAGCGGCTACATGTTCTACGAGGTGAGTCCCCCGGACTTGGTCCACCCTGCTGGCCTGCTAACGCCGTTCCCTTTCCGGTTTCCCCCAGCACCTGATGGCCGGCTGGCTGAACTACTACAATCTGAAGTGCCAACCGGTCGACTACTCCGATGGTCCCAGTTCCAAGAGGGTAAGTGGACGGACGCAACCGGTCTGTCTGTCAAAATTTAAATCGAATTTAGAATCCGATCAGAGCTAGCCCATCCCCAAGTGAATTTCTATTCGAAGCGGCACGCGTGGACTTAAGGAGTTTATGGTTTCCATTATATAATTTGGCATTTGTCAGCTGGCCGGTTTTTCGCTGGGTTTTCTTCGTTTTTTATTTTGTTAGCTCACCTTGCCGGTGTGTTCATCTTCCGCCGCTGGCCAGCAAGTTCGTTGCCTCTATTTATGACGATTCATTGACGCCGTCTCAAGAGCCCCAAGACCAATTTAATTTGCCCGTAAAGTTCAGCTCAAAGCCAGCTAGCTTTTTGGCAACGCCAACTAAATGTCTTAATTACGCCTCTACGAAGGCACAAAGTTCACATTCAGATGTACTCAGTGCGGCAATTAAGACAGGAGAAGGCTTCTTAATCCAAATTCTATGTACATCTAAGTGCTTTTCGGCCATTTGGCAATTTGTTACGCCTCTCCATCGATTGTTTTTCCTTTTTCCCAGCCAACATTGGAGGGCAATTAAAAATAAATAATTGTGTAATGAGAGCTTTAAAGTTAAATGCATCATTTTCAAGCCAATTTGTCTGTGCACCGCAAAGTGAGGCATTTAAGTGTTTGTAAAAGTGTAACAGAGGCAAGCGTAGGCTGTGGTTAACCTTTAATTCATTTTGGAAAATATAAATCTCGCATTTCTTAAGGAATAAATATTATTTTCTATACAGAAACCTATTGGAAAATATTTCTAAATATCAATAGGTAAGAGCTAGACCCTCAGCCGTAGAGTATTCCGATTGCAATCACTTAAACCCTCCAGTTCCAGTTAAAGTATTACTCGAGACTGCCACACCCTCAAGGCCTCTGTCGATTGCCTATGTTACAATCAAATTAACAACATTTTAAGCGGGGCCTAAACAGTTTGTTTGCAATTGTGATTGTACTTTGGCTCTGTTTGGGCTTCAAGTCAATAGAGCATAAAATCTGAGAAAACCAAGCTTCCCCCTTTCCGCTTCTTTCGCTCTCTGATCGATTTCACATCCGCAACAAAGAGTCAAAAACCAAGCCGCTGACAAGTCAATAAACTCTATTTTGGGACCTTAGCGTCATTAGCATCCGTCATCCAGTTTTATAGTAATTTACATAAGTCCACGGCGCCTTAGCACCGTCATAAAAGTCACCTTTGTTTACATTGCTCATACGCCGCGTGCACCGCCGAGATTCTTGCATGGCACATACTTATGTTACGAGCAAATGAAAATGAAAATGAAAATGAAAACGAAAACAGAAGAGTTGAGTGCTCGAGCAAGAAAAGAAACTACGCGAAACGAAACGCTGCGGAACGAAGACGTTGTCAATGTCATTGCGCAAGCTCTTCTTTTCGCCGCCGCGGTTTCTTCGCTAATTGGGCACGTACACAACACACTCCAAGTACTTGCCGCAACGACCTTGCTGATAGTTCTCCACACATCATCCCCCTTTATTGCCACCTCCGCAGATGCTCAACCTGTGCTACCTGTACTACCTGTCCAAGCTGACCGAGTTCGCCGACACGGTGTTCTTTGTGCTGCGCAAGAAGTCCACGCAGATCACCTGGCTGCATGTGTACCATCACTCGGTGACGCCGCTGGAGACCTGGGTGCTGGTCAAGTTCCTGGCAGGTGAGTTGAAGGCAACAAAATTACCAAAAATTGGCCCAAGAATAGCTATATTTTATATAAGAAGATCATGCCAAATTTCCTATCTTTGAAATGCACATTTAAATGAAATGTGTCAGTATATTTATACCCCGACTAACCTTAGATATTAGCATTTCCAAATTAGTGGTCTGTTCTAAAAACTCGTAGATATGAATATGGAAATGCCACTTTTTAGTTCTAGTTTCTTCCCCTCCCAATAAACCCCCTTGACTGTAACCATTTGTCATTACCTTTTGCAGGTGGAAACGCCACTTTCCCTAATCTCCTGAACAACTTTGTGCACGTGTGCATGTACTTCTACTACATGATGGCCGCCATGGGTCCGGAGTACGCCAAGTTCCTGTGGTGGAAGAAGTACATGACCGAGCTGCAGATCGTAAGTACCCAGTGGGGCGAGGGTAGAGGGGAGACTCATTAAAATGGAATCAGTTCCAGCACAGATTCCGGGCCAGAAATTAAAAGCGAACGAAACGTGTTTAGAAGTCCGATCGCGGCATGTGTGAAATGTATTTTTTTCGGACATAGATCGAATTTAGCCGTTAGTTGCTATTAGTTGCTAGATGTTGGCAATTGGCTGGCTGACTGGCTGCCTGGCTGCCAAAAATGCAAACCAGTTAGACCGGCAATCGGAGCCGTGCCTCAGACTCAGACTTGGACCAAGAGATTCGGACGCGGAGTCAGCCTCTGCCACATAAATTGGCATTATATATTGGGCCCAAAGGCACACACACTGAGGCGATACCTGTTGCTCTCTGTCTGTGTTTATATTGCCAAAAATATAAAATGTTGGCTAATGCTTCTAACTGTGTCTCCTGCATTTGCCGAAAATGCCGAAATGCCACTCTGAACATAAGATTCGGCCTCCGTCGAGCACACAGCCGGTGTTTGTCTTAGGCCTTAGATTTTCTATCTGGCCAAACTTCTTCTGGGGGCCAAAGGCCGTATCCGAATCTCTCGGGCATCGATCACACATTCTGGCCAAATTGTGCAATCGCCCGAATCGAGATCTCTGTCGCCGAGAGCAAAAGTGAAGTGAATCTACAGCTGAAACTAATGCGAATCCAGATGATGTCGTAACAGATATTGTTCTGGTTTTTCTCATAAGCTTTTTTGTTGCCCATTCGATTGACTCTCGGATCCACTTGAATGGTTCTTGTGGACACGCATAATTGGCAGACCCCAAGCCATGCAGACATACGGCATAAAGGTGGTTCCATTGCATTCTCTCTCATTTCCAAAGTGTCGAAATTCTCGAAACGCATGGAATATGGCAAGCATAGTTTGTTCTGCTGGCCTCCTTCGATGCGAGATCCAATGCTCTCGGGCCTGCCAGCCAGAGAGTTGTTATTGCCGTAGTTGCTAGTTAGTGAATCGCCTTGAGAGCTCTGCTCCACAGTTGAGTTGTCAAACGTTCGGTGACTAACTTAAGTAGCAAGCACAGGTTTGTGTTTTTACACAAGCCGTTGTGCAGGAGGCGAGCAGTAAGCATTCTTTACAAGACTATTACGAAAAATATGTATTTTTTCTCCTATAAAATGCAGTTTTTTAGTATTGAAAAAGGCATGTGCGACTTATGTCGAAATAGCAATTTATCTTATTCTTATTACCAAGCTAATTACAGGTGGCGTTAGTATAACAAATCGACAATATGTCTCGATAATTGGATCTTATGTGTTGATGGAAATTCTTTCCTTTGTTCTTAGCTACTCATAAAAATTACACATATTTTTCTTAATCGATAATCCATAATATCCATTAGATCCGTTTTATCTTGGCAAGGGAGTGCTCACTGTTCCCTTTTTATGCGTCTATAAAATTTTTGCATATGTAGCCAGTCGAGTGCTCATTTTGATTGCTGCTCTGTTGATGTCGTTGTCTAGTTTTCTTGTTGTTTTCCAATTGCTTTAGCTAGATTATTCACAGAGAGAAAAGCCATAAGAAGAAATCTTTCCTTAAAAGCCTCTAGTTATCTGTAAAGTTAAAATAAACGTAAATTTTAATTCTATTGAGTTCTAATGAGTTCAAAAAAACCTTAAAAATTATATATGTGATCACGAAAAAAAAGTTTTAGTCTCATTTGAATAGACCTTTACTTGAAACATCTTTAAAAAAAAAAAAAAAAAAAAAACCCAAACTTCAAGCTTAAATGTAATAAAATATGTTTCCTAATAATTTTTAAACTATTTTAAACGGAGTTTCTTTCCTAAAACTCCCGCTAAAAGCCAAATATACAGCTGCCCTTTTCTTCTCCAAATTTTCTCTCTCTGTTCTCTGTGCAATTACTGCGCTGCACTGATCTTTTTAATGAGTAGGCAAACGCATCTCATAGATAATTTATCTGTCACGCCAGCCCCTGCTTGTACCGGCGCTTGTTGTGATTCTAGATTGGCCAAGTGTTAGCAATCGCATGCGCAATACGCTGGCTTCTTTCGGTTCCTGTCGGCCAATTAGCCACAAAAAAGCGCAGCGTGCTCCAAATTTTAACCAACGCCGCCGCCAAGCCCCAAGTTGAAGTTAAGTTCCGATTTGCCGATTGCCCGATTGCCGGATTGCCGGATTGCCGGCTGCCGTTGCCAACATTTTGGCTAGCTCACTGGCTGGCCGCGATTTGTTGCAACATCCCCGCAGCTCGCCGAGGTAGGCCAATTCCAATTCCACCAACAGTTTCCACATTTGGTGCACCAAACCGACCAGTTTCGATTACATTATCATTTCGTGTTCGTTCCGTTTTGCGGCAATGAATGTTGCCCGCCACTGCCGGCGAGTCGAGCGAGCTCCGTGGAACTCCATGGAGTTGTGCGGAGTGGAGCAGAGCGGAGCGTAGCGTTCACTTTTGTCCAGCACCGCGACGAACTTGCCACACCAACTGGGTGAGTGTCTATGTCGGCTATTGCAACTATGTCTGGCTGTGCCTCTGGGTCTGCCTCTGAAAATGGTTAACGTTCCCGTTTGAGTCCCAAGTCCAGCTAAATGGGCGTCAGTGCTGCCAAAAAAGGAATTAGAGAGTAATTTGGATAGGAAAAAAAAGCAGGCTTATAGAAATGGAAAAAATCTATAAAAAAAAAGGTAAACAGAATGTTTAAACAAGAATTTAATTGGTGTTTCCTTAATTAAACTGTTAATGCTTTACAAAAAATAAAATAAAACAAAGGAAGCTGCAGTCAAGAGTGTTCATTTTTGAGATACCCGGTAGCCAAAGCTCTTTCCGTTCAATTAAGAGATATCATTTAATGACTATCCTTAAAAAACTTAATCACATTGTCTAATTAATCTCTAATTTATGTAGTGTGAGGTATAAAAACTTAAATTTAACAAGATATTAGTTAGACAAATTATCACAACAAATTAGTTAAATCACAATAAATTGTACCTTAGTTTTAAATATCAATTTGATATTAATTTACTTATTCATACATCTGAAAGACAAATCATTTTTATTTATTTTAATTTTTCATCACAAACAAATTTGTCTGAAAAAGGTCAAGCTGTCAGCACTGACAGACGCAGCTTTGGCCACAGCTTTGCGGTCGTCGATGGCGACCACTGGGCAGACTACTCTTGCCATTTGGCTGCGTGACGGTAAAAGTCAACAAGCGATCTGCCACTTTCAATTGTCGGTGGTCGTTCCGATCAGTCATGTTGCAAGTGCAACTGCATTTTGTTCGGCATTTAGCGGCGGCACACGCAGACTCAACGTTCAATGCTCCGGCAGCAGGATTGTGCAATCAGAGACAAACAGTGGGTACAAGTGCGGCCTTTGAAAAGCTAATTAATATTTCCTAGGAAATATATATTTACTAATTAACTTAGGACTTTAGCAACTGTTTGTTTAAAACGTCTACAACTATTTAAAAATAATGGTTAAGCCCTAAGGTCAATAGGTCCATAAACACCAAAATATCCTATAATCCAAAGGCCTCAAAGATTTTGCTAAAATGTTGCAAAAACTTGTTGGAAAGGTGTGTCATGCGATGACCTTACTAATTTCAGTCGATAAACTTAATCAATATAAAATGTAAACAGGTCACCGCCCAATAATAAATCCAACACTTTAACTGGCTTAGATTACCTTAAAGATTGCCTTAAAGTAGAGCACTTAACGGTCTTCAACCGCTCGAAGAACTTTCAAAATCTATTCACCACACAAATTAAAAATTCCAAATTAATTTAAGAAAATCCGGCACGAACCACAAGCAAGCGCCGAGGTCAAAACTCTTAAGAAAACGTGCAAAATAATTTCGCATTTAATTGCAAACAATTTATGGAAGAGGCTACTGCGGTTCAGCTATAATCTTTGTGGGCATAATGTGAGGAAAACAAAGAAGCCAAGATATATTGAAGCCTCGTTACGAAACCGTTTAGACCCACTGAATAGAAGTAGTTCCCATAAATCTTAGAAGAAGGAAGCTGGCCATTGGCTGCGCGACGGAGATTGGCCCACTTCCATCAATCATCGGAGTCCACGGTGCCGCCGCCAGCAGGCTCTAGCTCGTGTCTCGTGCATTGGGGCGTTTAAGCGTCGACGTTGGCTTTCAGCAAGACGCAAACTTGGCCAGCGGTTGCAGTTGCCATCTTGGCCAACTATTGGCTCAGTGACTTTGCGCTGCAGTGGTAATGGAAACCTGCACCGCTTGGCTGGCCAGCATGATTATTTGTAGGTCACCAAAAAACTGCACACTGCCGCGAGCTGCGTGCACCGGGGGAAAATGAGTATCTTAAATCATAGTCAATCAGAAAATGGGGACAAAACCTTCCTAAATATATTACTGACAGTTTAGATAAGATTTTGTTTTGATACAAATTTTCCTTACAAGAACGCAATTTTCTTACTTAATTCTCAAACAATTTCCAAGAATAGTTATTTCTCTAAGTGCCTCTAACTGGATAGTTGGTGGAAGTAGTTGAAGTAGGTGCCATCAAAATACGTATCTTGTGATCGTTCAATATATAACTTATGATCGATAAATATGGGTTTTATAACACGCGCCAAGGGGTCACCACAGGCCAATGGAAGCGGCAGTCAGGTGGCAATTTGTTGGACTTGACTAAACATATCCACTAGCATCATGGCTAGTTATCAATGTGAACTTACTATAGCAGCATTGAGTGCTTTTTGATTGCTCGGAGAGGGGCAAGTGCTCAAGGGTGCTCCGCCAGAGCCGTTTTATTAGGGGCATTCAAAGAGCTGTAAGTTGGCTGGAAGTATGACTCGACAATAAGCGGGTCCGGCTAATTGGATGACGTTACAGCTTCCGTAACGAGACAAGCTCTGCCCTTCAAGCTGTCAACTATAACCAGAAAGAGGTGGGTCAAGTCCAACTCAGCGTTCATTGATTATGGCCTACTGGAGGGGCGTGAGTCCTAGCCTTCTTAGAACTTTCCCAGTATTGAGGCGTAATAGCTTTATTTACCGTATGTTTCCCACAAGCGCCACGATTACATGCTACAGATAGAAATTACACAACAGATTTGAATAGGATGGGGTTAGGGACAGGTCAACCATACTCACTTCTATATTTTAGTTAAATTCTTTATTATTTATTCCAATTACAGGCCCAGTTCGTGCTGTGCATCGTTCACACCACCCGCGCCCTCTTCAGCAACCAGTGCCAGTTCTCCAAGTTCATCTCGGCCCTGCTCCTGCTGAACGCCTCCATTTTCTTCTGCCTCTTCATGAACTTCTACATGCAGAGCTACAGGAAGTCCAAGGCGGCGCAGCAGCAGCTGCAGGAGAAGCAACAGCAGCAGCAGCAGCTCACGTCCACGACCAAGGCGGACAGCAACAACAACAACACGACGGAGATGGCAACGCAGAAGCTGAAAGCCCACTAAAAGGCGCTCGGCCCGATGGGGGAACTACTTGTAATAATGTGTAAATTGAAAACAGATTGGTGTCGGCAACAGACAAAAAACGGATGAAACGTTTGAAGTAGTTTTGGTACAAAGGTTTCAACTAACGCTAAGCTAAGCTTAAGAGCCATAAACACAAGCATGCACACACAGAGAAGCGCCGGCTGATGACCGATCGATGAACAGGAACAGGCGAACACGGGGCGTATGCGCAACCTGAGTATCCCCAGCTTTGCTTGACCGCTTCGCTTGCACTTGCCAGCCGCTTCTGCATTCTGTACTCGCATGTGGAACTGTACAACAAACTGGGTCAATTTTCGAGATCTGCCTAGAGTGTAAGTCGCCTAATTCTAGAACCTCAAAAAACGAAACGCGTTTAGTTTTTATCGTAAAAGGGCGCCTGGCTGCCCGCCCGTAGGCATAAGTGATAATTGTAATTGTGTATAGAACCGATTTGTAAATAGCCTGTTAAATGTTAATGTTAAATATTTGTAGTCCTAAGCCAACTAGTCTAACTTACAAAATTCGCACGAGTAAATACGGTGCGAGCACGAAATTAAAAGCGAAGACAAATAAAAGCGAAGAAAAGACAAATTTAAAAAACCAACCAAGTGGGTTTTGCTTATTCTGTCTCTGGCTCCTTAGTAACTGGCGGGAAAAAAACAACAAAGCAGGGTCATTGTGGCGGAAGAGATCTATAAATTCCAAGAGCTGACAATAGAAAATCCGATCAGAATCGGAAATACCGGAATTGATAAGACTTCTATGTATCTTGCCAAAAGCGCAAAATAAACCCCCAACTTGTTTAAACTAGAAGTGTTGACAAAGGAAATCAATAATAGCAGTAGCATTAGTTCTGAATAATAACAAATTCCGTTATATTGCTATTAAAAGTGTTGAAATAGAAAACAAGTAATACCAGTAGGAGATAAATCAAAGTCGGGTTCTTTAAACTAAAGTAACCACTGGGAAAATATATTAAATACTTGCAATAAAAGTGTGGGACACAATGCTAATGGGAAAATAATGATACATTTTAACCTTCGATTTTCAGCTCAGTTTAAATCAAACATACAGTACTAGTTCATTTTTATCGTACCAATAAAACGAAAATTTCAAAGTGGTTAGCCGTTATTTTCTGCCAGCATGGCAACGCTGTACTGTGGAACTACCGAATTCACTAGACCTTGGTAATCGTCACAGTGAGAACCTAGAATAGATCATGTTTAACGGTAAATTGAGGAAAAAGGAAAGAAAGTAATTACAATTAAAAGTATTTATAAATTTAACCTGTTTATGTCCTCTGATAGGCATAAAATTCGGAACTAGTTCGCCATTCGGAAATGGTAATAAAATACAATTATGGCGAAGAGGAACTGCCATTAAATATTGTGTATTTTATGACATTGTTATAAGTATGAGATTTATAATTCTTAGTTTTAAATTTTGGAAAAAAAAAAAAAAAAAAACTACAAACAACTTTAGAGTGACCTTTTATAAAAGTAATTGGTATTTATTATCGGCATGGTCACGGTCACACTGGCTTTATTATCAAACAAAAGGAACAAAAAGAATTTAAGTTATCTTTTTACCGCTAACTACGATTAATTGAGAGCCGCCTGACAGCATGGAGCAAATGGAAGTGGATGTGGACATGTCGGCCAAGCCGAGCACCTCGTCAGCCTCCGGCGGCGCCACCAACTCACAGGATCCGGCTCCAAACCAGAATCCCTCGGCGGAGCAGCAGCCCAAGGGAAATATCATGGCTGCGCCGGGAACCAGCGGCTCGGTGACCATTTCGCTGCACCCGCTGGTCATAATGAATATATCGGAGCACTGGACGCGCTTCCGGGCGCAGCACGGCGAGCCGCGCCAGGTGTACGGTGCCATAATTGGCAAGCAGAAGGGGCGCAACATCGAGATTATGAACTCATTCGAGCTTAAGACGGACGTCATCGGGGACGAGACGGTGATCAACAAGGACTACTACAACAAGAAGGAGCAGCAGTATAAGCAGGTGGGCTCTGATTAAATCATTCCTTCCTTACAGTTATCCATAATCGTATTCTCTGCACAGGTATTCAGCGATCTCGACTTTATTGGCTGGTACACAACCGGCGAGAACCCCACGGCGGATGACATAAAGATCCAAAAACAGATCGCCGCAATCAACGAGTGTCCCATCTTGCTGCAGCTCAATCCGCTCTCCCGCAGCGTTGACCAGCTCCCATTGAAGCTGTTCGAGTCGCTCATCGACTTGGTGGACGGCGAGGCAACCATGCTGTTTGTGCCCCTCACCTACACACTGGCCACGGAGGAGGCCGAGCGCATCGGAGTGGATCATGTGGCACGCATGACCTCGAACGAGTCGGGCGAGAAGAGCGTGGTGGCCGAACATCTAGTGGCCCAGGACAGCGCCATTAAGATGCTGAACACGCGCATCAAGATCGTGCTGCAGTACATTCGGGACGTGGAGGCCGGCAAGCTGCGGGCCAACCAAGAGATTCTGCGCGAGGCCTACGCCCTGTGCCACCGCTTGCCCGTGATGCAGGTCCCCGCCTTCCAGGAGGAGTTCTACACGCAGTGCAACGACGTTGGACTGATCAGCTATCTGGGCACGCTCACCAAGGGCTGCAACGACATGCACCACTTCGTGAACAAGTTTAACATGTTATACGACCGCCAGGGGTCCTCGCGCCGCATGCGAGGCCTCTACTATTGATGTGTGCATCCCCCCATTAAAGCCCCCGATAATGTACGATGGGTGAATGCGGTTTAATTTCAACTGCCGGAGGGCAGGCGGGCTACATACATACGTATACGGGTGGCATCAAGCGATATCACTTTCTTTCCTTTCCTTGCATAGACAGAGCTTCGAGCTTGCAGCTTGTAGCTTCTAGCTTCGTAAATTCAATTCAGATGCGCATGCACGGACATTTCCTAGACACTTAAATAGGTAACTTGCAGCGGTTAATTAATGGTTGTAGTCGTCCAGCTTCAGGCTGGCGTACTGCTGCAGGAACTCCACCTCCAGCGGGTGCATCTCCTTGGCGGGAATGATGAGCGAGTGCAGCGGTCCGCCTAGGTCGGTGGATCGCATATCGAGCAGCGTGCTCACGGCAATCTGCTGCGACTCCTGGCCGACGCGGGCCAAACCCACGCACAGCGACTGCTCGTTGAGAACCGTGTTCCGCTCCAGGGCGTCCTTCTTCTCCACGATGGCCAGCAGCTGGTGGGCCGCCTCCGCGACGCTCATGAAGCGCGGCGGCATATACTCCTTGCGCTTGCGCATCAGCGACTCTGGCGTGGGCTCCTTCACCTTGATGTCCAGCAGGCACAGCGTGTGCATGTTGTGCAGGCGGTTCAGCTTGATCTTGTCGTAGAAACTGTCGGGCTTCCAGGTCTCGTCCCAGTACGGAATGGACACCGTCTCGCCGAATTTGTACAGCTGGAGGCCGCAGCAGCCCACCGCGTTCATGATGGAGGCGTTGTGCACCACCTTGTAGGGGATGTTCTTCTCCTTGGCCCGCAGTATGAAGTCTGTGTGGGTGGTGGCCCCGAACGGGTCGCCCACCACCAGCAGAGCCACGTCGGACTCGCCAGCGCCGGCCAGGATCTCGTCAGCGCCCTGCTCCACCAGGTCGCGGTCAGCCAGCAGCAGCGGTCGCCCGTAGAACTCTTGCTGCGGAAGCACAGACGGGTGAGAGTGAGTGAGTGTGGGTGGCTGTGGGGGACCGTTTGTCAAGTACATACCATATCCTCAAGGCTGCAGCCCAGAATAGAGGTGTACATCTCCAGGTACACACGACTGCACTGCTTCACTATCTCCAGACCCTTGACCGTGATGTCCTTGAGGTCGCCAAGGCCGAGGCCGATTAGGTAGAACATGCTGAGCAACTACTGCGACTTGCTCGGCCACTGCAACTCCTGCCAAATGTTGTTAAAAAGCTTTTTAAATGCAGTCAACACGTGCCGTCGGGCGTTCTGTGTGACCGTAGCCAGAGCGCCAAAAAATCTCCGTTTCGCGGGGAAAGTGCTAAAAAACACCACTTCTGATAATTCTCGGTTTTATTGAACAATTTAATAGTTCATACGTAAATAATTTATAATTAAAGGGGTTTGTTAATATAGCAGCACATATTTAAGTAAATTATTATCTTAAAGCAAACAGCTTTACTTTTTGGGCAGGCACTCTAAGCTCCTAGTGGGACCAACCATTGTGGAAATTAAGGCGGGCGATTCAAAAGACAAGGTCAATGTCAGAAAATTAAACAATTCTGGGTAATTTCAGTTTTAAGCAATAAGAACTCAACCTTATCTCCTCCGCTTAACAAATACATATTTTGGTGTGTTTATTTCATCTCAGCTGTATGCTAAATATGTGTAGATACATAAAATCTGTCTTAATACTTTAGGCATTGTCTTAATGCTTAATACTCATACAAAAACTTTAAACTTAACTGTTAACAATATGATAATACTTATTCAGAAAATTAGCTTAAAGCCTCTGAGTTGTTTGTATCTTAACAGATCTTATAATCGCATATTTGGGGTCTGGATATAGGAAATATACAATTAAAATCAATTTAATACACATGTTTCATATCAACTTACGTCGTTGTTGCTCCACGAACAACGCAATACGCGATAAAACGCTCCACCTGCAAATTGAAAACAAAATCTAAAACAATTCCCATTATGCAAATTATGAAAAACTAACCATCATTTCGAAGGCTCCGTAAACAGGAGAATTATCAAACGCCTTACGAACTTTCAGAAAGTATTTGTGTATCTCCACACTGAGATTATTCTTCCAATCGGGACACTCGTCGCGCGAGCTGCGACAGTTGATAATTAAGCTAAAAGTGCGAATGAGCATAAACATGTCCGCATGCCGTTCACTGTCCGCCAGCTTCTGCCAGTTGACCAATTTGGCCAATGCGAAGGCCTTGTGCGCCTGCAAATGTATAACCGCATTAATGGAAAAACTAAACACGGGTTGCCAAGCTTACATTGTTGCTCCCCAACTCGACTCGAACATTCGCATACTTCCCCATAATGGTTAACAGTAGGGCCACCGCTATGTCGTTGCCCAGCTTCGAGGATTTCACCAAGGCGGGTATGGCAGCGTGTATGTCCATCACCAGTTCCAAGCGCTCCTTTCCAACAGCATCGCCTACCAAGTTCTTATGCATACCCATGACAATGTAGTAGACCTGGGATCAAGGGGTACATGTGCATAGATCGGGGAAGAAAATAGAGGTTCAGGGGAAAACGCCTACCCCTTCTGTATCCAGGGACACCGGCAAATGGCTGACTATATCGATCAGCTTAAAGCGCTCCTTCATCAGCAGCGAGTTGTCCCTTTGGTAAGTCATCATCATAATGGACAGCGTGAATAGATCCAGAAGCGTCTCCAGATTAACTTGTACGCAGGAGTTTAGGCAGTTCACAAACTGATAGAGCAGCTATACAATATACAATTTAATAGCTATTACTCAAGTTATAATAACGTAGGTTTACCCGCTTGGCGTCTTTGGTTTCTTTGGCAAATGGAAACCACCAGCTGATGGACGATTTGGCCAGGAACGATTTGATGTCATCATGTGTGTACCCTATGCGCATCTCGTCCTCCTCCAGAACGGAGTTGTTTAGCGATGCCACGGATATATCCATTTAACTTAACTCTGCGTTCTTGCTGTAAACAAAAAATGCGCAAAAAAAAAACATTTCTAAAACTAAGAGTGACCAGATGACATATCGGAACATATCATACGGCGCGCTCTAAAATATCGATAAGCTGGGAAAACATCGATAATAAAATTGCTGTTTTTGCTCCACGTGCGGCGCGTATTTGTAGATTTTATTCTTTTATTACAATTATATCTGATTTTATATAAATAAAACATTTCAAAATGCCGCCTGTGAAGAAGCCCAAGCCCCAGAAGGTTGAGAAACAGGCCACGCCCATTAAAACGATACAGAAACCCAAGGAGGTGGTTTCCGGACAGGTGAGAGAACGAGCAGCAACGAAAACAACAGCTCAGGTTATCCGGATAACTGTAAAATGTAACTCCCTCCATTTTCAGCTTAAGAAAAAGGTGGCCAAGGCCAAGCCGCAAAAGGTAAAGGGTCCGGAGCGCGGCGTGATCATTGTGAAGCATCTGCCGCATGGATTCTTCGAGCAGCAACTGCGTCAGTACTTCCGACAGTTTGGCCGGGTGCTCCGCGTCCGGCTGGCCCGCTCCCTGCGCACCGGCAACAGCAAGGGTTATGCCTTCGTCGAGTTCGAGTATCCGGAAGTGGCCAAGGTGGCAGCCGACACCATGGACAACTACCTCATGTTCCAGAAAGTGGTCAAAGCCTCCTACATTCCCCCGGAAAAGCAGGAATTCAATTACTTCAGAACCTCCTTGAAGAAGGTGATAAATAAGGTGAGTTCTTCTTTAATTAGAGTCTTCAAGAACACAAAATAAACAAAATATATTTTTCCAGGCCGGCAAGGAGATCTACGTCTCGGAGGTGACCAAAGCCACCCAGCGCAGCGTGAAGAAGCAGAACAACTGGGATGAATCTGCCTGCCAGAAGCGCACGGTGACCAATCTCAACAAGATCAAGAAGCTGCAGGAGAAGTACAAGGATTTGGGCATTGATTTCTCGAACCTGCTCGTGCAGCCTGTCAAGAAGTCGAAGGATACGCCGAAGACAGAGGCAGCTGAGCCCTCCACCAGCAAGGCAGCCAAGTCCGACAAGAAACAGAAGGCGCCTAAGCTAGAGGACCTCCTGGGCACCACCATCGACGAGGATTCCGACGATGAGGACTACGAGGACGCCAGCGATGATGAGTCCGAGCAGGAGCAGGACGATGACAGCGACGAAGAAGAGGAGGAACTGCCTCTACCGCCCAAAAAGGCGCAAAAGAAGAACAAGCCCGCCGCCGAAAGCCTGGCGGATAAACTGAAGCGCAAGCCCGGTACTGGCGGCATCCAGAAGAAGAAACCCGCACCCGTCGTTGCCAAGGCTGCCAAAACTAGTACCAAGAATGTCGCCACGCAGAAGCTGCAGCTGGCCGCAGCCAAGAAGCTGGCCAAGCCCCTGCCCATAGGCAAGGCAAAAAAGTCCAAGAAGTAGCTTAAAATACCTTTACTATCTGTAGTTGTTAAGTAAACAAAAACATTTTGTAAGTTGAATTGTGTTAAAAATATGTCCTTGTACAAACTAGAACTGTGGCGTCTTGGCATCGATTCCCTGCTGCTCCTCCAGCTTGATGCGCTTGCACTTCATGCGGCGGTTCTGGAACCACACCTTCACCTGCCGCTCCGTCAGCTCCAGGGCCACCGCGATCTCGTAGCGCCTCAGTCTGGTCAGGTAGTTGGAGTAGCAGAACTCGGTCTCCAGCTCCTTGAGCTGCGACTTTGTGAAGGCGGTGCGTTCCTTGCGATTCGAGGAATTGGCTCTGGGCTTGCTGTGTGTTTGGTTGGATAGATCCTGGCAGGCTGCAGAGGCATCAATTTGTAGCCACGTATCAGCGGCTTCTCTGGACCAGTTAGCCTGTACTTTATCGTAGTCCATGTTGGCTCCACTCTGGTCGTATCCATAGTCCGTGCAGTCCGTGTATCCTTCAGCTGGGTTTAGCCACGATTTGGTAATATCCACGTAGTAGCAGGACTCGTAGTCTGCGTTGGCGTTGCTGCTATTCTTCATTCCGGCTCTCTTCGCTTCTATAGCTAAACTAATACTGAGATCTCGGAGCCGCGGGAGCCGCTTTTTAAGGAAGGCTGCCTTAAGCGATCGATCGCCGCAATCTGCTCTTTCACTTAGCTGCAAATGATGTGCTGCTGATATGATAATTGTGCTGTGCGCAACATCTGTACACACAGAAGACAGAGCCCGGGAATCGTCGCGTGCCCGAGACCCTCTGCTCAGTCAGAGTCCGAGCTACGAATATGAGCGGTTATGACACCCACAGATCGGCTTGTCACAACAAACCCGAATCCGATCCCCCGTCGTCCGGTCAGAAACGGAAGTGGATGCAGGACAGACGTCTATTTCCATGTGGCTGCGCATGAGTCAAGTGCTTTGTGCCCAGCAGCTATAAAATTTGAATAGGCAACCGTCGGCAGGTCGTAAAACGAGTCGGAGATATTTATCTGAAAGTCGCAATTGCACGCGCTCTTAAGATGATGCGCTGGATTACGCATGGATACGGAGCGTAGATCCCCGGATTTGTCCGATCCAAAGTGGAGTTTGATATCATAATTGGCACAGAAATGGGAGAATAAATAAATAAAAAAAAAGGAACTCGACAATCATATATACTCCTTTAAATATTAACCTTTTAAACACCATCAGCAAAGTTTAAAGTTTATTTTTAATCAAAATCGGTCGACTATGCTTTGTAGCTCTCCTTGTGGCGGTTCTGTTAAATTTTAAGCTGCAGGATATAACAACTTTGCCTTCTTTTAATTGAAATCAATTGCACATCCCTTGATATTATAGTCCTAAAATTTCAATCCTATGTCCTGGATGGCACGATTGCGTCAGGGCTCGATAGCGGACTCCCCCACTCGCGTTTCTGGTTAATAAGCGACTAAGCAATGTCTTAGTTTTGACAGCTACTTATCGATCTAATTACAAGTCTAAGCTCACACTTACATTTACATAATTTGTACAATTTGTATATAACTCATCCATTTTTGCTGAAACGCAATCGTCGAGGTCAAGCCGCTTGCACATGTGGATCTGGGTCCGAGTCCCCGGAGGTGTTCCTATTTCGCTCCACTGGACGAGCTGGAAAGCGTGCTGAATAATTATTCAATTATAATTGACTGATTTGTAATTCCTGGTATTTTAAGATTATAATACCTGGTTTCCTAACTTAACATAATTTATATTATTAACTAATTTATATTATTTTGTATTATTATTAAAGTAAATATGTGCATATGTATGTATGTATTCAATAACCCACTGGGGCTCTGCGTCCGAGTCTAAAATATTATAATATCAAATCTCATATCGCATATCTTTAGAGCCCCGGACCTTCCCACACTGATATTGTAAGATTAAAATATTATTCCCTAGAAGTACGCTTTACAATTTGTTTTGCTAATTTGTTTGTAACAGTACTTGTAACACAGTAACACAGTAAAAATAAAGTAACGCAGCTATAGTCATAGTCTTGAATTTGTTAAAGGTATTCAGATATAAAATATATACAGTAGAGAACAGAATTAGATATCAATCGGATGATAAACATTCGAGTAATTTGAAAATAGTCGCAACCTTCAATCTCCATCTCCTTCCCAGACGAGTCTCTCGAACTTGAAACTTTTTTTGTTTTTTTTTTTTATTTAATTCTGACTTATTTTTAGAAATTGTATCTAAAGTCAACCCGAAATCATTCAGAAGAGTCTTGAAGAGATACTCGTTTAAGGTATTTGAACTGGTTGTTCCACTAAATATTTATTTCCCTTTTAAGTACATGCACACTGCTTTGGGTGCCAGGTATAAATACGTAAATAGTATTCAAAGTATTTTTTATTTAGAATCGAATTCTGACTTGAGTAAGGCACTTGATATCTTGAATTACACCTTCTTCCGGTTGGGCACTACGTAAGCCCGGTAGTAGAATTTGCCGAACAGCACGGTAAAGGAAGCGGACAAAGCACCGATAACATAGCACACTATCCGGGGAGCCTTGCAGTCGGGTTGGGCCAACATTTGGGCGCAGTACAGCATCAGACACGCGAACTGGATCAGCTGGAATCCTGTAATGTACTTCTTCCACCAGAGACTCGCCTGCACGGCCGGGCTGATGGAGGACAGGAAGTAGTAGGTGTACATGAGCGTGTGCACCATCACGTTCAGGAGGCTCATCAGGAACGGAGCGCCCGCATGCCCGTAGAAGGTCGTGTAGAAGTATACGATGAGGACCATGGCACAGTGGTGGAAGACGTGCAGGAAGGATACCTGCCGATCCTTCTTGCGCAGCACAAAGATCACTGTCTCGACGAGGTCCACGAACTTATTGATGCAATAGGCATTGCTCAACAGACGCTCCGTATCCTTGAGCTCGTGGTCCAACGGCAGACTGATGATGCACCGCCATTTGTAGGGCCTCAGCACCAGCAGAACGTAAGAGCCCTGAGAAAATTAATGAAAGTTGGAGATGATGTCCTGCCACCTCCTCTTCATTCCATTTCATTCCAATACTCACGCCTACGACTAGAATGCCGTTGTACAGTATCTGCAGGATATTGTACGCCTTGATTATGCCACGCAAGTCGAAGGGCTTCCGGCCTGCCATGAGCCAGGGACCCACCTTCAGCACGAAGAGCAGATAGATCGTCAGGATAGCTGCGGTGGGCCAGGGACTGGCCAAAAAAGCCAGCTGCTCGGGATCTACCGGAGTAAGCATTGTCGTATCGTAGGATCCAGAATGGCTGAGGTTCCACTTGTGCGCCCGCTTTTTGACCCATTAAATAGAGTATTTTGGTTGGCGACGCATTTAATTATCTTTAATTATACAAACGCTACGAAATAGTTGCATTTATACATATATAGTAAATACTTTTTTACGATATCCGCAATATCGGCGTTCGCACTTTGAATACTACTCTGGACGAAAAATAATTAATTATGTATGTATATATATACATATGTATGTATGTATATTGAACAAGAAGGGAAACAAACTTCGCTAAGCCGAGGTTTTTTTACCCTGCAATTCGATCATTGAAAATCGATTCCTTCTCGTAAAAGTTAAAAAATTATGTCGATTATATAACATAAAGAACGAGCTATTTGAGTATATAAAACTAACGAAATTATATCGAATTTCCTAATATGTGATCGGGTCAATTCAGACTTAGAAACTGGCCATACATTAATTAATCACGTATTCAATGAATTTTGACCCACTCCTCATATAATGAATAATGATGAATGAATAATCATTAAAAAAAAAAACCCCACTCCAGAGATTACGTAATCATGAAAATTAAACAAATTTATTTTAAATACATTTTATTATAAAGGGAGTCCCTTTAAGGGACTAGGTGAATTGGGCGATTCCGTTAAATTGAAATTTAAAATTGTTCTTGTCGTAAAAATTTTAGCGTTGCCAGATTTTATCCTGATCGACAATTTTGACATGCCATGCTGTGGAGTATTGATAACCAAGTGGAGTATTGATAGCCAACGATGCCAGACATCGCGAAAAACAATGGATAAAACCGGATAATGCTAGCGTTCATTTTACTACCGTTTCAAAAAATGATTCATTTAAATTTTAAAACAATCATAGTACATTATTTTTTATTAATTTTATTATTATTCGTCTGTTTTTGGGTTTGATAATACTAACCTAGATAAGCTTTGGAACTGCAGCCATTGCCTACAAAGTAGTTTTTTCTTAAATAAATACGATAAAAACAAATCCCGATTTGAAAATGAAAATATATTTAGCCTGCTTCACATTAGGCCCAAGGGATGTTGAGGGGTGCTATAATTTTGACAATATAAAATAAGTTCTTTGTTCATATAATATTTATTTGTTAAGTAATATTCTTTTTCAATAGTTCATGAAGACTGTTCTCACACAAAGACTCTTAAAATATGACAAAATAATATTATATGGAACTAAAACAAAGTGTTTGTAGATGGTAATAAAGAGAAACAATAAATAAAAGTGTTATTTTAACAAAAAGTAAAAAATAGCTAAAAGGCTTACGTCGTAAATCGTTAGGTTTTTGGTAATTTACGTCCTTGTTCGCATAGTGTGACCAGCTGCCGCGGAGGATAAAATTCCCTGTTTGGCTAGTTTTTGCTAGCCAGATCAGGCTATAAAATAGCCAAATCACTTACGTCGTAAATCTTCACGGTTCACTTACGTCGTCAATCTTCACGTTTTTGTTCACTTACGGAGTTTGAATACGTCTGGTTCGGTAAGTGTGACCAGCTGCCGTAGAGTAGAAAATACGTCTGGTTCGATCAGTGTGACCAGCGGTTGTAGAGGAGAAAATACGCCTATTTCTGACCAATTTCAGGGGATTTTCGTTTTGTTCAGATTGTCAGTTCGTTTTGTTTGTCAGTTCGTTTTGTCGGTTTTCGCGGAATAAAAGCAATTAATCAGCGCGACTTGTGGCAAAATAGCTGGACGGCAATGTCGGCGGCGATAGCTGGCACCCACGGGCGTCCTAGAATGTGCGGTTGAGCCCCTTTCCCCGGCTCCGCGACCCGCGAACGGCGGCGAAAAGTGCCAGAAACGAAACCAATCGAAAAGCAGCGACAGCGATAGGTGGAAAAAATTAAACAAGTTTGCGTGGACGAAAAGAAGCGTGAAAAGAAAGCAAAATAAAGAGCAAGTGCAATAATGTTTTAACAAATTCAAAAAGGCGTCAATTTTAGGCTGTAACCCGTGAGTGCGTGTGTGCGTTGTGTGTGCCTGCGTGTGTTGTGAAGTGTGAGTGTGCGGCGGCGAGTGTCTGGGTGTAAATGAAGTGGAGTTGAGTTGCGTTGGCCAAGCCCAAAACGAGAATTAATTAAAAAAAGTGAAGCGCAACTGCGAAAAAAGAGACACACGCAAACGGACAGACGGACGCCGATCCCTGGAACAAGGAGCAGCAGGAGAGGCAGAAAGAAGGGACCCCAACATGACCGAGGAACTGAAGGTGGTGCTGCGCCGCAGCGAGCAGCATTCCGGCTTCGGGTTTTCGCTGCTCGGCACCACCGGACCGCCACATGTCATCTACGACATTGTCGAGAATTCGCCGGCAGCCGATTGCGGAGCGGTGAGTTGCCCAGTAGTCTCCTCCTACTCTCCTGCCTTTGTCCCGGCCTCCATCTCCGTCTCGGTGTGTCATTCCCGTCTGGGCCGGGTGGCGTCCCCACCCACTGACCCCCACCCAACCATGACTTCATCAACCACCGGCCACAGGCAGCAGCAGCAGCAACAGCTCCCTGCTGGCTTTACTTTTGGGACTGCAACATTTTCATTTACAGGCCAACCTCTACAAGTCGCAATTCCCCAAGGTACCTTCGGTTAACCCGACCAAAATGTCAAGGATATCCCTTGCTTGTTTTGAGAATATTTTGATAAATATTTTAGCCAGAAATTGCTCTAAAAATCATAAATGCAGTTGCTAAAAACTTCCTAATTACTTAATTTGCTTTCAGAAATATTCTTAACATAATAGGAGTCTTAAATTGTTCAAAAAATATCTCCAATTCATAGCAATGTCGTAAATAAGCCTCAAATTCTTGTTTTATTTGAAAATTTTCCCTTCACAAGATTCATTTTTCTTGCTCTTACCATACCTCGAATATTTGCTTGCATACCTTGAATATTTCCATAACAATCCAGTTCTTGGAAAATAAATATGGCAAACTCTGAGTATCCACTCAAAAATGAACACAAATAAACATTTTAAAACGCTTGAAACCAGAAGCAGACTTAATAAATATTATGTATTAACAAAGTCTGAAAAATAATTATATTATTATGCAAATAAGATATTCAAATTTTCCTAGGAAAGTTGTGTTACGTGATGCAGTACTGTAGTACAGTGGTTAGTAAAGCTGAAATTCTGGGAAAAAGACATTTGAGTAACAAAAAATATACAAATAAAGCTAATAGAAACCAGTCTTATAAAGAATTTATTATAAAACTATGAATTTCAAAGAATTTGTGGTGGTTTCAGACTAAGAACATCATTCAATTAAGCATCTATAAAATGTAATGTATTATTTTTATCCAACTCTGAAATTTTTAGAAAAGTTGATCCGTGCGCATTTAGAAGCAAAACCGCCCCTTCGTCATTGATAAGAATAATTTCCACTTTTCCAGCTTTTTTATGGTGATGACCATGGCTGTCGTCTGGTGGCGAACTTTCATGTATGTGAAAGCATTTCAATTGGCACAACCCGCAAAAAAAAGAAGAAAAAAAGAAAAGGCGAAAGAGCTATGCGAAATGAAACGAGAGTCCTCCTTTGACGTGTCATCATTGTTTGCCGTAGCCCGTGATGTCATCGTCGCTTTAATTGATGGCAGCAGTGGCTGTGTCGGGGGGCAAGGGAGTAGTGGGTGGGCAGAACACACAAAAGACACTCTGTATCAATTTCTGGCTTGTTTTGCTTTCATTTACTATTTACTGTCGTCGCATCATCGCTCAACTCAAATGTTTAGAGCAGAGTGCAAAAAACAAAAGAAAAACAAAAGGCAAGCGCAAATATTGAGAGCAAAAGTAAATGAAATGTCAATTTGTTTGCTATACAATTGTTTTTGCCCATGTAAAGATCAATTTAATGTCAATTCAATGGAATAGAGAGAAGTGATAGCCAGAGAAATTATATTTATATAAATAGGTTCTCTAAAAATCAGTAGATGTACATATTTGAGTCCAAGTTTCATTTCTCAGAAGAAAGATTCGATTTATACTTATTTTTATTTCAAGATAAGAAGTTACACGTAATTTTAATGGCAACTATGTTGCCAGAGAGATTGTATTATTTCCCTTGTAATTCTCAACTTTTATGTTGAAAAACCGATCTGAGCTGTGTACTAATGTACTAAATAATCATTATCGCAAGATCTGTAAGTAAATGATTGTGATTTTCATGGAAATTTTAAGACTAATATGCTTTTTGTTTTTTCTTTATTTAATAAATAGAATAGAGTCAACATTTTCGATATTTCTGTATGCAAGAATTAATTATCAGATGCTTATCCATTTATTTTTATCGAGCTAGGGAAGTTACACTGTAGCAGTCACATCCTCGCAGTATTTATACCCGGTACCCATAGGGTACAAAGGTATTATAAGTTAGTGCCAACCGAGAATGTATGTAACAGGCAGAAGGAGAAATCTCCGACCCTATTAAGTATATATATTCTTGGTCAGCGTCACCAGCCGAGTTGATTTAGCCATGTTCGTCTGTCCGTCTGTCTGTCCGTGTGAAACAACAGATCTCAGAGACTATAAGAACTAGAGTTACCAAATTTGGTGACATCATTGGAATTTGTTGCACGCAGATCAAGTTTGTTTTAAAATTTGGCCACGCCCACTTCCGCCCCTGAAAATCATAAAAACGTTATATTAGCTATATGCGTGATTTTCGGCTTAAAGTTAATATATACAATAAATTAATAAAATAGATACCGACGTTTCCTGAAAACTTCAATAAAATCGGATGATAAACATGGGAGATATTAGCAATAAGGTTTGAATTTTAACACACCGCCCTAAGGCACTGCTGTTGCAAGCTGTAGCCGACAGGTGGCGCATTCGAGCCTTGGCCGTGCGAGATAATGGCGCCAATGTATGAATGTACAATGTATGTATGTATGTACAATTTTAATTTGCCTTTTAGTGTGAAGCGCAAACGTTTAGGTACCGGGTATCTCACAGTCGAGCACAGTCGACTGTGGCTTTCTTACTTGTTTTATCTAATCTGCAGCGACGTTATTGTATCTCGCTTAAATAGTAAACATTTAATTGGAAACGCTCTTTTTTTTCGGTGGCTATTACGAAACGGGGGCTTCCAGGAAAACTCCAGCCAACGAACGGCGGATATTGGCTAAGAATGGTCCCTACGTGGGCCACATTTCAATTGCGATCAATGTGTGTGTGTTGGCGCAACTCTAACTCGAAATCCAAAGAAAAGTGCAGAAGAGAGGAAAACTTAACGAATCGACAAAATGCAAATGCAGCGCTATAAAAAGCAATGCGAAGACAACAATTTATAAATAAACTTAGCTCGCACACAGACTCACGCTCAGAGTCACTCAGAGTCGCAGGCATATAAGCACCGACAGACAGACTCACTTTATAATTATCGGACGTGGCAACAATAAACACGATTACACGAAACAACACCAGAATTCTGCTCCTCCAGGTTTTGGCTTTTAAATGTATGCGCACGACCACGAAAAAAACATTGGTCTCGTCTCGGGCAAACAAAACAAAAGCCGAAATGCGTGAAAGCAGAGTGCAAAAAACGCGTTGGGAATTTCGAATTTCGAATTGGTTAAATTATTAAGTAATTCCCCTCAACAAAACGGGAGACGAGAAAACAAAACACAAAAACATAAACCAGGTACAAGGCAGTCCGTCGATTGTCTTCAGGCAACGAACTGCATCTTGCAAGTGTGTGTGCCTGTATCCATAAAACACACACTCGCACACATTGCGCACACAGACGCAGCGGCACGCACTTTTTCAATTTCTTATCGCTTTCGCTTGCAACTTGTTGTTATTGCTGTTGTTGTTGCCCAGCTTGTTTTGTGGCTGTCGTCTTGTCTCGCCCGTCTTCTATCTGTCTATCTATCGCTTGTTGTGTTTTGTTTGGTTTTATTATGCATGGAATAGGGGGTTGGATGGGGTGGGGAGGTGTCGCTTGGCACTTTGGAAATCACTATTTTCCCCAAAAAAATGTCAAACTGCTTGATGAATGCAATTAAACGATTAAAACTTGATTTGTGGTTATATTTCTTCGAAACAGAAAGCTCTATTATTACAAGAAAAATGTAAATTGAGGCCATTATAATTGTTTTATCGGATTAGTAAATAGGAAAAGTGTACTTCGTTTTAGAAGTATAAATCTGCCACTTAATTTAAAGGCTTTGCTGTATAAATAAAATCTTATGTATGCTTATTAATGCTATTTTAAAGGTTTTTCGAATACATTTGCTTTAAATATTAATGAATCATCCACTCTCATTGCTAACACTTTAAAAAAGAGGTAAACACTAAAAGAATTGTCATTTTGTGTCTGAACCTCTTCATCTTGAAACTTAATGGGCATCGAACGCGTCGGAACTTGGGTGACAATTATTTGTACATTTTATATGCCGTCATTCTTGTTGCGGTACATTTTTATTTTTCAATGAATGCACAAGCAGACACACACTCGACTGGGTGTGTACGAACTGTATGTATGCATGTGCATTTATGTACATGTGTTTGTCCACGCTGTCATCGGTTGTCGCCTTCGCCTTCGCTTTTCCTTTTCCTCCTCAGTTTCTGTCTCTGTTCTTCTTTTTCAGTGGGCATCTCTCTGTCTTTGCACTGCAGTTGCTGCACTCTGTTTGTTGTTGCTTCCCCCAGCATTTGTTTCGCGTTTGTTTATTTTCCGACTTCTCCTTCACTTTACTTTACTTTACTTTACTTTGATATGAGAGATGATACTCACCGCCCGACGACAAAAGAGCCGTGCCTCTCGAGTGGCTGAGTGGCAAATTGTGCATTAATTGCACAAGAAATGCAATGTACTCACTCTTGATTGTATTCCCGTTGCTGAGAAGCACTATTAAAAATGAAAGGAAACACCATTTAATAAGGCTTTGTTTACCCTAGATGGGTTTATCCTAAGCACTTATTATTTTGCTTTCAAGGGATAATTGTCTTGGTCAACTTTTGGCCATTAAAAGCCACAAATGTTTTGAAGGGATATAAGATGATTGAGCTCTTTGGAAACCTCCAGGATATTCAAGGGTTAAGGTTCATGCCGAACACACATGATCAATTATCTCGTCGGCTTATGTTTTAGTATAGAGTATATTTCAGTCATTAATCATTTGGACAGCCAAGTAGTTGGCTCTTCTCTCTTAAATATATCTATATAGCTTTAAAACCAGCTGTTCGAGAAAGAATATAATATCCAGTTTTTTAGGGCGAACAAAAACGGAAATAACAAGTAAGAAAGCTACCGTCGACTGTGCTCGACTGTGAGATACCCGGTACCTAAACGTTTGCACTTCACACTAAAAGGCAATTTAAAATTGTACGTACATTGTAATAGTCTACTTCGATACTTCTTAAAATAAATCGCCTCTCGAATTAGCTCCTGACCTAAACAATATAATGTCATACTTAAATATGAATGATACATTTTAGAGGAACACATAAAAACCCGCTCGATCGGCGTCAAAAAATAAATTATGTCATTTCTTGCTATATTCTTCTGCAGTGGCGCCAAGGCTCGAATGCGCCACCTGTCGGCTACAGATTGCAACAGCAGTGCTTTAGGGCGGTGTGTTTAAATTCTAACCTTATTGCTAATATCTCCCATATTTACCATCCGATTTTACTTACATTTTCAGGAAACGTCCATTTTATTTTATTTATTTATTTTATCTATTAACTTTAACCCGAAAATAACGAGTATAGCTTAATAACGTTTTTTATGGTTTATGAGGGCGCAAGTGGGCGTGGCAAAATTTTAAAACAAACTTGATCTGCGTGCAACAGATTCCAATGTTGTCACCAAATTTGGTAACTCTAGCGCTTATAGTCTCTGAGATCTGTTGTTTCTCACGGACAGACAGACGGACAGGCGGACAGACGGACAGACGGACATTGCTAAATCGACTCGGCTGGTGACGCTGATCAAGATTATATATACTTTATAGGGTCGGAGATTTCTCCTTCTGCCTGTTACATACATTCTCGGTTGGCACTAACTTATAATACCCTTGTACCCTATGGATACCGGGTATAAAAACATAAAGAGAAATGGTCAGAAACTTTTTAAACATCACATAAATGAATGTATGAATGTGGTGTGTATGCCCCGCCAGACTTTTTCGCTGTTATTCTGGCCGCTCGCCGCCTCCTTTCTGAAACCGAAGCTCGGTGGAGCTTCTTTTGTTCTCAGTGGCGTTGTTGCAAAATCCTAACGCTATGCTTAATTACTCGTTAACTGGAAATGACAAACGACTTTTCGCCATTGCCGCTTTTGTTGTTAATGCCCCGGCCGGTTGCTGCCTCCGCCCGCTGCTAGTAACAAATTAATTGCCACCGACGAGTCGCACAGACAACAAAAACGATAGATATACCGCTAAAAACATAAAAGTAGAAGAAGCTCATAGCTATTTATTGATTTTACCCCTTTCGGAGAAGCTACGTTGAAGCAGAAGTACAACGCTCTCGTTTCCTCTGGCAAATTGACGGTAATGACAATTGACACGTTCAAGAAGTTCACAACAAGACCAGTGTAGTAAGTAGTATATAGAGATATATAGAAGGGTCGGGCAACTTCAAGCTCTGAAAAGCACGGCCCAGCAACAACAGCAATCACATTCACTCGATTACAATTGCGATAGAAGTAAATGTCAAGAGATGGGAATCCGCTTTAGCTTCTGCCTGCTACTTCATGCCCTTTCCAAGTGTCTCTTCAATGCGGATTCTTAAGCTTAAACAAGTAGGTATCAAGGAAGTATGTACCTGTAGGATACTCAACTTTGAACACTTCCCTTTTAAGCTAAAGATACTGTTTCTAATAAAATCGTTAAGACTTAAAATTATGTATAAGTCTCTTATATTTGCGGATATATAATATTTAACTTGATAACCATTAGGGAATATTCAGATAAGGCCGTGTATATAGCACCATTTTGGATTCCATGCCTGAAATATCTGGGGCCATTTCATATCAGTTCCGGGTTATCTTAAATTCATGTGGAGTTCCAACTGACCTAGCCTTGAAAAGATTTTTTAAAACCATTCAAAAGGCAGCCGTTGTAGATTATTCAAAGGATATTTACTTAAAAACTCTGCGTGATGGTGATAGAATTTATAGTAAACAGCCTGAATAGCAATACAAATGTGAGTTATCATTAAGATTTAGGTCAAATTAAAAAGTACTCAAGAGCGACTTTTGGCCTCTGTGTTTTTAAAGCTGTTTCTGTATTCTTGATACCTCTATATATAAACGTGTAAATAACACCTAAAATAACACACCCTACTAAAAGAGTATTCAAACTTTATGCTTGCCTAGTTCACTCGAAGTCAAAAGTGCAAAAAAAGTGCAAAAAAAGTAGAGTAAACTCGCTTTAATTGAATTACAAAAGTAGGAAAATTGCGCACGCGTTTATTAAGTTGGTTTTCTTGCTGTTTTTTGCTTTCTGCTTGATGGCAGCAGGCCGGGCCCAGCCCAGTTCCATTCGACCCGGCTTTTTCTCGAGGTTGAGCCAGGGTTTTGGGGGTGGTGCTGCTTCAGCTCTCAGCTCAGCTCAGCTCAGCTGGACGGGAATAAGACGGAGGCCGAGGTGTACTCTTTGTGCGCTCCACCGCTGCGGTTCGTTGCACGCCACGGCACAGCGAGCACTGCCTGGCGGTGGCAAGTAGCAAAAGCAGCAGCAGCAGCAGCAGCAGCAGCAACACCGTCAGCACCAGCAGTAGCAGGCACTACAACAATCAGAGAAATAATAAGAACAATAAGTGCATAAGCCACTCAAGCTAGCCTACCCTCCAGTGCTGCCAGCCATAAATTATAAATTATGTATATTTTAGGTAAATAAACTCGGAGATATAGCTACTAAACTATTTAGGATAATTCAAAAGCTAAATGACCAGGGCGTTCCTCATAGAATTGCTAAGTTTAAGGCGATTCTTTGTCTGAAATCCCGTTATTAACACTATTTAATAATTCAGACTGCTGAAAAGTGTCTGATTTTGGCTATAAAATAGCCAACTGAATGTACTCTCTGCCGCTGACTCAGATTCAGACTCAGGCATGCAAAAAGTGTTGTAGAAAGCTTAGCGGCGAGCGGTGGCAGTAAACTTTGCGCTAAATCTCGAGCATTTATATTTGGCGTTGTTTGTGCTCGCCGGCTCGCTCTCGCTCCCTTGCGTGTGCGTCCAAGCATTGCGAAAGATGCAACAACTGCAATAGAAGCAACAACAGTTGCAGGCCGGCGTAATGCATCCGACAGTGCTGCCACTTGGCGGCTGTCTGCCTGCAAATTGAGTGGCAGCACTTCTCGTCCTCAGCCTCTTCCTCGTGCTCGTCCTCATCTTCATCTTCATCTTCATCCTCATCTCAGCTAACCTCGCCCCGTATTGTTTCCTTCCCTTGCTTTGTTTCGAATGCTCAATTAGCCGGCTTGTTTTGCCCTCTCCTCTCCACCGGTTACCAGCACATTGTGTTAGGAATTTTGTGCTCCCTTCTCTCTGGGCATTGCTATTGCTGGCCCACATTTGGCATTTTTGCAGCAACTGCAGCGAATACAACCAAGGCGAAATGCAAATCAATAACAAAAATAAACCTTACCTATATAGCCACACTGTTTAAAATAAAGACCAAAAAACAAGCGAGACTATAGATACACAGGCAAACCCAACAAGTATTTGGATACATTTCACAGGGAAATCAAGCAAAATAAGAAGAATTTTTTTTTTTTTTTTTTTTTTTTTTTTTTTTTTTAAATAAATTTGTTGGGGCTCAATAGCATTAGGAGAAGATATATTATCTATATTGCTGTCTACCTATGAGAAATAAATGATATTTAATATGGTATATGGTGTTTTTTATGTTAATTACTATTCGAGATTTGTGGTTTGACAAGCGGAAGTTTTAGTCCAAATAATTAGGGTTTAAGTATAAAACCTAAATTATTACTGAATAAATAATAATTACTTAGGAAAACCTTTTCTGGAAGCTGAAAATCGAAAATTCCAGAGGAAGCTCTCTGTTATATCGATTTCTACTATAGAATAGTGTCTGAATTTTTTACTCTGTGCATTTCCCAAAGCCCCAGGGCGCACACACACAAATGGAAGCGAAAAGTTTTTGTTTGAAAAACATTTGTTTTTGTTGCTGGTGTGGCTCTACTTTTCGTTCTTGTTGCAAAGTCATTTTTACGCGTTTTAAACAAATGCAAATCCCGCACGAGCGCCTCACTCACACTCACACTCACACAAATGGTGTAAATTCCACGGCACCATCGTCCCGGCTATTTCCATTTTCCGGCGGAGTGAGAGCCGTAGAAAGTGCACACATTTATCGGATATTTACATTGCAGAAAACATAAAGTTATGGGGCGTAAAGCAGCCCGATGAATCATTGATTTGCTGCTTTCAATAAAATAAACTGTGACGCAATCGACACTCAGCCTTGAAACTTGAGACGAAGCAAGTGTGAAATTTAATTGAAAAATAAAAAAAAAGGCAGACAAAATATACAATTATTAATAACAGAGAGGTATTTAATACATATGAATCAGAAGATAGGAAAGCTAAAACAAAATTAATATAACAAGTTGATAAAACTCAGAGCACGCTGCCAGCCAGTTAAGAGGAACCAACGAGTATATTAACACACATTTTCGGACTTTCGCTGTGCAAAATATAGGACAAAACATCTCAGAAATACATTAAAAGCTGCTTAATTAGCCAGTTGGAAATTGAGCAAGCAAACCTGACCCAGAATCCAGGGGGAACGAAAGAGAGACAGCTCTTCAAAGTAGGTTCAGAAGGCTATTCCACTATGTCTCCGACCCACTTGAGTGGTTCTCCCTCCCAGGCCGGGTGACAGGGTGTGAATCACTCAATCACCCGAGCTGGTAGTGCCTTGCGAGTTCACACAATATTAACATAATGGGCCGCCGGAACACCTCGCATCACCGGAATTATTTAGCTAAGCGGCGCGGCGATAACATCGCTCGCCCGCCATTCAGGCCGTTCAGAGACTTCCGATTCCCGCGATTACACAACACCCACCGGAGCATGGTAATGAAATAAACCAATTCATGCTAATTTGTATTGCTCCCCCCTTTTATTTGGTGCAAATATGAAAGGAAATCCACAATGAATGGCTATGGCTATGGCTGCCGCAAGGTCGTCGAAATAAATAAAGCAGAGCGACAAAGCGTGGTATTGGCCACCGCTGCTGTGGTGTGCTCTTATTTATTTGATCTGTGCTTGTCCCAGGGTCTGTGTTTATTTATTAATCAAACACGAGATAAGAGAGAGAGAGATGTCTCTGCAGTGAGCAAGAATAACTCATCACTTGCTAACTGGTGTTTGCTGGAATAAACAAGAACCTATTGTACGTTAAGGAATAAGAATTGATTAGTAAAAGATTAAGTTATATTTGGCATATTTATGTTGGATTTCTGTGTGTGCACCCACTCTCAACTTTCAACTTTCAACTCTTCAATTGTATTCATTTAATAGACGGTCTGATTGATGTCCAATGTAAATCCACGCTGAAAGAACTGGTAAACAAAGCGGGTGAAAGCGAAACCGTGTAGAATGCAAATAGCCAAAGAAGTGGCAAAATCATTAGTCCAATAACAGGCTTTGGAGTGAGCCACAAGTCCCAGTCCCAGGTGTCTGTCTCAGTCCGCACCCCTACGTTACGGCTAGCCCCTTCAGCCACTTGTCAGTCCACGACTACGACCCTCAACATTTCCAGTGTTGTGTGCGTCAATAGCGACGCCCACGTGGAGGCTTCTATCTGCCTGCCAGCCAGCCTGCCTGCCTGCCTGCCTGCCCCAACATTGATTTTCTGAGCTCTACGCCGCTCCAGCGAAAAGGAGGTTAGTGGGCTTTCCTATTACTGCAACGTCTGTCAACGACTCTGCGGCAATAGGCTATCCACATCCAAATAAAACCTTCTCTGTACGACGTATAACGGTGAAGGTAGTGCCCGGAACGGAACCGTACTTGACTAGGTCGTCGTCGTCGCCACTAACACAATCAATCAGTCGCCTTGTTTGCCGCCCACTCGCCTGTGCGGTGCGGTTGTTGCTATTGTTAATTGATATTGGTTTAGTTCGTGTCAATAAAGCGTCATTGAACACAAAATCAAAACATACACAAGCAAACTCGATTATAAATGCACGAAGGAGAGGGGGAGACCCCCGAAAATAAAACCAAACAAAACCATTGTTCACTTGGCATTAATTGCGGCTTCAAGTACTCGATAATTGAAAGCCGAATTGTGAGGTGAATGCTAAGTAGTATGCATATCTAGTGGACACATCTAGGTAGTGTAGTTCTCGCATTATCAGTCTTTAATTAATATTATGTGCCATTGGGAAATGCCGATAAGATGTTCTTGAAAGACTGAAGATAATTGTTCTGGAGCAAACACGAGATTCCATTGGCATTCCCATTCCCTTGACAGTTCTGTGAACCCTGTTTCAAGAGCTGAAAGGTGTTTCTTAACCATAATAAATAATATTTGTAAGGACTAAGCTGGCTTACGTATATTTTTTCAAAGAATTAACCTTTTGAATAGTAAAAACTAACTAAATAAAAGCTAAGTAAACTCCAGCAAAGCAACAAAGTCCGCAAAATGTAGAAGCCTGTTATTTTAGTCAACTTTAAGCCAGGAAATCTAATTTTGTAGCCCTCAAAACACATAGATTGCTTGTTATTCCCTTTTGTAAGGGCGGCTTATCCACTTGTGCCTAGTCTCTCCAACACTCTCCCAGTAGTTGACTTTGTTATTTTCTGGAATAGGGGCATGCCGATGACATTGCAGATAGCAGAGACGAGTGGCTGCCAACTGAATGCAGGGAGGCTCTGCCCGATAGTCATTGGATGTGTCGTTGGATGTGAAAACAAATCAATTCAGACCAATTTCAATTTGAGCAGCCAACGATATTGCACCGGAGAACCGAGAGGAAGGGGCGGAAGAGGGTCACCAGGAGAGTCGGGTTGAGGGAGTATGCAACGAGCGGCAGCCGAGTGTAACTGATTGATTTAACTCTTAACTGTGCAGCCTGCTGGTTGCTGCTTGCTGGTTGCTGGTTGCTGGTTGCTGGTTGCTCGACTAGCTTGACTGCCGCACGGCTTAACAACTTTGGCCCCGGGGGTCCCCAGTATCTCAATTCCCGTATACAGTCGAACTAGCCTGAGACGAATTTCCCCTAACTCGAGCTTAATTGGAAAGCAATCGTGTTTAACGACCACAACACGTTCTTCCTTGTATCTCAAGTACAAGTACTTTAGTTTGATAGATCCTTGAAGGCAATAAGTTTCAAAAAATTATGCAGGTCTCTTGAAATATTATCTTTTGGAGTGACTTTTGATATTATTAAGAAAATGATTAATTAAATTAAAGCAAAAGAAAGTGTTTAAAAAAGGAAGTTACATCTCTATTTGCCCAAGATGTCTATTAATTAATATATATTTAAATTATTCACTATTTCCTGTAAGCGAATGCTCCACTGTAGGCGTATCTCTTAGCTATCGTTCACTGCTCCCCTTCGGAGCGTGAAAGTGAAATGCAAAAGCAATTTTTCGCATGCGTGTGTGCACCTGCTACTCCCAGCTCCCCGCGGTTGTGTGTGGTTGTGTGTAGGCAAAGTGCCTAATCGAATCCCAGAGAGCTTCCTCCTCGCCGTAAGCCATTAATCGCGGCTTGTTATCAAAGGCGGCGAACATGTTTCCAACGTCTGGCTGGCCGTCATGGTGCTCCTTTGTCGTGTTGGCTTCATGCAGATGCTGCTGCTGCTGCCACAGGGGAAAACATCAAATATGCATTACGGACTTTCTTTTCGCCTAGAAATTGCAGTTCCCACACCCCCTTGGGTTATGTATTTCCAGGAAGGCAACCATTTTTGGTGGCACAATTAATTTAAGCGCAGTTTTTAATTGAATTGCAACAGCCCCCGGGAGGAGCAACAGCAGCGGCAACATATATTGCAGTTGCCAAGAGGGAGCCAGAGCTCAGTTCTCAGTTCTCACATCTCGGCTGCAAAGTTCTCTCTCTCCCAGCCCCATTTCTGGCTCTCTCTTTGTGCAGACTGCCTTCGTGCAGCAGGGTATAACCGCGCACTGTGAGAGCATGAATTAGTGCGACTTTTGGTTTTAATTGTCAGCCGCAATCCGCGTCAAGAGTCTCGCAAGGAGGAGCACACAACTTCCTGCAACGCACAGCCAGTGCCTCCTCTTCTCCTTCTCCGCCTCCAGCGGGGCGGCATAGCATAAATAATAAAAGCTGAGTCGGGGAAGCCTGTCAAACTAATTATGCAATAAAAAGTATATAAACGTAATTTGCTCTGTTCCGTGTGCATTTTGCATGAAGCCCGAAACAAGAATGACTGGCGCGTGTCGCGTTTTTTCGGTCGGGATACCCGGGACTAATAATGCCTAGCATATTTATTGAATAATCTATGAGAGCCTCCGCTGTCGCTAGCCGGAGGTGAAGGCTCCGCGTACCACTCGTACCAGCCCCGTCAGCTCGTCCGTTGTACGTCAGCAAGTAAATAAGGCGCCAATGTCGTCCCACGTTGTGATTTCATGCTCTTCTCCGCCGCCGCTTGCTCTGCCCTGCCCTGACGCTTTTCCACGCGTTGCGAAGGCCCATCGAGAAGAAAATTAAAAATAGTTTACAAGTGCCGACAGCCGGGGTTTCGGCTAACATGCGAATAATAATAACAACAATAGCAGGCGCGGTTCGAAGGAAAATCAATAGGCTTTTCTCGTCAATAGAATAGACCCTCCCAGCCATCCCAAACCAAAGTACCCTTTTCCCTCTTTGCCTTCGCCCGTGATTAGCCCACTCAATCTTATGGCTACTCTTGGATCTTTGCAGGTTGAGGCCGGGGATGTCATCCTCAAAGTCAACGGCACGGATGTCCATCGCTATACAACGAAGGAAGGTGAGTGCCATTCGAGTGTGCAGATTAAGCAGAGAAAACTGTAAATACTCAGCTAAAAACACACTTTTTTTAACACAGTTCTCAAATGCCTGCGCCTGTCGGAACAGCTGGTGACCTTGGAGCTGAAGCGAGGTAGGTGGAAATGCGTTTGCCAACTCGAGGATGCAAACCTGTTCTGAAGCAATCCCAACAGAACCGAACCAAACCGAATCGAACTGAAATAAACTGAATCCATGATGGATTCAGCGAATACCTGTCTTTATTTAAATGTTTGAGGAGTTTTTACAAACGGAAATTTCACTTAAACTTAATATAATACATTTTAAATCAATAATTCTTTAATCTTCGAAAGAATTCACTTCGGAAAGATTTATTTTGTAAATAATTAGATTAGTAAGCAGTCTTCCTAAAAGCACATTTTCATTGTACTTAAAAACTTAAAAGCCTAGAATCGTAGCCCATTCCGATCAGCTTGCATCCCTTTAATAAACCCGACTAATATCTTACTCCCCACAGATCCCAAGCTCAAGGCCCGGATCAAAGAGCAGCTGGCCAACACCCAGAGTCCGCACTATGTGGACATTGAGTCGCCCAACATCTACGACTACCACAGCAGCAGCAGCCCCCACTCCTCGCCCAACCATCGTCCCGCTGCCGGCGGCGGCGTCAAGGGGGCGGCCACCACGCCCACGTCCACGCAGAGCGGCCTGCGCTACAAGTCGCCCACGCACTTGCCCTCGCTGCGCCAGAACTCGTCGCCACTGCTGGCGAGTGGTGGATCCACCACCACCACCACGACCACCGCCTCGCACACGCTCACCCACAGCCGCAACTCCTCGGCCAGCTCCACCAAGATCAAGTTGGTGGAGACGAGCATCACCACCTCGACGATCAGCAGCAGCAGCACGGGTATAGTTGGACCGGCATCGCCCACCGGAGGAGGAGGAGGAGAGGCCACCTCGCCCACCTTCCGCCCCTCACGCATTCCACAGGCGCTCAAGTGCCCCGCTCCCAAGCCCGTGCCCCTGCTGCATTCGCCACAGAACAAGCGGCCACGCCCCTCCCAGATCCCCACGAAGGCAGCCAACGGGAACGGAAACGGCAACGGGATCGGGCAGCTGCCGCCGCAGTCGCTGCAGCACTCGAACAGCTACAGTGGCAGTCCGGTCACCCGGCAGCGATTCTCCGCGGACAGGGAGCAGGAACGGGAACGGGAACCGGAACCCAACTCGGCGCCACCGCAGCCGGCGAAGGCGCCACGCTTTGAGGCTTACATGATGACCGGTGACCTGATCCTCAACCTGTCCCGGACACCGCAGACCAGCAATCTCCTGCCCGCCCAGGCCAAGAAGGTGGACAGTCTCCGGGACTCGCCCAGTCGTCTGGTTAACCCGCGGATCAACGGCGCCCTTGCACCGCGTGCATCCGGCGAGTCCTCGCCCACGTCCTCCTCGTCGGTGGACTCGCCCACCAACACCAGCTCGGATTCGGTGAAGCGCGAGGCCAAGATGTTGCGGAAGCAGCAGCAGAAGCAGCAGCAGCCGGAGCCGCACCAGCAGCAACAGCAGCGGGACAGCATCAACAACAGCTACAACCGCAAGGACTCGCTGACCAACGACACGCTGCTGATGTGCGAGGAGCTGGAGCAGGACGACGTGGCTGTTGAGTACGGCCAGGACGAGGACAACCGGCAGCAGAGGCAGCGCCAGCAGCAGCAGCAGCAGCAGCAGCGATATCGCCAGCACCAGCAACAGCAACGCTACGAGTACTACCAAAACGAGGACGAGCTGGGCGAGCAGGAGGAGGTGGAGGAGCGCGAGGAGGACCAGACGCACTACGACATCACCAACATTGAAACCTATCAGAGCGGACTGGGGCGCGGTGATGAGGACGACAGTGATCGCCAGTGTTTGGTGGACGATGACGACGATGATGATGCTTACGACGATGAGGAGAACGATGCCGGCGACGAGGACTACTCGACCAACTCCCTGGGCTCCGGTTCGGCCAAGCAGAGATTACGGGCCCTCAAGCAGCGAACGGCCACCCGCCAGCAGCAGCGGAACCGAGATGCCGTCGACTGTGCCGGACGCTCTGGCTCCGGATCCTCCTCGACGACGGTCAAGAGCGAGGCGGGCGGCCTGGGCCTGGACGAGACCTCCTTCTCAGTGCCAACATCCCCCATCTCGCTGTCAACGCCGCTGATCGACAAGGAGACGGCCAACTCGGTGCCCACCAGTCCGGAGCCCAGTTCCCTGGCCGGGCAGGAGTCGGGCAGTGGCCCGGGCGCCGGTGCCGGTGCCGGTGCGGTGGTGGTGCGCCGGCACAACGGGCATGTGGTGCGGAAGTGTGATGCCGCCGGTTTCCGCACCAGCAAGTCCGAGGACCACCTCCAGCAGATCCAGCGCGAAGGCATTGCCGCCGTGATACCCATTGACATTGATGAGGATGTGAATAGTTCGCTGAACACGCTGCTGGACACGCGCCAGGACTCCGAGGACTCGCAGGTGAGGCTTTGTTGTGGTGTCGAAGCTTTCCCCCTTTGCAGGTTAGATCGCCACGATGGATAGCTAGACAGCGTCGAATTTCCCGCCAGATCTCCCCCAGAACACACCCCCCCGCCCGAAAACACCAAGACTCGTAGCTAATGAGTTTCCCCGCTCCCTTTGTGTACTGTAGAGTTTCGGTTTTCGTTAACTGTTGGTTACTACCGTAGTCTGTTGTTCCCTATGTGTTTTGTGTGTGTTAGACATTGCCTTGTTCTATAAGCCATGTCATCCATATCCATCTATATCATCCCCTCATCCTTAGACCTAGATCTAGATCTAGACGTTTTTCTTGTTCACTTGTTACTTTCAACTTTTGCCACTTAATTACTTATACTTATACTTATACTTACTACTAAACTACTCTCTGTCTATCTTACTCTCTGGTTTCGTATTTCTTTCTTCTTTTCGTTTTCTCCGTTCTACGTTCTCTGTTCTACGTTCTACGTTCTCCGTTCTCCGTTCTCCATTCTCTTGTTTCCCACTCTTGGCCACTCTTCTCGAATCGATTTGATATGCGCAATTTATTGTCCCCGTGAGCTTTCTAGTCGATGGCCACTGTAATTGTAAACAACTGCTCCTCCTCGCCATCGTCGTCGTCACTGGCCTCCAACAACAACGAGAGTGAGCGGAACAACAACTGCAGCAGCAACAGCAAAGGCAGCAGCAGCAAGGCCGGCGACAACAACAACTGCGGCAGCGGCGACAGCGGCGAATCCCCCAAGAACGCGCCAAGAACGATGAACTGCAGCAGCAAATTAAACTATATCCTATGCAAAAAGGTTGCCATTCGCATAGTTGGCATGCTCTGATTAATGTGACTTTTTCGTTTCGATTCCGTTCCGATTTTTGCCAATTTTGATTTGTGCCTGCGCTTGGAAAGAGTTTTGTATGTAGAAGAGAGCCAAAAACTAACGCTTGTCGAACTTACACCACTCTACACACACACACACACACTCGAACAACACACCAAGAACAACAACAGACACCGCCACCGAAAGCTTCCGGCACTCGGGAAAATTTGTTAGGAGTCCTCCCTGCCTCGGGCCAATGGAAATTCGAGATCTGACATAGAAACCATAGAGCATATAATATATCTAAAGAAAACTGAATAATCTTGTTATTTATTTCTTACTAATCCCTGGTTTGTTGCCCTTGCTAGGCCTCGGATCGCGATCGGATCGTGTGGACCTATAATGCGCCACTGCAGCCGCACCAATTGGCGGCCCTACAGCGACAGCAGCAGGTGCAGGAGCAGCAGTTCCAGCAGCACCAGCAGCAGCTCCAGCAACAGCACCAGCAGCATCTCCAACAGCAGCAGCAACTGCAGCAACTGCAGCAACAGCAGCAACAGCAGCAGCAGGCATTCTACGGTCAGCAATCGCATTCAAATTCACATTCAAGTTCCATTAGTTCGTCGCCCCAGCACTCGGCTGTGGGCAGTCCGGCCTCGCCCACGTCGGTCTCGTCGTCGGTGATGTCCTCGTCGGGCTCGAAGGGCGCCCTGGGCCTGGGTAGCAGCAGCAATGGTCCTTCTTGTGCCGCGCAGCAACAGCAGCAGCGGGAGCAGGGCGGCCAGGCCGCGCAGCCGCCCAGCGGGATACCCGGTCTGCTCAGCTGCCCAGGTGGCGGAGGTGCCAACGGTGGCAATGGTGGTGGTCTTACTAGCGGTGGTGGCGGCGGCAACAACGATCAGAGCGTCTCAGAGGCCATTTCGAATATATCTAGTCCCGACTACCAAGACGACGATAACTTATTGAGTTCTCGCGATATTCTAGGCGGCATGGTACTTAGCGATCCCAGTGACTCGGACTCCACCATTCTCGTTTCGGACGCGGCCGCCCTGCAGCGCCAGCAGCTCAAGCAGCAGCTGCGTGCCCAGCAGCAGCAGCAGCGCGAGAGGGAGCGGGAGAGGGATCGCGACCGGGAGCAGTCCGAGCACAAGGTGGTCATCCAAGTGCGCGGCCTGGACAGCAGCTGTAGCGGCGGCGGCGGCAACAACGGTCGCTCCGAGGAGGATGTGGTCACGCTGACGGACGAACCGCTGGCTGGCACGACGGCCATTGGTCTGAGGGATGGCTCCCCGCCAGTCTCCGACGATGGCAGCGATGTGGAGTCCCTCCACTCGTACCACTACTCGCCCAAGGCCGTCGACATGCCCTCGGCCATACGTTTGGCCAAAAGACTGCACTCCCTTGACGGTTTCAAGAAGAGCGACGTGTCGCGACACCTCAGCAAAAAGTGGGTACACCTCAGTCCATAATAATCCTTTCCAAACCAAACTTCTACTTTCATTTCCTCAGCAACGACTTCAGCCGGGCGGTGGCCGATGAGTATCTGAAGTACTTTAGCTTTGAGAAAAAGTCCCTGGACCAAGCGCTGCGCGAGTTCCTGCAACAATTCTCGCTGAGCGGCGAGACCCAGGAACGGGAACGGGTGCTGGTGCACTTCTCGAAGCGCTTCCTCGACTGCAATCCGGGCACCTTCAACTCGCAGGACGCCGTGCACACGCTAACCTGTGCCATAATGCTGCTGAACACGGATCTGCACGGCGCCAACATCAATCGCAAGATGAGCTGTGCGGAGTTTGTCGACAACCTGGCCGATCTCAACGATGGCGAGAACTTTCCCAAGGATGTGCTCAAGTTTCTATATCAGGCCATCAAAACCAAGCCGCTGGAATGGGCGCTGTGAGTGGGAAATGGGAAATGGAGGGATTTATCCTAAAGGTTTTAATTACGATGATTTGCTCCTTTCAGAGATGAAGAGGCGGGTGATCTGCAGCAACAGCAGAGAGCCAACAACAGTGCTCTGGGCAATGTGGGACAGAATCCCTTCCTGGATCCCCCAGAACTGGCCACAGCGGTGGAGTACAAGAAGGGCTATGTGATGCGTAAATGCTGCTACGACAGCAGCTCCAAAAAGAGTGAGTCATATTCTACATTCTAAGCCTTTGGTTTGGGGATTATTCCCTTTCTTTTCCCTCAGCTCCCTTTGGCAAGCGCTCCTGGAAGATGTTCTACTGCACGCTGCGTGATCTAGTGCTGTATCTGCACAAGGATGAGCACGGTTTTCGCAAGAGTCAAGTGAGTCGGAGGTAGGGGATGATCTAGACTCTATTTAATATGCTTAACCCCCACAGATGTCCGACAATCTGCACAATGCAATACGCATACATCACGCACTGGCCACCAAGGCCAACGACTATACCAAGAAGCAACATGTGTTCCGTCTGCAGACGGCCGACCAGGCCGAGTATCTGTTCCAGACCAGCGATTCCAAGGAGCTCCAGTCGTGGGTGGAGACGATCAATTATGTGTGTGCCGCCATATCGGCGCCACCACTCGAGGGCGGCGTGGGCAGCCAAAAGCGGTTCCAGCGCCCGCTGCTGCCCAGCAAACAGTCCAAACTGCTGCTGGTGGGTACTTTAGATTCAGATTTCTTACTCATGCCGCTAACCAATTCGTGTTGCAGAAGGAGCAGCTGGAGTCGCATGAGCTGCAGCTGGCCCAGCTGGAGCAGGAGCTTAACGAGCACAAGAAGGGCCCGATTCCCAGCAAGGGACTGCCGCTGCAGAACTACAAGGAGAAGGAGAGCTACTTGCAGTACGAGGTCTGACCCAATTCTTGGAGTTTCCCACTGCAAACGATATAACCTTATGTATCCTTTAGATCCGTCGCTACCGCACCTATGTGAGCATACTGAGCGCCAAGCTGCTGGCGGACCAGCAACAGCTGGAGCTGCAGGCCCAACAGCCAACACTGGCGGCGGCGGCGCACGACGAAGAGGCCGACACATTCCCAGTGGGCGCCTGCCCGCCCTCCATGCCGCAAAGTATTAACCTGCAGCAGCCGAAGGACCAGTCGCAGCAGCAGCAGCAGCAGGCACCGCCCACGAACAGGTACAGTCAGCAGCAACGCCCTAGCGGCAGCAGCAGCAGCTCCTCCTCGTCCTCCGGCAATGTGCAGCAGGACATTGGCTGACGTGTAATGGGAGTTTTCTCAGCTTGTGTGGTTTAAGCGATCTCTCCGATCGGTTCCTATCCTTTCTTTCCGTTGCGTTGCCTGTTTTTCCTTTGCTTTCGTTGTTAATTTTTTGTGTTGTGTGTGCTTTCCGAGTCTCCCCCTTAATCTTGTGTTGTTCGTCCCACAGTGCTCCCCGGATCTCGGTGTCGACCAATGTGGGTTGGCTCAGGCTGTTCCGGGACTCGGTTTCCTGCTGTGTTTTGTTGTGTTGCTGGCATTACTGTGCTGTTACCACTATTATTATCTAATCTCTCTCTCTGTGTAAATACATATATTTCGTGTGCGTTGTTGTTTATACTTTTCGTTTTGCATTTTCCGACGAACAAGCCTTATTTTGCATAGTTTTAACTGCGATAACTACGTATAACAAACAATAACTGAAATCCAGACTAGAGGGTTGCGAGGAGAGGCCAGATCCCTAATGTAATTAGTTCTTATGTGAATACAATGGTTTTATTTTGGAAGCAACCAACCACAACCACACAAAACATGCTGTGAAAACTCAATGAACAATTCGTTAATGATAAATATTAATTAGGAACTTAGAAGGCATTCGATTCGAGGAATAGAACTGTAGAACTATAAACGAAACTGTTTTTTGTAGCACTTGTAGCTGACCGAAGTTTTGGCGTTACAAACCGAATAATTATATATATTTATATTTATGATTGAACGAAGAAATATGTAGAAAAACACGAAATGTGGTTCATTATCAGTAGCAGGCGTTAAGCGTTTAAACCTAAGCTAAAAGCATTCGATATATAAATATACAAGCCACATTCTCACCAACCAACCAACCAGTTACCAGTTAGCATATAAACGATTTTTACAAATCCGCACACACGCCCAGAACACCACCCAACACACCCGATCACGATCACCAACATTAACTGAAGGTTAGAGGCACTCACACACCATTTACCACAAAGGAACTCATGCTAACCCGGCGACCGACCCTAGGTGGACCCCAATGCCAGTTGCTGTTACTCGTTACCCCGTTCAGTTGCGTTCAAAAACTCACGTTCACGTTCACGTTCACGTTCACGTTCTAGTTCAAAAGCAAAACCCAAATGGAAGAATTCTTCATTCAATCTTACAGATGGCTCGATGTCTTCTGCTGCTGCTGCAGCAGCCCCCTCTGGCGGCGCTTGCTCTATTCGAAAAGCCATTAGCCAAGTTAGTCTCTAGCCACAACAGCAAACAGCAAACAGTCACAGCACAAGAAGCACACGCCGGAGGCTAGCGATCGCCGCAAGAGAGGTGGCTCCTGGTTCCCCCTGTAAATGCCCCCCGACCCGATCCGTAGCCGTACCTGTGTCTTGAATGTGAGCAGGCTAATGCCAAATCCCCAATGTTTATCGTTAACTCTTCAGTGTCCAGCTTGGCTTATATATACGAACTTCACCCATCCGAGACTTCTCGCATCACAATTGCTAATCCCGCTTATCTTTACCGTTCGTTTTCTACACTTGCAGAAAAGAGAAGAAAAAGAAATAATTTCGTTTCGTTTCGCTCTTGATTTCGATCATTTCCAACTCGCATACCACCCACAACAACCAACAAACACACACTCAAAAATCTCCCACACATCCGCATCCTGCGCATCCTGGCCACCGGTAAGTCCAGATCCAAGCCCAATTCCCAATTTGCAAATTGCCACAGCATGTAACTGTCTTCTTTTGTCTTCCCTCCAGCGAAGCAGGAGCAGGAGCGAACGAATCTGAATAGAATACTCCGAAATGCCACACGCTGCCTCCTCCGCCGGGAGCATCACATCCACACACACTCGCATTATCAGCACCACAAACACCTCCAACTCCCACAACACACTGTACACTCAAGCGTTGCGGCTGTGCCGTGTCTGCCACTGAAGAAATTCGGAGTCTGTGCACTTTTCAATTACTTTAACTTAAACTTTAACCGTCGCGAGTTAAGGGGCGATCATTTGAGATAATTAGACTACCAACAAAAACACACGATAATTAATTGTAACCGACAATTTGAAATGTGTACGAAGGAGGTTCATCGCAAGGTCGTTCATCGGAATGTATTTGGCAATCTCGAAATCTCGCGTGATATCGATATCGATATCGATGATCAGCGGTAATTAATTTATACTTTCATCGCCAAGAAGATTCTGCTGGATGGCTGTTACGGAATGAGAATGAAAACTGCTTATACACACACATAGACTTATTATTACAAGAGTTGATAAACAATACTTACATCATTACCTATGCTATCATTATAAATGATAAAAATAAAAATTATAAATTATTGAATATCTCTACGCAACGCAGTAGAAGATGGCGGCGTGGACAAGAAAGAGCATTAGCATTACCCTGAGCAATTACTACCATACCATTTGATATGCTTTACGTACGTACGACTTGTTTATTGGCCTTTTGCGATATCCATTATCCATCACACTTTCTCCAATATTTATGTACGGTCAGCAAATATTTATTTATACGAAACAATTACAATTATCGGTTGATTGCGCGACATGTCCATGTAGCTAGAATATGAAATTGATATCGCAGAAGCAGAGCGGAGGGAGGAAATAATATTTAATAAATTTAAATACACCATATACATATATATTTTTGAATATATTATAATATTATATTATATTGTATTGTGTAATTATGTAAATGCAGATTCTATAACATTGTTTATAATTATTTTTAACAATTCTACTGAAACGGCAATAAATTCGAAACAAAAAACAAACAAACTGAAGTGAAGTGAAGTTAAGTAAGCGAAAGCAAGCCAAGCGCCTAAATGTATGCATATTGTATATTTATTTAGTCAAACATTTTTTAAACTGGCTTTCGAGGGCATCACACTTAGTTTTAAAGCAATAAATATACCCCTTTGGTAATTCACACACGCATTCATTTAAGAGAACAACTCGACGTGGAGAAGGTGATTTTTATGTGAACATTTATTACTATCAGATAAGCTTTGAGTAAATTTAGGAAAGCCGTTATACTATGTATGCATATACAAATATACATATACGATATAGTATATATATATATGAATGCTCCTGTGAGCAACCAAACAATTACGATATGACTCATTAAATACTTCCAAAAGCATCAAGTCTTTGTCGGGCGTTTGTCTTTACTTATCCGCCTTGAAGGTGAACGACGTGTCCGTCTCCACCAGCATATTCTCCAGCCGCAGCCCCAGCTGGCGTCGCTGCAGGTCCACCTTCACCACCGATGCCACAATGCGATCACCGATGCTGAGCTCGCTGTTGCTCATGTGGCTCTTGTGTATCAGCCCATCGCGCTCCACGCCGACGTCCACGAAGGCGCCAAACTGGGTTACGTTAGTCACCGCACCTACAATTTCGCAGACACACCGGTTAAGTTGCGTGATTAAAGGTAATCCATTAGTGGCTCTACTCACCGGTCACCACATCGCCCATGCTGAGCTCATCCAGCCGTGTTAGGCCCTGCTTGAAGAGCGGCCGCTTGTCCAGATCGGCACGATAGTCTTGCAGCAATTCGCGCTGCAGGGCAATGAGCAGGAATTCCAACTGAAACAAAATTAAAAGGAAGAGAAAAGGAGCTTATAAACTGATGCTGCTGTTTTGCGCGTACATTGCAGGCAAAGGGTGGTAGAGGGAGCAAGGGAAAGTGCGTGGAAGATCTTTCCGAAGAGCAAGCTGTCCCAAGAGAGCACAAAAGAAAGAAAGAAAGAGCCAAACTGTTGTTGCTGCTTTGCTTGTACATTGCAGGCAAACTGTGGCAGAAAAAGCAAGCAAGAGATAGGAGTTGGACGCGAAGCACACTTGCGTGGAAGATCTTTCCGAACAGCAAGCGGTCACAAGAGAACACAAAAGCAAAGAAAGAGCCCAACTAATGTTGCTGCTTTGCTTGTACATTGCAGGCAAAGCGTGGTAGCGGTCACATGAGAGCACAAAAGGAAAGAAAGAGCCCAATTTATGTTGCTGCTTTGCTTGTACATTGCAGACAAAGTGTGGTAGAGGAAGCAAGAAAGAGATAAGAGTTAGACGCGAAGCGCACTTGCGTGGAAGATCTTTACGAAAAGCAAGCTGTCACAAAAGGGAAGAAAGAGCCAAATTGAGCGGTTCTTTCCCTTTTTTCCCTAGGCAACCGGTCCTTCGCGAACTTGTAGTGCAACGGAGCACACTCTGGCGGGCTCTGGATATATATTTTATTAATTCCACTCACCCGTTCCATGGGAAGCTTGTGTTGTTTGGCCATACGATCTAGTTTAGGCTGCGAAGCGGCAAACTCCTTGATGCGTGCTATAAAGCCAGCCTTGCCTATATCCGTCAGCTTCAAGTCACACTCCGCCACGATACTGAAAGCACATAAATTTCGTTTAGACCTAACAATTTCCAACTAGTATTTGAAATTTTCAATTTTCGTTATGTCGAAGCTCGCAGAGCTGAAGCGCCAATATGAAGAGCGCTGGATCTATCCGCCGGCGATGCCGACGGAACAGGTAAAAGAGATTTCATGCGGCGATGTGCCCATCTACGGCCACATGGAGACCCCGGTATATAGGGCCTGCTGGGAGCATCCCATCGCGATGCCGCTCCAGACTCGCCTCGGTATCTGCTGGGAGTATCCGCCGGAGCGATACAAGCGCCGTCCTCTGCCCCCTCCGTGCCGTGGCTCGGCTATACCTGCGCACTTGCTAGAGCCCACCTTCGAGCACTGCGAGAACGCCTACACCCGCTGCGACTACCAGCTGGAGCAGTGCGTCTACCAGCAGGTCCTCGTCTTTGAACGCAAACTGAAAACGTTGAAGCAAGTGCTGGCGAAGGCCAGGCCCCTGCAGATCAAGAAGGTGAAGCTGATGCGCTACCACGGCGTGCGCTATCGCCTTCTCGTCAGCTCTACCGGCTGCACAAAGATATATCCGGAGTATCTCAGCCGGATGGCCGAGGAGCGGGCCCTTTGCGAGTTCCAGCGGGCCTACAATGACGTTAATAAGTCCAAGTAACGTGATGCCACAAATCGTATTCCAATCAAATCCCTAACTCTGCCCCCCTTCAGCACAGAGCTGATGAAATCGTTCCTGGACATGCGCCAGACCATGCCGGAGCTAGAGCTGCGCCTGTCCCGACTGGACAGGACCCTGAAGAGCCCCTTCCTGGTTGAACTAGACCCGGTGATGCAGGCCATCGAGGACCTGAACACGTACTTCTTTGGGGTCGTTGTCAAGCTAAAGACCTGGGCGGAACTGATGGATCCCATGAAGGAGCACTCCATCGAGGACTATTTGGCGCTGTTGAGCATGAAAGGCAACTTCAAGGACTTCATGAGCGCCGGCCTGGAGCACTGCACGTGCAAGCGGTGCGACAAGAAGGATCCCCTGAAACCCTATCTGCCTTGCTGGTGTCAGCAGCACTCGCAGCCCTGTGAAGTTCATACCACTGGAAAGGATTCCGATGCGGGCTGTTATCCCAAAACTGCTGGCAATGGCAAAGGATCAAGCGACACCTCCACCAAGTAGGGTAGAGATGCGGAGAGGCACTGAAATCCCTCCTTGTTCGAGAATAAAGTTAGTTACCTGTCCGCCACCTTGTAGCTCTCGGGATGCACCCAGGTGCAGTCCAGGGGGTTTTGCAGACGGCCTCCCACGCTCAGCGGTTCGATGCGCACAAAGCCGGCGCACTGGACAAAAGACTTCTCTCCTATAGTCCGCACCGACAGCAGATCCTTGCGCGTCTTGAAGGGTCCCTTCTGCGACCGATACTCTATGATCTTCTCTGCCTTCTTCTCCGACAGTCCAGCAATGTGCCTGTGTGTGACGGCGGGTAAATGTTTAATTAATACATCTCCGGCAGGACTTAGCACCTACTTGAGCACACTGAGACTGGCGGTGTTGAGGTCCACGCCCACATAGCTGACACACTCGGAGACGACGTCCTTGAGCGACTCCGTTAGGATTTTCTCGGAGACATCGTGCTGGTACATGCCGACGCCCAGGTGGCGCGGTTCTATCTTCACATACTCGCTCAGCGGATCGTTCAGGCGACGCGCTATGGAAACTGCCAAGAGATAAGGGAAAGGACTGGCATTCAACCCAAGTTTAAGTCCAAACCTGCACTCCGTTCGTTCGTATCCATTTGGGGAAACTCCTTGCTGGCCACCTCGCTGCAGGAGTAAACAGAAGCGCCGTTCTCGTTGACGATGCTGTAGCGAATGCTTCGACTGTCCAGGATCCCCGCATGGAACATATCGGTCAGCCAGTGCTCGGTTTCACGGCAGGCAGTGCCATTGCCCAAGGCAATAATTTGGCAGCTTCAAAGGTAAAGGGTTTTTCGCTTTATAATTAAACTCAATCAAGGAATCCCGCTCAGACTTACTTGTGCTCGGAGAGAAGTTGCAGCAGCTTTTGCTCGGCGGCCCGCTTATTGGACCTGGCCCCGTGTGGATAGATCACACCCGTGGCCAGCACATCTGCTGTCTCGGATATCACTGCCAGCTTGCAGCCGTTGGTGTAACCAGGATCGATGCCCAGAATGCGCTCACCCTTCAGGGGAGACATCAGCAGCAGTTGCTTCAGGTTCTTGGCAAACACATCGATGGCTGCCTTCTGGGCCTGCTCCTTAAGATCGGCTCGAATCTGGCGGCACATCAGGGGCTGCACTGTAAGAAAACTGGATCAATAACACCTGGTATCTCAATAAAATCTACTTACACTTCTTGGAGTAGCACTCCTCCAGGGATTTCGTGAAGATCTCCCTGCGTAGAGGGTACTGCAGGCCCTCGGCCATGTACTGATCGGTTATGAAGCGCATCAGATCCCGCTTGAGGTAATCGCTCGTCTCCAGCTTAACCGAGAGAAACTTATGCTTCTCCCCGCGATTGATGGCCAGCATCTGATGCGGCTTTATGGTCTTGATGTCGCCCTGAAAGTTGAAGTAGTTCTCGAACTTTGAGCTGTCCAATTTTTTGTCCACGATGCCGCTGGATGCCTTGCTGCTGCTTGCCTTGCTGGAACTAGCCTTGGAACTAGTCTTGCTGCACTTGAGGAACACGCGATGCACATTTTGCCTGGAATTTAGGAACCAAATTACACATAAATATATTCCTATAAAGCTATAGACCTACAATCTTCGGATCTCCTCCAAGACATTGGTGTTCTTGCTGATGTTGTGTATTATAATGTTGCAGATTCCACTGATCACCAGGGCTTCCGTTGCCAGGGCCTCGTTCCCCTTGTCTATAATAGATTCAATATCTACTTTGGGTGCCGATCCGTAGAGCAGACGGTCGGCGTACTCCTCCAGGCCCAGAGCCTTGGCCCGCTCCGCCAGGGTGCCCTTACTGGCCGGCTTGTAGGGGGCGTAGAGGAACTCTAGCTCCTCGTTGGTCTTGGCGCACATCAGCTCGTCCCGAATGTCCGCATTGAGGACGTTTTCGCGCTGCAACTGGCTGACAATGTTCTCGGCCTTCTTGCGCAGATCCACGATATCCGTGTAGGTGTTCCGAATATCTCTTAGGCGATCGGGAGCTATGTGGTCCACCAGGTCTCGTCGGTAGCTACAAATATACATCATTTTATATATAGTGCCTCTAGTGAGGATCACCACAGTTACCGGCATATGAAAGGAATGGTGTTCTCGTTCTCAAATAGCTGCACAATATTCCTGGCTGCCTGCGGCTGGATATTCTCCGTTTCGGCGAGCAGCTCGTGGATATTCCACACCTTGCGACGCTCCCAGAAGGAGCTGCGGCCCGTGGTTGATGGTCTGTCAGCGGCTCCTTCTGGTTGTGTTACTCGTGGCGGGGGTGCCTCGTCCTGCGGCTCAGGACCAGTCTCGTTGGGACAAGCGTTCTCGTCCTCTTTCCCTTTCTTGGCGCGCTTTTTCTTGGGTGCCGCTGCCTCAGCAGCTGCATCCTTGGAGGTGGGCCAACGCTTGCGCTTGGAGCTGTGTGGGATTAGGTTCAGTCTTTCCCTATACATTTGTTTTAAGGGAATTATTCCACTCACCCGCCAGCCAAGCCCTCTGCAGCTCGATCTATTCTGCGGTTATTCGTCTCTCTAGGCCTGTAATCATCGGCCTCCTGGGACTCCACATCTTCCTCCGAGTCGGAAACCTCTATTACCAGCTTCTGCTTAGTCGCTGCTGCTCGTCGCGGGCGTGTGGACATTTTGAATTAATCAACAAACCAAAAAATGCAAGGTTTGGAAAAAAAATGTCTCTTTAAATTGAATCTACGTTTATTTCTTCACTTTTTCGAAAGCAATCACTTTGGAAAGGTAAACTTAATACCTTATTTAATGACCACAAACCATGAACTTTACACTTTACTTTAATAAAAGAACATAATACCGCAAAAAAGGGAGGAATAATAAATTAGCGTTCCCAAAATCAAGCCGCAAAATCTTCAATATTCGATTGCGATCAACAGCTGTTGTGCGGCATTTATCGATTGCTATCAACAGCTGTTTTGCGGCATTTATCGATAAGTGTTGCTGACAAACAGCTGCTATTGGTTTTGTTTTGCAACTGTTTTGTATCTTCCTTAATTTATCAATGAAAATGCTAAGATATGCCTGGAAAAGTGGCTTACAACAGCGCAACAGGTGGCTCCGGCAGCTGTCGGCCCACATCCTGCAGCGAAACTACAGCAGCAAAATCAGAAACATTGGCATTCTGGCGCACATCGATGCAGGTGAGCTCACTGCATTGGGAACCTAATTTCAGTTAAAGTTACCTTGATAATAAACCCATTTCAGGCAAAACGACGACCACAGAGCGTATGCTGTTCTATGCGGGCAAGACGAGGGCGCTGGGAGAAGTGCATCGTGGCAATACGGTGACCGATTACCTAACCCAGGAGCGAGAGCGGGGCATAACGATCTGCAGCTCGGCGGTAACGTTTTCCTGGAATGGCTATCGGTAAGGACTCGTGTCTCTACTACTCTCCGGTTACTAACTGATACTGCATTTAGCATTAATCTGCTGGACACGCCCGGCCACATTGACTTCACCATGGAGGTGGAGCAATCTCTGTACGCTGTGGAAGGTGTGGTCGTGGTTCTGGATGGAACGGCTGGCGTGGAGGCCCAGACGGTCACCGTGTGGACGCAGGCGGACAAGCACAAGCTGCCACGTCTGATATTCGTCAACAAGATGGATCGTCCGGATGCGGACTTTGAGAAGTGCGTCGGCGATCTAAAGGCGAAGCTGGACACGAACCCGGTTTGCTTACAGTATCCCGTGAAGAATGAGAGTGGAGTGTTGGGTTAGCTGGGATCATGAACCTAGTAAAAGTATACATAATCAAACTGATTTTCCTGCTAGCCATCAATGACGTCATCACCCTGGAGCGATTGAGCTGGCAGCAAAAGGACCTGGGCCGCAGCTACAGCAAGACCAAACTGGAGCCCTCGGATGAACTGCGCGAGCTGCAAGAGAAGCGCAACGAACTGATTGATCAGCTGTCGGGATTGGACGACGAACTGGCTGACGTGGTCATCAGCACGGAGAGCTTTGATAACGTTGATAGCGCTCTAATTGAAAGGGCTCTCCGACGGGCAACCAGTCAGCAGAAGGTGGTCCCTGTGCTGCTGGGTTCGGCGTACAAAAACGTTGGCGTTCAGCGGTTGATGGATGCCGTGAATTCCTATCTACCGGCACCGGAGGAACGCAATCAAATCTATGACTGCTTCGGGTAATAGTTAACCCTATAAGGATCCTTACATACTTTTGGCTAACCTTCGCCTTGCAGAACTGAGGTGGCTGCCAAGGTCTTTAAGATTGTGCATGACAAGCAGCGTGGACCTCTGACGCTGGTGAGGATTCTGCGCGGCGAGATAAAGCGGGGCATGCGCCTGATATCCGCTCGAGGCCAGGCGGAGGTGGTGTCCAAACTGTATGAGCCATTGGCTGATGAATACCGAGAGGTCAGTTCCCTGCAGTCCGGGGATGTAGTCATATGTGCGGGTCTGAAGGTAAGCAGTATTCAATATAAACTTTTAATGGTTTTAATTTTCCACCACACAGTCCACAGTGACTGGTGACCTGCTGACCTCCAGTCAGTCGGCTCTCAAGAATGCTCAGAAACGTTTAAGGCAAAGTCTGGGATCAGCTACAAGCAAAGACGAGGAAGATGAAGACTCAGATGTATCAGACGAGCTCTTCGCCTTGGATCCGCTAATACCAGACGCCGTGTACTTCTGCTCTATCGAACCCCCCAGCGTATCCTCGCAAACGGCCATGGAGCAGGCTCTCCGGCAGCTGCAGCGGGAGGATCCCAGTCTGCGGGTCAGCTACGATACTGTCACTGGGCAAACAGTGCTTGGCGGCATGGGCGAGCTGCACATGGACATCATCAAGTCGCGCATCCTGAGCGAGTACAAAATCGACGTTGATCTGGGACCCCTGCAGATTGCCTATAAGGAGACCATTGAGTCACCTGCCATAACCACGTTGAGCGTGGAGAAGGAAATCGCTGGCAGCAAACAGAATGTCAGCCTTACCCTGGAGCTAGTAAAGGACCAAAGCGAGCTGTTCAGGTGAGTTAAACTCACTCTCACCTGGTAGTCCCATCTGAAAGTGTCTGTACTTTAACCAAAGTTTAGATAAGTCGCCGGAAAACATGCCGAACCTCAACACATTGCGTCCACGCATTCTTCAGGTCCTGCGGAAGGGTTCCATCAGTGCGTTGGAGCGTGGACCTCGCGTTGGCGGACAGGTGGTGGAGACGCAGATACGTCTGCACAACGCCACTATTGGGCGCGGCACTGCCGACTCCTTCGTCATGGCCACGGCGGCTCAGTGTGTTCAAAAGGTAACTTAGAACATTAATAAAGATTATTATTATTTACAAGCAAAGCCTTACAGTTGCTGAGCACGAGTGGAACCCGTCTGTTGGAGCCCATTATGGCCCTGCAAATTGTGGCGCCAAGTGAACGTATCTCTGGTATTATGGCAGACCTCTCCCGCCGACGGTCCCTTGTCAATGATGTCCTGCCGAAGGGTGAACGGAACAAGGTGAGTTTATTAAGATTTTAAAACCCAAATGGGACTTTCAAATAGAGGCCGAAAAACATCGAGGTTTTTCGATGTGTTTATGAAAACATCGAATCATCTTTGAAAACATCTACTTTCAAAAGCTTAATTCCTTTCCAGATGATCCTGGTGAATGCCCCGCTGGCCGAGCTCTCCGGCTACTCCAGTGCCCTGCGAACTATCAGCTCGGGCACAGCCAGCATGACCATGCAACCGTGCGGTTTCTCCTCAATGAACTCTGGGGACGAATCGCTGGCGGAGCGGCGAGCCCAGGGCCTGGAATGATTGAATGAATCCCGTCGAGATACCCATGATATAATTGTATCATGGATATACCCATATTGTTAACTAGTTGTATATTGTCGTGGCAGCCCAGCAGGCAGTGTGTCAAACGCCAGCCTCTAGTTGGGGCAGATCTTTGTGTTTTGTAATCGTCATCCGTTGAGCAATAGATATTTTGAGGACTCAATCCATGTCGGACGTGTTTTAATAGTTCAGTTTTAGACCGAGACCCGAGCCTTGAGCACCTCGAAGGAGTAATAAAATTTGCGTGTCGACTTTGGTTTCTCTTTTGGTTAAACCCTAGATTGCCCAACCATGGCGTACGCCACCCAAAGGGAGTTCTTTCACGTGCCGTTCTGGAACGAGACCTACGAGTTCGAATGCGCCGAAGCGTGCGTTAAACTGAAGACCTATCCGTCCACGGTGGACGACAGGTCGTGGTCGGCAAACGAGGACAGGAAGTCGCAGTTCGTGGCCGATCTGGTGGCCTGTAACACACCAATAAGGGCGCCACGCGGTGGAGAGGAGGAAGAACCTAGGCGCAGAGGTCCAGAAGATGAGTACGGAAGTAACCTGGTGGTGGGCGATAGCCTGATCAATGCCGCCGACGACACAATTGGGCGTATGCAAGATCTGATGGTCAAGAACAACATGCTGCAGAAGAAGCTGGCCGATTCCAACGATAAACTGAAGACGGCCCAGGAAGAGAGCGATGAGATCAAGCGAATCATGGACCAGCGCTACGACCCGGAGAAGGCCGAAGCCCTGAAGAAGAAGATCCAGGAGCTGGCCGATGCCAACAAGATCAGTCCGCAGGATGAGCAGGAACTTAACGATTTGCAGAAGGCCATTGACGACATGAACAAGGCTCACGACATCCTCGAGGCTGAGAATGCCAACCTAAAGCGGCTGATCGAGAAGCAGTCGAAGCGTTGCAAGCTGGACAGCGTCAAGATCGATCCGGAGAAGAGCAACGACATTCCCTACCTGCAGCAGAAGATCGATGATCTGGGCAAGGAGGTGGTGCTGCTGCGCCAGACCGAGGATAAGAATATGAAGCGTGGCGGTGATTCTGGCCAGGGCAGCGAATACTCGCCGGATAAGGATCCAGACAACATTCAGCGGATCCTTGCGGAGCGCGATGCTCTTAGGAAGAAGTGCAAGGAACTGGCCGACCTGAGCGCGAAGGTTAACCAGTTGGAAGAAAAGGCCAACGAGGCCTCTTGCCTCGAAGAGAATCTCCATCAGCAGAACCAGTGCATGGACGACATGCAACGCGAGATGCAGGACATGCAGAGTTACTACGAGAACGAGGTGGACAGGGCAAAAGGAAACGAGGAGATATTGAAGGCATGTCAAGCAAGTAGAGACCTGAATTCAAAATCCTTAAGATTCCTTCTCCCCCAGTGTCGATGCAATCAGATGAAGCAGGAGCTAATAGCCGCAAAGAGCGCCGTCCAGCGGGCCCAGTGCCAGCAGATGGAGATCGACGTTCTGCGCAACGAGTTGCGGAAGCGGGACATCGCCATCAACGCCTACGACTGCCAGTACCAGCAGCTGATGGTGAGTATAGTCGGAGTGCTCTTGGGATACACCATATTACTGCCTCTTGTCCTCCCCTCCAGTTGAAGGCCAAGATGTTCAAGAGCGCAGGCTATCGGTTCCTCGACGATTTGCCAGCGAACTGCAGTGAGAGTGGCGCGGAATGTGAGGAATGTGAGGAAGGCGAATACTGAAAGCTCTGGAGCCGGAAGGCACCTGTCTTTTGTTTAGATTGTTTCCCAATTTCTAACAACCATTAACCGAAATCTAAAGTTTTACAAAAATTACAAACCAATGCATGCAACCAACCTGAGATCGTCCTTCAAACAATGTTAAATTTCAAATTAAATATATATTTTAAATTTTAACGACTTTAATCGATAGCTGCAATTTATTTGTAGTATTTTTCTTATCGTCAGGTGGTATTTTTAACGGTCACACTCACGTCCCATTTTAGATGATTTTCCGAAGTTTTTCCGCTAAAAATCGAGTTGCCTTGCTTCCATATCGAGGGGTTTTAACGTGCGGGAAATTGGGGTAAAAGTGCGAATTTCCTCGAAATGTATGGCAACGCCATTACCAGTTTCAGTGTGTGTGTGTGTTTTTTTAAACATAGATGGTCACATCTTAAAAAGTTTATTATTGTGGAGTTCCTTATTTTATGTAATAAATAATTGCGATGGAGAAGATCGTGTCGGCCAAAACGTGTCTTAAACTGCTTCAGGTGAGTACAGAAACCCTTGGGCAGGCGTACATCTCAACCAATACCTGTTTCATTGACAAATGCAGGCAATGCCCGGTGCCTCGTCTGGTGGTCTGGGCGTGCTCGCTCCTCCGGTGCAAAACATGCTCCAGATGCAGCAGGTGCGCCACCGGCAGACCAAGCACTGGAAGCCCGAGTTCAAGCGCCTGCGTAAGTTGAAGTTCGTCAAGATCGATCTGCCCAATCTGCGCGAGAAGCCGGAGGACATCACCAAGGAGGAGATGCGCAGCCGTATGAAGGAGCGCGGTGTGCTGCCTCCCCGTCCCTGGATGGAGCGCCCCTTTCACATCAGTTGCACTGGCGGCATCTTCGAGGCGTATGTCCCCCCCGAGGGCGATGGTAAGAAATCAATCATCTCGACAACTGGCGCCAAGCAGAAGCTGGAGTTCCTGGAGAAGAAGTCGAAGAGCCTGATGGCCGTGCGCAAGATCCGCTCTTACGAGGAGACCTTCAACACCGACGACTTTGGCGCAGAGGCGCAGGAGATCTACATCAAGGCTCACACACACATGGCGGCCAAGGAGAAGTACCAGATTCGCGAGTTCGTCAGCGAGCGCTGCTATCCGGAGATGATGCACAACGTGAAGGACAAGACGATTCGCTGGAAGTTCCTGCAATCGCTGGAGCCGCCTCGCGTCGTCCATGCCCGCTGCACCGAGGTGATCACCAAGGAAAACCAGTTCGCCCAGGTCACCGTGCGCTTCCACAGCCAGCAGATGCTGGCCATCTACGATCGCTTCGGCCGGCTGATGCACGGCAGCGAAATCCTCACCAAGGACGTGCTGGAGTACGTGGTCTTCGAGAAGCACATCTCCAATGAGTACGGCAAGTGGAGGCTGCACGACAAGATCATCCCCGACTGGCTGCCGGCCAAGCAGCCGGCGCCCATCACCTATCGCCTGATCGAGGAAGCCGAGGAGGAGGAGGCACCCAAAGAACTGAGTTCCGGCGAGGAGACCAAGCAACTGGAAGCGGCCAGCAGCGAACAGCCAAAGCCAAAGGAGCAACTGCAGCTGGCCACCCCGGTGGAGAGTAGGGCGAAGCCATCTATGGCCATATGATTGTACTTCTTGTGGGCCGCCTGGCGGCTCAGAAGGTTGCACGTTAATGTTGTCCAATAGTTTTTGAGCCGCCACTAGGCTGGAATTATAATTTTTAAAATTTATTTTGATTTGTTCTCATTTTTTATGGGATTTTTAAAGAAGAGAAAAAACCGAATAGGAACTTAAAAAATGTTTCTTTCTGCTCTGAAAAACTTTGAAGGAAGCAAGGACATCTAAGTGGTGTCCTTTAATTTTGTATTAACGTTAAAGTAACAAAGCAAACTTATTTAATTGAGAAAAGGTCAAAATCTGCGAAGGAATAGGCTTAAAAATATATTTTCTATAGGTTCTTATTATTTTTACCCATATTTCTGGTGGTTTTTTAAGCATAATTAATTGTGTTCTATAACAAGGGAAGAACGATCACCTTAGAGCTCTAACTAATATTTTTCCTCAATGGAAGTTCACTTTGGTAATCCCAAACAAAGGATATCTTTCAGAGAAACTAATTTGTACCCTAATATAAAATGGAATAATGATGTAAATAGTCAGAATTACATCAAACTTTATAGCTAGTACCGCAAGAAAAAACAACTAATTAACAAATAATACACATAAGGGTTTACAATTGTTTGTTTATATATTTATACAAAAAGTAGTAAAGCTAATGCTTAATGTTGCTAGTTATAAATACGGGAGTAGGCGTTCACTCAGTAGATTACATACAAAAGCTCGTCATGGGTTGGTGGACATTCAATGGAACATAGACAGACAGTATCAATAAATAGTGCACATACATATATATATATACAGAAGAAAGATCAGTAAAGCCAATTTAATCACACGAAGCTACTGCTGGGCTCATCCAGGTAGGCACACCGTGACCCCGCAGCCGCCTCCTCCAGAGCCTTGCGCCCCAGTTCCAGGGGAATTTTGCTCACAAACGTCGCTACCGTCGTCGGGGTGGAGGCTTCTTTGGGCGATGTGGGTTGCACCTGCTTGCTGGGTGAGAACTTGTTGCAATAGTTGCTGGTCGAGGGCTGGGCCACGGCCACGCCCCAGTTGGAGGGCTTGATGGGCAGCACCTTGGGCTTGGGCGGTAGCGGTGGCGGTGCTTTGGCAAATTCAGTTTGGTCCTGCGCCTCGGTCGGCGACTCAGTCTCTTGCTCCTGGTCCACCTTCATGGGTGACACCGCCTGTTGACTCCGTGTGATGGAAAGCCGTGGCGCCGGCTGCGGAATTTCCGTGGGAGAGGCCGGCCCCTTGCCAACGGGGCTCAGGCTGGCGCGCACCTTGCGCAGCTTGGAAACGGCCGCGCTGAGATTCTCCTTGTTCTTCAGGAAATCGGGCAGATCGAAGTTGATCTCGGTGCCGCGCTGATCCTCCAGCCGTGCCAGCTGGGCTCGCTTCAGGCCCTCGAGTAGTTCATCTGCAAAGGCAAAAGGTAAACACAATTAGTGGGCAGTTCTACCGCGAAGGCACGGCAAGGGGCTACCCACCTTGGTGCTCGGCTACTCGCTCCGTCACCTGCAGCTTCACGCCCGCCTTCAGCTTGGCTATAATGGGCTTCTTGGGATCCGCGGCCGCCGTCGCCGCCTCCTCGGACTGCTGACTGCTCGTGGATTTCTTCTTGAGCTTGGGCAGCTTGCTGCCGGGAATGTTGGTGCCGTCGCGCTGCTGCTGGCGCCGCATGCGTTCAAACAGGGAGGAGGACGTCTCCGAGGGCGCTTCGTTGGACTTCATGGAGCACAGGTCGCTGGGCCGCGGCTTCTCGCCTCCAGCTGCCGCTGCCGCCGCCGCATCCGCCTTGCTGGCCAGCAGCTCGTTGAACACCTTGTTCGTCAGCTCATCCAGCTGGCCCTGCGGTAGCGGCTTCATCGGTTTGCTTTGCTTCGGCGGCACGCTACTGCCGCCGCCTGACTGAAAATCCGAGTGGAGCAGCACGATGCGCAGTCGCTGGCCATCGGCCATGGTCACCGGCTGGTTTAGGTCGAGCGGCGCCTGGCTGTCCCTCAGGATCACCTGCACCTGCTCCATCTTGTAGTTGTACTTGTTGAGAATGGGCCGGATCACCTCGTGCAGCTGCTTCTTGGGCTTGCTCTTCACCGATATCACCTTGGGATCGGGCAGGTCCAGCTTGAAGGCCACGCGCCGCTCGATGACCACCTCCTTGCCGGCCAGCAGCTGCGACGGCTGCTGCACATCGATGGACTTGGTGCTGCCCTGGAACACGATGTCGTAGTAGGGGTACACCAGGTTCCTCTTCTCCAGCAGCCGCTCCACCAGCTGGCCCACCGTTTCTCCGGCCCGTGTCTGGACTATGGTGGTGGCTCCGTCGGTGAGAATCACCCGGCACAGCGAGCACACACTCTCCGCGCTGGCTCCCTGGCCGCCGGTGGCGGTGCCTGCGTCGAACGAGGACAGCGACGAGCGGGAGCTGTGCAGGTCGCTCAGCGAGTTCTGTCCGGAGACAAGCTTCAGGGATGCACTGGTGAGCAGGGTGGGCGGTGGTAGTGGCGGCGCCGGCATCAATGTGCTCTGCAGGTCGGCCATTATCTCGGTGCGATCGCGGGACTTACTCCGCGTCTTCCGGTGCCAGGGAAGCAGGCTCTTGCGTCGCCGATCCTCCGCATTGCTGGCCGATTTTTTGAGCTGTCGGAAAAGGAGATGGAAAATGTATCAAAGATCTCTGGGTGATCTGTGGAAAACCCACCTTAGAGGAGGCGGCCATGTGAAAATTCGTCTTGAGCAGCTCGTCCAGATCGGATCCGGTGTAGGGCAGCGCCTGGCCCTTCTGCTCCGCCTCCACGCAGCTCTTGTACAAATCCGAGCGGATGAAGCGCTGGTAGCTGTCGAACTTCATCAGGTTGAAGATCTGCTTCTGGGCCGGCGCAAAGATGTCCGGGGCGGCGCCGGCCAGCTTCTCCTCGGTGAGGCTACGCGCCTGCGAGTCCACGTTGACGGGATCGCTGCTGCTGTTGGCCAGGTGCTTGCCAAAGATCTCCCGGGCCAGCACCGCTCGCTCCGCCTCCGATTCGAGCAGGCGATAGCGCTCGCAGGCTGTCCAAAAGTAAATGTTCTCCGCAGAGAACTCCTTCTTGAGGAACTCGGAAAAGGTCTGCATCCCGGCGGCATCCTGCAGCATCCGCTCGAAGGAGCCGCCCCAGCTGCTGGGACAGCCATGGTCCTGCGCCGCATCCGCCGGGGTCACCGACACTGTGATAGCTGAGGGCGGGGCGGGCGTGGTCAGGATCTTGGGCACCTGCAGCAGGCTCAGCTGTTGCTGGCTGCGCGTTGGCTTCAGATCTGGGTCCAGCATCAGCGTCTTGATGTACACATCATTGTCGGAGGCGTTCATTGAAGCAGTGCGTCTCACCAGGGGCGACGACTGGCCCTGCTGCGGGTGCTGCTGCTGCTGCTGCTTGGCCACCTTGTCGGAGCGTGGCGTGCGGAAGGAAGACTGTCCCCAGGCTCGGCGGAAGGGCGAGGCATTGGCGGGCAGAGCGCGGTTCTGGAAAGATGCAAGAGAAGAAAGAAACATTGAAGTTGTGTTCTAAGCTATGAAGAGATATATTATTTTAATAATAAATAAATACCCAGCAGAACAAGCCTCTAAATCTGTATAATTCTTCCACCCCTTACGTTCTCTGGCGAACCCTTCTTCTGGTTTCAATTAAGACCAAGTCATTCCAAGTACAAGTGCATCTCCCCATGGAGATGTAGAAGAAAGAGAAGATGTCGATTCATGGACAATTTACAACTACAAATTGCGGGCATCGAGAGTCCGTCGTGTCATTATCATGGTCAGAAGAAGAGACGGGCACGATAAACTTTTGAACTCCTCAAGTTAACTTATGAATTTGTTTGTGTGACGCACACATGGTGGTGAGTCCCCCCTTTGGGAGTTGAGTCCCTTGTGCTGATGATGATGATGATGATGGTGATGGTGGTGATTGTGGTGGTTCTCCAAGCTGCCTTCTATGCACTTGTTGGAGCCACGACGATAATCGCTGCTCAAACAGACAGAGAGTCTCTATTCCCAGAGTGATCATTGTATATTTGTGCATTTCCCACCGACCTCTCGCTTAACGACAGCTTTTTTGCTCCCATCCCCCTTTTGGCGGGAGATTAATGAATTCCAGTCCCAAACGCTGCTAGACCCATCATTCTATTCAGATCTCGGGTTTCGCAGAAACCATAACTCACTCACTCACTCCCGGACTCGAATATACGACGAAAAAAGCATTCGTTCGATGATCGTTATAGATAAAAGAGAAATTTTAAACATTTCCGGTTGGTTTTCAGCTTATTCTCTCAGTCTCTTTCCAAGGGGGAAAGCCATTTTCATTAATTTCTGTTCATTAATAGAAACCAATTTGTATCGAGAGATGCTCCGCGACACACGCTACCAATTGAGCAGATTGAGTAAGGCTGTAAAGGCATTTACGTCAATAAATGAATAACTCCTTATATAAACAAGAAAACCAAGAAATGACAATTTCATCATCTGCAGAAATTTCCACAAAACCCAATGACGCTTTAAGTTAACATAAATATAGGGATATATATAAGACATGCACTGAGATAAGCCTACCAAGCAGACTTTTTATCACTTTGAGGAAAAGCAAATTAAATATGTGGGTCAAAACCCATAAAGCACTCTGAAACTACTTAAGCTGCACTTGAGTTTGGCTTTGTTTTTCCCCTAAAAGTGCCACAAATTTCCAAAATTCTCAAAAAAGAGAAGAGAGAGATCCAAGCGCGACAAACAAACTGACATCGAAATCAACGAGTAAGAGCTGCGAGGCGAGCACATAAATCAACGCTGATTGCCAAACAATGGCCGGGTGCAAGGGGTATCCAGTCGGTAAGTAGGAAGTGAGCAATTTGCCAAAGAAAATAATTAAAATAAATAAACGATAAACGATGGCTAATTCGCAGACTGTTGACTCCGAGTCCGAGGCTAAACTAAGTCGGAATAAGCCACATTTAACTCCAGCCACTGAAAAATCCCACAACTAAAGAAAATACACCGAAAGAAAAGCAGCCACAGCTATGGCAACCTCCACGCCGTTCCATTCACTGGCCAGATGTTGTTGAGTTAGGGGAGTGGAGAGCATATTCCTCCGCTTCAGTGGACACTGACTTGGACATTTTCCGGTGCCTCTGATGGTGGGTACGTTCACATCCACATTCCTATTTACATGGCCGCCTTGGATCGCGCTCTCTTTGGCTCTTCTCTTCATATTAAACTCATCATTGTACACCGGGAAACGAACAACTTCAACTTGATATCTCCCAGGTTTAGTTTATATTCAAAGTTATAGATCCTATTACCAAGAAAAGATTTTAATCTATAAGAAAGAAACATTTCTAACGATTATAGCCGCTTTTCCTAGCTTTCTTGATACTAAAAATAGAGATTTCTTGTACTATTTCCTCCCTGTGTACCCCTGGACTCGGCTTAACTCTCTGCTCTGGCTTCAGCTCCATCTGCAGCTCTCTCTCCAGCCGAGTGCCAAGTCATTGGGCCGAGTTTGCACTTTGCGGCGACGTTGGAGAGCAGAAAACCCAACGAGTCCCACGAGTAAATTATCCACAGTGGCTTTGGGCTCGGGTTACCACTCTGCCGGGCTTATCCACATTACAATTTCTCCGCAGGCACCAACCGATCGGAAACCTGTCGCCATCTGGGGTGGCACCTAATTAGCAGGGCTCCGGTAATTGGAGGAGTCCAAAGCCCATGGAGCTGGGGGGAACCGCAACGGGCAAATATTTGCCGGTCCGCTGAACTTGATGGAAAATCGAGATCCATCGAAGGGTTTCATATCAAGCGTCGGCCAAGTCACTCGAGAATATCACGTAGTCTCGTTTGGAAGCGAAACCCACCCGTAAACCGTATATATATTGGTTCGGGCAAATATCACGCATATCTGTTTCTTGAGAAATACACTTTGGGGCGATAAATAAGAGTGTACTCACAGGCGGGCAAATATGATATCAAATTATGACGAATATGTTTTCGGGGGAGCCGCCGACCTCCATTCAGAGACCCAAAAAATATCTGTCGCCTAATAAGTTCTTCCCCGAAGTGTGCCAGAAATTCAGAGAAGTGCTGATAAGTCATAAACAGCCCTTATATTTTATCTACTACGATTTCTGTATCTATGAAGCTGCGGGAAACCTAACAAACAAATTGCAGCGTCTGAGAATATATCAAGATGTTGGGATATATTAGAGGGTGATACTAGGCCCCTTTAAAAGTCATATAGAAAGATATTCTATTAGGCCATGCTATGTACATAATTACTTGCATATAAGTATATATTTTTTCAAGTGTTTTCCCATTTGATAATATTACTATGACCTCCACTGTGGGCATGAGTGTGCTGCACACTCCACTCTATCCATACACAAGCCATATATGCCATATAAGTATGAAATTCCAACAATGAATTCGAATCTTATCTACGGAAAGGCGGCCGCCAGCAATGGAGTATTCTTGATTATGGATTGGGAATAAGAAACGAATACGAAATATGAGTCTTGGGGGTGGATCATGCGAGAGGGAAGGAGGGAAAGATACAAAAGTTTTAACTCGTTAAGCATGCAAATGATACACTAACCATATGCGCTGATAAACCCGCGATTCGGCCAGAACCTACCCGGCTTGGCAGCTGCGGATTCTCGGGATTGCCTCGGACTTTTTCTAAACTTTTGGAGTTTTAATATCTTTTTTAGCGACTCTTGCCAAAGGTGTGGTGGGTGCGTGTACGTGTGTATGTGCTGCGTGGGCTATGCAGTGGCAGAAAGCGAAAACGTGCCGCTTTTGTCAACTCGCTTTGGCGCTTACTTTAATTTTCTCTGGCTTTATTCGCACTCGACACTCCGTCCGCACTTCGCTCTTTGCCCCGGGGCTTTATGTAATGGCTTTATTTCACTAACGAGCGAGCGAGCAATAGTAGTAACTCGGCGTTTCACGGGAAAAGCAAACCTCGGGAGTCGCGTACCAGCCGCTTCGACGCGAAAAGTATCTTTGGATGTGAGCTAAAATCTTTACATTATCGTTAGCTCGAACGCCAGATACAAAATACAGAGATACAAGCAAAGAGAGCGAGAGCGGGAGAGAGTAGTTCAGCGAGGGAGAGTGCATTCGAGATTGAGCGATCCACAGTGGGGTAAAAGAGGAACAAAAGTATAAATAAAATCAATCGAGCGTTACAGAAGAAAATGTTTAATTATGTCGTTATTTTCATAAACGTATAATTCTTAATATGAAACCCTTTTTTTTTTGAAGGTTGTAATTAACATTTCTAACACTTGTAAGTTTTATAAAAATTATAATTTCTTCAGAAATTCATTTTAACATCAATTTTTTTAATTGACTCCACTGTACGATCGAGGCCCCACAACAGCTGGTTCAGCGATTGGGGGAGGCAACCAACTACTGGCGCTCACGCTGGCTCTCCCGTTTTCGAAAATTCGAACTCGACTCCCTCTGTGCGCGCGTGTGTGTGTGTGTAGCTTACTCATTCTCAATGAGAATGCCTTTTGTTCGTACATCGCTCTTTGTTGGTGCTGTTATTGTTATGGCTATGGTTGTTGCCTTTGCCTATTTGCCTGACACCGGCTGCTGCCTGGCATTTGCTTTTGTTGTTTGCATTGCTGCTTATGAATGAATCGCACATACACGAGGCTACATGTGTGTGCACAGCTTGTGGGAGTGTTGCCTCTCCCGCTCCATCACTCTCTCTCGCTTTGTGACGCATTGTTTTTGCTTGTTAATTAAATGCCTTTTCGGTTTCGGCCAATTAATTAAGCTGCCTGAGGCATTTTTGCACATTCAACACAAATGCCCATTTAAGTAGGCAATGGCAAAGCGGCTTAATGAGCCACAAAGTTGGGCGCATAAAAAAAGTGCCGCCGAGTAAATAAATTGCTCTATTTTTAGCCAAAAACGCTGGCAAATAAATTAAGCGATCTCCCTTTCGCGAGCGATGTAAACAAAGAGAGCCAGACAATTGGAATAATTAAAATGCCAAGCAAAGGCAAACTGGAATGCGGGCGGCGGCAGCTGCTTTGTTGTTGTTCTTCTTGCTATTCCGCCACTGCTTTTGCTGTTGCCTCTGCTGCTTTTACTGCCTTTGCTGCGCATTTGGTTGATAAATTAAGCAATTTGCAGATATTCGAAGGCAGGGCGAGACGGGGCAGGAGGGGTCGGGCGATTGGAAGCCCAAAGAACGCGTGGATACCCCCAACTGCGGCCAATTTCCAGATCATGTGAGCGCAATGGAAATCTCGCATTTTTTTGCACCGCGTGCGAGTTTTTGTCTATAATTTCACAGTTATTTATGATTTGTTTAGTTCAAATAGATAGAAAAATAAAAACAAAAGCGAACCAAAAGGAACGATAATTTTCCACATTTTACGCACTTTGCTCTGGCTTTTCTCCGCGTTCTGTGCGTGAGCCACATACAGTATTACAGTATATTCCATTTCCATAAGTGTGTTTGTATGTACAGTAATTTCCAACAATCGGATCTGTTCCGTTCCCAAAAAGCAACGAAATGCAAAAACAACAGAGCATTTTACATTTGTGGATTACAGTGCAGCCTCACTAAGTCACATTTTTGGAAATTCAATCAATTATTTCAGTCTTCCTGTCTTTACAGATATTTATGGAGTTTCTATGGAGTTTTTATTTGTTCTTGGATTATTTTACAAATCTTAAAATTATGATTTTTAAATTCTTTGATAATTAAAGATTGGAATAATATATTAAGTCTTATTTTTTCACCAACTCCATCACTCATCGTGAAAAACATATACATAGCTTGCAGCTATAACCCGTTGGGAACTCTAGTGCAATGCAAGCCATATTTGGTTCCAGGCCCTCTGTGTGTTTTGGAGTTTGTTTCCCTTAACGTTCTAGGCCGAACTTTCTAAAATATATTACATTGCATACTTTTGGGCACATGATCAATAGATTTCAGGCAGTAACAATTTCTGTGGTTCCTAAAACTTTCAATATTTTTAATATTTTCTGATACACACTCGAAAAACCCTTTTCAATGTATCTTTCAATCTTTCTTGACCTGCATATTTAATTTTCAGTTAAGAAGCCTAATGAAAACGAACTATATATACCGAACAAAAATTCAAACTGAAGTTTGACTGTATGGTGTTTTTTTGAGCAATTGCGACTCGCTGTGAATTAAATTAAATATCCGGCATGCCGCTTGTTGTTCTTGGTTCTTTTCGTTTTTCGTTAATTTTATGGGAGCTAATGCGGGTCATATACGTTCCGAATGCTCTCCAGGCGGAAGATATATGTACAGGAATCCTACGGATGTGTGGCTTGAATTTTTACAATGCCCACAATCGTTTTATGACTTTTATACGGCCCATGTGGGCAACCCGAAAGGAATATTTACTTAATTTCTTTATTGATGAATGAAGATGGTAAATAGCGTGAGCAGGCGTGGGCTATTTCCCCACTTGGCAACCGTAAAACGCTGGGCACCGATGGCGGAGGCGACCAATGGGTCTCATTGAAAAGTGAAATGCGCCACGCGCCGCCCATACAAATGCGACAATTAGAAAGTCATTATGGCGGGCAAGTGGTGTCCCGATTTGGAATTAGACGCGACATCTTCACCTGACAATTTACATTCCTTAAGTAGTGGGTAGGTATACCACTGAGTCACTAACATAATCATTGCAGGATTCAGCATCTCTTTAAGAAGTGATCTTCCTCAATTAGTGCCCTGATTCTGCGCAAAACTAGGGGCTAGATTAAGAACGATTGATTTGTGACCTTACAAACAAATGAATTTTATTACACAATAAACTATAACTGAATCCAAACCAATTTAGATCTAGGATGCATCCAGCGAGGGCAAGATAAACACCTTAAAGTCGAGGAGTTCAAAGATCACTTGGGGTTCTCTGGGGGATTCATGGGAATCCAGGTGCCGCCATACGGAACCATCGACGGATTGCGCCGATCATTATTAATGGGAATGGATTGACGACGACTCGGCGGGCATAAATAAACAGCTTCCAGCGAAAAAATTATGAAGAGTTTGGCGTAAACAAATTCGGAAGTGAGCGGATCAGGGCGAAGTGGAACGGAAAGAAATGAATCGTTGGGGAAAATTACCTTGGCGCCAGCTGGGCAGGAGCACTCGAGCAGGAGCTAATTATATTGGCTTGAGGCGCTAGGAATGGATAAGTATTTCACGGAAAATCACCTAAAAACGGGCCTAATTAAACTAAGTTTAAGTATTTTAAAACAGCTAAGTTCGTAAGGTTTGAAATGAACATTTTAAGACAAATTTTTAACATCTTAAAATAATTTTTGTGAATATTAAGCCGCACATAAAAAAGAAAAGAATTCCATCATTACAATCTTTGTATTTATTTTAAATGTTTATAATTTGGTTCTTTAAAATGGGTTCTAAACATAAATACCAGAGAAATGTAGCCTTTATTAGTTTGCTTGAAATACTAAGAAACTATAAACAATGGAATATAGAACTAGAAACCCACATTCTCTTGCTTTAATTTAGCTAATTGATATTTATTCTAATACAAACGAACCTTAAGTTATAAAATACAGTCTTAATGAGTGCCCTCTACGTGAAATTCGCGAATATTATCCAAAACTAGGCCGTAGCTCCTTTAATTTCCTCAGTGTATGCCCAGCGGACGATTCATTCCCTTGGGAAAGGAGTGGGTCTGGGATCTAAAAGTGACTCACGCGCATGACGTTGGTGGCGTCGCGAAGTGGCGGCGGCTTGCTGAAGTCCATCTGCTGCACTGCGTCTGGATCGCTGAGGGACCGCCGCAGTGTCGTCACCGAGGCGCGCTTGGCGTGGAAGGAGCCGCGCAGGAAGCGCGCAAACTCACAGGCGGCATTCCGGCCCGCGCGGCAGACTGCTCGCGGAGGCGTCACCTTGAAGCTGGGCAGCAGGGGAGCGTGCATCTCGAAGGAGGAGTCCGGTGAGAGGTTGCGACTGTTGGAGCTGCCCGACTGGGAGGTCAGGTTGGAGCTGGCCGAGCTGATGCCGTCGTCGTGCTCCTCCTCCTCCTCCTCTTCATCATCCTCAGAGCTCGTAGCGGCTTCTCCAGCAGCACCCACGGCCAGTGGCCGACAGCCCAGCTGCTCCGCCGGATCCCGGCAGCTGGTCACGCGGATAAGCACAGGTGAATCGGCTCGGATCTCCTCCTGCTCCGGCTCACTCAGCTTCCGACTGCCACTGCGCCGCTTGGTGGCCGAACTGAAGAACTGCAGCACTCGAGAGGCACTGCGGCAGCTGCGTCGCTCCGCCTGGACGCGAGCCATGGCCAAGGGTGGCGGCATCAGGTCCTCTGCCTCGGCACAGCGCCTGGGCAACAAGCTGTCTGACTTCTCCTCCTCCTTGACGCTCTCTGGACGCACACTGATCTGCGGCGAGGCACTGCGTCGGCCACTGGCGCTCTGGTAGAACTCCCTGGCCTTGCGGCAGATGTAGGGCGAGCTCATCTTGGACTTGGCCTTGGGCGTGCTCGCCTGCCGCTCCTCAAACTCTCGCACGAACCGCGCCAGGTTCTCGCGGTCCAGCTCTGTGAGGCAGCGATGGCGCACGTGCTTGGGCGTGGAGCCCGCCGAGGACACCGGCTGGATGCGCTTGATCTCGAAGCTGCTGTCGAAGGTGCCGGAGTCGTTCAGCTGGCTCAGGGACTGGACGAAGCGCTCCACCATGCTGGCGATGCTGTCGCCGCTCTGGGAACTCGGGATCTCGTGATGATGTTGCTTGGTGACGGGTATTCTGGAGCCACTGCCTCTGGTCACGTTATTGTTCATGACGCGCACTTGCCTAAATGGATTTGATTTGATTTGGTTATTACAATTAGCACTTGGCTAAGCACACACACGCAATCGAAACGCAAAGTTCTGGCGAAGATCTGGTCTCTGGATCTTCGCAATGTGTTTTAGCCACGTTCGCGCCGCTCGACTGTTCGCGTTCGACTGAATTTCCCGGGCCAAATGGCCGAGCAAAGGTAAACTTTTCACGCACTCACACTGGCAAATGCTAGTGCTAAAGGGGAAAAGCTATGCAAATTGGAGAACACATCTCCGGGACGCCTGCGCACTCGAGACCCAGACAGCAGACACCAGACCTCGATGTTGAGTAAGCACTTTTGCCATTTCTCTCTGCGGCCAACTGCTTTCTTCGGAGGCGACTGGGAGACGTGTGCCTCGCATGCGGAATTACTAAAGACTGGAGACAACACACTGACGGAAATTGTCACTCCAGTGATGCGTCATTTAATGGGGCTCCTCCATAAGGAGGTGCCAGCTCGTTTACGCAATCGCAACGTGTGGGATCAAAAGGCAAATCACGACCACAAAAATGTGAAGATGAAGAAACCTCGTATAATCCAAACAAAAGAGATAGAGAGAAAGAAATGTTTAAATTATGTTATATAGAACACAACTAATGGGGCGCCCATAAAAAGAGCTCTTTAATCGCTTCCCCCTATCTGGCATCTGGCGTTATACTTATACCCCGCGACTAAAGTCAACAACAAACTCTCTTATCAATATTTGAGTATCAAAAATAGCTAAAAAGTTGCCGTGTAAACATTAGAAAGAAAAGTGTGACTGCGCAATATGAGCAGCCAGAACTTAATAGCTCTGACCCAAATGGAGAAAATATAAATGTATCGGCGGAGTTGCCAGAAGAACCCGAGAAGACACCCGAGAATCGTGACCACTCATGGCTGCCTTATCGTTTCGAGGGTCTTAAGGGTAAAGTGAATTCCACGTCTATGCGGAACCCGCGTCACTGAGAATCGTTCACAGTCACGTTAGAATGATGCTTCTCAGATCTTGACACAGTAAAGAAAAACAAATGATGAAAAACAAAGTTTCATTCTTTAAATATAATTGTAAGATCTTAATTCAATGGGGAACTCAACTCAGAACTTCTGATAATATATATTCAAATAATATATTACAATATAATCCTTAATTAAAGGTTAAGATCTTGACTCTATTGGGATTTATTCCTTACATATTAATATCTTCCCTTATGACATCATCATAAATCATGGGTTACTCTCTAAGGAATCTTAAGAGTCCTATATTAATTTTGCAAAATCTATTCCCATAACACTACTTTTCAATTGTAAACCCTTTTTCCTCACTGTACGTTAATAAATGACTAACTCTCAACTCAAATCGAATGAATTCAGTAAGCTTCAATGACGACAACCGATAGATCAAAGTGATTTCCCATACTGCGTCTCATTGTTTTCGCCACGAACTGCGTGTGACATCATTAGGAGAATGCTGAATAGATCGAACGATCGAATGAGATGAGAATATTTCTCCCCAGGAAACTGATTAAATTTGCATTATTTTGGCGAAATTCGGGGAAATTCCACAGAAATCACACAGCAAGTGTAATAAATCCGTAGAGCTGTCTTTCTGGGGCTATTCCATTGAATGGGTCAAAATGGGAATATGTTTCGTGCCACCCTGACTATTTTTGGCATTTAAGTGGAAGTGAATTTTTCCCTGGTCGATTTTTAAGTGGAATCATTTTCCGGGAGGGGGCGTCGGCGAATTACTGGGCTCGTTTACACCAAAACCAAATAAATAAGGCACACTTGTGGGCCGCTTTTTAAGGGGATTTAGGGAGATTCTCGGGCAACAGTCGAGCAGCGGCGCGGCAGGCGATTAATTCCGTATAAAACTTTGCGTTTTAATTGGACAGTCTGGCTGGTATTTAGATGGTAATTGAATTTCGAATGACTCGCTCTCTCGCTCGCAGGCACTTGAAGAGTTCGCGGGAAAAGTTTATAAAAACATTCTCGGGCTTCGCCCACACGCACTTATCAATCAAATTAGTCGAGTGGGGAAATACCGCAGCCAGGGAAAATCGAATCGAATAATTTTTGGCATTTTAGGGTATTTAAAGTCGCTAGCGTTTCGCTGGCGTTTCGTGGGCGGTTTTATGCTGTGCGTTTTGAGGTTTCACGCGTTTTCTGCAATGACGTCGATTGGGGATTTCATTTGTTTGATTATTTTGCATATCAAGGCAGCGGAATGTGTTTGCGTGCAGTGGAATTCGCACAGCCTATGAATCGGAGAAAACATTTCCATGTTATTTTTTGCTCAGCATATTTGTTTGTAGATTATTTAGCACGTTCTATTTCTGGTGGCCGCCAAAAGTTCAATTGACTGCTGTTTTTATTTCCCCAGCCAATATTTGATGCTCTTCGTGGATGCGAGCGATGAGTGCGAGATTTTTCGTTTCGTTTCAGGGGGGGCGTTGATGGATCGCTTCTGGACGTACACAATTTGGTTCTAGGTCCAGGTAATTAACCCGGTTTAAGGTGGTTCACGTTATTTATTTAGTATATTTTTATTTTTTTGCAGAGTTTCGACGGCTCTCAGGTGTTTTAAGTAAACGTTGTGATCGAATGAACTGCGCTCGATGACTGACTCACGCTTTGTGAGCTCCGATCGCTGTTAACCTGGCTCAAATCGAAGGCAACACACACACAACACGTTGCCAATGACAGCAACAACACCGCTGAGCAGCTGAAACGGCGGCCGCAACGCAGCTGTTGAGGGAGCGCGAAGGGCGGGAGTGCGAGTGCGAGTGCGAGAGAAAGAGAGAAGGAGAGCGCATGCGCGCGGTTTACAAGCGGTTTCTGTCGCTGCCGCTTTCGCTGTTCTGGCTACAGTGTAGCCTCGATAAGGGGAAAAAGAGCTAAACCTAAGAATTTCGATAACGAAAATGGAAGGCCTACAAAAATAATTTATAATATAATATCAAAAAATATTTATATACTAAGTGAACTAATTTATTTATTACTTTACAATAGCGTGGCCCACGGCCCACGGCCCCGACTCGCGAGTCCGCAAATTTCTCTGCCTATCGTCTGCCGGCACACGGACAGTATACGCACAATGTTTAAGCCATTTTCACACCTTTGACCTTTGCTTTACAGGAAAGTTTTTAGTAGTAAATAAAAAACTTAAAAGAAATATAAAATCAGTATAAAACAGATCTTGTTTAGGGAGCATCCACTGTACCGCTGTTCGTAGTTTTTGCTGTTGGTCAGTTAGTCACTTAGTGAGCTCTAAAACCTGAACATAAAGTCCGAAGACAGGGTGGAAAATGAATAGCCGAGTCAGGTGTTTTCCATGCACTTGCTGAATGCATAAATTTGAGACTGCAGTTAAGTTTTTATAATGTTCCTATACCCTGTAATGGGTGTATAGAGGCATTGAGTCATTCACTGAAGAGGCCCATCCTAAAAATCGTATAGGATTACAATCGGTTACCAAAGTTATCATAGTTCTAATTAAAGATTTACGTCATAAAGAGGAAAGAGAAGTGCTGGCGGAGAAAACAATTTCCTGGGACTGGAATTTTTTGATCGAATTGGTAATTTTCCATCTTGAAGATGCATTCAATTTTTACACATTTATGGTTATTGATATACGCATAAATTTAATTACAATCGAATTTATATCAATCTTGTTATGTTTATCATTCAGTAACAATCCGTAAAATATGACAATATTAATATAATTAACAAAATGTCATAAGTAATATTTGTACTTTTATAATAAAAGTACTTTTAGCGCACATTTCAATGGTTTTAACTCTGAATCACCATTACTTTACTCTCTAAAGTACATCAAACTCCCCTTGAATCCCCTTTGACTTTAATAACTGCCAGGGAAGTTCCGCAAGACCTGGGAGTCATCCGCAGGGTATCATGTGATAATGCCCAAGGGCCCTTACGGCCTGATCTCTATCTCTTGTCTGCCGGCGGGGTTTTTCAGACAACTGCTTTTCGGCTACACCAATTGGCAGGTTACGTGCCTGGAGCGCAAGGTGTTTATTATTAGCAGCGTTTCTGACGTACTTCGGACCGCCAGCCCCATTGAGTGCTCTTATTTTCGCTGCTATCAAAACAGAAAACATATGAGCCAGCTAAAAATAATGCATTTTAAAAATAAATACAATATTTTGTTTTGTCATTCGCGTTTGGCCTTTGCCATTTGGCATTTGGCACTCGGGTTTGGCTACCGATAAGCAGCTACGCGACTTTAGACTATCTCACAGATACATTGGGTTATAGCCATGTATGTTAGCTCTAAGGTTTTTCCATTCCCACGTGCGTCATATGGCAAATACGTTACAAGTTCCTAGGCCTTGGTAACACAGCTCGCAGACAGAGGCCGATTCGTGGCTAGCTGCTCCACAAAAATAAAAATAAAACTTAAATTACCAAAACCGCTGCCAGATAGCCAAAGTCAAGCCCATTTCCCATGACGATCCGCTTGGTCAGGAGGGAAGCCGATTCGTAACGTTCGCTTAGCAGGTCGCCCTCCTCTTTTCCGCATTTCCTTAATTTCCTTAATTTCCTGCAGCACGAGGGTTGTTTCCCGTTTGCACCTGTGACGGCATGTGCCAAGGGAAACCGCGCAGGTTGCCGCCAAAATGCCGCCAGAGCGGAGTCAACCTGTTGGAACAGCCGGCCAGCAACCATGTCCCGGATTGCGTGCCAGCAAAGACTAGAAATAAGTCAAGTCAGCGCGGCGGTATGGGGTCAAAAGGGCACCTGACACTGTCGCTGGCTCAGCCATTAGTCAATTGCTTGTTATCTTTAAAACTAAACACGCCATCAATGAATTCGTAAAGTTAACTAGTTTTAATGAAATTTAGTTAATTTAATTTAACGGCTAACTGTCTCTGACATATGTTACCAGGTACTGTGCAGATAAAGCTATGATCGATGGACTTATTAAGGTAATGTCGGCACGTTCGATATTAATAGATGTTAATTAATTAACTTGACATTAACCAAATATAAATGTTTGTTCGATAAAAGTGTGTTTGCTTGTTTTCTACAACGAAAGTAGAACAAGACTGCCTCTACTTGAGGTTAGTGTAATCAGGACTGTTTAATTAACACTTGTCCAGGTGTCGCTATATTTCAAGATTGTGGACAAAGGAGGCACTGTTCCCCGATTACCACCTTGAGAAGACAACTAGTGCATGCTATCAAAGGTGTAAGAACGTGCTGAAATAAGTAAACACAAGAGAGCCTACATTCAACAGAGATTACTAATGCCAAACATTGTATATATTCCCCTAAAATAGAGCAGGAAAGTCACCGGTCGTCGTGGTGAGTAGGATAAGGAAGCCCTGCGATAAATGGGTGAGTCGTATAAAAGTCAGCCGGGCATAAAGCTAAGCTAATAGCAACTGACACAATGAGTAAGAATGAGTTCCCAAAAATGGAGCTTCAAACCCACTCGAATCACAACTTGGAAGCCAAAGGTCAATCGGGCTTGACAAGTTCATTATTCGGGGGAGTTTCAGGGAGTTGACATCGTCATCGATCACTGGAAAAACATCGACAAGTGTGAGATATATCCACATGTTGTCAGCTTACCGGGTTCTCCTCCGAGTACAGGCCACAAACGAGTTCTCGAAATGACATTTTTGCATCGAGCTGGCTTTTTGCTTGGCTTGGCTGTTTGTTTGATTTTTTCTTAATGTTTTTTTTTGCACAATTGAACTTGCAATTCGACGACTTTGCTCCTTCTTTTTCTTGCTTTTTATCGTAATGAGAATTTATATATTTTTATTTCAGTCACAACTGCTGCTGAGTGGGGGCTCCTTGAACTGGCGTTGAACCTTTTATGGAGCAGCTTTTCGCGGCGGGAATTTTATTTATTTTTAATTTCCACGCATCAAATAAACAATCGCTGAACGGCGAAAGTGAAACCGCAACCCAACGGGCGACCAAATCGTACAGAATCGCGTGTTTGTCAAATCGAAAATCAAACAAAATTACGAGGAGCCGACGAAAACATCGGGGAATCGGATTCGGATCGGGAATGGAATCAGATTGGGGGGCGTCGGCGGGAGGAGCGAAAAGGTCAGCAGACGTCGACGCCATTAATTGCTTTAGATTGAATTAAGCTCGCTCGGGACCGAGAAGGAGGCGTCGACGCAGCAGCTCCAGCGCTCGGCTTCAGTCGTTGTCGTGACCTACGCCTATGACGTCATTGGAGCGCGAAGCACTCTATTTTTAGCCGGCGATTTCCGCTCTTATCACACATGACGCGCTCCCCAGATAATACCGATCGGAGCGCGTTAAAGGCGCGTAATGGCTGTAAATCCTAAGGGAACCGTAGCGCGAGGACCGGAACGGTGGCCCAACTATTTGACAAAGCGTCACTGTGACTACTGAGAAACTCCGGACGAACCAAGGCCCGGCAACCGAATGACAAAGGAAACACCGATATATGGCCAACGGTGGACTCGGAGAGCGATTGCGAGAGTGTGTGGCCTGGCCGCTTATCTTCGTGGCCCGGAGAGTGGAGCGGAGCGGGACGATAAGCTCCGAGAACCCAGATAACTCGGAGCGGTGGCGTCCAGGTAAACAGATTTTTCGCAGGCGCACAGGAACGGTTCACAAAGTCAGAGGGTTCGAAAACGAAGCTTTGTTGTTTAGATATTTCTTTAAATTTAAAGAGAAAAAGAGGAGTTTTTCCCTATAAATTTATTCAGAGATTTAAGGAAACATATTTAAACACAGATATGGCTGTTCAGGTCTATGAATGAATGAATTAATCATATTTATGAACACAAAACGCAGACAGATTGAAAACAAGTAAGAAAGCTACAGTCGACTGTGGTCGACTGTGAGATACCCGGTACCTAAACGTTTGCGCTTCACACTAAAAGGCAATTTAAAAATGTACATACACTACATTGTACATACATATGTACATTGGCGCCATTATATCGCACGGCCAAGGCTCGAATGCGCCACCTGTCGGCTACAGCTTGCAACAGCAGTGGCTTAGGGCGGTGTGTTAAAATTCAAACCTTATTGCTAATATCTCCCATGTTTATCATCCGATTTTACTGAAATTTTCAGGAAAAGTCCGCTCTATTTGATTCATTTTTTGTATTTATTAACTTTTACCCGAAAAAAAGCGAGTATAGCTTATTTAACGTTTTTTTATGATTTTTGAGGGCGGAAGTGGGCGTGGCCTAATTTTAAAACAAACTTGATCTGCGTGCAACAGATTCCAATGTTGTCACCAAATTTGGTAACTCTAGCTCTTATAGTCTCTGAGATCTGTTGTTTCACACGGACGGACAGACGGACAGACGGACAGACGGACATGGCTAAATCGACTCGGCTGGTGATACTGATCAAGAATATATATACTTTATGGGGTCGGAGATGCCTCCTTTTGCCTGTTACATACATTCTCGGTTGGCACAAACTTATAATACCCTTGTACCCTATGGGTACCGGGTATAATAAAGCCCCTTTCCACTATCACATCTCAAGTTTACCCAATTAATCATTGGGAACAAGGTTCAATATTTATTTAAAATAAATTTCTAAGTACTAAAAATATATCAACAAAAACTGCCACTCACCCCCAGATCCGGTTCACTATTCGTAGCTTCTAAAAGGCAATGCGTAGACGATGACGCTGACAGACTGGCTCGATCCCTGTGAGATTTGTGCAGGTTCTGCAGGCTGGCCCACGTATCCATGGCCTGATCGATGCAGGCCACACTGACCGAGGACGACTGGACGTTGTCGATGGCCTCGAAGCCCAGCGAGTGACGGGAGCCAGGCTGGCCAAAGACCTGGGCACTCAGCTTGTGCGGGGTTGATGGCGCCTCCAAGATCAAGGATCTGCGTATCTTGCGGGGCACGCAAGCCGGATGGGCAAAGGTGTGCTGCGCCTCATCAAGCGATGGTGCGGCCGAGTGCAGCGAGATGTCGTCCATGGAGGCCACGGCGCCCAAGGCACGCGGTGAATCGTCCACAAACAGGTTCAAGACATCATCGCAAGAGCGGGTGGACGTGAGGTTCGTAGCCGGACTCTTGATCAGATTGAAGCTGGCCAGGAGGTTGGGCCGACGCAGCGAAGAGCTCCCTGGCGGGGACTTTGGATGGCCAGAGGGATCGGGCATGGCCCGCACAGTCAGTCGGTTGTCCGGGATTCCCACAATGCCCAACGGCCGCGCTGGCGCCGGATGGGCTGGCGGCCCAGCATGTGGCGCACCTGCCTCGGCTCCCAGGAAGTCCACGACCAGAATACGATCCGAAATATTGGTGCAGTCGTTGTTGAAGCCAATGCCCGAGTCCGAGTTCGAGGTGGTGGTGGATATCTCGCTGTGGTTCGAGGGCTGCGGCGAGTGAGCAGCGGCTCCGGCGACTCCAGCGGCCCCAGCTGCCACCTCGTAGTCCGCCTGATGGCTGCGACTGGCCGGCGGCAGGATGCGCATGGTGTACATGCTGCGGACCAGGTTCACCACGTACTCCGAGTTGTTGGGGAACTCGAGGCACAAATTGGAGATGGGGTCCCTGGTGCACTGCAGCCGGAACTCGTGTGCCCGCTGCATGTGCTGGGCGTGCTCAATCAGCTTCGTATCGATGACGAACACATGGCAGCTGTGCGAGATGCTGATGTGGCCAGCGGCAGCCGCTCCGCTGCAGGCACTCGGCTCGTACTCCTCCTCGATCTGGGTGTTGTGCACGGCGCTGGTCACCAAGCCGAAGAGCCGATTCTCGCTCTCCGACGAGGAGCTAACGAAGTTGAGTCTCGCCGAGGAGTACGTGGCCAGGACTCCGCCACCGGAGCTCTGCAGGCACAGGCTGTCCGGTGTGATGCACATGAGCACGATGGTGGGTTGGCGCTTCTCCTGGCGCAGCTTGCGGATGCAGGAGCGTACCGTCTGCAGCTTGGAGCTGTGCGAAATCTGCTTGGGCATCTCAATGGTGCCCAGATACCCGACAATAACGCGATACTCCAACGCAGCACTGCCCACAGCCCGCACCATGGCGCTGACATTGGCCACGTCCGCCGCCTTGGACAGACTGGGCACCAGCGGGGCATCCTCCAGCACGGGTCTGAGGGTCAGATGATCAGAAGATGGCTTCGGACTTGGCTCCACTGCCTCCGGCAGGGGCAGCTTCTTCTGCGGCGAGTTGCGCAGCCTGTGCAGCTTGGCCTTGTGATGCAGGAAGCGCGGCTTGTGCCTCAAGCTGGCGGCCAGCAGTTGGCCCCTTAGCGTAGCGTTGGCGTTCTCCTCATCCGAGCTGTCCGAGTAGTAGTTCTCGGCGATCTGCATCCGAATGCTGCCGAAGGAGTTGCCGATCAGCTGCACCACGGTTTCGTGCGGCAGCTTGGAGACGTTGAGGCCGTTCACGGAGATGAGAAAGTCCCCGGAACGCAGGCCGGCCTGCTCCGCGGGTGAGCTGCTGATGATGCAGGACAGGCGGCAGGGTTGCTGCCCGGAGATGGTGAACCCGAAGCCGTTGTAGCCCCTGCGAACCTCCACGGTGCGGATGCCATTGTAGTTGTAATTGGGCCGCTTTTTGCGCCGTCGCTGCTGCTGCTGCTGCTGCTGGGTGTTCGAGTTGGACGCTGAGGCTGCGGTGCCCGTTGGTCCGGTGACAGCTGCTGGTGAGCTGTCTATCGGCGCTCCCGCTGCTCCACCTCCTTCTCCTCCTCCGGCGGCGGTGGCGGTTGAAGAAACGGCATTAACGCCGCCAGTTATGGGCAACGGCGGATGGTGGTGGTGCATGGCGCTCACTGTGTCGGTGCAAAAGGAAACTAGAAGCAGATCGTGGCACACATCTGGCGATACCGCCGTACCATACGCACCTTTCTCATGGATCCAGGCTGCTGCTGAGGCTGCTTTCGGGGAATGGAATGCCGTTTCTGTCGCTGCCCCTTTTTCGGATGTGGATGCTGCTGCGCACGGCGGCCCTCTCGCTCGCACCTGCTGGTCGTCGCCTATGCCAACTATGTAATCAATGGCAGGCACACACACACAATCACGAGCGCCTAGAGTGGCAGGCGTATTTTGTTACACTTTTCTAGGACGTTAGATATCCGGTTACCATCACGTCCTTGGGGTCAAGTTCATTTTCACACCGTTAATAACTCTGCATTAGCCAAGTTAGGCGTACTTATGGCCATTTAATTTGTTTAAATCAACAATTGAAAGATGTCTACAATGCGCAAGCGTAACTATGGTGTGACCGCAGGTGCAACGCTTAAATATACTGCACTCTGAGGCGAGCCTAAAAATACCAGACATATTAAGGATGGTCATACCATTTCTTTTGAAAACATTTCTCTTCTGGCTGGATTATGCTTTTAATTAATAATATTATAATAATAACTTTTCTCGATATAAGTTAATTTTAAAGAATTTAAATTCCCTAATATTTTATTCCCAAAAAAATAACCATCAACGATAAGAGTCAAGTTCAGAAATTTCTTTAATCAGAATCAACCACATTATTTAAGGACAGTTGGTCTTTTACCATCCTATTGATAGCTACAATCATGAATTATCTTTCATTTGTTCTTTAAAAGTGAAGAATAGAACTAAGTTGACGATTCAGTGGAAGATTCATCCTGGGCCTCAGCTGTACCTTCGTCTTTCTCACCATCGCCTTCGCCCTGGCCACTAGTTTCCACCTCGTTGGCATCATTGCTATTGCTATTACTAGCAGTAGTCTCACTGCTGCCATTGCTCTCGGCCTGATCGTCTTGGCCAAATCCATTGGTGTGCTCTGGGGTGGGAGCCGTGTCATTTGCAGTAGGTGGCGGAGCAAGGCTCTCCAGCTTCTGGCGGGCAGCATGGACCAGCTTCTCGAGCTCCACGGACTCCGTTTCAATCTCGTAGTTCTTAGACACCAGCAGCACCCAGTGAGCCTCCAGGGAACGCAGTCTTTCGCCAGCCTGTGTCTGCGCCTGCTTGCGCTGCCAATTGACATCCTGGATGTCCTTCTTCAGCTGCTGCAGCTGCAGTTGCGCCTTCGCCTGCATGGCGGTGAACACCTCTAGGTAGGACTTCCACGCCTCGGTGCCGTAGTCAAGCATCAGCTCCAGGTTAAGAGAGCGCACCCACTGGTGCTCAAGCTGGGCCATGGAGTTCTCAATGGCCTCCTGCCAAGCCGACACTTCGGACAGCTTTCCGGACGGAGGCGGAGGCAGCTCGTAGCGCTTCATGGAGAGTGTTTCCATGGGCAGGCGGTTCTGGATGCGCTCGAATTCGTTGACCATCAGTGGTGTCTCAAATGGCGAGGAGGCGGGGAGCGGCAGGTGATCTAGGTAATTCTTCGTAGGGCGATAGCGTCTGCATTCTTCCTCCACCATTGCGAGGGCCTTAAACAAAAATGTGGTAAAACTTGTTTATATTCAACACCAGCAGGTAACTGAATTAACTTACCGACTCCCTGACTCCCACATCGTCGTAGCCGTGATCAATGTAGGGTAAAGCATCTACAATAACTTCTCCAGCCATTATTTATATTAAATGTGTGTTTTATTAAAAATACACCGCATGTAAACAAATAAAATGAAATGCCATTCGCAGATTACGCATTAACACCGAAAGAGCTGCCGATACAGCTATTTTTAAGCTATGTTAAAACATAATCAAAAAATTGCTAAGTTGCTGTTAGTCCCTAAATGCATAATTTAAGTTTTAATTTTATACAAATTGTCGAGTTTATTGAATCTTAGGTTTTTTTAAACTTTAATTTAACGTATAAGCACCAACTTCGTATTTAAAAAGAAATTACTTTTCTTATAAATATTTTCTAACCAAATAGCTATGAATGTGACAGCACTGTTAACCAAAAAGTGCGTCAAAAAAACTCCACATAATATTTTTTTAATATAGTAGTATTTATAATATATTGAACACTAAAAAAAAAAGGTTTTATTCAAGTGATATTTATGATTTTACCAAATATATGTACCTAATTAGCGATTCCAAAACAAATAAACAAATGCTCCTCTTCACCGCCTAACTTGACAGTGTTAGCCAACGAAAAAATGTCCTGTTAACTTGACATTCGCCGCTGTTAGTAAATGCAACTCTGCGTTCCAATCGCGTTTGCCAGCACTTTTCCGCCATTTCCGGCAGCTCTCTTTCTTTCTTCGTTCTTCTTAATAAAAAGAGGACGGTATCTGCGTTTGCAGAAGATTCAACACCATTCATTGGGCTTGAAATTCAACAAAAATGGTGAGAATCCGACCGGGACACTTTCCGCGACCGCCGTAGACGCCAGCGCAGTGGATTTAACACACGAAACAAGCAGAAAATAGTGCGAAAGTGTCGACCTAACCTCCACGTGTTTGGAATGTGCGGCGGTGGCGAAATGTGTGTTTGTGTTTGTGATGTTAACGTCAAACTAAACCCAAAATCGTATTGATATCTTTCAGAGCTTAGGCAACGCTAGGCCTCTGGTCTCCGTGTACACGGAAAAGAACGAGGCTGCTAAGGACAAGAACATCTGCCTGCCGGCTGTGTTCAAGGCCCCCATCCGTCCGGATGTGGTCAACGAGGTGCACCAGCTGCTGCGCCGTAACAACCGTCAGCCCTATGCCGTGAGCGAGTTGGCCGGTGAGTGAAATGCTCCTTGGATAACTGGAGCAGCCTGGACTAAACATGGATTATTCAATTCCCACAGGTCACCAGACCTCTGCCGAGTCCTGGGGTACTGGACGTGCTGTGGCCCGTATTCCCCGTGTCCGCGGTGGCGGCACCCACCGCTCCGGCCAGGGAGCCTTCGGCAACATGTGCCGTGGTGGACGCATGTTCGCTCCCACCAAGACCTTCCGTCGCTGGCACCGCAAGGTGAATGTCAACCAGCGCCGTTACGCTCTGGTGTCGGCCATCGCCGCCTCCGGCGTGCCCGCTCTGGTCCAGTCCAAGGGCCATGTCATCGACGGTGTGTCCGAGATCCCCCTGGTCGTTTCCGATGACGTCCAGAAGGTCCAGAAGACCAAGCAGGCTGTCATCTTCCTGCGTCGCCTGAAGATCTGGGCTGACATCCAGAAGGTGGGTATTCAAGTGAATTAGGGATCCTCGAAAAACCGAAAAACCTTTACAGTGGCGTGTAAACATATTCTAATTTACTGAAAGGTCGTCATGAACTTCGTCATGAAAACCTGAATTTCTTAATTTAAAAAAACATTGCAACCTTACATGGCCACCTTTTACCAAATGAAGGATATGTTTGTGTTTGTAAGACTCCTGAAGAGTTCCAGGTCGCGAGATAAGAGTGATAAGATAGATTTCAAGTACCAATATTTGTGAGACTCCTCTTGGACAGTATGTACCCTTATAGTGGCAGCGTGTAAACAACTGGCTTACTCCTTGGTGGTCAGATGTTTGCGAGGATTCCTGCGTTGCCAGATAAAATGCTCTTCTAGGCGTTACGTTCGAAACCTGATCAAAAGTCTCCAGCGTGGTAACGGAAGAGCTACAGTTCAATACATGCAAAGTATTCGGTATTTTAAAGATAGTTTTTAATTAAATTTAACGTTAAAATCTTTTCCAAGCTTGTCTGTTGAATAAGCGTTTGTTAAATACCTTTTACGGCCATTAGAAGGGTTCTAATCGTAATATTAAATAGATAATTGTTCTAGAATTCAAGGCATTCACTTTACTTACAAATTTGTATGTTCCTAGTTTTTAAATGATCTTTGCCTTTAACTAATTCTTTATTTCCATCCTTTCATCCGACCAACAGGTGTACAAGTCGCAGCGCTTCCGTGCTGGCCGTGGTACCATGCGCGACCGTCGCCGCATCGCCCGTCGTGGTCCCCTGGTGGTCTACCACAAGGACGAGGGTTTGCGCAAGGCATTCCGCAACATCCCCGGTATTGAGACCATCAGCGTTGACAAGCTTAACCTGCTGAAGCTCGCTCCCGGCGGCCATGTCGGTCGCTTCGTCATCTGGACCGAGTCGGCATTCGCGCGCCTGAACGATCTGTTCGGCACCTGGAAGAAGCCAGCTACCTTGAAGAAGGGCTACAACCTGCCCCAGCCCAAGATGGCCAACACCGACCTGTCGCGTCTGCTCAAGTCCGAGGAGATCCGCAAGGTGCTGCGCGATCCCCGCAAGCGCGTGTTCCGCAGCGTGCGTCGCCTCAACCCCCTGACCAACGTGCGCCAGCTGGTCAAGCTGAACCCTTACGCCGAGGTCCTTAAGCGTCGTGCTGCCCTCGCCGCCGAGAAGCGTACCGTGGCCAAGGTGCTGGCCAAGGCCAAGAAGCAGAACGTGGAGCTGGCCAAGTCGCACTTCGCCAATGTGGCCACCAAGGCCGCGGCCAACCGCGCCAAGCTCCTGGCTGCCCGCAAGAAGAAGGTCGCCGCCAAGAAGCCAGCGAAGAAGTAACTTACTTTCCCCGTACAGAGCTGACACACTTTTATATTATAATAAACCACAAAAGCTGTATGAATTTTATTCATAATAATACAGAGCGAAAGTAATACATATTAAACTCTTAGTCTTAGGCACATTTAGTACCGCTCTCTTTTTGCTCCGCCTCGAGATTCGCTCTCGCTGCTGCCCGCCCGAGTGATCTATTATCACTCGTTCTCCCTGATAACGGTGGCTGTGTGGCTGTGGCTGTAGCTTTCGTTATCTTCGTGCTGCGCCGATCTTGGCTCTTCGTGCACGTTCGCTCGCCACGCCGCCCGTACGTACATATTTATTGTCACACGTTAATTGGCATTTAATTAAGCGTCGAGCGTCGCCGCCAACGTTATTCCACGGTGAACGCTCGAACTGCGCGGTCGAACAGCGCGCATCAAAAGCGGAAAAAAATCGCATTCCCGCTCTCGGTCCTAATAAAAACAACAAAGGCAGCAAAAGAATAAAGGACGACGCGACGCGCACTTGATTCAATTAACCGTCGCAGTTATTTCGAGCAACAACCTAGCAGTTGGACCGGTTTCGAAAATAAGCTCGGCTTTTATTTACTGCACTGGATGCTGGCCAAAAAAATAGATGCTATCTGTGGGTAATCGCGGACGGCAAGCCAAGCCACGGATCATACGATCTTTTCATGCGCGGGTCGCGACCGATGTCTGGTTATATTGAGTAGAACGCAATATAGCCGACACCACCACCACCACCACCACTGGTCGGAGCACGGAGAGAGCAGCAGCCACAGCAGCTGTCAGTTGCCGGAGAGAGCGAAGAGCGAGCAGAGAGCTCTGGATGCGCGCCGTTTTTCTTCTGCGTCTCCATCTTTTTTCGCACTAGTCGCAGCCACTAAAAGGGTCGCCGCTGATCGCTACTGGTCGCTGGCTTAATCAGCAGGCTCGCGTCGGTCCACAATCGGAAATCAGAGAGCGCTTCCGATCACTTGGACGCCGGCTGATACTTGGGTGGGAGTCCAGCATAGGAGCGAGCATAGCACACCGCATAACCATGTTGACGACCGTCCTGAACTTTGCCCAGCGCGTCGCCGAGATTTCTTTGCTCGGCGGCATCGAGATTGCATCAGTTGCCCTTATTGTCTACTACATATTCGCCAAGACGAGGTGAGTCTATAGGCTGGCAGTGCCAATGGAAGCCAAATAAATCTCGCTTTGCGGGCACCCATTAACCGACCATGCCACTGCCTCCCCCTAGTCATTCTTCTCCTCCTGTTCCTCCTCCTCCACCGCCTCCATCTACTCCCTCCTAGTTTAAGTAACGCGGCTGAGGAAGAAGCGCCGTTATTTTTAGACGCGTACTCTCAAGTTATCCAATGCATGCATAATGAACCACAGTCAGACTCCCCTAAGTTGAACTCTTGTGTCGATCAAGGCAACATAAAATATTATTCTGGGATACTACAAACTTCTCGCAATATCAAAGTCCCACCAAATTATATAAAATAAATAAATAAATAAATTTTAAAAATAACAGCTCAGGAATTTTGTACATTCTTGTGTGAATTTGCGATTATTTTAATAATAAAATATCCTATATATTTATACTTTAGGATAGTTCTTGGGCATCCGGGAACTCCTCGCTCTAACGCCTTTAGAATCCAAAGTCGAAAAGTGATTTATTGATTTTGTTTATATTGTTTATATCTGTACAAAATTGTTTATTTTTCTTATCAAGTAATGGTGATATCATAAAAATAATCAAAGTTAAGTTGATTTAACAAAGAAAGTTTTTAGATTTGACAATGTCCTTATCTTTTTGTCACAAATACTCAATAAAAATAATTCAAAAACGAAGCCAGCCTTTTTAGAGGTACAAAGGTTTAGAGGTACGAATTCAACAAACTTTCCTTTGATAAATATTGGTTTTAGTTAGTGAGCTTTGACTGTGGATATGCTTTGTTTTGTTATTGGTCGCACAGGTGGTTGCTCCAATGGCCATGACTCACGGCCCTTTGTCTACTTTTATGTATGCCCTCCGTAGTGTGGAAATGTAAATTTCCGCTTATCAACCACGTGTTAATGGGGCAGAATTAGACTAGGAGGAGGCTGGCTCTGGCTCTGGCTCTGGCTCCTAGGGTCATCTGGGTTTGGTGACGTCAATTGTGTTATTGTTTACCTCAGCATTCCTCAAACTAACACTTTCATCCGAGCACCGCCCAGCACCCACATCTCACCCCTATCCTGCCACCCACTCAGCGGCGCAGTTGCTGATGTTGCACTCGAAGAGATAACAATTGAAACCACACACAGCCATTCGACTTGGCCCGCAAATCATTCTTGGCAACAATTATCGGCACGATTGCCGGTGTTAAATTTGCACCTAATTATCTGATTAAGATTTCACAGTGGGCTATTTCCGTAATCTCGCTGGATTTCGACCAGCTTTCGGGCCACAAAGAAAGTAAAGCCCGCATCTCGTATGGGCCATAAAAACACCCCCTCGGCCTAGTCCCCTAAATAACACCCTTGATTAATTGTCAGAGTAGCAAACAGGCGGCCCCGGCCCCCAATAGGACTAAAATACATTCAAGATTAAGGTTAGCTAAAATTTTCCACACTTCGAGATGATCATTAAAACCACTACTGTGAGATTTATACTCCGATTGCTTTTATTAACAGGTGATTAAGGAGAGCTAACACTGCTCAGAGCAAATTATAATTATTTATGTACCTTGATTTCAAGAAAATGTAATTAAATATATTAATATGATGAACTTTGCTTAGATCTATAACTAAATTGATGTACTTCAGATCGATGTCTCGAAGATTACAAATTAATGATAACTCTCTAGTTTCTAGGATAGTTTGGAAATCAAAAATGAATTTAGAAGAACTCTTACTTAAAACCTACATATATACAAATTATTAAAGATGAAAATCTGCGTCAGAATCGCCGGAGGTAGTCGTTGTCCGGTTATTATCCAGATGACGCTTCTCTGGTGCAGTATCCATGTACGAGTCCAGACAGAAGCTGTCCCCTCCCGTCTCGTCCGATAGCGTGTTATCCGAGGAGCTGAAGCAGGGGGTTCGTGGTCGACGGCGCTTCTGGCTGCTGCTCAATTCTCTGGCGTCGTCCATGCTGCGACGTCGCAGTATCTCCGGATCCGGCTGCTCGTGGTATGATATGTAGTCGCGCAGCTCCGCAATGCGCAACTTCTCCATGTTGATCTGCTGGTTAAGCTGCGCCTCCATTTTTCCAAAACCCTCGAGCCGGAGCTCCATGTCCCGTTTCTTTTGCATCTGGCGAAAAAATCCCAAGTTGTCCGACGCCCTTTGATCGCATTGAAACTTGCTGATCTTGCGGTACAGTTGCAGGAATTTAGAGGGGTCCTCGAAGTAGTTGGCCATGCCGCTGGGCATGTTCCGGCCGATGGGCATTGTTTGCAGGGCGAGACTGCAAAGTGGACACTTGTGGTCCTTCGATGTGTCGTCCAAGCAGCCGGCGCAGAGAATGTGATGGCATCGGGTCAAGTGGAAGGTCAAGGCCGGCTCAAGGGTGCGGCTCCGATAGCACTTGTTGCAGTGTAGCCGAAACATAATTAATGCTAGCTATTAAGACGCGAATTGAATTAAATTTAACAATTTGTTCTGGGCTTGTACAGAAACCTAACGGATCTTATCTTGTTGCTCTGGTAACTCTGGCTGTGCAGTTGCACCTGGCAACCTTTTCAGTTGAGCGGAATTATCGATAAAAATGTATTTAAAATTTGAATTAATTATGCAACTGCTTGTTGAACTTAAATACTTGTGGAAATACACAAATAGCGGCGGTTAAAACGCCGTATCTGGAGGAAATACGTGCCCTTTTTAATAATAATTTATAATAATAAACCTACTTTGCACAATAAGTGCTTGGCAAGTAAAAGTCGTTATTAACAAAATAAATAGAATGCTATTCACTTAGATATAATATTTGCCAAAACAAAAAAAAATCAGGGTCGACTAATGATTAATAAAAAAACAAAGCGAATGTTATTGTTGATTTGCTATGGAAAAAAGCCAAGCCCAGCGTACGCTTAGCCTCTGACCAACATCAGCTGATTTTCGAATGATGATTCCGCTATACAAAGCGCGCTCAAAGTTCAATTCTGTGCCATAATTTATGAGCAACTAACCACTTATCAGTAGGAGAGGCACTACTTAAAAACTGGTGTACGATTTCATATAAAAATACGCACACTCCCTTGTCCAGCGGGTATTGAACTCTTCCGAAGTTGGACTGTAGACCGCTCAAGTGGTCGAATATTAATTGAGATAGGTGCTGTATTTTTAATTGCGTGCTCCTGACTTCAACACCACCCACCGCGATTATATTGCAATGTATTATTGATTTTCATTGATTTGGTTTGCTTTTCCGATTGCAGGGCACCCGTTATCATCGCTGGCCTGTTTCCCAATCTGAATCTGAGCTACCGTTCGTCCCTGGGCAAGATCAACACCATACGCAGCGATCTCCTGGTCACGCTGCGCTCATCCAATGTAAGTTTCCCCGCCTATCAGGCACCCATCGCCACCCATTAACCCCACCGGCGTATAGTATTATGACGCAGCTGCAGTGTCGTACCCAGAATCTCGTAAGGGGAGATGCATATATTGTATTTGTTGTATAATTGATAAGAAATATATAATGGGTTTCTCAATGCCCAGTTAGTATTTCGGATAATGAAGAACAGGCACTTAACACCTGGTTTACGCCTTTCAGTAAACTTTGTGCGCATGTCAGGGTAATAAACCGGTTATAAATTGTATTTATAGGCTGCTTAAGTGGTCGTCAATTTACTTTAAATGCTCCATAACAAAAACTTAAGGAACACTTCTTAAAAATAATTTTAAATGTCTATTAAGCTAAAATTACCATATAATTTTAATTAAAAATAATGGGAACTAAGGGGGGCTAGCCTCGGAACGAGAGGCGCCTCTGCCTGAAGCATCGAGTATAAGATAAAATATTTCCATTCAATGAATTGCAAATAGCGCATTGCTTATATTCAATTTCAAAATACGCGCGGCGTTGCCACCACGTCCTGGCAATCGATAACAGTCCTGAAAGCTAAGCAGGACCTATCGGTCTATCGGCTATTTCCTGCAAAAAAAAGCCGGGCGCATGGATTCGTTCCATCTTGTCTTGTGAAGTACAATAGGAGAATCTCAAGTTTATAATGGTTGTGGAGGAGTTTCACGCTCGCGGCTGGTTCGAGGTATCAACATTTCTCTCGCCCACATCTTCTATATATACGTGCGCCAGTTGCATCACAGCATCTCGCTCTGATCGTTTCTTTGCAGGAGCCCAAAGTTCAGAGTTCGGTGGCGCATGGCATCGGCACCCAGAACATGTTGGAGCTGACCCCGCAGTCGGGCCAGAAGCCGTTCAAGAGGCTGTTCGACTGGGGCGTCATCTTTCCCTATGTGGCGCAGGTGGTTCGCAGCGAGAAGTTTGATTACCGACAGGTGAGCGTTCCCATTTGACGCCGTGCGGAGCGTGCGCGCTAACCTTGATCTGTCCCCGTTCCCTAGGTCACCGAGATCGTTCACAATGATTCCGCTCTCAAGCACGCCATCAAGCAGGCGGCCGAGCAGACACTGCGCGAGCAGCGTTATGCGAAAAACGGTCATCGACTGCTCACCCGCAGCGCCAGCGGTGATCAGTCGGCGGCGGCCGAGGAGGAGGATGAGAAACAGGGCATCTCGTACCAGGCCATCCTGCGCAAGCAGGAACAGCGCGCCCTTAGCATCCTGAAGGACATGGGCTCCACCCTGAACAATGGTCTGCTGGCCCTGACATCCTGGATCCTGTACAAACTGCTGCCATGCTTCCTCTCCGGCGTGGTGACGAACACCAAGCAGATCGAAATGCTCAAGACCGCTACGGAGAAGTCACCGGGCACTCCGTTGATTTTCGTGCCGCTGCATCGCAGCCATCTGGACTACATAATGGTTACCTGGATACTGACCAACAATGACATACGCAGTCCGCTGGTGGCCGCCGGCAATAACCTGCAGATACCCGTTTTCGGAGGATTGCTGCGCGGGCTGGGCGCCTTCTTCATCAAGCGCAAGATCGATCCCGTGGAGGGTAAGAAGGACGTGCTGTATAGGGCCGCCCTGCATCTGTATCTCACCCACGCCCTGAAGGAGGGCCACAATGTCGAGTTCTTCATCGAGGGCGGGCGTACGCGCACCGGGAAGCCATGCATGCCGAAGGGCGGCATCCTCTCGGTGATCGTGAACGCCTTCATGGACGGCAGCATACCGGACGCCCTGCTGGTGCCCGTGTCGGTGAACTACGAACGATTGGTGGACGGAAATTTCGTGCGGGAGCAGAAGGGAGAGAAGAAAATACCCGAGTCCTTCAGCAAGGCCATTTCGGGCATATGGAAGGCCCTTAAATCCAACTACGGACTGATGCGCATCGACTTCAACGAGCCGTACTCGATACGCGAGCTGGTCAACTCCTACAACAAGATCGCTCGCGAGGATGGCAACATAGCCAAGGTCTACAAGCCAGCGGCCAGGTAGGAGGATATCAGCACGTTTTACCATGCAAAATTTACTGATTCCTCACCTTATCCTAATCCCAGAACCCTTCAGCACAATCAGTCTACGTCCTCGCTGTACGGCACCGATGTGGTGTGCGAGGAGCACCGCAATCTCATCGAAAGCATCTCGCGCCAGGTGGTCTTTGACTGTGCGGCAGCCACCTCAGTGATGTCCACCAATGCGCTGGCCTTCCTGCTGCTCACCCGCTACCGAAACGGCGCCGAGGAGCAAACTCTGGCCGCAGCCTTGGACGACTTGCGAAACTCGTTGTACGGCTGCAAGGACATTGGTTTCTCCGGCGAATCCTCCCAGATCTTGGCCTATGCCTGCGACCTGCTTGGCTCAGGTATTTAATAATAGATGCACATTTATTGCCATCTTGCTAATTAACTTTTATTGTGCGTTTGTGTAGGTCTCGTCACACGCACTCGGGATGAGAACGGTCGCCTGTGCATTAGGGCTGTGAATTCCGTGGAAAGCTGTATTGAGCTGGCCTACTACTCGAACATGCTGACCCCCCACTTTGCCCTCAGTTCAATACTGCTGACCACGTTCCACTCGCTTCTCCCGGAGACGGAGAACAAGAAAGAGGCTAAGGTGCCGCGCAAGAAACTGATAGACGCTGCCCTGGAGAACTGTCAGATCTATCGCTACGAATTCATACTGAGCAAGCCCACACAGGTGCTGGAGAGCATGCTGTACAAGCACTTGGATGACCTGTTGATCAGTGGCTGCGTGTGTGCAGAGCAGGTAAACCTATAGACCCCATCAATCTTATTACATTTATGATCTGAGATGTGTATGCTTTAGGTGAATGAAGATTTCGGGGATGCCGGAGATTCCAGGCGCTTGGCTCGAAGCCTGGCGGCTGACGGCCTCGATGATGGCGATGATGACGATGACTACCTCCATGTGGGCAACGGTGATGGCGATGACACGCAGTTGCTGTTCGCCAGCGAAACCCTGCAGCAGCAGCGTTTTATGTGCGAGGTGCTGGCGCCCATTGCAGCGACCTATGAATCTGTGGCGAACTCCTTGCAAATACTCCACAGGAACTCCATGCTGGAGTCTGAGTTCATTAGCTTTGTGATCAACGATTTGACCGGCAGAGTCAAGCGTGGCAGCTGTATCTATGGTAAGAGTTCTGGAGATACCTTGGCTACACATTTATTATAATTATTGAAATTTTTCCAGCTGAAAGCATATCCACGGACTCTGTGCGCAACTGCTTGAAGCTGCTGGAGAAATGGTCTGTGATCGAGGTGTGCAACCAGCAGGGCATGCGCCTGATCTCACTCAACACGCTCTACGAGATGTCTCGGGAGTCGCTCAATACGATTGTCAAGAAGATAGACGCCATTGTGCCAAAATTTAATTCTGGCTACTTTGCAAATGTAACGGCGCCTTAACTGGGGCCTTGCTTTATTTTTGGAACTCGACTCTCCTTTTTTTACTCCTTGTATAGTGCATATCATCCACTTAAGATTAAAGTGCATCATACTCCTAGATCTTAGGCTTAGATATGTCTAGTTTTATAGTCATATACGAGTTTATATATGCCAAAGTGCTAGCTTTACTGTAACCAAGCGAAAGACAGTGAAACATGAACAAATATTTTCCATGCGCAGCCTCAGAGCGGCGAGAATGAAATGAAAACCAAACAAACAACAAACAATATATATCATCTATACGGAACTGATTGATTAAACTTTATAATTTTATAAAAATAGACAAAACGACAAGCTTAAAAAGTAATCTTGATTTATTTCATAACTCGTCTTCAAACTGGCGAACAAACGGAGAACCAATTGGTCTACTAAACGTAATTAACTGTGTGGGAAATAAATACATGTGGTGTAAGTAAAAAAGAAGAGGCCTGGCTCCACGAGACAACAACAATGCCATGTTAAAAAATACATATATCTTGCGCTATCGTCATGCCTTTTCTGCTTTGCCATTTTTCATTTAATCCTTCTGAACCTCTACTGGCGCTTTTGCTTAATCTATGTGGGCTTCTTCATCTTCTTGACGTGAATGCGAAAAGCAGGAGCGCCTTTTCCGCGACGCCTCTCCTTCAGTTTGTCCGTGATCTTTCCCTTCCCTGTCTCCTGTGGGCCGAATATTAGGTAGTTCATTTTAGAGTTAACAATTTCTTTGTCGGGATACTCACCTTGGCTGCCACATTCTTGAGCTTGCCACCGATCTCCCCGGAGCAGCGTGTGGCTCCGCAGAAGCAAGCCTTCTTGCGGTTGTTCATTAGATCAGCCCACAGATAGTTGAAGGTAAGCTCGGTGTCCTGCAAAATGCAAATTATTACACTTATTAAAGTGTTCTTTACGATTTTATAATTGAGCTGCGAAAAAATCGATTCTCAGCCCATCGATGTATTTCGATATTTTGGAATATATCGAATATATAAAAAGGTCGTATATGGTATAAAAAACTTTTTCGGATTAGGACCGGCGCGGTTATCTACAATGGACCCTACTTAAAGTCCGATCTGATTAGGTAGAGCATGCACACACACAGGAAATTACAAAAAATATATACCTATTATTACAGTATAATATTTAAAGCTTAATTTTTATTTATTTATCCTTATTCGTCGTCAACTCTAGAGCTGGGAAAAAATCGATTCTCAGTACATCGATTTTTTTGGGTCTTCTAGACAAATATGATACATATAAAGATACATATAAAGAGCAACCCAAAAATACATTTCTTTAATATAAATAAAGAAAAGTTATAAGTTTTTAAAACATAAATAACGAAGGAATTCCTTTTTATAAAATAAAAAGCGAATATAAATTACGTTTCCAGAACATAAAAAAAAGATATGATTTAATTTTCAAAAGCCATTGATGATCCAAAAGAAGAATGTTTCACGATACATCGATTCTGCCAAAATAGAATCGATGTTGGACCGAAAAAAAAGAATCGATATTGCAATCGATTTTTTCCCAGCTCTAGTCATCTCACTATTGTCGCTATCTTCGTAGTGGTAGCATTTATCATGAAAGGACCAAACCCAAAGGAATCGATAGTATCGATGATGACATCGATTTTTTCCCAGCTCTATTTTACAAGGGTTCCCTTTACGTTAGAGGTGGAGAAACATCGATGTTTTTCGATGTTTAAACAAAAAACATCGATGAAAAAAAAAAATCGAGTTTTTTCGATGTTTCCATCGATAAAACATCGATGTTTTCAAGAAAAAAGAAAAAAATAATTGCTCTAAAATAAATTAAAAATCTTTCCCCTTACTTTAGTGACGTGACTAAAACATCGATGTTTCCCCACAAAACATCAATGTTCCCAAACATTTAAAAAACATAGTTGTATCGATGTTTTTATCGATGTTTCTCCACCTCTACTTTACGTACCTTAGGAATGTCCTTGATGGCAAACAGTCCCACGCGATGGTTGCAGTTCACGGTCCACTTCTGGGTCTCACAGTTCGGCTCGCACGAATGGTTCATGAATCGGGCCAGATTTCCCTTGGGTCCCGCATCAATAATAAAGTCCTTCTCCACGCCCAGAAAGTAGTAGTTCTCGTCCCGATCCCGCTGTTTCTGCAGCATGCGCTGCTGGAACTCGGCGTGGTTGATCACCTCGCCCACATACTCGATCACGAAGGAACCCTGGGCAATATCCTCACGACACACCAGTCCGAAGCCGCGCTCGTTCATGTAAACCACCTCCATGGAGGGCGATTTGCGCAGTTCAAACATTTGATTCTCGCAGCGCTGGCCGGCGCGGCAGTGGTCTGGATTGCACTCGTGGAACAGCAGGCGGTTGAGGCAGCCAGAGTCGGGGCCGCAGGGATGCTCGGCGTCCGACTGGCAGTTACAGGCACTCACATCCTCCGGATTCTGGATGAAGCGCAACGGCGGAACCGGCTTGTTGATCTTGATTTTCACGTAAGGCGGCGGCTGTAGCTTACTGGCACTTTGGCGACCTATGCGACGCTCTTTGATGATCCGCAGGAAGCGCGTCGCCTCTTCCACGCCGGTGTTGTAGCTCCGGTGCAGCAGTGTCTTGGTCTTTTGAACATCGCCGTCGAGATTGTCGCCCTCGATGTAGAGGTAAACGCGACGCCGCGATATCCAGCCATGATCGTGGGTGCCAAAGAATCGCACTACAAAGTCATTGTCCCCGTGGGTCATCTTTAGGATGTTGCTGGGTATCTCGGTGGGCGGCAGTATGATGGCCGGCCACCAGCGGAAGTTGTTGAACTTGGCCCACACCAGCTCGCCGTACAGCGGCATTCGTCCGCTCTCGCACTCCTCGCAGATGTAGCTCTCATTCTTCTTAATGGGAATATTGCGGCAGTGGGCGTGCACGGCAATGGGACAGGTCTCGCAGCAGATCAGCTCGCCGCCCTTGACGCATATGTAGCACCATATGACATTGACGTTGGCATCCGCCTTGGCGATGCAGTGACGTGGACAGACCATTTGGTTGGTTGAGAGCATCTGGGTGCCGGCTGGAATGCAGTGCGAGTCCTGGTGATAGGTGGCCGGGCAGCGCAGACACTTGACCAGCTTGGCGCTGGGCAGCTGCTGGAATTTGCCGCTGGGATCGACGGAGACGCAGGTGTGGCACAAGTGCCGCGGGCAACGCGGCGAGGTCTTGCTGATGCTCGCTTGGGGCCAGTACTTGCAGCAGCCCGGGTGGAAGCGCAGGCCACACTGAGGCTGGCTGCAGTTCAGCAGCTTGTTCTCCACCAGGACTTGGGGCTGGGATTCCTCCTCTTTAGTCGGAGACTGCAGCGCTTCAACCTGGTTACAGATACAACAACCTTCCGGATTGGTGAGCTCGCATTCTTCGCAGACCAGCGCAGGAGCGCTGCTTGGGCCGGGCTCCGCAGCATCGGCTGTTATGTGCTCCGAGTCGGCCGGGCTGGGCGACTTGGAGGTGGACGGCTGGATGAGCAGGGTCTTCTTCCGACTGCCTGCTGCCTTGGGCAATTTCTGTCCCGATTTCTTGCGTTCCAGGCAGTCGGCATGCAGAAAACTGCTGCAGCCGTTCGAACATTTTTGCACTTGGGAGCCCGACTCGAAGCAGTACTTGCACGTCGGATCGCGGTTGATGGCGCGGAAGAGATATCTGCTGTCCAGCTTCAAGATGTCATCGACCACCTCTTCAATGGGCCGGTTGAGAGCCTTCTTGGGCTTCGCAGGCTCCGATGGGCGCCGTTCCGATGACTCCGTGAGTGTGGGACTGGGCGCCACCACGGGGGTCATGCTGCGGCGCAGCATCAGAGTTTTCAGTCGATTCGAGAGCCGTTTGATGGTCCCAACGCCACGGCCACGCTCTAGCACCGAAGAGCCCAGCTGCTGATCCATCTCGCCGCTGGCCAGGTCACGCTCTAGCTCGCGCATCTGTATGTATCTCAGCGACCAGATGTTGCTGACCACGCCGAGCAGTACCTTCTCCACCTTCTCCTCGGAGCGGTGCACCATAACGTACTCCTTGACGGCATCGAAGAGGTGACCGAATTCGGGATTCTCGTAGATGCTGGCATCCGGTGTGAGGATCTTATCGGTGCTGCCCCCAGCCTGGGCTGCTGCTGATGGTGTCACTGCGGTCGTGGAACTGGAAGTGCCAGTCTCAGCCTCGTTGCCGTCGCTCAGCTTACGCCGCTTGGCCCGCATCTCGTTCTTGCTCTTCACGGGCGAAAAGGCGGGACTGAACGGGGACTCGGAACGTTCCCGCTTCAGGTCAAGCAAGGATGGTTTGTTGTGCAGATTATCATTCGAGTCGTAGAGGCTGCTACCAACATCCGAGGTGTCCTGCATCATGGAATTGGTGCGTTTGCGTCTTTGTTTGTTAATTGTGCTGAAAATAGGCGAAGGATCAGGTTGATTATTTTGATTACACGTTTCATTCCGCTAACAATTCTATCTAAAATAATTTAATTAAAAATAATAAATAAAAAGTAGATGAGATACCAATATACACTTACACAACGCTCTCGTAGATCTCGTAGAACTTCTCCAGACGATCGGCGTACGGGAGCTGGGCCACGATCTGGGCCTCATCTATGGCCTGTCGCCAGATCACAACCTTCGTTCGCTTGGGCACCATCTGGCGGTACTTGGCGCTCTTTGGTCCGTGCCGGACAAGTACCTCCTCGCGCTGCTCCTCGAACGCCTTGAGACCGGCGAAGGGCAGCAGATTTTCGGGCTTAATCCAGTTGCGTCTACCGTTGTCTGCAAAGAAACGCACATGCACCTGGATGGGCACCGTACTATTGTCCACGGACGCTCGCTGCGGATGACTGGGCATGTGGCCAACGATCTGATCGAACGGATCCGGACACACCATGCACGGCCAGAAGCAGTACGTGAAGATCTTGCCCCAGAACAGATCACCGACCTGATAGGTGGGCCAGCCGGGATCGGTGACTATGGACAGTCCTTTGGCGCTGTCTATGCTCACGGACGAGGGCGATTTCAGCATGCTATTGACCTCGGACGCAGTGGAACTCAGGTCAGGTGGTGAGGATTTCAAATCCATTTCTGTTGAGGTTGCCGTGGGCAAGGCAAATGGCTGTTCCTTTGACTCTTCGGTGATAATATTGAGGCTCGCTTCAGTTCCAGCCTCAGCTGGCTCCTTATCTCCACCTTGGGAGCCGGAACTAGCCATCTGATTTACATCCGCCCGCCCGGCAGGCTCAGGTTCAGTCTCAGTCTCAGTCTCCGATTTAATGACGACTGCGATGATATCGTTATGTTCGTTCAAAGTCTCTTCATTGGCAGGAACTTCCTTATCGAGCGACTCTTTCTTCACTTCAATCGCGCCAATGGCCTCTGCTGGGGGCGCGGCCTTAGCCTCGACCTCGGCATTCATATCCAAGGCAGCCTTCGTTTTGGCCATTCGCTTCATTTTCCGCTTCAGCTGCTTGCGAACGTGACGGCTCACCTGGTCCTCGGCATCCGCTTCGAAGCCCGTGCTGTTGGGCGAACTGGCGCCGTTCTTAATCAGCAGCTTCTCGATGGGGCTCATGTAGGTCTGGCTGCCGCTGTGGTTGAGCAGCTGTGCGCCTGCGCCGTCACCTCCCCCGGTGGTCTTAGGTGATGCATTGTCCTGGGACAGGGTCTCGCCAGTACTGCTGCTGTTTAGGGCCGCTGTCGCTGCTTGGTTGGCGCGTCGCCGTGTCGAGCGAACCGTGTCGTCAGAGTCGGAGAGCGGCGTGGGTGAGTTGGCGTTGGCAAAGCCAATGTATTTGGGGCTCAGGTTAGATTGTAAGTTGATTAGATCGCGCTTCCCTGGAAAGGCACACAGACGCGTGAAGCAAACGTGCAAGCACACGCAGACAAATTAGCATATGGTCGGCATAAGGCGGGGTACGCTCTATTGTTGTACTCACTACTGATCACAGCGGATAGCCGTGGCTGCTGCTGCTGCTGCTTGCCTGTAGGCGTTTGCTGCCTCTGGGAATCCACGTCCGCATCGGCCTCCGGCTGCTCCGCCACCTCACCATCCGCGGTTGCAATCGGTTTTGGGTGATGCTCCTCCGTCGTTGGCTGTTGGGCTGATTCCGCCGAGACTTCTGATGCCACCGATTCGGCGTTGCCCGCAGCTCCATCGTCGGTGGCCCGGTTGGCGGCGGAATGGTGCAGCACATTGCTTTGGGCCCCTTCACCCTCGATTTCGGAGTGCGAACCCGCGGTCAGTTTCATTATGTGCGTTAATTGTGCTACTTATAAACCAAACACAACCAGAAAGAATAGAAAAGAAAACTAATTCCAAATAACAAGCGCTTCGCGTGCGCCAAAAATGCTGTTGTGTGACCGTGTCTGTGCATCCGTGTGGCCGTAGCTCTTCACCGACACACTGTTATAAACTGTTATATGCAGAGCGGATATTACCATTCGCGGCAACTGGCCACACTTAAATCAAAAACGCGCTAGTTAAGCTTTTTTACCACCCGAAGAGTTGGCAACACTGAACACAACATGGACGAATTTATAAGGACGCTCATTGCTGAGGTCAAGTCCCAGGGTGTTTTCGATGAGTTTCGCTTCAATTGCTGCCTGGCGGACGTGGACACCAAGCCGGCGTACCAGAATGTGCGCACCCGCGTGGAGACGGCGGTCAACGACTTCCTGGCCAAGCAGCAGTGGACGCCAGACACCAACAAGGTCCAGCTGCGAGAGAGGCTGCGTAAGCACCTCCTAGAGTGAGTACATGGGATGAAGATTTGGTAACATAAATAGACATCTCGTGTGCTGTAGCTCCGAGGTGCTGGACAAGGGCGTGGACCAAATCGTGGACCAGGTGGTCAACCCCAAGGTCGCCACCATATTCGAGCCAAAGATCGAGGGCATCGTCTACAAGTACCTGGGCATCACACCGCCCCCGCCGCCGCCGCGGCCTGCCGGACCTCTCCTGCCCGCTCCGCCTTTGCCGCCATATGCTGGCCACATGAACGGCAGCAGCCTGCTCAGGGTGGAGACGGCGGCTGGTGGGCTGCTGCCCACCGACCTGGAACAGATCAGTCCGGACTCCGACCAGGCCACCGTCAAGTCGGAACCGAAGGAGGAGAGCAAGGACGACGAACTGCCGCCCGGTGTGGAAGACGAGAGGAACTATGACGAGGACACCTCGCCTTCGTACGAGCCGTTGAGCGAGGAAAAGCCTACTTCGAGCAAAGAGATGAACAATGGCTTGCTGAATCACTCTGACTCGGTCAACGGGGTCTCGCAGGCATCTCAGCTCTCACAGGTTTCCAGCGACAGTCGCCTCACGATTGCCTCCTCCACGGAGTCGGTGGCGGAAGCCCAGCCGGCGACGCTCGCCAACAACAGTGGCGAGCTGACGGCCAACATGCCCGCCAACATCTCAGAGGAGGCGCAGATGCCAAAGTTCAGCGAGAACTCTAGCGATGCAAGTGTCGCTGTCGGCGAGGACAACGGCAGTCGGCAACTGCACTTCGATATCAAGCAGGATGCCATTACCTTCGAGGGTGCGTTTGCCATGTCCTTGTTGCAAAAATTATTTATTTAATTCCTAAAATTAACCTTTCTAGGTACTGAGCGAAGGAATTCCGTATCGGACACGAACGGTGGTCCCCTCGTTCTCTCCATTGAAGATGCCATAATGTCGGAGGTGAAGGCGAATATAGACGATGCCAACCATGCCAGCATCGAGCCACCATTACCACCCCTACCAAAAGTTGCGCCCGAGCTCGTACAACCACCAGCACCGCCAGAAGTTGAGTCTGTGCCTGTGCAGCCGCCGCCGCCGCCACCACCACCAGAAATTAGGGAGGAACCTGCACCACCACCACCAGAAATTAAGGAGGAACCTGCACCTCCACCACCAGAAATCAAGGAGGAACCTGTACAGCCACCAGCACCTCCAGAAGTTAAGCTGGAACATGTACAGCCACCACCACCTCCAGAACTAAAGCCAGAGCCTTCTCCCAAAGTTGAGCCACCTCCCACTCCGCCACCGACAGAGAGCAGCATGGGATCCCTTTCGGATGTCAAGCCCAAGGAGAGTGAGAGTCCCCAGGTAAAGACTGATCCAACGGAACTGCCTCTGAAGCAGGAACCCCAGGAACTGGCCACAGGAGCGGCAGACGAAGTCAAGGAAGATAAACCCAAAGTACTTGCCCCCCCAGAAGAGGTGGAAGCACCCAAAGAGGAGATCGCCAAAGCCAGTGAATCCACAGGCTCGCCCACTTCTAAGAGCAGCTCACGGGATAAGGACAAGGACAAGGATAAGGAGCGAAGGAATCACAGTCACTCTGATGATAAGCAGCGGCGCAGGTGCAAGGACCGGGATCGCGACCGTGACCGCGATCGCAGCCGAGACAAGTCGCATAGCAAACATTCCTCTAGCTCCAGCTCTAAACACTCCTCGTCGCACTCATCCAGCTCGAAGCACCGGAGCAGCAGCTCCAAGAACGACAAGAGCACCACGAGCTCATCGAGCAAGAGTCATCGCGAGTCATCCTCCTCCAAGCGGACGTCCTCCACGTCCTCATCTCGCCACGAATCCTCCTCCTCCTCCTCACACAAGAAACACAAATCGAGTTCGTCTTCATCGCGCTCGGATCGGGACAAGGAAAAGTCGGAGGGTCACAATCGGAGCCACCACAGCAACAGCAGTTCTTCGTCCTCTTCGAAGAGGAAAGACCAGGATCGAAGCCGCGATCGTGATCGCCACAAATCGAACAGCGCGACGACTGCACCGATCCCAGATGATCACAACGAGAGCAAAGCGAAGCTAGACAAGCGCCGGGACTCCGACTCCAACGATGACGGGAAACCTCCTAGCTGCGGCGGTCCGCCCAAGAGCTCCCAGCCAGAGATTGCTTCGGAGAAGGCCGACGAGTCTGTGGAGAATGGTAATGGCACCAATGGCAACTCAAATGGTGGCAGTGGCAGTGCCAGCAATGGCGCCTGCGACAGTCTCAGCAGTGGCCTTGTCATCGTCAGTGACTTACTCCAACAATCGTCGAGGAGTTTCATTGAGCTGACTGCTGGTTCCCAGTCACAGAAGGCGGAAGGTAGCACTAGGAAGCCCCAAATGGACGAGGAAACTGTAGATCAGACTGAGGAGATGGCGTCGCAAGAGGATCGGTCAAGCGGGGAACCTCAACTAGCTGATAGAGCTGAATCCGTACCTGACTCCCCCGTCGAGGAAAGCAGAGATGGATCACCATCAGGTGATGGACTGGAAGAGCGACCAGCCGAGGTAGAGAAACCTCAAGTTGAGTGCATATCGGCGAATCCTGCAGAGACCGAGACCTCAGCGACTGCAGAAGGAAGATTACCAGAGGATACGCAAGAAGAGGCTGTGAAACCAGAGAATCTGCCCGCCCCCCCCACCAGACCCAATCTCCAGGGATGATGATCATCCTCCAAGCGATGAGTTAGCCGGCTTCGAAGAAAACACCGACGAGTTTACGGACCGTCTGCAGCTCATCAATATACTGATTGAGTATAGTGAGAATCTGCTGAGCCAGCTAAGTGCGGACCATGCCCAGATAGAGCCAGCTCATATACGCGCTAGTCGCAGAAGCATATCCAAGCGAAGATGGAGCAGCCACCAGGAACCGCAGGAACCGCAGGAACAGCAGGAAGTCGGGCGAGAATCAACACCGCCGCCGCTATTTGGCAGTCCGGGCAGCAGTCCGACGAAAAGGCTCCGGCGGGAAGAGCCGAAGTCATCGCCCACGCCATCCGAGGCCAGCGTCAACTCCAAGGAGAACGAGGCCCTCGAGAAGCAGGAGCACGGTACGTACAGGGTCCTGGCCAAGTATCATATTATTAAGCTGATCAGTGTGTAAGGGAACCTGTGTTTCAAGAACCCACTGAGCAGGATGTATCGAATCGATACTATTCGATTCATCCTCCCACTAACACAACTCATGCTCATCCACCTCTATTCTCTCTCCACATGCATCCACATTATTTAATAAATTAATAAACATATGTAGCCGTGTGTACGGCTAGCCCTAGCCAAAGCTAAAGCTAAAGCGAAAGCTAAGATGTGCTGGGTAAGCGCTTCTCCGCGCGACTTCCGGTCGCCTTGTCCAATATCTGCGGATAATGCTGCGCGAGCGATTCCCCCGAACCGAGATTAATGCGCTTGTTTATTCTGCAGACGCTTTGAACGCCCGCCGCTTCAGCCAGAAGCTCTGTCAGCAGCAGCGGTACACCAATGATGATCTCTACAAGCCCCGTCCAATCCTGTCGCAGCGCTCTCGTCGCCGGGGCCTGGACTCAATCCTCTAGCTATATCGCATCGATCTGTTATCGGGAAACAATAAACGAAAAAGGCAATTGTTGTTAATGCATTTGACATAAAAAAAAAAGGAAAACAAACTGATTCTCTTCTTTCATCCGTTTAATGGGCCTTTTTCGCTTTGCCAATGGGTTTCTTTCTGTTTCTGCTTCTGTTTTGTCTCCGTTTGAATTCTTTAACAATAAAATTGTAATTTTATAGCTACACCTTACACAGATTAATAATAAGTAGTTGGGTGTAGCCTATCCGTATATATATATAGCTATATATATTATGCATATATATAAACAAAAATAACAGTGAACGTAATAATATGATGCATCATTATTGCATGTTCCGGGGATTCTGGATAATGTGTGATGCTTGGATAAAAACCATGCTGAGGAAGGAACGAACGACCCAGGAGAGCTAATAGTGGGTCTGGCTAGTTGGAATCGGTTCTGGATTGGGCAATCGGGGAGACATGTGTGTGTATCTGCGCTTCGTTTATATTTTGTAACATCTCAGTTTGAAGATTTCAGTGTAATTTGATTACTAATTATTGAGTTTTCCTCTTCGCTTTACATTTTTGCTCTCGACTTGATTACTTTACAACGATCAACATAAATATATATGCGTATATACTTTGAAACTTGCTTGTTTTTGTTTTAAAAAAAAAGGTATGTATAAATGTAGTAAATCATAATTGTAATACATAGTAGTAGGTAATAGGTAATAGTATTTTACAAGAAGGCTCTCTCATCTCGAAACATAACAGATACATTTTCATTATCATAATCATTAGCATTAATTTTAACAAGAATTTCGCATTGTTCCTAAAAATGTGTGTGTGTTTGGGGTGTGTTGGGTGTGTGTGTTTGGAGTTTTGCGTAAGTGTGAGAGCGAGAGTTTTGTGCAGAACAACAACTACGATTTAACCTCCGACTTTGGAGTGATAAAACTCTCTCACCGACTCCCCGCAGAGTATTCATACAAGCAGCTGGAGCCAAGGGATCTGGAAGCGGACGCGGACATGGACTTGTGGGGGAGTGGACTCCACTCCATCGTAACCACCGCCAGCATCCCCCGACCCCGACCGCCAACTAATAGCTACGCTTAGGTTTAGCTTTCGCTGTCGCTGTCGCTGCTGCTGCTGCTGCTGCTGCAAACATTTCGAACGCAGGCCTCGCTCGCGGCCACGCCCACCAGCGTGCTGCCTACGTGGAGAAGCCGCGCCGCTCGTACGGACTCTTCACGTCCGTGTGCCGTGTGTGCAGGTTGATTGTGGGCGCAACGGGTCGCGTGGACAGCTCACACACCGTCTTGATGGCACCGGAGGCGTTCACCGAGGTGGGAGCGGAGTGCAGGGTGGCTGCGGTGTCCTTTACCGTCTCCCTATCGCGTTCCTGATCGCTCTGCTCCTCATCATCGGTCCTGGGCAGCACGTAGTCCGCTTTGCGGGGCTCCGAGCGGCCAGTAATTGACGATTTGTACTGTTCCCGGTCCAGGCCGCACAGGTAGAACTTGAAGAACTCGTACGTGGACCAGCATATGGCCGTGGCGGGCATCGAGTAGAGCACGCGGGCGGTCATGCCCCTGAAGAAGCCCAATGGTCCAGCCATGTGGTAGATCTGAAAGGGCATTCCAAGGCATTTAAAAAAGGTTTTAAGATCAATTTAATGTATACTTTTACTACCTTTCGGCTGGCCTCGATCATGCCGCGTGTCAGACCCGTCTCCTGAGTGTTCAATAGCGTCTTCACCACGTCCAAGGGCGTAGTTACTGCCGCCGCACAGGCTCCAGCCGCAGCACCCGCTGCCATGTGCACTGGTGGATTGTATTTTCGATCCAGGTTCAACTGCAAACAACAAGTAGGCTTTAGTTCTTGCTTCTAAGGCTTAAGAAGTACTCACCTTGTTCTGGAAAAACTCGTATGTGGTAAAATGTATTGTCTGATATGGTAGGTTCATGACCAACTGCGTGCCGTAGGCTCGGTAGAAGGCCTTGAAGCCCTCCTTCTTGTAAATGTCCCGAATGCAGGCTACCACCGATGTGTAGGGCGAGTTGTACATTTGCATGCGCTGCTTGATCACATCCGTGGGACTGGAGATGGCGTCGTGTATAAGGGTGGCCACCACGCCCGAAATCACTGCAAATAATTAGGGGTATTAGGAGGAGGTCTTCGCAAAGATTAGTTATAGAAAGCCTACCATAGTTGAGGTTGCTCACTGTGGTGAACTTGGCCGCCACCTCCTTGGTCATTTCGTAGGCAGCAAAGTAGAGTGAATGCGCTGGCCCAGCGCCCAAGACTACAGCACTGGCTCCACGGATGGGTCTAGGGATCGCGAGGAGAGGTAATAAGTCTTGTGATCTATTATTTATCTTATACCTGATGCTTACCTCAAGATACCCTCACGTGTTATCATGTTCCGAAAGGTTGACAATATATTCAGGTTATTTGTGGGCGGCGAAAGGCTCTGCATGCGGGTCTGTAATTAGTTAGTAATAGAACGTTTACAATAATTGCTTATTTGTGGATTACACAAAGGAGGAGCGCTCTGCAGTATTTTGTTTTGTTTGCTTTGATATAAAGTGGCTAATCGCTAGCTGCGTCACAATTACTAACTGGTTTCCCTGATAGTAACATCAAATATTCAGACAGTTATTCTACAATGAGAACACTAGCTGTTAGCCTCTCTTCTGCAAGTCATTGTTACTGGCGACTTATTCCAAACGGAACAGAACCCTATTGCGGGGGCTACCCGTTCTCTATTTCTTTCATTGACATTGTCGAAACCTCAAAATGTGAATTTCATCATTACAAATGAGACAATACTTGAATATTGGGAACTTGCACTTTAACCTTTCTACGCGTTGTCTTGAAACTATTACTCAGACAGTATAACGAGTTTAATATAAATTTAATCCTTCATAATATTAAATGTATATTCAATAGTATAGTTTTTATACTCTATAGTTTTAATTGTGTATTTCCTAGTATTATTTTTATACGAACCCACATCGAAAACTCGATAATATATAGCGTTAGCTGCAATTTAGTGCTTTTCTGTTTGTCGCGTTAGTGATTTTTCTCAAGTCTTTGTGCAGATTTGTATAGTCTTTATACTTTCGTAGTATCAAATTAATAATTATCTTATTAAGAAATTTAAAATACTCAGGAGTATAGAATTTATGTAACAATAGTATTGTTTCTGTGAATTCTCTTCATTTGGGCTTAATCTTAATAATAATATTATCATCAGCAATGAATTCATTATTACAAGTGAGACACAATTTGATACTGAACTTGCACTAGAGAGGTTACAAAGCGATTTTTGTGAATTCCCCTCTTCTGGGCTTAATCGTAATAATCATACTTTTATAAGAATTACTCCATTACCTAAATCAGCGATGAAATCATTTCAATCATTTACATTTAATTATTTCCCCTACAAATTAAATACATTTTCTATTTTATTTCCCCTTTAAATTAAATACATTTTCTACAAGCTCTTCCCTTTTTTTTTGGGGGTGGTCCGGGACTTAATCGGCATGAATGGCATACAGAAATAAGCGAATACTATTTGTATTGCTGGGGGAAAAACTTTCGCTGATATATAGGCAAGTAGCTGATATATTTGCAATCGCCAACGTACTATATGCGCTTACATATATGCATTTGATTGCACATATATATATTTATAGGCGTGCCCCGACAGCCAGGCAAGATAGAATTATGGCAGAGAGAGTAAGCATCAGCATCCCAGTTGTAAATTACGGAGACGTGTGGGCTTCGTGTTGAAGATAAGATTTCCCGGAAAGCCCCACTGTCTTATATATCTACATATATTGGCCTGCTGCTATCAACAAGGCAATTCAAGGTGAAAAACAGTCTGGAGAGCTCTGGAAACCTAATTAAATGGTACTGCGAGCCGATAGATAGATAGAACCTTACATAAATGCTCGATAGATGGGGGAGGAGGAGCAAGTTCCGTGATTCATAGATCCGATAATTTCGCCAGCAGCCCCCCTCATTGAGTGCCACTGATAAGGTGGACAAAGTGTGAAATCAGAATGACAACGCTGCGCCCGTAATTATTTATAAACCAACGCAAAATAATGCGAATTAAAGTGCCTCGATGGCCGCTGCCCAATTAAATGGTTCGTAATCGCCACCCCATGAAATTAGTCCGTCAAAGTGACTGCGAGGAGACTCTAATAGTGACGCCGGGAATCCCGGCCAGGCTTAAGGCTGGCACCAAACTGCCTGCCGGCTGTCACCGCGTCATTTGACGGTCACTGCTCACGAAAATCAATAAAGACTCGAGTGGGGGGTAGGGTAGGGCGAACCGAAGATTCGGTCAATAATAAGTAGCACTGACACAAGCGGCACATACGAATGCACATACTATATGTATCCATTACGACGTCGCCAGCTAGATTTGCATATGCGCAAGTGGCGAATCACTTGGCTCCACCAACATTGAGGTGAGTGATCAACTGGCTCGATAAGAGATAGTGGAAATAATGGAACGGTAGTGGCATGCCGACTGTCGGCTAATCTTATCGGCGCAGCATAAACCCATGGAACGTGCTCCGATAAGCGCAAAAGTGGCGGTGGCTATGACTACCAAAAACCAAAATCCCAAGAGCTCTGGGCTGCACTCGCGGGCACTCGAGGCACCCGAGGAATTACATCACGATTATGCCAAAGCAGTGGGCACTTGGCACACACAAAATTCGATTGTGTACGCGCGTGTTTGAGGTTAGGTATGCTTGTTTACGCTCCTCCGGTTACCAGCTGGTTCGCTGGAAGGGCGCTCACCTTGACGGAATCCAGCGGGTACATGACCAAGTGCTCCAGCACTCCCGCTATCCCGCCCGCCGTCATGTTCACTCCCACGCTGGTGGTGGGCAGCGACTCGTAGTCGTCTATGTTCATGGTGGATCTGGTGGTGTTGCTGCTTCTGCTGCCGTTGCCTCTGCCTCTGCTTCTACTTCTACTGCAGGCCTATGAATTGCGGTGTGCCCTTGCCGAGGCTGCTCCTCTTACGACGACGACGACCTGCTAGTCCGGACCAGTTCTAGAGCCAGTTCCAGTTCGAGCACACTGGTGCAGCCGCTTTCTCTTCGAGGATCACGCACATAAACCGAAGCCGGGATGGGGATTACGCTGCCTGGTCAGCAGTTTGCGCGAATTTACCCGGCGTACGATATGAGCACGGAAACGGAACAATTTTGTTGTATAACACGGACCCGACGGGACGACGGGGGAAAACGATACGCGGGAGGGGGTGGCGGAGGCGGTGCCGTATGGTGTGGTGTGCGGTGTGCGAATGAGGTGGTATGCGAAACTACTAATTGACACTGCTGCTACGGCTGCTGCTACTCTGCCGCTGCTGCTGGTTGCTGCTGCTGCACGACTAAGATAGACGACACGCTCCCCGAGTCGCTCGAATTCGGAGCGAAGAGGTTTCTGCGGTTGCTCTGCCCGCGGCCGTCGTTGCTGTGCTGCTGTTGCTGCTGATGCGGGTGTGTTCTGGATATATACAAGTCTGTTGTAAGCGGGTTCTGTCCGGAAAGGAATTTAGTGTGTGTTTGGTGTTTGTCAACTCACGCAAATGTACAAAGATTACAGCAATCATTAAATTTCTTGCCCAATAAACAAGCCTCGTGCCCAGGGTGACCGCAGCTGGTCTCGGAAAAACATACCAAAAAGGATTACCAATATACCATAAATACCTAAAAGCTTAACAGCGATGTGGCCAGTGTTAACAACCATTAAGTCTTTTTATATTAACAGTTCGTTAACATTAATCGTATGGTATCGAACTGTTTATAAATTAAGCTTGATTGTTGTTTCATTCAGGTTTTGATTAATAATACCTCAATATTACGAGGATTGCATTAAATCTGTGTTACAATTTCACTTCAAAATATTTTTTCAAAATGGTACAATAATCGGTAAATGTAGAAAAAAAAAAAAATAATAATAATAATAACAAAGTCTGCTCGGTCACTTTTTAGATTAGCTATAATTTGTTTAAAATATTTATAGCCCGAAAAGCGATAAATCCTGTATTTATTTATTTAGGGAGCTGAGTACCTGCACCACGATAAGTATCGATATTTGTGCAAACAAATATCGCAATGTACATTTTTATTTTGTTTATAAAAAATATCGATATCTCGTTTCACATCTCTAGAGGAAAATTCAGTGTTCCCAGATCAGGGGTTTTCCCTCTAGATTTAGCGGTTTTTTGATGTACCTGGGGGAATTTTAGGGGGAAAGTTTGAAGTTTTCTTCGGAACTGATTGATTTAAAATTGTTAAGAAAATCTCTATAAAATGTCTTTTTTTATTATAAATCCCCTAAATTGGCGAAAATATCAAAATAAATACTGCACACTATTTTTGTGTCGCCTCTAAGTTTTGCCAGCTGATTTTTCAGCTTTGCAACGTTCCACGTCATAATTAGATATTTTTTCTTTTAATTATTTGAATTTATCAGATTTTTTTGAATTTGGGGGGATTTTTAAGGAGGAAATATCGATTCTTTGAGATTTTTTAGGGGGAAAGCAAAATGTTCATCTGGCAACACTGGGAAAATTAGACGCGTGCTCTCCGGGAAATCTCTCCGAACAAAATCGTGTAAATTGAACGATCCGGATACAGCAAAGGGGTTTTAGCAAGTTGCAACATATAACGAAAAGGTAACTACGCCGTGGCTGCATGATTTAATGGTGATTACACGCGTATATATTGTGCAAAAGCAGTGCAATAACCTCTTGCGTTGCAAGGGTAGATGAAATCCAAAATGGCGAACGCGGTGCGAAAATTTGTGTGCCAGACGTCGAAGGCGTCGCAGCTAATAAATTCACCGGCTAAAATAGGCATTTAACGAGGCATTTGCACAAATTTTATTTGCAATATATAAAGTACTAACTAAAAGAAACATATTTCGCATGCATACAATGCGTATAACGGATACATCCGGCTTACTCACGTTCCCCTTCTCCATCCTAGAAAATGGCGAACGCTGACGTGCAGTACAATTACGGCCAGCAGGACAATGGCGACAACTACAACGAGGATAGCAACCAGCAGCAGGACGATGATGACCAATACGACGGCGATGGCGGCAACGTGAAGATCGAGAACGTGGGCGAGAGCCCCAAGTTCGTTCGGTTGCGAGGCCTTCCGTGGTCCGCTACGCACAAGGAGATCCTCGACTTTCTGGAGAACGTGAACGTGACCAACGGCTCGCAGGGCATCCATCTGGTCACCAGTCGGGTGGACGGCAAGAATACCGGCGAGGCCTATGTGGAGGTGGCCAGCCAGGAGGACGTCGAGGAGGCGCGCAAGCTGAACAAGGCCAGCATGGGCCATCGCTACATTGAGGGTTTGTTTGACTTACTAAAAAGAATTGGTGGACTGTATCAAAACCTTAGATTAGTGTCAACCTCAGTACACCATTATCCGGTCTTATTTCCCAAATTTCCCAACGTAGTTCGTTGTTTACCATGCATTTTTTTGTTTATTCAGAAAGATTACTCAAAATAAGAAACCTTTTCACTTTCTTCTTAGCTAATTAAAGCCTTTTGCAACTTAAGGGAATTACTAAAAGAAAAGAATAATTATCTTGTAAAAAACACAATTTCAAAAAATCCGGTTTCGTTTTGCATGTATATTTTCTTGATCATTAAAATTAAGGTTACCTGAAAGTATAGCGGTTTCAGTCGCAATATTATCTTCAATTTTAATCAAGTGTAATTGCAATAAATCTCATACATATTATATGTAATTAAGGGCTATTAAGTGTGACATTCACAAGGAAAAAAACCCAATTAATAATATACAAAATCGAAAAAAAGATTACACGCTATTATATTCAAAACCTTATACTTTTTAAAATAATTAAATGTTAGTACTAACTTAAGCAGGAAATCATTTAACATTTTCTAATCGCTGCCTTTTTCTCTCTAATCAGTTTTCACCGCCACACCCAAGGAGGCCAAGGAAGCCATGCGAAAGATCAGCGGCCATGGCAATGCCTTTGTAGTGAAGCTCCGTGGTCTGCCGTACGCCGTCACCGAGCAACAAATCGAGGAGTTCTTCTCGGGTGAGTATCCCCTACTCTGACACGATTTCCGCACTCTAGGTACTCACCAGGAGCAAACACAGTGGTTGACCGCATGTACTTATTTTTGCACTTCGTTGAGATTCGGCCTGCGGTCTGCGGTCCCTTTTTCAACTCAACACTTCATATTAACTACACACTTTGCATAAACTCTACATTCGATGTGGGCCCCTGCCTTTGTGGATGTTGTGGGTTCGGCGGTCCACGCAGAGCCCCCCTAATGTCACGTCCGTTTTGTCCGGTTAATCATTACTTTTTTTTTACGTTTGTTGGCACATCCCAATGCATTTGTTGGGTAAAACTGCGATCATTAATCACACATCTACGAGAGCTTCAGGAACTGGGACATTGTGGTCGGGACCTCTCGATTGCAACACCTTTCCACCTTGCTTGCGCGCGGCTGCATTGTAATTTTTTATTTTAAAAGAAGAAAAAGAAAAAAGAAAAAAGAAACTTGCTCATTCCGAAAACCTGCCAAAGTTCGGCGATGCAAGAACTAAAACTATAATCCTCATTTATCAACCTCTGTATTTCTGTTTCTCTCTATCTAAGCTTAATATTCTTGCATTATGTATATATATATATCCAATCTATATATTTGTATAAATCTTTGTTGGTTATCGTCATGGGCAGGGTTGGAAATCAAAACGGATCGGGAGGGCATACTTTTTGTTATGGACAGAAGGGGTCGTGCAACTGGGGAAGCTTTTGTTCAGTTCGAAAGCCAGGATGACACTGAACAAGCCTTGGGCCGAAATCGGGAAAAAATTGGGCACAGGTGGGTCTCTTATTCATCATACTCTCTCTCTACTACAACCAAAAAAACAGCAAAAATAAATAATTTAAAGTGGTAATCAATTGTGAACTTGTTGAAACACACAAGGGCAAATAGAACACCAACTACTATCCATAGAATGTACTCATAAAATCTTTAAAAAGAACTACCTCTATATATCATAAATAATTTCTATTTCAGTCACCGACAATCAAATTAGCAACCAATCTCCTCCCATAGCTACGGGTCTGGTGGGGCTCTTAATACTTGTACTTGAGAAAGCGCCAAAACACGAGCTTATTCTAACCATAATTAATCTTATGAACTTTAAGTCTCTTTACTTACATTGATTTTTAAATTGCATTTGCATTTATGGTTTGATTTTACGAATTGTATACTTAACGATCAGAAGAAAAGGCCACCGACCCTAGCATCTGTCAAGCGATTACAATCTCTAAAATGCTTATACCTTTCTGGTTTAATTCATGCAGGTACATTGAGATATTCCGCAGCTCGGTGGCAGAGATGAAGCGAGCCACGGGCGGCGGCGGCGCTGGTGGCAACGGTGGACGCCCTGGCCCCTATGACATACGTGATCGTGGTGCCAATCGTGGTGGCAGCGATTTTGGCGGCGGACGCAATGGTAAAGTTGTGAATTATTTATTATTATTATTATTATTATGTAGCGAAGGCCGCTAACTGTAAAAGTACTTGATCACAAAAGATTACATTAATTAAATAACTTTTTTTTTAATTAATTCATAATTTTCTAATTAATTATTTCACTAAACAATATGCTAAATAAGCCAATAATACCTTGAACATTTTGTAGATACAATTAAATTAAATACAATTAAATTAAATACAATTATATTAAATACAATTAAATTAATTAAGTTCAGGAGCCCAAAAACTACTACACCCAAAAAAAAAACTGTCATAGAAACTATACTATTGTTACATGAATTCTAAACTCTTGAGTATTAAAAATTTCTTAATAAGATGCCTATTAATTTGATACTACGAAAGTATACATTTTATACTCATCTGCACAAAGACTTCAGAATAATCACTAACGCGACAAACAGAAAAGCACTAAATTCCAGCTATCGCGATATGTTATCGAATTTTCGAAAATACACAATTGAAACTTTGGAGTATAAAAATTATACTTTGTAGTATATATTTGATATTTTGAAGTATAAAATTTATACTAAACCCGTTATACTACTTGAGTATACTTTTAAGACAACGCGTAGAAAGGTTAAACTCTTGTTTTTTTTTTTGGGTGTAGAATAGGACTAGAAGTTTTTGGGGCGCTAAACAGAGCTGGAGAACAATCGATAAAAACAACGATAGTATCGATTATCTAAAACCATCGATGGTCCCACTATCGATTGTTCTCCAGCTCTACTGCTAAATTAAATATTAAACTTGATTGAAGTTATATGAAACTTATTTCGCTTTTTCCGCTTAACTACTTAGATTGGGGCAACAACGGCAACTTTGGTGTTGGCGCCAACAACATGCTCGGCTTCAACAATCTGCCCAGCCTGATGAACTCCGGCAACTTTGGCAACAACCAGGGAAATAGCGGGAATTTCGGCAACAACTCTGGACCCAGCAATTTCGGCAACTTTGGAGGCGGCAACGGAGGCGGCGGCGGTGGAGGAAACACCGGCAACTTTGGTGGCAACAACGGCGGCGGCAACGGAGGCAACTTTGGCAACTTCGGCAACAACGGAGGCGGCAACTTTGGCGGAAACAACAACGGCGGCGGTGGCTTCAACAGTGGCAGCAACTTTGGTTCTCCCGGAGGCGGCAACAACTTCGGCAACAATGGAGGCTCCAATTTCGGTGGCAACAACGGCGGAGGCTTCAATAATGGCGGCAACAACTTTGGCTCTACGGCTGGCGGCGGTGGCAACTTTGGCCCCATTGGCGGCGGACGCAACAACAACAACAGCGGCAACTTTGGAAACACAGGAGGATTTGGCAACTTTGGTGGAAACAACAATAATGGGAGCGGCAGCTCGAACTTCGGAGGAGGCAACAACGGCGGAGGAGGAGGTGGCTTCAACAATGGCTCCAACTTTGGCGGTGGTAACACCTCTGGAGGCGGCGGTAACTTCGGCCCCATCGGCGGAGGCCGTGGCAACGATGCCGAGCACTATACAATCCATATGCGAGGACTGCCGTACACCTCGTTTGAAAATGATGTCTTCAAGGTGGGTTTCGTGGCCCTAAATTCGCCTTTTTTTTACTATTTAATAATCCTATGGTTTCAGTTCTTCGAGCCCATTCGACCAGCCAATGTGCGCATCAACTACAACAAGAAGGGTCTGCACAGCGGCACTGCTGATGCCTACTTCGACACCTATGAGGACTCGCAGGTGGCCATGAAGCGCCATCGAGAGCAGATGGGCTCTCGCTACATTGAGCTCTTCTACGATGGAAAGACCCGAGGCGGCGTCAATGTAAACGGCGGCGGTAATGGAGGCAACGGCGGCAATGGGGGCGGCGGCGGTGGAATGGGCAACAATGGCGGCGGAAACGGTGGCGGCAACTTTTCGCGACGCATCTGAAGCTCTTCCTCTGTCCCGATTACATTGAAATTAATGTAGATTCAAGTATTTAATAAACTTATGATCAAGCCGCAACTATAAAACGCTAAGGCACTCTTACAACCACGTAAATCGCACCTAACAATTAACTAACTGATTTCTAGACAAAGTTGGCCAGACATGAAGATCAACTCTGATATATTTCATACGAGAAGAACGAACTCGGTCTTATTTAAGTATGTATTTCTTCTGTAGAAATTCAATCCTTATATTTAAGTTTCGATTGTACATTTAGGTTTTTTCTAAAAATAAACTTTTGTTTTTACACAACAACAGTGCTTGTATTTGAGATCAATACCTAAGGGCTGCTCTTGTCATATGATGTAGAATCTCCTATATGGTCTTTGCTAGGTTATAGGTACACAGCTGCTTAAAAGCCTTTGGTATTGCCTTACTGACACACGACTATAGACACACAATTTGAATACAAAGGTGAGTTATGTAATAAATACAAGTCTAGCGTAACACATGCTGTGGGTGCAACGATTGAACGAGTTTTCCACCGCATCAATAAGGGTAATCGTGGGGAAAACAAATACGAAACAAGAAAGTAAGCTAACTTTGGTACACCGAAGCTAGTATGCCCTTGAAAATCTATCAATTTTGGTATAATTGAAAATATATCGAAGTTCTTAAATTTGTATAACATTAACTTACACATATTACATTTACGATTTCGGATCTGATTCCGTTCCGACATATACACAGCTTGCTAAATAAATAAGACTATGGTGAAAATTTCAGCCCGATAGCTCAAAAACTGAGAGACTAGTTCGCGTAGAAATCGACTGGCAGACAGACAGATGGACATGGTTAGATCCACTCGGCTGGTGATGCTGATCAAGAATATATATACTTTATGGGGTCGGAGATGCCTCCTTCACTGCTTAGCAAATATCATGGCAAAATTATAAAACCCTCTGCAAAGATGGGGTAACGAGTACTAGCAATAAATACATTGTTCGTATACCCATAAAGTAGTGCAGATTCATTCAGGAAGCCCACAGGATATACTATAATACTACCGTGTTTAGATATACAAAGACTAGCATCTTGGAATACGATATGCCCTTAGGTTGGAGCTCAGTTCGTGTGAGAGCCTTTAGACAATGTGAGAATTAAAACCGCAACAGGCCATGTTATCTTAGCTGCAGTTAAACAAACAAGTAATTACGAAATTAATACATATTAACACCATAAAATTCTGCTAGATAACTAAGAGAAGGAATTTTCCAAGCAAATTCCCTGAGAACTCTCTTCATTTAAATGAATATCGCCAAGTACTATAAGGCTTTACGGCCTTTTCGTCTCCGGTTCTCCAAGTTAATGATATCTCATTAGCGCTAGCGAACCACGAAGAAGTGGCAAAAGTCACATATCACTTTCCTTAAGACACCGCTGACAGCTCACAGTATCTCAGCAGCGATAGAGAAAAATAGATAGAAAGATAGCGACCTGTCAATAAAGGTTTGTGTGTCTATTTTGATCCAATGATCATTTCTCATAATTGTACCAATAAAATGTATGCTGAAAATAGATAACGCATTACGTAGTATCAGGAAATTTGCCGTGCGGCGGGTTATGAGATCTCGTAAAGTAAAGGAAAACGTATTTAAATATACTTATTATAACCAGAAGGGGGTTTTGGCAGACGGCGGCTTCAAAGTTACTTCAGGTTTTTGACAGGCGGCAGGCACACGCGGCGACACAGCTTTTCTTTTTGCGATAAATATTTACTTAATTATGGCTTCAGCTTTTTTTTACCCTCTCTGTTAAGATACTGAAATGATATCATGCTAATCAGTTGTATCTATTTGATAGACCTTGATGCGCGTGTCTGGGACAAAAAAAAATATAATAACGTCGCTATAATTTGTGCTGTGCAAAAAGTATTCCCTTTATTTGTATTCAGTTTTTCCTAGCAGAAATAATAATTTCCCAAACAACCTCATTAACTTGAACTCTGTAAACCTTAAAATGAAAAATAGTTTGCAAATAATACATTTACTTTGGGTGTTATATATGCATTATCGGTGCTATTCACAAATTGTTGTCTTACACAGTACTGGGTATTTTCGTACATTCCCGTCATATTTTCCACCCTTGTATAGTCGCCATACACACACCTACCTGCCAGGTGCTAATGAATCAAACATGTTCGTTCGCTGATTTGTTTATTGAGAGGCTGATTTTTAAATTTACGCAACAAGCGTACAGATGCCGGCTTAATAGAGGCAATAAATTTAGAATTTTCGGATTACAGGGGAAAAATCACCGACAAAAACGCGTTAATCCAGTTTAGTTTCTTGTAAATACAAACAAAAATCCCCGTGATATGAAGGCTTTGATCTTGGGAAAATCATAGACTTGGGTATTATTTCAAATATCTGTTACCTAAGAAAGATAATGTTAAATATCTTTCGAAAAATATTGAAGTTAAAGTTAAAAGGAACTGAAAGAACTTTTACCAATAATCTTTTCAGGTGGTCATGATATATAGTATGTATGATTCGCCTTAAAGATATAAAACAGATTTCTTCGAAATATAAGATAAGAAACCGACTCGCTTACAATCTAAGATAATCAAGAAATCTGGAAGATTGGAATGGTTATCTTAGCGATAATCGAGACAATGGCTTTAGGAACTTGTAAGATAGAAAATATGACTTTGCGCGAAAAAAACTTATCAAGTTGTTTCAAAATAAAAATATTAAAATTTGAGTTTTAAGTATTTATTTTATGAACTGTTCTTAGATCTAAATATTTCATAATGAAGAGCAATTTGCGCAGAATTACTCAATGTAAGTACTAACTTATTATTTTATGGTTTAAAAGACCAGATATTCCTTTAATAGTATACTAATAATTTACTTTTAACCCTTAGGATTAGTTGTGGGATTAGAGGACACCAGGTTAATGGCTGTTTATTTGGTTTGCAGACCCAGTCCAAGGAATCTTTAAGAATTTTTATAATGCCCTCCAAATCCCATTCATAAAAACTCGCCCAAAAGTCAAATCTAAGGGGCTCTCACACACTCGAACACACACAGATTTTTATTTGGGCCCATAAAGAGCCTAATGGAGATAAGGGTTGCGAATGGAGAATTGTTACGAGCTACCGTACGGGGTTCTCTCACATTTTCTCCCTGGCGTGCTTAGAGCGGAAGGTGAATTTTCCACGAAATTAAAGCGATTCAAGGGGGGAAGTCCTAACTATTCAGGGATGAGACATTTCCAAAGGCCCAAAGCTTCAAAGGCCAGCTGATCGCTGAAAGAGAGCGCGAGCGGATATATGGAAATACTGTAACATTGTGGACGTCATTAATCTTGGCCGAGACCGCCAGTGCGACCGCGACAGCGGGTGATAAGCACAGCAGTGGCTCCACTCCAGCACAACACCTATTTGGCGAGAATGAGCAGCAGCAGCAGCAGCAGCAGCAGACGACGGCGGCGACGACGACGACGACGCCAGTCAATGCCAGAGCGCGAAGCGGTCGCGTTGACATCGGTAGCTGCTCTCCAATAATTCTCCAATAATATTCCGACGCTATCGCCCATGCTAATTGCCGCGCCGTGATACAGACCAGTGGGGATCGGATCCGTTAAACGGAGCCATCAGAACCACAGCTCAATCCCAAGTTCCCAAGTTCCCAAGTTCTACCAGTGCAATCCCAGTTCCCACTTGGTATGTGGAACCTGTGCCTGCGATCGCCGTAACAGCAGCAACTGAGGCGACCCAAACACGCGCTACAGGTGTGCGCAGGTGAAGGCGGCGTGTCTGTGTTCTCATTATTCGCATTCGTATTCGTGACGTTTTCGTTTTGCATCTTTGCGCCACTTTAATTGATTTTTTATAACGAGTACAACGGGCCACAGCAAAGGGAATATCTTAACTGGGCGCAAATATGGCTGAAAAACTTACAAAACAAACCAGAACCTTCTCATCTCCAATGTAAATCCCCGAGCAGCGTGATAACCCGAAAAAAAATATAATTATATAGTACGAATGCTCTACAACAAATGCTGTTGTTTAGCGGCTGGCCCTGGCCTCTGTTGTGTTTGCAAAAATAATTTTTTAGGTATATTTTTGGCAAGCTTTGAGTTTTTTGTTTGGACTTAAGGAACCATACATTTTCGTGCTATATTTTTAACCCACAGCAACAGTGAGCAGCGATCGGGCACTGCAGATTCTAAAGATATCTTAAGTGTGGTAATTCATTAAGGCTTAAGTTTTAAGAGCGCGCTGGGCTTAAAGTCCCATTAAAAAGTATTCCAGAGACTTGAGCTGGCGGCAATCTGGGTCGCCCTATTCCGCTTTTAACAAGATTCTTCTTCCTCCAGCGGAGAGTATAAGGTTTCCCTTATCTGCTAGAGCAAATAATACTCGGATTGTGCACTCGTGTTTTTATATATTTTTCGAGTGCCTTGCTAAATCCGTGTCGTAATGCCCTGACTCAGATTTGTAATTATCAAAGCATTTCAGCTATGTAGAGCATTCTTTTTTATCCCCCTGGCAAGCGTTTAATAATTCACTTCCTCTTCAAAGTGTTCCATAGGAATTCAGGGAACGTACATTCTTTATTAAAAAGCTTTCGAATCAAGTTCATAGCCCTAATTGGATTACGAATGAGCACGAATCGCATCTGAAACTCGCAAAGCTATTAAATAATTTGAGAGCCATTTAAATTCGTCATGAATATCATCTGGTTTTCAGCAGTTTCAAAGAAAAAACAAAAAAAAACAAGGGAAAAATACAAAAAACTCATTTATATGTATTTCGTTTAACAAGTAACAGCTGAAATCAGTGCCAGAAAGGCCTGATAAATCCACTTTTCACTTGCTATTTGTAAGGGCCTTCCTCCTCGACGGACGTCATCAAATCAATGAGAACTGCAAGCCAATAAATTTACCAAAATAGGCGCCATAATAGCGACAAAAGATTAATAAATTGTAATAAATCTTTTTGTATATTGAAAAGTTTGCCATAGGAGCCGGGCGTTTATAGCAAATAATGCCTCATAAATTATTCCGCCATAATCCACTTTGCGGCAGAACAGCTCCTGTGCTCTAGTATTTAGTGTCAAGTTGACCCAATGATAAGGCTAACACATACTTATACAGATGTATATGTTACGGTGAGGTCTATCGCTTAATTTGAAGCTAGTGTGAATCAAAACAAACATTCCACCTAATAAATGGGACACGTTTTCCTATTTAATTAATAGAAAAACTTAACTAGGTGTTAGAGCTAAAAAAATAAAAGTTTTCGATGTTTTTGAATGAAAAATTGATTTTAAATCGATTAATGTTTTTTGTTAATGATTTTGTAGGCAAACATCGATATTAAATCGCTGCACTTTGTATGTAAACATAGATTTTAAGTCGATACAATTCAATGTTTCTGGGTTATTAGCTGAAATCGATGACTTTAAATCTTGATTGTTTTTTTTTTTATTATGTAGAAAAATTTAAATTAAACCTTAAATTAATTTATTTAATTATTCCTTAAAGCTTTACAGAGGAATCAGGTGATCCAAAATCTAGAACAAGTTTAAGTCTTACTTTTGTTACACTGATCCACATTCTTAAGAACTTTATTTTTAATAACATAAGTTAATTACAGAGTAAGGCATTCCACAAAATGAATTGTAATCTTTTTGTCAGAAATCGGAAATCAAAAGCTATGAGCACTTAATAGTAAAAATACAGTTTCCAATCGCTGGCATATCGTGCCGCTTTGAATTAACCGCTGATGTTGTTACCTGCTCACCGGCATGTTATACACCTGTTATTATTTTCCCATTTATTCGCCCATTTTAGCGGCACTTATCAGCGGAGATGCTTGCACAGCTCATGCTCCTCCCATGGCGAATTCATTAGCCGATACGATACGATTCGTTTGTTTATACTCTGTACTTTATATTGATTTATTCCGATTCGTTGCAGACACTTCACCTGGCAACCCGCTCCTCCGCCAGCTCCGATAAGAAGATAATTAAAAGTGTAATACATTTCCCTGATGGGCCATTTTGCCACTGCTTGCTGGCTGGGTCTTGGCCGGTGTTAATTAAGCCTTCACACACTCAAGTGTGCCACTTGAGATGTACACACTCGTATAGGCCTTATCGCCAGCCGGATTCGGCCAACGACGGTGTAGACAAAAGCAAAGAGTGATCTCACAGATAACGCGGAATCGGAATCGGATTCGGTATCGGTATCAGAGGCAGCAGCGGTACCAGTAGCAGAAGCAGTAGCAGTTTCCCAAGTCCAAGTCGCTGTCTGCCGGCAGCAGCAGCATATTCATAAATAATCTTTGGCCGCGGCCACATCGGCGGATCGGCGGATCAACTCCACTCCCAAGCAGTAGTGGCCTTTCAAAAGGAAGTCTGTCTTGTGACTTCGCGTCGCGTTGCAGATAATTGAATTTAATGCACAAATGAGACCAAGGAATTTGCTTTCATAAAGCGACGAATGCAATCCCTCCGCCTGCATTGTGTGCCCCAGCCGCTGACGCGCTCGTGATCGAGATCGAGATCGAGCTCCAGATATTTCACTTCCGAGTCGCCGCTTAGCCCTGCCGCCCGAAGATGAAGGTGGCCAGAAATGGAGGGCAAATGCTCATCGCTCCATCGCCGCAAGCTCGACTGACGCCCCTGCGCACCTACTCCAATGCCTCGTCCTTGGGCCACCATCATGACAGGACTCCTGGGAGTCCGCTGCCGGAGGGGGACGACGAGGAAGGAGGTCTCGGGTATACCCACACGCTGGTAAGTGAAGACAAGGGGGGTCCTAGGGGATGTCCTAGAAATGATATAATATCTAATAGTCTAGGTTACTTCACAATTGGAAATTAAATAATAGTACAAACTATACTTTTGAGGTGGAAGTAATACCAATTTAATAAAAAGAAACGTAATTAAATATTTATAAAATAATTTAAATCCTTAAGTCAATATCCACTCTTCCCTAAAAAAGACAAGGCTAAGTTCTTATTACCTTGTATCTCGAATGAATTTAATAATTTTATCAACAGTTTAAGGTCTGAAAAGGTGTCTTTAAATGACTTAAAATACGTTTAGTTTGTGTCATTTTCGCTGTTATTTCTGGCAGTAAATAACATGTTAGTTTGTTTATCGTAAAGTTTCTCATACAAAGTAAGAGGAAACCTAAACTATTGTTAAAACTATCAAGATTGCATTAGCCCCTCTAATAGCTCAATATCTACCTAGTATATAGTATCTAATTTCTAGTAAGTTTACGATATTTATTACCCATCAAAGATCATTTCGATCACCATTAATTCAAGATTATATAACAAGCCATTTTTACATCAAAATGGATATCACATGACACGTCGTCATTCTCCATTTGACATGTTTGTTTGCGGTTAGTTGCATTCGGTTGTCAATATTTCTCCAATACTGGCTGATCAAAGGCCTGTTCAATGCTAGCCAATATCATAAATACAAACATATTTCTTCCGTCTTCTCAGATGTAGAATCGAAGCTGATATTTTTCCATTATATTTTTCAAATTTCCCCCGGGCCCATGGCCTCATGCTTTTAGGTTCCACATCATTTTTCTTAATTTTTTTTTTTGTGGTGCCAAAAAACAAAATATTCTATTTAGTCAGTGAAACAATAATCTCAACATGAGTCAGTTCTATTCTGTATTCAAGGGAGCCAAGACATAGGAAAGTGGATGTTTTATAATATGAAATATGTAATATTTGCAGTAGCTTCCTATTTTCCTCAACGCCCATTTAATTTTATTGTGAATCACACCTTTTTGGCTCCCAGTTATAATTATCGTTCGTGTGGCTCATTGAGGGCGCCGCTGAAATCGGCCAGTTATCACGACCGCAATTTTATTGATCGAGAATTGATTGATTGTTTTACAATGCCAATCCGATTCATAAGCATAAACTTTGGTATATTGCCGTGGCAAATACCTATAACAGGAGCGCCGAGTGTGCTAATCTATTAAGTCGGGTAATGCCCTGGCGAATTTCCTCAAAGGCGAAAATCAAATAAATATTCGATTATTAACAGAGCCGTAAATACCCGTGCTAATAGGAAAATACATTTATCTATTTAAAGCCCACAAATGTGTTTGCATTAGAACACCCACACCCCCACCCCCAGCCGCTGTTTGTTATTAATTAGTTTTTATCGTAATTGGCTGACTGGAAACTCCCGAGTTGATAGTAAATTGCTGTGAATTATATTTGTATTTACATAATCAAGTCGGTATGGCATGGCGCTTAGATTCGGCAATTCCAACCTTGTCACAGTTGGTTTTATTAACACGGGGGCTTTACTCGATTATAATTAGTTGACTAGATTTGATATTAAGTTTCATACTGATCACTGAATACTCTTATTATTAAATTTGATGTTTCGTTATTATAGTATAAAAGAAAAGACTTTTTAGGGATTCGAACTTTGTTTTAAATAATAATTAATACCTTGACCTTATGCCAAAAGCACAAAAAGATCTTGCTAAGGACAAGCCAAAGAGATAATTATGAACCTTTTTTAGAAAGAATTCTTTTCTGCATCCGTTGGAAATTCCACAGCAACGCCTTCTATATTTCTATTAAACTAACATTTTAAGAAATAAAATCAATTCTTTCTCTATAAATGCATATATCTTTATATATTATATGTACATCCTATATAATTTTTAGATAAATCCTCTTAGGAGTCACAAATTAACAACCCAACAGCTCAGATTTTCTGTGAGGGTATAATTGAGTTCGATAGGCCTTTACACACATGTTTTCTTGTTTTACTTTTCCCGCTCATGTGATTAACATGTGACTATTTGCTTGTTTTTTTTTTCATTTTATTTACTCGATTTTTGTTTGTCGTTTATTAATTTTTGTCATGTGCTTTTATCCGACATCCGAATGGGACAATATTCTGCCTGAGGATAATGCTGAGCAAACTTTTTGTAATGTTAAGAAGAATAAATTATTTATAGCTTTTATTTATTGATAAATTTCCTTTGTATTCCAGATAAAACCAATGCAAACCAAAGCTTTCTGAGACATTCTAATTAACACCTTTATATATTAACAACAATAAATCTAGGGAAAATGTAGCTTATCTCTTGACGCTGGTAATTAAAGAAAATAAAATATAAATACACATCAGCGGAAAACCTTGAAAAAAAAAAAACAAAAACATACAGATTCGAGTTTATTAAACTTCAATTTATTGAAGGAAATGAGCTTCTCGATCGATTGATCACCCCGATAGCCCAAATAAAGCATTATCCACTCCACTCTTATCGCGATCCATCCATCAAAATCGAGTCATTATCAATAATCACTTTGACTTAGTTAGTTCGTTTGAGGCTTGCCAAATTTCCTATTGAAATGGATGCAACAGTTGTCGCTCCGGCCATAATATTTTTAATGGGCCATAGAGATATGTTTTCCCGCTCGGATCATAAAGTAATCTAGCTAAAATTATATATTTTTATGGCCTGGTATTTGCGCTCACGCGCTGCGGATTTATCTTCTGGCCGTGGATCTCGGCGAATGGCCCACATACAACACACACCGCGAGATGGTGGGCACACGCGATATTTGCCCAAAGATTTCATTCAATTTTTAATTAATTTCGGTAGCTTTGCGGCTTCATCCTTTTAGGGGTGGGGTGCGTCAGGTGTTGTTGCCATTCGGCCCTTATCGCGGCTTCTGGCGGCTCGGGAGGTGTCTCTAGCACCGCCTGAGAAGCTGGCTCCCCAGTCGCCACACAGTTTTAGCCAAGATCACTTTGTTTTATCGCAAGCCTGCTAATTTCTATCATATGAGCTCAAAAATGTCGCCTCACAACAAAAAAGTAAGTAAATTAACGCAAACATTGCGGATCTCTCTCTCTATTTGGATCTCTGTAACGGCTGCTTGTGCGATGACTGAACTTTAATTTTGGTAATAATTAATATACCAAAGTTAATTACTGGCGTATGATACAAACTTCATATTTCTTAGTATCTTGTGTTTAATTTGGAGCCATCATGTGACATTCACTACAAAGAATTGCCTTAGGTTTCTATTAGAAGTGACGGTAATTCCATATAACCTTGGTCAAGGCCAGCTAAAATGTTATGAAGTTAGAATTTATCCAAAGAATTAGGTATCCCAGAATATCCCAGAAAATATCGAGCGATATATTGTCGTTAATCTTGGTTCTAATGTGTACTAGGCTGAGAATTCAATGGCAGTTTGACAGTTAATCCTAATCAACACCTTAAACCAATATTATAAAAGCAAAATACTCACGAAAGGTTAAGTAAGTTAAGTAAAGCTCCAACAATGCTAAAAATTGTGGAAATGGAAGTTTCTAGGTTCTTTCTATGAAATTATTAATTTAAAATGATTACATATCTTTTATAAGCTTTATTTAATCTTTTAGTAAATATGTTTATATAAAAGACCCTCAACTTAAGTTGAGGTTGACAAAAACTGCCGTTAAGGATCTAAATTTAAAATAACAAGAATAATAAGTTTGTTTCAAGAATACATTAACTTTTAATAGGAATCCCTCTTCCTTGGTTGACCTGATTTTAGAAGACCATTTACCCCTTTAAATATATAAATTTGCTTACTCCTTTTAAGCTTTTTTGGTCCCTATGACACTTTCAAGCTTAACAGAAACATAATGCCCGAAATTTCACCTACACTGCTTAATGGACTAAGCAGTGCACTGATATCTAACAGAACGTGATAAAGCTTTTACTCTCTTTGCGAGTAAATTGGTCGCTCTTAAAGTGTCGATTCAGTTTATTCCTACGTACTATATATCAGTTTCCTGCAAATTATGAAAGTTCAAGATTAGGGGCTGAGCACTCTGCTTGCACGCCGACTAACAATCTATACCGATTTAGGTCCACCTTTATCGCTAATAAGGGGGAAAGCAGCTTGGATTGACCAAGACAATAATCATAATAATGAAATTTAAGATAGTGCAGACGTACTCGTACTAAAACAACTGCTTCACTTAAATATGATAAATCCAACAGATGCTCGAAGACATGTGACCCAATGCCTAGTCTACACATTGAGACTATTAAAGCAAGTAATCGCAATTTATGCCGCTTAAGTGATCCGACACAGTGGGGCTAAATGCTAGCAAATGCTAACTAAAAGCATGTGATCACTTAAGAGATTGGATTGCAAGATTTGCTCGGAAGAAGTAACTCCTGTTCACTTCAAGTTAATTAATTATTAGATTGAATTAATACTAGGATTTACAATATGTAAATCTATCTATCACTTGAGAATTCCAGCACAGGAAATTTTTTTGGAATTATGGCACGATTACCAAAAGATTTAATTCAATTCATGCTTAATTATAAGCTACACAATTTTCCTTTAACCTTTTAATAAGACAATATTAATTTCCATTGAAACAATCTTGAATAATCCCATAAAAGGCTTCACTCATATCGTGAAGTTTTTACTTGGGAATTCTAGGCAAGCAAAACTTAAGAAACTATAAAACAGTTTCTGAAGAATGAAACCAACTTTAGGGATACATTTTATAATGAATATGACTATGTCATATGTGTTTTTTTTATCAGAGTCCATTTGGAATATACAAGTTGCATATAAAAGACCACCATAACGCAACCCACTGTGCACCGCGTTTGGTGTCAACCAAGCGCTTGGCATTTTCACTTTTTTGCCGTTGAGCAGTCCCCAGATTATTAAATTTATGAAATTCTATTGATGTTTACACGCAAACTTTGACCGCTCGAGAGTCACTCACTGGCTCATACGTACTCGTAGATGGGAACTACTTATAAGTATATCTTGAGACCGGAGACTGCGGGAAGAGCCACCGACCAGACGAGTGCGTCGGTGTCTGTGTACTAAATTTAATGGAATCTTGAGTTTAAGCGGCACCGGATCGGTCTCTATCCACATGACACTATTCAGTTGGACTGAAAACTTTGCCCGGGTCACACGCAGCCGGGAAAAAAAAATCTGGCCAAGCGGAATTGAATTTCGGGAAATGAGCCCCATCTGTGCCATGGATGTGACGTTACCGTGTCCGTATCGGTCCCATCTCTGATAGTGTGCGCCATCGATTGCGTTGAACTGCTATAAACCCATTAAATCCGATCGTCTGTCCCGAAGTTCCGTTCCCCTTTCCCGATCCGCAACAGCTGACACCTGCAGAATGGTTTACTTCGGCGATCGACAACGCGATCGCGATCGTAATCGCGATCGGAACAATCAGAAAGTCGAGAGAATCATCCACGATGAGGAGTTCGGGGAGGAGAACGTGGAGCTGGTGGACTCGGAGTGGGCGGACTTCGAGAAGTTCATTTGCCAGTTGCGCAAGCGGCGCACCAGCAACATGTCCATGGAGGAAGAGCTCCGCCATGTGCAGCGCCAGCCGAAGATCAAGTCGCACGCGTTCTATCCGTGTCCTCCGCCCGCCGAAAGTGCCCGCGACTCGGACTCCTCGGACGACGATGATCCCATAGGATACATCGATACTCTCGTAAGCATTCCAGAAACTCCAGAGGATCTGAAACAAAAACTACGGTTACTCCCAAGGGAAATCCAATTTTTGGTTGGTAACTCAGGGCAATGAAGTCTTATCTATATATCTGTCTCAGGAACTTGCATACTACTGGTTCTATAAGTGCTTGTACAGCTGCGGCCAAAAGTTAGGAATTGTGGTTCTAAAAAAATAATATTAAATATATAGAAAGAATATTTAAAGAATTTTGTTATTTTAAATTAAATGTTCCGAATTATTAACAGAGCTGGAGAATAATCTAAGTTTTCTCTGTTTTCATATGCAAAAATCAAATTTAAATCGATAAGGTTTTAATATGTTTCTTAATTACCAAACTGTTCAGTATTGCTATGACACATTATTCTTTATTTTTTGTAATGTAAAGATAACACCTTTAAGAGAATGTAGTTTAATTTTCTAGGAAATATTACGTTAATTTAATAATATTTCTTTGATTTTATGATCCAATATACAAATTTATTTCATGAGAAATTCAAGACTATTTTAATAATATTTTCACTTATAAAACTGTATTATTAAATTATCTTTACTACTAAGAAACCCTTACTACCTTGATTTTATTTTTTTTAAAGTGTGCTATTTCTTAATTTTGAAATTTTGCCAACCAATTATTCTCTTGACTGTATGTATAGACACATGTTACGTCTGCGAATCGTCGTGATAATACTACCAATAAGTCTGATTATCCATATTTCTTATTATTATTACCCAATTTCGGTGACGCCAAGAGCGTCAACACATTTATCATTGCACACGTAGAGGCTGTCGTAAAATATCTTGAACTGTTTTCCTTTTTTCGTAGACATCTGTTTATTTATTGTAAAATATTATTATGCCAGATCAACTGTAATTTCGAATGGAGCTCAATGAAACAATTAAAAAACGTGTTCGCACTCTAGCTTTTGCAATGAAATTTATATTTAAATTTAGGCAATTTCGCATTGTTTATTTTTCGAGTCTTAACGATATCGAAATGTAGCCAGGCGCTGTTTTATTTGCACTTTATTCGGCACACATCACGCTTGGTATGTACATCGATCAAAACAAAAACTTTTTACGATTTCTGAATGGTTTTCCAAGCTTTTTTTCGGTCGCTTTTGCCGCTTTTCCTGCCAGTTGCCAGTTGACTCTGGCGATTTTCCCGCGTCTATTCGCATCTGGGCCTCTGCTGTAAAAGCAATGCAAAATGACAAAGCAGCAAGCAGCAAGCAGCAAAAGACATTAGCTATTTTTAATCCGATTATAATGAATAGTGTTTATTATATTTAAAGCAAGCAACAACTATTGCTCTTACCATTGCTAAGGGTAGTAGGGTGCCGGAAAAGAGCGACCAGCAGTAGGTGAGCACTGTGCAAAATTCCCAAAAATAAGAAAAAATAAAACATTATTTCAAGAGCACATCTTAAATTGATAATACATTATCGTCCAATTAAATTTATGAGCCATTTCGAAATACCAAGGCAATTGCTTTTGATGGGCGAGCAGCAGACAGAAAATCTGAAAACAATTCTCCGATATTCATATTTGTGTAAACATTCTGTTTTTTGAATAAGTATTCTTTTAAGTTGGTTTGGGTTCTTTAAAAAAAAATCAACACAGCGTGCTACCCTGGCGCAGCGTCTAGCCAAAAGAAATTTTCAATAATTTTCCACACACAGAGCGCCGAAAGCTCGACAAGTCAGTTTAGTTTCAAAAAAGTTTACGCCACCGCCAGAAGCCTCCTTCGTGGTCGCTCAAGATCGAAAATCGATAGATAATGGAAAACGTCGCTTGGAGGAGCGGATCAATAAGGAATATATAGGAAAGAAAGTGCTCGGGGATCGGATCGATAAATCAAAAATCTATATATGAAAGCCCCATGCCTGGCGGGGTGCAGTGTGAAATGTTAAAAATAAAATTGCAATGAAAATTACAACCGCCGCGCTTCCGAGACGGGGCTCAAGGGCAGCACCGTCGTCCACCTCTAATTACGTCTGGCAGTGAGAATCGAGGGGACTCATCGCATGTTACCGAGATAACCGAGAACTAAAAATAATATTGGCCAACAAGATGCGACACAAATATTCGGCCAACAGCCACAGCCAACAACAGCCGCGGGCATGTCAAAGGCCGCTAACGCCGCCGCCGCCATCCCGATTCGTGTGACTGCAACTGCATCTGCATCTGCAATTGTGTGACGTGACTTGAGTGTGATTTGGATTTGGATTTGATTTTTGAGTTTGAGTGCGGGACCTCGTTCGTGTGCATCGCTTGCTTCATGTTTAACAACAGCCACTCGCACCAGGATGAGTACATTCGCGAATACGCCTTCGAGCCGGAGCTGCTGATCAATCGCGAGGACTATCGGCGCCGGGAGGAGCGGGAGCGCCCCCACAAGACCACCTCCACGCCCGTGCGCCAGCGCTGGGATGATGTCATTGCCAAGCAGAAGGAGCAGCATCGCAATCAGAGCATCGATCCGCCCAGCGATGACAAGAACCAGATCGAGATCGAGATCGAGGCCTTCTACTATGTAAGTGGCCCCCCCGTAAGGGCCACGTAGTCGTAGTCCGCATCCGTACCCATGGCCAGCGGTTGCAGCGACATACAGCTTGCACCTTGTACCTTGTAGCATTGACCCTCAGAGAAAGAAAGAAACACAGAAAGAAATCACCTTGAAGTTTCCCATTGCAAATCAATAATAATATGGCGCGAGTATTCCCTTCTTAGATTCGAGACCGAAATTTGTCGAAACGCATATAACTTTGGACAAAAGACTAAATATTTAATTCAAATGTTGCTTAAGAGACTTAATTAACAAACTTTAGTTTAAAAAACTTCTTTAAGGAGTTTAAAACACCTTTTTTATGGTGTTACCTCAGAAATTGTTGTAGATTTTAAATCAATTGGAAATGGCGTCGAAAAGTATGCTACAAAATGGCAATTCCTTCCAAGCTAATGAATCAGTACCGATATGAGTTTTGAGCCTAAAATATTCCAAAATGTTTATATTTGTGGCATAATTTTGGAAATTTATACATTTGATTTCCAATTTCTAGACATTCCTGGAATATTCCTTATCAATATAGGATTTTTAATGGAAAAAATAAACCTTTGAATGAATAGTATTATAGCAAAATATTGCAGCTTAAATTTCTGGGTCAGAAATTATTATTTATAAATATCTTTTGTTGAATCAATGCACATTTATAGTTTTTTTTGTGACCTAGTCAGTTAAGTATGTCGGATTTTCTTTATTTATTATTTTTTCAAAAGATACAAGATACAAAGGTATTTATTTTTTCGCCTGCAAAAATCAGGTCTCCTGCATTGACCCTCAATGAACACGCACAGAAAGAAATTACGTTGATGTTTGTCCTTCAAATCAGAAATAAATTTGATTCGGTGTCGGAACTAATGCAATTTTACTGCTTATAGAAAATGCAATATAATGTAAAGTGACCCAGTTAGCGAATCCAAAATAAACCGACAAAATATAATTAGAATTCAATTTAAGTTTTAATAAAAATAAATAGCACAATCTTGAAGAGCCTCTATTATTAAATTTTCTTTCATTGGCCATTAGATATATTTGGTTACTGCTTAAAAAAGATTCAATAAAGATATGTAAGTTAATTTTGAACTTTTAATTTTTTTATTTATTTTTTTTTTCCAACAAAACGATTTATCTATAATTTAATTTCTTAGTGTAGCTGCCTGTGCACTTCCTACATTGTCATCGGTTCTCTTGCTCTTGGCATTTGTCTAGAATGCTTTATGCAGATGTTTTTGTTTGTTTCTAAAACAAATACAACAAAAAGCTTTTTGTTATTTTCTAAATATATTTATTTGAGTTAAATCTAATTCGAAATAAAGTACACTTCAACCTTCTTTCCCCGCAAAGTTTAAGATTTAACTAATTTCTAATTTACTTTCACAGATGTATGGTCGTTATACGAAAGATCTAGGAGAATTTGCCAAGGATGAAGCCAGAAAGCTCAAAATACTCGAAAAGCGACGAAAGCAGGAAGATAAACAAAGGAATAAGGTAAAACAAAATAGAATAAAAAGCACCTCGCACTCACACTCAGATAATATATTACTATTCACAAACTTGCTCTCGATTTGAATGCAAACTATACGAGATAACTAAATATTTAAGGTATGATCATGCAAAATAAGACACAAGGAAATCATAGATCATTCGGCTAATTAACTTAAACAATAGCCTCACACCTCATAGCTTTAGCTCATCCGTGGTGATCCTCGAGAACGTATCAGTTTATAAAGCAGCAGTGCTGGGAAATATTTGCAGGAACTGCTAGGCAAGCACTCGACGCGGGCGAAGCGGGTGTCCTCATGGATCTGGAAGCACACGATAGCCCGGCTGGGCGAGGACTGGGTCTTCCTGGCCCTGCTGGGCATCATAATGGCGCTGCTCTCATTCATCATGGACAAGGGCATATCCATCTGTACAAACGGTAGTGCCGATTTTCATCGATTTACAGCTCGATTTTAATACCCATTGCGTTTATATATATTTATATATATTACTCCAGCGCGCATTTGGCTGTATCGCGACCTGACGTCACAGCCTTTTGTTCAGTACATAGCGTGGGTCTCGCTCCCAGTCTGCCTCATATTATTCTCGGCCGGCTTTGTCCATCTCATCGCACCGCAAAGTATAGGTAAGCCTTTGGATTAACATCTCATAATTTTAGCCGTCCCACCCTATGTAATCAAGGGTTCAACTTAAAAATGTAATAGTTTCCTCCTAGTAATTTCTAACGTTTCACACACCATATAATTATATATATATATATATATTCTTGCTAATTTTCAATCCTTTTCCCACCCTATATAATCAATTCTTCAATCACACCTGCTGAGTAGTTAAATTTACCAAGGTTTTGACTAGATGCTGCTTGCATTACAGCAGAATTTAAATCCTTCTCCCACCCTAAGTAATCAATTCTTCAACCACAAAATGTAATAGTTGACAGTAAGTCATTAAAGTTTAGTTTGCTTGAGTAAATAAATTAATGTTCATCCTAAAATGTCCTCCTAACTTTCTTGAACTTAAATCGGTTTTCCAAAATTGTAGAAATTGTATGAATTTTGTGCTTACTTACTTTACTTCTATGGTTGATTAGGGTCAAACGAAGTAAAGAATTTATTTCTATACAAACAATTCCGAAATGGACTAGGCTTTTTTCTCCCACAACCTCTCAAAGATCTCGTAGGGCCCCAGGGTTTCTTTAAAGATTGATATCGAAGTACTCACACATAGTACCACTGCACACCGGCAGCTGCCCGCTCCAAGCACACTTGGCACCATCTATATCTATGACCCCCTTGTGTCTGTATGTTAAATACTCGACTACTCAGCTTCTTGCTCCTCAACTCCTACTTACTAACTACTACTACTTACTAATCCCTGCGAGTATGATCAATGCAAATCTATATAACCAAAACCAAAAACTGTGCCTAGGTTCCGGTATACCCGAAATGAAGACCATACTGCGCGGCGTTCAGTTGAAAGAGTATCTCACATTTAAGACATTAGTGGCCAAGGTGATTGGTTTAACGGCAACTCTGGGCAGCGGTATGCCATTAGGAAAGGAAGTAAGTATAAAAATTGATCTCACACTGCATGCCACATGCCGCTGAGGCGTAGCAAGTGCAATTTGGAAAATCTACAAGTTTCGCCTTCGTCCTTCGTTCCCCAGGGTCCTTTCGTACATATAGCAAGTATTGTAGCACAATTATTAAGTAAACTTGTCACATCATTCCAAGGCATATATGAGAATGAGTCGCGAAACTCCGAAATGCTGGCGGCAGCCTGTGCCGTCGGTGTAGGCTCCTGCTTTGCCGCACCCGTCGGTGGTGAGTAGCTAACTATCTGGGATTGCTTAGCGTCCCTTTATCGAGGAGGTCCTGATCCTTTCCTTCCGCCAGGTGTACTCTTCAGCATCGAAGTCACCACCACGTACTTTGCGGTCCGTAACTACTGGCGCGGCTTCTTTGCAGCGGTGTGCGGCGCCACTGTCTTCCGGCTCCTGGCCGTGTGGTTCCAGAACGCCGACACTGTGCGGGCTCTGTTCCTCACGAACTTCACCACCGAGTTTCCCTTCGATCCCCAGGAGCTGTTCGTCTTTGCCTTGATTGGGTAAGTGGTTCGCCTCGAGGATCTCTTAAGGATCTCTCTCATGTTTACTTTCTTTTCCAGGCTCGTTTGTGGCTTTGGTGGCGCCGCCTACGTGTGGGTCCATCGGCGTTATGTCCTCTTCATGCGCTCCAACAAAAGGATGAACAAGTTCCTGCAGAAGAAGTGAGTAAACTTCTTAGTTACTTTATTCCTATAATAAACTCCCTTATACCCTTTCAGTCGCTTCCTGTATCCTGGCTTCCTGGCTCTGCTGGTCTCCAGCATATCGTTTCCCCTGGGCACGGGCCAGTTCCTGGCCGGCGAACTGAGCACCCACGAGCAGGTGACGCAGCTCTTCAGCAATTTCACGTGGTCGCGCGATGACCTGACCGTGGAGCAGGCGGCGGTGGTGACCCACTGGATGACCAGCTATACCAGCGTGTTTGGTAACCTAGTGATCTACACACTCTTCACGGTAGGTTACTTCAAGGAGTAACGCTTTATGATTATGCTAACCAAAGCCTCCCTCTTTCTTTGCAGTTCATGTTCTCCATTATCGCCTCCACCATACCCGTTCCCTCGGGCATGTTTATTCCGGTTTTCAAGATCGGCGCTGGTTTCGGTCGGCTGGTGGGCGAGTTCATGGCGGTTACCTTTCCACATGGCGTCCGCTATGGCGGAAGGTTGTCACCCATCATGCCCGGGGGCTATGCCGTCGTCGGAGCGGCTGCCTTCTCTGGCTCTGTGACGCACACGGTGTCCGTGGCCGTGATCATCTTCGAGATGACGGGCCAGATCACGCACGTGGTGCCCGTTATGATTGCCGTGCTGGTGGCCAATGCCGTGGCGGCGCTGCTGCAACCGTCGATCTACGACAGTATTATATTGATTAAGAAGCTGCCCTACCTGCCCGATCTCCTGCCCTCCAGCTCCGGCATGTACAGCATATTCGTGGAGGACTTTATGGTGCGGGACGTGAAGTACATATGGCACGGCATCTCCTACCAGAAGCTCAAAGAAGTCCTCAAGGCCAACAAGGCGCTGCGATCGCTTCCGCTGGTGGACAGTCCCGACAACATGATCCTACTGGGCTCCGTGCAGCGCTACGAGCTGATCAAGATGATCGAGAAGCACATTGGGCGGGAGAAGCGCATGGAGGTGGCCCAGAAGTGGCAGAAGGAGGCCCAGGAGCGGGCCCTCGAAGAGGAGAAGAAGAAACAGGAGGTGGAGATGAAGATGCGACGTCCCTCGCGCTTCGAGGTTCTTCCGGCTCCAGACATTCTCAGCCTGCGGCAGATCGCCAACGACGAGATGCTGCCGCCCAAGAAGCGGGCTGAGACCATGCACAGTTCCCTGGCGCCCAGGAAGTCCATCCTGAAGAAGACCAACTCCTTCAACCTGAAGACGTACACTCCCCAGCCGTTGGCCCACAGTCCAAGCATCACGCCGTACACGACAATAACGGGAAACTCCGAGTTTCGCATCCGTTCGGCCTTCGAGGCCATCTTCAAGAAGTCCACCACGCTGCAGGATGTCCAGCCAGATCCGGAGACGGGCTCCCTGTCGCCAGCCGCCAGCCACAACGAGGTGGAGGTCCAGCGCACTCCCAGCACTCCGGGTGTCTCCAAAAAGGTTCAGCTGGTAAGTAACTCTAGGGCAATCTCTCTTGAAGGGTTTCGGATTGCCTTTTCTGGATTGCCAATCTGGGAATCTCTCGTTTCAAGCATGCACAAAGTAATTGGGATTTTGTAACCGATCAAATTATGCTGGTAAGTAGGTCCACTAACCCGTAGCCAACTTCCATATCCTGTCACTCATAAACTATTTAGTTAGAGGTTCAAAATGTTTAAAAGAAATGTTAATCCAATTTAATATCTGCAAGCAAGTAAACCCTATTTCAACGGAACCCACAACATTGGTAAGGCATAGTTCAAATGTCATAAATAATAGTAGAAATGCTAGAAATATAGAAATTGTAGCAAGTTAACCCACAACTTACTATGAATATAATCTTAATGCTTTTCGTAAAGCCTGCGGAAAAGGATAGCACGGAGATACCATTAACAAATAGTGGGGATAAGTCTAGCCCTTCACCAGATCGGCCGAGCATTAAATTCAAAACCAATAAAGTTGCAGATGTAAATAGATCACCACATTTAGTTCCCAAGGAAAGGTGCACGAAAATTCGATTTGCCAACGAAGTTGTAGACAAGAGTTCGCCTTCTCGTAAGAAATGTTTGGCCAAAGAATTAAATGGAATGGGTTACTCCATAGAAGATATCGATGAAGTAACAAATACGGAAACCGAAGGCGAGGTAGGTGACTATAACTCCTTATTGGATCGAGAAAGCAATATTCTAATAAATAAATACTAACTAAACCTAACAAAACCCCATTGCTCTCTTCTCTATTTTGTTTTTATCTTAATTAACCCCAAACAAGAGCATTCAAAAGACCAAATCAGTGCAGTTGGTAGGTTCGGGATAAACAAATTATTTAACTACCAATAACTTAGTCCTAATAAATATTATTTATATTTATTTACAGCCCAGAGAACGTGTTATTGACATGTCGCCGGAGGACCAGAAGCAATGGGAGCTCGAGGAGATGCTGAAGCCCATCGATTTGCAAAAGGCCAATGTCCACATCGATCCCTCGCCTTTCCAGCTGGTGGAGCGCACCTCCATACTCAAGGTGCACTCGCTGTTCTCCATGGTGGGCATCAATCACGCCTATGTCACCAAGATCGGGCGACTTGTGGGCGTTGTGGGGCTGAAAGAGGTAAGATTTCAGGAGATCCTTAAAATAACTCTTCCTAATCACTCGAATTCCCTTCAACAGTTACGCAAGGCCATCGAGGACATCAATAGCAATAACTTTGTCCCCCCCAACCGGGATGAGGATGCCGAGGAAAAGCCGGCAGTGGAGAAGCCTTTGCTGTCATCAAATGCCAGCGACAAGGCCGTGGATATGACCGTCACCTCGATGGACTCGGCCCTGTCCAACTCCGAGAACTGTTCGGACATCGAAATGGAGCACATAAAGCACACGGATAAGGGCGCTGTGACGCTCACCATGCCGCCGCAGGAAGCAACTAACCAAAGCCCCACAACGACGGATACAAAGGCCACAGAGAACGGCGGACATGCTTGAAGCGGAGACAAGAGATCGGCCTACAGAATAGTACATACGTTACGTATACGTCATATGTTTGTAAAGCTAAAAAATCGTATCATAAGTTACGTCTTACACGAGTTAGTCATCAATGTTATTATGTATTTATATCTCGTTAGTTCATAATGTCAAAGATATCGTGATTTATATATAAGTTGAAAAGAAAATTAAGTCACCAAACGAATAATTATGTTTGTTTTTCTTTGGGAAGCTAACTTCAGAACTTCATTTTTATGACTGATTATGATAACTGATATTTATTAACAAATTATCCTAAATGAAATTGATAAAGACTAAAAAACTACATTATTCTAATACTTATATCTTGCATAATAAGTTATATAGCTAGTTATTCCACGATTGTAGCAATTTTATGGAACTATTTAATTCTTGTAAAACTCAAAACCCGATTAATAACGGATATATCGCAATATAGATTTGTAAAACCAGTGTTGGTAGCCGCACTTACCAATTTAAATTTATCAGCTGATAGGCAATCGATATATCTATCGATGTGTCGTGTATTTTGTAGTGTGACCGCTTGGTGAAAACAGTAAAATACACACATTCTTATCATTTGCTTTGGTATTTTCATTTAAAAGGTGAAATAATTAAACTATATTTCTATCTTTTTCTATCCAAACTTAAAAATAATAATTATAGCCCAAAATCTTCGCGATCTTCGCAGGCAGTGAGCGGGGATTTGGCTGCAGCCGGCTGCGAGGTGTGTGCGCTCGTGTATATATAGATTCGGCCAGTGAATTCCCGGCGCACTTGTTCCACTTTGCGTGGCGCGGGGTGTGGTTGAAAAAAGCTGAAAAAAAAGAAGTAGCGAAGACGAAGACCCGAAAAGCCAGAAAAAACGCCTCAGGCGCTAAGAGACAATACAAAAACAATTCGACCGTCGATCGGCATGGAGCTGGCTAATCATTTATGCCGAACGCAGAGAGAGCGAGCGCCTAATTAGCATATCAAATTGGATGACGGCACTGCTGCTGGACGGTCATCTTCCCCCTGCGAGGCACCGACTAAAACATCATCTCTGCCTTCCCTGTTTTCCCCAGTTTTTGGCCACTGACCACGACGCAGTGCTCCTCCAACCAGGGCCGGCAATGTGTTGGACAAGATGTCCCGGCTCGCTGATTACTTCGTAATTGTCGGCTACGACAGCGATAAGGAGAGTGAGTTCCCCTGAATTCCCCCTGGAAAATGGCAATTGTAATCCCCAGCGGGGGCTCTCCATTTCCTTCCGCAGAGAACGCCAGCAATGTGTGCGGGCAGCCGACTTGCGGCAAGATCGTGCAGCGCTTTCCCGAGAAAGATTGGCCGGACACCCCCTTTATCGAGGGCATTGAATGGGTGCGTTTCACCGCCAGCTCATAAATATATATCCATACCTTATCGGGGTTCCCCTCTTCCGCAGTTCTGCCAGCCGCTGGGCTGGAGCTTATCGTACGAGAAGCAGGAGCCCAAGTTCTTCGTCTCCGTGCTGACGGACATCGATACGAACAAGCATTACTGCGCCTGCCTCAGCTTCCACGAGACGCTGGCCATCACGCAGACGCGCAGCGTCGACGACGAGGATGAGACCATTGGCAGCACCAGGCTGCTCCCAAGCGCCACGCCCTCCGCAACAGATGGCATTACGACCGCGAGCACCTCCATTACGCACCACAGCGTCATGTATGCCCCCAAGTGCCTGGTGCTCATATCACGGCTGGACTGTGCCGACACCTTCAAGGTTTATAGCCTTTGAAACTGAAAAGCGATCATTTCCTAATACTTTTCCCTTCCTTTCCAGAACTGCCTGGGCACGATATACACGGTGTACATTGAGAACCTGGCGTACGGCCTGGAGACCCTCATCGGCAACATTCTGGGCTGCATCCAGGTGCCACCAGCTGGCGGGCCGCAGGTGCGCTTCTCCATTGGAGCGGGCGACAAGCAGTCGCTGCAGCCGCCGCAGAGCTCCTCCCTCCCCACAACGGGCAGTGGCGTGCACTTCCTCTTCAAGCAGCTGGGCATCAAGAATGTGCTCATCCTCCTGTGTGCGGTGATGACGGAGAACAAGATACTGTTCCTGTCCAAGTGCTACTGGCACCTCACGGAGAGCTGCAAGGCGCTGGTGGCTCTCATGTATCCCTTTCGGTACACACACGTCTACATACCCATTCTGCCGGCCCCGCTCACGGAGGTACTGTCCACGCCCACGCCGTTCATCATGGGCATACACAGTTCGCTGCAGACGGAGATTACGGATCTGCTGGATGTGATTGTTGTGGACTTGGACGGTGGCCTGGTCACCATACCCGCGTCGCTTACCCCGCCAGTGCCCATCCTGCCGTCGCCGTTGTGGGAGCAAACGCAGGAGCTGCTCAGCATGATCCTCTTTCCGAATTTGGCGCAGGCAGATCTGGCCTTTCCCACCCAGGAGCGGCCGAGTGTGCTGGCCAAGACTGATGCCCAGATCGATAAGGAACTTCGCGCCATATTCATGCGGCTGTTCGCGCAGCTCCTCCAGGGCTACCGCTCCTGCCTCACCATCATTCGGATTCATCCCAAGCCAGTGATCACCTTCCACAAGGCAGGTTTTCTTGGGGCCCGGGACTTGATCGAGAGTGAGTTCCTGTTCAGGGTGCTGGACAGCATGTTCTTCACGACGTTCGTCAATGAGCGGGGGCCTCCCTGGCGGGCCTCCGATGCCTGGGACGAGCTCTACAGCTCCATGAACGAGCTGCTCAAGTCGGAGGCGCAGAATCGGAATCTCGTGAGTAGCGGAAGAGCCTTCTGAAGGGAATACCATCTTACTTTCTCTACTCTCTATAGATACTCACACATATCCAGGAACTGGGACGCACTCTGTTCGAGAACGAGGGCACTCTGGCCCACACCAGCTATGCCCAGAAGGTGCTACGTCCTCCCGAGGGCTCCTTCCATCGCATCCACACGCCCGCCTTTCCGCGCATCAGCTCCGAGAAGGTGGAGCTGATCATCCAGGAGGGAATACGCAAGAACGGAGTGCCACAGCGCTTCCATGTCACCCGCAACCAGCACAGGATCATACCGATGGGACCCAGGCTGCCGGAGGCCTTGGACGTGCGTCCGAATGTCCAGAACTCGGCCCGGAGGCTGGAGGTGCTGCGCACCTGCGTGTCCTACATCTTTGAGAACCGCATTGCGGACGCAAGGAAGCTCCTGCCGGCCGTGATGCGCACGCTGAAGCATCGCGATGCGCGACTGATCCTCTGCCGCGAGTTCTTTGGGTATGTGCACGGGAACAAGGCGGTGCTGGACCATCAGCAGTTCGAGCTGGTGGTGCGATTCATGAACAAGGCGCTGCAGAATTCCTCGGGGATCGATGAGTACACGGTGGCGGCGGCCCTGCTGCCCATGTCCACGATCTTCTGCCGCAAGCTGTCCACGGGCGTGGTGCAGTTCGCCTACACGGAGATCCAGGATCATGCCATCTGGAAGAACATCCAGTTCTGGGAGTCCACCTTCTTCCAGGATGTCCAGGGACAGATCAAGGCCCTGTATCTGCTGCAACGGCGCCAGAACGAGCATCAGAAGGAGGCCAACTGTGTGCTGGACGAGGTGCCGCTGGAGGAGCCGACGGCGCTGGAGATTACGGCCGAGCAGCTGCGCAAGAGTCCCACCATCGAGGAGGAGAAGAAGGCCGAGCTGGCCAAGTCGGAGGAGTCGACGCTGTACAGCCAGGCAATACACTTTGCCAACCGCATGGTCTCCCTGCTGATACCGCTCGACGTCAACGTGGACGCGGCCAGCAAGCCGAAGCCCGCCTTTCGCCTGGACGAGAATCAGAGTGTTTCAAATAGGTAAGGATGGTGATGGTTTTACCTCCAATTGGAGCTTAAGTTACCCTTCGAATTGCAGTATTATTGGCTCGCACAGCCTGAGCGAACATTCCGAGGACGGGTTCGAGGAGAACAATGCCCTGGAGATTGGCGTTACGGTTGGGAAGACAATTTCCCGGTTCATTGACTGCGTGTGCAACGAGGGGGGCGTGACCTCCGACCACATACGCAACCTGCACGACATGGTGCCGGGCGTGGTGCACATGCACATCGAGTCTCTGGAGCCGGTCTACCTGGAGGCGAAGCGGCATCCGCACGTGCAGAAGCCCAAGATTCAGACGCCCTGCCTGCTGCCGGCCGAGGAGCTGGTCACCGACCATCTGCGCTGCTTCCTCATGCCGGATGGACGCGAGGACGACACCCAGTGCCTGATACCCGCGGAGGGAGCCCTGTTCCTCACCAACTACCGCGTGGTGTTCAAGGGCTCGCCCTGCGACCCGCTCTTCTGCGAGCAGGTCATCGTGCGCTCCTTCCCCATTGCCTCGCTGCTGAAGGAGAAGAAGATATCGGTGCTGTATCTGGCCCATCTGGACCAGACGCTGACCGAGGGCCTGCAGCTGCGCTCCAGCAGCTTCCAGCTGCTCAAGGTGGCCTTCGATCCGGAGGTGACGCCGGAGCAGATCGAGAGCTTCAGGAAGATACTGAGCAAGGCGCGCCATCCGTTCGATGAGTTCGAGTACTTTGCCTTCCAGTCGTACGGCACCATGCTCCAGGGCGTGGCCCCGCCCAAGACCAAGGAGAAGTACTCGACGATCAAGGGATTCGCCAAGAAGACCCTGCTCCGCACGGCCAAGAAGGCGGGCTACAAGCAGAAGCAGCAGACCAAGCGCAAGCTGGTCTCGGACTACGAGTACGGGGCGGACGCCGGAGCGGAGACGCAGTCCCTCGACGATGAGTTGCAGGACGGGGACGACGGGTTTGAGACGCAGAACAACGCCCTGCCCCGGCTGCTCACGGTCAAGGATATCGAACGGATGCGGGAGCGGAGCTATGTGCAGGACTGGAAGCGCCTGGGCTTCGATGCGGAGTCGCAGCGTGGCTTCCGCATCAGCAATGTGAACGCCAGCTACGCCACCTGCCGATCCTATCCCGCCATCCTTGTGGCCCCCGTCCAGTGCAGCGATGCGGCCATCATGCACCTCGGTCGCTGCTTCAAGGGCCAGCGCATCCCGCTGCCCACCTGGCGGCACGCCAACGGAGCCCTGCTCATCCGCGGGGCCCAGCCCAACAGCAAGTCGGTCATTGGGATGCTGAAGAACACGACGGGGAGCAACACAAACGCCCACCACGACGTGACCCACTATCCGGAGCAGGACAAGTACTTCCTGGCGCTGATCAACACGATGCCGAAGCTAACGCCGCTGGCCCTTAACCAGTATTCCGGAATGAATCTCTCGATGAACTCGCTGCTGGGTCATGGCCCCACTTCTGGCGACAATCGGCAGTGCCTCACGCCGGAGCTGTCGCGCAAGCACAAGAACAACCTGGACATGGTCGGCAGCGACGGCGGTCAAGGTCAAGGTGGCAAAGCTGGCACCATTAAGGGCAATCCCAGCGGCTCCACGGCCCAGCATGCGGCCTTCCGGAAGATGCGACTGTACGCGTTGGGCGAGAAGTCGCAGGCCAAGTCCAACATGAACGTGGACTTTTGCGCGGACTTCATCCCGGTGGACTATCCGGACATTAGGCAGTCGCGGCCGGCCTTCAAGAAGCTGATCCGGGCCTGCATGCCGTCGCATAACACCAACGAGGCGGATGGCCAGAGCTTCGCCAAGATGGTGGAGCAGTCCGACTGGCTGCAGCAGATCTCCTCGCTGATGCAGCTGTCCGGCGCGGTGGTGGACCTCATCGAGCTGCAGGAGAGCAGCGTGATGCTGTCGCTGGAGGACGGCTCCGATGTGACCGCCCAGCTCAGCTCGATAGCCCAGCTCTGCCTGGATCCCTACTACCGGACCCTGGACGGCTTCCGCGTGCTGGTGGAGAAGGAGTGGCTGGCCTTTGGCCATCGTTTCGCCCATCGGAGCAACCTGAAGCCCTCGCATGCCAACACGAACATTGCCTTTGCCCCGACTTTCCTGCAGTTCCTGGACGTGGTCCATCAGCTGCAGCGCCAGTTTCCCATGGCCTTCGAGTTCAACGACTTCTATCTGCGGTTCCTCGCCTACCATGCGGTGTCGTGCCGCTTCCGCACCTTCCTCTTCGACTGCGAGCTGGAGCGCTCGGACTCGGGCATTGCCGCCATGGAGGACAAGCGCGGATCGCTGAACGCCAAGCACTTGTTCGGAGGCGGCGGCGGCGGCGGCATGGCCTCGAACGGGTCCGATGATGAGTGCAATGTGTACCCCCTGGACCTGAGGAGTCCCAGGACCCCGGCTCCCATGAATCGCATTGGCCACTCCGTCTTCGACTACATCGAGAGGCAGCACAACAAGACGCCCGTCTTCTACAACTTTCTGTACTCCGGCGACAAGGACATGACCCTGAGGCCGCAGAACAACGTGGCCGCTTTGGACCTGTGGAGCTACTACACCAACGAGGAGCTGGCCCAGGGACCGCCGTACGATCTGGAAGTGACCACCGTGGACGACGAAATCGATCTGTCCGAGATGAAGGGCAAGCGCATGGTCATCACCGCCGGCTACGACAACCTGGAGAAGTGCAATCCCAATGCCTATGTCTGCCTGCTCAGCGAAGTGAAGCAGGCGGAGACGGAGCGCGGACATCTGCCCCAAAAGTGGCTGCAGGTGTGGAACAGCCTCGAGGTGGTGCCCAAGGCGGAGCCCATTGCTCGCAACGCTTCGCTCGGCAACATCTTCGTGCAGACGCATCAGCACAAGCGGTCCACGCTGGAGATCATCATGAAGGGTCGCTTGGCGGGCTACCAGGACAAGTACTTCCACCCGCATCGGTTCGAGAAGCATCCCTACACCACGCCCACCAACTGCAATCACTGCACCAAGCTCCTCTGGGGCCCGGTCGGGTACAGGTGCATGGATTGTGGGAACTCGTACCATGAAAAGTGCACCGAGCTGTCGATGAAGAACTGCACCAAGTACAAGGCCATCGATGGAGCTGTGGGGCCACCGAATGTGAGCATGTCGCAGGGCGACACGGCCAGCATAGCCTCCAGTGCCGCCACCACGGCGCGCACCTCCAGCCATCATTTCTACAATCAGTTTAGCAGTAATGTGGCCGAGAATCGGACGCACGAGGGGTGAGTTTTGAGTCCTATAAACTTTATAGTAAAAAGCTTTAATAATTCCCCGAAGCTTATCAATTTATTCAGACTATTATCCGTCTTTTTATCGCATATAGTAAAGTTAATAGACCATCTAAGGGCGTTGTCCAACACTGTACCGTTCATCTAGTAGTAGGCGAGCAAAAAATGTATCATTTTCCATAACTTTGAAAATCCAGGATAAATCTATTCTTCAACGGATTTCTCGAGTTGTGGTCTTGTTTGATACTTTGGGCCATCAACTAAAGAAAGAAACATGTCTTGATTTTCCAAAGGATTTTTTTTTTCGAGTTCTTAGGATGTTGGCAGGTTGTTAACATTTGACCTAACGGATTGAAAATTTCACTTTTTTAAAGTTTATCGGACTCCAGCACCAAAAGTACTTATCCAATATAAATAATACCTATACAAAATTGATAATTTTGTTTCATCACCTGCTAAATGTCTATATTGGATGTCTGCAACTCGAGATATAAAATGAAACTCAAGAAGTCAGCCAATTTTTTGTCATGTAAAACTTAAAAAATCTTTTAAAAAAAAATGTATCCATTGAAAAAAATGCAATGACATTTTCTAGATCTACCAGTATTTCGCATCAACGGGCTTGGAGCATTTTTTTTTTTTTTATTTTAACTGGTACTAAAAGTAATGATAATGTTTTTATCATATGTTTTATAAACATTGTAAGTCTCAAAGTTCATTAAATAACTTAACTAAACTTTAAACCCTTATAGACACCTCTATAAACGCGGCGCCTTGCTCAAGGGATGGAAACAGCGGTGGTTTGTCCTGGACTCGATTAAGCACCAGCTTCGTTACTATGACACGTCTGAGGATACCGCTCCCAAGGGCATCATTGGTATTTATTTCAAACTAACAATTTAAGCAGACTATTCCTAACATTCTCTAATTGTTTCAGAACTGGCTGAGGTTCAGTCTGTAACTGCCGCACAACCTGCACAAATTGGCGCCAAGGGTGTGGATGAAAAGGGATTTTTTGATGTGAGTACATGCCACACCTGAAGTAAGCACCAATAATTAATCTGAATCCTCCTCCCTTGCAGCTCAAAACGTCCAAGCGCACCTACAACTTTTACGCGGTGAATGCGAATCTGGCACAGGAATGGATTGAAAAGCTGCAAGCATGCTTGCAATAAGCTGAAGTTGCTTTAGATCTTGATTGGTTGTTCGTACTCGCTCCTTTCCTCCTTCCTTCATTTTGATCTATACCAGTATCCCTTTCTAGCACTACTTATTTAATTAATATTCCGAATCTGTGTATCATATCCTCATAGCTTCTTCCTTAGTTGATTCTCGGTTTGTTAGATCGCTCGCACCAATTAACATAGAAGTGTTGGCAACAATTATGCGAAAAATTATGCGTTAGTTAAACAATGAAATCCATCTGTAAATGTGAATGTAAAGAAACTATAAAAATTATGTGATTACAAAACAAAACAAAACAAAAACAGAATCAGACTACATATATACTATAATATTAGCGATATAAATGGAGAACAAATCGCCAGGACCGCAAGTTTTTGTATACATACATTTTTTATATACATATATACATAAACAACATAAAAACTATACATATATACATGTACGTGTATATGTAGGGTATATATAGTGAATTTACCAAAGAATATTCCACCTTTGTTGCGCAATTGAACTGCATTTCTCGATTACTCGATTGCTTCCTCTAAAGTTGAAACTAACCCCTATTATTATTATTATTAAACGCTTTCCTTTATTTATATACACTACATGGTAATCAATATATAATACTACATACTTTAATGCAATTATTTGTGGCTTACAAACGATAATATACATTTTTAAACAAATGCCCTTGGTATTATTACTTATCCTTGCTCCCTTGCAGCCATCATCCCATCATAGGAACGTTGTCCAGTAGACGATATTGAGTATGAAGAACGAGAAGGGAAAGAAGAAGCGCGAGAACTTGTCTATGTAGATGGCTGTGGCATGGCCATGGCAGAAGGTGTCGTACTGCGGCTCGATAATCGATTCCCGATGATGCTGCAGGGCAAGCTATGAGGCGTTAGCCGGGGAAGTTTCTACCTTCCAAACATATCTCGAATAGCTCACCTTTAGATCGTCCAAGTCGCTGATATTCTCATCCGAGTAGCCCTTCATGGCCTTGGTGGCCACCGGGCCCATGTAGTTGTTGACCACGGCGAACTCCATCAGGGATAGGAAGACGAACACCGAGCAGGACGACATCCAGACGTCTATCGCCTTCACGTACGACACCGGCGGCAGCGACTGTTGCGACTGTGTGTTCTGGGTGGCCAGGGTCAGCAGCGAGGTCACGCCCAGGGTAACGCGGGCCGGTATCGCCTCCGGCTTGATCCAGAACGATATCCAGGACATGACCACGATCAGGGCCGAGGGGATGTAGGTGTGGAACAAATGGTAGCCGAGGCGACGTCGCAGATTGAACACGATGGCCAAGCAGGTAAAGTTTCCTAGGGAAATGGATTAAGGTGAGGCATAAGTGGAAGTGGAGGAGTCCTTGATACTATAGCTGCACAAAAATCTATTCTCAGCGCATCTATTTTATCCGATCTTTTAGAAATTAAAATCGATTTAATCGATTAATTAGTAAAAAAAGGTCCTACATAGCAAATTAAAGGATTTATATTTTTATTAAACTTTTTTTACATCGATTCTTTCAAACGGAATCATTCCTATCCTCGATTAAAACCAAAAGAATCGATAGTACCGATATTGAAATCGATTTTTTCCCAGTTCTACTTAAGAGCAGGTCTTCCTTGGGACTCGACTGCCTCTTATAATATCTCTATTTCAATGCTCACCCGTTGAGTATTCTATGGTGCAATCGGTCGTGTAGTTATTGGATATATCCAGCTGCGGCAACTCAATCTCCGCATTGACCACCAGTGGGTCAGTCATGTTCCAAATGAACACCAAATCCTCCACCGTATGAGATACTGCCAATCAAAGATTGATTAGGTTCCAAATCCTTTAAAAACATTTTCAAAACAAGCAGCAAAGCGGGTAAAATTCAAGCCCTAATGGATATTGGCAGGGATATGGAAATCTTCACTCTTCCACCTACAACTCTCGATCATCATGGAGCAGATTTGCGTGTCATGCGGATAGGACTCGAACTTCATGGCGCAGGACAGGACCAGCGTGAGCTTGGACATGTAGAGCAGCGTCTTGTCGTGGTACAGCCAGAGATAGTGATTGGGGATGCTCATCTCATGGAAGGTGACCTTCTTGGCGTTCTTGAAGAAGCAGTCGGGTCGCCAGATGCTGTGCAGCCAGTCCACATCCAGGATGCGGTACTGTTCGCTCATATTCTCGGGCAGCCGCAGGCGAGGATCACGCCAGCTTTGTGCAAGGAAAATGTCCGTCACATAGGTCTGTCGGAGGAAAGCTTTAATTGAGAATAAAATCCAACTAAGATGACCCACCATAGACTCCTCGTTGATGGAGTCCAGCGAGAGGACCGTGACATGGAAGTAGACAACGGTGGGCTGGCCCAGAAGCTTGGGCGCCCTGTTCTTGTCGTAAGTCTTGGATGGAATGGGCAGAATGTCAGGGAGCGAGAGGCTCGACTCGTAGTGGGAGACCAGCTCGGCGCTCTCCGTGTTGTTTCTGCAAATGGAATGGGGAAATACGTACATGTGGCCAGCCTTGTGGGAGGGAATCTGATGAAACTGGGGGGCACAACCCACCTGAAACCATGAACACAGTGGCACGGCTGGATCGATTGCTCCAGCGCGTGCAGGCAGATTGCCAGCGCAATCAGGGATCTGTAGGCCACCAATTTCTCAGTTGGGACTTGCATTATTATGAACACACTAGCTTCGGTTTTAATATTGCTTTTTTCCCACGACACATCGCCCAGCAGCAGCAGCAGCAGCAGTCCATGTCATTGCTTAAAGTCGCTCATCTCGGGATCTGCGCGGAACTGAACTCGATTCGAGGATTATTTAACGAGTGCAGCGAATTATATTTTACACGCCCTCTTCGGGTTGTTGCAAAAACCAATAAACAAACGGCAGGCAGGCAGAGTTATCGCGACAATTGTGATGTGCTGCAATGTGTGATAAATTAATTTCTATGGTTTCTCATTCGCTTTCATTGGCATTCGCACTTTCTACTTTTCAAATTGACAACTGACCCCGGGGCCCAGCGAAAGGGCGGCGAACAGGAAATGGTGTGCGTACCGACGGGCAGGGGCATTAATTTAAATGTGCCCTTTGTATTTTGCGAAAAATAACTGCGTAAACTGTATGAAAAACCCGCTTGATTGATCAGAGTTACGAAATTGAAAAGAAATGGGCGCCAATGGGTAGCAAACATGATTTATCGCGCTAGTTCCGATTTTCGCTTTCGCCAACAAATTTCAACTAGACTTTTTGAAAACCAACTTAATAATATAAAAAATCAAATTAAATGTAGAATATTTTATAGAATACAATTATTTTGCGTTTGATTTTAAAGAATTTTAGGAAAGGACAGAACCTAAACCACATTTAAAAGAATTATTCCCACCACGGGAAGTTAGTTTTGTATTTTTTAGATAAATTATGTAAAAAGCTTTTAATTAACAAACATAATTTATTATTTTAACAAATTTCTGCCACCTAATCTTTGTTTTAACATTTTGTGGAAAACAGAGCTTTCCTTTCCGCAGAAATAACGGTCAGCGTTGCCAACCACTTCCCGGTCTGGCAGCGCTGGCGCCCAAACAGCTGTTGGCAAGGTTGGCAACACTGACAGGTCAAAATATTGATTGTTCACTTTTGGGTTTTTGGCGACTTTAAAATGTAGCCAGTCGGGGGCGAAAAAGCTATTCAAAAACCCACAAACAGGTGCGAAACGATAAACAAAATTAACCAGACCTAAATTAACATGGAAATCTTCGCGATAATCGCAGGTGAGTGCCGAAAACGACGGGCTGTAAATTTTAAGCCCGGTGCGATTTTACGGGCGGGGGCTGCGGCGGGTCAGGGGTCATTTCATTTTCCTTTATGCAGGGTGACGCGATTCCGCTGCGGCGCATTGTGCAACTTGTGGATATTGATTAATTGCAAGAACGCCGAGATACACAATAACTTGTCCTTTTTTTTCTCAAGGGTTAAAAAAATAGATAACGCGCATAAAGCTCACAGAAAGTGCAAAAAACAAGTGCAAATACCATGGAATCCCCGCTGTACCCCAAGGCCAACAACAACCTGGGCATGGGCTCGGGCAAGGTGGTCTCCTCGCCCGTGGACAAGATGAGCTCCAGCCTGAACAGCAGCACCATGGAGGACACCACGCCCAGCGACTCGGGCGTCCAGCTGCTGGACTCGGAGAACAGCGACGTGATGGTGGAGTCCATCTGTTCCTACGAGGAGAACGTGCGGCCACCATCCACTTATCCCCTCCCCTCCATGGTGGACCCCAACTCGAATGTGACTGTCGCTCCTGAGGAGCCCATGGCCATCAGCGAGTGCTCCACGTTCGACACCACCGAGAAGATCGTGTACCGCCGCAAGGTGCACAAGACCCCGTCCGCAGCCAAAACGCCCAAGAAGCGGGTGTCCTTCCACGAGGACATCCTGAAGAACACACGCACCGACAACATACACATCGAGCATGGCTTCATCACCTACAAAAACGGCCGGAAGCTGGCCTTCGCCAACTCAGCGGGCGTGGCCGGAGCTCCGGGTCGCTACTCCTGGTGTCCGGACCGAGAGCGTCCAGAGGGACCCAATGAACTGAGTGCCGCTGGGCGGGAGGACGATGGCGAGGACGCGGCCGACGGCGGGGGTGGAGCGAGGCGAAAGCGACATCTGGTCTACCGGAATGCCTGCTCCGATGTCCTGGACTATGCCAACACGGATATTTTCGATACGGACGAGGCAGCTGGTCTGCACTACGACACCTCGGGTGTCTTCGAGTACGGGCCGAAGGAGGAGGAGCCATCGCGCCTATACAAGTGCGTCTGCAGCAGCTCCAACTCCAGCCTGGACTCGGACGAGCAGGACAAGAACTCCAATGGCAATCGCAAGCAGTACGAGCAGGCCAAGAGCAGTTCCTGCGACTGCATCGGCATGAGCAATGCCAACAACAACCTAATCGGTAATACTAATTAACCCTGTAACTAACCTTCCCTAACATACGTACTTATCTCCACTAATCAGGCGACAACTGCTACTACTCGGAGCCCAATATCGGAGATGCCGACAGCCCGAAGGTCAAGTCCGTTTGGAACAAGGAGAAGAAGCCCAAGTCGAGCTGCCTGAAGAAGACCAAGCGACAGACGAACATCATAGTCGAACAGGACCTCAATGGGCGGGTGAAGAAGTTTAACGTGCACGACATCAAGCACCAGTTGCTGGACAACAGCAGCAAGATGATCTTTGGCTCGCTCAAGAGCATCTTCACCATGCCCCTGCCCGAGCGCGGGGTTCCCGAGGGCTCCGAGGATCTGCAGGCCGTCGTGGAATGCATACCGGAACTGACTCCCGATCACAAGCCCCGACCAGAGTCGCCACCGCTCAAAGCCAAGCCATTCCTGAGCAAGAGTCTCGATGGCAGCAAGCAGGCACAACCAGTTAAGAAATTCGTGCACAACGTGGACGAGCAGCTGCGGCGTAAGAACGACGACGACGGAGACGAAGGTGCCAGCTCCACGGTGGCCTCTCCCATGGACACAAAACAGACGCAGTCGCAGACGTTGCAGCGCCAAGAGGAGTTTGATAAGGAAACAGGGCCGCTGCCCATGGGCCCGGAGTTCCGCAGCAAGTTCATCATCAATTGCGAGAGCACTGTCTTCGAGCACACGGGCGTATCCTACGAGACGGGTGAGCCACCACACTCTGACCTCTCGTCCGCCATCCAGCACACCAGCGTGGCCAGCCTGCTGGAGCAGAACACTCCCATTGCAGAGCCAGCCAGCCACAAGAAGTCCTTCATGGACGCTCCAATAGCCAAGACGTTCAGCAACTTCTTTCGCAGCTTCAAGGAGAGCACAAGTGCTGCGGCAACGCCCGCGGAAAAGCATGAGCAACAGACAGCCACGGATAACTTTTTTGGTAGGCATTTACCCTTTAATTGAATCATTAATTAAATTTCTAATATATCTATAAATTCCAGCCTCGAAAATGTCCAAGCCACAGCAGCAGGCACCTTCCAGCTCCGGCAGCAAGCTGCCTCGCAACTACTCATCCTCGACCATATCCGAACCCAGTTCCAGCACCAACACCAGCAGCAACCATCCTCAGAACGCGATAACTCCGCAGCTGAGCCGACACCTGGCCTCGCCGCTCAAGAAGCGTGGCCAGCCCGTACAGCCGGCTCGGTACTACGACCACCATCAGCATCCTCACCAGAGCCGCAGCCTGCACAGTCCCAGTACATATTTAACCACGGGACGTGGGGGCAGTGGACGCGACTCGAAGAGCACCATTCTCAGCGAGGAATTCGACGATATTCTGACCATAACCACAACGGATACCACAAACGACAAGCGCTCAATGGACAGTGAAATGGTGATTGTTGACTACCACGACGTGGACTACGCACACCTGCTGAAGCCCCCAGCCCCGGCGGCGGCCAAGACCTCGCTGATCAATCGCTTCCTGCGGAATGTCACGCAGAAGAAGATCATGGAGACCTCGATACGCAAGAATAACTTCTTTGCGGACAAGTTGCGAACCGAACAGAGGCACACGGGCTCCAATCTCTATGTGAAGGGTGCGCGGCCCAAGAACTACGAGTTGATAGACGATCTGAATGCGGAAATTGCCATGGAGATCGAGATGTGTGGCACGAACTCGCCGCGGCGGGAGCTGGCCATCAGCCTGGACCCTGACTTGCCGGGCTGCAGCTCCTCCAGCTTTGAACTGGGCATTGGAGAGATCTCCATTGACCTGTTCAAGGGGAAAACTCTGCTTAATCTCCAGCAATCGAATGAGCAGCTAATGAAGGTATTTTCTTGAATTAAATCCTTTGAAATCCGTGTTTAATATGGACTTTTCCTTAAGGTTTTCAAACTCTATACCGGCTACAGTTTCGATGGCATTATGACGCCTGTCCTGGTCTTACTCACGGACAAAACCCTGTACGTGGCCAATCTGGATAGGAATTATCTGCGTGCCCGGTTTGTCTTGGCCTACAAGGACTTGGATGTTATACTGGTGAGTTCTGCCTCCTTTCCCCTTGATCTGTAGCTATAAATATTTCGTTAAGATGGGACCCTTTGGCAACACGGTGCTGCTGAGCAACAGCACCCGCGACATGCAGCAGGTCCTGCTGGCGGGTGGACCCTATCCGGCCGGTTCGCTGGTGGCCAATCTGGAGCTCTGTGCCCGTCGCAGTGGCTCCACCCTGCCAGCAGTGGGTCAACTCACCCTCGAACACTTGGCTCCCCTCCAGGCATTCGTGCGCGCCAATAGCTGCGTGGGCAGGGATGAGAGCTGGCTCTTCTATGCGGTGGTCAACGTGCCAGCTGGCGGGGCATTGCGGGTGGAATCGCCCAGCGAGCTGTTGGGTCCCTCCATCAAGGGTTTCCTCATGCACCGACGGCTCAAGCAGAGCACAAGCACAGCAGCTGCCTCAAGGATATATTGGCAACCAGGATATTTCCTACTGAAGTAAGTCGTTTAAGCTGTTTTTTTTTGGATATTTATTAAATAAGGAACATCCTTTTCAAGGGCCGGCGTGCTGTACATGTTCAACGACTCCACACAGAGGCTTCCCAGCTGGGCCATGGCCCTGGCCGAGTGCCAGGGAGCCCGGCGGACTGTTAAATCGGAGCGGCCGCACTGCTTCGAGATCATGCTGAAGGGTGAGCTGCTGCAAATGGCAGCGCCCGACGAGTATGTGGCCTCCGAGTGGCTGCAGGCTCTCCTCCAGTCAGCCAGTGGTGTAAGTGAAGGAATTACCATTTTACTTGGCATTTTGTTAAGAAGTTTCTGCCTTCTAGCTGGTGGTGTCACAGGAGAAGCACAAGACCCTGGGCTGCACTTTGATAGTCACACAAAACCATTTGATAACCTTGCGGGAAGACTTCTCGGCTCCCTTACGGCAAGTTAGCCAGCAACAGGCGGATAACAGTGGAGGTGCTCCGGAGAACAAGGAGATATTGATGGAGGAGGATCTGCTCAGTGTTTTTGAAACCAGCAGCTTGGTAAGGACAACTTGTAATAACTTCCAAGGATAAAATAAATCAATTCTAACCCCTTTCCAGATGGGCTCCACCATGAGCACGCCCACGCGCGGCACACAGCAATCGTACTCCTCGCTAAGCTCCACGCCCACAAAGGAGGCTTCCAAGGAAGATCCGGCCTCGCCAGGAAAGTCGCAACGCATGACAAGTGTATATGGCAAGGACTCTGGGCTGGCCATACTCACCTGTGCGGACATAAAGGCCATGACAGGCATTAAAATAACCTCGCGAGCCGAGACTTGGTGGTGCATACTGGAATTCTCCTGCCAGGAGGCGCCCTTGGAGAGTCTGGATGATCTGGTGATCTTCTTTGCCAGCAGCATGGAGATGCAGCGGTTCCTGCGCTTGCTAGAGCAGCTTTGGCAGTCCAAGAACGTAGGTTGCCCCAAACTTGTAGTTAATCAATATAAATATTATTGTTTTTTTGGACATTACAGAATGATCTCTTTCCCATAACCATCTTGGACGACGGGGACACCCTGGCCGAGCAGTGCACCCAACTGTATGTGGACACGAACAAGGCCTGGGAGCCGCTGCTAACGGCTGCGCTGGGTTAATCCGTGGCCTTGGCAATGGCAATATATACTCCATTTACAAAATAGACAATTATATTTCCATATAACTCAAGCGTTAAATATTCTATCCTGAATACTCAAAATAGCTAATGAACAGAAAGTATTGATATTTATAAACATATAGTCGGTATTATGTATTATGATTTTGTAATGCTTGCCCTCCGCTTGACTCATCCCACTCATTTGCGCTGTTATACATTTGAATAATTTTGTGATATTAACCTTTTAAGGATCGCTGATCTTCGGTATACGTTTTTTTGTAGCCTACTTAAGTTATATTTTGATTTCAAAATTCGGACCTTATTCGGACCTTTTATAAATAAATAAAAACATATATTCATAAATACATGTGTACAAATACTGCACAGAAAAAAAGCTAAGATATTATACGTAAACTTATATACATAAAAATTGAACTTGTAATCCGAATCGTTATGTTTTTGGGGGTGCTCTGCTGGTCCAAGGATCATATCCATTTGATATACAAATAACGATATAAACATTTGTAAAAGCTTCTTAGGAAAGGTGAAAAGGTGGACTTAACATTGTACTTTTTTATTTTTTGCAAAGCTGTGCCTGTCCTTTTCAATTAGCTTAGATTACAAACCCATTCCGAGGCCCCCGTCTTTTTCCCAGTAAGCCTTTCTATCCAGTCCCACTAAAAGCTCATGATAATTAATAAAGTGAATATAAACGGCATTAAGAATCGGATTTTTATTTTAACCTAAGCCCATTGAGTGATGATGGGCCTTGACATTTTCAATTAATGCCCACTGGCGATAGGTCCTGGGAGAATGGGATGTTCATAATTCCAAGTCAGCGAATTAGCGGCGAAGATTTGGAGGAGTACGGGATGCACCGGCATAAGTGCGAGCGAGAGGTCTTTAGAGGAGGAGGATGCTGGAATAGGGAACGAGTTGCATGCACACAGGGACCAACATAATAACATACACAAACATGCTAGCTGTACACATGCCATGTATGTACATATTTATGTGTGTCTGTATGTACCTGCAGGTACATTCGGCGGTACACGCCCGTGTGTGCGTGTGTGTACATTCCAGTGCCGGTGATCGAGTTTTAAGGAAACTGTCCGATATTCGGCACATTTCGCCCCGGCTGCGCGTAAATTCATAATTGGAAAATGTGCATATAAATTCTAGATAAACACATGTAACAGTTGCAGTCGCGTCGCTCGAAAATCAAGCTAAACAAAGCATTGCATTCAAAGGTTCAAGCGCGCCAGAGCGAGAGGGGGCGAGCGAGCGAGCGCGCGAGCGGGATGGGGCGATGAGGCTGAGAGGCGAAGCAAGGAGAATGCGAGAGAACGTAAAAACTCCAACCCTCTTAAATTTAAACGAGTAGAAGACAAGAAGACTGCAACAGGAAAAAACAAGAATGAGCGAAGACATACAGACGTGCACACACTGCCATTTATGCAAGTGCACGTGTGTGTGTTGGTGTGGCATTAACACATAAAAATTAGGCTGCCATCGAAACGACTTGAAAGTGCGCTGCTCTGTTAATTGAAGAATGTCTTTTTAAAGAAAAGGGTTCTACGATCTTTAGCATTTTTTATACATTTTTTATAAATGGCAATTTAATTCTAATTACGAAGTTACTTTGTAAAAGCTTGAAAATTTTAAAAATTACTAAAAATATTTAACAGGATTCTTAACTTTGTAAAGGATTAATAATTTACATAAAATAAAATGATGCAATTTTACTATTGAGCACCATTAAATGTGATGTTTTGTAAATTTTGGGGAGACCTGGCATTATGTTACTGAGGATCCTGGAAAATACTTGCAAGCCAAAGGGTAGAGAATCGATTCTGAAGAAGAATCAAAATAGGAATCAAAAGCAGAACAGAACTTGTCGTTGTAGTGAAGCTGAGCGACAGCCACACGGCCTGCTTTCTTTTGCCGCTGGACTCACTTTCATTAAAGACAACATACAGCGCAGCAGAATTGAATGCAACGAGAGCAATGCGCTCGAGAACGCTTCGCTCGCCGCTCTCTCACTCTTCTCTGCCTCTCTCCGTCCGCCGCCCGGTCGCCGTGGGCAAACAGATCCAGATACATGCACACAAGCATATAACCAAACATAGATACTTAAAACACACGGCGTACATACGCCGCGACATACAGACATTCACATGTAAACGTATAAGTGCACAGCAATACCACACACAACCCCAAAAAGTTGGAAAACCAAATAAAAATACAAGGCGCATTGTGTGTGCGTTTTTCTTGTGTTCAGTTAGCACCGACATGTGATTACCCTACGGGGACTCGCGGGTAGGTTCCTATTTTGCATAAGAGCTGTAATGTAAACAATGATCTCCTATGTGATGAAAACTAAGAAAATGGGTATTAAAATTATCGATCAATATTTTTTTTCTTATTAACTAAAAAAAATATATATTTAATGATTATGATAGTTTTGGGATTATAAAACAAAAACAAACTGATCCTAGAAATAGTCTCCTTTTTAATTTTGTTCTCTTTTTAATTTTTTAATAGTGTTTTTATATTATATTTTTGTTTTTGGTTCTATTTACATATACTCTGTATGTGCATACCCTCTGAAAAACATTCTAGAACCTAAATCGTATTAAAAGTACCAACAATGTTTTGTACATACATACATATCATTTAATTTTGTTCCCATAAAAAGTGCAATCTTTATGGCCTCTTCTGGATCGCACTCAATATCCAAATCCACACATATTCGAAAAGTCATCCTGCTCCGCGTTGTCAATTCAGTTGTTGTTGGCGGCCACAAAAAGTAGCTCATCTCTCGGTGGAAACCAGTTTTTATGCTACGCTCGCAACCGGTTTTCATCCTGATAACTTACAGCGAACTTCGTGTCGTGTCTCGCTGCGTGTCTGTCTGCTTTTGGCGTCTCAGTTCCAGCATAAATTGCACTTCGCCTGCACGGATCGCGCATGGACTATCTTCCGCCGCCCAGCAATCTCTGGCCAAGTGAATAGAAGCAAGGGCTAATCTCGGCTAGGCCGCAGCAGGAGCAAGAGCAGGGGCCTGGAGACAGTGTCATATGCCCGCCGGTCGGTGCAGCGAAATGTAAGGAACGAAACGTACAAATAAACGCGCATTTTCCAGAGAAGTAGAAAAACTTCCACCCTCAAAGCGGCGCACACAACATACAGACATTCGTACAAACACATACAGCGAACTAATACAAACATGTAAGAATGCTGCAGTCATGCAGGCGCAGTGTATGCGACCCAGTTGCTACCTCTTAAATTAGAGAAGCAAGAACAGTCAAGCTTCTGCTATTCGTATCTTTAGCTTCCTTGAGTATAAATTAGCTAATTTGTATCATATAAAGGGGTACCGGATTTAAGGGGTAATTGTCAATAAATGTCAATATTATTTTCTTGCTATTAGAGTTGCCGTTTCATTTAAAGTTTACCCATTAATATACCAAATGTGTACACAATTTCCTTAAATGCAATTTAATTAGACATGTGATGGATCGAAGGGCAGAAGTTCGACTGTAAAGCTTATTCTAATCAAGGATTTTAACTGCAGGTTAAAATAAACGGTGTTTACGATAAGACAGGCGAGCTGGTGTGCCCACACTGTTACATCCGTCGAAACCTACGGTCGAACTAATATACCCGGTGTGCCCCTGGGCACACTGTCACTGTCATTTGCGTCGCAGCGCTGCCGCCGTCCGCGTCTGCTTCTGCCTGGCCCAGTGTTTCCGCTTTCTTTCGCCTCGTTGTAATGTTACTTTTAGTTTGATGTCGGAGCCTCGACGAGCCGGTCGTAAGCGTAATCGTAAGCGAGACTTTAGTGCGATTCCGCTCCGTTCCGCCGGGGTGTGTGTCTATGTGCGTGTTTGTGTTTAGTTCGAGCAGAGCCAGAGCAGAGCACCAAGCCAGAGTCGCAGTCGAGAATCGAAACCGAAAGTGGTTCTCCGCGTGTGTGCGTGTGCGAGTGTGTGTGAGTGCTTGTTGTTGTTCTTGTTGTGTTTGTGCCTGCTTTTCTACCCCCGAAAAAGCAAAGCACAGCATAAAACTGTGCGCTCGTACGCGCGCCAGTGTGTGAGTGTGTGAGGAAAGAGGAAAGAGGAAAGGAGGATAGAAGAAGTAGAAGGAGAAAGAAAAGAAAACCAACCCCCACCAGCGGCGGCGGAAAAGAGGAAGAAAACAACAACAGAAGGCACACCACTACCACGTCCATTACTACTTCCACCACCCACTCTTCGTCATCGCGAAAAACGGGATTCGTGTAGAAACCGATCGAGAGAGCGAAGAGAGTGCGACTAAAGGATTATTACTAGTCCGAAGAGGGCCCCGCGTGGCCGCGTCGACATCCGCATCCCTTCAGCCGCCCCGCCGATCCTGTCATGATGAACTTCTCCGCGTTCGGCGGCCCCTTCTCCGGCATCCATCAGTTTGCCGCTAAATTCGATGCTCAGACGCCCGGCGCCTTCGGTACGCCCCCCGCCGCAGCCGTGAATGCAGCAGCCGCTGCGGCGGCCGCCGGCACCGATAACCATGTGCAGCGCTATCAGACCAATGGCAATCACTTTAATCAGAATGTGCCCAACGGTAAGTGCATCTGCCACAAACACATCGCAAACAAATACGCCGTACATACACTGCCCCCTCTCGAACACATGCACATGCACATGCACATGTGTCTGTATAACATAATCACTAAAAATTTATTTTATTTTTATCGATTTATTTTCGCCCGCTGCGGGCAGCGACGCCGGCGTCATGGCGTTCAGGGGGGTATAACGAATACACTCTCACTCGGGCAGCGGCAGCGACCGAGGCAGAGAGGGTCGGGCTTATGGCTCGCCTAATGCCCTACACACAGGGCTTCGTTTTTGGGGGCTTGTGGGGGTAGCAATAAACATGATTCAAACCGCGAAAACGTTGCCATAAGAACTTCGCTTTACTTTTACTTGTGTTTCTAAACTGCTCTGTAAACAAAAGTAGTAGGTTTTCTTTTAGTTGCAGTTTGAGTGAGGATATGATTTTTTGTATGAAAGGGAACTGCGGCAATAAGTAAATTTAAGTTTATGGAGTACGGCCACACTTCTGGAACTTGAAAAACCAGCCAAACTTCAACAAAACTCTTTCACAAAAGTATGGTTAAACTTTAACATCTTCAACTTATACTTACCACAACGTAGGTTCGAGTTTTTAGCCCTTGGAGTTAAGGTGATAATAATAGGAGGGCTTTGGTTGCCCACAAAACTATCATAAGTACTGAGTTAGGGAAGTTCAAAACATGAGTGATACTTGTTAACCAGTCTTAGTACTGAAAAATAAATTAAAAAGATTTAATTTATTTAGTTCTAACTATTTCCTACAGAACGAAATTGTATTTATTTTTAGTGAATATTTACTTCTCTTATTAAGAGTTCAAAATTGATTAATTGGTAAAAAATTGGTTAATTGGTAGTAAAGGCTCATTAGGTGGGGTAATATATCCCAAAAATACCTATTTTTAACTATATTTAATATATTTAGTTCGAATAGAAAGCCTAACTTTGTTAGTTCCCTTCCTAAACAAACATATTTCAAATATATTGTATACAGACTCGGAATCAATCAAAACTAAGCTTGATATCAGAAAAAAAATTGTGCATATATCTTTATTTAAATTTGCTTTTGCATTCAGATGTTTATACCTTTAACAGCCACAAACCAGCAGTTTATTATCGTTCATCGCAAAAGCTATTTAATGTGGCTTGGAATAATTAAGCGCATATGCTAAATATAACTAAACTGCTCGCATTATTTTGTAATATTCCAATTTGTGTTGGTAGCTTCATTTTTTAAATGCATTTTCTATTTATGGAAAAACAAGCCCCCCCTGTGTGCCTCTAGCAATACTTTGTCGTAAATCGCCAGCGAAAGGCTGCTTCCATCTGGATCTACTTACTGACATTCGCGTGTAGACATGTGTGAGTGTAAGTGAAACTGGCATCAAGCGGGTTTTCCACCCCCATCCCTGATGTTAAACGTTAGCTGGCATTCTGGCCAGCGAAGAAGACGTCTTCCTCCGGCGAGCAGCAGCAGCAGCTAGTCCAATTTGTAAACCGCACTAGAATTTTTTGGGGGTTGGTGGCGGGGTGGAGCGAGGACTTAGTACGAGTACGAGTATACCCTGTCATCAAAGCTGAATATAACGATTTTTTCGTCGTTGTTTTTGTTGTTCTGCGCTCTTTTTTTTATACGAGTATCCGACGCTGCTCTATGTTTTGAGTCATTACCACCCACCCCCGAGTGGGGGTGTAATGGTGAGTGTGTGTGCGAACCATTCCTGCTGCTGTTGTTGTTGTTTTGCGTGGCTTGAAAATGCAATGAACTCAAATAACTTTTGAATTTGCTGCATTTCACTTTGTTTTTTTCGTAGGGGTGGGTTTCGTTCTCTCTTCAGCTACTTAAGCACACACATAGAAATACAATTAAATACATGTACGTACGTGTGCTGGGCGAGTGTGAGTGTGTGCGAGTTTACAACCCCCAACCCCCAAAGAGCCTGCCATTGCTTTTTTAATTGCACTGACTTCCTGCCAAGTTGCAACTTTTTTTCGCCGTTGTTGCTGGGTGTGACCAGGCCCACCCCTGATATATATAGAGTGCATATAACCCTCATACCCCGTATTCATCCCCTAACCAACGGCTCCTTGTTCTTATCAATTCTAATTAGTTGCATTTCCTTGCATAATTAGATTCCCAGGGCAACCCCCATCCAACCCCCTTCGCATCCAACCCCCACCGCATCCGCTGCATCATTTCATAATTTATTTTTGCCCTGGCAACTGCACAGATATTTTCCACTTGCATTTATTGGAAAGTGGAGAACCAAGCCCGGGCCCAGACCCAAACTCCTCTGCATCGGGTTAGGTTCATTGATCCCGGCTTTTGAGCTACGCATTATATTTCCAGTTTAGCGTTTTATATTTTTTACCTGCTGCCATAACAGGAAAATGCGTTTGCCAGTCTGTGTGGTGTGTTGTTCCTGTATTTGTGGGTTGCTCTTTTATCTGCCTCTGTGCACACACACGTCCAGAGTGTGTGTAATCCACGGGTCGGCGGCGCGGGGTATTCGTTGTTCGGCATTCGGTGGTATTCGAGTGCCCGTCGCTGATCCCAGGCCCAGGCAGGTATAATGTCCCACGTACTCGAGCCACTGCATTTTTCCTGCTTTTCTCGCTTATTAGCTGCATTATCGCTGCCCTGCGACTTTCTGACCTGCTCGAGGTTTATCTCTCGATACCTACCCGATAATTTGGCCGGGCTGCTTGTATAAATCATTATTGGGTTACCAGGAAACGCACATAGCAGCGGCAGCATGGGTTGCTGGAAATGTAAACAGATAAATACCTGACGAAGATTGGGAGAATGTTGCTTGGACCTCAGCTGTTGGAAAACCCAAGACGACCTTATAATTAACATGGAAATAAAACTCATTTAAAGCGATATGTATAGAAATGAAGATGTAAACATTTAGATGGAAACTTTTTTTATTTCTATCAAAAAAGGAATAATAGATAAAGGAGTTTACATTTACAGATCCCATTTGTTGTTCTTATCTTAATACAAACAATTTTATTTATTATGCTTATCATAATCTTAATAAATCAAACCAATAATACCAGGATGTTAAAATTTAGTTCTTCTACAAGCCTTAGTCACAATATAGAAGTAGTCAAAATATAGTCTATTTTTACTAATGTGTATGTCATATTAACTGAAAAACAGAAAGTAGGTTTAAATACAAAATTTGTTATTAATTTCATACTGTTATTCGATAGTTTCTGTAATATTTAACGACATTTTATAATATGTAATGCCTGCAAGCTATAAGCTGTATTAAATAACTGTGTTCTGTTACGTTTATTGAACCTTATTTGTGGTTTTCAGTCAAGAGTTGGAGCATGGGCTAAACCCTTTATTAGAAATATTCGAAATGTCAGTGGACACCGGGTATCTTGTTGTCGAGGACACAACTCTGCGCTCTCCCCTTTATTAAGGTCCCCTTCTAATGTACAGCAGACACCCCAGCCATAAAGCATTTGCATTTTTTACGTACATAAATACATATGTACATACGTAGTTATGTGTACCTATGTGCAATGTACATAGAGGTATGTGCTTCGCGGGTGTGAATGACTGGTTACACCCCCAAATCGTTGCCTGGATGTATGCAACACTAAAAAAGTGCGCATGATAAAGCAATTACGAAGGGTACACAGACCCCAACCCCCCGAAAGCCCTTTCATTTCAATGGATGTAGATAAATAAATATTAGCGAGCATTGATTATTTATTTCTTTGTTGTTCCACCATTGACTTTAAGGCTTAAAGCGTCCGTAGAGCTTTTGACTTCTTTTTTGTTTCGTCCTGCTGGCGCTGATGACTTAAACTCTGGCGATGGCGCCGTTTGCTTTCTACCCCTCTCAGTCTCGTGCGTGTTACTTTACACTTGGAAAAAGCTTTGGTTGTTATGCTACACATAAGTCTTATGATGTTTTTAATAGGTTCTCAAAAGCTCAAAGAAAACTCGAATTGTTTGGAAAGTCAATTAACATAATTAATTGATCTTACTTTAAAAGATAATATGAACAAATAATGTAATTGTCTGGGGCATTACTATATTAATTCAAATGAATTTTTTTTCTCTAAAGATTATCCCTTTCGTTGAGTAAGGAAATGATTTTCTAGTTGGGTGAAAGACAGCATTAATTTCTTTACATTTCTTTTAAGCTCGCATCCTGAATACTTATTACTTATACAAAACTTAAATAATACTAATGACTAGAAACTAAAAACCTTTCATCATTGATTAATGGCCTGCAAATGGCACTTTGTTTTTTAAGTGTACCATATTCCCACCCCTTCTACTCGTCCACCCCCGCCACACCACCTCACTGTCCTACGCTCTCACTCTCTCGCTCTCCGCTGGCAGCACACTTCGGGTCAAGTTTCGCCCAACTCCGTTAGGGGTTGCAGATTTTCCCAACCACGCCGCTTGCTCTCTCACTCTCCACTCTTCTGGCCTATAGGCACTCTCTTTCTCTCGGGCAAAGGCTCTCCCTCTACCGCGCGGGCGCTCTCACCGCTTTCACTGCCTCTCACACACGCAGACAGGGGCGAGCGACACACATAGACGGGGACATGGACAGGACGAGATAAACGCCATGTTTTCCAAATCGCTGCCCGGCGCATTCCTTTCCATTTTGTTCCACTTTGCCGCGAACGATCCGCCCAGAACCCCACTCGCTCTGCCGCTCTCCCACTCTCCGGCCTGCACTCTACACTCTCTCCACTCTCTCCGCTCTCTCACTCTCGCTTGGCCGTGTTCCCGACTTCACCGACTTTGACTCGTTACTCCGGCTCCAGCTCCGAATGCGAGTCCGAATCCGGCAGCATATTCGCCTCCTCCACGTTGTCGTCATCCTATTCATGGGAAAGTGAAGTGAAAAGTGAAATGCCACGACCGAACCGACGAAAACGACGAATGCCGGTTGCCATCCACATCCACATCCACATCCCGCTTTTTGTTGTTACCATGTCTCCGTCTCCATCGCTGTTGTTGTCGCCCGTGTTTTTGGCCACTCCATCCCGTATTTTCCGGCTGCCTTTGAACCCTTTTTATGGCTACCTTTCAATTTTCATTTTTGCATTTGTTTTCAAAGCGCTTTCCCGGTTGATGATGATGATGATGCGTTAACCAATTGACACTTAAGCACTTGCATTAGTAATTCATTACATCTAAGTACTATATCAAAGGATATAGCTTTAGTTTAGGAAGTAAACAATTTCGCCAAACCAAAGGGAAAGTTAATGAAGTCTTTAATTATTCGGTAATATGTTCAGAGAAAGTAATTCATAAGGATATTTGTCTTTTTCGTAATCTTCATATTTAAATGTTCCTCCCTACATAATTTTGTAAACCTATCTATATACAATATTTCATGATTTTTGAATATCCTAGTTCCCTAATAGAGGGCTTCTATATCAACAATTTTTTAAATGCAATTATAGAATTAAAGATAATACATTAGATTTTATGCAAGAAGGAAATATATGAAATTGGGAATCAATCAAAATTACTTTCAAAGCTACAGAAATAGCTGTGGACTTAAATTAATTAAAAAGGTGTCAAAAAGTGTGCTTAAACCTTACCAAAAAAGACAATTAAAAACGATTTTGGTAACTGAATAATTATATAAATAAATTACATAAACAATTCCAATGGATTTTGTACAGCTTAGTATGATATGAAAATATTGTTCTCGTACAAATTTGTATGGCATCATAATTGGATTTTTTTCTATAGGTGTTTTTAACCAACATTTTATACATATTTCTGAAGGCAATATTTCACGATCATTTGACTTCCTAGGTTTCCTATTGGTTTTGCATAACCTAAGTAACCTTTACTTGCTATTTATAGTATATGTCGTGACGGTTATGCATAATCATTTGCATAACCATATGGTTTCAATTTAAATTACTGCCACTTGGGCGATTTTATTAAAGTAACACTTAAGTAACACGAGTAGCATTTTTTGTTACCCAAATAAAAGCTGTTGTGGCTGTGCGAAAGGAATTAAAGCACTGGGAAATATGTCAAGTTATGGCTCAAGGTCGAATGGTAATTTATACAGAGACTAAGACCAGCAGAAGCCGCCACACGCACAGGGACACATAAATTTCACCACGTCAGCGAGAGGGAAATGCTTTTTCTCCGCTCTGTCAGACACCAGCAGGCGTTGTTCTTTTTTCCTATTTGCCTAATTGTGAATAACATTATAAAATCCAAAGAGAACAGCTTCCCGAATCTGAATCCTTCCAACCAGAATCGGTTCTATGCCCATGTGCCTCCTTATAAAGGACGCAGGAACAATCTGAGGCAAGTGTACATATAGAAAAGCCAGGCAATTGGCAACAGCCCGAGAATGTTATTTATAAAACCGAGCACCCGGCTAAGAAAACGCCAAGAAGCAGGCAACGCGGGCGGAGAAGACGGGCAGATCAGGGATTCGGGAACCGGGGAAAAGCAGGGGAGATGCACACACACCCACCGAAAAAGCGAAAAAAGCGGCGAACGCTTTTCCTATGGCATACATTCGGGCGTGTGCGCGGCCGGCATTTTCAGTTTCAGTTTTAATTTCCTTTTTCCTATGTGTATGCGTTGTCGGGGCCCCGAAAACACGTGTGTGCGTCTCTCTCTGTGTGCGTGTGTCTCTGTGTGAAAATTTGGCCTTGGCAGACGGCAGCGTGTGGCCCAAAAGAGGGAGGCTCCAGCGGGCGGTTGGGGGGAGGGCGACGACAGCCAGCAGACAACAACAATTTGTAGGCACACGCACGTTCGGCGAGTAGGAACCAGCGCCGTTAACTATACTGTACCAATACATATTTATGGTCGTTAGGGTGGACCTCTTGAGGTAGAGAACTAGGCCTACCATAAATCGGTACTTTGGTTATATTAGCATTTCTAACAGCTAAAAAATATAAATGATACTGACTATCCTGCTGCTTACTTTCTTTAAGGTTAACTCTCACTATAAATTAAAAAAATACCTGTTAGTTTTTCGAATCGATAAATTCTAGCTCTTCATTGAGCGCTTTATTAAACAATATTCTTGCTAATTTTCACTTTAGGTTTATAAACTGCACGAAGCACTATTTCTTGATTTGTTCAAGACATTACTATTATCTTAAGATATTAGTAAGTAAAGATTCCTTATGATTAAATTATTTTATTTGAATAAACCAGATAATCTATCATTAATTAATATTAACCGACTTACAACAATGATATCAAATCATTTGTATATTTATTCTCTGCGAACTTTTTTTTAAATATTTACTATTCGTGTTAAAATACTCTTGGCTTATGTTCTCTCACTTTTTAAATCATAAACAGTATCTTACCCATCATTACTTAAATCTAAGACACCACTGCGTATGCGTAACCTTATGCCAAAGCGTCTACACTTTTCCAGCAGACACTAGGTCCAATTTCTGTTTACTGTCTTGTCCCAAAAAAGCACACGAACCAAAGTCCGCCCCAATATTTGTGTATGCAGAAAATGTTGCTGCCTACACACAGGCACAGGCACCGAGTTACTGGCCCTAGAAACATGCATATATACGCGTATATATATCCGTATATAGGCGTACGTGTGTCGTGCCATATCGTCGTTACTTTGTCGGCCGTGCGTTGTTTTTGTGCCGGCACCCGATCTTTATTCGGCTCGCCAGCTGAGCCACGGGATTCGATTCGGAGCCGGCCGGAGACGGTCGGCGAAGGGAAGCATTTGCCGGAACCAGGAGCAACTCCAGTCAGGCCCAGTCGGTTGTAGTTAGTCGGCCAGAGTGCGTTGTGCGAGAGCGGCGGCCGAATCGATTCGTGTCTCAGTGTTTTAGCAGTTAATAGTGCTAAGTCCCTGATTAAAGACCCGACAAAAAAACGATACACCAATAATTCACAAAGGCTGTTCACGATGTGTAAATGTCCAAGACCTATTTTTACTTTGTCTTCCCCGTCCCACGCGACCGAGTTAAGCCCCATATTAATTGTGAAAATTTCTATCTTTTCAGTTTCGGCTGCCAACAATATGCAATATGGCCAGAATATATCCATACCGTACTCACAGCCCCAGGGCGATCTGAACTTTCTCAATGCAGCCGCTGCGGCCGATCATAAGGGTAAAATCCATCCAAAAATCGAACGTGACCGGGAAGAAGGTGAGTCGTCGGCGAGCCGCCAGTCGGGGATTGAGTGGGCGGGTATTGCGTGGGTGGGTGGCTCCGGCTCCGGCGCTGGCTCTGGCTCCGGGTCTGGGTCTCGTTCTGGTTCTCGTACTGGGGGTCTGGGGGAGGCTGAGCTGGCTGTGTATGTACAGGGCTTTCGGGTCGGTATATGTGTATTTCAAGGACGCAGTCATCACTCGTCGTGCGTCTCCCTTCGGCTTCGTTATTTATAAATGTTTTTGGGCCTGTCTGCCATCCCCCGAGTCGAGGGGCAGTGAGAGGGGCAGGTAGGTAGGTAGGTGGAGTATAGCACACTTTTTCATCCAGTTTTTCGCTGAGCCACCTTAAACAAGTGGATGTGGATGTTGCTCCTCTCATCCCAATGATTACGCACGCTGCAAAAGGGCGAAAAGTTTGCACCGCTCGGTTGTGAGGGGGGTGGGTGTGTCCTTGGCAGTAAATAATGGTTACTATCCGGGGATTCTTTCAGAATAGACAGCCCTTTCCGGTTTTCACCAATCTTTGAGGCCATATAAAAAGTATAATGACTTTGAATTGATCATTTCTAAGGAGATTTTTAAAGTAACAAATATGTATCTTTAGTCACATAGTTATTCTAATAGTTAACTCTTTTAATTACCAATCATTAACTATCCCAAATAGTATAGTTGCCAACATGTAAAGTTCTTTCATATTAGCTAACTAGAAGACAGCGTTTATCCTTGTATTAGTAGTTAATATAGCCTACTTATAATTTAGTGACTGAGAAATGAAAAATATTCAGGGAAAAAGAAAACAGAAAAAGGCCGAAAAAGGTAACTCGGTTGCTATCCGCACACATATACTATAAAGCAGCTGACACGCCCCCAAAAAAGAAAACGGTGTTGGGAAATTCTGTTGGGGTAGGCTTCCTTCTGTAGCTTAAAAGAAAATTATGCATGAGGGGATTAGATAATAAAGAGATTTCTATTGATTAACAAAGGAAAGAATTGGGGTTCGAAAAGAATGCAATAATATTTAGTAATTTAGTTAACAATAAGAAGAGAAAGACGGGATATTAGGTAATACTTTAAGGGACTGAGACTAACTAACGCAATATAAAACTATAGAGACTTCAAAATGTAATGTTTAGATCGCGATTTTGAAGTCTCTAAAAGCATACGCCTCTATATATTGTTCGTACTACAATAAATCCTTCCTCTCCCGTTTTCCATAGTCCTCAATCAGCAGATCCTGCAGAATGTGAACCAATCCTGGCAGACGCTGGCCAACACGGCCAACACGGTGGACTACTCGTCACACCTGCTCTCCGCCACACTGCCCATCTCCATACAGCACTTCCTCAAGTACTCGGAGACCATCAAGAAGGAGTCCACCGGCGATGTCCTCAAGAACGGCACCAACCTGGCCAGCCTGGCGCTGGGCGGCGTTGCCCTGACGCCCAGCAATAATGGGGCTAATGGTGGCCACCACAACGGACTGGTCGGCATGGAGCATGGCGGTCATATGACCAACATGACGGACGCAAACGGAGCGGCGCTGACGAATGGCGGAGGAGCCAGCAACGGGGTGAATGGCAATGCCAATGGGGCGGTGACCAATGGTGGGGCCGGGGCGGTGTCCAGTACCGGATCCGTGGGCACCACGAACGCCAGCGGCGCCACCGGCACGGCCACCGGCAAGAAGACCAAAAAGAAGAAACCACCAAAGGAGAAGAAGCCCCGCCCCAAGCCCGGCGAGATCCGTGAGACGAAGGCGCTGGACGGCTCGACGCTCTACTGCTGCCCGGAGTGCCAGATGGCCTATCCGGACCGCAGCCTCATCGAGCAGCACGTCATCTCGCACGCCGTCGAGCGGCGCTTCGTCTGCGACATCTGCAATGCAGCGCTTAAGCGCAAGGACCACCTGACCAGGCACAAGCTCTCTCACATACCGGACAGGCCGCATGTGTGCAATGTGAGTCGACACTCCGTCACACGGAAGAGATTAAGACCATCAAACACGAGTTGGGCAACTTCTAAATGGAGACATTACTAACTTCCTATCTTTTTATCAACAGATCTGCATGAAGTCCTTCAAGCGCAAGGAGCAGCTAACTCTGCACATTGTCATCCATTCCGGCGAGAAGAAGCACGTATGCATTGAGTGTGGAAAAGGTGAGTGTCCTGGAATTGGAGCCCCCTTGATATGTAATAGCTTATTGACTGGTTATCCCTTAGGTTTCTATCGCAAGGACCACTTGCGCAAGCACACGCGCTCCCACATCGCACGACGCGTCAAGTCGGAGGTGTCGGCGCAGAACGTGAACGGTTCCGGCGGCGGTGGAGGAGGAGGAGGCGGCGGCGGCGGTGGCGGCGGCAACAGTGCGCAGAGCAACGCGCTGCACGGCTCCTGAGGATCGTACAAGGACTTCTGGTAAACTCCCAGACGAATTTCAAGCCATAAGGGGCGGCCGGGCTGCTGGCGGCGGCGGGCATAGATTTAGATCTAGATCGCCTGTGGCCGGGAGCAGCCGAGCTGCCTTTGAAATTCGCTGGGGGCTTACCGGATGTCCTGCTGAGCGTCACCCAACTCCAATACAATAACCCTCAAAAAAATAAACACGAGTTATACTTACTGGATGCAAGTATTAGTCCGATTTTGTTCACGACACTTTCAGTTCTTTAGCTTTAGTTCTTTCAGTTGAGATTTTCGCACAAACACAAAACAAAAAGAAAAACCGAGTCGAGTATCGAGCGTAAAAAAGTATAGCAATCGAAATGTACAAATCAGCAGAATGACAGATTTAAATTCGAGTTTAGTATGCGCATATGGTTAAGGAAGATAACGCCGTCGCGTCGCGTATCGCGTAGCTTTCGTTTCTCTCATTTTTTCGGGGATCTGTGATCTGTAGTCGCTGCATAAACAAGAAAAACGAGAGACGATCGATCGAACGCTGTTCTAAGAATAAGTTAATATGTGTCTGCAACCGATTTACTATATATTATTGTATGTGCAATTTATGAACCTTTTGATTTGCCTTTTTTTATTTGTTGCCCCTTTGCGGCGGCGCTTTTGTTCACTAACGACACATTGTGTACAATGTGTGTTCCCTTGGAGAGATTCGTCTAGAATTATGCACATTTTAACGAAGTACGAGCTGCTCTAAAAGCGAAATTTATATACTTCTAGTCTTGTATTTTATTTTACCAATAGTAGGCATAGAAGAGAGGGGAACCCCGAATCGAGGTCACGTAATCTTAAGCTTTTAAACTTGAATGTTCAAAAGGAAACCTAGACAGACACGACATGCAACATCTCTGCATGCGTAGGCAGCCTGCATGCCCAACTCCAGCCATCGTCACTGTTTGCCAGCAAACTGCAATATCTACCACACACAGTACAGAACCACATATAACCAAGCTTACCAATCCAAACCAATACGGATAACTGATAACCACAAAATAGCGTTAAGAGCCACAAATATACAACATACAGCCGCAGCAGCAATAGCCATAGGATCGCAGCAGATTACAAAAGCAAAAGCAAAAGCAAAAGCAAATACCGAATGCAATGCAATAACCGAAAACACAACTGTATAAATCGATATTTTTATATATATAAATACAAAGAACAAGAGAGAGCATATGAAAACCGAATAGGAATATAAAGGCATAAAACAATAACCGAAATAAAGTGCAAACACTTCGAGCAAGTGACAACGTAATTAACTGTTCAAATACAAAGCATTTTTTGAGATTAACGATTAACGATTAACACAGAGATCCATATGCAGACATCCGATATACATGTAGCGATGCAGCGCATACTTATTGCAAACACTTGTATAGTTCTATACGAAGCTTCAACTAAATACGCTAGCCAACAACAGATACAACACACGTAGAGATACGGATACTTCCTTGTTTGTTTCGATCGCTCCGCAATATGCAAATGACCCCCTGACCTCGAACTGGGTCTCATTTTCCACTTTGAATGGGAATTGCTATGATTTCACATACATTTTTAGGCTCTAAGACCTTGTACATGTGAAATTTTATTGATTTTAAATTCTGTAAAATCGGAAAACTCTCAAGTTCGAGTCAGAGCGACATTTTCACACTCCAAATTAATATTCTCACACACAGAAAAGGTACTTAATCAGACTTAATCACCAACTTTTTGGGCTGACATCGAGGGCTTGTGTATTTATTCGATTCGGTTCGATGTCAGCCAGTTGGACGACAGCTCTACTATAGTAGCTTACAGTGCAGTTTGTAATTGAAACACTTGCAGTGAAGTACAAATATTTTAACTATGAAGAAGCACCCACGACGACACGATACAGCAATTGCATACGAGTATATTAGCCAAAAAGTAATGCGAAACAGATCTAAATACAGTTACTACACTCTAGAGGGCAGCATAATATATATATATTATTAACGCGTTTTGTTGTTGGCCCCAGACACAAACTGTAAACATAACGTGACAAACTTATAAATAATTAAGGAACCTTCAACGCAAACAAGGAGTTATTATTTGCCATTGATTTTCTTGGTCTCTCTCTTTCAATCACTCTCTCTCTCTCTTGACACACACACACACTTAAATCGATTAAGAGAATATAAAACAATAAGTTTATAAAGTAAAAGTTGCAATAAATGACAAACAAATGAAATTAAATCACTCAGGGATAAAGCCTCCAAAAGAATAAAATAAAAATGCAATATTTTAAACGAAACGAAATGAAAACAAAAACAAAATGGAAAGAAACGAAAGAAAACAAAAATTTAATCTAAAGAGGAAGTACATTTTAAAGTTAAAGAGAAAAAAAAAACAAATATTTTAGTATAACAACAAGAAGGAAAACAAAAAAAGGAAAAGTTTTAGAAATTTGCACAAATTTTTGGCATTTTATAATCGCAAAGATCGAACCATCAACCAAACAAACAACAAATAAAAGCATTAAATCGAAGTAACAAATGACAAAATAGAAACATATTTTCACACACATTTCATTGGCTTAGCGAAAGGTATAAAATCGACAAAAACAATTACAGGATAGAAGAAGGACAACAACCGAGTTACATAGGCAAATCGAACGAACGGTCCGTGCAACTTTTAGTGCATTTAAAAACAACTAAGAACTAAAAACTAAAAACTATAAACAGAATACAGAAAAGTTCATATTTACAGGAGCGCAGAATAATAGATACAGCAGAGATCCGCGGCCAAAGAAGAAGTTAGAGGCGGATCGGGAGGATGGTAGAAGGGACTATGACGGCATTTAGGGCAAGGAGAGCGTATGATTGATGGATCCTTTTACGATTTAACAAGCCAATTGCCACACACACACACACAACCAACCAATATATTTGAAACTGTAAACTTTAAACTGTCAACTGTACACGTATTGAATTTATGTTTAGTGTCTGCAGCATGCGGGGGATGTGAGGAACAAAAGATCGAGGAAGAAAAAGAATAGGAGAGGACGGGCGAAGAGCTAAATACATTCTTAGGGTTAGGTTTTCTGCGAAAGGACTGAAGTTAAGGCAACGTAGCGTTTAAATGCAAAATTGAATTGAAAATTGAAGAGAAACAAAACCGAGTGTTATGGATAATGGAGCGTGCGCGCGAGTGTGCGATTGGTGACGAAAAATTACTTGTTTAAGGTTGGATGGACTTATGGTAATTTCGAGCAAAAAACGATAGTAGCAAAACAAAAACAAAAACTAAGAAACATGTAAAATGCAGATACCATATTTTTATAATTAAAACGACGCCCCAAAACCCTTAAAAACCCAAAATCCCAAAATCCCAACACCCACCCCTGATCTTAATATGTTTAATTCAACTGCAATTATCGTTAAAGACGTATTTACTGTTTGTGATCCAAAATTTCATTGATTAAAAGTAAATTACACACAAAGAAACTATGTTGCATGGGCAAGGTTTGAAGTAAAGTCAGGGTTCGCCAAGCATCCCCGATCCCCGAGTCCCTGAGCCAAGGTTCCAAACCTTAAAGAGAACGGGCCTGCCCGCATAATACATATTGTATATCCCATGGGATCTCGGGGATTGGACGCACTTTCAGCCTGTGCTGTACCACGCGCGAACCCTTAGAAATAGAGCAGGAACAGTAAATTGTACTTAATTGACAAAAAAAATGATATAATAAAACACCGCCACTTTGAAATATATATTTACTTGAATCAAATAATATTAATGAGTATATATAACTTTGTACTTGAATAATATTTTATTTATATATACCTTAAGTCAATAAAAATTCTAATAAATTATAATCACCCAAAAATGCATTTTGTTAAGTGTCTTCTGTGGATTAAATGAAACTTCAAGTGGGATATAAGAAAAAACTACACAAAAAAATTAATACTATTTTATATTCACTTTTTGTATTTTTCTATTTCAGTTTCAATTTAATATTTTAAATAAACTTTCATATTTAACGGCATCATTAGCTAAAGTGACCAGGTTACGCCTTTCGGAAAATGCCATAGTCCCGCGTTGCCAACTAGTTCTGAGTAATTTTTCGGGGCCGCCCATTTTCTGCGCCGCCGTTGCCGTTTAAAATAACCCGCTCAAATGTAGTTTTGGAATCCATTTTTTGGTGACGAAAAGATAAGATACTTTTTCTTAGGGAATGATCAATTTCTATTTTCAAGAGGAAGAATTACGGGTTCCACCGAAAAACCATCGCATAACTATCCCACAAAAAAGTCTGACAAATTTGGATGGTAGATCGATATCGGTGGCTATAAAGTGACCCTATATGAATGAAACTTGCCTGGTAACACCTGGAACGATCTTCATTGGCATTGGCGGCGTTTTATTTTTCGTTTTCCGCGTTTAGACCGATAAAAGAGGTCGGAAAACGCTTGAGAAAGCAAGTTGAATGCAATTAATCGGCAACATATAATTGGCGCTTCTTGAGCGTGTCAATGTGACCAGTGGCCGGGGAGGAAACAATTATCGATTTTTCTTGTCATTTTATAAAATATCGAACAAATATTTTCAATCAAAATACTTATAATAAATTGTCAAAAGCCCAAGTTGTATTCTCACAGTTATTCAGTAGAAATTCTTTTGATCGAAACGTGTTTCTCCGTGTTTAGAGAAAAAAAAGTAAAATAATTTTGTGTACTTTTTTCAAGGCCGATTACCAATGGGCGCGCAGTGTTGAAAAGTGTTTTTGAAATATTAACGCTTTGTTTTTTTTCTTGTACAGCGTCGTTTGCAGTTGCTGATATAGTTTAGTGTGTTTATAGTTTACTAGTTGACTTCTTTCTTGTCCATTCGCGTGGTCATTTGACAAGTAAGAATATAACTATCGTCGTAAGAGTATAGCTATATCCATGGACGATTCGCGCAGATCGATCGCGGGAAAGGAACATATTTCTTCTGATTGTGATCTTCGGCGCTGCATAGAGTTTTAACGCCCTGCTCTATCTCCCTACAGATGGACTCCCGTCGATCATCTATCATGACCAGCGATGATAGCACTATGTATTTATCCTTTGACGGGGACGACAAGTGGCAGTCGGCCATGGTTACCCAGAGCAGCCAGATGCTGGAGATGCACGCGAGCAGCAAGATGGAGGCCGGGGACGACAGGGATCTCAGGCGCGCTGTCCTGAAGGATCTGCACCAGATGTCGATCAGCCACGATCCGGACCAGAATTCGCCGCTGCGTCCCTTTGACAAGAGTGTTCTGAACAGACACAATGCTTTGAGTTCGACTCCCTCCAAGGACACTCTGCCTCCAGGGGCCGTGGCGACGTCGCCGCAGATCACTCCGCTCGACCTGACCAGCGGGGATAACAAGGAGAACTCGCAGCCGGATGGCGGCGACAACTCCACGCTCTCAAGTTCGGACGTGACTGCCAACACTGTTAAAGCAAACACCCTGAAGACCGGGGACGCCACCATGGACGAGGTGGCCGAGCAGGAGGTGGCCAAGCCACCCGTTTATCCGCTGAGTGATAACGTGGTGCTGGAGAACATCACCGAAGGTGAGTTGGGCCCATTTTTCATTAGGAGTCTCCGCTTATCCGCCCCCTTTTTCACAGTCTCCAACGAGGAGGTGTCTGTTATGGCCTCACCTCATGTACCGAAGGATATTGCCAAGATATCAGCGGAGGATTTACCGGAAGATATTCCTCCCAAGGTGTCGGAGGAGGTGAACGAAGTCTCCGAACTGATTGCCAAAATTCTGAAGATGACCAGCGACTCCATGGAGCCACCGACCGTCTCGACATCGAAAGTGGAGGCGGGCAAGAAGAGGCAATCCATGGCCTCTGTTTATTCGGCGCCCTTGCCACGCCCCCGGCGCTCGTATCTGCCCACCCGCATGTCTGTGGTGGTGAAGACCACGCTGAACAGTCCGGCCCGCAAGCGCCGCAGCTGCCTGCCCGTCACTCGCAGATCGGTCACTGCATCGATCCCTTCCCGTAAACTGGACGCTGCCACCAACACTAGTGGCGAGAAGAGCGCGCCCAAGCTTCTTCCCAAGGCTTCCGTTGTCAACTTTAACTGCAAGACTTGCGGAGCCGCGTTCCGCGTGAAGAGCCTCCTGGATGTGCATGTGCGCACGCACAATATGGGTGAGAACGGACCCAAGACCGTGAAGCGCTTGACAAGTGGCGGTGCTTCCGCTGGGGCCAGCGGCTCGAAGAATCGCTGCAAGTACTGTGACAAGAACTTTGCCCTGGAGCGGGCTCTGCACATCCACCTGATGGAGAACTGCGACAAGATACCGCCGGGCGAGAAGCGCAAGCTGGAGTTCACCGAGCTCAATCATGTGAAGAAGGCCCAGCTGCCGAAGATAGCCATTACCAGTGCACCATCGAATCCACAAAAGAACCAGGCTCGCCTGAGCAGCATTCCGACCAAGGGTAATTTTACTTCCAAGAATCGAGCAAGCAATTCGGTTAAGAGAAACGAAAAAGTAACGCTGATCATGAATGTAAAGCGAGAGTAACATAAAGCAAATAAGAAATATAGAAGTGCGGGTTCTCTTAACCGATATTAGGCTAGAAGTTAATTCCAATTTACTTGTACTTGCAGCTTTCTCGAGCGGAGCCCAGCTTATGGCACCGCCGTCCGTGCGGAAGGTACCCAAGAACGTGGCCCATCTCGGAGTCCATCGCACTCCCACCAAATCTGTGCCCTGTCACCTGTGCAAGCAGTCGTTCAAGAGCATCCTCGAGTTCACCAACCACAGCCTGAAAGTGCATGGAAAGGGGCCGATGGAGAAGGTCGATGCCGCACCGAGTGCCATGGATTAAATCAAACGTTTCGAGTGTAGCCCTAGTCTAGGTCTAAGTTGAGTGTACTTTAATCTCTCCCCACCAGTTCAAATGAACCTTAACCTAATCACTTGCTCTTCTTTTCGGGCGGGGGCTTCATGTCCACTCCCTCTGTCTTGATGTCCAGTGGTCCCGTGGCATTGTTCATTTCAGCGGCGGCATTGATCTCTTCTCCCGCTATCGCCGGCTGCTGAATGTTCTGCAGCATGGGCGGAATGGGTGGCGGAAATTTGCGTAGTAGTTCGGCCAGCAGCATGTCCACACGCTGCTTCTGGAAGAGGGTTCCGCTGTTTTCCTCCTTTGCCGCATTGGCATCCTTCTTGTCCGCCTTGGATTTGTCGGCCACTGAAACGGATTAACGTTTAAGCTTAAAAATCTCCCAGAAACCAAGGATCACAAGCCCAACTTACAAACTTTGTTGGTGGAAAAGTCCCAGGTGTAGCCTTTGTTGGGATGGTAGCGGGCATAGCTGCTGGCTTCCTCGAAGGCAGACTGCAGATTCACCACCGTATTGAGCTGAAAAGGGGAAGCCATTAATCGCAGACGGAACTCATTAGCAAGGCAAGAATACCCACTATGCGGGCATTGATGACGTTGGCCAGATCCGGTGCCTTGTAGACGGTGCCTCCGATGATGTAGTAGTCGGCGATGGGCGTCGCCTCTGAGGGATTGTGGCGGTGCTGTTTACGGATCACATACAGAATGGGCTCGGCCACATGCAGCAGAATGTACTCCAGGCCGATCATGTTGCTGAAAGACGCAGAAGTACATATATAGTCGGAATATTTGGCTCCCAGGTTTAGGGACACGTACTGCAGGTGCTCCGGCCCCAGGCGCTGCATCCGAATGGTCTCGTTGTTGCACAAGTGGTCGTAAAAGGGATTGGATTTGCGGCAAAAGTAGTCCATGACGCTCTGCGGACTCAGGGTGGCCATCATCTGGGTGTCATGCCAAGAGAGGCGCAGGTGGTCGTTGGTCATCTGTCGGCTAGCCATGGTGAGGGTGCACGTGTCCGGCTAACTGGGAAGTGCGCTGGCTGCTATGTTCTCTATGGCCGGCGTCGCGACTTTGGCAATGGCAGAGAGGCAGCGGCTGTTTCTGGGTCAATGGCGACGAGACCGCTTCTTTCCGATTCCTATTCCTATTCCTAGCGATCGGTTTGTTTACATGCTATTTTCGGCTGCCAATTTGGATCGGTACGTAGCACTTTTTTGATTTATTTGTTGTGCAATAAATAATTTAGCAACGCGCTGGCGTAAGGCAAACTGTGGCTCCCCTTCCCGCCAATAAACACGGCGCTAATACTGTAAGTTTGCCGGCAATCTGTTGCTTTATTGCAGCGTTCTTTCAATGTGCATGCTAGTTCGTTCCGTATTTGCCTGCACTTTAAAACACAAACAAATAAGTTTTTGTTGATATTTTGCCAAGATATTTATTTTTCAATCAGTAGTGTGACCTGAGAAAAGTTTCGATAAGTGCCGACACTTTGCCAAATTCGTTCAGTAAAAACGACATAAGCACAGCTGGCCACACTGTCACCCGGCTATAAACGGTGTAGTGTGACCAGCCCAAATGATGAATAATTCGCCTTTTCCCGCCATTATTTCAGCCACATAAATGCATTTGGTTACACTGACTTTTGTTTTGCCAGCAAGTGGACATTCCCGCGGCGGCGAAGAAGAAGCAGCAGGGGCAGCGACAGCGACAAAAGTTTAAAAATAAACTAATTCCGTTTTAAACCAAACTGATATTCAATTTTCCGGCGCGCAACCGCCACAGCAACCGCGCACTGCCCCGTCTAGACGTACATAGCTGCCGAGTGATCGCACACGAACAAACAAACAAATTAAACAACAAAATTTCCGTTCTCACGAAACTTGGCCCAATTCAGCTTGGACAGTCGTTGTCGTCGCCTTCAATATTGGGAGCCATATCAGTTCGTTTTGTGGCGCACGAGAAGCAGACGCTGGGAAGCGCACGGCTTTCGCAATGGTAACCGCTCATCCATAACCATAATCAGTCACAAAATCAATATCTAGCACCCGCACCCTTTGGCCCCCGTGTACTCGTGCGTGCCCAGCTCCAGACCATTTGTACATAGACGAACCGACCTCTCCCGCATATGAGGCCTTCAGTCGTATCACCCGCACAATCCCAGCAATCCCAGTGTACGGCCATAGACACATACATACACAAGTGCGTACGCTCTCGTAGGCGGCCAGTCAAGGTCGCCCGATTCTCGGCCAGGCGCGCACATACGAAAAAGTTATTTTTTTACGCCTCACCTTGATTTCCCACAACATTCCGCGTTCTGTGTGTGTGTGGCATGTGCCAGTGTGTGTGCCGTTTCCATGGCTGCACCCGAATCTTTGTTTATTCCACCTGATGTGGAGCATCTTGAAAGTCCCGTGGAATCTCTATGTAACTGTCCCGTGTAAATAAACGCCGATGTGTGTCCAGTGTCCAGTTGATCTCCGATACGGAAACGATTCTATTCTATATTCTCTTCTAGATTGTTGCACACTTTAGTACGTTAAGCGGTCTCCGGATCCGTTGCAGATCCGTCTCCGTCCCACAGTCGGTTTCAGCGAAATGCGCTACATAAAACCGGAGCCGTATTATGAAGTAAACCGCAGCAGCGCCGAGTCTCTTCCAGCCAGCCCCACGCCGCTGTTCCATTGGAATACGATTGACTAATTCGCCTCTATTTGCAGGGGCTTCCACCGTTCAATGTCACCGGCAGCCCGTTCAATGTGGTGCCCATCCACAACTATCCGGAGCTGATGAAGGATACCTGCGCCCTTATAAACTCCGAATGGCCGCGCTCGGAAACGGCGCGCATGCGCTCGCTGGAGGCCTCCTGCGACACACTGCCCTGCAGCCTGGTGCTGACCACGGAGGGCATGTGCCGGGTGATAGCCCACCTCAAGCTCAGTCCGATCACGTCCAAGAAGAAGGCCTGCTTCGTGGAATCGGTGGTGGTGGACAAGAGCTATCGGGGTCAGGGCTTCGGCAAGCTGATCATGAAGTTCGCCGAGGACTATTGTCGCGTGGTGCTCGACCTGAAGACCATCTACCTGTCGACCATCGACCAGGACGGCTTCTACGAGCGCATCGGGTACGAGTACTGCCCCCCGGTTACCATGTACGGTCCGCGTCACTGCGAGCTGCCCAGCCTGCAAAATGCCAAAAAGAAATACATGAAGAAGGTCTTATAGACGTCAACGCCAGTAACTGTAGTGAGATTAGCCAAATTGGGCCATGCCGAGCCCGATCAGCGTGTGGCGGTTAACTAGTCAAATTGGCAAACGCTTTGAGTTCTTCACGGGTTTACCTGCCAGCAGCTGCACCGGGGTCTTGGTCCCAGGTTGCGGCTAGAGCTTTTGATTCCATTACACCGATAAGCAAACACTTGTGTTGATTTTTCGATATTACTTTCCGCGTGTATTTTTTAATCTTTTTGGTTCTTTTTGTATGACAAAGGTGACCATGATCTGATCTGATCCCCTTCCCCTTCCCCGCCTGTTCGATACATGTATAAGGTCTATATGTTAACCTAAACCCCACTGTGTATAGCCGTTATGATTTGTTATGTATAGTTTTTGCTCAAGCGTGTGCATAGGCATAGTTGTTACTAGACGAAAATCTACCTGCCTGCGATGATAATAAGAAGAAAGGAAAGAAAGAAGCTCAAGTATCTTCCAACGAAACATAGCATATACATAGACATATCGAGAGCCTTAGCATTAAGCACTCAACGAAGGCAATAACTTCCAATAATAAAACGTGTAGAAATTTTACTTGAAATGCAAAGAAAAGCATGTTGTTTCTGGGCGGAAGAGGCGACGGAAGCATCTGTCTGCAGCATGAGCGATGCATCCCCATCTCGCCACAGAGATTTCAAGTTCACGGCGGCCACATATCTATAGATTGATGTTATTTTTGCGCAGCTAAATTTGACGGGGGCTCGGTAATGGACGTGCCCAAATGGTTAATGCCCAGCGAGCCGCGGCGTCATGTGTTACAGAAATAACCCAGGCAGTGAGTCTGCCAAAAAAAGTGTCTCTCTCTTGGCTACGGCCGAGGTGGCTGCCTCTGATAGAGGAAGCTGTTGATCTGATCTCTGCTGGCTTGGTGATTTTTTATGGTTACACATTGCTTGCATACCTGGCTGGCGTTTAATGCGACAGGTGCTAATGGGTGTCCGTGTCCGGTGCCAAAGCCAATTCCCGCACGTAATTGCAATTAATTCCGTACATTATCTTCTAAAATGGAAAGTTTATTGTGCGCCCGCTCACATTTCATAGTTTTTAGTGCGTTCACGACGGGAATATCAATTTAAATGTATTTGTACGACTCGAATGATCATCAGCTGCAAGTGGATATGTGGGGTCCAAGTGGACATGGAAGAAGGATAGCTCTAGGCACTCTTGGGGCTCTTGCCAATGCCGCACACCTTCCCATAGTGCTCCGGCTGGTCCAGGCTGTCGATGATGAACTTGCCCAGATCGTACTTGGAGACCAGGCGGTAGGGGGCCTCGTCATGCACCACGGTGTAGGCGGTGGCCGGCTCATCGGCGATATGCGGCGGCAGGATGGCTATGTAGTCCAGCCCGGAAGCCTTGGTCAGGTCCAGCATGCGCTGGTGCTCCTCGTTCAGCTTGTGGAACACGGCTGGCACCTCCTTGAGGGTGCGCAGAAGGAACGAGGACATGACAATGGAGAACTTGGAGATCTTCGCCTCCTTCATTGCTTTAATCAGGTTCTCCGTGCCTTGAGACAGCTCCGTGGTTGCCTCCAGCTTGTTGCGGGTGCCCAGGACGACGGCCACTCCTTCCACGCCCTCGATTAGCCGCTTCACATCCTCGTACTTGGTGGCATCTCCCTGCACCAGTTCAACTTTGGACTTGAACCGCTCCGGAACGGTGGCCTCGGTGCGATAAAGCAGACGGACCTTCAGACCTGCAAGACGCAAGAGTTAACATGGATGGATACCTCTCATTGACACCGCGGGAGCACATACCTTTCTGCAGGGCGTGATCCACGGCACACTCGCCGGTCATGCCGGTGCCTCCAATGATTGCAATGCGTTGCATAATGTCTACTGCCTAATCCCGAGGGGAACCGAATGCGTTGTGTCCACTCTTGGTCGTGCGAAAGTGCAGTCTCACCGAAGCTCCAGCTCCGGGTGGTGGTTATCTAGCAAGTTCCAAATCACAAGTGGCTCCAGCGACTGCCTTCGCTGCGTTCTCACCTCGCCGGCTGATTCTATATCTCTCTCTATCTCTCGCACGCACACCAGAAACCAGGTGCGTCCGTGTGAGTCTTGGAGCAGAAAGCACTGAAAGCGATACAGATAGGGCCAGATATATGTATAGATAGCTCGTAGCTTAAGCGAAAACAATAATTTTATTTACAAACGCTTGTGTGTTCATTTGTCATGGTGATTAATGTTAAAAGTTAAAAAGAATTTGAATTGGCGAATGGCGGAATCGCTCAGCTTGCAACACTGGTCGCCTCCGCAGCTAGTGTTGTAAAGGGCCCCGCAATCAAAAGTTTAGCCGCCATATCTTTGGTTACGCCTGCGACTCTTCGGAAAAGGGATTATCCGACGGATTCTTCACCCGCCTCAGCGTGATTCCCAGCTTGAGTTCGCTTAGAAAGTCGGTGGTCGCTGGCTTTCGTTCGGGGCGCGGCTTAATACCACTTATTGTGGCCGCTTTCTGGTCGACTTTCTGCAAGGATCGGAGGAGGAGCGTAATAAATCGGGATAAACTTGTTTTTTTCTATTAAATATAATTACCTTCAATGCTACTCCCTGGCGTATACTGGCTAAGAGCGCCCCCCGATCATCTCCGCCGGCAGCGGCTGCCGACGCAGCTTTGGGTTGCGACTTTTGCATTGTCGGCGGCGCTGGAACTCCGGCCATGCCAGCTGGTGGAGGCGGCGGGGGTGGTGGCGCTCCACCAGCAGAGGCAACCGGCATAGGTGGAGGCGGCGGCGGAACCGCTACTGATGCCGCTGGAGGCGGCGGTGGAACAGGCACGCTTGACACCTTGTTACTCTGCATCTGCATTTGCATCGGTGACGGTGCCTTGTTACTGTGTACTTGGATTGGCGCCGGCGGCATATAAGCGGATGGAGTCCTAGCTCCCGACGTCGGCTTAGCCGGGGGAGCAGGTGGCGGCTGCTTGGTAACGGTCGCATACTGCCCCTGCGACATGGAGGCCGTCGCGTTGGAGTTGGGCACTATCGTTGGCTTTGGCGGTGCCGGCGGCGGGATGCGCATGGTGCCCGCCTTACGCTGGGGCGCTATGGTGGCATATGTCGGGTTTGGCGCCTTTGGAGGCGCCGAGGGCCTCACCTGGCGGATATCGATGGCCGCGGGATAGCCATGTGCCTGTGAGTTGTTCGCCGTGACCGCGGAGGGAGGCGGAGGCACCTTGGGCCGGTTAACTTGCTGTTGCTGCTGGGGCTGGACGTGAACAGGAATAACCTGTCCCACGGGAGCTGGAGCAGCTGGTCCTGGAGCAGGCAGATCCATCTCCGAGATGTCAACGAAGCGAGAGGTGAGCGAGGCATAGTTGGAGAAGCTTGGAGCAGGCGGAGCCGTCTTCGCAACGGCGGCCATTGGAGGCGGCGGAGGCGAGGGCGACGGAGTGATCTGGTTGTTGGTGGAAATGGTGGTGTACAGCAGAGGCCTGACCGGTTCCTGGACATGGGGCTTGGCCTGCATATCACTCTTGGTGGGCTGTCAAAGCGGAAATTGGGTTAGATGTCGGCACTTACTCTTCAAACACTCACCATCCACGTAAAGTTAGAGTGCACAATCTTCTTGATGACATCCTGGCGGCGCATGTCTCTGATATCCGCCTCCGTAATCCCATGCTCCATCATGTACTTCCGCAACACATTGTCATTGGACTCGGCGTTCAGATCGAAGGCGTTGCGTGTGCGGTCTCGGGTCACATCGCCGGACACGTGCTGGAAGTTGACGGGTCCGCTGATCTCGTACTTGGAGCCCTTGCTGCTGACCAAGACGCTGGTGGCGAAGCTCGGTCCCGCCAGGGCGACGGCTGGCGGGGCGCCGGCATACCTGTCCAGGCTGTTCGACGAGGAGGAGCTCTTCATGCCGTCGAGACTGCCGTTGAGGCTGGCGTTATCGGCGTAGTAGGGCGGTGGGCGGACTGCTGGCGGCGGATGGGCGAAGAGGTCGCTGCTCACTTGCATAGACGGCGGCTGGAAGGAGAGAAACGGCTGCGTTCAGGACAAGGGAGCGTGCGGTGATATATGTGGCGGATGAGGTAAGGATGAGGAGGAGCTGTTCTTTCGCCGGACATTACCACCCAATAACCGGGCGCCTTATTGCTCCTAATTATGTCATAGACGTAGGCGCGCCGCATGATGGCCGGCAGACGATCGAGGTCGTCGGACAGATTGGCCTTCCGCAGGTACAACTGGAGCATCTCATCGACACCCTGGCCCCGCAGATCGAAGGTCTTGCGGAAGTCAATGGCCCTGCCCTCCAGCTGCCGAAACTCCACGGGCTCGGAGATGTAGGCGTACGAGTAATCCTCCATGGCACTAGAAAAGCGGATACGTAGTTGGGCTTAGTACGGCTGCTAAGGATCGCGCTGGGTGCCGCCCCACTTGGCTCTTTTTGTCTTGGATCTCTCCCCGAAGCCGTGCGTCCGCAATACATATGCCCGGCGGCATTATCTAGTTGCCAATTTGTAGATAAGAGTTGCTGGCGCAACTTGCGTGTTTATCAATTTGGGATTCGGATTGCGCGCTGACTCATCACCCGGCTACCTGGAAGCCAAAAGCCCCAAGGCGAAGATCTAGCTGGAACGGCAGCAGGCATACGAGAGGCGAGCACAAGGAGCAATTACCGTATGCACCGGTGGACCGACAGTGTCCAGGCCTGGACAGAAGGCGCAGTTGGATCAAATAGAAAGGGTTCAGATAGGCAGCCGGAGAAGCAGTTTGAACGGCACAAAGCAGTTTGGCGGACTGATTAACGGCGGTGGTATGTCAGGTTAGGCAGAGCGTTTACTCATTTCGCGAACCGCCTTATCTGGAGCCGAAGCACTGATAACTGATATCTGGGGGCCAGTAATCACTACGAAGACTCCGACTCCGACAGCCTGAGCCAAAAGAAAACATAAACAATCGGCGTAAACTATATTTTTGTGGTGGCTCCTATGATAAACGCTTCACCTGTCAACTCGCCTCCAAATTGGGTAAGTCCACCAAAAAGGAAAGAACGGGCGACAATGAGTAATGTCTGCAAGAAAACCGGAAGCGGTCGTCACCAAAGTGGAATAACCTATAATTAATTGGTAATAAAGGAACTCTACATCATAATGGCTTTTAAATAATGTTTTCGATTTCTGGTCATCTCTTCCAGCTTATGGATTAAGTCCTCGATATTGCATTCACAAACAGAGGAGGCAAGATTACAATAAACTATGCTTAGGTCAACAGAGGATATTATCAGGAAGAGGAGGTCAAAGGAGGTTATGGTAATGATATTTTTTCTATTTATAGCTTTTCCAAGCCCTGACTCATTTTAATAACTTAAGGAAAGCTATATATAATTGAGTGTAAAACATTAGTAGTATCCATAACCTGACCTTAAAATTCTCACAACTGTGCCGCAACTCTATAGAGTTTCTTAGATGTCCCTGAGCTAGCTGTCAAATCTGTCCTATTGGTAAGCAACCCTATAGAGTTGCTTAGATGTCTCTGAGTTAGCTTTCATATCAGCAAATCCGCTTGAAAAGCAACCCTGTACACCTTTTTGGGTGTCCTTGAGTTAGCTGTCAAATTTGATGACTTGCTTTTGGGCCCAGGAAAGGCATACCTCAGTTACCTAATCGTCAGCAACCCGAACGCTTCGAGAAGTAGCCTTAAAAGTTTCTCTTTTTCGCTTTGGAAAATAGTAATCTTTGTAAATTTGTTACAAAATTCCGCCGACTGCGCTTACAAAACTCTAAAAAGATAATTAATTAATTTTGATTTGTGCTCTAGCTTGTTGTAAACGAAACGTAAAGCCATAATGGATCCCGGAGATTTGTTGAACATCCAGACGGGTGGTGAGCAGCAGGCGGGGGAATATACCCTGGCCGAGATCGAGGTCGATATGGAGTCGCAGCTGACTCCCAGTGACCTGGAGCCCGGTGCCAAGGTGCTGCTATCCATCGAGGGCGATGGGGACGGAGAGCGCATTATGAGCCACGAAGAGCTGTCAAAGTGGTTTGTGGTGGAGCCCTCAAGCCCCGCACCAATGTCCACAGACGTGGTGGTGCAGCGCACCTTGGAAGATCCTGCTCTCAAGCAGATCCTCCTGGAGACAGATGGCAAGCCGGACTTTGATCCTAAGGCGGAGCAGATGAAGATTCGCAGCTTTCTGGCAGGCGTCACCAACAGCAAGATGACCACGGAGCAGTCGGTGTTTCAAGGTGATGTCGTCCAGAGAAGGCAAATCTAGACTCCCTTTAACACGGTGTTCTCCTCTTTTTCTCATCTAGGATATCGCCCCAACACTACAGGCTTTAGCAGCAAGCTCAAGTGCTCCGAATGCCATGGTACTTTTGATGCCGCCTCGTTCCAGAGTCACGCCTGCAGCGGCAAGGTCGAACGGAAGCCGAAACCGAAGCCTAAGCCCGTCGCCGACTCTCTAGTTGAGAAGCAGATAGAGAAGCCACCGGCAGTGGCCACTGCAGAACCCGTGCCACCCGCTTCGCCCGCTCCGCCCAACAAGCCGAACAGCTTGCGAGTGATCCAGGAGAACCAGATCCGCCTGCGTCGATACATGAACGATGAGCTCAAGTACGACGTAACCACCGGCATGGATGGCACGCGCGGCCGTAAGTCGAGCAAGGGGCCCAACGAGTGCACCCAGTGTGACCGCAAGTTCGTTCACGCCTCCGGGCTGGTGCGCCACATGGAGAAGCACGCCCTGGACCTGATACCCTCGCAGGCTAACCCACAACCGGCCTCACCTCTGGCCGCTGGGCTCATGGTCGTAGTGAAGTGCAGCGTGTGTGGCCGCATCTTTTACGATCCGCTGGTGGCATTGGAGCATGGCCGCGTTCACTTCCTCGAGGAGGACCAGCAGCAGCAGCAGCCGAGCAAAGCTCCAGTTGCTGATAAGGCGGAGACCAAGATCGGCATCGATGAGGACTTCGCAACGTTTATGCTGGAGGGCGGGGTGCAGCTGAGAGAAGCTTGCGTGGCGACTGGAAGGTTAGAGCTCAATGGGTGCCGCCTGGAAGATGATTTGTTCTCCAGCTTTATCCTGGGCAGCGTCCTCCAGTGCGAGTTCTGCGAATATCTGTTCTCGGATATCTCGGACCTGCTCGCCCATTCGGCCACGCACTTGGCGAAGCGGCGCTTCGAGTGCACCGCCTGCGACATTACAATGAGCACGGCCAAAGAGGCCAGGCTGCATTTCGAGACGGACTGCGTCTTTGCGCGCGAGTCGATGAAGTCGCAGAGCGTCTCGGTCAGCCGCTACTTCGCGTGCAACGTGTGCGAGCTGAAGTTTGCCAACTCGGAGCTGCTGCAGGAGCATCGGTAAGGAGGATACGGTTGAGCCTCGGCCAGGATAACCATTGTTTCTTTGCTAGCTACGCCTACAATCACTACTTCCCGCGGCTCAGCGGGAAAGGTTCGCGCCTGCTGCTGCCCTGCGAGTTCTGCGATGTGTTGTTCGACTCTGCCCGCGAGGTCCAGCCGCACAACGAGGAGAAGCATCTGAGCAAGAAGAAGCGGGAGAAGGAGACGCGCAGCGCGGCCAGTGGTCGCCAGCGCCAGTATCTGTGCGACATCTGCGGCAAGTCTTACACCCAGTCGAGCCACCTGTGGCAGCACCTGCGCTTCCACCAGGGTGAGTATGAGTACAAATACGAGTGCCAGGTGCAGCCCCTAGTCTCCATCTCATCCGGCTGGCAGGTGTAAAGCCGTTCGTCTGCCCGGAGGAGAAGTGTGACCGCAAGTTCACCATCCGCCCAGATCTCAACGACCACATTCGCAAGTGCCACACGGGCGAGCGGCCGTTCCACTGTCTGGTGTGCGGCAAGCGCTTCCTCACCGGCTCCGTCTTCTACCAGCACCGCCTCATTCATCGCGGCGAGCGACGCTACGAGTGCGAGGAGTGCGGCAAGCGCTTCTATCGCGCCGATGCTCTTAAGAACCACCAGCGTATCCACACCGGCGAGAAGCCCTTCAGCTGCCTCTTCTGCACCAAAACCTTCCGTCAGCGCGGGGATCGCGACAAGCACATGCGGGCCCGTCACTCCCACCTCGATGCCAACTCGCGCCTCATGATGCAGATGCAGAAGTTCCAGCTGGAGTCGGCCGCTGCCGCCAAGGCGAAGGGCACGAAACCCTCGTCTGGGGCGGTGGTGGCTGCCAATAGCAGTCCTCCCCAGGAGGTGGCTTCAGAGCCCGAAGAGGCGGGGGCACAAGACGAGGAGCTGCCGTATCCCATTAAGACTGAACAGGATGAGGACATGCAGTACGTGGCAATAAACGAACTGACGCCCAACTATTTCGTGGAGTACATGCGGTCTGAGCCTGCGGAGGAGGGCGACATCACCATGGAGGGGGAAGGCTTTACTATGGAAGGGGAGGGCTGCTGCCTAGAAGAGGGGGGCTGTACCATGGAGGAGGAGGAGCAGCAGATAATTCTGTACGAGACACAGCCAGGACGGGATATGATGAACTTGGACGAGGAACCAGGACAGGATCTAATCACTTTCAACTATCAGGAGTCGGATCAGCACCCCACTCAGAATGAGGGATACGTTTCAATGGTGCAGGGCGGGGGCGAAAATGCCAAGGTTGTGGTTATGCAGAACAACCCAACTCAGCCGATGTTTTCCAATTCCTACATGTAAACAAATTTGAATTCAAATAAAGCGCCAGGTGAACAAAGCCACTGCCAGTGTTGGGCAATGTGCTTTTACACCGAAAGTTCGCAATACTCCTCCATTTTTTATGTTTTACGTTTTTAAGCACTACACTCGATAAGCTTTAAATATCGATGTAACATCGATTTTTTTCCAGCATGGAGATTATTGGGGTGATTCCAACCCAGCTAAATATATTGGCGACATTTTCAATAATTTATTCATTTAGCCGTATAGGAATACTACAACTAAGTTATTTTTCTCGTTTTTTTACCAAAATATGTAGAAGAGAAAATATCGATAGCTGTCTCCCAACTATCGATGTTGGTCAGAAGTGGCGAGTATCGAACCATCGACCGTCTCTCACCTCAGTGTTCCCAGATCAGGGGTTTTCCCTAGATTTAGGGGTTTTTTGATGTCCTAGGGGGAATTTTAGGGGGGAAGAATTTTTAGGGGGAACGTTTAGGGTTTTTTTTCGGAACGATTGATTAATTTTTTTAAAGAAAATCTCTATAAAATTGCTTTTTTTTATTATAAATCACCTAAAATGGCAAAAATAGCAAACTAAATACGAGCTTCATCGAAACCATCGATACCAACAGAGGTGGAGAAACATCGATGACATCGACGTTTCTTTCGTCCATCGATAGTTGTTACGTCGTAAATCTTCACGTTTTTGTTCACTTACGTCGTAAATCTTCACGTTTTTGTTCACTTACGTCGTAGAACGTTACGTTTTTGTTTTGGATTTTTTAGGGTGAAATATGTTTGACATTTTTTAGGGGGAAAGCAAAATTTCATCTGGCAACACTGTCTCACCTCTACATCCTCTTTCTTTTCGAATTTTCGTGAAAACGCCAACATGGGTTTCGCTACTCTCTGGTACTCGCATCCCCGCAAATACGGCCAAGGCTCCCGATGCTGGTAAGATTCGTGTGGCCCGTAGCTTGGCGCACCGTTTGGTGTACAATTTGTTTAAATGCTTGCCCCGTATACCCGTATTTTGCTCACTTTGGCATGCCTGTAGAAAGTGAGGTTAATCACGCCCAGCCCCGTTTTGCACGCATGGCGCCTGCCTATTTACACTGTTTGCACTCGTTTGCTGAATGCTCTTTTGTTCTTTTGCCCCCGGTTGAGTACGGAAATATGTGTTTAAACATCTTGAACAGTTTCCATAATTGAGGGTGGCCAAAGTAAAAGCCGCACGAGGCGTCGCGACGCTTGCCCATGGCAGCGGAGCAGCCGAGTGCGGCGACAACGCTTTGCTGTAGAGTTGTTGTTGTGCCAAGCCTATGGAGACGTTCGATTTTTGTGCAGAACCGATCTAATGCTATACCCGTTCATACCTTTCAGCCGTGCCTGCTCTAACCGCCACGGTCTGATCCGCAAGTATGGCCTGAACATCTGCCGTCAGTGCTTCAGGGAGTACGCCAACGACATTGGCTTCAAGAAGGTGAGTTCCTGGATAATATGGAGTCCAAATTGATCTGAAACTAATCGTATCTTCTTCTTTCAGCTGGACTAGATGTCCTCTTCGCTATTAGGCGCGCCTTGAGCGTGTCGCAAACAACATTCGGCATATTAATACACGCAGTCGCCGCAGATGATGGGGACTCTGTATATTAATATGCCGGCAACAGCAGCAGCAGCAACAACTTCTAATCATTTGGAGATTTAAGCGGCGACAAAGCTAAAACGTGTGCACCACAACATCTGGCATCGATTCCACAGTAATCTCTAAGCAAGTAACAAGCAGAAGGGCCCGCACGACAATGCCAGAGCACGCAGGATTCTAACAGATTGCCGCCTTCCACGAAGGATCTTTGTTAAAATACTAGTTTGTTTAAATCTCCATCTAATTAAATCCATAACAAGAAACCACGTAGTCGCAAAAGTGTTGTAATTTGTGTAATGCAGCGATGACTGCCGGAAAAATTGTGCATTTCCTTATGAACTCGAGAGTGATTAGTCAGTCAGTGTCACCTAAACTCGCATTAAGCGGCAAGCAAAACAAAAACAACCGGTTTCGTAAGCTAGAGAGCGAGCGGATCATCCCCAAAACTCTTCGCTGCTGGCAATGGAGGATTGCAGATGCAAATCTTAATTGTTCGTTATTTGGCGGTTATTGGACGGAAGCTTGGCATATAAAAGAGAATGCTTTAATCTTACAACTGACCTTTATATGTAGCAAGACTTTGTTTAGCGTAATAGTTTTCATTTTTATAAATTCCTATAGCTTAGCCTTTCAAAGCAGTTTTCTAGTTTGTTTTTTAGGTCTCTCTCTATTAGCTGTGACTTTAACAGGTTCTTTAATGCAAAGCCGGTATTCACTTTTAATAGATTATAAACATTAATGGGCGGATTGGCTAATAGCTTGGAATCTGGGTGTGGACCGTTAATGTTTTTTAACACTAAATGGACTCACCTTACAGATTTCATGTCTCAACAAAATTTGCTTGCAAGTTGGTAAGAATTGTGTCTTTTTCTTATTGAATAAATACCTTAATTCGGTAAATATTTTCTTATTTCCAAATTAGATTATAAATAACCCTTATTATATAGATGAAATATGACTGAAACGTACTAAAGATAAAATCGCTTACACTTATGTTAGGACTTAATTGACTTTAAGCCCCAAATAATACTTTTCAACTTAATTTCCCATCTCCCTTGCCTATGTTTGGTCTTTATGTCAGATATGTTAGATGGTATGAATCCCACGCGAACCTGTCAAGAGATCATGTATTCTTAATTGATGGGGTCCTTTTGGAAAGCCGGAAGCAATCTCCTGCGCTCGGTGGCCTGCATTTCCTCATTTCTACGACAGTGGGTTAGTGGCGTCCACACCAGCGCGACTCCAAGCCACCGCCAACACAGAGAGGCACTGCACAGCGAGTGCAGTGGAAGCCAACTAAAAGCCCATTAGGCCGAGAGCCAAAACCAGTTTGGGACCTGCCCCACTGCGCCGCTAAAGAGCGGGTCAGCCCCCGCTTAGCTCTCTTAGTCAGCTAGCGATTCGCTCCATCTCAGCTGGCAGCGGCTCCGCTGCCGAAAATTCGGTTTTGCACATTTCGCCAATTTAGCTTGGGAGTCTGACGCGGTCGCTCGGTGTCTAAACAACGTTGTCGCGCTTGCCCAACTCTAAAATCCAGCCATCATATATTCCCACCGTGTTAGCTGCGGGCCAAGATGACTGATTAGCTGTCCGCAGGTGCCACAGATTGCAGTTGCTCCCCAGAAGTGAGGTCATTGGACCAGTGACCCCCAAATAAAGAGATTTCCCAGCGCTATGAGACTGTTGTGGCTGCAGCTTCTAGCTGCCGTAGCCATCGGTTGTGCAACAGCGGCAAAGGCATCTGCTGGCCGCGGAGTTGCACAATACAAGCTCCCGCTCCCAGCTCCATTGCCAGCCAATGAAGCTGCACGAGAGCTGCAGGCGACAGCGGGAGCGGACCAGGACAGGCGGTACCAGCAGAGTGCGGCCAACCAGCGCAAGCGTACCCAGATCGTGCGCCGGCGCAGGCCCATCGCCTCCACCTCCTCCTCTACGACAACAACCTCTACTTCTACAAGTACTACAACCACAACGACAAGTGAGTGCAAAGATAAAGACACTTAAAAGATAATTACAAATAATAAGGGCTTAGAAAGTACCTACATAATCTCATTATCAAGTAAATTACGATTATTAAATGTGATAAAAAGTAACACAATGAAGACTTTCTTAATTTAATAAAAAGAGATCCTTAGAGATCTAAATTCCCCTGGGTGCAGCACCTGCAGCTTGGTTTAACTTAACACTTTGTCCATATGCAACTGGCTTGTGGCTTGGTGAACGTTCGAATGCCAGGCAAACTGGTCGAAGATGCTGGCTCTCTGGCACTGACCTAGCTTCGGTTTCGGCCATAAAGATTAATATTGCTAATGCCAAAACAGCGACAACAGTGACACAGAAGTTGTCTGAGTGTGAAAAGTGAGAAAAAGAGTGGAAGCGAGGCATCGAAGACGGGGATACCCCATTATTTAACTTACAGGGAAGCTAGATATAAGGAATGATAATATTAAAAAGAGTTTATAGAATTTAATGATGATTTGATTACCAGCTTGATAAAAGGTCACATCTATCTTATTTTAAAGGTTGATTAAAAACCCCCGGTAGAATATAATTAAAAATAATACACACTTAAATTTTATGCAATTTCTGAATCCATTCGTGGAATCTTTGTGATTTAAGCATTGTGTCAAAGTTGAAATGAGTTATAAAATCCAGATTATTTTGTAGTTTTATTACTTAGTTAGACTTTTGCCAGACATCTTAGATAACCAAAAATAAACCAAGACAATTTATAGATTTTATGCAACAATCTTAGATAGATAAATACATTCGCCTTGGATTCGCAATTCCATTACTCTGACCGCAATTGGGTATTCAAATTGTCGAAAACCTGATATACCCGTTTGCAGTTTGGAGTTTGGAGTTCGCCAACGTCCATAGGTGCATAGGTTGGGTTTAGAGTGTCGATAACTGGAGCAGCGGAGAGCTTTCGAATGCAGCAGCAGCAGGAGGCCTTGGCTAAATCCGAGCCAGAAAGCCAACACAAGGCCTCAAATTATTGGGGCCTAGGCCTTTGGTAATTTGCATGATCACGATCGCTTACACCGGCGGCTTAGAATTCATGTGGCCATAATCTACCCCGGCTTAGGGTGGGCCAGGTCTAATTGAAGGCACCCTGAACTTGGCTCGCCATTAGCCTGTTTTATGGCACGGAAATTTAAAGCACCATCTTCTGTGGAAGTGTCGCTAATCGGCGGGGGTAATGCTCTCTGCTCGGATGGAATCTCGGCGGGTGATTCACTGACGTCCGAGCTGATGTTGCCACAGCGATGCACGTAATTGCGATGGGAACTGGTCCCGTGGAGTGGGTGGAAAGCATGGGGCAACTGGCACTGGTTAATCCACCATTCATGCCAGCTCTCTACGGGCGGAATAATGAAACAAAATAAAGCAAACGCTCTTTATGAGCTATGCGAGGGAACTGCGCTTTACTTGACGTGTAATGTCTGCTATTTGGAGCAGAAACACTAATGGCCACTGAGCACACAGCTAACCCACTTTCCACATTCCCCAGCTCCGCGTCCCAGCCTGGCCAACGGCTTCAATTTCTTCAGCCCCAACTTCTGGAGCTTTGGCCAGCAGAGTCTGGTGGCAGTGCGTCCGCCGACCAAGCAGCCTCATCCGCCCAAGAAGTTCAGTTCCCAGGAGGAGAAGTCCAGCCACCGCAAGCAGGTCAAGACCACCAGGAAACCTGGAGGAGGTATAACCACCACAACAACGGGTAGAACGACCACCAGGTCCTCGACCACAACGACCACGCGGAAGCCCTCCACGGATGGACCCTTTCGGATTGCCCTGCCCACGTTGACTTTTCCAACTCCGGATGACAAGGATGCGGACAAGGAGAAGGGCAAGCGGGCAGCCGGTGAGCTCCGTTTAAGATTCAACTGTCCACAGGAGAACGAGGTGCGCTTTCAGCTCTTCCCCAAGATCTGCAAGACGGATCGCGACTGCTCCCGGTGGCAGCGCGATGAGCTATGCTGCGACATCTTCGGCGCAAGCAGCTGTGTCTCGGGTGTTCCCAAGCCCCTGGAGGAGACTCCTCATGCACGTGAGTTTGGCTTGTCATCGCGTGCTTAGTTCCTCCCCCTTGATGCCCTTGTTCCTTCGCCCAGCCATTCTGGGTTTGATACCTCGCAAGTGCCCCAGCAGACCGCTGGCGGAGCTCTGGTGGGATGTCCAGGAGTGCAACACGGACATGGACTGCTGGCCCCGCGTCTGCTGTCCGGATGGTCGGAGACGTTACTGTCGCACCTCGCAGCCGGAGCTGGAAACGGCGCCTGTGCCAGTGAAGCGCTCCTTTGACTATCGTAAGTTGAATGGATAATCTTCTATCACCTTTCTACTCCAACTGAATCCTCTTGCAGTCACCGAGTACCTGGAGTGCACAGCTCCTCCCCCGCAAATATTTGACCTGCACCCGAAGGCATGCACCTCCACGCTGGACTGCTTCCCGAACGTGTGCTGCCAGGAGGCCGGGCTCCGGCACTGCCGTCCGCCCAAGAAGTCCGTGCTCACGCTGATGGCCAACTTCCTCAACGTGGACTTCGTGAAGCGACTGGCCCAGAACATCGTTATCAAGTAGGCCGTGTTTCCCACTAGTTTTCCTACCTTGTACGTTTCGAAATTGCCGTGATATCTCTCGCCCGCATTTGTTTGGCCACGCTGATAACCAAAAAGAAGACAAGCCCCACACCCCCATTCGTTTCATAAACACATACTGCGCACTAGGTTTACCCCAATGATTCCCCGTAATCCTCCATTAATGTGCTCCCCTAGCCTAGTATTAGATCTAAGCTGCATTCGTAGGCTAACGAAAATAAATGTGAACTTACTTATAACTCGTTAAGTGGGGGTCTTTCCCTTGGAGGTCGTGGGGTCTGAGAGGTTGTGGGGTCTCACGTAACCCTACCCCACAGGTCAGCCAAGCCGCGCACCTCAGCAAACATCCGCCGAGGTTCTTGTTCTTGACTTATTCCGGTGACAACTTTGTGTTAATAAAATGTAAGTATATCGCTAAGGTTCTAGCACTCTCTTGTTACTTTTATGATCACTTTGAAGCTTTCAAGATAACAAGATTTGCGGTGATGCACAGGGCAGATGGAAAGTGGAACCCCATTCATTCGCTTTATGAGGATGTTGTTATAGCTTTGAGAGACTTTACAAAGGTATGTTACTCTAAGTTATTCCAATTGATAATATACGCAGTATAATAAGGACTGGAACCTTCTTATAACTGTTCTCGTCAGAGGTTATAACAAATTATAAGAGATCATGAAAAATATCTATATTTTTTTACCCCCCACTGTATTTCGTATCTACAAGTCAGAAGTCAAACCGCTGTGCTTTCAAATCCGAGCCCCAATCTCCGTCTCTAGCCCCCCACCACAGACAATAGAAGCGAAGCGTCGTCTCAGATTACCATTATTTGCCCCACTGAATTTAATCATAAAATCGCGTTTGCACACATGTAGAAAGCACTTGACCATCCGATTTCCACGGCACGTACATACATATGTATGTACCTCCAATAAAGCAGAATCTAACCTAGAAAGCCCCAGAGAGACCCAGAACCGAGTGATTACGCAACACGACAAGACACAGCTTAGGTTTCAATTGTCTTTAATTGGACATTGTGTGGAGGGAAAATGAGAAAACATTGGTTAGGAAAATGTAGCTGTCTGAGTCGGAAAATACAGGGAAATCAGTTCGGAGAGGTGGGGCTGAGCCAATCTTCTCCACATCCTCTCAAGCAAGCTCACTTGGAGCAGCCGCAGGCGGACTTCTTGGCGCCGCCGCACTTGCAGTCAGTTCCGCAGTTGCAGGATCCCTTGTTGGTCTGGGTGCATTTGCATCCTGGAAAGAGAAAATGTTCGGGATTAGTGTGAATTAAAATAAAATAAATAATCTTAAAAGGACTAATTTAAACAAAGAGAGTAGAGCTGAAGAAACAAATGAAGAAAACCTCCATGTTTTTCCAGCTCTACCGGAAAATCCTGCTGATTCGGCTCTCAGCTTTCAAACTTACCGCTTCCGCATGGGCAAGGCATCTTGGATTTTGTTTGGTTTTTCTGGAACTTGTTTACTTCACAATTAGTACACTTTTGGGCTTAGTAGGCCTTTTGTTTTTATTTAGATGATGATTCACTTTGCTGCTGACCACAACTGATGCACATTCGGGCGGATGCTCCCGGTTTTATACAGTTTGGAAACGCGGCTTTGCTTTTCCACACGGCCGGCAATTCACGATTCTCTTGCAATGTTCAATTCTTTTGCACACGCCGGCCGGCGCTTTTCCCCCCTTTTTTGGAGCCGTGTGCAAAAGCTTTCTTCGCGCGGTTGCTGTCTCGGCTGCGGGGTTTGGGGACACGATAACCGTTACTTTGGGGGGGCCAGCGCAGGCGCCGCAATACGGTTGTGTGTGGGGGCGGTGGGTGGGCGGGTCCGGGTCCGGGTCCGTTATCGGAAGCAGAGGATAGGACGGCCTGCAGCAGAGAGCTCAGTCACATCGGGCATTAGATCCTGTCCTGCAACGAATTCCAGTGCAACGAAATGCAAGTAAATACCAGCAGAGCGACCGTGCTCCTCTGATCCTGCAGGGAAATCAACTTGGCGGGGACTCAACCGTTCCGCCTTTCTCTTTCTCTGCGTGAGCGTGCGTGTGTGTGTGCGAGTGGGAAGTGCAGCGCAGATAAAATCGATAAATCCAAGCCAAAATAAAGCGAGGAAAAATCAACAGCAAAGTGCGTGAGGTGTGCCAGTGGGTGTGCGCGGGTGTACGTGTGTGTACGAGGAGAAAAAACAAAAAGCGTAAAAACAAAAAGCGGGGGGAAGAATCGTACAGGGGGGCAGGGGCGAGATGCGGAAAAGGTGCCACCAGGACAATCAAGCGGAAGTGAGCAGTTACGCCTCGTGTGGGCTTCTATGTGCCTGTGTGTGTGCGTGTGTGTGTGGGGGCAGGAAAGCCCTTTGGGACGATGTCGGTGTCGCCTTCAAAGCACTGGCTATTTATACCGCACGGCCGAACGCAATCATAATCGCAGTGGCGGCGCTGTGATAGTGATGATGATGAGGAGATGGCGATGCGGATCTATCTGGCAGCCATGTAAAAATCAATAGCCTTCCTTGGCGGCACATGGCTAAAATTAGCGACACACGCAGTGTTTCCCCTTTTTGCCCCTTTTCGGGGACCCCTGAGCAGTGCCCACCCCCACAGTTCCGCGCCCACTCCAACTCCCACTTGGAATGCCTGTGCGTGCGTGGGCGTTGCGACCAAAACTGATTTTGCTCTTAATCGTTGCAGATAAACGAAAGCATGGCGCCCAAGTAGAACATTCCACCACCGCCCGACAGCAAGCCAACAAGCTCCAGCTCCAGCTGTTTCTCTCTCTCTCTCTACTAGCTGTTTCCTCTTCGTAGCCAATAGACCGGCCAGTTCCGACGTTCCGGGATCGGCATGACGGAGCAGAAGAACCAGGTAACGCGCGCTGCGCCGGAACAGAGCAACGACTACCGGGTGGTGGTCTTTGGCGCCGGCGGCGTAGGCAAGAGCTCGCTGGTGTTGCGGTTCATCAAGGGTACCTTCCGCGAGAGCTACATACCGACCATCGAGGACACCTACAGGCAGGTGAGTGTCGCGGCTATGTACAGGTGTAAGAGGAGGTGCTCGAACCAATCACATATCGTAGGTCATCAGCTGCAATAAGAACATCTGTACGCTGCAAATTACGGACACCACCGGATCGCATCAGTTCCCGGCCATGCAGAGGTTGTCCATCTCAAAGGGTCATGCCTTTATAATGGTCTATTCGGTCTGCTCCAAGCAGAGCCTAGAGGAGCTACGACCCATCTGGGCGCTCATTCAGGAGTTGAAGGTGGGTGGGAGTTTTCCTCAATTCTATTAAAGACTGAACTGTAACCTCTCGTTTGGCACAGGGAGCGGACGTTCCGAACATCCCCGTCATGCTGGTGGGCAACAAGTGTGATGAGACCGCCGAATTGCGTGAGGTGAGAAGCTAACTGAAACTATCAATCATTGTTGTGGCGGGTTCAAGGGGTCAAACTTGGAGGGAACTTGGACCTTGGGATAAGAGTTAAATTGCCGTAAACCTGGCAAATATTTATTAAGGCCACCAAGCAGAACTAGGCCAACACCTTCATAGTTATTGGAGGGTTTGAATAGACTGCTTCGACATACATAAATAACTTCTGAGATCCTTTAGCTCTAGTATCGAGGCTCTAACATACAATTTCACCTTCTCTGCAGGTCTCCCAGATCGAGGGCCAGGCACAGGCGACCACTTGGAGCATATCCTTCATGGAGACGTCCGCCAAGACGAATCACAACGTGACCGAGCTCTTCCAGGAACTGCTCAACATGGAGAAGACGCGCACCGTTTCCCTTCAGCTGGATACCAAGAAGCAAAAGAAACAGAAGAAGGAGAAGAAGTCCAAGGATACGAACGGCTCCATACCGGAGAACGGGGACGCCAGTGCCAGTGCCAGCGGAGGGGCCAAGGAGAAGTGTCGCGTTATGTAAGCATCGGATGGCATGCGGCCCGGGTCGCATTGCGTCGAGTTTAATTGAACGGAGACGGTGACAGACAAATACTCGCCTTGGGGCAGCAGCGTGGAGGGGAGCTGTTTCCCACCCACAAGTGCCACGCGCCACACACCACGCACCATGCACCACACACCACACACCACACCCATGCCCAGTACCCACATCTAGAGTTACAGCCACCACACAACACAACACACATGTATTTAGGAACTGATGTAAGTCACACCACCACGATTGCAATTACGATTACGAGTATATTTTGCATATATAGGTTCTACTCGATCCAGATCAGATCTTTCTAGTCGCACATAGAGTAACATACACGATACCAGATACTATACGAAAGCTAACTAACCTAAGTTTACACACATAATCGCATCTGAAACGTAACGGCATACATATCAAATGTTTACATACTTGCATGATCCACCAACCATTCATAACCAGGTATCGATCGAAGCTATACACTACTATAAATATATATATCTCTAACGAAAGCCAAAGTACCTACTTAAACGACATAAAGACATAGAATCTGTATCTAACTACGATATGAATACAATATTTACATTGGATCCATCAACGGAAGACTTCTCGCGGGGCAACAGAGTGCTCTCGCACTGACGATGCCTCCCCTGACTATCATTGCTGTTTAACTATTTACCACCTAACCAGAATAATACAGAATACAGAATACAGAATACAGAAAGAATTAGACAGAGAGACGAGCCCCCGATCGCCACATATGTATGTAAGCTAATGTATAAAATACTCATAGCCATGCCCACATCGATCCGCAAGAGCCCCATTCAAGACGATGGCATTGTACGTTTGTATTATATTAAATGTGTGTATTGTACAAGTTTACACTTATTTGCTGAAAATTCATTGAGCATTTTAATAGCAAACAAAACAAAGAAAAAACAAAAAAACAGAAAAGAACCGAACCGAGTTCAAGTACAATTGCATTCATCAAGTGAGCCAAGGAACACACGTACATCGAAGGATATTTGACGAGCATTTGGTGCACTTTTTGCAGTAGCGTTTAGATGGAACATATAAGTTGCCTGTTTTTAAAAAACACACACACACACATACCTAAGTATCTTACGTATGACAAGAGCCGTTCCCAATTGTGGTATTCGTTATTTTAAATAGTTGGTTGGCTTAGTAGGCCTAGGCGTAGGACGTTGAACGAATTGTTTCGCATAGTTTGCTGTTGTTTGATATTAAGAGGATTAGTTTTTTACATTTTACCAATCAGACTAAGTGAATGATATGCTTTAATCGCTGCTAAAACGCGTAATTACATTAATTATGATGTTGCTCATCCGAATCAAGACACAACTGCTAGAATATGGTGCCGAGAACAGAACAGAAAACAAGAACAAATTACACACTAGAACTAATTAAAAACAAAGAGGAAAACGAAAAATTGTTGAATTCGAGTAGAGAAATTATTAATCAAGATTATGATAGCGGACCAATTTGCGTATAAGATTTGTGAAATCAATTTAGATAAATTCTCTCGGTTTGCCCATAGACATGGACTATTATTCAGTGTTACACACAGATGTGCCAGCCGCCAGCCAGCCTTAGTTGAGACCTGTAGTAGGTGCCTGCGTGCTTTGGGTTCTGCTTCCCGTGTTTTCCTAGTTTTAGTTTTAGTTTTAGGACAGCAAGCTGGGTTTTGGCTATTCAAAATACATACATTGTATGTATTGGATGACATATTGCATACACAATACATTCCACTAACTAATTAGTTGCATAACAATTAAAATATTATTAATAATAATAATAACGATAACGAATGAATTGTAATTAAAGCATAATACATTTTAGGTGCATGATTTAAAATACAACGAATAAATATATTTACACCGAGGTTCTTTTCTAATTTTTTTCTTATAAATATATATATATATATACACACCACCATATAGATCTATATACATAGATGTATACATATGTATATTGAGTATATATTATTAGTTGTAAACAATATTGAACTAGATTTTACAAGATTCGACGAAAACCGAATATTTAATTATCGCTTACACTCAATTAATATGCAACTCCCACAGAGCGCCCACTGCTAATAATAATAATAATAAAAATATATATTAACGTTGTAAATATAAAAAAGGATCAACAAATTACATAGGGGTTTATCCGATTTTTTGAAAAGGCCCGGGGCAGCATAATATAAACAGTTCGGTGGCCTACTTAATGATCTTATTGTTGAAGATTTAACTTAATAACACTTATCGTGCAAATAAGTATGGAACACGCAAAATAATTTAAATAAAAATTTAACTATGACAAATCAAATCGAACTAAAATGTGAATTATTTGCTGAATTCTTGGATGGAAAATCACGGACATTAGACACTAGAAAAAAATATACAAATTAAGTTTAAAGCGCGCGAAGCTACACCGAATCGATATTATCAAGATCATCTTCGGGATCGTCGACCAGCGTGAAGCCTTCCTCTTGGATGCTCCTGCTGCTGCCATCGCTCTCATCCAGGTTCCCTTTTTCCTTCTTCGGCGATGGCGTTGGCGAAGCTTGCGGAGGCTCCATTAGCTCCTGGACGCCCGAAACGGTGGGTAGCGCTTGTGGATTCTGTTTTTGTTGCTGAACACTCGACACGTTTATGACATTCAACAGCATTTTCAAGTTCTCGCCCGATATGCTGTCCCGAACGGGCTCGTGGGCACCGATAGGCTGGGCGACTGGGGCGGCAGGTTTGTTGTGGACGAGTGAGGCCCAGGCTTTGGGGCTAATCACATACTTGAACGTTAGCTTTATAATGTAGCCAACCAAGGCGACCAGGAACACGGGGGCAATCAGGTTGTAAGGGAATGATAATCCAGCTGTGGGGTGGAAATTTGTTATTTAAGCTCTGTATAATTACTAACTTCTAAGCAGATTTCCAATTTTCCTTTCTTAAGTAAGTCACAAAGATGATTGGGATATCTCTAGATAACTTATTGCATTTTTTGGTCACTAATATAAATTACTTGCTTCGATCCACGCAAGTTAGCTTATTAGAAGGCTTGGAGACTTACAAGATAGTTTCGTCATGGACTGCGAGACTCTTTCCAACAGTATTTCCAACTGATTGAGGAATAAATCGTTTGTATACATAAGGAACACCTGATCTGGTCGGCAGTATGCCAGATTGAGCTTTGAAGATTTTCTAAAAACAGAACAGAGCACAGTTGAACACAGTTCGGATACTTGCTATCCAAAGATTGCCAGCTCACATAAGCATCTCCTTCTGTTTATCCTCTGGGGAGGCTCTGAACACATAGTTTTTCATACGAGAAAGCCAGGAGGCTGCCGCATAGCTTTCCGGTTCCTGGTTACTATTAATAACCTCTAGCATAGCGTCGACTTCTATTTTCTGTACATAAAAACAGTGTAAGTGAAAAATCGAGTGATAAAAGTCTGAAGAAACGTACTCTGTTGCATTCCAAGTAAGTGTGGAAATATCCGAATAGGAAAACACCTCCAAGGACAATGGAAATCACCCCGTAACGGTATCGCTTGCGCACAATGGATCCGAGTGTGATGGAGAGCGCTACAAGGAGCATAAACTGCACCTGGGGAAAACATGAAGTGCAATGCGTTAACCAAAGTGTCGTGTTTCCCTAAAAGGCGCAACAGGTACCTCGGAAATTTTAAGCAACGCCACAAAATCCTTGAAAATATCCGTTACTAAGGCGAACACGCTGGTCCCCTTTTGCGTATAGGAGCAACCCTGCTCGCCTTCGAACAGCGGGGCCGCCTGCGCAGTCTCCAGTATTTTGGTCAGCACCACGTCCAGATCCCGGGCATCGCGCACGCTCTCCAGCTCATCCAACTGCGAGGGCAGCAGCGAGAACAGCAGCGATCGCCTGTAAAGCTGCGCTGCTTCATCGAACTATTTACACAATAAAGTTAGAATCCATGACGTCATGTCTCCAAATTTGGTCTAGGCAAGCGCCGATCTCTCACCTGCAAACGCTTCCGTTGGAACAGCAGATTGGCGAACTTCCTGAAGTAGGTGAGGGCAAGTGCGTCCTGTATGGCAGCCGGAGACCGTTCCACAGCTGGACACTTGCAATCCAAATCCATAGCAAAGTCGGACCAGGCTGGATGAGGGTCCACCCAGTGCTCTTCGTAGCCGACGCCGCCGCTGCCACTCTGGCAGCACACGCTGTTAATAACCAGCAGGAAACAACTGACCGCTGTCACCGTCCTCATTGTCACGGCTCCTCTAAGTAAACAATGCGGGACAAGCTAAATATAAATACAATTAAGAACGGCAAATGGAATGGCGCGATAACGCAGCGGTGGGAGTTTAGTGTGCCCAGATCTTTCTACGTTGGAGTTGTGGCAGAATCTAGCTAGTTAATAAAGTTTGCAGCGAGCAAAATTAAGTATTTTTCCCAAATTTGTTTCGACAAAAACTTAAATCTTATATACATTTTAAAGTAATTATATTATCTCTATAGAATTAAAAAATGTTTAAATTTGCAGATGCGAACATTGGTTTCCTGCAGCACCGTTTTTTTTATTTAAGTAGGGGTTCTTTTAATTTTGTATTAATAGAAAATAGCGAAGACAGGTGATCGATATTCATCAAGTCAGTCATTTAGTTGGACAGGGAAAATCCCAACTAAATTTTTTTAAACAACTTATTTCAGCTTTAAGCAACCTAGCTTTTTAAAGCTAAAAGCTGGTTCAAGCCTCTTCCAATGATCACTATCTGGGCACACTGGCCAGCAATCGCCGCTCTTGCTTTCCGTCAAGTTGGCAGCACGGCTTGTTGTGAATAACTGTTTAGCCAGGTCAGCACAGAAAAATTTGCATGTGCTTTTAATCCTGCCGAAGATCACAGGAAATGAATAAGTCAGCGCAGGCACTGGCAGTGCTTGCACTTGCCTTGCTGGTGGCCTCGCAGGGCGTGGGCGCCGACAAGAAGCAGAGCAAGAAGTACAGCCGAGAGGCTAACGACCCGCAGCATTTCCAGCAAGTACGAGAAGAGAAGTACGACCCGGATTTCAAGACCATCCAGCGACCCTTTCGCATGGCCAAGTTGAACCTCGTGTGGGCGAAGGCGCAGAACGTAAGTGTGGGCACTGGAAGAGAATCCACAAATACATCTTTGCGTGATTTACAGCGTTTGACGGAGCCCAAACTGAAGTCTCTGTATATGGAGCTCAAAATCCACGACAAGGAGGAGATTGCTTGGAAGCAGCTCAACTCGCAGCACAAGGACAAGGATGGTCTGAAGGATGACGAGCTGCGCCGAAAGCTGATTGGCATCATGAGCAGCTACGATCTGCTGGAGCACTTTGATGAGACACAGGATCCAGAGAAGATTAAGCCCTTCAAGGTATGCTTCTTCTTTGTCAGAGCAACGGGTGGCTAACTATTTGGTTGGCTTTGCAGAAATTCCACGATCCTGAGGAGCGCCACAAAAACAAGAGCTTGTTCAAGGATAAGAAACTCAATAGGCTGTGGGAAAAGGCAGAGATTTCCGGCTTCACTTCGGAGGAGCTGAAATCCCTGAAGCAGGAGTTTGATCACCACCAGGACAAGGTCGATGTGTACTACAGTCTGCTTGAAAACATAGGCACCGTGGATACCGACAAGCATGAGAGTGAGTTTTGGGTAAATACAAGAGGAATCTTATTTTATAGCACTTAATTCTCCAATTAAGATGCCATTAACACCGAGGATCTGGACACATACAATCTGATCTCAAACGATGCCAATGAAAATGAGATTAAAACTCATTCACAAAATGTCAAGAAATTTGAAAACGATCTGAACACCTTGCGGGGTCATCATGTGGGCATCAAGGATCACTACGACAGACTGGAGCGGTTGGTGTCCTCCGGACCTCATAGCCAGGACTTCATCGAGCCGAAGGTGCAGGGCTTGTGGCGAGTTGCGCAGGCCAGTAACTTCACCGAAAAGGAACTGGCGTCCATCAAGACTGAGCTGTTCCACTTCGAGAGTCGCCTCTTGAAGCTGCGTCATCTGCATGCCGAGCATGCCTTGCACAAGGAGAAATACAAGGTAAGGTACTCGGGAGCGAAGAGCGTAAAAATGTATGCTTAACTTTTTAATTTTGATTTTGTAGGACGAGAAACACAAGGACAAGAGTAACCGCTTCGAGGACATGGAGGATCAGCTAAAAAAGCAAACTCGCAAGGTCGAGAAGCTGCAGGAGAACATTGAGAGGACCATCTTCAAGCACACAGAACTCTAAGGAGAAACAAACAGCATTCACATAACGTGCCAAGCGATCAATTATTAGATTTAAGTGCAATTGTTTGTGTAAGGCACAAAAACCTTCAAAGCTGCTACTTTTAGCATAGGTATAGTTTTTGATACCAAATATCATTTGTATGAAATATAATCTCATGAAGTCTTAATAGCAGATTTTTGTTAATTTCTTAAGTTAATTTAATTTTAATTGAGCCAATTTCATTCAGAGCTCTGGTACACAAGGGTTAAAACGTAACCGTTATTAGCCAGTGAATATTTTCACGCCAACAGTGTGACCAGTTATCAGCTCTGACAGTGATGGGACATCGAAGCCAAAACATCAATCGGAGCATAAATATCGATTTATCGATAAGTGTACATATCCAAGTCCCATCTCTATTTAGAGGGCAGCTACCAAAAAAAAAAATAATAAAAAGGAAAATAAAAGCTTAACCCAACGAAAAGTAGTAAATATATATGTGTAGTGGCCAGTGCAAGTGCTAAATGGGTACATAGTGCATATGTACACACAGCGACATGGGCATGGTGGAGGCGACGACGTCGGAGCTGCGCCTGGAGGCTCAAAACTCGTACACGTACCTCCTGGCGACTCTCGGCCTGACGCTCACTTTCATCGTGATGCTGGGCGCGTGTCTCTGCTGCAAGAAGCGCATTCCCAAGTAAGTTGTCCTACATCCTGTCTAGGGCTAGAATCGCAGCGCCTAGGGCTACAGTGCTGGCCAGCGAGGGAGTGAAAGTGGGGCTCTCACCGCCCCAGTTCCAGTTGGACGCGCCCGTACCTCTAATCACACACACACTGTACTCTCTCCCCATTCACGCAGAAACGACTTGATGGGCCTCGAGGGCATGGTCAAGCTGAAGAATCCCGACGAGGTCATAGTGGTCACCAATCTGGTGAATAACAGTGAGTCCCAGGCGGAGCTGAATGCCTCCACAGTGTCCAATGCCGACTCGGAGAAGCGGTGAGTAGTACTAGTAACTACATAAAAAGGGGAAATAACCGAAACTTTACTTCCAGATCGAGTACTGCGGCTCATCGCAGTTTGCCGGACATTCCCGTGGCCGAGAGCAACGATAATGGGTCCGAACTCTACGAGACTGTGGCGGACAAGCAGCTGCTAGATGCCCGCAATGCCCGAAGCCAGAGTCGTGAGTGGAATACTGAACATATGTAGCATATGTAACATCTCCTCCTCCCACCTACAGCCCAGCCGAGCCTGAAGAAGCAGACCAGCGTGTCGCAGCACAGTTCCATCAGCCAGGCAGACGACGTCAGCTCTCCGTACTCCCGGGTCAAGGGTCTGCCGCACGACTACGCCAAGCTGCGCGGCACTGAGCACCCGTACGCCCAGCTAAACGCTCCGTCCACATCGCATGCGGCCAATCATGGCTCGGCAGCAGCAGCTGCGGCCGCGGCAGTGGTGGCGGGATCTTCAAGCGATGGCATCGATCCCATGCACCGCAGCTCCCAGCACAGCGAAGGCTCGAGGGAGCACAATGACTCGGCGCCGCCACAGGCTGAGATACCCGCTGCCTCGGCGATTGCAGGCATGATTTCCGCCAGTCAGGACCTGCCCTATATGACGCCACCGATTGCCAACCAGCACTTTAGCGGCGACTCGCAGGACTCCTCCAGTAAGTGACAGAGACTCTAGATGATGTCATTTCTTTAAATGAACTATGTTTATATTATTACACAGAGGGCTACACGAGCATCAGTGTGAGGGAGCCGCTGGCCAACATTCTGGCACAACAGCCGCCGGGCAAGCCGTCGAACAGGAACCCCGCACTATCACGCGATGTGAACGACTCGCACTATGCCACCGTGTCCGACGATTCCGGTGAGTCACTGCCAGCCGAGGGATTGTTCCTTACCTTGATATACCCTTCATCCCTTACAGATGAAACCTATGCCGCCATCGAGGATCCCAATAATCGTCATCAAGCCCACGCCGCCGCCGATATTTACACGAGCGGCTCGGAGACCTACGCACAAATCCAGCCCATGCAGGCCAATCCCATTGTGGTGGCTGTCGAGATCAACAACAGCAGCAGCCTTCCCAGCGCAAGTCCCTCCGTTAGACCGGTTAGCAATAGCAGTGGCGCAGATCATAGTATGCCCATTCCCCCGCCCGTGGACAGCTTGCGTGCGCAGATGCACTCCCGCCAGGCCTCGTCCTCGTCCAATAACAGCACCTCCGTCTGCAATCTGGGCTCACCCAAGCCGGAGAAACGGCAGGCCAACTCGCCGCTGCCACCCACACCCAAGTCGAGTGTGGGTCAGCAGTCGCACCACCTGCACGCTGGGAGCATAAGCAACCTGGCTTCTGGCCGGAACTCGGTCATATCGGTGATTGAGGCGGGTGGCGGAGGCGATGGACATGGACACGAGGCGGAGGCCGGAGAGGCGTCGCCCCAGCGCAAGCACAGCAAGAGTCTCAGCCCCTCCAAGGAAGGAGGAGAGGGCAACAAGAATATCGAGGGCATGTACGCCAAGGTGAGTAGTGATTAACTAACTCTTACCTTAACTAACTCTTACCTTAACTAACTCTTACCTTAACTAACTCTTACCTTAACTGACTATTACCTTAACTAACTCTTACCTGAACTAACTCTTACCTTAACTAACTCTTACCTTAACTAACTCTTACCTTAACTAACTCTTACTTTAACTAACTCTTACTTTCACAAACTCTTGCCTTATCTAACTCTTATTTTCACTAACTCTAACCTTAACTAACTCTTACCTTAACTAACTCTTACCTTAACTAACTCTTACCTTAACTAACTCTTACCTTAACTAACGCTTAAATGAACTAACTCTTACTTTAACTAACTTTACCTTCATTAACTCTTCCTTAACTGACTCTTACCTTAACTAACTCTTACCTTAACTAACTCTTACCTTAACTAACTCTTACCTTAACTAACTCTTACCTTAACTAACTCTTACCTTGACTAACTCTTACCTTAACTAACTCTTACCTTAACTAACTCTTACCTTAACTAACTCTTACCTTATCTAACTCTTACTTTCACTAACTCTAACCTTAACTAAATCTTACCTTAACTAACTCTTACCTTGACTAACTCTAACCTTAACTAACTCTTACCTTCACTAACTCTTACCTTCACTAATTCTTACCTTGACTAACTCTTACCTTAACTAACTCTTACCTTAACTAACTTTTATCCCATCCTTCGGCAGGTCATGAAGAAGCACAAATTCTCGCGCAACTCCCCATCCTCGCAAAACAACTCGCCCATTCTGAGCCGGAAGCAACAGCAGGATGCCCTGGGTGTCAGTCCCTTGGACAGCGCGGCGGCGGCTCTCCTGGTTGATCCCCAGAAAAGTCGCGTGCGAAGCAATAGCTACTCTGCTTCCAAGGATCACGGTTATGAGACGATACCGGCCGATGGCCAGGCAGCGCTGCACGAGAACCGCAAGTCGGATTGTTATGCGGCCAACATGCTGCAAAAGGAGCGACAGCAGGAAGGTGGAGGAGGAGGAGGTACGTCCACAGCCACAAGCATTCCTATTTATTATTAAAACCGTTCCTTTGTGGTGACTACGGGTAGGGTTCTGCCCGGATTAGTCGCTGATCCCTGCCTAATGCCTAATCTGCCTGTCTATCTATCTATATCTGTCTCTCCTTGTCTCTCCTCCGAAATGCCTTCCCAAAACTCGTTTAGTTGCTTTGCCAAAATGAGAAATTTCCATATTTGTTCAACTCAAACAGCGAAAATTTCGCGAGTTTTTGTTTGGAAGTAGCCGTGGTTAGTATCGCCGCCAGGATACCCATTCTTCCTAGCAATATCTTAGCTCATATCCACCCTTCCAGCTCATGAACTAACGAACTCGTATCTCTTCCTCACCCTTTCAGCGATGGCCCAGCCCGTGATAGCGACCGCAATTGACATCAGCTCCAGCACAAAGCACTACGAGACTATTCCTAACCAGCCACAGCCGCCGCCACAGTCACAGCCGCCGTCCAATAGCAATAACGATCCCGGCTACGAGCAACTCCAACTGCATCCAGCACCCACTGGCGAGGACGAGGCCAAGAAGTCATCGGACTACGATCCCAACTACGAGGTGCTCAAGAGTCGCGCCCACTCGGACGACGGCTATGCCAAGGTGCTGGAGAAGAAACGCCCACCGACCGCCGCCGACGCCTCGGGCTATAGCACCATTCCCGGAGCGGATGCCAATCACAACTATGCCAGCATCCTGGAGACCAAGGCCGCCGCCGAGATCGATCACTATGCGCGGATAGCGGAGAACGCAGCCGCAACGCCTGGCCTCGCCTCGCCGAGCTCCACGTCCAACTCCTCAACGATGGCCAGCAACAGCACACCGCTGACCTCGCAGTATGAATCGCTCACGGGTACGGGCAGCGAAACGGATCCCAACTACGAGTCGGTGTGCTATCTGACCACAGCGACGACCACGACCAGCACGAGCACGAGTGGAGCCGGCGTGGAGCCTGGCTACGAGCCGCTGCAGGCGGATCAGGAGTCGGACACGCAGGCGAGCAGTCCGCTAAGTGGGGCAACCTCAACGCCCAGCGAGCAGTTGCTGGTCGACGACTACTTCCACGTATAGTGGCCTGAGAGCTGGATCTCCCCTCAGTTTTTGCTTAGCAATCCTTCATGCACATATCATCCATTCGAAGCACAGATTCCCCTCCCATTATATCGTAGTTAACGAACGGCGCTCGCTCAGCGACCGTCTTCGTGGGTCACTGAAATACACTATCCTCTCCCTCATCCCGCTCACAGCTTCATATCGGTTTGCCCTTTAGATTATAGGTTTTTATATAGCGTAGCTTTAGGTTTACTTTGTGTACAAACTATTTGTATGACCGACGACGACAATTGCTTCCGAGAGCGAGCGAAAGTGGGTAATCGCTCGCAGTATCTGCTCGATTATGATGATGATTACTCTCTCAGTATCTCAGTATCCCAGTGCGTCCTATTTTTTGTAGGTAAATTGAAGCTCCATTTGTTTAAATTGAAACGAGCACAAGGCGGGGGAGGAGGGGACATACATACATACCTACTATACATATATATGTATATTATATATATATTTTTATATGTTTTGGCGTTTTTGCTGCTTTTTTACTTTACTGATATGATAGAAGGCAAGCCAAGTATTTGTAATTGATAAATGTTAATGGAACAACCACACACTTCCAAGTATTCAGCAAGCAACTAAGATAAAATGTTCAATAAATTATTGATGACTCACAACAAGACTTAAGAACCCTTTAAAGCGATTTAAAAACGAAGGTGGAGGAACTCTACAACTTGGAAGCTCTCGAAGATAGCATAGGTAAGGAAGGCAATGAAAAACTCTGCCGTTACGTACTGCATCTGCCACGGAAAGATTACAGACTGTTAGTGGGAATCCTCACAGGTCACAGGTAAGCTAGGCATCACCGACACTGGCCACTGCAGGAAATGTAATGAATCCGAGGCAATGGAAACCTTGAAGCATCTTATCTACCACTGCTCCGACTTATTACGAGCAGGGATCAGATACCTAGGCGCCCCGGCATTGGCATCGCTAGACGATGCCCCCAGGAGAACGCCAGGTTCATTAAATTTTCATCGATAATTCATCAACATTTCATCGAACTGTCATCAACGGAATTATTAAAGAGAGAAATGCCAGAGCGAGATAGTCGGGCGAAGCCGAAGTTAGCAAGTATTTGTTATTGCTTGATCTGTGTATACTAACATGGAAGTGCATTCTATTCATAGATTTTTACGTTCTCAACTTTGTGCGACCCAGGGGAGTGGGATATTCGTCGCGAGCAGAAAAATAGCTTGCATACTGCAAATCTAATGTATGGCTGTTCGTCATCTTTGTGTTTATATAGGTCTTTGTTCATACTCACCCATCCGGACAACTAAGGGCCATTAACCTAACAACAAAACTTCCACTGATATCTGATATATTATTAGGTTTATTTATATTGCATACTGCGTACATATGTATAGGGGTTTACGGGTTGCAACAAGGCGGATCCGTATATTGTTGCGCGAGGTGTGCTCCACCGGGACAAATTCGAGTGCAGAGATATGCCAGCCAGCCAATCAATCAGTACTAAATCACTAACAATAATCTTTGACGGTTGAAAGAGAACAAAGAACTTATTTTTGGACAAACGACAAGCGACAAGCACCGAATCTAATCCATTAATTAATCGAATCAATCGACTCTGTCTCCGTGGAAGCGCGCCCCGTTACGAGTTGTGCCATAATTATAGATCGCTTGCAAAAGTCTTATGCTCTGGTTTACATGTTACATTGTTTTAACTAATTTCCTCACAACTTTAACTACATGGAACAAAGGCTGTTTCTTTAAAGAATATAGAACTGTGTGGGATAAATGGGAGGGGATAATCATATAGGATACATCGAGCACATAATATGGAGATTATATGGTTTGGGTAAATGCCTGCGCTGGCAGTCCTATCACGGCCTATCGTTGGCCAGGCCGTGGGTGAGCCGCGACACCCAGACGTAGAGGAGGGCGCACACCACGAACTGCAGGAATATAAACTGGTAGTCGAAGATCAGGCTACACCTGTGAAATGTGAACGATGAAACGCGCCCGACAAGCGCCGACCAAGCAGCCTCTTCCACGTCTCATTCGTTGTTGTCGTCAGCCATGGGGATGCCAGCCGGCGGCAGGGGAGCTGCTGCTGCTCCCATTAGGGGCATCGGCTGCATTTGGGCAGCCGGGACAGGGGCTACCTGTGCCCCGATGACCGGCTGCTCCCGGTTGAGCAAGGCTATATTGCTGGCCTTCATCCGGGCGATGGAGGAGGCCATTCCAGAGCAAGAGCCGTTACCCACAGCTGATAGACACGGTGACATACACGGTGTTGAGCATGATGAATTGCTGATTTCACACTGGTCAAGTAGGCGGAGAAGCTCATTTGTGTCGGGTCCGCCATTGGTTTTCTGCTGCGGCTCGTCCTTGGAGAGGAGCGCCAGAGCGGTGGTTAGGTCCCACATCTGGATGGCGCCGTTGCAGTGACCGGTGAGTATGAACCGGGAGCCCATGCGCGACGATACCTCGCACTCGTGCACACAGAAGGCCGAGATCGTGGAGCTATCCACGGACCGGATGACGCACACACGGTCCCCATTCGAGGCCAGGCGCACGTACAGCTGATCCGTCTCGGGCACCACCTTCTGCACGAAGATCATGTCGTCGTAGTCGCCGTAGGGCCCGAAATCATTGCCAGCCGCATAGCTGTAGCTGGTGTCGGTGGCCTCCAGCGAGACGATCTTGAATGAGGCCTCCGGCGTGGAGCCGGGCTGGGTGGAGAGCATGCCACGGAAGCGGGTCAGGCTCCAGGTGCGCACGTGATGATACTCATTGCACACCGAGACGAGGTACTTCTCCGACAGCATCACCTTGGTCACGGGGCTCTGGTGGACGAAGAAGGTCTCGAACAGATGGGGGCCATGGCCAGCCGTCTCTGGATGCTGGACAATGATGCGCACCGCCCCGGACTTGGTGCCGTAGGCAATCTCGATCCAATTACCGCTGATGCTGGAGGTCTTGGGGGTGAGGTACACGGAGATGGCCGTGATGGGGTCCAGGGTGATGTCCTTGTAGAGCTCGGTGACCAGCAGATCGTTGTCCTTCATCCGCAGCGGGAACTTCTGCATGTCGATGTAGTAGATGGAGCCGTTGTTGCAGCCCAGCAGCAGGAAGGAGCCCGCCGAGTCGAACGAGAGCACCGGCACCAGGTCCTGGATCTGCCAGTGCTGGGTCATCGCGTGCCACACTCCGATCTTGCCCGACGAGGACAGGGCCACCAGCTGGCTGCCGATGAAGAACAGATACTCCACCCGCACGTTCAGGTTGAAGGTGCCCACGTCGGTCTTCTGGCCCCCGTCCTGGATGCTCCACAGCCTGATCTGGCTGCCGTACGAGATGGCCACCATCTTGCTGGGCACCGGCTCGGCCGTTGAGGTGTTCACCTTCGAGTTGATGGCGATCCTCTCGATGGTGGCATCGATGTGCGGCGACGTGAACACCTGCTGCCAGCCGTTGGAGTCCTTGACGCGGTAGCAGGTCACGAAGTGGGCGTAGGCCACGGCTATCCAGTTCTGGTGCGCCTTGATGATCTGCACCCGCATGGGGTCCACCCAGTGCGAGTTCTGTGTGGGACTGAACACCATGCCCACCTCGTTCCGGAAGGCCTTGTTCAGATCCGCCGAGGAGTTGCGCGAGTGCCGCATGAAATCCATGGAGGGATTGCGAGAGTGCAGCATGGGAGCTGGCGGATTGGAGCTGCTGCCACTGCCGCTGCCCGTGCGACCCAGGCGCAGATCCCACGACGAGTTCCGCGAGTGCGAGGAGCGCGATGGCTCCGGAACGCGCACCATGGAGCCGGGACGACCGCCCGCCACACTGGCCGAAGTGGAGGCCAGCGGCTCCTCAGCGGCGGGCGCAGGTGGTACCGCCTCGTTGGAGGGCATGGGCGGGGCCGCCAGGAAGCCGTAGAAGAGGACATCGCCGCAGGACGAGTGGTTGAGGTCCTCGCAGAGTGCTAGGCGCTTGGTCAGCGGCGTGATTCCATAGTACTCGGCCTCGTGGCGCAGGGCACGGATCTCACAGTTTTTGATGTCGATATCCTTCGTCCTCAGGTAGTTGAGAATGATGGAGAAGAGGGTCGGATCGCGATCGATAAAGATGGCGTTGTGCTCGTCCCTCAGGCTCGAGATGCGGCCGCTGAGCAGGGCCGTGAAGAAGGTGTCCGGTATCCACGTAAGCGTTTGTCGCGACGTGGAGAAGCTACGGAAAGCGAGATGGAAATTGCATGCGTCATCAACGTCATCATCATCCGCACAGTGCGCGGCGCAGTTTAGTTTTCTTTGTCTTACCGCTGACCGCCCACATTGAGGTTGACCAGGTCGCTGCTGGCGTGCATGAAGTAGGACATGACAATCCCGTTGCCGTTTGCCCCGCTCGGACGCGAGCTGCCGCAGCAGCGGACGGAGTGCTACGACGACGACGACGCTCTTAATGGGTTTCTTTTGTGTGGCTTCCGTGCTTCCAGCGCTCCAGCCAGCGACTGATACGGCGGACGCACTGGCAGCCGAGCAGCCAAGCAGCCAACGGTGTAGATAACTCGAGATTTCGGTCCCTGGCCCAGTTGACGCGCTGCGGGGTGCAATTTATTCGTTTAATGCTCTGCTCTGTGGCGTTTATTTATTTATTATTTGTTGCACTGCGCTGTGGAAACTAGAGATGGGCGATTTTCACGTACCTGCTACGGCTCACGAAGAAGCACGATGACTCACGGCGTGTGCGATTATTATTATTTTTTTTTTTTAAGTTGATGGTGCTATGCCTCTTTGAGAATATTTTACTTGAAAATATTAATATTCTTTACCTTAAAAATTATATACCCATCAAAAGAAGTCGCTCTTATTGATTTCATGTTCTTAGTGGATAAGTTTTGTGGCTCAATCCGTTCTAAAATCTTTAAAGTTTACTCTGAATATTTGTGCTATCAAATAAAAGTTATTGCAAGCATATTAATTACAATTTAAAGCAATTGTTCGTTACTATCGTCTATCTGTTGTTGTCCATCTCTAACTTTCACTAAAAGTCTTCTGCGTTTTGGTCACACTACGACTTGTACCAACGGTAATTTTCGTTTGGCGGCAAGGCAAATTTCAAATTATAAGCATGTCCGTAGGAAAGCCACGTGAAAAACTTCACAAAAGATCTTATTGTCGCTCCGGTAGGCTTCGCATCTAAGCCTTACACATTTGGAAACTATTATAAACCTAGACATAAAATTCCAAATTTGTTGTAAATCTTGGCAAGATGCCTCCGGCGAAGTGCGAGTGCGGCAAGAAGGAAGCCCGAGTCCATGTGATCTACGTGGGTGGGACCATCGGAATGATGCGTAACGATTCCGGAGGTTGGTAAAAATAAACAAAAAGTTACCGTAATCCCAGTGTACCAAACGATCATCGTCCACCCAGTGCTGGTAACCAAGGCCAATGTGCTAGCCGAACGCTTTCGAAATTGTCCCAACTGCCACGACAAGGGTTACAAGGGTGCTGAGGATTGCGACCGTTTCCTAGTACTTCCTGCGGTGAAGGATGCGCCATATCGCATACTCTATGACCTGGTGGAGTTCTCTCCACTGGTGGACTCCAGCTGCATGGGGATGTGCAATTGGCAGCGCATTGCCAAGGAAGTGGGCGTAAGTTTAACCTATGTATATTAAATAAGGGACCAATGGGATAAATAATGTCCGTCCTTAGAAAAACTACACAACCTATGACGGATTCGTGATCCTCCAAGGCACAGATACCATGGCCTACACAGCCTCGGCCCTGGCCTTCATGCTGGAGAACTTGAACAAACCCGTTGTGGTCACCGGGGCTCAGATCCCGATATTCGAGACGCTCACTGATGGCAAGGATAACTTCCTGAGTTCCTTGTTGGTGGCTAGCAACTACAACATCCCCGAGGTGCTCGTCTGCTTTGGCGGCAAGATTCTCCGTGGCTGTCGCTCCACGAAGGTCAACGCCGACTCCTTCCACGCCCTCGACTCGCCCAATTTTCCACCACTCGGCCGGTCAGGGGTCACCATCGAGATCAACAGCCGCCAGATTTTCCGGCCGTGCAGCATCAACAAGTTCCAGGTGCATTCCGAGCTGGACAAGAATGTGGGCCTGCTGCGCATGTACCCGGGAATAAGTGTCAGCGTGATGAAGGCCTTCCTCAGCGAACCCATGAAGGGCGTTGTGCTGCAGACCTACGGTTCTGGCAACTTTCCGGTCCAGCGAGAGGACCTACTGGACCAACTGAGAGAGGCCTGCCTGCGGGGCATTATGATCGTTAACATCACGCAGTGCTCCTCGGGCATGGTCTCGAACACCTACGAGACGGGCAATGCGCTGCTCGAGGTGGGCGTGATACCCGGCTATGATATGACCCAGGAGGCCGCCCTAGCCAAGCTGGCCTACGTGCTGTCCAAGTGCGAGTGGGATCTGGCCAACAAGAAGAAGGTTATGCTGCTGAGCCTGCGCGGCGAGATGACCACCAACAAGGTGGCCAAGATCAACGACATCGACCTTATCGAGGGCGTGGCCCGTACGCTCCACATGTCGGCGGGCTTGGAGCGTCAGCAGATGTGCACCACCTTCTATCCAGCCTTGGTGGCCGCCGCCGTTACCGAGGGCGATGTGAACAAGCTGTGCGACCTGAGGACGTACGGGGCCAACCTGTGCGACACCAACTGCGATGGCCGGAGCGCCCTGCACTTGGCCTCTTTCCTGGGCAAGATCAACTGCGTGTGCTTCCTGATCTCATCGGGTTGTCCGGTCAATGTCCACGATCGCTTCAATCGGACGCCGCTGCACGAGGCCATCGATACGGACAATCACAAGGTTATCCAGGCCCTGCTCCAGCATGGGGCCAAGCTCAATGATCAGCCGCTGGTGCAGGCCGAGTTGCTGCGTGCCCTCACGGAGCGCGGCAAGGTGCAGCGCCTCGAGTCCTTCCGGGTGGCAGGGGCCAATCTGGCGCTGGCGGATCGTACGGGACGCACGGCTCTACACTACGCCTGCCAGCTGGGCAACCACGAGGTGGTGGAGTACCTCCTGCCGCACTACAAGAACCCTTATGTCAAGGACGAGCTGGGCATGTCGCCCATTGACTATGCCAAGGCGGCCAATCACGATCACATCGTGACCCTGATGCGCTTCAAGGAGCAGGAGAAGGCCAATGAAGACCCCTGCTTTTGTCAGCAGTAGGGGCGATTTTTTATATTAAAGCGAAACTCTGGTTTAACTTTCGTTTTTTTCTTTCAAATTTAAAATATTAGCTTATACGTTGTGTATATCATATATATATAATTATATATAATTATGTATATTTAGTGGTTTGTCCAAGTAAAGGGCAACGACGACGATGTTATTAGCTGGCATAGGTAGCACATTAAAATCAATCTCTACATAGTATAGTCCCTATATATAGGTGTGTGTGTGCCTGGTCGGAAAACACAAAATCCTGGTTATGCGGCTATGATACAGGGCACAAGTTTTCATTCATTAGAGGCTTCATTAGAACCTTGCAAGAGACAACTATGTATATGTGCTGCTTGGTTAGGATTTTTTTTCGTAATGCGACTATGATCACACTGACTTAAGAGGTAAACAAAATAAAATCCAAAATGTCAAGAAAATGAGAGATTTTTTAATTGAAAGTGTGCAAGGAAACGAATTTGTATGTATGGAACCGGAACCAGGTGAAGAACATTAATTTCATTTCGACCGCTAGGCTTCTAAGAAACTAATACACTTTTTAGATACTTAACTTAATGCATTATAGGCGGTATTAATCTCTCATTAAAAGTGCCGTATAGTCGTCTTGCTTGCACTTAAGTAAAACCCTATGGTTGCTGTCAAGCCTCCAATGAAAACTCTAATGAAATTGTTTAATGCAGAGTCATAGTTGCATTAGTTAGTAAATTAAAAACACTCTTTCGATGTTGTATATTATATATATATATATGTAGTATATAGTAGTATGCAGTAGTAATTATGTAAGTTATGGTTATCTGATTCGTACAGCGAAAAACAGGCAAACAAGTATAAATAAAAGTGTTTACAGTAGGTTAGGCAATTAACAAACAAAATATGCATATACTTATAGTTCACACACAGGCGCAGTTTATCGAGTAATGTCATCTATGCATAGTTATGGGCTTTGCTGCGTTCTGCGTTCGCTTAAGACTTAAATTATATATACTTATATACTGTATGTTTAAATGATTTGCATAATTCGAATACTCCGGGTTCGGGGGCGGGGCCGTGTGTAGACAAACTAAATACTAAAACTCTCAGCTTACTTAACTAAAATGACACATGGCTTTTGTTTTCGTTTTGTTACTATTATTTCTCTCTGTTACGTTTGAGCTACGAATTTGATCTACAACATTTAGACATGAAATATTGCTTGGTATTCTTTACGCTTGGTAACAAGGCTTCTTTTGATTTTGTATCTTGTATGCTTGTTGCTGTCCGTGTGCTGTTTCGCTTATCGCTTATATAGTGTGCTGTAAGTGTAGGTTTATGTTTACTAAACTCGTATATAATCATAGGTTAGTTGGCTGGCGCTAGTCTAGTTTGTTGTTAATACTTAGAATTGCTTTCTTCGAATTGTTTCTTGTTGTTTAGTCCGTGTATGTTCGTGTGTGTGTTAATATCTATTGGCTTAAATCGTATTGTTTATGTTAATTGATGTAATTTTAAAATCTCTACTAGTCTACATTACAAAATTGTTCTTCACTGGGCTCGAGAGGATGCATTCTCCTCCTCCTTCATGTACAAACAAATGCATTGTTTAGTAAAAGTATTCCTTCTCCTCCTCCTCCTATTCCTCCTATTCCTTCAGTTATTCATTCGTTGTGACATAAATGGGAAAAGTTCATAGTGGCTAGCATTGATTTTTCCCTGTCCATGCTCAGTTAAAAAGTGAAAAAACTTGCGTGTTTTGAGTGGTTTTGGTGTTAAACTAAATTGCACATTGAGTTAAATTTTGAACGCAAGTATGATCATTATTATTTACATACAATTAATTGTATTATTGTTTGGGGGGTTTTGTTTTACTTTTCCTTTTGTTTGTTCCCCGAATATTTACAGCTACACGTGAGATGTGCGAGAGAGAGTTGAGAGCTTCGCCTTAACGACGCTTAAAGATAATAGCTAAGAAAAGAACCGTGGTCTACATCACTTTAGTTGACCATCAGCGTGTGTGATTCCATGGGAGCTGCCGAGTCGTAGAGCGTGTCCGTGTCCTGTGTGGGCTCGCCCTGCAGCTGACACTGGTTGGACAGGGTGCCAGCACCGCAGTCGCAAAAGAATCTAAAGAGGAAACCAAAGAAGGTTTAGTAAGTTTGAAGTTTTGAGTTAATATTAGATAGAAGTGGTGAGCCTCCAAGTAGAGCTGAGCTCCTTTTCGATCCATATTTTATTTAATTTCTACGATACATTGACTTTAAATTTCCCGAATCTACTCACCGATCGTGTCGTATGAACTCCACGTCATGGCCCGCATGACAATTCTTGATGCAATTGACGCAGATGGCATTGCGGTCGGTTGTGTTGCACGTCTGGCAGCGATAGAAGTCGTGCATCGGAAAGGAGGTGTAGCTGCTGATCTTGTACAGGCACTGCCCGCTGGAGACGGCCTTCTCCACCTCGTCCTCGTTGTTGAATATGTTATTGCCGCGCGTTATGGGCTGAACGCCGCTGGCCAGGCACAGACCGCCGAACTTGTTCTTGAATATCTGATTGTGCTCCAGCGTGGCCGTGGCATTGTTGGTGATCTCCACGCCCGCCGCTTGGCCGTCGTAGATGCGATTGCGTCGCAGGATCGGATGCGATTGCGTTGAGATTAGCACACCGGCCTGGGTATTGCGGAAAATGTCGTTCTCCTCGAGGATGCCCTTGCCGCCGTTGAAGATACAGATTCCCCCATCCCTGCCATCGTAGATCTTGTTCCGCTTGAGCGTCGGATTCGAGTCCGTTTTGATCCACACGCCGGCCATGGCATTGTCGAAGATCTCGTTCTGCTCCAGCAGCCCCAGGCCGCCGTTGTAGACGAGCACGCCGCCATTCTGGCCGCCCCAGATCTTGTTGCCCCTGATCACCGGATTGCTGCCCGTTCGTATCTGCACGCCCGAGTACAGGTGATTGAAGATGTCGTTGTCCTCCAGCTTGCCATGCCCATTGTCGTAGAAGTAGACGCCGACCTGCTTGCCCGAATGGATGCGGTTGCGTCGCAGAACGGGTGTGCTCCCGGTGGTGATCCACACGCCGGCCAGCGTGTTCGAATACACCTCGTTCTCCTCAATCAGGCCTTGGCCCTTTTCGTGCACATAGATCCCGCCGTGCTGGCCATGGTGGATCTTGTTGTGCCGCACAATCGGGTCGCTGTTGGTGCGTATCTGTATGCCGGCCAGCGCATTGCCATAAATGTTGTTGTGTTCGATCAGGCCGCGACCCTCGCCGAAGATGTACACGCCACCCTGGTGGCCATTGTAGATCTCGTTCTTGCGGATGGTGGGGTTGCTATTAGAGGTTATCCAGACACCTTCAAGATCAAGAATGGGGGATTAGTAACCATTATTTCGATTTCGCTAGGGTCCATCGTCTTACCTGCAAAGTTATTCGAGTGAATGCGGTTCTCTATGAACTGTCCCAGCCCATTCTCGTGCACATAGATGCCGCCCGTCTGGCCATGATGGATCTCACACTTGACCACGGTAGGATTGGCACCGGCCTTCACCTCGAAGCCAGCTATACGATTGTTGTGAATGTCGTTCTTCTCAAAATAGCCCTAGGAAATGGGAATACCAGAAGAAAGTATTAACTTTCTGTAGAGTCACTAAAGAGCTTGGTTTAAGTTAAGGCGAAGTTTTAGCTTTCTGTAAAGCGATTAAAGAGCTTAGGTTAAGTTAAACTGAATCGAATCAATTAACTAGCAGTTGGCTTACTAGATAGTAAGGATATGGTTAATTTAAAGGGTTTTATAGGTTAATTATAACTTAAACATGGGTGGGCACTGAATGTCAGATTGGGAGCTACCCTTAAAGTCGTAAGGTAGCAGAATATGAGAGCTAAATCCTAAAGGAAAGAGCTCTGGGAGCTGAAAGAGCAACTGGGTGCCCTTCTGGCTATATAATTATATATCCGATACAATCTTTGGCTATATCTTCAGTTAAATGTCTTGAGTTTAAAAAAAGTTGTTAAAAAGATTTTAAGACAAGTACTTAATTAGTCTTTCTTTTCAACTTACCATTCCATTTTCGAAGGTAAATATGCCCACATCCCGTCCATGGTGTATGTGGTTCTCCCGCATGATCGGACTGGCAAAGTTCTTCACCCAAATGCCCGCCAACGCGTTCCGACTGATCTCGTTGTGCTCGTAGGTGCCCTGGGCGTAGTCGGTGACATAGAGGCCGACATTCTCACAGTCACTGATATCGCAGTTGCGGATCACGGGATTGGCGTTGACCCCGCCCACACAGACGGCAGCACCCACCACCGAGGTGGAGCGTATGATGCAGTTGTCCACCGTGGGCGAGCAGTTTTCGCCAATGTCCAGGCAGTAGTGCTTGTGATGCGACACTGTCGAGGTGACTTCCGGCGAAAACTTGAGCGTGAGATAGCCCACATAGGCGTACTTGGCGCCCTCCACGAACATCACCGTGGATCCGGCCTCCCGCTCCAGGATCACCGACTCGGCCACGTTGCCAGGTGCAGCTCCCACAAGGGCCACGTCCGAGTCAATGAACAGATACTCGCCCTTGTAGTGGCCGGCATGGAGGAATATCAGTGGACCGGGATGCTCGGTGGGGGCCACCTGCTCCTCGTAGATGTTGACCAACGCGTTGACGCTGGCTCCGCCCGCTCCGGCGCCACCGGCAGCGGCACTAGTGTTCGACAGTCCGGCGGAGACTACGTTGCCGGCACCAGCACTTCCAGAGCCAAAGACACCGGATGCGGCGCGCTCCTCGGGGTAATCCAACGCCGCCTGGATGGTGTTGAAGAAGACAATGCTGCGGCCGGGACAGCGACGCTCCTGGTAGCCGGGGCGGACGTGAACGCCGCGGTATAGCTGATGGAAGCTCTCCTTCCACGGATTGGCGTACTCCGACTCCTCCGGCTTCTCGAACACGAACTTGCACAGCTCCGGGTTGAACAGCGGCAGGTCGTACTCGAAGACTGACTGGTAGAGGCGCTTCCACAGCTCCGTATCGTTGGCGATAGTGTTGAAGCGCTTGCACACGAGCGCCAGGCGGCAGAGATCCTGCTCCATCAGATACGAGAAGATGGCCAGCAGCACCTCGTCAGGCAGCTCGTACTGCAGGTACTGCGCTGCCGTGGGTGCACAGCCAGCTCCGCCGGCAGCAGCCGTCCCAGCCCCGGGCCCCGCATCCCCTGTCGCACCCGCAGCTGGTCCCATGTCGCCGCCCTGCGTGTAGAGGCGGCGGGAGCGCTTCCGCGCCGGCAGCATGTAGTTGTTATCCTCGATGGCCGCTCCCACGGGCAGGGCTCCGCAATGCTGCTGCGGCACCGAACTGTGCACATTGGGTGGCTGGGCTAGAGTGGCTCCCGTGGTGGGGGCATTGTTTACCGGAAAGGTGGCACTGGTCGAAGGGGCCTGCACATTGGACGAGGCGCTGGACGACGAGGCGGACGAGGAGGACGACGAGCTGGAGGAGGAGGACGACGAGGAGCTGGAGGGCGAGGCGCCGGGATTAACCAGCGGCGGTGAGCTGCTCGAGGGTCCGACAAGAATGGCAGCCGCTGTGGCGGCTGTGGCGACGGCTGAGGAGGAGGCGGTGGGCCACTGCTCGTGGCTGCTGGCGGAGATCTTGCGGCGCAAGTCGTACGGGCTCTGATGACTACTGGAGGCGGAAGATGCAGCCGCCGTAGCTGCTGCGGACGTGGAGGCGCCACTGGATCCGGCTGCAGCGCAGCTTGACTTCGAGGTGGAGGCTCCGCCCGTTGCTAGCGCTGGTGGGGTGGATCCGGCTGCTGCCCCACTGGTGCCGGCTCCCGAGCTGCTTTCGGTGGTGTCCATCATCTGCAGGGCGTTGTAGAAGCTGCCAGAGAAGCCGGCGCTCGCACTGGCGCCACTGGAACCGCTGGCCCCTTGGCCACTGTCGAAGTACTCTGCCGAAGTGGAGGCGGATGCGGCAGCTGCTCCGCCGGCCGCCACTCCAGCGGCTGCGGCTGCTGCTCCGGCTGTGTTGCTGGCGGAGGCGCTACTGCTATTGGTATTGCCACCGCCCCCGCCGCTGTTACTGCTATTGCTGCTGGGTCCGGAGGTGCTGGCCTGGGGTCCGGCGGCGGCCACGTTCTGCTGCAGCATGGGATCCATGATGTTGCCCGTGGGCCGGTTCGGCATGGCAATCCGGTTGGCTCCTTTCCGGCGGGAGCGGCGCACGTAGGTGCGCGACGAGGTGAACGAGGCGCTCGGCATTGTCTTTACCTGCTCTGCTGCTCAGACAGATCCCCGCGAGAGTTAGTCGGCCAAAGTGTTGTGCGTTTGAGACGTCGTCGACTTTTCACGGTTTTCCAACCCCATATGCACACGCACTCACACTGGCAAATACACACGGCCACTACACTACCACACACACACAGGCTCGGGGCACACACATGCACGTTTTGGCGACGTCTTTTCGCGTTCCCTTCACTATTTGGCAGAAACCTGCTCTCACTGTGGTCGGGGAAGGCCTTTATCCTTTGATTATTATTAATTAAACTCCATTTGTTTCAGTTGATCCGTCTGCTGCGCTGCTGCTGCTGCTTCCAATTGCAAGTGTGTGCGTGTGTGTGCGACTTTTTCGGGGTTTCTATCCTTTGTCTCTCCTTTGTTTTGTTTTATTTGGTTAGAGGAGCTACACACTACTACACACTCTCTGTGCCATCTCGCTCGCTCATTGTTACTCTTGTCTCCCCCTTTGCTTCGTACCGAGACTGCTTTCTTTTTGCTGTTTTCCCGGCAGGTAAACACTTTCCGCGATGTACAAATACAATTTCTAACAAAAGTATATTGCACTTGAAATAGTTAAACACAATTGATAAAAAAAAATCGGTGTCGAAAATATTTTTAATCCGATCTGATGTGATATTGCCACCTAATTTAAATATACTAGTGCTGCCACCTAGTTTTATTTCTTATTTTCTAGTATATTTATGGTATTTATTCTATTCTACTTTCTTCCACCACGCGGGATGGAGTATTTCGCCTTTTCCGTTTTGAAAGCAAATTCGCTGGTAGCATGCGTGCAAAATGCTAGGTAAACGTGAATCGAACAAATTTCCTTCTATTTTCTGCCAGGAAATAGAAAAAATACCGACGTTAAATTGCTGTCGGTTGGCATAACAAGGTGGCAGCACAAAGAAACCTTTCGATTAACTGAAAGTCTGGCAGCTCGACAGGGCGGTTAAAAAAAATCGATTTGTTCAAATTTAAATTTATGGTTATCCAATGCTATAACAGAATTAAATTTAATATAACACAGTATATTGTTTTTATACACCGAAGCACATTTCTAAAATTTTCATTGACTTAATTCATACATTATCGTTCCTGAACACTAATGTTCGCGTTTTGGAAACATTAAACACATGACAGTGACCTACGAACTCGCAGTTTGCAACAAAATTCAACTGTTTGAGAGCGCCTGCCAACCCATCACCATGCATGCAAGGTCTTTTGCTGCTGCCAAGCGACAATTAAGGTCGATCCACGCCCCCTTTTCCGTCTTGTTTTCCGATTTTGGCGCAACGCTAGGGGGAAAACATTACGATACGTTGTTCACCTGTTTGTCATTGTCATTTTGCGACATGTTTTGACTGCTTTATTCAATGGCCAGCATTGAACTTCGCACACGCGATCCACCTGAGCATCGACTGTTGAAAATCGAGCATAGTTCTAGTTTTTGGCAGTGCTTCCGTAATGAACTTTTGAGTCAAGTGCAACAGCCACGCGCCGTGCCCTTAGCTTCCTTATTTGTTATTCGTATAATTGAAACACTTCACGCCATTTCATGGCTAGCTGAATTCCATTTCCCAGTGGCAGCTGTCTAAACAAGTAACCCACGGCCAGCATGGTTGCTGATGACAGATTTTCGGAGGATCTCAGCATGGGGAAAGATGGGAAAGTACTTTTTCTATATCAAAAAATATACTGAGGAAAATTAATTTGTTTTAACATTTACGTTTTAGATAAAGCATTATTGGGAATAAAATCTGAAGTGTCCCATAAAACATAAATAGGACACTGTAACAACTTTCTCTATGGAAGTAGTCTGCTGTCCAAAAGTATGCACACTCGTTAAGCGACTACCTTAAAGTTTAATTTAAATAACAATATATGGTATTGTTCCAAAATCAAATTAACATTAGCTTAAGTAAAAAAGTATATATAATAGATTATAATAATTATTTAAATTAGATCCAAATACAAATAATAAAAACGTATCCAAACACACTTAACCATAGGTGATTCCTCGCGTAGTTTTACTTAATTTTTTCCCCGGTTTTCTTCGGGTATTGTTGTGATGTGCGCTTTGTGCTCACCATTTAGTGGGCATTACGCTGCGCCTTCGTCCTCGCTCCGGCGTGAAATGATAATGGCATACGCATCCCTTTGGCACGGCACCCCCGAGGAAGCGGGAAGAGGATGAGGTAGGGAGATAGGGAGTGAATGGCGCGCTATGGCCATATGTTCTCGGGGGCCTGCTCTGGCGATACTCCCCGCGACCGCCGCTCGCCACTGACCTCAATAATAATTTCGTCTAATTGCTTCGTAATTATGCCGCGCACATGCTTTTCTTGATTCGCCCGCTGTTGGTAATTCACTGCCCTTTCCTATTTTCGCCTGTGCGTGCTCTCCCTGCTCAAGGACTCAAGGATGTGCTGTAGCTCTTGTGGGCGGCAGGCACTGTGACCGGTCCGAGGCGGCCATTTTGCCATGTTATTATTTGTCTCCCTTGTTCTGTGCCATTTTTCGTCATTTGCTTCATTTTCTGTCATTAGAGGCATTTAACTTTTTGCTGTTTTGCCTCTTTCCGATTTGCTTTCATTATTCATGTGGCCATCGCCGCGGCCATTCACAATCCACACTTTGCATTCAGGCTGCCAGGCGGTTCTGGCTTGTCCTGACAAGCCCGAGTAAATGGTCTGCCGCCCATGTTTTTTTCCTGTGGTCAACAAAACAATACCAATTAAATTATAAATTTTCACGAGAATTTAAACACATGTTACGTTAAATATTTTACGATCTTGATCCTTGGTTTTTTCGTGCTTTTTATGTAGTTGTATTTGTTTCAGGGACCTTTGTTTTGGTAAAAAAAAGCATAGCACATTATAAACTCCTTTAATTTAGTCCTAAAATGAATTTGACAAAAACTGAAACATCACAGATGCAATACCTTAATTACTAAGCTATTCAAGTGAGTATACCACCCACTCGTAGTGTTCGTTCAAATCGAGAATTCAATGCAAAAGAGACCCCAAAGAACGTGCTCCTCTTGGCTCACTCAATCCTTTATGTTTGTATGTCCTTCAGGTGGCTGGAGCCAAGCAGCTAAGGAGCGTATCAATGTGTGTCAATGGGCTGTTGACTCCAATTGGATTCACCTGTCGCTTGAAAAGTGCAGAGCTGCAGAGCCCGCCTCTATTTTCCGTTCGCCGGTTCAGTCTCTGTGTGTGTCGAGCCATTTAGATGGTATCACTCACATTTTTAATGAGAACTAATGCGACTGTCATTTGAGTTTGCCCCCGTTCTGGCCCCCTTATCTCCTTCCCCCAACTTAATCACATTTTGAGGTGGCAAAGGAGGGCACGGTGCGAGCGGGCGTGTCTCGCTCTTTTGGCCACAAGTATGTCTAATGCGCACAACTTTTAATTGAGTTTAAAATTGTATGAAGAAAGGACGAACGGAACGGAAGGTCCTGTGCCAATGGAAATCGGCAACCGTAATTATATACCAGCTTATGCGTATGTGCGTGTGTGTCTGGGGGGTGTGCGAGTGTTTATGTTCGCAGTTTTTGAAGTGTGTCGGTCTCAATCTCGGTAAATTGCCCATGAAATATTAACTTTACCATAATGAGACGCAATTTTTATACCTCGCCATTTGGCTAACAAAATTTGGCAGGTTTGAAGCCTCCACAAAATCACACATACCCCATGAACACACTGGGAAATATCATACAGGAAGTGTTTAATTTGGGAAATTTAATTACCAGGAAAGTCTAGTCACGGTATGTGGGTTTTGAATATTGTTTTGATATATTTAGGAGAGTGAGCGACTATTTTTTTTAAATGTTTTTCGTGGCATATTGAGCTATTTGAAGAGCGGAGTTCTAACATTCCACATTCTTCAGTCAGCTTTTCCCAAAGCATGCTTATGCGCTATAGTGCCTTCATCCCAAGCGAAGATTTAGCATATTTGCGTCAATTTCTCTGTCCATACATAAATTAAAAATAATAAGTCTTATTTACATATTTAAGTAACAGGGCATATTTATATATTCAAAGCTTTAAAAATATGAAAATTTAAATAAAATAAAGAGATAAATTAAGAAATTATGACACAAATCCTCAAATTTTTTTTCTCTGCACAACCTCGCTGGAAATGACCACAGAAAAGGTTAGACGGGCATTATAAATTGTTTGGTTTTATGTCCTTAGCCTTTTGGCTGGCTAATATTAAAGCACCTGTCCCCCCATATAAGTCAATCCGATAAAAAAAACAGGAGGGGCGAGAAAAAGCGACACAATCCTTCTTATTCAGTGGTCAAGCGTCGCACAAAAAGGACACAAATTCGCTGACCCAATTATGGCCATGAAATTGTGACACATTGAGGCCTCGCTGCACTCGCCCTCGGTCTGCCTTGCTTTCGATGTAATCCAGTGCCGAATGAAAAATGACTCAATTTGCAATGCCCGGCATCTTACCACCGCCGCCCCAGTCCTTGGTGGGTCCCAGCAGACACCGTCATTACTTTTACCGTTGCCACAACCCTTAATAAGAAGTAATTCCGTGGCCCACGGATAGTTAGTGGAAAATGACTTGGCTTATAAGTAAAATTTCTTGCAATTTCGCATCGACAAATGGCTTTATCTTTGTTTTTTTTGTATTTTTTTGCTGCTGGCACGTACAATGGGACAAGCTTAAAATAAAAACAAAAGCCACTGGGACACGGCAGCGAAGGAAAACAAGCGAAAATCGAATATTCCGGCTGCCAGATATATACGCTGCCAAGATTTATTCCATTGACCGCCATGTCGAGAGTTGTTTAATTGGAATTTCAACAGGCGTGAAGTACACACTACATGGATATAAAACAATTTTGAGAAACAAGGGCGACAAAGGCCTTTAATTCTCTTTGCTATATCGGTGTGAATAGTTCCTGAAACTATGGGTATTCGTTAAACGAAATTGATCAATATTGGCAGTTCAGCAGGCATGTGCTTGGGGTTCCTGAGTTTTAATTGCTCGCAGAAGGGTTTAATTTTTGCACAGAGGCACGCTCTCTGCAGCATTTTCATATCTTTATATATATATTATCTTATTTTATTTAGGAAAGGATATTTATAATTCGGGTTTAAGGTGTGGAAAGGTAGAAACATATCATTAAGAAGCTATTTTGGTGTTAAGAACATTGCTTTTAAACGCACTCCGTAAATCCTAAGTAAAAAAGGGGCATTTATTTAAAAATTGGTCTCAATTTATGTAAATGTTAAGCGTTCTTATGCTGCGCATGCCACTTAAATTTGTAATTCAATCGAAAAGTTGTTGTGAAGCATAAAGGGCTGAACTTCGCTTAGTCGCTAATTAACCAGCTACGCGAGTGGAGGTCCCGCCTATCAAAGCCCATCAGGATGACTGAAGTTCATAACATGACCCTGACCATATCGGGGGATCCTGTCCAGCTGCCACTCGTCGGCAGTCCCTGGCCCACGCTGACGATCCTCGCGGCCTACCTGGTCATAGTGCTGAAGGTGGGAAGGAAGTTCATGGAGAACCGAAAGCCATACGATCTGCGGGGCGTGATCAAAGTCTACAATATTGTTCAGATCGTGTACAATAGTCTGCTACTAGCGGGTGTAAGTAGAGTCCAGAAAGGATTTTACAGGAATAATTTGCACTCCCTTGCTACTTGTGAAGCTAACAAGATATTAATTGCAGGCCCTGTATTTCTTGCTAGTCCTGAAGGCATACGACCTGGGCTGCGTCCACAGACTGCCGCTGGATCACGAGCACAAGAACTGGGAGCGCCAGCTCACCTACGCGTATTATTTCAACAAGTATATGGACCTGACTGAGACGCTCATCTTTGTGCTGCGGAAGAGGGATCGGCAGATATCCTTCCTGCACGTCTTCCATCACTCCATCATGTGCCTGGGCGGATACTTGTACCTCACTCTCAGCGGCTATGGCGGTCTCTTTTTCCCGGTGTGCCTCCTGAACGTGGCGGTGCACGTCATCATGTACACCTACTACTATCTCTCCTCGGTCAGTGCGGCGGTTCAGGCCAGCCTCTGGTGGAAGAAGTATCTCACCATTGTCCAGTTGGTCCAGTTCTTTCTTGCGCTGACATTCTTGGCCAACACCTTGAGGCAGCCCAGCTGCGATGCCTCGCGGCCGGTGATCTACCTGGGCATGTCATTGGCCTCAGCCTTCATCGTGCTGTTTGGCAACTTCTACGTCCACGCCTACATTCTGCCCGGAAGGAAGAAGCCCGACCAGAAAGTCGAGTAGACAAGGGATTGGAGAGGGACAATTTCTCCTGTTACTTGTGATTAAAATTGTCAGCGTATTAAATGGACACTACTAAACAAAAGCCGGCTCTGCTTCAATAAGTTACCCCAGGTTGTGGAATATAGGTGTAGGTCATGAATAACATTGCATAGCTATCGACGGGGTAATTTACGTACTAAGAAACGTTTCAGAAAAAGACTAACTTGTATGCAGACTGCATACATTTGTAATGCAATGACATCATTTCAATTGTACTCCCATTGCTTTGCAAATTTCTTAAGCTGCATGTAAGTGAGACCTTCTGGGAAGCAATAACTAAATAGTAAACAATGTAAACCAAAACCATTTTTTGAAATAGGTGCAGGTTATTTTCTTTTTCCATCTCTTAAAAGATCGAAAATAATAACGATATTTTTCGATATAATTTTATCTCCTCTTTTCACGAAGGGACTTTCTTAAATTCGAGATAAAAGTTTTATCGATTCTGCTTTTTCGAGACTATGCGATCTTTACTCCCAATTCGTTCTGAGAGGAAGACATTGATAAAATTACATAGAGGAAGAGAGTTAATATCATTTATATAATATTACAGAAGGAATATAAAAACAAGTAAGAAAGGTAACTAAACGATTGTGCTTTATATTTAAAGACCATTTGAAATATTGATACATACTAATTTAATTATTTTTCGTTCAGAGTAGGATTTAAAGTGTGAACACCACGAAGGCGGATGACTGCCTAACAGTTCCGTAGCGTTAATATTATGCATGACGAATTCAAATTGCCACTTAAATTAGGCTAATTAAATGCGACTTCAACCAAGAACTCTATTAAACTGCACAAAAAACTTGCACACGAATGGAAGCTCGGCCATTTGGGGGTCTACGATACGAGAAACCTTACTCCGGTAGATCTCACCGCGACTATCCTGACGATCTGTCTGTGCTTCGTGCTGAAGGTGGTTCCCTGACTCATGGCATAACTCAAGATATCAATTAAATGGTGGTTCCCTTAACCAACTCAGAATTGGAATCTAAAATAAAACTACTTTGAATTCCATGTTAGGTATTTTTACCTGGTACCCAAAGCTGTGCGCATAATATTTAAAGGGAAATGAGTTTTCAGTGGAACACCGAGTTCAAATGCCTTAAACGAGTGTCTCTCCAAGACTTTTCGGAATGATTCATAAATGAAAGTTCTAAAAATAATGTAGAATAAAAAAAAAAAATTTAAAAAAGGTTTCAATTTATATAGACCCAGTTCGAAATCATGGTTCGAGGCTCGGCTGCGAGATGGAGATGGAAGTTTGCAACTTTATTGTCTAATAACTCCCTTGATTAACATAGGATTGGTCTCTAATTTTCATAGTACGTCCGCACAAATACATTTATTATATGCCTAATTACCTTTAACCAAATTCAAGACTATAGCTGTGTTATTTTACTTTTTCTGCGTTACTTTACAAGTAAATTAACAAACAAATTTTGAAGCATACTTCTAGGGACTGTGGGAAGGAATAATAATAAAAATTAATATTAATTAGTTAATAATATAAATTAAGTTAAGTTGGGAAACCAGGTATTATAATCTAAAAATACCCAAAATTACAAATCTGCATAAAAAGGCTACCTTTTTGCGTATAATAGTTATAAATATGAATGAGTTATTTTTAAGACGGTCGCACTTTTGCATGCATACTTAGAGTATAAGCGAAAATAGCGAAGAAGTATTGTGTTGTGACGCCAGGGGAACTGCACAATGCACGTTTAATGTCATTTAAAACGGCAATTACTCAGCACGCTTTCCAGCGCGGCCAGCGGCGCCAAATGGGAACAGCTCCGGACCCGGACCCAGACCCAGACCCAGGCCCATTCAAGCCCGAAACACCTAGACGCCCAACCTCCGCCGACCATACCGACCAGCAGCTGCAGCTGACTGTGGCTTCGCTTTAATGTCACTGCATGGCCGCAATTATTCAGCTGGCACTTCGACTCTGATTCGCCGCATGCGATTCCTATGCAAATTCCGGCTGGGTGGCCCTTCCGGTGCCATAAATCGCCCGACTGGCCTAGGCTGCGTCTTATATTCTAATTAAAAGCGGTCCTAGGACGTGCACGGGCGCAGTTCTGGGGAGCATGCGGATCACGTGCGACCCACAGGAGCGGTGTCCATGTCCCATTGCCCCGATGCATTCCGAGTGCATGTCCAGGGGGCTTGACCGCGACGATTGCGTTCGAGCAGAAATGGATGAGTTATTTACATATTGTGCACTTTATGTTAATGCAAGTGTGAGCTTAGACTTGTAATTAGATCGAAAAGTAGCTGTCGAGCATAAGAATTTGTTTAGTCGCTTATTAACCAGCAACGCGAGTGGAGGAGTCCGCTAATCGAAGCTTAACACTATGGCCCTAACGGAGTCCTGCTATCCTGTCCAGTTGCCACTCATGTGCAATCCCTGGCCTTCGCTGACGATCATGGCGGCCTACCTGCTCTTTGTGCTGAAGGTGGGCAGGATTTTCATGGAGAACCGAAAGCCGTTCGATCTGAAAGGCGTGATCAAAGTCTACAATATTTTTCAAATCATCTACAACGGTTTGTTGCTGTCTTGTGTAAGTAAATTTTGCTTAGAAAAAGGATACACTAAACAGAACATTGGATTTTACTTTGAGGACTAAAATAACAAAGGATGTGCAATTGAATTCAAAAATAAACTTTTGCTGGTGGTGTCTAAAATGTTGATACATATGGGCATTTCCAGCAAAAGGTCAACCGAGATCGAAATCTAAAATGTTCATAAAATAAATAATAATAATATAAATATCGTTTCTGTATTGTAATACAAATAAGACTTTCTGTAAAGTTCCATTCAGATAGCTCAAAAATTGAAGGACTATGTTACGTAGAAACAGGCAGACTGACGGAAAGATGGTCTTAGTATGATTTTTGTTAGATTATGAAAAAAAAAAAAAAAATGATTGAGTAAATGATTGAATACCTTCAAATTAACAAGAGTATATTTGCAGGGCATCTACTTCTTCTTCTTTCTGAGGCCATACGACCTGGGTTGCATTCACTCCCTGCCGATGGATCACAAACACAAAAACTGGGAGCTCTGGCTCTCCTACTCGTATTACATAAACAAGTACATGGATCTAATCGAGACGATTTTCTTTGTGCTGCGAAAGAGGTATCGGCAAATATCCGTCTTGCACGTCTTCCATCATTCCATCATGTGCCTGGGCGGATACATCGTCATAACCTATGCCGGCTATGGCGGAGTCGGGTTCCCGGTGTGCTGCCTGAACGTGGCGGTGCACGTCATCATGTACACCTACTACTACCTGTCCTCGGTCAGTGCGACGGTGAGAGCGAGTCTCTGGTGGAAGAAGTACCTCACCATGGTCCAGTTGGTCCAGTTCTTGCTTGGGTTCACATTCCTAGTCAATACCTTGAGGACGCCCAACTGCAAAGCGTCTCGGATTGTGATCTACATGGGCCTGCTGATGACCTCTTCCTTCACCATCCTATTCGCCAACTTTTACGTTCGCGCCTACATACTGCCCGCCAGGAAGAAGTCCACGCAGATAACTCAGTAAGCAATGCAGGATATTGCGTACTTTGGGCAAGACTTTCAACTGTTCCAACTTCAAAAAGGGCAGATGGGGACAAAAATGTCAAAATGTAAATAAAAGAGTTACTGTTACTTGTAATTTGGATTATTAGCGAATTAAATGGACATTACTAAACGAAAGCTGGCACTGTTTGAATGAGTTACCTCCAGCCAGGGAAAGTCATTTAATTTAGGTGTAAGCCCTGAAGTAACTTTGCATAGCTTTCAATGGGGTAAAATATGTATCGAAAAACGCTCTAGAAAAATACTCGTTTGTGTCCAGTCTATAAATATGCAATGCAATGACACAATTGCAAATGAGTTGCATATTTATAAACATATATGCTAAGACACAGCTTACATGCATATATGCTAAGAAACAGCTTAGCTATGTCGATTTCCCATTACACTAGCTTACAAATTTATATTTTTTCCAACAAATTTGAAATTAGTACTATCCGAATGGCAGTAGATACACCTTTCCGAAAACATACGGCTCTTTGCGGTCACTGCTTTATTAATGAAGATATAAGCGCTGAAAGTAATAAAACATGCAATATTTTCGGATTTTTTGTTGGTAGATAGTTCTGATTTACTTTTAAAAAATAAAAATAAAAGTTTTAAATTATTTTGAGTAAACAGATCTAAAGATTCAATTAAATCAACATATTGTAGTTATGCTACAAAATAGTTTTTCAAATAATTATTTAATGAAAGTCTATCATAAGTGATATACAAATCTGACCAAAATATATTATTTTTACAGCGGGCGTAACCGCTATGGGTTTGCTAGTACATATGTATGTATATATGTACATCTAAAATCGTAAACAATTACATGCCTCTGCGTAGATGCAAATATCACTAAAAAAGAAAAAGAAAACAAGGTTATAATTTATTCCTTATACTTCCTATTTTTCCAATGGCAGGTATATGCTAAAATTGTCCGATCCGGCCCATACCGACTACCTACTACACTACTATAGTGTAGTCTGCAATTATAAGAAGCCTATTGGTAAGGATTCATCTATATAGTCAAAACAGGTAGGCTATTATAGGAGCGCATGTTTGCTATAAAACAATTTCCAACGCCTAAGAGTTGGCAACGATTTTGAATATTTTATTTTTTACAGAAGAAAAGGTGCAGCTGGCAATTAGTACTAGAAATGTTAATTAACTAGTGTTATATCAATACATAATTAATTAATTAATCGAATGAAAGAAAGCTCCATAGGAATTGCCAAACTTACTTAATACAATACATGACTTAATATTATTAGTATAATTAATCAATTTTAATATGATAAATCTATGAAATTATTATATGGCTATATGTCAAAAGTATATGCGTAACTTTTACTTTTAAAGTCTATCGAACTTTGGTTGAACAGTCTAGCCCCTAGCCTTTCTATACTTTTAAATATGGATGAGATATTTCCATATTTATTTATGCGCGATAATAGAGCAAAGTGTGACGCGAACGGAACACAAGTGCGACTTTTGAGGAAATATGGCTGTATGGATGAGTTATGTACAACTTATATAAATGTAATCCAATTGAAAAGTAGTTGTTAAGCCTACGACTTCGCTTAGTTGCTTATTAAACAGCAACGCGAGTGGAGGAGACCGCTAATCGAAACCTAACACCATGGCCCTGACGCAATCGGGAGATCCTGTCCAGCTGCCACTCACGGGCAATCCCTGGCCCCCGCTGATGATCATCGCGGCCTACTTGCTCATTGTGCTGAAGGTGGGCAGGATCTTCATGGAGAACCGAAAGCCGTTCGAACTGCAAGGCGTGATCAGAGTCTACAATATTTTTCAGATCGTCTACAATGGTCTTTTACTATCGGGTGTAAGTAAATTTGCTTATGTATCCTTTTCTTACTAGAGAGGACATTGGATTGCCATCCAACATATACACGTGTACAGACTGACATAACTACGCAAACTAACAAGAGAAAATTTGCAGGCAATCTACTTCTTATTTGTTCTGAGACCGTACAATCCGAATTGCGTCCACACACTGCCGATGGATCACGAACACAAAAACTGGGAGCGCTTGATCACCTACTCGTATTACGTAAACAAGTACACGGATCTAATCGAGACGTTCTTCTTTGTGCTGCGAAAGAAGTATCGGCAGATATCCGTCCTGCACGTCTTCCATCACTGCACCATGTGTCTTGGCGTATACATCGTCATAACCTATGCCGGCTATGGCGGAGTCGGGTTCCCGGTGTGTCTCCTGAACGTGGCGGTGCACGTAATCATGTACACCTACTACTACCTGTCCTCGGTTAGTCCGGCGGTGAGAGCGAGTCTCTGGTGGAAGAAGTATCTTACCAAGGCCCAGTTGGTCCAGTTCTTGCTTGGGTTCACATTTCTAGCCAATACCTTGAGGACTCCCAACTGCAATGCGTCTCGGATTGTGATCTATATAGGCATGCTGCTGACCTCTTCCTTCACCATCCTATTTGCCAACTTTTACTTTCGCGCCTACATACTGCCCACCAAGAGGAAGTCCGCGCAGATAACTCAGTAAGCAATGCAGGATATTGCGTACTTTGGGCAAGACTTTCAACCGTTCCAGTGTTGACAAAAATGACAAAATGTAAATAAAACCGTTAATGTTAGCTGTAATTTGGATTATTAACGAATTAAATGTACACTACTAAACGAAAGCTGGCACTGTTTCAATGAGTTACATTCAGCCAGGGAAAGCCATTTAATTTAGGTGTAGGCCCTGGAATATCTTTGCATAGCTTTCAATGCGGTAATTTACTTATTGAGAAACGCTCTAGAAAAAGACTAGTTTGTATCCTGTCTATAAATATGCAATGCAATGACACAATTGCAATTGAATTTCATATTTATATACATATATGCTAAGAAACAGCTTACATACATATATACTAAGAACAGCTTAGCTATGTCGCTTTTTCCATTACAATTTTTTTTTTCGAAAGAATCGTTGAGACCCATTTGTTCCGCCGAATTTTGAGTTGTTGAACACGCATGTCAAAAGAATGTCAAATAAGTATTATCCGACTGGCAATAGATACACCTTTCCGAATACAGACAGCTCTTTGTGTTCAGAGACATATTAATGGAGATATAAGCGCTGAAAGAAAAAAAACATGCAATATTTTTGGCTTTTTATTCCCGGTAAGTTAGTGCCAACCGAGAATGTTTGTAACAGGCAGAAGGAGAAGTCTCCGAGCCTATAAGGTATGATATTCTTGATCAGCGTCAGCAGCCGCGTCGATCTAGCCATGTCCGTCTGTTCGTCAGTGTGAAACAATAGATCTCAAAGACTATAAGAGCTAGAGTTACCAAATTTGGTAAAAACATTGGAATCTGTTGCACGCAGATCAAGATTGTTTTAAAATTTGGCCACGCCCATTTCCGCCCCCGATAATCATAAAAAACGTTATATAAGCTATAGTCGTAATTTTCAGCTTAAAGTAAATAGATAAAATAAATAAGTAGGCCTTCGCGGACGTGTGCTAAAAATTTAGTAAAATCGGATGATAAACATGGAAGTTATTAAACAATAAAGAAGCATACATACAGCATAGCTGCCGACTATTATTAGAAATGTTTATTACTAGTTACTAGTTAACTACTATTGTGATACCATTATTTAATTAATTAATTATCCGATTGAAAGAAAACTCCAAAGGAATCGCCAATCATTATTATTAGTATCATTAATCAATTCTAATATGATAAAACTATGATATTATTATTGGGTATATGTCAAAAGTATAGGCGTAGGTATATGTCAAACGCCCGTGGTCCCGAATATTATTATTACATTATAAATTTATTATATTTTTTATATACTATATATTCTATTTATCCATGTCCGTCTGTCCGTCTGTTTATCCGTGTGAAACAACAGATATCAGAGGCTATAATAGCTGGAGCTACCAAAATTTGGATACAAGATTCCTATCTGTTGCACGCAGATCAAGTTTGTTTCAAAATTGGGCCACGCCAACTACCGCCATCAAAAATTATGAAAAACGAGAAAAGAAAAATTTGGTGAAATCGGATGATAAGCAGAGGAGTTCCTACACATTAACATATTATCTTTATCCCGCTCGCACACAGACCGCTGCATATGGTTAGTAGAGTCTCGAACCGAGGTTTCGATCTGGGGCGATCCAAAATGATGTTTTTGTAACTTTTATTTTTACAGTCTATCGGACTTTGGTAAACCAGTCCAGCCCTAAGCCTTGCTATATCTTTAAATATGGATGAGTTATTTCCATATTTATATTAGAGCAAAGTCGAGACCCGATGGGGTGTAGTGGTGTGACGCCAACGGAACACAAGTGCGACTTTTGAGGAAATATGACTGTATGGATGAGTTATGTACAATTTATATAAATGTAATCCAATTGAAAAGTAGTTGTTAAGCCTACGACTTCGCTTAGTTTCTTATTAAACAGCAACGCGAGTGGAGGAGACCGCTAATCGAAACCTAACACCATGGCCCTGACGCAATCGGGAGATCCTGGCCAGCTGCCACTCACGGGCAATCCCTGGCCCCCGCTGATGATCATCGCGGCCTACCTGCTCATTGTGCTGAAGGTGGGCAGGATCTTCATGGAGAACCGAAAGCCGTTCGATTTGCAAGGCGTGATCAAAGTATACAATATGTTTCAGATCGTCTACAATGGTCTTTTACTATCGGGTGTAAGTAAATTTGCTTATGTATCCTTTTCTTACTAGAGAGGACATTGGATTGCCATCCAACATATACATGTGTACAGACTGACATAACTACGCAAACTAACAAGAGAAAATTTGCAGGCAATCTACTTCTTATGTGTTCTGAGACCGTACAATCTAAATTGCTTCCACACACTGCCGATGGATCACGAACACAAAAACTTTGAGCGCTTGATCTCCTACTCATATTACGTAAACAAGTACGCGGATCTAATCGAGACGTTCTTCTTTGTGCTGCGAAAGAAGTATCGGCAGATATCCGCCCTGCACGTCTTCCATCACTGCACCATGTGCCTGGGCGGATACATATACATTGCCTTTGAGGGCCATGGTGGACTCGGGTTCCCGGTGTGCTGCCTGAACGTGGCGGTGCACGTAATCATGTACACCTACTACTACCTGTCCTCGATTAGTCCGGAGGTGAGAGCGAGTCTCTGGTGGAAGAAGTACCTCACGATGGCCCAGTTGGTCCAGTTCTTGCTTGGGTTCACATTCCTAGTCAATACCTTGAGGACTCCCAATTGCAATGCGTCTCGGATTGTGATCTACATGGGCCTGCTGGTGACCTCTTCCTTCACCATCCTATTCGCCAACTTTTACGTTCGCGCCTACATACTGCCCGCCAGGAAGAAGTCCACGCAGATAACTCAGTAAGCAATGCAGGATATTGCGTACTTTGGGCGACAATTTCAACTGTTCCAACTTCATAAAGGGCAGATAGGGACATAAATGACAAAATGTAAATAAAACTGTTACTGTTACTTGTAATTTGGATTATTAACGAATTAAATGGACACTACTAAACGAAAGCTGGCACTGTTTTAATGAGTTGCCACCAGCCAGGGAAAGCCATTTAATGTAGGTGTAGGCCCTGGAATAACTTTGCATAGCTATCAATGGGGTAAAATATGTATCGAGAAACGCTCTAGAAAAAGACTCGTTTGTGTCCAGTCTATAAATATGCAATGCAATGACACAATTGCAATTGCTTTTCCCATTAAAATTGTTTTTTTTTCGATTATTATCTTTAATTAGCTGTAAGACCCATTTGTTCCGCCGAATTTTGAGTTGTTGAACACGCATGTTCAAGAAATTTTAAATAAGTAATATCCGAATGGCAATAGATACACCTTTCCGAAAATATACGGCTCTTTGTGGTCAGAGCCTTATTAATGGAGATATAAGCGATGAAAGAAAAAATCATGCAATATTTTTGGATTTTTTGTTTAAGCTAGCATTGATTTAATTTTTAAAAATATAAAACAAATGTTTTTAATTTTGAGTAAACAGATCTAAAGATACCTGTGTCCTTAAAGAGTTAAGACCAGATATATGCCAATCCAGTTTAAACTCTAGAAGATATTAAGAAGATATCAATGAACTCATCATATTGCAGTTATGCTACAAAATTGGGTTTTAAATCATTATTTGACGTAAGTCAATCATAAGGGATATAAATATCTGATCAAAGTATTTTTACAGCGGGCGAAGCCGCTATAGGGTTGCTAGTACATATATGTACATCCAAAATTGTAAACAATTACAAGTCGCTGCGTAAATGTAAATATCACAACAACAAAAAAAGTGGGAAGCTACAGTCGAGTTTGACCGACTGTGAGATACCCGGTACCCAAAGCATTGTGGGTGAAATTAAATAGCACATGAACATGGAAAAAAGAAAATGTTGACAAATGAAGACAAAAGTTGCTAGAAACATGTTGAGCAACTCCCAAAAAAGAAAAAAGTTACTCAGACAGTCGAAAAGTGTTCCTAAGCAGTGCGATAGAGCGAGAGGGTAACTATTGACCTCTCGTTTTGACTGAATGCTTCGGAACACTTTTCGAGTGTGCACGTATCTTCAACAAGAAGAACAAGTAAGAAAGCTACAGTCGACTGCGCTCGACTGTGAGATATCCGGTCTACTTCGATACTTCTTAAAATAAATCGCCTCTCGAATTAGCTCCCGACCTAAACAATATAATGTCATACTTAAATATGAATGATACATTTTATTGGAACACATAAAAACCCGCTCGATCGGCGTCAAAAAATGAATTATGTCATTTCTTGCAATATTCTTCTGTAGTACCCATAGGTACCCATAGGTACCCATAGGGTACAAGAGTATTATGGATTAGTGCCAACCGAGGATGTATGTAACAGGCAGAAGGAGGCATCTCCGACCCCATAAAGTATATATATTCTTGATCAGCATCACTAGCCGAGTCGATTTAGTCATGTCCGTCTGTCCGTCCGTGTGAAACAACAGATCTCAGAGACTATAAGAGCTAGAGTTACCAAATTTGGTGACAACATTGGAATCTGTTGCACGCAGATCAAGTTTGTTTTAAAATTTGGCCACGCCCACTTCCGCCCTCAAAAATCATAAAAAACGTTAAATAAGCTATACTCGTTATTTTCGGGTTAAAGTTAATAGATACAATAAATGAATAAATTAAAATGGACGTTTCCTGAAAATATCAGTAAAATCGGATGATAAACATGGGAGATATTAGCAATAAGGTTAGAATTTTAACACACCGCCCTAAGGCACTGCTGTTGCAAGCTGTAGCCGACAGGTGGCGCATTCGAGCCTTGGCCGTGCGATATAATGGCGCCAACTGCAGAAGAAATGACAAAAGACTATAGCAAGAAATGACAAAAAATAACATAATTCATTTTTTGACGCCGATCGAACGGGTTTTTATGTGTTCCTATAAAATGTATCATTCATATTTAAGTACGTGTATGACATTAAATTGTTTAGGTCGGGAGCTAATTCGAGAGGCAATTTATTTTTAGAAGTATCGAAGTAGACTATTATAATGTATGTACAATTTTAAATTGCCCTTTAGTGTGAAGCGCAAACGTTTAGGTACCGGGTATCTCACAGTCGAGCACAGTCGACTGTAGCTTTCTTACTTGTTTATATATATCCTATTTAGTCATGTCCGTCTGTCCGTCTGTTTATCCGTGTGAAACAACAGATATCAGAGGCTATAATAGCTAGAGCTACCAAAATTCGGATACAACATTCCAATCTGTTGCACGCAAATCAAGTTTGTTTCAAAATTGGTCCACGCTAACTACTTTGCAGCTTTTATTTTTAAAGTCTATCGGACTTTGGTAAACCAGTTCAGCCCTTAGCCTTGCTATATCTTTAAGGGGAGGTAGGGTTAATTCGGTGCAAAACGGGCCACTTTTCAAAAATTTGTTGTGGCGAAACGGCTTGAGCTAGTTATTATATTAAATGACATTATTAATTTAAATAACATAGAAAATTTCAAAACGATTGGTCAAGTAGATTTTGAGTAATCGTGTACACCGACTTTGAAAATGGCACTTTTCAGGAGAGCGCTTTAATGTTTTGGCTCCCCATACATCGAACATAGAGTGACCTCCGTTAAACTACCCATTACTACGTTTTTGCTCCGATCGATGTCAAATTTGGACTTTATATTCTTAAGATGTTGGTCATAAAAAAAAACAAAAAAGCAAAAAAAAAAAAAATTACCCTACCCACCCCTTAAATATGGATGAGTTAATTACATATTTATATTAGAGCTAAGTGCGACTTACAGGAACGGTGTTCATGGCCCGATTGCCCCAATGCATTCCGAGTGCAGGTGACCTCGGCTTGACCTCGACGTCTGTATTTGAGGAAATATGGCTGTATGGATGAGTTATGTACAATTTATATAAATGTAATCCAATTGAAAAGTAGTTGTCAAACCTACGACTTCGCTTAGTTGCTTATTAAACAGCAACGCGAGTGGAGGAGACCGCTAATCGAAACCTAACACCATGGCCCTGACGCAATCGGGAGATCCTGTCCAGCTGCCACTCACGGGCAATCCCTGGTCCCCGTTGATGATAATCGCGGCCTACCTGCTCATTGTGCTGAAGGTGGGCAGGATCTTCATGGAGAACCGAAAGCCGTTCGATCTGCAAGGCGTGATCAGAGTCTACAATATTTTTCAGATCGTCTACAATGGTCTTTTACTATCGGGTGTACGTAAATTTGCTTATATATCCTTTTCTTACTAGAGAGGACATTGGATTGCCATCCAACATATACATATGTACGGACTGACACAGCTACGCAAACTAACAAAAGAAAATTTGCAGGGAATCTACTTCTTATTTGTTCTGAGACCGTACAATCTGAATTGCTTCCACACACTGCCGATGGATCACGAACACAAAAACTGGGAGCGCTTGATCTCCTACTCGTATTACGTAAACAAGTACACGGATCTAATCGAGACGTTCTTCTTTCTGCTGCGAAAGAAGTATCGGCAGATATCCGTCCTGCACGTCTACCATCACTCCATCATGTGCCTGAGCGGATACATATACATCGCCTATGAAGGCCATGGCGGAATGGGGTTCCCGGTGGGTCTCCTGAATGCGGCGGTGCACGTAATCATGTACACCTACTACTTCCTGTCCTCGGTCAGTGCGGCGGTGAGAGCGAGTCTCTGGTGGAAGAAATACCTCACGATGGCCCAGATGGTCCAGTTCTTGCTTGGGCTCACATTCCTAGCCAAATCCTTGAGGACGCCCAATTGCGATGTGTCGCGGATTGTGATCTACATAGGCCTGCTGACAGGCTGTTCCTTCACCATCCTATTCGCCAACTTTTACGTTCGCGCCTACATACTGCCCGCCAGGAAGAAGTCCGCGCAGAAAATTCAGTAAGCAATGGAGGATATTGCGTACTTTTAGCAAAAATATTTTAAATATTACAGTGTTGCCACCTACCGGCTACAGCAAAAAGGACATATGGGAACATAAAATGAATATAAGACAGTTCCTGTTACTAATGTGGGCAAAAAGTAAGGTGAATTTGTTTGTAAAGTGAAAATTCTTTATTTATTCTCCTGAATCAATTTCATCCCCTTCAAAGTAATCCCCTCCCTATAAAATACAAATAGTCCCTTTCCGGTATAGCCATGAGCGCCCTCGTCGAAACGCGTTCCCCGGAGAGGTCTCTTGAGTTTTGGGAATAGCCAGAAGTCACACGGAGCCAAATCAGGAGAATACGGTGGTTGCGGAACGATATGCGTAAAATTCTTGGCGAAATGGTCACGAAGAACGAGTGCAGTGTGCGACGTTGAATTATCGTGTGTCAAAAACCAAGAGTTGTTGGCCCATAATTCTGGTCTTTTTCGACGAATTGCTTCACGCAAACGACGCATAACGCTCAAATAATATTCCTTATTAACAGTTTGGCCAGGTGGAAGGAATTCATTCACACCACGAAAATTGAAAAAAACTGTCATCATAACCTTGATTCGGTCGTCCGGAGCGCTCCAAGTCATCAACACGTTCCCGACCCCCTTTGAAGTCTTTGTACCACTTATAAACATTTTTCTGGGACATGGTAGAATCACCAAATGCCTTCCGCAACATCCTCAACGTTTCCGCAGCCGAAATTTCATTCCGCAAACAAAATTTGACAGACATTGTAAAAATCGACAAATGCACTCTTGATCGTTTGGTAAAAACAAGCGTAAATATAGTACTGATACTGACATTGACATGAAATTACCTCCAGATGTCACCAACAGTCCTGCCAACTCAAAAAAAAAAAAAAGTAGTCCGCCATCTTAAGTCCGCGAATTTAAAATTGAAAATTCACCTTACTTTTTGCCCACAGTAGTATATGTGATCTTAATGGATTAAATTTACACTACTGAACGAAAGCTGGAACTGTTTTAATGAGTTAACTCCAGCCAAGGAAATCTGAAGGTTAAGACCTTATAATTTTTTTTTTTTATATTCCAAAAGAAACGTTCTGGGAAAAGTTTTCCAGCCGGAAGATAATCTAAACACTAAGCAGGATGTTACCTCCTGCAAGGATTCGCGGGAACTATCGGGTGGTCGGCTGCTCAGCGGATCCCAGAACCGGGCTTTGACCGCCGATAGCTTCCGGCAGAAGGCAACACATTTATTTGTCTCGGATTTAAATCCCGCACACCGACAACTGGGCTTCAATAGGGGATGCTAAAGGATGTTGGCTGCATCTCTGTGCACCTCCCATCCGAATGGTCACCAGGATCATGTTGGCGCTCCCTATTTGTTTTTGTATTTTCACCTGTTTTCACCTCTTATAACGCTCTCACTCACAATTCATTACAATATATATTTATTCACAATATTTTTCCTTATTCCCTACGCTTGACACTAATAAAGACACTTTTGCGAAGACTTAAAATTTAACAATAATTAATTATCACTGTGGACGGCAGTCCACGTAGCACTGTGGTGCGCAAGGAGACTACTATATACAGCCGTAGAATTGAAAATCTGCTACGATAGTCCGATCAGAACCATTTATATCTTGATCGAAACGGATTAGTTTAGGAGAAATTAGAGTGAAAGTGCGAAATTGAAAATGTTGAAAATTGGAGCCATTGGGGCCGGTGGAGCAAAAATCCCAAAATTTTTAATGTTGTTGTGATCTAGCTTTAAATACGCGTCGAATGACACCTCGATCATCCTGATCCGATACTCCGTTCAAAAGATATTCAATAAACAAGATTTTAAAGGCCTTTTCGAAATGAAAACGTTTGTCCTGTTGTTTGTCTGTGGGTCTGTGTGTCTGTCTGTCTGTCTGTCGATTTTTTTGTTTTAGAGTCCTGGAACTACTTTTATTTTATTAAACAGCTCGAGCTGAACATTTTTTGTTCTACGACTTTTTAGGTTTCCCGCTAGTTTGGCGGGAAAACAGCTAAAAAAGCCAGATTTCCCGCGCCCATAACTTCTAAACGACTAAAGCTACAGAAACGAGCTATATGAAAGGTATTTTGAAATGATAATGGCTTTGACTTGACATAATTTATCTAAATATTATATTTAACAATTTATAATTAAAATTAAATTTTTTTTGAAGTTTTTGAAGTTTTCTTAAAAATGGCTCTAACGATTTTGATAGTCACTGAAGGCCATATAGCCCCTGAGATTGCTCAACTTTTGGTATATAACACATATCTGGGAAAATTCGCTTTCTCGAGATATTACTCATTAAAATTAGTAGCAAAGATCCCATATACCTAACCTTTTACATGCACTATACATACATTTATGTAAAAAATCTTGTAGAGTCATATAGAGACGTGCACAATGCAATAAAATTTAAAGCCATCAAAGGAAATATAATATAATTTAAATTTAAAAGAAATTGTTTAAAATTTTTTTTTTTTTAATTTAATCTAATTGTTGGGGTTTTCACTACTTTGGCGGGAAAATAGGAAATTTCTCGCGCCCATAACTTCTGAACGACTAAAGTTACAGAAACGTGCTATATGACGTTGAAAAGTATTTTGATATGATAATAACTTTGCCCTGACAAAATTTATTTAAATATTATAATTTAGAATTTAGAATTAAAATAAATTTTTTTTTAGATTAAATTTTTTTCTTTTTAATGGCTTTTACGATTTTTATAGTCACTTCAGGCCGTATAACCCTTGAGATATTTCGGGGTACAACACATATCTCCGAAAATTCGCTTTCTCATCAAAATTAGTAGCAATAATTCCATATAGCTAACTTCTTATATGAATTTTTTTGTGAATTTTTCCCATTAGAGTTTCAAACAAAAACTTATACCAAAAATGGGAGACCTATGTATGTACATACATATGTAATTTAAAAAACTTCTGATATCAAATAAAAACACCTCTTAACGAGGTGAGATTAAAGTGACGATGGCACATTCAACCCAAAAAATTTCTGATATCAAATTTTGTGACGATTAATAGTTATTTGAACAAAAATATTTAAAAAGTTTTTAATTAGTTTCAAAATCGGCACGATGCCTGTTTTGCCTTTTTAAATTTTTCAGCTAAGTGCCGATTTTGAAACTAATTAAAAACTTTTTAAATATTTTTGTTTATTTTTGTTTGCCGGACGCCAGAGCACTTCAACAACAGACGAAAAAATTAATGATGTGGAGAAAATGGTATTGGCCAATCGTCGAATCACCGTTAGAGAAGTTGCTGAGGACCTAAACATATCGATTGGCTCGTGCCATTCGATTTTTATCAATGATTTGGGCATGAGACGGGTCGCCACGAAATTCGTACCAAAATTGCTCAATTGCGACCAAAAACAGCATCGCATTAACATTGCTAATGAGATGTTGGACTCTGTTCGCGACGACCCAAATTTGCTTCAGAGGGTCATAACTGGTGACGAATCGCCGGTTTATGGTTATGACGTGGCAACCAAAGCTCAATCATCTCAATGGAAGCTGCCGCACGAACCAAGACCGAATAAAGCACGCCAAGTTCGGTCGAATGTGAAAGTTTTGCTGACAGTTTTCTTCGATTGCCACAGGGTAGAACGGTCAATAAGGAATATTACCTGTAAGTTATACGCAATTTACAACAACAAAAATTGGCTTTTGCACCACGATAACGCCCCTGCTCACACATCGTTGCTTGTGCGCGACTTTTTGGACAAAAGCAACACACTAATGATGCCGCAGCCACCGTTTTCCCCAGATCTGGCCCCCTGTGACTTTTTCTTGTTCCCTAAACTGAAGAGGCCCATGAAAGGACGACGTTACGCTACGCTTGACGAGATAAAGACGGCATCGAAGGAGGAGCTGAACAAGATAAAACAAAATGATTTTTTGAAGTGCTTCGAAGATTGGAAAAACCGTTTGCACAAGTGTATAATATCTCATGGGGATTACTTTGAAGGGAACAAAATAGATATTCATGAATAAATAAATAATTTTTGAAAAAACACAAAATTAGCGATAGTTTTTGAACACACCTCGTACTTCAAGGGAGCAAGTATTTAAATAAAAAAATACCGAGCACAAGCTAGTATATTCCCTGCACTGTCGGTTGATGCGAGTTGCTGCGATATTTTATGTCTCTTTCTTGGACTTGTATTTCTTACGGAAGAAACAGTCGATGCAGCGATTTTCAGGAGTTGATGCAGTGCTCCTCTGCGTAATAACACAATTTACTGCTCGTAATATTCACTTGAATTACAAAAATAATTAGAATTAAAAAATCGTGATATAAATGGTAGCCTGATTATTAATGCATTTGCGAAAAAAAATAACCAATTGAATTCATTTCTACCACTTTGATTTTATGGTCTTTTATGGAACGTATTTTATTCCAAGGCTTAAAATCTTAAAGTTTAAATACTTTGAGCAATTAAAAATTTGGAAACAAAGCAACAAAACCATACAAGATGGAAAATATGAATATGTTTAACAAATGACCAATTACGTCGTGGAACTGGACTCGAACCTAGACCCATACCCTAAGGAAGCAATTACCACCTTCGCTTTAATGCCACTGCATGAACGCAATTATTCAGCTGGCATGCGATTCTCATGCAAATTCCGGTTAGGATTCCTACTAGAGTAAGCCTGGCAAACTTAAACTTAAATTAAATTTTAATTAAAAGCTGCCAGCAATGTCCTACCACTAGCACGGATACAGTGCTGCAGTGCCTGCGGATGACGTGGGACCTTGAGGAGCGGTGCCCATGACCCGATCGCCCCGATACTGTCCGAGTGCAGGTGCGCGCTGCTAGACCTCGACGAGTTAAGAATTATCGATGGCATTTGAATTAATCTATTATTCAAGCAAGGCGCATGCAAATTTATGCACTAGGTTCAAGGCGAAAGCACTAATAAGATCGAGAAATTATAGCTTACTTAATTTAGGATCTAGTAAAGCCTAAAAATGAAAAAAAAAAAAATGGAATTTGAGTTGCAGGCATGGGATTTTGTTTAGAAAAACCTAAAGTCAACTCTAGCCGCTAACCCCCTCTGGTTTGATCCCTTTCTCGTTGTCTTCTGCTCGGTGTTCTGTCCTAAATCTGTTCGCGGTTAAGGGGGGGTAGGGTTAATTCGGTGCAAATAGGGCCACTTTTCAAAAATTGGTTGTGGCGAAACGGCTTGAGCTAGTTTATTAATTTAAATGATATGGAATAACGTTACACTTGGACAATTTTTCTAAAAATATTTCATTGAAAAATATTTTCAGTTATAGGGAATCTCCCGTGGCTACTTAAAAAAAAGTTGATTTGCGGTCCACAGAATCGTCCGATATGAAAACTAGAATATGCATTAGTTAAAAGGCGGTATCACGTTGGAGTTTTTAATTTTATCTTTTTTTTTTTTCGATTTTTCATGAAAGTTTGAAGTCAAAAAATCAATTCCTGACTAAAAAAAAACTTTAATTGTTAAATAAAAAATACAATAAAAAATAAAATTGAAAAAACCCCGACGGTGATACCTGGAGAGTTAGTTGCAGCAGCTGTGTGCAAAATTTCAAAACGATTGGCCAAGTAGATTTTGAAAAAAAAATAAATACCCTACCCCCCCTTATCTCGTTGCTCGCTCCTAATAGTTGATACCTACTTTACTTTTGTTGACTCTGGATTTATTCTGTGCAGTTTATGCCCATCAGTCGGCCTTGCCCTTGGAATTGACCTGCTCCGATCGAGTGTAGTTCTTGATATAAAACTGCGTAAACATTACAAACATAAAGAAGCTCGCTGCGGACACCGTGTAGATGACGCCCCGCGATGCCTGGCAGTTGGGCTGGATGTAGATGTAGGCGCTGTGCAGGAACATGAGCAGGAACTGGACCAGCTGGGCCAGTGTCAGGTACTTCTTCCACCAGAGGCTCTGCTGCACTTGCTGGCTCTGCGAGGAGGCGTAGTAGTACACGTACATCACGGTATGCACGATGGTGTTTAGTAAGGAAGTGAAGGTGATGTGTCCGCCGTGTCCATAGAATCGGATGATCAGGTGCGTCGTCATGCACATGAACACATGGTGAAAGACGTGCAGGAAGGTGATCTGGCGCTGTTTCTTGCGCAGCACAAAGAACACGGTGTCCAGCAGGTCAATCACTTTGTTCAGATGGTAAATGTAGCTCAGCATCCTCTCCGACGTCTTCAGTGGGTGGTCCAGCGGCAGGACCTTAATGCAATGCAGATCATATGCTTCCGACACGAACAAGAGATGGATGCCCTGCGTGATTATAAATAACTTATGATGCTCTGCAACTGGGGCCTTCCCTTACTCACCCAAGCAACCATCACCGCGTTGAACAGGACCTGCCCGATATTGTAGACCTTCAGGACACCGCGCATCTGGTAGGGCTCCCGACCCGCCATCATCATCCCACCGAGCTTTAGAACGAACAGGAGGTAGACTGCGAGAATAGTCACCAGGGGACACAAGCTCTTGAGCAGCGGCAGCTGGACAGGATCCACATAGGGCTTGTCGAACGCTTCAAACATTTTCGGGCCGAGTTGGGGAACAAATGGCATGATTGCGGACTGCAACTGGTATTTGCTAGATTCCCTATTCTCGTATAAGATAGAACGTAGGATGGTAATTCTAGGCCAACAAAGTTCACCTTCCAAGACTTGAATTCTTTTAATATTTAAATATTTATAAGTCCAGTTCCCATTGCAGTGGAACCTCGCTCCGAAATAACTTCTACAGAGACTAGGAATCTATTTCTAGGGGAATCCCGAAAAAGACCGAACTATATATTCCTTTACTTCACAAAGTACAAGAAATAATTAAATAAATAATTTAATTAATGAGGTAAATAATAATGTATAATTTATACTTGTTATAAAGTATTCTTTTTTTCTTAAGGGTTTCGCGACTTAAAGATTTAATTTATATCTGTGGTCCACATCATTATATTCACATGCCAACATTTCAGTAAGATATTCCAGTATGTGTAATATAGCATTAAAACTAGCTATGACTAAAAATCTAGCTATTCAACTCTAAAAGCAAAAGGCTAGATTTTGCAACAAAGTCACAATGTGACACCACTGGTAAGGTGCTTACATTCTTACATGCTTACTATGTGTGACCGGGCAGAGACCGGACAGAAAAATTAGCAGAAACACGAAAATTAACACACAAATTAGTGTCGTGGAGTCCAGTGATTTATATGGTAAGTAATTGCACGAGTATACATTTATAAACCCTGAAAACAAAATGATTACAAACTTTGTAATACAAAGTGTTCTAATTTTGAGGTAAATGAACTATTTTTCAGGGTATTCCTACCTTAAGTTAACAATGTAGTACATAGTAGCTTATTTTTAGGCTTTTCTTTTCCGGAGTGAGTCTAACGCCTCCCCCTGGGAGAGTCAGTAACATTTTTTGGATAACCTCAACAGTCTTGCGAAAGTATCCATCATGGACTTGCTTACGCCTATAATCCAAACTTCTCAGAAATCAGATAGATAGACATATTGATCAACATTTATGTTTTTATTCATTTAACTTCACTAATATATTTGTATACTTTCTTTACATTTTCATCTCTAATACAGAGGCTCCTTTAACTACTCTTCTTTTTGGGCAGGACATAGGTGCGAATATAAAAGTTGATGAATAAAATAAGGAATACAGCCGCAAAGATTGCGCATATCGTTGCCGAAAATCTGGCAGTTTCACAGTCCGGCTGCCTGAGGGTGTAGATGCAGTGGGCTAGGACGATGCAGAACTGCAGCAGCTGGATGGTGGTCATGTACTTTTTCCACCATATCACCGCCTGGGAATTGCGATTGCGGGCTGCCTGATAGTAGTAGATGTACATCAGGCTGTGCACGATCATGTTCCAGAAGACGACGAAGAGCCCGTGGCCCCCGTAGCCGTTGTAGTGCATATAGAAGAAGGGTAAGTACACCATGTAGACGTGGTGGAAGACGTGCAGGAAGGATATCTGGCGATCCTTCTTGCGCAGGATGAAGAAGAACGTCTCCAGCATGTCAATGACCTTGTTTATGAAGTACGAGTAGCTCAGCCAGCGCTCCCAGTTCTTGTACTCGTGATCCGTCGGCAAGTTCCGGATGCATTTAAAATCGAAGTTTCCTGGGCCGAACATGAAGTGGACGCACTGTTGGTATGATCATTTTTTATATATTCTATAATTTATAAATTATTTTTATGTATTATTCACTTACAAATGCGACCATGAGGACATTGTAGAGAATCTGCATTTTGTTGTAGACCTTGATCACGGCACGAAGATCGTATGGCTCTCGGTCCTTCATTAACCTCGGTCCCAGCCATTTCACGAGGAATAGGTATGTGCCCACAATGACGAGGACCAGCCCGTGGTTGCCCACGAGCGGCAGGTGCACATCCGGCGAAGGTGTCCTCAAGAAATCCCATATCTGGGTCAGCATTGCGTTGTTCTGTCCGATCGTTTCGTCAGTGCAGTGGCAACTAATCCATGTCATAGCATTTTAGACTGGTGTTTTTGAATTAATTTAATTTAATCTAATTACGTAATCTGTTTGTCTGTGGAGGAAAACAAAAACAGTCTCTTACGAAAGCAAACTACGTTTGTAGTTCTTTTTAAAATTCAAGAGATTTGCATTTTCCGAATCACGCTTAGGGGGCATTTACGTATTTCCTAATCGAATTGAGACTTTCTAATAAAATATCATGTTCCCAATTATCCAGTTAGGCTTTTTATTCTTTTATATCCCTTATAAAGTCATTTGAACATTTACAAACAAAATGGAAAGTAACATAACCCATATTGTTTGTAAATTTTCAAGTGTATAAAAAGCCTAACTGGATAATTGGGAACATTATATTTTGTTAGAAAGGCCCAATACGAAAGGAATTTCTTTGTACATTAAAGAGGATATTTCATATTTCCCCAAATTCTTCAGGTTTAAAAATTACACTTTCTTTTTGGCTACATTAAAAGCTAACTAAAAGTCACAGAAATCGCCGTGGACTTCAATTCGTTTGATCTTCGGCCCAAAAGCTTGCAACAGATCGCTTCCTTTATTTAATTGCATACCTTTAGACACTTTTAAATTAATTTTGAGGCTTACAAGGCACTCACAACAAATCCTTATTTTTTGTACTGTACATATATAATATATGATATAGCAAGGAGAGGGAAGCAGACGAGTCGATTTAGCCATGTCCGTATGGAACGTTTTGGGAACTTTAAAAGCTAGAACTAGCTAGTCAAAAGTATGCAATGATTTGGGGCCCGGATATTCTGTGGTCAGAACCCAATTGCCTTCTTCTCTATTGCTTTTTAAAACTTATAGTACCGAGGATCCAGAAAAAAACAAAGAATCAAAATGAAAACAACACATCACTGTTCATTTTATTATTAACACATAAAACATGCTTTTCTAACAACATCTTAACCGCTTTCCAAGTGATCTAGAATCACCTCACTTCACTGCCTAACCAATCATCGCACCTTTCGCTCGTCCTTCTTGGGCAGGATATAGGCGTGGACATAGAAGTTGCTGAATAGAATAATGAAAACAACGGAAATACCGGCGGCCGCATATCCGGAGAACTGGGCCGAGGGGCAGTCGGGCTGTCGGATCGTGTAGATGCTGTGCCCGAGCACAATGCAGAACTGGATCAGCTGGACAATGGTGATGTATTTCTTCCACCACAGGCTACTGCCTCCCTGCCCGCTTTGAGTGGCGGACTGGGACTGGTAGTAGTACGTGTACATCAGGATGTGGACGACGACGTTGAAGAAGCACATGAAGAAGCCGTGCCCGCCGTAGCCGTAGTAATAGATGTAGGCGAAGCTGAAGTACAGCATGTAGACGTGGTGGAAGACGTGCAGGAAGGATATCTGGCGGTCCCTTTTCCGCAGGACGAAGAAGACGGTCTCTATCAGATCCATGAGCTTGTTGGCGAAGTACGAGTAGGTGAGCCAGCGCTCCCAGTTCTTGTACTCATGGTCTATCGGCAGGTTGGTGATGCATCTAAACTTGAACTCGCCGGGGCCGAGCATGAAGTGGGTAGCCTGTGGGACATTCGCAGTATATTCCTCGATATATACTCTAAGCAATAGCGACACTTACCATAACGAACATGACGATGTTATATAGGATCTGGAAAATGTTGTAGGCCTTAATGACTCCCCGCAGATCGAAGGCCTTTCGCTTCGCCATTATCCTGGGGCCCAATACTTTTATGAAGAGCAGATAGACGGCCAGTATGGCCAGGACCGGCCTGTGGCTGGCCGTGAGAGGCAGACGCACTGGATCCGGCGGGGATCTGTTTACGAAGTCCAGTATCGTGGTGAACATGGCGATATCGTGTCCGGTCTGGATGTCGGTGCAATGTCGACTAATCAGTTGGGCACTTTACCCAGGTAAGCTTGGGTTTTTCATTGAAAATGCTAATCAAGGGACTGTCGGCGTTCGCTTATGTGTGTCAATATTACGCATGTGAAATCCATTACGACCTTCCCTTAACAGAAAGGCATTCTGTTTGCAATTATTCGGAACACGCGAAAGAAGCCTGCGGTAGGCCAAGGGCAAGGTATTTTTTATATTTTCCCCTATATCATTAAAGACGGCTCTTTAACGAGTAATGAGCAAAGAGTAACGAGTAACTTGTGTGTTTAAAGACATCAAAAACATTTCGAAAATATTCAAAAATATGTCTCACAAAGAAAAAATAAAGCAGCTACACCATAAAGTGTTTATTTTATTTAGTTTCAGCTTCTGCCTACGATTGCCAAAAAAAACAAAGTTATTCGGTTTCGACGTTTATATAAAATAAATGCGTTTATTCGCCAGAGAAAATAAAATAAAACAATTACCTTAAGGTTATTCTGTCAATCAAATTAGTTGGAGTCCCAAATTAAGTCCCAAAAATATATATACATACTTGTACATCCAAGCAAAGTAATTTTAAACAGTCAACCCACTAACCCAAATTGAAATGTATGCGGATTTTGGTGACACTCATTACTATGGAAATTGATAAGGGACCGAGCATACTTTGCTTTTTAATCGATTCCAATAAACCGAAACTTTCCAGGGTCCTTCGCAACTTTAAACATGATTATGGAAATTCCATTAAAAGTTTTACGGGGGCTCGGGAAATGTTGAAAAATCACGCACATGCGAAAATCCGCGCGGCGTGGGGGAATCCGAGGAGTTAGAGTCGGAGTAGCATCAGGTTTCGCAGTGGCCACCACCGAAATGGTGGCGAAAATGCAGGGCTGCAGCGCTTCCCGGCGCAGCGGATGCGGAAATGGGACGTAAACAAATACCGCCGCATCACGCACATCCTGGGCAACAAAAGTGGTAACAGCCCCACAAATTTAGAACTTAATACGGCCACGCTCCCCACCAAATTATAGTCGATTAAAGGTGTGGAACATTTTACAGAAATTTAAAACATTTTCGAATTGCATTGGGTAAATAGGTTGCTTTCCGGCTCTAGCTAATGGAATCAAATTATGTTTAGTTTGGTCTGACCACAAGTTAAACCACATTTCAAAAGCACAAAGAATGTGAACGAGTTCCATCTTTGATGCAAATGTGTTTCAAAAGAAAGTTAATTTTATTCCGAATTTACTCAGCCTTCCATTTATTAACCACTAGCTTGTTGCTAGAACTAGTTGGGAATTCTGGCGTCAACGCAGAAAACTTTGAAGCTGAGACAGACCAGATTTGGCAAGAAAAATATGTATGTGCTTGGCAGGCTTCTGGCCACACTACACATTTAATACACACTTAATATCTCGCCATGGCTGGCCAACTTTTCTCTGTCAATCGAAAAATTCATTAAATAAACATTTCTACTAAAATGTGTATTTATGTTTATAACATTTGGGAAGTGTATTTGTGTTTTCGTGTAGTTTTCCAGAGCTCGGGGGAAATGCAAATGTGCTGGCCTAGCAACAAGGATAACCAAAGTTTAGCGGCTCTCGTAGTCGGCTGTAGCACTGATGGCAATATATTTTCGGCCTTCAACAACCACGATTTCCATCATGGGAGGCGTGATTTTTGGACGGTCATGATTGGCATTTGTTATGTCATTCAGTGGGATTTCTTCAACTTCCATAATGGTTTCACCTTCGTCTTGCTCCTCGACCTCCATCACTTCTTGAGGGGTTTCTGCCGGGGTTTCTTCTTCCGCTTGGGCTTCTTCGGCCTTAGTTTCTGGATCGTTCTCATTGAGCTCAATAGTCTCAATAAGAACTTCCAACGACTCATTCGGAACGTTTTGCAAGGTCTCTACATTCTCTTCGACATCGATCGTCTGCGGTTGAATGCTCACAGTGGGTTTAGCATCTTTTTTGAGCCGCCTTGTGTTCTTCCCCTTTCCATTGTGGCAAAGCTGCGAATAGCAGAGACTGAGGAAATATGTCGCCTTTTTGCAGGAGAATTCTCTTACCGGACACACGTAGATGTTCTTCCTAGTTTTTGGATCCCTCACCACTTTGCGGGTTCTCACTTGGCAAATGGAACAAGTACTGAATGGAGCCATTTCAAGAAGATTTTAAGAAAACTTTTTTTTTTGTTTTCGTTTTCACGTGTCACCTATTCGGTTGTCACAAAAGTTGTGATTTAAGTCAAAATTTTCCATGGCTTGGCCATTCCCTTACAAAAACAATTAATACTGCAAAAGCTGATTATTAATGTGGTATTTTTTCTAGCATGAAAAAGGACATACTATTTTTATACCCTATTTAGACTGCCGCTAAAGTGACAGTTACGAAAAGTTGTTGCGACTCTGTTTAGACTGCGAATTTAAGTCAAGATTTTCCATGACTTGACCATTCCCTCACAAAAAAAGTAATACTGCAAGAGCTGATTATTAATCTGGTATTTTTTCTAGCATAAAAAAGGACATACTATTTTTATACCCTATTTAGACTGCCGCTTACAGTGACAGTTACAAAAAGTTGTTCCTTGTATATACTGCGAATCCGCTTAAGCTGTCTTATTGCTGAAAATCTCAAAAACGCCACGCCAAAATTACCAACAACAAACCAACATCTCGCTGTTGTGGCTTTTTCCTGTCTCTTTCTAGCACACGCACAGCTTATTGGGGGAAAAGTCGATGTTGCGACTTTTTTGAGTTGTTGCTGTTGCGGCCCCAGTCTAAATAGAGTATTAGCCAGAATTGTCGCCCATTTCTGTCTAAAGTTGTGAGAAATATGATGATGAAGCACCGAGTAGGCGTTTTAGTAAGTCTTTTAGAGTATTTCAATGTGTTTTAGATATCAAATTTGGTTGCTTGATAGAAATGGTATTTCTTTCTTGGCAAATCCTAACTAAGAACAGGTAAAACTCTACAGATTTGGCAACAATCTCGTACCAAAAACTTATGGAAATTCTATTCGACGACCTTTTATACTTTTTTTATTATCGATAATTGTAATTTATTTAAAAATCGAGGCGGCATCCCATAGCTCTTGGGCTTCTTCGGCTTTAGTTCCTGGATCATTCTCATTGAGCTGGACATTTTCAAACAGAACTTCCAACGATTCATTCGGCACGTTTTGCCAGGTCATTCCCTTTTCCTCTTGGACTTCGATCGTCTGCCATTGAACCTGGTTTTGATTCTTCTTCCATTTAAAGCATTCCTGCGAATAGCAGAAACTGAGGAAATATGTCGCCTTTTTGCAGAAAAATTCTTTTACCTGACAAAGGTAAATGTTCTTCCGAATCACTCGATCCCTGACCACCTTGCGGGTCCTTACTTGGCAAATAGAACACTTGCTGAATGAAGCCATTTCACCAGAGACTTGAAGAAAACTTTATTTTTTAATTTTTTTCGGTTTGACGCTTGGTAGGTTGTCACAAAAGTTGTGATTTGAGTCAAGATTTTCCAATTTGTCAATTTTGACCATTCCCTCACAAAAAAGTTAATACTGCAAAAGCTGATTATTAATCTGGTATTTTTTTTAGCATGAAAAAGGACATACTATTTTTAGCCAGAGTTGTCGCCCATTTCTGTCTAAAGTTGTGAGAAATATGATGATAAAGCACCGATTAGGCCTTTTAGTAAGTCCTTTAAGAGTATTTCAATGTGTTTTAGAAATCAAATTTGGTTGCTTGATAGAAATTATATTTCTTTCTTGATAAGTTATACAAACAACAGGTATAATTCTTCATATTTGGCAACAATGTCGTACCAAAAACTTTTCGCAACTTTTTTTATTATCGATAATTGTAATTTATTTATAAATCGGGGTGGCATCCCATAGCTCTTTTTATGTTTTCCTGTCTGCGAATACCGAAGGCAGTGGAATTAAAAACTTAAATGAAGCAAAGCACTCACTCGACTTCCATTAGCAGTTCTTTGCCAAATTGCTCAACTTTTTAAGTGCTTTGATTTGCATTGTGAGTGGGCCAGTGGGACATTGGGACAGTGGGGCGGCAGTGGGTGTGTTTTGTCCCATTAAACTGGCTCTGGGGCTGGCTTGGCAACTGCATCCAATCTCCATCTCGAACGGTGTTTGCATCTGCATCTGCAGCCGAAACAGAAACTGAAACCGAAGCTGAAACCAATGCCGAGAGCTGTGTAAACGACCTTTGATGTGGGACTCTGACTCTGGCTTTGGCTCTGGCCTGTCGTTGGTTTAGTCTCGACTCGTATTCGCATTAACGCCATTAGGCCAATTTGGCACTTTGCCCTGGCCCCGAACGGCGCACGGAGAACTTTCACAAACAAAGGTAACAAACGGCGGCACGATGCTGCAATAGCTTCTCCCCAATCCCAGTCCCCACATCCTCGCGCCCTGTTCCGCTCCAAGCCACTCACATGCCAATGCACGTGTAAATAAAAGTCAAGTGAGAAAAACAAATAAATTAGAGGAGCGCATCCTTCGTCCCGCCTGTTGGCAGCGGGCATTTCTCTTCGTTATTGCGCGACTGCCTTTAATTACGACACCAGGCGGCAACTGGGTCCCAAGTCCAAAGGCCAACTTCCCGCTTCCTGCTCCCTGCTCCCTGCTGCGTGCTCCTTGCTCTCGACTCCCTGCTCCAGTTGGCGCAGCAAGCTCAATTTATGTTTATTTGAGAGCTGTTGCACTTGACTAATGTCCTTCGCCAGGCCTCTCATCCCGCCACTTAGCCTCCAGCCGAGGAATCTCCTTCATTTCCTACCCAGCCGGGACACTTCCTTCGCCACTGACCGCTGTCCCGAGCCTGATGAGACAACGGATCAACATCCTTTAGGTCAGACGCTAAGCAGACTTGACTCTTCAAGAATGCAGGAAGCCATCTTTAAAATGTGCTGGAATTTAAAATGGGCCTAAAATTGTTAAATATACATTATTTTGGGGATAACAGGATGTTTCCTTTAAGTTATTACATTTATTTATATTTTAAAGCGACTGCTTAAAAGGTTCCATAATTGTAAACTTATAAAGAAATATAATAAACATTCCTCTAAATTTATTTAAATATTAAGCATTTATTTTGTAATTTTAAAATATATGCACTCCTTAAGGTGAACCCAATCTCTCAACTATTTCCCTTTAAATCTGAGTTGATTCCCTAAATCTCTCCCTCGATTTGCCTCACCCAATCGCAGGGAAATCGATCCATCGATCCATCCATCGCCCAAGTGGATCCAGTGCCGGTGGAGCTCCAGAATAAATTTGATTGTAATTGATGGCGCATTTGATTTATTAGTTTTCTCATTAAACAAATTGTGGAACAATGCCAGGCAAAGAACAATACAATCTGCCCTGACACACGCACGCACACATGCCGGCCCGGCACCGGGCTCAGAGTACTTGCGCTTATTTATGTAGATTGATGGTCATTCGTGTAAACACATCCATTGACGTAAATTTGAATAAACATTTTCATTAGCAAAATGTCCATGAGCCCCCGGAGACAGTCGGAGCTTGATTTCTGATGGCCGATGTCCGATGGCCAAAGTCCAAAGTCCAAAGTCCGCTGGCCAGCTATGGCTATCCTGGCCCCGGTAATGATGACCTGGCCATCGCATTTGTTCAATTGGTTTTGACTCGGCCGCCGGCTACGTCGAAATGTTTCGGCCTGGTTTTTGGGTAATTTATGATATCAGCCAAAAGTGCCAATTACAGAGCACCGGATTCAATCCTTTCGAAGATTTCCTGACCAACAATTGGCCGGTGGCCGAGTTGGTGATTTGCTATTAACAGCAGATAATGATTGGGGAGAATGCATTGCTAATGCTTGGTTTGGAAGTGTCTCATTTGAGAAATTTATCACCTAATAGAATAAAAATTCGTGTATTTCTGTCTTTAAGTTTATTAGATTAAATTAAGAACTCAGATGGATTTTTCAATAAAATATTTAAATTATTAAAGGTACATTAAAGTTTATATTTGCAATGAAATTGGGTTTGAAAAGCTTTAACATATAATGTTATTAAATTCATACTACTGAATAACCCAAGCCCTTTCCTTCTTTTGGTTTTAATTCATTGATTTCCAGTATACTATTAAAGGTTTTCAAAGTTTTAGAAGCCACCTGATATAAAATAAATATGAAACTTAGCGAGATCATCAGTACCGAGTGAGAAACGAGAAGAAAATCGAGAGAAAATGGAAAGAGGAACGAGTGATCGCAAATGAGCAGCCGGAGAGATCAAAGTTATGAATATTAAAATAAATACAAAACAATAGTTTGCAAAAGAATACATTATTATTTATTGTCTCTGTTCATTAATTTTATTCTATGTTATCTATCACAATTAAGATTAAAAATATTAAAAAATTCTGTAAATAAATTACAATAATAATGAATTATAATAATTTTTTTTAAGTCTCTTTCTCAATCCCCTATTTGTCTGGCATTTTATTATTGTTCAGATCAGATATTTCGATATTAATTTCTTTAAGGAGGTCTATTTCCTTCTGGAACATCAAGTAATCCCTGTCGGCGATTTCCGGCACATTCCAGTAGTCGTCCTCGACATCGGGGAGAGGGGGTTGCAGATCGACGAATGGCTCGGTGAGAACGCTGTCCTGGAACTGGTTGCGCACCTTCTGGAAAAGCTCGACCTTCTGGCTGCGCAGGCTCCTAGTCTTCTCGATCACTCGCCGGAAGGTTGGGTGCATCCGCTGGGCCACCTGGTTGCACCGGGCAAAGCTAACGTTGGCCGCCGCCAGCACCTGGTAATTGCTGACCGAGATCCGACCCAGCTGCGGCTTGCCGGCCCAAATCGGGCAGCAGCGGCCACACAGTCCGGTCACGAAGTTGGTCACTTGGTTCGGGCACATCTCACACTTGGCCACCTGCAGGATGGGATTGCGTTGGAGACGGTTCATAGTGCCAGTCACGTTTTCGGGAATGCAGCAATTAAGAAAATGGCCGACAGTTAGAGATGGACAAAAGGGTTTTACGATGGCCGACCTTAACCTTTGTAGAGCTGTCCCAAATTTAATTAAAGACAACTCTGGGGTTTAATCGATACTATCGTTTATGATTTTGAAGATTAAGTTTGCATCTCAACGTATTTTCAAATTTACCTGAGGTTTACTGGATTTGTGACTTAAGTGCTTTGGATATTTTTACTAAGATTAATCGGTGGTGCTCTAGAAAGCACTTAAAAAGGTGTCTGAAACTAAGAATTTTGTAGCTTGTCACTGTAAAAAAAAAAAAAAACATTGACTCTGGTTGCCTCAAATATTTAATTACTTACTTTTGGACATATTTTAAAGGGATTTCAAAGCCCTAGTGTTTTCTGGAATACCTCAAAATATTTGTATCTAAAAATCATGAGATCTTGCTCTGATATGAAGAAGTAATTTATTAGTTAGCCAAAGTCAAGGTTTCTAAGTGCTAAGAGGCATTCCAAGGGTTTTAAAAATATAAGGAATATATTGAATATTTTTTACCTACCAAGATAAAAGATTATTCAGCTATAAACTATATGTAGAGAGACTAGTATCATATGCTAGTATAGCTCAGTGGCAGCCTTCCGAGCGAGATCGAGTCCCGGTTTGGGTGAATTGATTTATAAAATTATTTTCCCTATGGCAAATATAACAATATTTTGCTCATTTATAAAAACTAAATTGGTTAAGTGCAAAGAGCAGTCATGTTCGCACTAGTTGGTACAGTGTCATCATGCGAATAAATAGGCCTTAAATCTTTGGCTTAAAATCCGCAGCCACATTAACGGCCGGCGGCTGCTCTCTTTTCAGCCCAGAACGGAGGAATTCGTTTAATTTCTTAAATTGAAATTATGGTAATATCCTGAAGACATGCAAGCCTTTTCATACTCGTTCGTGTCTGGCCGGAACAGAGGGAAGGCGGCGGGCTGTGTTCGCTAACCGAAAGTCAAGTTCATAAATTTTGAGGCCCCAAGGCTTGGGGAGGAGCACCTGTCCAGGCTGGGTGGCCGCACTCACCACTGCAGCGGCAGTGGCAGCGGCACGTTTCCCTTCCAGCCCGAACCCAAGCTAAGCCAATCCAAACCGAAGGTTAGAGCGGCTAATCGATAGCTCTCCATGGCGATGGGCCGGGGTGTTGATTTATGGCATTCCTGACGCACCGAAACTCGCTCCGGGAGCCGACAAAAGTGACACATTATTGTGTTCGATTGAAGTGCCGACTACCTGCCTGCACTCCATACTCCGCACCCTTCATTCCTCGTTCCCCATTCCCTATTCCCCATTCCCCTATCCCCATTCCTCAGCCCTTAATCCTCAATCCTCGCCAGCACAGACAGTCGGAAACAAAAGGCGCCCAGGGCGCACTGGCAGCTTGTTAAGCTCGTTGTTCACTCAATTGCTGCTCCAAGTGGAGCGATTCATTGGGCCACCGCCCCACTCAGTCCACAGGTACATCATCTCATCAATTGCCGGAATATCGGGGCAGTGATGGGAAAGGTACTTTTGAAGGAAGGGAGGTTACTAATTATTAATTATTATTATGTACACTCCTCAACCCTAATAAATATTATTTAAAGAAATCCAAGTCGTAATTAATATTTCAAATTATTTCTTGTGGTAAAGGGTTCTTCATATTCTCCACACATATAACCAACCAAGAACATTACATCACTGGCTACCTCTTACCTGTTGAGAGCGAGTTCCATTTGCCCGGGGTTCTGCGTCCATGTTGCGATTTGTCCTCGCAACTTTGCGGCAGGATTTTGTGTGTGGACGAGCATCCGGTGGTAGAGGGGAGGACGAACCCACTTCCTGCCCCCCGACTAATCGATGCAGGATCAACTGGGGCTTACGGTTATGACATCGCTCCCGCCCCTTGTTTTGGCACTAACCACACTTATCCACTCTTTGGGGTGTATTCCTGCACAGAGAGGACTACCGCAAAGTCGGTCTAACTCAGTTTCTGGCTTGTGCCAGGGCAAACAACTTGGATCGAAGGCTGCGGCTCCGGCTCCGGCTCCGGCTCCGGCTCCGGCTCCAGCTCGCAGCTCCTCAGAAACCACGCAATTTCTTTTCGCCGTAGCCAAAACGTAACGCACAAAAACCGGAGAAAGTCGGCGGAATAGCGACGGGGGCTGTGGCATGTAGATTGTGTTTGCCAATGCTGCAGCTCAAGTGTAAACATCATCTGGTGGCAAGGATGTGCGGACGGACGAGCTCCCTCGAACAAAGAGGAGAAAGGCTACAGGCGGAAAAATATGTCGGAGTCGGTCGGAGCTTCACTTATTTCAATGGAAATATATCTTCTTGAAATAATGGAAACGTTTCTTGGACTTGGAAAATATTACACGCAACAGGGTGTTCTGGGGAAAGGGAACGCGTGCAGTTTTATTTTTTTTAATTTCCTGTAAAGCTTTTATTTATTTTAATTAAATATCTGGAAGCACTATTAAATTAATTTATCTACATTTTTTTAGAACTCCAGATCGTAACAAGGTAAATAAACCTACTAGGCGTGCTTTTACCGCTTGCTTGGCATTATAATTCCCAACTGGGACTAGCTGCAAATGGGTGGTAACTATGCAGAATGCAGAATTTAGTTGAGACTTGGCTCAAAATTACTTTTATTTTCTTTTAATAAAATAAATTTTCATAACAATATTCCTTTGAATATTTTACAATAAAAATATCATTAATTTTCGAATTAAAAAACTTTTACAACAGTTCTAGCTGTTTTCATATAAAAATCAAAGGAATGAAACCATTAAATGTCTCACCCTAGCACTTTATAGGTAAATTTTATATTTTCCACCTTATATATTTCCCTAAAAATAGGCTTTTCCAGTGATTATCTGTCAGTGTAACTCTCTTTCATTGTCCCAACTCCCCAGTGCCGCGACTGTGCATGTGTGTGCCTCCATGCGTTGGCTTCTGGTGCCTCCATCAACGCTGGATGCCTTTGATTTCATTTCACTTCATTTCATTTTGTTGTCGGCGGAGGCAAGAGCTCGCGACTGCGTCGATACACGGGGGGAATCACCCACTGAAGCCACCCTCGGACCACCCGCAGCGGAGCCACCCACCGCATCGCACCTCCACGGTTCCAGCCCCTGAGTGAACCTGAAATCACTCTGCATTCGAGGAAAACCCAACGGCCTGGAATGACGGGCGATGGCTTGAGATAACTTCTGCTGGTGGTGGCTTGGGTAAAAATGCTGGGGATTTGCGTAATTTACTTCATCGAACATTTTTTGGAGGGAAAATAGCAAAGGTTATAGTGGCCATTTACTTACCCGAAATACTTTTCCGCTGAAAATATAAATAAAAAGACCAGTGGAGTGCATCGGTTTTGTTATGTTCTTTTTAATTTCCTTCAATAATATGTATGTCTCATTTATTATTCAATATGCGTTCTAGTTCTATTATTTTTCCATTATTTCTCTCGTCATTATATATGTATAAATTAATGTCCATTGTTCAATGCGTGTGTGTGGTGTGTGGGTGGTGTGTCCTTGTTAAATGCGGGACATGCCTTCTCAAGTTGATTGAATTTGTAAAACGAATTTCCTTCTTGCACTGACAAAGCCAATTTGCGTGGTGTATAAAAAACAATTGTGCAATTGTCAAATTTAAATTTTTCCATTATATAACAACAATGATAATAATAACAATAATAGTAAGTACGCGAATGTTTATTGCATTATTTTGCGGTAACAACATAACCAATTAACGAGGTTGTGTAAAAATGGAGCTATTTCCACGGCGTCTCCTCACAATTTTCCTATTTGTTTCGCTTATTGTAGTACTCTCTGGCGGTGTCTTAAAAAATGTATTAAAATTAGCTTAACTATCAAAATTATATGCACTTTGTTGTAGCTTCTTCATCTTCATTTGTCTCTATTTATCTCGATCTCTAGTCAGCTTATGTACACTTTTTGTATTATCTGTGTTTGTTTAATTATTATTTTCTTCTTCGCTTTTTTTTTCTGGTTGCTTGCCGTGTCTTAACTATGAACAGTTTTGATATTACAAATATAATGCAATTATCCTTGATGCCATCGGTAGCTATATATCCCTCTGTACTTAAGTTTAGTGAGTGGCATTTACATGTATCTACATGAATATCAAAAAACTATGCAGGTTCCTCTAAATCCAACAATGTTCTGCAGCTTATACAAATAAATGTTAACATTCAATATCTCCTATCGTCCTCCTATCCTTTCCTCCTACGCCGAAGCCTCTGTATCTCAATGTGGAACAGAATAAGCGGTTTAGTTACAAATTGGGCGCAGCATATCCTGTGACTCGTGTGCCGTTGGTGGTGATGGTGGAATGATTTAAAAATTCGTTCGAGAAGGCGCATTGCCCTCTCGAATTTTTGTTTTCGAAATCAAATATTGTCAAGCACGAAGGTGTGTGTGTGTGATGATGAACAGCCTCGGGTTTAAATAATATTAATCGCTAAGGGGCGTGGATGATTGTGTGTTCTAACTACGCTATGGGTGCTGCTGGTTGATTGATTGATGATTGAATCAAGACTGAGAAGTTTAATTGCTTTTCATAATATTTTGTTGTCAAGACAACAACAACAATACTCAATATCATATTCCTCTTAAATATCATTCAAATGATCACAGTCAAAAAACGTTCATTATTGAATTAATTACAACGCCAAAAATTCTTTCACGAAGAACTAAAATAAAAAAAAAACTTTTAGGGGTTTCGAAATCACTTCAAAAAGTGTCTAAAAGTATGCAACATTTTGTGTCATAGTTTAGGCACCTTTTTAAGGGATTTCAAATCGCTAGATATTTCATTAGCACCCTCGATTTAAACAATATCTGTAACAAAAGTAAACCCAAAAAAGTTCAAACATTTTCGTTTTCCAAATCTTCTCATCTTGGGGCACTTTGTGAAGGGCCTACTGTCCTCGTCTAAGACGAAGCTCCTACTCCTCCTCCTATTCCTCCTCCTAGGTTTCTCTACAAACAAAACCAAAAGCGTTTGATGGCGGATGTGTGGGCGGATTCTATATAAAATGAGGCGTGGCATATCTACTTCTGTGTTTGTGTATGTGTGGAGCGATTAACCGAAGCGTAAAATGTTTTGCCGCTGGCCGAATTTCCATTTCAATTGATTTTCCAATTGATTATTCTCTGTTTCGTTTCGTTTGTTGCTTTTGGTAAATATGACTTTTTGTTGCATTTGTAGTTTTTGGGGTTGCTTTCGCCTTCCTCGTGATTAGCTGAACATTTGGTTGTATTTAATTACTAATGCATTACAAACTTATTCATTACCTAATGCAAAATTGTACACTTAACAATTAATCTCTTCTGGTTTTCTCTTTTTTTTTCAGCAGTACAAAAATTATTCATTGCATTTTCGGTTTTTAGTTTTTAGGTTTTTCGGTTGCTCTTTGTTTTATATCCGTAATGATTTTTGTTTGTCCGTTTTTAACTAAATTTACACATTGCCAAATATTGCATATCATATAGTTCGCACAGACACATATACACATGTATATTGTATATGCGGCCAGAGATACAAATACATAATATGCCGTTTCCATTAGCTTAGTACCTAGATTTCATTTCATATAATTCATTACCACTTGCGTTGGCTTCTCTCCGTCTCCGTCATCTGCGGCCTCATCGTCGGTTTAAAAATCATTTACGCTAAAAAGTAACTAAGTTTAATCAATCTTAGGAATTATTCAGTTGGATCAATTATTAATTTATGTGTGTGTGTGTGTTATTCGTTATTCTGATTCACATCTGCTCTGCTCTGCTCTCAGCTAGTTGCACTAAAACCTCTGGTAGTGTCGGGTCGAGTCCTTTGGCCGCCATCTCTCCCGAACTGCGATCTCCGCTCCGCTTTGCTATCTCCGTTCGAATTTCGATTTGGGTTGACACTATGTTGGAAGAACAAATAGATTATCCTTGGCTAGTTCCGCAGGGCTGGGTATCAGGTTCTGCTAGAAGTCGCTACTCGTCGAGGGATTCCCTAAATTGCTCTCCACAGTGTCGTCTTTGTGTCAGAGGGGCGGCTTGTAGACTTCAATAGCAGGCGTGAGCATATCCACTCGCGTCGATATCGAAGTATCGCTGGAAAGTAAACAGAGAGAATGGGTGAATATGGGTAAAAATTTGAACTTTAATATAAACCCCCAATAAATTGGAAAATATAATACGTAATGGACACGGAAAGGTAAATTTCTAAATAAAAATATATATCTTCAAATATTTTCGAGCGAAACAATATTTTCTTGACATCAAGTTTAGACACGAAATAAAATGAAAGTCCAGTTAAATGCATAAAGTCCTGCAAAACATTTTATTGTGCTGTTAAATTACTGTTAAATTTAAAAACACTTAGAAATAAAAAACCTTTGCCAAATACTTTATAGAAAACCCAAACGATGTCCTTACTTATACCAATTTTCCAAAGAAGATTTAAACTTCAAATATAACGATGCTCTGAATTTAAAGTGTTGTAAAAAATACATTGAACTCAAAGTTATCTTCCTTATGGTCCAATTTAGTTGATCGGAAACCCATCAATGAGGTTGTCAACTGCTAAAAATAAACTTTAAAGCGCTTCTACATTTTAGTGACTTTTACGAATAAACCTTCTTGCAGTTTCAGTTGCCGAGCATAAAAAGTTTAAAGACACGTCTCGAGGGCAGGGAAAAACGTATTCGAAATAAACCCGGTGCATTGGGAAACAGAAAGGGATGAAAATGGGAAAGCTAGCTGGCAGAAAGAGGAAAGCTGAAAACTTTATCGCACCGAGTGCAGGCTGGCAGACAGCTGCCCTTTTCCCTGTAACATGTTGAGCCAAACAAACAATAAAAGTTAGCTTTCTAATTCCAATTTTGCCATCACTCAACAGTGTTTTTTCTAATTGCATTGTATTCTTGTATTGTCTTTGGTTGTTTTTAGTAATATATGCAGACAAGTAAATATATGAGTATTGTTTTTTTAAAGGAAAGCCAATCAAAGTATCTTTAATTGGTAACTTTAGTCCCTAAACATTTATTAATAAACCCTATTATTTCCAGAACTTCCAGTTTATTATGCAACTCAACAACTGTACTTAATTTCATATTCCTTTCACCAGTTTTTTCCCCTGGGATAAAGAGAACATATTTGTATGCACCTGAGACTGGCAGTGCGTTTCCTTAGCAACAGGGAGCTCCTGCACCTGAGTCCTGATTTCATTTATTCGGTTCAATTGTTACATTTATTTATTATACGAGTACACACGGCCATGTACATATACTTGTATATATTTCCCTTTCATTGTCCGACCCAAGAGCCCAGGTCCCGCGACCTAGGACCACCGCCAACTACTTTCCACGTCTTCTTCTGGATTTTTCTGGATTTTTCCTTATTTTTCCGTATTTTTCCCCCGACTCGTCGTTGGCTTCTTTATCATGAGGGGGGCCACCCACTGAATTGAAGCTCCTTTGTTTGCTTGTTGCGGATTCGGTTTCGCATTGTAAATGAAATGGAATTAAATGAAATGTGAAATTTATTGTATTTAGGGGATTTCCATGCGACAAGCGCGCTCGCTGCGGAAGCGGATGTGGATGGAGATGGGGATTGGGCTGGTGGCTGCTGGAATAAAGCGAAACAATCGCATTTTCGCTTACTATTTCAAATGTAATTTATACGCATACTTATGGCCCCCACTGTGTTCCCTTTATTGGCACTCTACTTTAGTTTTATTTGTATTTGCTCTCTGCTCCTGTGTCTACTATGATCGCTTCTGCCCATCCAGCTGGCTGCACTTCCATCTCATCATATTGGGTTAAATGCGAATCTTATTACCCCAAACGGAAGCAGTATCCTCCCCACAAGGTACACGCAGCAGAGAGTGTCTTTAATACATAAATCCCCAAACCTTACACAGACTTAAGTTCCGGGGCACACACACCCCAGCCAGTTCTGGCTGGCCACTTCATAGAAAGTTCCAAATAGTTGCTGCAGCAAGTTTGGCCCCGAAGCAAAAATAAACGAAAGGAAAACAAAACAAGCAAGGGCTAAAAGATATTATGGAAACTTTCGAGTGTTGGCAACTCCTCGAAATGCGCTTAAGTGAAATAATTAAAACGAGAAGCATAAAAAATGCCAAGCCAAAAATACAACATATTGGCGAGATTAAAAAACATTTTTCCCTGGCTCGGGCGATGGAAGCTGTACAGGGCTTAAGGCAAAAAATAGTTTCCTTAAACTTTGGTCAGAGAATTTAATAAATAACTGAGCGGACTTGCTTGGGAGAGGGAAAAGATTAAGCTTTTCGGACGTATATTAAGTATTTTAATATGCTAAGTCGGATTTTGGTATTTAATTGGTAGGTCTTATTTTTGGTAGCCTAATATATATTACTTAGGCGAGCTTACTTCATTATTTTAATTTATTAAAATCTATCTATTAATCTATTTATCTATGATATATTTTCTTAAGTTTTTATATTATTTAAATAATTACAATTCAATAGGATTTTATCCATATTTTCATTCAAGATTGTTTTGACATTCTATAGGAAGTTAGCTTGCTAATTTTAACATTCAGGATTGCAGCAGGAACCCGATGGGAATGCTAGTAGAAGGCGAAGTCACACCTTGTGTGCTTTAAACTTAGTTACTTTCCTTTTATTGATATTTTTATTAAACTCAGCACTCTTATTAGATTTCTAAAAGTTGAATTATGTCATAAATTCAGTTACACCATTTCTATAAATATATTTAATTTATTATTACACTCTTTTATTATTTAATAAAATTCCCACAATTTACAATGGTTTCTGGGACTGAACTTAATTGAATTGCTTCACATCCTGCAACAGGACAGGACTCAACACCCTCTCCTTTCAAAGTGCGAAAGCTGCTGAGTGCTGCAAGTTTAAGACGAGGATGAGTGCCAGGCGACGGACGCCATCTGGTGCTGACCATTCATCATCAGCATCAATAAGGGAGCGGATGCAGCTGCAGAAGGGTAACATCAACTGGCAAGACAGGAGGACGCGGCACATGGAAAGTGGGGAAAATAGTTGGCAAGCTGTGGAAACTCGGTTCCAATTAAAAATGCAACAAATTCAAGCACAAATTGCTGCCATGGTCGCATGGAGCAGCAGCAGCAGCAGCAGCAGCAGCAACAGCTAAAACTGCAATTGGAATTGCAACTGCAATTGAAAATATAAAGGATGCCAATGCAATTAAAAAGCTTTTTCAATTGCATTTAACATGAAATTAGTTTCAAGTGCCATAAAAACCATGGAAAAGCTGGGAAAGTGCCTGCGGTTATCTGTCGGCTGCTCTGTGTCACTTTGTAGCCAATGTTTTCCTCTCACGTGAGTGTGTAAAAATTTGTACTTTCCCCTTGAATTTATGAATGAAATCAATTGAAATTTTCGAGTATCCGAATCACATGAAATATAAGTTATACTCTTTATCAAAGTCCCTGAAAATAATAGCAAAGGGAAATGAGAGTAAACTATTTTTTTTTAATGGAGTTTTAACCCGTTTGACGGGTTTGACACTTGCGTCAAAGTGCCCATTTTCCGTTCTATATGTTCCTGAGGAACTTCCCGGAGGATAACTATGGGATTTCCTCTTGTCACCAACGAAACTTAACGACTTTGTCAAAGTTTCAACTGGGCCAGGAACTCATCTCGAACAATAACCCAAAGCTAAAGTGGTTGTCAGAGGAATGGCAGTGGTAGTGGTAGCTCCAGCCAACACAACTTTATGCAATTAACTCCCCCACCAGAGGCAGGAGTAGGAGCTGGAGCAGGAACAGAAGCCGGAGCAGGAGCAGCCCTCGGGGTCAGAGGAAGCTTATTATAAACGACAACAAGCAATGTAAATGCCAACTGGCAGTGAGAAATGGCCAAAGGCGGCACTCAGCCAGGACCAAGAGCCGTCATCCGTGCGGAGGAAGCGAAACCAGGTCAAACAGGTGTGTGTGTGTGGTGGCTTCAGGAGGGAGAGGGGAGACTGTTCAAGGAGAAGGAGCAGGTCGTACTGCGAAACTTGCCAATGTATTTAATTTGAAAATGCGACACTGACACTGCGGCGTGCTGAATGTTTGGTGTAAATTAAATTACACGCGCCACGCCCCTCTTCCAGCCGGCGCTGGGGGATAGGCCGGCCAACCCGAAACACGGTACATTAAATTTTCATTTGGCCAAAAGTCCCACAAACTTTGCTAACAAGTCGCAGGCAGTCGCTGTCGCTTGCTACAAGGACAGTATCCTGGGGCGCGCGAAAACAACAGAGATACAGATACAAATACAGGGAGATACACAGAGATACAGCTAAGGATTTCAAGGGGTGTGAAAGAGCTGCCCGGCTTAGGGGTCAGAGTTCTGCGGGCTCGGGGCTTATGGCATCCGAAATCCAACTAAAAACATCAACAGCACGCCCAGACCGGCCCAGCCCGTCTGGCACCTGGGCCGGAGCCAGGATCGCCCCGCTCCTATCCAAATCCGCATCCGCATCCTGCAGGCGACAAGTAAACACAAGCACAAACACCCTGGCCAAACACCAGTCCCCCCTCAAACACTCCCACACAAACCTGTGACAAGTGCCGGGGCTGGGGAGCGGGAGAAACTTAAAATCTCATTAGTTACATTTTTGAGAGGACACGAGCTTTGGCTGTCAGCTCACAAAAACACCAACAACTTCAAGTTTTTGGCGCCTTCGTTGGCCTCTCTGAAGTCTTTGTGTTGGCTGGCCAACCATTTTGGGGCTCCACCTGACCGCCTTCGCATTCGTCTCTGATAGTTTAAGCCGATAAAATCAAATTATTTCAATAAGCGAAAAACTTTGCCTAGCTACAACCGGAAATTGGCCAGGGTTTTCCATAGTTTTCAAGGAGCATATTTCTAAATTATAAGTATTATCGATAATTGAAAATCTTATTACGCCTGGCAGACCTCCACTTAGACATTAGTTTAAGCAGCTGAAATGAAACTTAAAATAAAGAACTATTTATAGAAACGGTTTATAAATTAAATGTGGATTTTGTTAGCTATTTTCAGAACACAAAATACACCCGGGTACGAGAATATATTTAAAATTTGGTTATTAAGAGAGTTTTTTGGTTATTGAATAAAATCCATTGGGTCATGAATGCAAAAGGGTTTTTAATTTTTGTTAATAATCTTTAAGACACTCTCTAAATTTTTTAAAACCAATTGGATAATACAACAACATTTTGAAACACATACAAAGTTTCCCAACAAAAAATTGGGACCTTTATTTAGTTGTCCAACACTAAACTTAATTATTTATATAGTGTAGTGTAAATTTTATTCAACCATCTACTTAGTGTTGGTAAACAATATATGGTCATCTTTTTAGTGTTGGAAACTTTTATTTAATCATCTATTCAGTGTTGGCACACATTATTCAATCATCTATGTATTTAGTGTTGGAAAGCTGTGTTTAATCATCTAATTAGTGTTGGAAAACTTAATTTAATAATCTATTTAGTGCCATAAATGATATATTAAGTGTTTGTCTCACATTGTAGTATAAGTTGCTAACAATAGTAAACGCACGCTATAGGAAATAAAAAACTTTTTTTTCTCTTCAATAAATTTAATTAAAAAATAATTTTATTTAATCATCCATTTAGTACTGGAAAACCCATAGACTCTCTTTGCCATTATTTAATTGCTTTATGGCCCTCATGAAAATTTGTTATTTATTTACATTTCATTTATAATTTCCATAGCTATGAATATTGAGTTAACAACAATATTTTTCTGTGTGCGACAATGGCTCGAAAGCGTTTGCCGTAGGCGGGCATATTTGAGAGCTGACAAAAGTGCATTGGAAACCATTTGCGTATTATTTAAATTTTTATAACCACTCCTACATGTATGCCCGAGCACGTTTCCACGTCCGTATGTGTGCACGGGGCTTTGACGAACCCCAAATGGAGGCGGCGGAGGCGGCAGAGGCTGGGCCACTCCCCATGGGTTCGCTACACACAATAACATATATATCGGTGGCGGCGGTGTTGTCTTCCTGGCCATATGGCAGCACTTTAAATGCAAATGAAAGCGTTCAGCGCTCAGTTCTCGGCGTTGGTGTTGGCGTCGGGTGCGTCGAGGTCGAGTTACAATTTGAGAAGTGGCTCAGCCGCCCCTCGTCGCGGGCTGGAGGAAAATTTGCATAAAGCTCCGAAACTAGAATGAATATTCTGGGTGGGTCGGTTGGTCTTTCGTTCGTTCGTTTGGTTGGCCGGCCTTTTCCTTGCGGTGCTGGCACGTGACTGCCTCATGGACGGCCAAAGTTTTTTGTGTGTCAAGGCGCTGCAGTTGCAGATACACTCGGGCTCGGGCACGGATACTTGTTGAGCGCCTGTCCTTGTCGTCCTGGCAGATACACACCCAGGCACCCAGGCACCCAGGCTCACACACACCTTGAACACCTCCTGTAGGTCACCGCTGCTGCTGCTGCTGCTGCTGGCTGACATTTCAAATCAATGCTTATGCCCCCGCTAGTCAAACAAAAGTTTGGGAAGGGAGCTGAATTTTTCAAGACATTTGTCGTGGGGCCAAAACAATCGGGGCGGGACTCCGGAAAAGTGCCAGCTAACTTTTGTTTTGTCATTTGGCGTGGGCGTGGCTCAATTCAATTGCCAACTTGCATTGGAAACTCGCAACACAACGGAACAGCGGAAACTCAAACAAGGACTGGGACTTGAAATTAGGGCGGGAGGCGTTTCCCGTCAACGGCGGCCCATTGATATTAAGTAGCCCTTGGCCGAAGGCACACGGACAATTCATCATCTGTCGTCCCCTTGGTACAAACTTTGGCAAATGTAGTGAAAAGTTTTCTCCGTGGTCATCGAAGACCCAGACCCAGACCAAGACGAAGATGTTGATGTTGCCGCCTGGTGGCCATTAATCAAACCGACCGACCGACCAGTCAGCACAGCTACGTGATGTCTAGCCCGCTGGCCATAAATAAACCCATCCTGCCATACTGCCATTCTGCCATTCCAAATAAAAGGAATCCAAAAAGGATTTATGCAAATAAATAGCACGTTTTGTGTGCTCGATTCGAGGCTGAGAGATGGGTGATGGCCTGGACGTAAATGCAATCGATGCGGCGGGAAAACCTGGCTGGAAAACCTGGAAACCCTGAAATTTAGTTTCCGTTGATTAATTTCCGCTCACAGCTCAATCATCGTCTCGCATATTTCGTTCCTTTTTTCTTTTTTTAATATCGTTGACAGCTGAAAATCGAACTGGAGCGGGTTGAGTGTCGTCGGCGGACTGACTATCATTTAATGGTGGGCTCCGGGTCTGCGTCTGAATTTAATTTCGAGCCTCGGTTCGTTAAAAGGTCGGTCAGAATGATTTATTTGCCTTTGCCGCATTGATTTCGAGTTCCATTTCGATTTCTGGTTTTCGGTTTTCGTCACTCGGTGTCTGGTGTCTGGTGTCGCCGTTTCCCTCTCCACTTGGCTTAATGAAATCATTCGGCGACGCACACTCCTAGCACACTCACACTCCCTCCCCGCACACACTCACTCCTCACCGCACTCTCTCGCCTCTTAATTGTTAAATCGAATTCGCTCCTTTGGCTGTGCGCAAGAACGCGGCGTATGCGTAATGCGATTATTGAAATGTGTTGATTGGAATCAAGTTTGCATTTTAATTGGATTGCCATTGTTCGGCATACGAAATGATGACAAGCAGCCCCAAGCTGGCAAATGGATTACATATTTTAGTTATCTCAGTGGCAAAGCTCTCTCCCAGTGCCTAGTGCTTAGTGCTCAGTGCTTATATTTAAATCGAAATGCCGCTGGCTGAGCTCTATAAACAGTGGGATATAGCCCGCCCATAAATTATATGCATTTTCCCCACATATCCTTTAAGCCCTTCGGAGGGGGCGAGGGTGCAAAGAGCAAACATGAAATATTTCCGAAACGAATGTGCCATAACAGTTGAGTGAATAAAACATTAACAAATATTTATTTTCATAACCGCTGCCGCTGCTGCTGCTCGGCCCCGGGGGTGTCCTTTTATTTTATTATATTTATTTGGCCTCCTGTTTTTTCTTTTTTGGCCTGCAATAGAGCATGTCCTTGCCGCTGCTGCGATTGAGATTCCACCAAGCGGCAAATAAATAAAACAAAACAAGGAGAGCGCACAATCGCTGCCACCACTCGACCTGGGAGCAACGGCACGGGTCAAAGGGCAAACCAGAGCTGCACCGCAGAGGGTTTCCCCGAAAAGTTGCGATGAAATTCCACAGCAGCATCATGCAGCATGCAGCATTCCGCTTTTCCACTTTTCCGCTTTTCCCCAGCTTCCACCTCACCTCAAAGCGTGCTAATGCAGCGTTTAAGGCAAAACTCTCGCACACTCGTCGCATTTATTTTTTTCCCATTTTTTTTGACGCGCAAACCACACAACAGAAATGGCAGAACGCCAAGGAGCACCTCTCATTTTCCCAACCATTTTCCTTGTCATTTTCCCAGCCATTTTCCCTGCCACTTCCACGCTGAGCTCTGCTGGCCACGTAAATTGCGTAAAATCCCCGCCGCTAAAGCTGCGAAGCCAACGCGTACCCCTCACTAATTGCACATTTTTATCTCAATTATTGCGGCTTACTTTGCCGGAGTCTTGGGAGGCCGAGAGAAAGGAGTGGAGAAAATGGTGGAGAAGAAAAGGAGAAGCTGCTGGGAGAAAGGGCTGCGGAGCTAACCATTAAGGGATTATGTGGAGACTACGCCATGCTGCACATCCTTTGCACAATTTCAGCGGGAAAACGCACTTAATTTCCCTTTGATTCCATTCAGCGGGAAGCCAACAACTTGGTCAAAAAGTATATGATGTTAAGGTTTCCTGGGTACATTTTTGAAAGTAATCATTACTTCAGATAAAGAACCCTGAAGTTTCGTAAAGAAAATCAGGGAAATCCAGGCTCATTTGTGTATAAACTTTACATACTTTTTAAAAGACTGATTCAGGCATTCTCTGAGGTTGTCTTGGCTTCCCAGAAAAACTTCCCTTTAAAATAGTAAAATCTTTGCAGACCTTAAACTTTTACGAAACATTTTAAATTTCCTTAATTCTCCCCACATCATTGTTGTTCGAAATGTTTTATTTTTTCCATAAAAAAACAGTCTATTGTGCATCTTGTGCTGTTAAAAGTTTATCCCAAAAATCGAGAAAAACGAGATATTTCCGAAACTTGTGCGGCAACTTTAAACCCATTTCTATTATCAATGCAGGGCTGGGCCCCCAAAAAGTGTGTGCAAACATTGTGGGCCTGTGTGCTCCAGGCCCAACTGAAGCGTTGCCAATTACGAGCGGGCGAGTCAACAAGCTCAGTCAGCAATTTGGGCGGCAAAAAGTATGCAAAGCACGAATCGAGAATCGAGAGGCAGGTCCTGAGCAACCCAACTCTCTCCGTTGTCAATGAGCCCAAGTGAGTTACTTGTAATTACCACAAAATTCAATATATACACTCGTAGCTGCGGTTCCTGCCCCAGCAGGAAGAATGAATGGATGGAAGTTTGGCGGAGGAACTGGAGGAGCTAGCAGAGGTGGAGGAGCTGGCACAGCTGCTGCTATAGTCAAACATCATTTGGCATAGTCGCAAGTGCACGGAGAAAAAAGGATTTTAAAACTAGGATTGTAAGGAACATAAACAAAATAATGTGATAATTTTATATTACATTTTCAGAACAGGCTCCAGATGCTTCAGTTAATTATTAAATTCCGCCAACTGATATTATTTGATATAAAAATTTAGTTATTACATTCAGAATTAATATTCTTCAACCCGAATTAAAAAATAATATTTAAAACATTGCTTGACATTTTTTGACAGTTGAATTTTAATTAAAAACATATAATACCTATTTTGTGGCCGTGTGAAACATCGTTTTGCCTAACGACCCGACCATCGACTTGCGTCATATTCCTCCAACTTGTCGAAGATGCGACGACGACCGCACGCACCATCACATCCCAGCCCAACCCAGGGCATCCCCCATACCATGAGCCCCATTCCCGGCCTGAGTTGGAGCTGGAGGAGCTGTCTCTCGAAATGGCAGCTGTAAAAAATCACAGCATCAGCATAAAAGTGCTTAAAAGCAGCCGCCGTGTCCTCAGAGCAGGGCATGTTTTTGCTTTTTGCGCTTCACTTTGCACTGAAATTTTCCCCGATTTTCCATCCTTGAAGCCCCGCCGCCTCCTGGCCACCCTCGCGGGGCCGTAAAAGTTTCGAGCAGTTTTTCTCCTGCTGATTTCTATCTAAAACCAAGTTTGCTCTGCTCTTTTTGGCATTGTTGCTGCTCTGGCCAAAACTCATCTCATCAGAGTTCGGTTTCTGCGCTCCTAATGGAATTATTCGGAAAAATAAATTATGAACCATTTTAATTGCCACGAAACAGATTCCCATTCCCATTCCCAGTCCCAGTCCCATCCCAGACCTAGCTCGTTAATGCGGTAACTTAATTCAATTTCGCATCTTAATCCAATCAGCAAATTGAAGAATAATTTGTAGTAAGACGGGCCCACAGAGATAATAGTACATTTTGCATTTTAATTGGGATTTACTAATTAAAAAGTTTTCCCCCGGCTTACGTTCGGCCGTTTGCCCAAAGGAAAACAATGAGCAGATCCTTGCTTCTTTTTGTGTCTGTGGGGTGAGCTTACATGGTTGGATTAGGTCCTTTTGTCAAAAGGAGAGGACATTCTACTCCTTTTGTTGGATTATAATAGATAAACTGACCCCCAAGACCTTTGATATCAATTAACAAAGAGTCTTTGGGAATTTTCAACCTTGAAGTTTGCCAAGCTTGTTGAGGATTTGTAATTGCAATTCAGAAATTAATGCTGTCATAAATAAATCCTAAGAAATTTCCCTCAATATTTCTATTTAAGCTTCAATGTTTAGCAGTAATAGGAAATAAAGATAATAAAGCCATTGAAGATTTCCCCAGGGAGGTTTTCCCCCTTAAATTTCATGGTTTAGTAAATTAAAAGAGGCTTAAACCCAATTTCGACTTGGGCACGCATCATTAAATTCGCCTATGCAATTTGCAAGCGATTGACACAATAAAAACAAGGCAAAATCGAAGGAGAGAATACGAAATAAATCGAGGATATTGCGCATAAATTTATTTAAAATTACGCATTGCTCATACGCAGCGTATGGCAATATTTCCGCTTGGCAGCGCCCCTTGTGAGGATGTGTCCGTGCCCCGACCAGGAGTCGGTCACTTGGCATTCCGCTCACGGACACACAGCTGACACGTCGGTGGCCAGCGGCAAAGGACCAAAGAGCAGGGAGCAGAAGTCAAAGTCGGAGCTGGAGCTGGAGCCACACAACACATCCCCCCTATCGCATAGCAACACATGCCGTGTGTTTCTGCCAGTTTTCTCGAAAAGGAGAGAAAGGGGAAATCGAATAGAATCGTATCGAATCGAATCGGCCAGCTACGCAGGCCAATTTGCAATAATATTGATTTTTCATTTCCAACTTGGGCTTTGGTTTTATATTTTCGGTTTCATTGCCAGCAAAAACTACAGCCAGCAGAATGGCCAAAACAAAAAGTTGACTGGCGAACGCTGTAGCACGCTTTTTGGCTTGGCCATTCCCAATGCCGTGCAAAAGCCAGCGATGAGCCAACAATAACACACACACACATAGCACACACCCACAGAACACAGCCCGCACGGCGATTATAGAACACCCACCCATTGGCATGTCTCGGGGCCAGTTAAATAGTCAAAGGACAACGGCGCTGGCGTCGACGAAGGCGACTCCCTTTTGCCATTGGCAAGCAAAAACTTTACAGCGCTGAATGGTTACGACCTTGAAATACCTTTTTTTTATGAATATTGTTTTTTAACAACTCTGCTTCCGCATTACGCATATTCGCACCAAATATGGGTTGAAAAGCAAAAAGGAATTCCCCCCGTTTTGGGTTCAGTTTTTGGGTGTTTATGGTTTGAAGTAAAATTTACGAGTCTGAATTGTTAAAGCAAATAAAATGTAATTTAGTGGATTTTTATTAGGCTCAATGTGCTTGAAATTAATTAAATAAATATAGTTAGTCTTAGAGAGAATGTATTTTTAATTTAATTTAAAAAAGTCGTGGTGTTTATTGTTCATTTTCTTTTGTGATTTTAATAATGACGCTGATGACGCTCCTGTCAAGCTAAAATTATGAGAATCTGGCAAACTTGAATGGTTTTCAACCACAAAATAATTTAAAGGTAAAGTTTTCCCATACCAAAAACTAATTAAGTTCACAATCGGCTGAAACTTCCTCAATATACCCGCTAGTAAGGCCAAAAAGGGTATATGGCTGTAGATGTTTTGTGGGCGACGACGCGACTTTTGCCGAGTGGGTTGCCTGCCAAACAAAGGCGGCACAAAAAAAAACAAACACAAGAAAAAAAAACATCATAATAAACCAGCAACAAAAACACAAACCAAAAGTAAAAGCAAAAAGCAAAAGCAAGCAAAACAAAATTAGTTTCATAAGTTTTTTATGAGTTCATCGCTTTTTTGTGTGTATGGCCACCAAACACACTCGCACACACACACCCGCACACATTCGGAAACAGTTACCAACACATGGACCGAAAAGTCGCCTCGCTGACTAACCAGCTTTTGTGCCAAGGGTCGAGCGTTGGGGCGTTCGTCGCGTGGGTGGACGCCCAAACTCTCCAAACACCGAATATGAGGGGCACAGCCCCTCCATGCCACCCTCCTTGTTGCTACAGTTCTGGCACTTCCGTTCACCCCCTGCCCCGAAGAATACATATACCAACACACTGCGAAAATAATTATTTACAACGAATTATAGCTTTGACTTAATAGAAAGATCTTTTTAAATTTTATGAATAATATAAAAATATGTATTCAGTTTCTTTAAAATGTATATATTTATTTATGTAAGTAATTGCCCTAAAATCTTCAAAATACAGCAAAAGAACAAAAAACTTCATATTTATAAATTAAAGCAAAGTATTCTTTTAGAAAATTAAGTATATATCTCTGGGATGTTTCTATAATGTTTAGAAATTGTATAAAATTGTTTAAAAATCTCTTAAGCATATTTTCAAACTAAACCACATTCCAGGTAAGCTTTGAAAAATATTTTCTAGCTCAAGGAAAATTGTAAAAATTATTATGGCTAGTATAAAAATGAATATTTTAATACAAACAAAAATTATTCAAGATTTTCGAACTTTATTCGGCTAACAAACTACTAATTTCCATGACAATTTGAAGATTTCTGCTCTTATTATTAATATTAGGTTAGCGTTTCTTTGAGCTGAGAAAACTATTTGTTTTTCCCAGTGCCACCACACACATTTTGACGAACTTTTAGGCAGGCAAATAATTCACAAAAAAACCCATATATATACATATATATGTACATTTATTTATATGTATGGTATATAGCAGGAAGCCAAGTAAAATATATTGCGAGTAAATTTCTTTTGTTGCTCGGCTAGACGTTTAGTCGCAGCAAGTTAGAGAAAGAGAGAGAGAGAGAGAGAGAGCAAAGGCAATGGCGACAATTTGTTAAATTGTTATTGTTATTTCTATGTTAAATGCTCCACTGCCCTCGCAATGGCCACCCAACACAGCAGCCCCCCCTTCAGGCCACCCACAGGAGGTGGGTCCTTGCTCCTTCCTCCATCGGCGGCTGCTGCACGTAACGTCGATCTGCATAAATGATGTGAAATTTATAAGGACAACACACAGCAGTCGCAGCCTCTGGCAGCTAGAAAAACTTATTACGCAAAGCAAATATTGTACAACAATTTCCATTTTATTGTTAGGCTTTTGTCATTTTTTGTGGGTTTTTTTTTCTGGAACTGACCCCCCCAGACAGGAGGTCCTGGAGGTGCCTCACTTAGACGGTTATTTTAATTTAGAGAAAATTATGCAGTTGCCGTAGAGGTTAAGCGATTTTGTGTAAAAAAAATAGCGGAAGTGAGAGCAGAATGAAGAAAAGGTAATTACACAGAGGAAAGCTTATTTCCCGGTAGAGGAAATGGCTGAATGGAAAAACTTTACGGGGAAGAAGGGAACTTTCTAAAGGAGTTGAGTCACCAGAGGACATTTAATAATTAGCGTATTTATGGAAATGAAGAAACAACAGAGGTTCTTATATAGTAAGACATTAACGTATTTATTCTTTGTCCGTTATAGATTTGCTTAATAAAAGACACATCTATAGAGATTTAACCTGCAACTAGTTCCACAGAAATCTTTAGAGACCTTAAATCTCTTGTTAAGGTGTCATGAATTAAGCAAATATAATTTTAATAGAAAACAATTATTTCTCAGAATATTTTAAGACATCTTAGCAAGGGATTTGAAGGGTTTAAAGGGGAAATAGATTAAAAAATAGCTTAGCTTAATATTTAAACCCTTCAGAATATCCCCATAATCTTTGATCTGGCCAGTAAAATTTTAAAGCAACGCTAACGAGTTGTTTTCCCTTGGGGGGAAAATAGTGCAAATGTAAAGCAAACAATGGAAAATAAATTGCATTCGCAGTCGCATTCGCTTTCGCGGCGCCTTGCCAATTACAGTAAAGAGCGCATAAATCGGGGGAACGGAGCGGAAGCCTGGTGTTGTGGGTCATCGCCAGTCATTCCACGTGTCACATTCTTGCACGGCATATGACTGACCATTTCCGCTCACCTGTGTTGACTGTGTCGCTCCCTCCGCTGCCCGCAATTTCCACAGCGTTTGTGTATGGCATATGCATGTGAGTGGCGGAAAAATTGAGTTCAGGTGAACTGGTGGCTTGTGCTGGATCCTGCGAAGCCTTGAGTTCCATTAACCCAACAACAGCCCAGGCAGGCGGGCAGTAATGCCCAAGGCAATAACAGCAACAATGGCAACGGCAACAATGTCCATAAACAGAGCAAAAGGCAATTCCGATTCGTTTGAAGCTCTGCGAGTAACGGGGCTTAAGTAGCCAGCCCATAGTCAACGCCCCCACGGTCGGTGGTGACCACTGTTAGCGGGAACTCCGCCGAGCACCACCCACCGAGTGCGATACAAATTGATTTTCTCACACCTCGCGAACTCCACCGCTCACGACAAGCTGATTTTCGCCTTTGAAGCGAAAGTCGAGCATTGAAATAAATAAACTTATCCGAACAGTTGAAGTTTCAGCTTGGAATCTCGGGCGGTTAAGGTGCTTAGGCCTAGTCCGGCGGGCACATGTCAATTATCCGATCAGGAGGTCTCCTCCTGACAGCCGAAAGTCAGTTAGTCCTCCAGTGTTTGGTGGTGGTTACCAATCAATTAGTCCGCAAAGACACGGAAGGGCCAGTCTCTGGACATGGAGTTAGGAATGAAGTTCCTCTGACTGACGCAGGCCAGATTAATGTTAACTGAAGTTGACCATTAATTCGTTGACTTGACAGCTGGAGATTAATTCAATAAGCTAGCGGAGTTTTGTTCTTTATTTTTTTAAGATTAAAGGTGTACGGCTAAAGGAAAGGGAACTGAAGTATTACCTATAAATATATATTTTCAGCTCTTCCTACCAAGCATTCTCACCGAGCATTCTTTTCCATTCCGCCATATTAAATATATTTTTTTTCATACCCAACCTCCACAAAGCTACCAAGTATCTCTCAGATAAATATGTTACTTTTAAACGTTGCCCCTGGCACAGTAAGCGACATATATTTATGTTTGTAATTAAAGTTCACAGCTTAAAACTGCTGTAATAAGCAATCATAATCATACACCATATATTTCAATTATATTTATTTTTGTGGCGTAAATTACCTTTAGCCTCGGGTCAGGTGCCTTGGTTAATTATATCAAAATATTGATGTAATGAGAGGCAGGAGCAATTTTCAACGTTCACGCGAATGAAAGTCAATCTGACGCATTAACATATATGAAACAATCACAAGGGACAAACACGGGCAAACATAACACATGCAAACACAATTACAAACACAAACACAGAGGCTGACAAGCTTCAGTTGTCATGTGCAATTTGCTGTGAAAGGTCGAACTCAATCGATCGATGAAGTGCTTAATTGGTGGCCGAGTTGGAGGTGGCGAAGGGTCAGACTATGCCCATTGATCCATTAATTATTGACGCTTGTTCGGGCTTAAAAATTAATCAGTGATGAGACGCACACTTCCCCCCACCCGCTTTCGCTCAGCTTCAGTTTTCATCCCGGAGATTCATCATTTTTACCGCCACCTTGATCAATTATTTAGGGCCGATGGCAGGAAAAGATTGCGAGGCCAGCTACTTAGCGGCTTAGCCAGGGTCCACGGCCTCGCTTTCGGACTCGCTCTCGGCCGGGGTGACGACAAATGGCCATTGTGAATTCATGTTGGTTTCGACACGTGCGAGCAGCATCTGACCCAGCTGGCCCAAGGTCAAGAGATTTATGGGCCCAAAGGGGGCGGCTGACGGAAAAGGACACTTCCAGGACAACTTGCAAATGCCCGTGGCTGCTAATCCAACCCCAAAGGGTTATGGACACGGCCGGAACTCGCAGCCTGCTATCTCTGATTAAGGTTTCAAGCGGACGGCAATTAAACATTGGCCGAATCTCATCGATCTGTGGTCAGTTTTAATTAGTGCTTTTCGCCAGGACACCATCGTCCCGTCATTCGCTGAGCCAGGCCGGATTCATTGTTTGTTTTATTAACCTCAATTAGTGCGTGCCCCTCTCTCTCTGCTCTGCTCTGCTCCCCTCCCCAGTGGCTAGTGTCCGTTGCAATCTGATTGCTTTTCAATTAATTGACAAGGCATCATAATTGATGCTCTGTTCACATGGCCAGGCATGGCTCACTGAGAGAGAGAGGGGAGCCGGAAAATTAACTTATAGCCCGTCAAGTGCGGTGGCTGCAGTTCGGGCTTGTTATTCCGGTCTTAACTTAATATTCAGTAAATCAATGCCAATGCCATGTGATTTATAGCCGTTTAAACTGTGTTTGTTAACAGTTTGGGATTTGCTGGAGACGTACAATTGGGGTAATAACAACAGAAGAACCTTCAGAAGATTTATACATATTTATAAGTAAAAAATTTATTATTTGACTCTAAGGGGAAAAGTGTAAAGAACTTCTTCTTTCTTTTGGGAAATCTTAATCAAATTCAAATAAAGACAACCTTCAGAAGAATTATATAGAAATCATGTAATAATGAGTAGAAAACTATAAAAATCTACATTTTTTTCATAGAAATTTAAAGAAATATGTTTAAGTACTTTTCTGATACTTGAGACCTTGATGAGGTTCTTAATTCTTAAAATACGTATTTTGATTGAAAATTAAGAAATAATAAGGAAGCTCAGATTTTTCCTTGTGAAAGATTAAACAATATAGGCTATTAAAGCCTTGTTGTGGATTTTTCAAAACTAAAATGTGGCTAAGTATTTAAATAAAACTTTAATTTAACAAAAAGAAGCTAAACAAAGTAAAATAATACAAAATTGAAGAAGGTATATAAATTAAATGATATGAATACAAAGAATCCTTCAAAAGAAGTATTATAATATAAGGTCAAATAATTATAAGTTATAAACAGTATCCCTTTCCGTTGGGAAAATTCAAACAAATATATGTAAGCACTTATAGACCCCTTCGAAACCAATTTAAAGTTAAAAAATTCATCATTCGTTGGCCGTTTCTGTGATGACTGTCATAATACTTAAAAGTAAGCGATAAATTTAAATCAATGGCTCAATAAGAATGATTTAATTGCGTTTTCATTGGGCTGCAAAAGCAGCAGTAGTAGGAGCAACAGACAGTGTCTGGCGAGCTGTTAAAATTCAAATTAAAAGCCCGAACGTGACCAAAAAGTGAAATTGTGCGGAGGGCACAATATTCTCGGGTTTAATAGGCAATTTGCAGTCGTAATCCAAATGCAGGCAGCTGGCAAAAGTCACGCACAGCCTAAGGACGACAACAATAATGGGTCGCCGTTGCCGCCGCCAACGAAATTATTTTACACATTTTTTGTGTAAGGCGATAAACCGGGCCGCCACAAAACAAATGCAACTGGCAGAAATATTAGAGGCAAATGCCGGGGCTTAATGGTCAATAAATCGATTTGCTTTCGGCAGCCAAAGCGACGCACTGCAGCCCTGGAGCCGGAGCAGCAGCAGGAGCAGGAGCCGGCGATTGGAAACTGGAGATTGGAGGAAGGAAGGGCCAACGCTTATCGGCACGCATGCACGCAGCTGGCGGCAATTTGGATGCGAAGATAAAACATTTATTGGCCACATAAAACGGGTGAAATTACCAACCAACGGGGCCCCACCAGTGGCCACATCCTGGCATGCGTCCGGCGGACGACGTCCTGCCTCCTGCCTCCTGCGGCCGGGATATTGAGTTCGATTCGGCTTCGCCTTTGTAATTTCCCTTCGTTGTCGCACGCCCATTGAACTCGAACAGCAAATCAATTTCGGTCTTTACTTTCCGAGGCCCCGGTTCTCTCTATTCAATTTTTGTGGGTCTCACAAATTAGACAAATGATTTTGGGACATTTGTCATAATCGCGCCAAAAGGGGAGTCCATTGTCCCCATTGTTATGGGATGCTGTCTTTTACTTCGCCCTAATACCTTGTCCTGCCTGCAAACAGCTGCAATTTTAGGTCAATAAACATAAATCGTTTTCCTATATTTATGGCAAATATTCGAGGGCTAGTTGGTAATTAAGTTATTATTTCTATATCAAGATTAAATAAAGTTTGGTTAGTAATTAATCAGATAAATAGAAACGAACAAAGATATGTATACTCCAGGGAATAAACCGTAACAAATGCCTTTTCATTCATTGAAAAGTTCTGCATAAATTTTCATTTGGCATACACATTAATTTTTGTTGTTTGTTTTAAATTTGATTCATATTTTCCAACTTTTCGCACATAAATATGAATGATTTAATAATTTGCATGAATATTCAGATTTATGCACAGCCACACGGATGAGCTTAAAAGTCAATAAAGAACTTTAATTAAAACTCATGATTGAAATTCAATTTTATACGATTTTTAATTAACTAAAATATTATCTCTATGTGGTGTTATTTTAAAAGCATAGACTCGCTCTGTCTTTTAATTCCTGTTTGTAATTTCGAAATTTATCATTTGAGGAGGAAACTTCAAAAGCATCAGCGCACGGAAACTTTTGTCTTAAGCGGCTGCTGCTGCAGGAAGAAGCGAAAAAAGTTTAATTAAATAAATAACAGAATGCTTTGCCAGCGACAACAATTCATTAAAAAGCGAGCGAAGCACAAAGGGAAGCCGGTTCGGGGTGAAAACAAACAGAAAGTTGAGGCATCCTGCCAGAGCCGGGCTTCAGGACTCGCTGGCAAATTAAAAGCAGACTGAGAAGGCGCCCATAAATCTCAGCCAGCAGGTAAGTGGGCGTGGGTGTGGGGGGATCCTGCATAGACAAAAGGATTCTAAGCAAAAAGCGGGCAGCCAAAATAACTTTTAAGAAATTATTATGTTGTTTTTGCTCTGCAGATTGCCATGGCCGCAGAGAACTAGCATGGACACGAAACGATGTCGACTTATTTGCATGCTTGTCAGGGGTTTTCTTTATATTTTCTTTATTTCTATTTTTTTCTATTTCTCTGGCTGGGTGCTTTTAGTTTCCGGCGCGTTGCACTTGGAGCGAGGTTCTGACAAAGTTGCCGCACAGACAAACAATGCCAAATCGCGGGGGCGGCGTCAGCGGCGTCCTTTCAAATTGCGTTGAAAGCTCCCGAATGTCCCATTTTCCTGTGGTTCTTGTTGCTGCCGCTGTCGCTGTTAGGGGGAAAAGGCCAGCACAGGAAAAACAAAAAAAAAAGAGGAGCAAATAGCGAATAAAAAAAAGGAGGAATGGGAGCCGCCAGGAGAGAGACAAAAAAAATATGTGACACGAACAACGGCAAGCGACAACGTTCCGGAACAGAAACGGAAATTGTGAAATATACAAATGTTCGTCTTGTTTAGGTGAGCTACATGCAAAACTGGCCGCCACACTCAGAGAAATAATGGGGTGTTTATGTCATATTGGTGGCAAGTAAGTCCCTTAAGTACTTTTCTACATGACTGGAAGTACTTGTTCCCAGACCGACGATTTAAGGAAATTCTGTGAGTTTTTAAAAGAAAGCATATTAAATAAAAGTCAAATTACTTCATATTTGAGGATAATTTGACTTTGATTTCTTTGATATATTTTAAAAATACGTGACCAGCGCAATAATTTATAAATTCCCAACTTGTAGCTTTAGGATAACAATTTTTATAATAAATACAAAAAAAGATATTCTTTAGCATAAAGAGGGTCTTATACTTTATTTTAATGCCCTTTAGTATTAAATAATTATAAATTAGGTTTAATTACTTTATAAAATAAAATAAAATAAACAAATTATTTATAAACGATAAGAGGGCGAGCGACGAGTAAGGACGACCATTTTGACAACTAGCGAGAGTGGGCGATGTGGCAGCAACGAGTTCTTCGTTTGCACAACGAGTAAAGAGCTAGCGAGAGAGTTGACTTCGAGCCAAATGACGAGATAGTTTCTTTTCTTATTACAAAGGTATGTATTTTCAATTAACAAATCAAATAAAAACACACTTTGTCATTAAATAAATAAAATAATATATAAATAAAATATAAATATCATTTTTAGCAAATTTTCTAAACTTTTTGAAGTGCACTCCCCCTCTCCGCCTGTCACCTTCCAGCGCCCACCAGCTGCCGCCCACTCGAACAAGTGCGCCTCCCGAGCTAAGCGGACAAGGGTAAGACCCGTTTTGTAATAAAAATATATGGATCTGGCCTGGACAACGGCAACATGTCACATTCTTAAAAAAACGGAAACAGAGGACGGCGAAGTGGAGCAATCCCAACAATTTGTAGCCAGGCGTTAAACGCTGGAGTATCCGGTGAAACACGCTTATTAAAACGGCAGCGTTTAGGCCCGTCCACACCCCACTTTGTCCGTAGGGATAACAAATTGGAGGGACGGCAAATAAGACAACGAAAACAAGCGGATCATGTAATGAATGTAAAAGGAGACAATTCAGGCGGAAAGAAGGGAAGCAATTGTTCACGATTGCAGGTTTTTTTTTTGTTTTTTATTCTGTCGATTCAGGCACAATGGCACTTTCTTTAATATTTAAAATTTGCTTTTAAAATTTCAAAGCAAAGGCCATTTTATGTAAAAGCTTTTGGATTTAATTGTTCACAATGGCAAACATTTCCTTTTGTTTAAACAACTTAAACCAATGGAAAATAACAAACAAAAGCATTGAAACTTTTGCATAATATTGCTACCTTTTAGATATTTATCTTATGTTTAAAGTTTAAAGGGAAATAAAACTATGGGAAGTGAGTTTACATAAATAGGTATTAAATTTGCAGAATAAACGTTAAAGGGCTTTCCACAATTGGATTTTTTTTTTTTATTTCAGACAATTTAATATAAATATATTTTAATACCTTTGCGTACTAAAGGCAAAGAACTTAAATAAAATAGAGACACAATTTTGAAAGAGCTTTTTAAAGGCAAACTAAGACTACCTCAGAGGGATAAGTTTCATTCGTAAATAACTATAATTAAATTGCATTTAAATTTTCCGTAAACTACATCCTCTGTGGTTTCCTTTGGTTCCAGAAAATAGAAAATGGATATTGAAATTATTGATTTGAGGAGCCAAGCCACAAGGTCCTTGTGACCAAAATATGCCTTTCTCCTATAATTGCCTGTCATTGGCAAACGAGACGAGGCATATCGTAATTAGTTTCGAGCTGCTCCCATTTTGCAGTTTTTCTTTGTTGTTTTTTTGTTTTGTTTTAATTAAATCAAAATATCCTTAAGGCTTTGATAATTGGCCCGGGCCAGGCCGCAAGAACTGTCAGAAATCATTGCAATATATTGGCAAGCCTGGAATCGAGCAACTGCTGCAGGCAGCGGCCAGAAAATGCCTTTTGGCAGAAGGCCAAAAAAAGGAGGAGAGAGAGAACGCAGAGAAAGGATTTGTAATTACGAAATTAAAACAGCGACAGCTGGGCCAAAAATGCATGATGGACTGTCCAAAACTAAATGGATGGAATGGGGGCAGCGACTAGATGGATTGGCAGTCGGACAGGCAGCCAGATAGACGGTGGGCGTGGGATCAGCCTTGGGTGTGTTGGCTCCGCAATATCCGCTAGCGCGTGCCAGCTGAGCTCCTGCCGGCATGTCCTGCCACTGACGGATGCACCACCACCAGCAGCAGCAGCGGCAGCGGAGGCAGCAGAGGCAGCGGCAACATAACCGACAAAAACATGGCCAACAACAAGTGCAACGTGTCGTGACCGAGGCCACACCCCAGGCATTTCATTGGGTCCTCGAGTGGGCCGGATCGGGCTGGTAGGATTGGAGATGGAAGCGGCAGGTGGTCTCTCATTGAAATTTGTTGCATTATGCTCGGGATGCTACCAGAATGTCCTTGCACGCTGCTCTCGCCGCTCAGTGCGCTGCACTTGATTGTCAACAAAAATTGCTCTGTCGCATGTCCTTGTTCCAGCAGCAGCAGCAGCAGCAGCACCACTTCGGTCTGAAGTGACTGCAATGGCAGGCAAAAGGACACACGGCCGTAATTAAATTTGCGGCGACGAACTTCGGGGCTGACTTCAAATTTAATCACCTCTTGCGGGCCAAATTAGAGTCAAACAATGCGACATTGTTGACAATTTAAGCCTAAGCAAGCACACGTGGTCGGTGGGGAGCCATCTCCCGCTCATTCTGTTTGTTTCAACCTCTAAAAAGCCACAGAGACGCACGTAGACACGACTACACTTGAAGACGGCCATAAAGATAAATGTTTTATATACGTGAATTGCTTTGAATAAAAGCTTTGTTTGTCTTGTTTCATGCGCACAGCCCCGGCCCGGCACAGACAAACAAACTAACAGAGCTCACTGGCTGGCTGGCTGGCTGTGAGCTTCCCTCAAATAATAACTCATACGCCCCGTGGTGCGCGTCTGCTCGCACACTCAAGCGAATTCACATTCACGCTTTACATTTAAAGCTTAATTGCGATTGTGGTGGTGGAATCCCTTAATGTGCAGTTAAAACTTTAAATGTTGTTAATTCAAAAGTGTTTTCATGCGGTAATCGGCCCAAATAAAAGCTAGCTTTAAATACATTTCCCCCAAAGTCCCGAAGTCCCGAAGTTGCTGAATTTTAAATGGGAAAATAGCAGCAGTTCTCAGCTTTCCGCCATTTGGCGGCATTTAATTTAGTCCATATGTCCGGGACATATATATAGCCTTGTTTATACGATGTCCTAACAGCCATATTAAACCGAATGTCCGACCATTAAAAATCGCACGCGTTTCCCTAGCAAAAGCACATACATATACGAGCTTGTGTGTGTGCGTAATTTATTATGAGATCCTTCATCTTAAGGGAAAAAAGGGCATAAGCTGGCTGGGCCATAAATTCGCCTTAATAACATATTCATATTTAGATAATATCCAAACTCTTGTGCAATATTTATGCCTGCATCTCGACGGCACAGATGTGAATATCCTTGAAGTGTGCGGATTGGATTGTGCAATGTCAGACGCTTGAGAACTTTACCGAGTTATGTAGACACCTAAATTATCCGGGGGCGACAACGACAACGACGACGACGACAAGAAATTCCAGGACTTGAACTTTTCTGTCTCGGGGCTTTCAGGGCTTTCAAAACTCCAATAAGCGAGAGAGAGCGAGGACGTCCTTCCCACCCCCCGTATCATCTTCGTGGCGTTTGCAGTTTCATTCCGGATTCATAGTTAGGACGGAAAGTTCTTGGCATTTACGTAAGAGCCTTCATGAATATGTATTCCCCGAGGAATGGAGCCGTGTGTATGTGTGTGCGCCTTCAGTTCATGTTATTAATGAAGCATTTGCAACGACATCTCCACTAACTTAGCGGCGGACTTTTCTCCGAAGGCGAATGTGGGGGGGGGGGCCTAGGGATTTTCTGGGGATTTACATGAATTGACTGACGACGAGCCACGCCCATTACCCATATCCCTGCGCCCATCGCGCGCCGGGCAATCTCCAACTCCAATTGCCGATTTCAATGGCAGGAATCGAGCAAGAAATGGAAATTTATTGAACAGCATTCATATGCTGCGCATTATTAATATCGATTGGGGGCGCCGTTGTGGGCGGCAGACTTGGAAAAGGCGACTTTTCACGCTCCCAGGGTGACTGGCGCATCTTGAGGATACTATATCTACTGTACATGTGTGTGGGTCCGAGATTGAGATAGCTTGCACTTCCCCAGCTAGTTCCCTTCGGCGCTGATAAATAAAAAAATAGGCGACTACAACAATGTGGGAGATGTCTGGTCTTTTTTTTCTTTTCTTTCCTTGCACCCCTTAGATAAAAGGGATCCTTTTTTATATATTTTTTTCCTGCCTGTGCCACCATTGTTTCCAGCTTGGCATAGGGATACGTGACGACACTCACACAGCTGCACGGGGGCCACATCTGTCCGCAACTAAACGGCATTTCAGCAATAATCAAGAGTCCTTTGTTGTTGTCATTAGATTGCGGCAGGCTGCCAAAGGAAATAAAGAAAAGGCGGAGGGGCCAAATACAAATCCCGGGACCCAATCCAAATCGAACCCAAGAGCCATCTGATTATGCGAGCTTTTCGGGGGCCACGAGCAGGTGAGCCTTTCGCAAAAGGTGCAGTTTTTTTTAATTTGATTTGAAAAAGGATGTATAATTATAGCAAGCACTGGGAGAAGTTAAGGGTCTACATGTTCTTATAGAAAAATATTCAGCAACAGGCATCTTAAAAGGTGTAAGTATTTCCTTCTCTATTTAAAAAAAATTCTTAATTAAAATTTTTAAAAATTCGTATTTAAAAAATTAATAAAAATTAAAGATCCTTATGTTCTCAAAGCTTTATTAACTTTAAAACTCATTTTATATTATTGTATAATCAAAACCCTCCACCTAAAAGGTTTTGACAGGTGCATTGCCTTAAATTCCTGCCAGTTTTCTATACATTTTAGTAACAAAAACATATTTATCTTGAGCACATTGCATTCTAAGCTTCGCCTGACCATCGAGCCAATTTTCGGCAATAGTCCTTCCGCCCAAATTCCTTGCATGTAGATGGCGGCAAGGGAACCACAATTCGTAAAAAATCATTTAGGAAAATGAAAGACGTGACTTCGTTGCATTCTCAGCTGCTTGGGATGTTCATAAAAGGAGCAAAATTGATTTTTCTATAAAAAATAAAATAAAAGAAAGGAAGCCAGCACAAAGTGGCACACTCTCGCACACTCACACAAAGAAACAAAAAAAAAAATGGGAAAAACGCTTCTAGGCAGCCGCAAAAGCAGAAACAGAAGTAGGCCACACTAGGAGCATTTCTGCCCCCTTTGGCACCCACAACACCACACACCCCCAGAACCCCTATTCGCAACCCCAACCCAACTGCTGCGGAACCCTTAAACTCTTGTTTGAGCTGCACTTGAAGAAGATGCTGATGGTGGCTATACCCTCGCCAGGGGAACCACAAAACTATGAAGCCACGGTTTGCTTTGGAAAATTGCAATTTTGAAAGCTCTCTTTGATTTAATCTTGCCCGGATAAATCTTTAGCGGGATAAAGTATTTTGAACTAACTTTTGATTAGGTCTTATGAACTTATTCCCCGAATTTGCTAAACAAAATAAATTAATTCATAAATAAGGCTTTAAATCTCACAATACTTGCCAAGGGAAATTTTTACTTGAGGGGTATATAACTTAGAATTAGTATCTTGAACTAACTTTTTATTAAGTTTTAAAAATTTACTTCACAACAAATTAATTTAATAATAAATATGGCTTCATACCTCAAAGTTCCTCTTTTAATTGGAAGAGTTTTCAATTTGCTAAGGGAACTTAAATTAATTATAACAGGAATTTTAAATTAACTACAGACTTTGCAATACATACTAAATGAAATAATTAATAAGGCTTAAAACATCATCCTATTTGATAAGCTAACTCTTCCTTATAGGGTATTCCCACCTCGATCCTGCATTAACATAGTGGCTGCTACTTGGCTTTTAACTCCTGCTGGCTACTTAGTTGCCGAGCCAGTTGGCTGCTTTATTGGCTGTGATTTAGTTGCGTTATGGCCAAATGATTGAGTGGCCCGAGAGTGGCGCTAATGCGGAGCATGGCACCCGACAATGCCGGCAACGTGTGAAACTTGCCCAATGCCATAACACTTGGCCATAATCATTAGCCAGCTGGCAGCTGAAACAGGACTGATAGTTCCCCCTTTACTGTCCAACCAACTGATATTTTTGCATACTCTTCGAACCAGTTTTTAGTAGAGTCGCGGAGTCGCTGTGCCGTGTGAATGATATCCAAACAAATCCGAATCCTGCAACTGTGACTGAAACAAAGTCGCAGACAAAAGCGACAAAGGAATAGCATCAGCGAAAAGGTAAGCTGATTATGTAACACACACGGGACGGCGACGGCGTGTGTGTGTGTGTGGGCCCCGTGTGCATGGCAGATAGCATTAACAACCGGCGCACGCTGACGCCATTTTGCTTTGAAACTTTTCAACAGCTCTTTCTCAATTGTTTTTATTAGTGATTTCCGTTGAAAACAAGCTAAAAAAAAAACAAATATATGCGCATTAGATAAATTTCAGGCACCACCTGCCGACGCTTCACTGTGGCGAGTGGAATTTCGAAAGTAAAACTTTTCTGTGGGAGAATATGTTGAACATGCACCTGCAGCTGTCCGCAGACTTACTCGCACATTGCATATATACACTGAGGAAAGGGGGAATTGTATACAATTTATAGTAAAGTATATTTATGCTAATTAATGGTTGAATTATTAAGTAATATAATAAGAACACAGATTATAACCTGAACTTGAAATCATCTTTAAGTAAGAAATAATTATTTTTTGAAGAAGATTAAGTTGTTCCTGTAATTAAAATATTTGTAATATAATTTTATATAATTTAAATATATTAAAATTACTTAAAAAGTTTGATTTAAAAGAATAAAGGTAAACGTGACTTCAAGGCAAAAACACTCGAAGATTCTGTAAAAAACAATTACAACACAGAGAGAATTATAGCATCCGGGAATTGAGAATTTGCTTTCGCTAATACGTACTTACTATTTTAATTTGAGAACGGATTTTTAAAGAAATTGTAGCTTAAGTATTTTTCCTTACTTAGAGACCAAACTAAATCAAAATGAATACAAATAAAATTAAATTCAATTAAAGTAACAACAAAAATTAAAGTTACCACCCCAAAGTTACCAAAGTTTGATTTAATATGTCTTATATGAGAAAAACCTGATTAATAGCCGTCTTCGATGATATTTTTCCTCGTGTGCCACTTTACCGCAATTGGGTCGCACTTGATTATACAGGCAAATTTTCCGATGATCTCCTAAAGAGAAAGGCCAAAGGAGACGGCGCATCCTCGCACTTCGACAACGGCAGATAAAGCCGCTTGGCCAGTCCAAGCCAGGCGGCTGTTAGGAGGCAGAAAACAAAGGATCCGAAGGGGGGAGGCGACACTTGCCGAACTGGAATTGCCCAACTTGGCATGTGAGAGAGCGAGCCCTGGCTGCCATGACATTTGAATAATGCACGTACCAAGTGGATGGGCGGACAGAGGCGGTCACAGGAACTGCTGGCAGTAAGGGGACCAAGGACCAGGGACGAGGGCGGAACGGACCACCAATTCATTATCGATTGAATCGATGTGCAATGAGAATTGAAAACAGATGGAAATTTCCTCGAAAGAGGAAAATGAAAGGCAACAAACAATGGCGGAGATTCGATAAAGCCACGAGTCAAACGGAATTCAATAAAAACGAAAAAGACCAGACCAGGCCGGGCCAGCTGCATGGAGTTGGAGTATCGCTCAATCGATGGCCAGGGCCTTTGTGTGGACCTTTTGTTTTCTATTTACTCGACGAACAAATGTAATTGTCAGCTGGTCTCCCCACAGCCCCTCCCCTTCCATTAGCAGCAGTCAATGCCAGGGACAGCAGCCTCAAACCCCCGGCGGTTCTGTCAACAGCTCAACATATCAATCATACGCAATGTGGTGCGTGCTTGGTGCGTGCGCTAATGCCTCGGTGCTGCGGCTGCAGGGTGGCGCACATACACATGCGACGACGCCTGGTCTTATAAATAATTTAGACCGCATATTACTCCAAAATAACAACAAAACAACAGCGCCCACACCTCACACCCGCCCTTGACACGTCGCTCGGCGCGCACACACACACACACACGCACAAAAACTGTCATTAGTGAATTATTTAAATTACGCTGACGCCAGGAAAGCAAATATCGCAGCCAGGAAGGAAGTTCCTGCTGGGAGAGTTTTGTTAAATTAACTTACTGGCCAAAAGGAAGGCATGTACATAAGACGAAAATCGTTCTAAATTCAGCAAATATGCAAATAAATTCTTCGCCCAAGCGGCAGGAGGAGCCGTAATATTTGTGAATCCAAGACATTTCAAATTCAAATAGCACGTTTTTGTACAAATTCGTTTAATTAGAAATTAAATTAGATAAGAGAACTTCTTGATGGGAGTGGGGAAAGCCATAAACTGAATTTTCTTAATGAAGATGTTTGTTTGTTTGTTAAAGAGGAAATTTTAATTCTTTGTTAAGAGAAATATTATAGAAAAACTGTCAATGCTCTGAGAATTCCCATTGTTTAAAGAGGTTTTGTAAGGGGACAGCTTCCTAAGTTTAATTTTTATTATAGCTCACTTTCAAGTCGTACATTTTAAGCCTGATTTAAGGAAAACACTCTTTTCTCCATAAGTTTTGGCATAATTTCGATTAGAAAATCCCTTAGTTTCTAGGAAAAGAGTTTCTGCCCCTTATCCCTTTTATTTTTTTGTTAAGGACAATCACTCACCTGAGATTCTCGATGCGCGGCCTTCGGCACTGCGGCCGATTCCGTCGGTGGCTGCGATCCTTCTTGCAGCGGCAGTCGCAGTGCATGATGCAGAGGGCGATGGACGAGATGACCGTTATCACAAAGGGCACCGCGAAGAAGTGGATGATCATGGCCACCTGGTTGTCGTGGTTGTAGGACGTCAGCACCACCGTCTTATTTTTGCGCGAATAAAAGCACGGAAAGATGGCGCCCTCGATGCCGTAGTAGCCATTGAAGTCCTTGCACGTAACCGTGGGCGGATAGCCGCATCCCTTGATGTTAACCAGGAGCGTGGCCTCGCCGGACTGCTCCCAGTCCGCCGTATAGTTGCTATAATCGGTCATATTGGCCGGTATCGTGATATTCTGCTCAATGAACGTCACGTAAATGTGGACGCAGCGATAGAGGTCCGAGGTGCAGCCCTCACGGCAGGAGCTCCACGAGCAGTTGAAGATGCCAACGAGATCCTCGCGACGCGTCGTCGTGCACAGCGTTGGGTTCTCGATAAAGTCGTGGCTCAGCGTCGATATGGCCGGATCAACGTAGAGCGGTACGAGGAAGAGCAGCGAGGCGCCGGCGGTCACCGAGAAGAAGGCCAGTGTCGAGGTGCCATAGAAACGCGCACGTTCCCGCCACGAACGAAAGCGCCGATTGCCATTTTTCTTTTTCGGAGCCAGTTCTCGGATTTTACGTAACCGTAGCTCTTGTTGTTGCTGCTCGAGTAGTAATTCCGAACTGCCACTCCTCATATTATTGTCGGTGCACACAGGGCGCTGATGTTGCTGATTGTTGCTGCTGCCTCCGCCGCTGCTGCTGCTGGCGTTGCTGCTGCTGCTGCTGCTGCGGCTGCTGCTGCGGCTGCGACTGCTGCTGCGGCTGCGACTGCTGCTCCTCCCGCCTGTGTTGCTGTTGTTGCTGCTGCTGCTGTGGTCGTCGTCGTCGTCGTCCTCGCTGGCTGCGCAGCAGCAGCTGCAACGGCATCAACGCTGCTTCGTCGCCGCTCTGCTGCCGCTCCCTGGCTCTTGCTCCTCTGCTGCTGGCGTTGCACTTGGCTTCCGACTTCCCTCTCTCGCCTACCGCAACATCCAGAGTCCTTTTGAGGTTATGTACACACGCGTCGGCGCAGGAGAGAGTGACAGCGAGCGCGAGAGAGAAACAGTTAGGTTGGAACAGCTGTTCCGCAGAAATAGCCACCGAAGGAGACAGGGAGAGAGAGATAGGATAAGAGAGAGCGACAGGCAGAGAGGGGAACAGAGATAGAGAGACAGACAGAGTGACAGAGTGACAGAGTGAGAGAGAGAGAGTCAGGAGCGACAGTCGGGCTTTTTCATGAGTCCTTTTCCTATTGTTTACGCCACTCGCTCGTTTGCACGCACTTTAAAACACTAAAAAAACGGGATGACAGCATTAATTAACTAAAATTAAACACATATTGCTAATTAAATTAGTTAGTTTAATCAGTTATTAGGAAGGATTTAGCAGGATTTTTCTTCTATTTATTTATCATCTTTCTTGTTCATTTCACATTTTGCGGCTTGCGTGGGCGGCTCTCTCCTTTGTTTCTCAAAGTCACAGCTGTTGATGTAGGTTAGTTTAAAGCGAGAGAGAACTGGGAGAGCCGAGCTGAGATTTGGCAGAGAGACTTTCCAGAGAGAGAGATAGAGAGGAAACCGAGAGAAAGTGACGACTGACAGCTTCGCTGCCAGCTGCGAAGTCAACGCCGGCGTTCGCCTGTCTGCTGGTGTGTCGCCCTAGTGACTGTGTAACCTTTTTGTGGGCGGAATTATTTATGCTACTCGGCGGCGGCTTTTTCTTTTTAGTTGCCAGCGTGTGCCATGGCATTTTGCTTATTATTTTTCAATCTATTTGCATTTTTGCAGCCAGTACTCTGGCCTCTGATTTATGTCCAGATCTATGTGTCTCGCGCGGCGATCTAACGAGTTTGCTGCGACATCCTTGGTTCACCTTGGCGGCCTGTCCATTTCAAAATGGTTATTCCATCTGCTATTGTTGTTGTTGTTGTTGCAACTTCGCGTGACTCTGGACTTTCGGCCAGGTTCGGACATTAGCGGCCCCACAGTTGGCCCTCCTTCCTGCCAGCGGTCTTTCTTTTTGCCCCGTTTTTATTGCTGGTCTGTTTCGTTTCATTTCATTTTCATTTTCATTTTCATTTATTTTCCTGCCTTTTGTTTTTTGCCCTGGCACGCATTTCACAATTTTCATCATAGACACCCACACTCACACACTCAGATAGGTGAGCTTAGCGTTTATTGCTTCCCAGCGTAGTTGGTATGATTTCATTTTCATGCTTCGCCCGCGACAACGCGGCGTATGAGTAATGCACATAGAACTGGCCGCCGGTCGAACGCCACACACAGATTTGTGAGCAAATTATCCATGCGACTCGCCACTTGACATTTGAGCCGCAAATTCTGGAAGCATTCCGGCCAATTCTCCATCCCAAAGCCATCTAACATCAGCAGACCAGGCGAGCGAGCTCGGGAAAACTCCTTGAGCGGCTGTCATTCCCATTAGAATTAAGTCGGAAGTACACGGGGAAAAATGGGAATAAAGAAATTATATTAAACTTGACAAACTAAAGAAGAGAAAACCTAATGTTTAATTTCATAATCTATATTTTGAAATAGTAAAAAAACCCGATATTTTATTGAATCTTGGGAAGTAAGCATATTTTAAGGTCAGGTGTCTAAAAGTAGGCAACGGAATATTTTATTCAGAAAATATACTGATAGAACCAAGTTATAAGTGTTTAAATACATAATTTTATAACTAATCTTAAAGTACTGGACAGGTTTATTTTAAACTGTCAAAAGAAGGGGTCTTTCTGATATATAACATGTTAAGACATCTAAATTATTTTCATTACAAGACCTTTATTTTATAGTTTTATTTTAACCTCAAAATAAGTCAACAATTAAGTGTTTGGTAATAGTACATTTCAATAGGTACAAGCTTATTAATAATAAGTTATATTCCCAGCGAAAAGCAACTTTAGAACTACTTTAGAGTTTAGAAAGAAATTCTAGAGATTCTGTGGCAACTGGAAATTATTTAAAATGTCCTGAGGTTCCTGTGAAAATTCTTAGTAAACACAATAATTACCTATAAGAATTGCCTTAAGAGCACAGCAGAATAAATAGCTATATATTTATTGGTTTAGTTTATAGTTTAACCTATAATTGTCCAAATGGTTATTATTTTGTCTAAGTTGTATTAAAAGCAGCAAGTTTCCTACTTCTCCTACTTTCAGACACCATCCCTATGGTCTTGAAATTAACATAAAGGAGCCATTTTAGTAATAATACATATAATATGTATAAATAATATAATATACAATTTATTCCCTGTGCATGGGCGGCCGCCAACGCCACGCCTTCTGCGGAGAGACCAGCGAAATCGCGGAGGACGAAACGGAGCTTTGTGAGAAAAAGGCAACTAAAAAGTAGAATAGAAATATAAATATAAATGGAAATGGAAATGAAAATAAAACATTAAGCTCGGGAGTCCGACTAACTTTTGACAGCCTGAAATGGCAGCTAAAGAGCAGATCCCCGCCAAGCCCGCTCCGCTCTGCCAGAGCTCAACTTTGTTGATTTTGTTGCTAACGCTGATTGTTGTTGCCGCTCTGTTGCTTATTGTTTTTCGTTTTTTGCTGTTTCCTGCTATTTCTGATTTTTGGTACAGAGGTACACACTAAAAGGGGTGGGACTTGTGGAGGAGGCGGTGGATAAGGGGGGCTTTAACTTTCACTTGATTTTTTTTATATACTTTGCACTTGAATTTTGCGGGCCAGACTTTGTCGTATTTTGCTCGACGGCGATTACGGCACGGTATTTGTTGCCACAGAATGGGAATTGGCTAACACGGCGGCAGCCATTGGCAGCTCACGCACACACACTCGCTCCCGTTCACGCTCACGCTCACGCTACGTTCACGTTCACGTTCACGCACAAGTCGGCGGACAGACAGACAGACAGAATCACACAGACACGAGAAGCGCGCGCGCTTGGCCCTGACGTGCCTCTCGGAGTGTTTGTCCAAAACTGACGACGACTCCGGACTACGGACTGCGGACCCGGACTCGGGAGTCTCGTCCCGCCAGCACCCCCCCCGCTCTCCGCCTGCTACGCTTCGTTTCCCCTTTCGTCCCGCCTTAGCGGGGGCGGCGCCGTGGCGGTGCGTCGACGTCGAAGTCGCGCGGTGACAGCGCAGCCAGCGGCGCGGCGCAACTTGCACGAAGTAACGAACGCCAAGGACTCGCGAGTGCGCGCGCCTCCCATCTCGCTCTCGGTGGTTCTTAGCTCTCTTGGCCTCTCCTAGGATAATAGCGCTCTCCGGAGAGAGAGGGAGAGAGCAGCACGCAGGCTGTGTTGGCACAACAAATCTGCACTGCTTGCTTTAGCCGATTTACCAGGGCTCGTATTACGTATAACGAATCCTGCTTCACTGTCAAGTAAACCTACTTGGTATGGTATTAAAAATATTAATTCTCTCATTAAAGGACTTATATCAAAAGTATAATATTAAATTTAATTTAAATATAAATATGTATGTAGTATAAAGTATTTATAAAAAATCTGATCCTTAAATAGTTATCTCCTTTATAAGGATTCTTTCGTTCTTTCTTTATTCTTATTATAGTATATTTAATTATAAATTAAGGCACTGAACACATAAATGGTAAATTATATATATTATATGTATATATTTTTATATATATAAATGTGAACGGTTTTTTTGAGTATCGCTCTCCTAGTATTGCATATAACTATGCTCCATTTCATGGAAGCTCCATTCTTCTTAGTCATTACCGCAATACTCTCCCTAAAAACTTATCAAAATCACTTATAAATATTTAAATTGAAAAAAAAATGTTATTTGGCTTTAAAAATTATGTGGAACTGCTTTGTACAGCTTTTTCACAGAGAAATTATTTCAAATCCTGCGATGTACTCAAAAGAAATCCGTCAAGTATATGCATCAAGTATACGCACTGATGACCGGTCAAGTGTATTACCAAGGAATAGACACATCAACATGGAAACAATATATTCAAATTAAAATTAATAACAAATATTTTATAAAATATAAACTTCACTTCTTTCTCTTTTCCATGCCCAGTTTCAAGCGAAAAGCTTTTATCTTATACTTTAACCACTACAAGAAGCTTTCTTAGCACGCCAAGTATCAGTGATGCTCACTACGAATTAAAACATTAGCAAGACACATTAAAGTAATAAAAAACTTTATTCAAAATACCTAATGAATGTAATACTTTTATTTATTTCTTCTCGCTTTTTTTTCTTCGTATGTTTCTTTTTATCGATATTTCCACCATCGATATACGCCAGCAGCACTCCATCATGTCTCGCAATAAGGTATCGAACTATTTTGACAATCAAAAAGGATGATCATGATGGAAGATTTTTAACATCATGATCCGTGATCATGCGCGTTGAGCAGCACTATAGTTGGAAATCCATCAGTGAGAAGTGATCATTCTGATCTGCTGAAAGCAACCTATCCTATTAAAAGGAATAACTGGTTCAGTATTTATATTGAATGTCAATAACTGTAACACTTTATTGATTTAGTATTAAATTTAAGTTATATATATTCTATCACAATTCGTATTTTTACGATTTGTACTTAAACGTAGAATGTTGCATTTTCCCCAAAGTGCATAGATGTAAAATGCAGTTCCAGTAGAAACGATACCAATGAATGCTCCCGATGCATCGATATTTTTTACCGATCACATCTCCAATAGTATACATTTCACTAAGTTTACAGTTTAAGAAAGTATATTTAAAGATGGTAAGCTCAGCAATTCTACAAGTCATCGTCTTCATATTTTGAAGATAATTGTGTGAAGCGAGTGTGAAAATTGCTATCAAATAAAACTTTTCCTTTTGGAGTCAAGTCGTGATATTAGAAGGAGTTTAGAAAAATGAAGAAATATAAAAGAAAATTTGCAAGTATCTGTGAAAAGTGTAGACCTGACAACACGCGACAACAGAGAACTTCGTTATCGTGCTTACACTGAAAATAATTTAAGTAAATTCGATGTGATGTCAGCCATTGTTTCTTGTCTCCGAAATCTAAAGTTATAGCTTAGATAGCGATCTGATATATGTGTCGGAGGATATGTTAGGTGGTATGTTGGTATGGTTGTTCCGGTAAAGTGCAATACAGATATCATATTACTATATGTATAAAATATTATTATTTACATAAAAGAAACATAATAATTATTCAATTTTTACAGTTGTAATAAAAACGCTTAACCCTAAAATCTGATTTTATTGCCTAATCTTTTTCAGCTATAACAGCAGCATATTTAAAATGCATTTTCCGGAATACATATGTAGTTTCTTCTATAAATATAATGACTCATTGAGGAGCGCTTAATTGTTATGGTGTATACTAATATGGATTAATCTAAAATTTACTTTGTGGCGTAATGAAACAAGACTTTCGGTCCAAATGTTTTTTTTTTATTTGTAAGAATGCTCTTAAATGTTATTCCATAATATACTTAACATAATAAAACAGTAGGGCGCCAAGGCTGCTGGATTTAATTCAATGAAGACTTCAGAGGCCTTGGGTTGTAAAAATAAATATGAATTTTGGAAATAAAAACCTAGAGGACATCAAATAATATATACATTGAGCAGAATTCTTTTCAGACTTCATTTATTAATATATAAGAATACACTTTATACAGCAAAAAAATTTATAAACGTTTGGGCCCACTTTTTCCGCCTAATTTTGAGACGCTGAACACGTTGAACTCATTAAAAAAAATGTTCAAAGAACCGTTTTGGAGATATTTGCAAACAACCAGATTTTTTATATTACGCTAAAAATATTGAAAACTGTTAGTCCAACAAATTTAAAATTTGTACGATCCAAAGGGAAATGTACACACCTTTCCGACAACATACGGTTTTTTATGGTCAAATCTTTATTAATACAAATACACGTATAAGCACTAAAAGCAAAAAAAAAAAATCAATATTTTTTCCTTTTTTTTAATAGCTAGATTTGATTTACTTTTTAAAAATATAAAAAAGGTTCTAAGCTATTTTGAGTAAATAGATCTAAAGATACCTTTGTTCTTAAAGAGTTAATGTCAAATATACTTAAATTCCAGTACACATTCTAAAAGTTATGGCAAATTCAATGAAAATATCATATTGCAGTTGGGCCACAAAATTGTTTTCGAAGGGAAGTGAAGCTTGCTTTGTGATTTTGTTTTTTAATGTAATTGTAAGGCTTACTTAAGGATGAAATTTCCAAAACTCTCATAGAATAAAATCAAAGCCGGTATATTTGTGAGGCATCTGATAAAAAAAATTTTCGCAGGCGAACATTTTACAAATTCATTAAGCCCTGCAGAAAAACAGCTTTGAGGGCGATTCAAAAAGTAATTCACTGATTTTTGGGATATAAAAGAAGAACAAATTATCATGAATTAGTTCAGATTATTCTGAAAAATAATTGCGAAAATTCGAGAAAAATTGCGAAAAGTTGGTCGAACACGTTGTGTTATTACCAAATTTTTTAATAAACCGGATAAATATGGTGTGAAGCACAGCTCTGGAAGAAAACCAGCACTAAAAAAGGTCCAAGGTTGATGAAAAACATCAAACAACAAATTAAGTATATTTTTGAATTTACGTAATTTTCTTTTAAGTTTATAATATTAAAAAAATGTTTACATAACTTTTAATTTTGTATTTCATTGCCAATGAAATTTCCAACAAAATGAGGTATCACTCATTCCAATTGGACAAAAACTAGCAGAGATATCTACTTTTCTGTTTGCATGTGGCTAATGCTGGTTATTTAGAAATTTGTATGCACGCCGGTAGTAGTGGAACATAGATTTACAGAAAATTGCAAATCTGTTTTTTCGCGAATATCCCCAAAACGGTTCTTTGAAAATTTTCTTCAATGAGTTCCTCATTTTCAGCAACTCAAAATTTGTCGGAAAAAGTGGGTCTTACCGATTATTTAAAAAAATATATATAAATTTGTAAACTAGGGATATTGAAATAATTAAATATAATAACATCCGTAATTATTTCTCCAGTTAACACATAAACGTTGGATTGCCAAGTAACTTTAAGTGCAGAAACAGCCAGCATTTGTACGTCTAAAAGGATAATTTTCTCACCGAATTTTGTCTTTAATTCGGGTTGCACTCCTTTTCTGAAATGTAATGGAAAATATATCAAATTAGTCAACAATATTTGTTTAAACAAGAAAGGAAACTAACTTCGGTAAGCCGAAGTTTGTATACGCTTGCAGGCTGCAATTGGAGCATTAAGTCGATCTATTTTGATAAAATTTAAAAAATATCGAAGTTTTTACATTTTTATAAAATTTACCTACACATTTTACATTTTCGTATAAATCAACCGATCGCTTCTATGACAGCTATATGATATAGTTGTCCGATCATAATGAAACTAAAACCGTAATTCTAAAACCGTAAAAAACAGCTTTATTTCGAAATTTATACAAATACGTTGAGAAATATAGAAGTTTTAATTTGTTTCCAATAATTTTCCGATCATTCATTTTCCGATTTTCATGAAATTTAAAATGTATAGCTATAATATAATTAATAGATTAGATATTTAATTTGAGCCCAACATCTTCAAAAAATAGCGAAAATATAACAATTTCGCCGTATAGTTACTATGACAGCTATAAGATATAGTAGTCCGATTCCGACATATATACTAACTGCAATAGAGAGAAGACTAACTGCAAAGTTATATTCAGATAGCTCAAAAAGTGAGAGACTAGCTTGCGTAGCAACGGACAGACGGACAGACGGGCATGGCTAGATTGACCCGGCTGGTGATACTGATCAAGAATATATATACTTTATGGGGTCGGAGAGTCTTACTTCACTGCTTTGCAAACTTCTAGATAAAGATCAGAACTAGCTATTAAATGCAGTATGTAATACCAAATGGCAGTTTTTCCAGAGATTCCAGAGTTCAGCTTGTAAAGACTGGGCCATTTGGATCAGACCCGGAACCTGTAAAATGTTATAAATAATATATGTACTCATTATTGACCGTAAGCTTAATCTACTTACTTTTTTTTAAGAATATTGGAGTCGATAGCCTTAAGGTGACTGAGTAAACCGCATAGAGCCAGACGGATCGTCGAACGCGGCTAAATCAAGTCGCCTGGTGATGTTGATCATGAATATATGTATATACATTTATGATGTATGTATAGTATATATACAAATAAATATATCTTTATTATACTTGGGATCTTGACATATAATCGAGTCTTGATTTACGTATGAGAAATTAGGCCGATTATGACCTCAATGGTAGCTTAACAAAAAAAAAAAAACTATGAAAATTAACAAAAACAAATAATCGATACACATTTATGTATTTAGATATAAATATATATATTCTTGATCAACATCGCCAGCCGATTTAGTTACGCAATTGGTCTGTTTCTATACGATTTACTTACTCAAATTAAAAGTCGTCGACTTAAAGTAGTCCCAAGCGTACATTAGAGTGTACGCTTGGGACTTCTTTAAGTCAGAACAGAATACTTTCGAATCCATAATTCGGTAAGTCGATGGCTGGAATTATTTAATTACAATTTTGGTATGACCCTGTAGTTAAACATTTCTTAAAGTTTAGCAGGTTTTCTGTAAGTAAAAATGAATTAAGAAAATATGAAGGCCGAGTCACATAAAATTTATTTTTATATGGAAAATATATTTTAAATACGTGGGAATATTTACATGTGAATATATTTTTACAGCTAAAAAAAACTGCTAAAATATGTATACATTTATAAATATACAAATTCCTAAGAAACTTGCAACTAAAGGAATTGTTTTTGAATTTTTTCTCACCACCATAAAACGAATCATTTACCTAGCGGGCTCTTCTCTTGTGAAATTCACAAAAATATAAATACAATTATTTGAGTGCTTGTTCGTTTCTAACTAATTACAGTTGCTTCCTTAGAGATATTGATACCGGATTTGAGCGTTTTCTGGAGTTATTCCTAAAAGTTCGTCTGTCTTTAAGGGCGAGACTCGAGAGTATGCTGATTTGCTTCTCAGTTCAGCTTTGTAAGATAGGCTCAATTTTGCAAAACCGCAATCTTTGAAGTGTATATATGTATAAGAAGTGTATATATGTATAAGAAAGAAAGTCATACTTATCAGCATACATATATTGTTTTTTAATTAAATACTTCACCACAGTCTAACAGACTGTTATGTGCCTCTGTAAAGTCTTATCGCCTGATGGGACTTGGAACGCATACAGTTTTTGTCAACTCAGCTTCTTAGGTCAAAAAGTTTGCACAAGGTTTGATATAATAAATATTATTAATCATTAATAAAACCGTTTTAGCTAAAGACTACCCACCTTTTCACTCTGAAAACTAACTTAACTATAGCTAAAGATGATATGAAATGCAGTTGCAATCTCAAATAGTTTGGTAGACTATTAAAAGATAGTAGTTGATTGACTGTATCAGTTATAGATACGGTACAAATAGATTATTTACTGATAATACTGATCGCGAAAATACAAGGAACGGCGCTTATATCGAAAATCAAACTTATTTTCCTTTACCATTGAAAACAGATAAGAACTATATGCTCAAGACAATTTTCCTAATCAAAATGGTAAAGAATCAAATCGTAAGTCATTATAAACTTTTCTATCTCATTTCAGAAGTTAGTCTGCCTTTTTCTTATAATTATTATAATAACTATACCAATTAAGGCGCCCGAGATGAGAATAGGTGGCTGTCTGATGACGCAGGACTTTAGTGGATCCCTAGTAGCTGATTGCTCAAATAGCATCGGGTTGGACCTGGCTTCCGTATCCTTCCTGGAGCCAGAAACTCTGAATCTGTCTTTCAATGGGTTGGTGGAAGTGCCAGCAGCTCTGAATTTGAGTGGCTTCGAAAACTTGAAGCACCTCGACCTATCGTGGAACAATCTTACCTGCCTGCCCGGCTACAAAGTCGGAACTAGGAACAATCTCACCAGCCTGGGCAGCTACAAATTCAGAAATCGACTGAAGAGCCTGAATATCAGCCACAACAGCCTCACTGACCTGCCCGCGGAAAAGCCCCTCGGACTCTCGATCGATGTGAGCTACAACAATCTCACGAATATGAGCAGCCTTTTTGGCCTGGTTAACACCAATGCGACTGTCCGGGGAAATCAAATTCTGTGTAAATGCAACTCGGGCGACGTGAAGTATTTGTTGAACCATGTGATAACCCCGGTAAGTTTACAACGATTATTTCACAGAAATAATATCTGTTAAGTGTGAGCTAAGTAGCAACATTCTACTAAATCAAATTTGGCTGAATTTTGAGCTTCAATATATTTTTTAGTTAACTTGAACTTAATTTTAAAGTGATTTGAAAGTGATTTTAAAACTTTGATGATTTTTGGTTAACACGTTTTTCCGTATCCCAATGTGTTTTTCAAAAACAAGAAATATTCCTTGAAAAAAATTCTTTAAAATATACTTTTAAAATATAGGCAGTTTAATGTATAGTTTTTTTAAATTAAATGTAATATTTACATTTTATAACTCTATTATGTTACAGCTCCGTACAGAATGGTTGAATCAGGTCGAGTGCATTTTGCATGACGAGGATGTGCCGATGCCAATATCGATACAGTGTTTTAATGAAATCGATAGAGCTGAAAGACCGTATACTGTTTGGTTAAAAGTCCTCTACATTATTACATTTATTATCACTGTATTTTTCTTAATTATAAAATTCTTTGGACGGACAGATCGATAGAGCTGAAAGACCGTATACTGTTTGGTTAAAAGTCCTCTACATTATTACATTTATTATCACTGTATTTTTCTTAATTATAAAATTCTTTGGACGGACAGATTGATTCCGTTGACAACAGCCAAAGAGCGGAAGAAGATGATGATGTTCATCATCGAGATCTCCTCAGCTTTTAAGACGAAGAGTTCAATTCACTTCAATATATTTTGCATGTAAGCATGTAAACATTTATTATTATCACACATGTCACAAAGTAGAAAGACAAGAGAAAACTTATTTTATTATATTATTAAAATAATCCTACATATACATACATTCATATATAAAAGGATTATTTTATATATGAAAGTATTATTTTATATATGAATGTATGTATATGTAGGATTATTTTAATAATATAATAAAATAAATAAGTCTTTCTAACATACATATACATATATATTCGAATAACCTTTTTTAATAAAGTATTGTAAAGTATGTGTTCAAAAAGATATTTAAGTGTTGGGCCAAGGGAAATACTCATTATTTTAGATATATGTGACTGTCAAAAATCCAAATGTCTTATGGCATGAGTCAAAAGATGTCTGAAGTCGAATTACTTATGGTTTTCTTAATTTAAAAATTTTAAATAAAATTCCCCAAGTAAAATTCGATAATAAAAGTATTAGTATGTATAAGTATTGTTACAAGGCCTTGTAAGGGTGTAAGAATCCATACAACTACACAAACAGTATAAACTCTACGTTCCTGTAGAAACATAATATTGCATACTTTTGAGCTTGCTCACTGAATCACCCTGCTGCTGCTGCTGGCTCGTTCCTCGAAGCTTTTGCCAACACGGAGAATCAAAGCTGCTCGACCGAGCTTTCCTCGCCACATCTGTGTGTGAGTGTTTGTGTGTACTCGTCCCCGTTTTCATTTCCTCGGAGCAAAGCGGAGCAGCCCTGACATGCATAACCAAACGGAAACTGGGTCAAGCAACAAACACCAGCGTTTGCCCTTGGCTGAATGTCCTTGATGTTGGTCGCAAAAAATGTGCTAAGGTTTCTATGCTATTTGTGGGCGAATCCGCACATAAATTAATGACACACCTCACACGCTCGTCAATGCATTTTGAAAGTAACTGCTTGATGGTTTTTTTGAGGAACACTCTTAAATCTATAAACACATAAAATATTTGTTCAGGAATAGGAGTTTGCTCTAGAGTCTTGACTGTAATTGTTGTCAGGTCCGCTTTTCCTTATTTAGATTCTAGTTTGTTGTTCTTTTTTTTAAGAAAAATAAATACTATATATCACTTTTAAAATAATCCTTCATATATTATTTAGAATTTAGAATTTCATTTTAAAAATTTCCCAGTGCTACAATGTTGTCCACAAAAATTAATTACACGAGTCACAATTTTTTTTTATTTATTTATGAACAATATGTACTATTTGTTTCCTTATAATTTTGCCAAATTAAAAAGTACATTTTGAATTTTAGCACATTCAAATTTTAAAGCTACTATGAACTTTTTCAGAAACAATTAATTGATAGATTTGTATGTTAAAACAAGTTAAAATGCACCTCAAAGACTAGGGCTCTAATTTATCTAAAGCTTTTGTAAAAAAACACTTTTTCAGGCCAAAAGTACATAGTTTCATATAAGCATTGAATAGATCTTAGCTTTTAAACAAAAGCACAACTTAATTTATACTATAAACTATATTTTTATCATATACCAATATACATTTTGTATATATTTTTTTGTATTTGGGAAACTGACCAAACTATTTGCTATTTGTTGACCATGGAACTCTCATATCTCTAAAAAATATCTATGCACATCCATCTCCATGTTCAAAGAGGGTATTCCCTACCAGAGCCTTGGCATACTCCTTTATTGGTGCTTGTATGTGTTGTGCCAAGGATAATGTCGCAGTCCACATCCCTGACACGGATTCTGCTACCGAAAAAACTTTTGAAAGTAGGTCGGCAAGTGACGTGGCCGGCTGACCCATTTGGGCCTGAGACCTGCATTTTGGCTGCAGAGTGGCCCAAGGTTGACCGAGTGGCATCTTTGGCCTGATTTCTGAGCTGGGATTTTGGGATTTTGCGACCTGGGGCCGGGGGGTAGTTTTTGCTCGCTGGCTGGCTGTTTGCTCGATTGAACTTCGCCTGGCGGGCACATCAGGAAAGTCAACAGTGTGGCTCTGACAGCTGGCTGCAGCCTCTCCTTCTCAAAAAAAAAAAAAAATGGAAAATAACCCCAACCCAATTTCGTTCGAGGCATCTATTTGTCTATTGCTGCGTATCGGTGTGTTTGCCTAGTGCCCATATTTGTGTATTGTCCAAACAAAAGTCTTGCATCTGAGCAGCCGAACAATGAAAACTGTTGTCTGTTTTCCGCCAGAATTTATGACCCAATGTCAACAGCACGCACAGCCTCAGCCAAGCTCCTCATGGTCTCCTCATGATCTCCCCATGCTCCTCTCCTGGCTTGGCAATTGAATCGTCCGGCGGTGAAATCAGCCTGGAAAACCCAAGGAAAGTTGCTGTCAGGTGGCCACTTGACCCCCGTCCATCGGCCTGGGTTGGCCAGCCTCCAAACTCCAAACTCCAGCTCAAACTTTGGCTCCCAGCTCCAAGGTGCACTGAAAAAGCAGTGTAAAATATTTTATTGTCATTCAGACTTCTTCTATTGATATTTAAAAATCAAAAAATTGATATTTGCATCTGTCTGATAAGCTAAAAATAGACAAAGAGTTTGTTAAATTTGATTCTCTTTGAATTAGTAAAATTTATAGCAAAACATGGTAAACCACTTCTTGAACTTGGTAAATTGGGATTTAAATAGTTTGTAATTATTTATGATTTTTCCAAAAAGGTAGCCCAATGTTAGGAAACTAATTTAAAGATTTATTGTTCCTATTTTGCAATATGTTTGCATAATTTTTGAGAAATTATTCAATACATTTTAATTAAATAATTGTGAGTCTTGAGAAAGATTTAGTATAAATACGGTAATTGATACTAAAAGCCTCTGTTGATATAACATCTCTTTTTTATGTATTTTTTGTATTGAAAATGTAATAAATTTTGGTTTTTGGGCTTACAAGAGATATCTCTATTAATTTAAAGACCAATTCAAATAAATAATTTACTACTTTTCAATATATATCACATATACGCGATACATGCATTAATCTCCACATAGTCTTTTTGTATTAGTGGAAACTATAATTAATTTAATGATTTCCTAAAAAAAACTCTAGGAAATAATTTTATTTAATGAAAGTCCACCCTTCCTATGAAAGAAGCATAAATAAATAGCATAAAAGTCTATAGCTTTGTACTGCTGGGCTTCCCAAGAATAGGTCCATTTGGTCCATTTCTTGAGCATTTTTCTGACACTGTATAACCGGTTGTCAAAACTCCTAGTCCCGGACCGATGCGATGCTTTTTTGTCATTCACATGTCCAGCGACTGCACATGACATAAATTTGTATCTGCAGCTGATTGTGAGTCGTGTAATAGCAGCCCGAACATATCTGTTTCTGTATCTTGTGTCCGCGCTCATCTTTGTCTACAATTTATGCTTCCTGCCATGGCATTCCCTCCCGAACCCAAACCCGATCGGATCACTCTCCATCCACTTTCCTGTCCGCGCTGACATGTTCACATCAATCACACGACCCCGCTCGCTGTTGGCGCTGTTGGTAACTTGATTTACCATTTCGCCGGGTACACACGGATCTCCCCTCGCAAACCTGGCAGATATACAGGTAAGCCATTCTAATGATCCCAGCACGCAACTCCAAATGTCACGGCTCTTCGGGGTGGGAGTTGGCGTTCAAGCTGATGTCCAAGTCGAAGTTTAAGCCGGACTCAAGGGCGATTTTCCGCCATCTGTGCGATTTGTGTGTGTTTTGTGTTTGTTGTTGTTTGTTATGTTGTTTGGCGACTGACATTTTTTGACGGACAACTCGACGCGGCGTCGGTGGCATGTCCACATCAACATCCATGTCCATGTCCATGCCCATGTCCAGGCCTTAGTGTCCAAGTTCGGAGGCATGACGGCAAATTTGCCAGACTTCTTGACATGTGCCTGGCCAAACTCAGGGCCTCAACCCGAAGCGGCTCTAATTAGTTACAAGTCTCAGTCTTGGGTTGATGGCGTCACTAGCTAATAAGTGCTGAAAACTGGAGGGAAAAGCTATCATTTAAATGAACAAAAGGCGTATCTATTATGGTAATAAGTTTCTTAGAACTGATTAAACTGCGACAAGCTCTTGGAGTGAAGGCACGTAAAATGTACAAAGATAATTAATAAAGATACTTACTTCTTTAGTAATAATTTGCTATGTCTAATTTATAACCTATTTAATGGTAGCTTTGAGAAAAATCATATTTTTATGTTTAGAAACTTACAATTATATGTTTTAATGCTGATAATTAATTATGTTTGTTAGATTTTTATTAGTTTTTCATAGAATAAATCTTAATATTCATATAGATCTTAGAGGTACGATTTATAAATTTATTTTCACATATATTCTTCCTTTAAAACATACTACTACTAGCTACACCCAGAAAAAATTATGGACTAAAAAGCTGCCAAATTGCCTAAAATTTTAGTCCATTTGACCTAAAACGGAAGTCGAGGCAGTTATTGCCTAAAAATTGTCCAAAATGCCATATTTTTAGGCAATAGAAACAGGTCTAAATTCTAGGCAATTTTGGTACTAAAACTTCATTTTTAGGCAATATAAGCCTAAAACTTGATTTTTATATAATATTGATTTTATATATTAATACAACCATTTGAAATAATAAATGTGTATTTTAAAATGCATACAGTATTTATTTTTACTGTTGCAGTAGAGACTTGCTACTTCCGTAGCAAAAACATATCTAAGAGTTGGCCGTTAACCGTCACTCCATGCCAGGGATGTTAGAATCAGTTGGGAATTAAATGCACACTCGCGAGAGAAAATTTTTAGGCATCCCATGGCCTAAAAATATGGCATTTTGGCATTATGACCCATTTTTTAGGCCATCATTGCCTAAAAATAAATTTTAATAAAAATAAATTTTTAGGCAATAAATCGCCAGTTCCTAATATTTTAGGAATTTTTTTTTTCTGGGTGTACCTTTGTAAGGGTTATATAATTATTTAATTCAAGCCTTAAGGGGGCGGTATGGTTAATTCGGTGCAAAACGGGCCACTGTTCAAAAATTTGTTGTGGCGAAACGGTTTGAGCTAGCTTATTGATTTAAATGTTATATAATAAAGTAAGACTTAGGCAATTTTTCTAAAAATGTTTTATTAAAAAATATGTATAGGTATTGGAGTTATAGGGATCCTCCCGGAGCCCCTTCAAAAAAAGTTGTTTTGCGGTGTACATCCTAGCTGTCCACAGAATCGTCCGATATGAAAAAATGAAAATGCATTAGTTAAAGGATAATTGTCCCGAGGTATCACCGTGGATTTTTTTTCCTTTTTTTTTTTCGATTTTTTATGAAATTTTGAAGTCAAAAATTCAATTTTTGACTAAAAAAAAAGGTTAATTGTTAAATAAAAAATATAATAAAAAAAAATCGTCATTTTTGCTCCGATCGATGTCAAATTTGGACACAGTATTAAGATGTTAGACATTAAAAAAAAAAATATATATATATATATTAAATACCATACCCCCCTCCCTTAAGATCTTAAGATCTCAACCAAGAAAAGTGTGACCCCGGTTAAGGGTGTTTTTTCTATCCACAACCCTGCCTAGGTCAAGTCCAATTTGTGAAAACCTCTTACACAATTATTTTCCCAATTAATTTGCATACAGCTTGCACTTTCCCTGTGTCATCGTCATCAGCTTTATCATCTCTTCAGCTTTTCGAGCGGATCAGGGTAATTTCAAGTTGATTTCAAGCCAACAAAGGCCGTCGATTGTGGGACATACTTGTACCTTTTGCCACAGATATATAAATATAGCGATAAAGAGAGATATATAGCGATTTATAGCGATATATGGCGAGGTCTAGGCATCGTAATTGAATGGAACGGTATACGGAGAGTGACATACATATTTTCGAAATCCGGTTTCGAAGGCAATCCAATCCAATCAAATTCCGAAACACAGATACACACACATACACAGGCGGGTATAAGCATATGATAAAAAAAGGGTATAAAAGGCAGAGCCCTAAGAAAGAAGAAAACAAAATAATAATTACAACTTTACAAAGAAATCCGAAAATCCGGTTTAATTTTCATAAAATTCCAATATAAAAAATCTCAAAAAAAAAAGGGGGGGATAGGGGGTCGCAGCTCAAGTGCAACAGCTGCTGACTGTCCCTCTGATTGGAGTCTCGGTCCAATCAGAACGGCCAGCAAATTGAGGCCGCTGTTAGCTAACAGTCGCTTCCCGTTCTAATTGCGCGTTCTCTCTCCCTTGGACCCGCTCTCTTACATGCTGTAATATGCTCTCTGCAGCTGTATTGAGCTCTCTCATGCTTACAGCGTTAGAGCGAGCTGGCCTCTATTGGCCTCTCAACTGGTTGACCTATTTTCCAGTTTGGGTAATGTGTCAATGCGCTTGGGTGTGTGCATGTTTTCTGTATCCGATGGATCTCTCTCCATCTCCTTCCATCTAACGCCTATGCTTTGTTTTGGTTTTGCCTTTTGCGTTTTGCCTTTTTTCCTTCTTTCGTTCGTTTGTTCGCTTGCTCGCCTAGCTCGTTGGTTTTGTAACTCGTGGATTGCATTCCCATTCACTTTGTTGTTTTCTTTTCGTAACTGCGTATTTGTTGTTGCTCTCTGGTAACGCTCTGTTGACTTACATTGTTGTTGCTTATGCTTATGCTGTTGGTGTTGTTGTTGTCGGTAGTGTTGCTGCTTATGGAATTTTCACCAGAGAAATGATTAATTGAATTTGTCCAGATAGTTCATCTTTGCACTTGGCCGCCCCACTCATCTTCTTCATATTGTTCTTTAAGTGTGTTAATGGGGAAAATGGCAACAAAGGAGAGTCGAAAATGTTCAGGAAATCGTTTTTTCTTATTGTTTCATTTCCAACCAAATCGCTTGAAAATGTTTTTAAAAGTTTGTAGTCAAACTTTTAGAAAATAAACACAATTAAAATGTGTAGCCTACTTTTTACCCATTTTCTAAAACTATTTTTAAAATGCTTCCAAGTGTGCAATGATATATTTTAGATCACAAATAAAATTTCTAAATAATTAGTCATATTAAAAGTTGATTTTCTTTTTTGCTTTATTTTCAATCCCTTTATTAATTGTTATTAAAGCTCCGTACTCAGACACGCGAAAAGTGTTCCTAAGCATTGAGCCAAAACGAGAGGTCAATACTCACCCTCTCGCTCTGTCGTACTGCTTAGAAACACTTTTCGTGTGTCTGAGTACGGAGCTTAAATCCAAAGTGATTTCTGCGGCCTTCCTGATTATTTCATACTCTTTTAAACTGATTTCAATTAATTTTTGAGTTTTGTAAAACCTGCCGTCGAAAATCATTTAGAAATCGCAAGAATTTTAAAGTCAATTTAAACGGTGCCCTAAAGTATGCAATCTTATTCATATATTAGATTCAATGATATTTATCAATGTGTTCTAACTGTTTTTCTGGTCGGGTTTGAGCATAGAATAAGTTACAGTTAAGCTAAGTCAAGTTTTCTGGTCTTAAAATTGATATTTAAAGAGAAATTTAAAGTGTAGAGTTTATTTTCCGAGTATTAAGTTAGGTTTATGATAAGAACTGAAGAAATGAGCTAGGTGGAGGTTCAAAAGCTTCGTAAAAATATTATTTATAGTAAAGAAAAAATTTAATTTAATTGGAAAATCCCCAATACGATGTAATTAATTTTTTTCAGTGAATATTCGTTCGTTTCCTGCACGTGTAATCAGTAAAGTTTTTCGGCTAGATAAGCCCTGCGGGCATTCTTTATCTGGCAAGGTCTTTGGCTGTCCTCCGTTTTTCGGAACTTTTTTACATCATTAAACACTATGGGTGATGGAAGGGGAAGTACGCAGTGCATTTTAATACCATTTCCACCAACTCCTCCAACTCCCTTAGCAAATGACGACTTTACAAATGCTGGCAGCATGAAAATCCCGGAAAATCAACCCCGAAAACGCGAAACGAAAACGCAAAAACTCGAGTACCAAACAACTACGCAAATTGTTGGATATTTCGATGTTTCGATGGATGTATTTTCACAGTTATTGGAGTTGAAGATTGGAAGGGCCAGCGGAAGATGAGGCAAGGGAGAAGAAGCAGAGCAATTGCCCCTCCACCTCCTCGATTCCACCGCAATTTGCTGACGTCGCCCGAGAATAAATGCCTACAGAGGTCATTCCAAAGGCAACAACAACGCCAGCAGCATACTCAACATAGAAGAGAAGAGAAGTGAAGAGAAGAGAACAGCCCAAAAAATACCAGCCAAACGTCGAATATCCATCAGCAACAGCAACAGCAGCAGCATGAATATCAACAGAAACATAAACATCAGTAACAGCAACAACAGTAACCGAGCCCGATGTAAACAAAATCGAATGAATTTCAAAGCACATAACAGCTGTGAGTCGCAGAGAGAGTGAGAGCCAACCAGCTCCCCCGCACAAATACTGGCAAGCACACTCACATATACGCGCGGGCACTCGCACTCGGGCTCTCTTTAACTGTTAAATTCTGTGACGTTATCGTTGCAGACCAGAAAACCGGCCGGCTCTTTTCCAATGCCCTACACATAACATGATGCGGCATTTGAGGTTTAGTTCATAAACAGGAAGTCCTAATAAGTTTTAGTATATCGATTTTAAGACCATAAGGGTTTTATAAATTCTTACTGCATAAAAAGTACTAAGTTATTAATACGTGTATTAAGATAAAGCTACTTTAATCTCACTTTAATGTGTTTCTATATATGGTTTCGCTAAAATCTGAAAAACCTTGAATAGTAGTAAAGATAGTGATAATAATTGTCTATTCCAAAATGTATAGTGGATTGTCAATTGATGGATAAGCTTTCAGATATAAGTATATCTTAAAAAAAGCGCCCTGATGTAGGCAACATATTTTACCTTAGTGTAAATTATCTCATAATAGCCCTAGACTAAACTGTTTTGTGGCCTTTTTTTCTTTTTTTTTTTTTTTTTCTTTTTTCATTTGTTTATTTTCGCCGGAAGCGTTCAGGGCCATCTGAACTTAACCGGGCGTTTATAGGATGGGGTATATATACAATTATTTACAATTATTTAGGCATATTTACAAAATGTTACAATATTAGTGTATAACGCGGGAAGACAGATCGCTGGGGTGGAATCTCTTTAACCTTCTTAAAGATTGCGGGTCGGTCAGCCTGCTAGCCAGAGGGTTAGGATGAATTCTTAGCCTGTCCGAGTACCGTTGGCTGTGTTGGTTGAGGAGGTCGCCCACAGGAGTAAGTCGCAGGTCGTTTAGGATGGCCTGGTTTGTAACATACCAGGGAAGCCCAGATGCCCGTCGAGCAGCGCGTGCCTGAACTATCCGTAGCTTATTTAGCTGGTGTTTGGATGCGGTGCCAAAAAAGAACATCTTAAAGGTATATTGGTAGTAAGGGTTCATTAAGAAATTGATTTTGGACTATTAATTTTTGGACAAGTTTTCAGATATGAGTATATTTCAAGGTAAAATAGGCAATAGATTTTACATTAGTGTCAATTGTCATATATTATGTAATACCCCAGCACACGATACAATTATAAATGTAATATATACAGTCATCGCTACACTAAAGAACATCTAAAAGTTACCCCAGCCGAACCTTATTCTCTCTCTCGTTTGTTTTGAGGCTGAGGTTCGCTGCTCAACAGCTGTTTTCGCAACATTGTTGCTGCACGGCTGCCAACAGCTGTTATCGCTCTGCTCTGTGCCCGCTGTTCGCGCTGTTTTGGCTCTGTTGTTGATAAAATAAACCAGAGCGAGACACACGCACGCACACACGGGCACAGCAACTCACGCATACAGGCGCCGAAATTATGATGCGGGCTCTGTTGACAAGTGCTCTGTTGTTGTTTTTTTTTTTTAACTGCGTAGTATATTTTCGCTGCCCTTTTTCCGTTTTTTTTTTTCTATGCTGCCCAACAGATGATATGGTGTGCGATGGCGTCATAGATACCGATAAAGCCAGAGCGATATACTGCGTTGCAAAGCTAGCATAAAATGGTATTTTACATAATATTATATAGCGGTATATGGTTACTAATAATAAACTTTAGCTAAATTATAAAGAGTTTAATATGTCAAAGCCCAGAAAATCCAATTTAATGTCACTGTGTACGAAAGTTTAGCTTCTTAAACTTGAAAAACTTGAAATAAACCCATTTATAGTTCATGTATCTTAAAGTTTGGCCAGTTTTCTTATTGAGATTATTTTCTTTAATTTATTTTTGAGACTACGCAAGGAATAATTGTAATATTTAATCAAAAATATAAGGTCTCAAGGAGAGACTAATCTATATTAACTATCATTATCATGATTATAACTATAATCATTAATTAAAAGCTGCTGATCATGCCTCTTTCTATGTTTTGTCTATTCATCGCTACTTCAATAGATCCCATTAATAGAACATATTGAATTAATTAACAAAGAATGATTTATAACAGTACTATCTGAAATACATACTTTTCTGTGTTGTATTGATATTTAAACAAACAATAAGCTTATATTCTTAAGAAATCCATTTAGTACCCCAGATTTTTGTATCTTTCTTCGATTTTAATTCAAATTTTTAGATCATATCAAGTAACCAGGTTCACAGATCTTTGTTTTCTGCCTAATTAACTTAAATTCTAACTTAATTACACCTAACTTTACATATTTAGCTTATATTTGCATTGTATCTCACAAATCTAGCCTTAGTATCTGTATCTACAAAGTAAACAGAATCCTAACTGTCACTTTTCTGCTAATTTCCCAATTTCCAATGTTGGCCATTCGTCGTTTGTTGTGCTGTTAGCCGTGGAAATTGCAGTTTTCCTCCAACATTTTTATGCTGAGGGGAAGCCCACCTCTCTCGCTCTCTCTCTCGCTCACGCACACACCTACACACAACACACACACAGCGCCCCCTACCAATTACGTATACGTATGTTGTTTTGCTTTTCCAAGCAGGTAGATGCTATAGAAACGGCCATGTACCCACATGTTTAACAGCGGCGGAGAGAGGCGCAGGGAGAAGCCGAGAGAGTGTGTGCGTGTGTGTTTGTGAGTAACTGTAACTCGCCACTCCGCTTCGCTCGCTCGTTCGCTTGGTGGCTTGCTTGGCGCACTTAGCGCTACATTCGCTCGCGTCAGTATCTCATAGCCAACTCTCGGGAGCAGACCGATAAGCGCTTTTTTCGAGCATTTCCGCCACACACCGAACCGTCAGCAGCAACAGCAACAGCAACAGCAACAGCAGCAGCCGCGACAAACAAAGTGAGAAGCCCAGCAGCGCATTCAACAAATAGCAATAGCTAGCTAGCTAAAGGCTTACCTTTGGCCATTCCCCGCGGGAAAGCCCTCGGGAAAACTCCCTCGCAAAGTAATAAGCAATAAGGAAAAGTCAAAACAAATCAGTGCAGCAGCCGCTCCGGCAAGTGTGTAACTGTATGTGTGAGAGAAAACTGAGAGAAAAGTGAAACGACGACCGGCAGCAGCAGCGAAAGCAAAAACCAAAAAAGTTCTGCTAAAAGTGCATCAAAAACAAAGCGAAAAAATAATAATAATAATAATAAAATAAAAACAAGTGTGACAAACGCAAATTGAACCCGTGAACAGTGAACTTTAACCCCCGAAAGTGCAACCCCAACTGCAAGCTGACTTTTCAAGCGGCCAAAATTGGATTATGCTTGGGCTCAGACGCAACTGCCACGACGACGCCAGCGACGCCGAGCATGTGAAGCTAAAGCCGCTGCTCCAAACGCCGCCCCCCCAGTGGCCATCATCATCATTGGCGCTCTCTTCATTGCCCTCGCTATCCCAGCCGATCCTGCTCCTGCAGCGCCTGCAGCTGAATCAGCACCTGAACGAGCGCATCACCTTCTCCCTGGAGCTGTACCACAAGAACGTCATCAAGAAACTGCCCGCCACCGCCACCGCCACCGCCAGTAGCTTCTTCAACAAGTTCCAGGTCTTCCGTCTCTCGAAGAACGTTTGCCAGACTTAAGTTCCCATCCGGAAATAAACCCCAAACCAGACAACTAAACAAAAAGTGCAACAAAAAGTGCGACAAAAAGTGCAACAAGAAAGTGTAACTAGAAAAAAGTGCAACAAATACTGAAAGTGCAATAGAAAGCGAAAAGTGTGTGAGAAAAATGTGGCGATCCATTAAGGCCAAGTTCAGGCTCTAAGTTCAAACAAAAACAGAACAGCAAAGAAAAGCTAGAAAGAAAGAGAGCGAGAGCGAGAAAAACACTCGAAAAGAGTATAAAAATAACCCAAGTTTTAACCACCCCCCAATTGGCTAATATCCCTTTGAAAAAAAACCTACAAAAATGTCCACCGGTCGCCGTTTGGCCAAGCGCTCCATCATCGGCACCAAGGTGTGCGCCCCGGGTCCGGACGGCCTCTGGTACTCCGGCGTCATCGCGGACGTTAAGACACCGCCCTCGTACTCGTCGGCCGGGAAGCCGATCCTCCCGTTATCGCCGCCGCCACCGCCATCCTCGCACACTTTCTTGGCGCCCGGCGACGCCCAACTGAACGCCGATACGCGCTACATGGTCCGTTTCGATTTTAAGACCGCCGTCGACTCCGGTATGTCCTCCGCCGCGTCCACCACCACGTCCTTGTCATCCTCCACAGATCCGTCGTCGGTGATCGTGGAGGCGCGTCGCGCCGCCGCCGCTGCCGCCGCCAGCATGCACATCAGTCCCGCTCAGGCCCTGCGCCGCAGCGCCATGATCAAGGAGTTCCGCGAGTCGGATCTCATCGGACCCGGCTTCCGATCCATTATGGACACGGAGCTCCAGCCCGGCCAGCGGGTCTACTTTACATATAATGGACGCGAGCAGAGTGGCGACGTGGTCCAGCATGATGCCAGCAAGGATGAGGTGATTGTCAAGATCACAACAATTGGAAATGAGGTGAGTCAGCGGGAAGAACCGCCTTCCAGCAAGGGGGATTTACCTGAAATATCAAGTTTTTCGGGTTAAGACCTATTGGGTGTTGAAGGGAAATGTTTACAGGGAAACCCCAGTTTATGTTGCCAAGATTTCTCAGCTTTATTCTTATTATTACTTTTTTTTATGACTTAAAAATTAATCAGTTAGGCTTAATTGTTATGATAAAAAAGAATTATTTAAGCAAACTATTTCACAACAATAATAATATTTAATATTTATATCACGTAGTCTCGCGAAACATTAGTTGGGAATTCTAAGCGAATTGTTTTGAATTTTTCGGTTTCTAACACTAAGGCAGCACATTCTAGCCATTCTTATGCCTAAATAAGTAATTCATAATGGGGGTTAATCCTTGAAATATAAAAAAGGTCAATTAAAGTATATTTGAATAGCTTTTTTTGGGGGATGCAGCTAATAAAGTCAGAAGTGGCTGCGCTGCCACAGTCTCCGTCGTCGTCGTCATCATCGTCTCAACATAATCATCATCACCACCGTTATTGGGGCGGCGGAAAAGTGTGTCAAGGTTGACTTGGCCACAGCTCACCTCCTTTCCCCTTTCCCCTTTCCCCTTTCCCCTTTCCACCCCCAGTGGCCACAGCATACCCACATACATATGTATCTATGCTGCTATGTACTCGCCTCTATTCGGAGCACATATTTACTCGCACCCCAGTACAGTACCGCAGCAAACAGTACAGACAGTGTGTGTATGTGCAATCACGTTCTATGTGCAACTATGCAACGAAAAAAAAAAACAAAAAAAAAACAAAAAAACACAAAGAGAAAAAAAGAAAAGCACACAAAAAATACTCGTCGAGGGTCGCATTCCGCTTTTTGGCACGTAATTGGGTTACGCTCTGGGATGGCCTTCTTGCGCGAAACACTGCGATATAGAAACCCTCTTGGATTGAGGACGGTTCGAGCCTCCAAGATTAGATGGGCGAAAGCTGAACATCCTTCAGATTTAATTATCTTTGCAGAAGGGAAAGTTCCCAGTTCCCTTTTGTAAAGGAAAATTATTTCCTTGAATTACTTCTTAATAAATTCTCTTAAACCAGGAAATCCACGCTGTAACCAGCTAATAATAATACAAGATCTGCCTTACCTTATATGATTGCCTACGTTTTTTTTTGTTTTGTATTTATTATCCACGTTTTCCTGATTAATTCCACACAACACATGATCAACCTAATCCTCCAGCCACAGCCCCTTTGCCATTACGTCACTCGAATCGTTGAACTGCTCGCTAAACAAACACAAAAACGAAATAACAAAAAAATTAATAAATAAACGCGGCGAAAAATAATTCAAGAGTGAAACATCGGATGGGGCATTTATAGAATCGCCCCGAATCCAAATGCGAGCCCAAAAAAATCTCAATGACGACGACGATGCTGCTGTTGCCGCTCACGATGATGATGATGATGGTGTCGTAATGAAAATTTGTTTAGAATTTGGGTTTCGTGAACACACAAAAAAATACAGAAAAACATAGAAAGAGAGCGTAAAACAAGATCGGGTTAAAAGACAGACACTTGCAATATATGCGCGACAATTTCAGGGCTAAATGGAGATACATGGCAATTGGAATGGCCTGATATTTCTACGCTTTACAGCTAATTATATAGATTAATTCCCCGTCGACACAGCCGGGCTGCTAGAAGGAGAAGGCAACAAGATCAGAGATGAACTTTTCGAATTGCGTCATAAGTCAGGCAGGCACGGCACAGGCACAGGCACAGGCACAGCCACACAGAGATGCGGATACATGGATAGCCGGCTGAGTATAGATGGCAAAGATAGTTAGAGATACATGAGCGAAACACATGCATCTGGGAGATACATGCTCTCTAGGTTTGCCGGCTGACTGCGCTGCAGGGGGACAGGGACAGGGACGGGACGGGGACGGGGGCTAGAGCCGGCATCAAGCTGTGCTCCGTCTCCCTCTGCACCTACGGCTTTCCCAGTTCATTTCAGTATTTTGTTTTTGCGGGACTCGTGTTTTGCTCTCGGCCTCTCTTCCTCTCGCTGGCTCTCGCCTAATAATCGCTTAAAACGCTTGTAATTGTTGCATACGACGAATGCCGAGATACTGCAAGCTAGAGCTACAGCTACAGATACAGAGAAATAGCTACAGATACGCGGTCTTCAATGCCAAGTCAGCTGCGCGTATCCGTATCTTTTCCGTGTGGCGGCGAGTCGATAAATTTGTCAGTTAGCTGGCTGCCAGATGTGTGGGCTTGTCTCCAGCTCGATGGCAACCCATTGTGCCCAGTGTATCCAGCAGAAACATAGAAACAGCCAGAGCTACAGATACAGATACAGCTACGGATACCAGTACTGTGACCCGATCAAGTTTGATGTGCTGCCCAAAATGGGAAAACTGAAAATGTATCGCTTGGCTATACGTTTCACGATCGACTTGAAAAGCCTCAAGTTTTGATCCGACTGGAGATCGGAATCTTTCGGCATAATTAGCTATGGAAACGTGCGAGTCACAAAGCTCCCAAACTCCCATATATGACCTCATCATTAGCCACCAAATAGTCGAAAATAACTAGAAAAGTGAAGAGCTCAAGTTCGCCGCTGTTGTAAGTCAATCAACAATTGGTTTTTTTGTGTGCTTGCTGCGGGCTCTGTGTGTTCGTTTTTTGGCTCGTTTCGTAATCACGAAAAGGGGGTGGAAATTTGTTGTAACATCTATCAATAGTTGTCCTCGCTGGCATGTGATGGTCACGTGTGTGTGTGTGTGTGTGTGAGTGTTTGGGCTCCAAAAACTCGACACAAAAACCGAAATTTGTTTTCGGTTCAACTTGAGCAATTGCCTTTGTTTGCCACAAAACTAGTTGGGGAGTGTTTTTTTTTCGGTTTTTCGTTATTTTTTTCGTTATTTGTTTGCGTCGGAAACGTGAGGCAATTAATTCTAAGGTTATTTCAAACGAGAAACTTGTTGCACGCATTTCCATCGCCATCTCCATTTTCATTTACATTTCCACGTCCACGTTCACGTTCACGTCCACGTTTACCTTTACGTCCATTTCCATTCGCATTTCAATTACGATGACGTATAATTGCCGGGCCATGAATCAAGTGTCCAGTCTGGAGCAGCTCCGCGCATATAATTTGCAAGCTCATTTAGGGCCAAAGAATCCAGGCACGAATGTCGGGGATAATTTGTCAGGGTCAGGCAGGGATAGGCAGGGGACCCAAGACAAGTAGCCGGTAGCCCATTGCGGTAATCTCTGCCCACTTCCGCCCCTGTCTGAGGAGTAATTTGTAGCTGCTGCCTCGTTATCTCGCTGCTCCACCTGTGTTTTGCATTTAAAACGAAATTCGTTTTAATGGCATTGAAATTGAAATTGACATTGCCTCGTGATTCTTTATCGCACGCAACTTCTGGGCTTTCGCCCCGATTTTCTGGCTCACCCATTTCTCCCAGCTTTACTTTCGTTTCTCGACCAGCCAGAAAAAAATGCAGAAATAATTAACGTGCTCTTCTGGCCTCTCACTTTTCGAGCTGCGACCCATTTTGGGTCTGGCTAAAAGTGCACTTTGGCCATACGTCATCGGCCAGCTGACCACCGCCAGGTGAATGGCAATGACAGGGCCATAAGTTGATTTGTAACTTTGCTTTCGAAGCGAAATCCATCAGTTTGTAATAGCAGAGAGAGAAATTTAAGAGCCTAAAGCATATAGCTTTGAGTTATTCTCCTGAAATCTTTGATTTTGTTTTCTTTGAAATACAATTTCGTATTTACATATGTTATACCCTTTAACTTTATCTAAAATCTTAACAGAGTAAATAATAAATCACAGACTCATTAAATTATGTATTTCCCTTAACTTTTTCCCAGTGTTGAAGGTGTTCTCCTCGCCCCAAAAACATTGTAAGCCGATAATTGGATTTGCCCCGAAACTTTCCACACCAACTCGCATGGGTTTTTATAAATCCATTACCTTAGCGATCTCATTTATCAAGGGCTCCCGATCAGCTGAGGAATTTCAGCGTTTACGAGGCCATATTTCGAGGTCTAGACCCTAACAGGACGTGTCTGCTCCTGCTCCGGCTTGTCCTGTTTCCACTTACCTAAGACTACCCGATGTTCGAGGGAGGACTCGATATCGGGGAATCGGCTAACGACCTGCTCGGGGTATCCTCTAACCTCTCGCTCTCGACGTTACCCTCTTGGCTGCATTGCTATGGTTTTATGGTACCGGCAAAGAAACATAAATTCCTCTTTTTTGTCCTTTGCCTGTCTGCCGTTTTCTGTTTTCTGTTTTTGTGTTTTTTGTTTGGAACAGGCTAAAAAAGTGACTGGCGCAGGTCAGTCGAGGAGCGCTTGGTTATCGGGTTTGCACTCTAATGACTAATCGACCTTGCCGGCAAACTCGTAGATCTCTTTCAGGTAGAAAGTCGCCGGCGTTTTTGGCAAATTTCAAACCGAACAATGCACTCCAATTGGAGGCCATAAATTCGGGGGTAGAAAAAAGCGTTTGGGGGTTTCGAAATCGGTCAAGCTGCTTCAGTGACCTTTTTGCAGGTTGAACGAACGACGGACTCGTTCTCTTTGGTTTCGGGTTACAAGTGGTTGCGGGTCTAATCGCAGGCTGACTCATAAATCGCGGGAGCTATATACGAGTATATTCACCCACAACAAATACATAAAACTGAAGGTGAGACCTGGCTATGTTGAGCTACGAATTCCCAAACCGAAAACTACTTTCAAAAAATGCATACAGCTTGTTTCGGTTTCGTTTGAGTTTTTCGATATCAAAGCGCCTTTTTGTTGGCCAAAAGCTTAAGTCTTTTTCAAAAGCGGCCTTTCAGCACAAGCTCGGCCAGACTCACACACATAAACGGAGGCAGACTCAGACACACCTGAACACCTGATTATTTGAGTGTGTCTGCGCGAGTTTGGCGTTTTTGGCGTTTTGGGTACATGCCACCTTGGTATTTGGGTCAATTTGAAATGGGGTTTTGATTAAAGCTCAAAGAAAGACGGCAGGGTAAAATAACAGAAATAATAATGGGTAGCGAAATCGGATAGTCTGGAGTATATAGTTTCTGTTCTGCTGATAAAATCGAAGCATTTTCGCGGCAGACTTAACTAAAACTTGAATTTAAGGCTGCAGTCTCAAAACCCGGAAATCCAATATTCGCCATAATAAAAGTTTGATTCGATTGCGGAAACCCAGAGCCCAAGGGCCATTTAAAAGTCCAGTTTTGCGAGAGATTTAATTATTGAACTCTAACCAAATATATATTTTTATTTTTTCTGCGCAGTTTATTCACACGAAAGTAGGTTAAGTTTTTTTTCTTGATTCGTTATGAGGCTGTTTTTTGTTTGCCTTTATTATGACTTAATTTAAAAGTGAAAAAGTGAAAGCGTCGAAGCCGAATTTCGGTGATTAAGTAAGGCTGCGGGGCATTGTGGGTTTTCCCCAAAAAGCCAGCGAGACGAGCAAATTGTGGAAATTTATTCCGCTCCAGAATCAAGCCAAACTCAGTGTAAAATAATCAAACTCACGCACACGCAGATACTTTTTCGTACGACAAACTTGCAGATAGAGATACAAAGAAAGGAGCGTCGGCCGAGAGGGAGCCAGGGATGGGATGAGGGTCCGGGGCTGCTCGTAAGCGTGTGCGTGTGCGTGCCACAGAACGTAAACAAAAACACGAATGTAAAGAAGAAGCGGAAAGTGCGAGATAAACAGAAAACAGCTGTATACACCAGCCGGGCGTGCGACAGAGAGGCGACTAGAGAGCCCCATAAACAAGGGGCAGAAGCAGAGGGAGAAGAAGCGAAGAAGCAGAAGAAGTTGTCCCCGCAAAACCCGTTTCTTATTAACAACAACAGAAACAACAACAGTTACGCACTTTACGCACGCTCAGTCAGGCTGGTGTGTGTGTGTGTGTGTGTCTGTTTTTTTTGTATATTATTTCTTTGAAGAAAAACCGGCTTTGAGTTTGGATTTTGGGTTTGGTTTCGATTCTGCCAGCGGAAATACAAACACACACAGATACACACACACACACACACACTGGCGCAGAAAACAAAGAAGAAGCCACGCATGAAAATTGCTTTTCATGGGGATAAAATAAAACAAGACGTCAACGTCACCAGCTCACGTTTAGAGGTCTATAGTATAGTACGCTGTTGGCCAAAGGGAACACCCCAAAAATCCATTTAGCACAAACCCCCCTGCCTCAGCTACACGGAGAATAAAAATGTATCCAAAATAATAAGATACTTTAACCTAAAACATATCCTGACTTGAAAGAATTATGCTTAAGTTAAGTTTGCTATGGTTATTCAAGCAAATAAATATTTAAAAAAAATATTATATTATTATCAATGTTTTATTTATATAAATATTTGTTTTTAAAGTAAATGTATTGGCAAACTTATTTAATATACTACAAAATATATTTACTCATAAAAAATATAATAAGAGTCCTTAAATTTACACGTTTCAAAAGGTTTGCGTAAATGGCCTTCTATAGAAAACATTTTAAAAATATATAATTACATTTTTCTACATATTTTCTTTAAAACTTAAATCAAAACTTAAATTATTTCCACAGGAATTAATACGTTCCTTTATTTTACTTTTCCTGTGTACCTTAAATCCCGGCTCCCCAGCCGCTTTTCCATCACACTTTTAGCCCCTTTTTTTATCACAATTTTGATTTTGTTTTGCGCCCATTTCGCCTCTCTGCGTTTTCCCAGTTTTCCCTTTTTTTTCGCTTCTTCGTAATGCGAGGCCATTGTCACTCTTCCTGGGGGGTCAAAAGGGGACGGCGGGCGGTGGGCGGCGGTTGCGTCTAGGGCACTGAGAATAACTGTTTCCGGTATTTGGGTCACATGAAATTTAATCAAATTAAAATGTTTCAACGCCGCCGCTGCCAACAGACAGAGAAAAAAGTTTTCCCTTCTATACACAAAAGGGATAGAGAGAGAGAGGGGGGTTTTAATGCCAAAAGGGGATGGGAAAATGAAAGGGGAAAGGGGGTGCTGAGTTGCAACAGTTGCCTGCAGTGAGCTGCAAAACCCAATTGATTGTAATTTGAAGTGTTGCTATTTCAAATTGTAACAATGTGTGCACTGAGAGTAATTACGAGGGACTTGCACTGATTTTCTTTAAAATTAAAAAATATTTCACGACTTTTGATAGATAAAAGATTATGATTTTACTAAATAAAAGTCCAGGTAAATAACAATATTATAAATAGGACTTAGTTAGACTTAAAAAAAAGTGAATTTAATTTTTTTAAGAGTTTATATAATGGCTTAATATATTTAAAAAGGTTTTTAATATTGTTAGGGACTATTTTTTGCTTTAATACTGTAGGTATAATTTGGTACTTCATTAAAGCTAGAGAAATATTTTCTTAATAAAGAGATTAAAGAGTTTTTGATATAAAACCAATTTAAGCTCGAAAAACTCTGTAAGCTTTATAAGTTTTGTGAAATCAGTTTAAATAAGCTTCATTTACATCTCAACTTATGTTAAGATAAAGAAATTCCTGGTCATATGTACTTAAAAAAAAAAAAACAGAAAATTTATAATGTTTATAAAACTTTATATAAAAGTAAATATTTTATGGTACAAAATCTCTGAATCTCTGCAAAGTCGAAATGCTTATTCCTCCTTTGTGTGAATGGCTTTACATTGATGTATGTTGAAGCAGCAGCAACAGCAACAGCAGCACCAGCAAGCTGTTGACTTGATTTCAACAAATTTGTTGCCACTTCCCCCTGCTCCACACAGCCCCCCACACATACCCCCTTCGGCACTGATGTGCAATTGACAGCAGCAACTTGCACCCGGGGGGAATCAACGACAGCAGCCGGAGTCGCAGCAGCTCGAGTGGCAGGCGCATTTCAAAGCTGGAAATCCCTGAAACGCAAGGCGATTGTAAATCTGGCACGCTTATCGTATACGGCTTATCAGACTTGAGCGGACGGAACCCCAAGTGGACTCAGAGTGCGGTAAAGAAATCCATTGCCAGCCGATGATGAAAGTTGATTTCGGAAGATAATTATGAGTGTTGGCAGAAAGAGTTGTATGACTAGACTTCATGACATCAAAAATCAAATGAGTTTGGTTTATTTCAAAGCTGACTTTTATCAGTTCAGGATATTAACTTTGGAAACTGTGACAAAACATAAAAGTAATAAAGGTTTTTAAATTGTTAAATAAGAATTAAACTGAAAACTTGTATGCAAGTCTTAGAACTTGGTCTTTTACTTCTAAGAGTTAAGATTTTAAACAAAGAATATAAATCCCTTTTATTGATTTCTTACATTACCTACATCAAATTTTTTTTAGAATATTGCTTCTTGTTGTGATTTTTCAAATAATTACATACTTTATTAAGTAAATAATCAGTTAAATGACTTTATCTGCTTAATGATTATTTGCAATGTGTGTGTTTTTTAAATCTCTTTACTTTATTAAGTAAAGAATAAGTTAAATGACTTTATCTGCTTAATGACTATTTGCAATGTGTGTGTTTTTTAAAACTCTTTACTTTATTAAGTAAATAATTAGTTAAATGACTTTATCTGCTTAATGTTTATTAGTATTGTGTTTTTTTAAAACTCTTCTTAATCTTTGGCCAAATCTCAGTTAAATACCAACATAATACCAGTGGCTGGCTGAAATAAAATCGAGACTTCACACTTTCTACCGCCGCGCTGCTGCTGCTGCTGCCGGCTGTTGGCCACTTTCTACCGCATTTCGAATGCAGGCGTCTCTGCCAGTTGGCCAGACTCTCATTCAGTCGGTCGGTCCCGTCAATCAGTCGCTTGGCCACCGGCCGGCTGGACCGCCAAACTTACAAAGAAACAAAAAAAAAACACAAAAAAAAAATCCCAAAACAAACGCACACGAGAGCGAAAAAGAGATGGCGCCAAAAACAAAATGGCAGCTTCCCAAGCTCCGAAAAACTACAACGCAATATGGTCGCCATTTTGTTTTCACACCGTTATGTTGGCCCTACGCTCCCTGTGTTTGTGTGAGTTTTTTTTTTTTTTTTTGTTTATTTGGAGGCTTCTTCTTTTCGTTTTTCCCTCGGCCGCGTAGGCGCGCGATGGCGACGTCATCGCCCCCCCCTTCGGGCCCTCCCCCACGCCTCTTTCGGGGCGCTATTTTCGTTTATTTACATTTCGAAAGCTACACCGAGCGGAGGGAAACAAAAAGCTTTCGAGCCGACACACACCCGGCCCGATGTCTTCACGCGTTTTCGATGCCAATCATGCGTAAATTACGCGATTAAATTAACTTGAATGAGTTTCGTGCAGCATGCAAAACAGCCGAAAAAAGCAGAGGCTTTTGTGGCAGTTCAGTTCGCCTGCGCCCTTCCTCGGTTTATTTTTCGCCTTGGCGCCCACTCACAGATGGGAAAGGTACGGGTACTGTACCTAGATTCATACAAAAGTACCTAGGATTTGTAAAAGATGGAAAATATGTTGGGGTGCTTAACATAGGCATCTATACATTTTTTAAGGTCTATGAAGGCAAACTAAGCGACTTTTTAGCTAAAAATATACAAGATATATTAGGGATTCAATTTAAATTAATAAAATTACAATAATGGCTTTGTGCCTTAGGGAAATGTAATTAATATTTCTTAAAACTACATGTCGAACTATTATTAATTTCTCTTTAACTTCAAATGTAAAGTCTCCCAGCTCCTTAAAGCAATAATAAATAGATACCGCTCTGCTAGGTAAAATTCAAGCAAGGATTAGTACCCGTCACCTGCCTACACTCCTAGATCCTGCTCATCTCTAGGCCCATTTTTCCCACTTCTCGCGCCGTGGCTCCGTGTTCAGGCTTTAACAGTTTTCACCTCACATAACAATCAAATTCGCTTTTTTGCCTTTGCCTTTGCTTTTGCTTTGTTTGTGTCTATGCCTGTGTCTTTGGCATACTTCTTTTTTCGGCCATATAAATTCCGAAAAAGGGGGGGCGTTGACAGGGGCGTGCCAAGAAGAGGGGGGATGACCTACTAATGAAAATTCTCGGGAGCCAGCGATGCTTGTAGTCGAGTACGCCCCTGGCCACTGACACGGCTTCCGTTTCATTGGCATCTGGTGCTACGCCATTTCTGTCGTCATCATCATCGTCGCCGCTGCGTATACGTAATTTCAGAGTGAGTGAGAGTGTGCTGTTTGGCTCGTTTGTTTGCCTACGTAGCAGTTTTACTCCAACTGTTTATCACTTTCGACTCCAAAAGAAGAAGAAAAAGGGCCGGGATTCCTTGGACCCTGTTTTATTTGCTTCTCCCTCTGTGGATGTGGATTAGTTCGGTCTATTGCCATTGCAGTTCCGTATTTATGAGTCGATTATTTGCCGAAAATGTTCCAGCTAGCTGTGTGTGGGTGGCATTAGCCGGGGTAGTCGTAGTCGTGGGCGTCGGTAAAAGGGCGTGGGCCGTTTCTAGGGGGAAGTACTGCCTACAACGTCACGGGATAAATATAGAACCCGAACACTTTGGTGTGAGTCACTGGGGGTTGCTTGCGATGACGTCGTCGCACTTGCTATTTAGACTCGAATATTAATTGAACCAATGCAAAAATTCCTTGAGCACTTGCCATAACAGTTTCTCTTGTTTTTTTTAGCAAAGTTTTTGCCCCAAAAAAAGAGGAGAAATAGAAAATATACGCATAGAAAACAGACGAAAATTCCATTCACATTTTCTTTGACAATTTTTCGATGTTGTGCTGTCTGCGCTACAATGAAGGCTCGTAAAATTTTATCGTCACTAATAAAATTTAATTGAAACAGGAAACTCTCGCATAAATTGCCAGATCCGTATTGAGACATGAATGCCAACATAAAGGGACGACAAGGACTCCTCTCTATCCCAATCCGCCTCGAATCCTTCGGTGCAAGCGGCAATCAGAATAGAAAGAGGGCGGTAGGGCAGAGAGTAGGGGTAGTTTATGTACATAGGAAATGCAACTGGATATGTTCAATATCTGTACATATATATCGGGGCTAAAAGCAATGAGGGAGCGAACGGAGCTGGGCGCTGAAATGTGAAACGCTGCAAAGTTGATGATATTAGGGTAAACCCCAAGCTGTGATATCATTTATTGTCCCCATTCCTTTGCAATGCTGACTCCCTTAAGGGCACAGAGAGAGAAATGTTTATATTGGTCGAGTTTTATTGGTGAGTAATAAATTACAAATTAATTTTACAGAAAAGATTATTATTTAGGCAATGAAATATATGTTTAGTTTGTATTTAACGACTAGAAATGAATAGATTAGTCAAATACTAAATTAAATATCAATATATATTGAGAGCAAGACATTTAAATATTTACTTCTAAATGCCTGAAATAGTTTCTGATATTAAATACTAATAAGAGAAAACAGAAACATAGACATGTTTGATCTAAAAACATTATTATAGCTCCATTTGTACTGAATATTTAAGAGTAAAAAGACTTGGATCTATTAGAATCTTCTCTTTAGGGAAGTTTGTGCTATACGAATCTCTCCTTTTTTTCTGTGTGGGTCAGCAGGGGTTCCCGATCGATTGGGTCTCTTTTAGACTTAGTCACCCGGTGTTTTATCATCGGATCGCTTGACAAACCCCTGAGGCGTCGATCATCTTTCAAAGAACTCCACATTACTCACGGCCTGGCGCTTGGCACTGTCATTAGTGAGTCCAAATTATGCATAATAAGCCGTAGATCTCTTTCGAAACAAAATACAAAAAATAATTCACTTCCTCCCGATTTCGTGTCTACTTGATTCGGAATTTTTGTGAGCGCATATTTCGTGAGCTCCCCGGCTGCTTCTTCTTTTTTGTTTATACGCCCATTTGGGTTATTCAACTTTCGGGAACGCGAACCGAGCCGTTGATCCCGTTCGACTCTTCCAACTGTTTCGGTGGTTCAGTGTGTGTGTTTCTGTTTTCGGTTCTCTTGGTTTTCTCGCTTTTATTTCGGCAGGGGAACAAACGCATTTACATACGAGTAGTATTGATGCCGCCCCTCGCTCCCTCGCTGCCTCGGCGGTGCGTTTTTAATCGCCTCAATTGCCGGCAGCAGCCGTGCGCGCGTTTTAAATCGCCTGGAATTTCAGGCTGCAGTCTTTGACACTTGTCCCTCTCGCTTGCTCCTTCACTCTTTGCCGCTCTTCTTGTTTTTTTTTTTTGCTGTCGATTATGAAAATTATGTAATAATTTGTGAGCGGAATAATCCGATTGCAGTGGGGCCGTGTTGAGTGGAATATGGAGTGGTTTTTGGTAGGGAATAAATTGCATTGTTTGTTTCTGAAAAAATGGCTTAAAGGATTATGAAAATTATTATTAAAGGATTATTATAAATCCGTTTATTACCATTAAATATATTTTTTCAGGGATTTGTGCAGGATTTATAAACTAATAATAAAGTGTTTTAAATGGAAATTTTTACCATAACAGAAAATATAAATTTACTTTGTATTTTATTTTATTTTTATTTTCCTTTTTCCCCTTAAGGGCTAAACCGAGTTCAGTCTCCTTCTGCAGTCCCTGTCTGCTTCCCTCTCTATTTCTCCCTAGCCCCATCTCCTTCATCGGAGCAGCTGCGGCAACAGGTGATCCTTTTTTTTATGATTGAACCTCTGTTGCGTCTGCCTGTTGCCCTCGCCAGATTTGGATGAAGGTCAACAAACTTGGTGGTGGCTGCTGAACGCGAGTTAAACGAACTCGCTCCCTGTTCAGCCCTCTCTGCCTCTCCCTCTAACTCTATCATTACCTCTCTGTCGCTGTCTCCCTTTGTCTGTCTGCGTGTTTTCGTTCCTTTTTTATGTGGCGGCGGCGAAGCCTAAAAATCGTAATTTGAATCCAATCTTCGGCGGGGGGATTCTCCTGAAGCGAACCGAAAAATTCCAAAAAGGCGAGTAGCCGGCTATCAAAACAGAAACCATACGAGTGTAATACCCATTAAATGGTATAACCGACTTAAGAAAACCAAGACCAAGACCCCGATGCGTGTCAGATTTAATTTAACTATGAGCACCAAGCCAGGCCAGGCCCAGTAAAGGAAGAGCCGATTTCGTCATAACTCCCAAAATATGCCGGTTGTCTCGGTCAAGAAACTTCTGCTCGAAAGAAAACCGAAAACCAAAATAAATAAATAAATAACTAGAAGACAATGACTCGAGCTGGGATCAACAAATTGGGTCTTGTTGCTGGGCGCTATCCAGGTTTGTTGACCATCCATCCATCTGTCTGTTTTGGCCAATGACGAAATAGCGGGCCGGTTCTTTACAGCTTGGCTCAAAGTCTCATTGGGAAGCTGGCAACTGCTGAGGCTTCCGCTGGTGATTACACCGCAAGAAATAGGAAAACGGAACGTTTATCGTTATTTTATTGGTTTATATAAATTTTCTAATTTCTTAATATATTGTTATTAGGGAGTTGCTCATACTCTCACTATTAATCATTTTCTTGATATTGTTTTAACTTTGTTTTAGCTTTCTGCTAATAAAAAAAAGGAGCTATTAGTCGTCAGGTTTCTTTATGGTTAAGGAACTTTGCCTGGGTCTCCACCCCGCCAGCTTTTGGCCCTAGTTCTGACCCAGTTGCAGCCAAAACAAAACATATTCCGCTCCGTCGGCAGGCGGCAAATGGGTCAAACACTCGATGCGAGCCGGCAGGGCAAACTTGTTGTTATGGCGGCCGCCTCAATCATCGGCATGCAAATTCCCAACGTAAACAACAAGGCGAACAAACAAACAAACCCAGCGAACCTCGCCAATTATGACATACATTCGAGTGAGGAACAGGAACGCGGAGATAGCATCAAAACACGAAGTTCGTACTGGATTTTGAAGGCAGAAAGCTCTTTGCCACGAATATTGCGTAGCCGACAGGGTGACCAACTTGAGAGCTAAGTGTGTCACTGCTGAGCTTTAGTTTTTCGTCCCCCTTTCATTTTTTTTGCATCACACAAATTGCTGTGCTACTTTGGGGGTCGGTTCGGTAAACAAATCTAGCGCCTTGCCTTGTCACACCAACTAAAATCGAGCCAAGTCCGAAAAGCAGCCGCAGTTGCAGTTGAAAATGTTATTTCGGTGTCAGTGTTACAATGTTGTGTGTCATGTTTTTTTACTCCCCTGCGGGGGCAAATGCGTAGAGCTGAAAAAATGCTGAAAACGAAACTGAAAGCGAAAGAAGAAGTGCAAACAAAATACTAAATGAGACGCCCACTGAAATATTTGATATGCTAATGCCAAAGTCATTATGCAATTTTGACTGGCTCAGAGTGCGTGCCTGCATGAATATCTAGCTGCATTTGAATAGTTGAGCAAGTCGGTGTGAACTTTGGCTCAGATGAATTATGATTGCCATATATTCCATGGCGGCATTCAATCTTTCAGTGGGGAAATAATTAAACATTCTCTCATTGCAGGCAGGATAGATTTTCCCTGCCCATAAAAAATAGAGAAAAACACACTGAAGTGCGGCGAAAATTGCGCAATTTAATTGCTGCTAGCAGATCTTTTTGATTGTAATTTATGGTCCATGCTGTCCCCCGTATTTTCATTTTCATCTCTCAGATTCGTAGACTTTCCATGTTATGTTGGTCGATGGCACGCGGAATGTTTGGGATGCCGAATCGAGAGAATTACAATATCAATTTGTCTTCGAGAGTGATTTACAGCGAGTCTCCGGGCATAATAGAGTTGATTGAGATACTCGTACTCACTCGCCACGCCATGTATTTTCAGCTGCGTAGTAGTTTGTTTGTTCGCACCTCGAGGGGAGAGGGAGAGGGAGAACAGCTTCGATTCGATTCTCTTCCTATATGCCTGGCATTCTCAGCTTATCTGGCGACTTGCCTTAAGTAAATATATGCCCTGATACATATTTAGACGGCAGCTAATTGAAAGGCGAACGGAGCCAGGCATTTGCATAGAGCTGCAGCTCGGCAGCTCAGCACGGCAGATAATGCAAGGCAAGGCAAGCTCAAGCTCACAAAGAGTGGCCTAATTAGTGTCAAGTGTTGCCCCAACAACGACAACAACGACGACAACAACGACAGCGACGACAGCAGCAGCAGCAGCAGCAGCAGCAGCGGCAGCAGCAACATCAGGCACAGCAGCAACTTCAATGAAAACGACAACATCGCTGACAATGGCCAGACAAAAGAGGGAAGTCAATTAGAAAGATACAAAGCGCAGCACACAAAACTCTGGATGCACCGAAAAAAAATAATATAGCACACAAAACTCTGGATGCACCGAAAAAAAATAATATAAATATAGTATTCAATGGGACTATTCGAGTATTGTAACTTTTAAAAAACAAAAGTGAAACCAACAATGAAGTATATTTCTTTTTTGTATAAACAAAGCACTGAGGACATCGAGTTTCTAAGCTACCTGCACTCCTTATTAAAAAATTATTGGTTGACTAAAACAAAGGTTAACAAATCTTCCAAGTCTCTAAGCAATATGCCGTAATATTAAAAAATAATGTAAATTATTTTAGTGAAGGAAATTCATGGGAAATGTACTTAAAAAATCAGACAACCACATTTATGTGTTGAAAAGTCTTGAAATTACGTAAAAACATTTCCCAAATTTCCCAATATCTTCTCAATTTCGTTCGGTGTGTGTATATACGATGGGATTCGGGTTTGGGTTTCGATGAATGCACTGAAGCTGGAGTCTGGGACGGCATTTGGCCGTAACTTGTGTTGTATGAATTGCAACAGCGGCTGCCGGCAAACGGTAGCTGAAAAAGTATCCACAAGTTCGCTTTGTTGACAGCCAGTGGGCGCGCTCGCAAAACGAAAAACAAATCGAGGCGATTGTGCTGCTGCTGTTGCTTCGAACTGAATCATGACCCAATAACCCAATTTTTCAAGCGCCCCGTCTCGCTCGCACGAGCGGCAACCGCAATGACAACTGCAAGTGGCCATAGCAATAGCAAGAACAACAACAACAGCAGCGGTAGCAGCGGCAAAAATGTATCGCTCAGATACAAAATAAGCACAGCAGCAACAGCAACAAAACTCGGATAGGCTTTGAGCTTTAAGCCGTTGGCATTGAGATGGCTCGAAGGGGGGGCTGGACGGGAGACGGGGACAGGAGGAAGGTGAACGGGGATACGAGTATTCACCAATGCATTCGCACTCGTTTTCATCAGTGCAACGGAAGACAAAGCAAACAACAACAGCGACGGGGGCAAAGCAGCAATAAATAAGCTTATTTTTAGTTAACTTGCTCAATGCTGTTTGCCGTTTTCTGTTCGTGTTTCTCTCAAGAGATGCATATCGAGAGAATAAACACAGGGAATGCAATTAAATTATATCTTACAAAAATATTGGAAATACTTGTCAGAATTCTGGATAAAATTGGACACAATAAGTACTCTTTAAGACAATATTTCTTATCAGGGATGGGATTTAGAGTTTACTCAAAACCATGAGATCTAGAAAAATAGAAGCATTTATATCTTTAAAAACTGCATCACTTTCTGTTTCCTTCAAGGTTCCATCTTATGTGTTTAATAGTATTATTATTATAAATATTTTATATTATTTTAAGGACTTTTCAAGCATTTTAAATGAATTTATATTCGCAATTTCAATGTATTTCCCAGTGCAGCCTAGACCTGTGAATTTAAAACTCGCTTCGAGCATTTGCCACTGCAAAATCAATTGATAATCAAATAAATTAAAGCAAATGTGTCAGTTATTCTGGAAGACAGCCATCCGAATATATATTAATTAAACGTGTCACCTGTTCTAATCCACTCCAATGGCATGGAAACTGCAGAGGTTTTCAGGGAAAAATGAAATTCGAGAGAGGGACAACTGTAATTATGGTAATCTGCATTTATCACTTTGGTTTATTTTCTGAAAGCTTATTCACACAGTTGTGAATTCAATTTACAATGCATTTCCCTTGTCCGATGTTAATCCAATGTGTCGGCTGAAAAGTATTTAAGCTGAATGTAATTAAAGTTCGGTTTAATTTCCTTGACAGTCCAATTAGTCGGCATTTTTTCACTACTCAATGCCTAATCCAGGCATCGCCCATACGCACCGTTGCCCAATATAATTTTTTTTTTTCAACGGCAATGCAAATGGCTTAACAGCGCCAGCTTGGCATTAAACGTAGACATAATTTCGTGGGCTCTTATGGTGAATTTATGACGTAGATAAATTTTAATGATTGGCGGCACGCCTTGAATTTAAAAATGCACACAGCCTTGGTAGACAATCACGAACGAGACTTTTTCGGCTGAGCAGCAGCATAATAGGAAAACATAAAGCCAATGTCTGGCCGAACTCGAGATCGGTTCAACTAGCCTGACCGAACATATTGTCCAGTCACAAACAGAAATCAAACAAATAACGAAGGCAGACAAATATTTTTAGCTCACTTTGCATGCTGCCATCACGTGCTGACGCCCGAGCTTTAGAATTATGTTTGAATTATGTTGATTTTATGTATTCAACAAAAGTAAATGGTTTCGTTTCTTTGTTGAACAGAAAACTCGATATGAGTCGAGTGACGTTTGTTTTCGTTACCTGAGTGGCACTATGGAAAACCTAACAAGGAAACGAGTTTGTTACGACATCCATTTTTCGGATATCTAGAAAGCTAAATTCCGAGTGGTAAGCTTTCGAGATATAACCTTTGGACTGGAGGCTGCCTCCGTCGATCCCCCATGTTTTCTCGATCGCGATTCACACACTCTTTTACATAGTTTCCGTCGGTGTGTGGGCGCTTATAAAACGAATTCAAGGTTGATTACCGACATCGGCACTACACTCGTGTGTGTGCTCTGTGGCTCTATCACCTTCGTGAGTTGCTGATTTGGACGACATATGAAAAATTCTCGTGGCCTGTCAGCATTTACTCTAAATAAATAAGGGCCCAAAGCTACATTTTGTATGTTCTATTTTTTTCCGTGGGCCGGTTGTGGTTTATTTTATTATTTATTTATGTGGTGGCTGGTTTTTTTTATCGTCGTGGCCGTTGTGCGTTTGTTAATTTCATAAATTAAGCTGCCATTGTGTGTGCTGTGTGCGTGTGCGTGTGTGTCTAGTTGATTGGAATAATAGTTAAGGGTAAAGGGCAGGGGGGTGGGCTGGTGCCAACTGCTGGAAAAAAATATAAATAAGTAACATGTGAAATATTTTTCCCCATTTGCGGTCCATGTAAGCAATGATTGTGTCACTCGAAGAAAAAGGAAATATCTCCACGACTTGATTTCAATTTATTTATCAATCGCAGCCCTCGACAACTCTTTGAATACTTGTTTAACTTTTTGTTTCGTTTTTTTTCGGCCTTTATCAGCTGCCTGTAAGTTCTGTTGATTCTCATTTTTCGTTTCCATGCTTTTGCCTATTTTTTTGTTCGCCGTTCGCGGCTGTTCAAGGTGAATTATATTAAAAAGAATTTTTTGTTTACATAGCTGTAAATGGGCTGCGGAAACTTTGGTCGTACAAACAATTTAGAGGCAGATTTTTTAGTCAAAGTTTTTTATCGCTCCCTCCTCCGCTTTACATGGCAGCCCCTGAAAATTTCGTAAGAGGAAAACATAAATATACAGATGGGAGAGCACAAGGTTTTCTCGTTTTCTTGAGGGAATGAGATACATTCCAGCAGAGCTCTAAACTGAAAGTCTAGCATAATATTTACTTGATATAGATTGGAATTAAAATAAACGTTTATATTTCTTTTTTTGTTCTTTCAGGTAAGCAACTTTAACTCCCCGTATATTTGATGTTTATTTGGCATCCGTTTCCGGCTCGTATGCCCAAGGTTCAGGTAAAATATCCCTCCCCTCCTTGACGGCTAATTGATTTCGCATGCGTTGCAGTTGGCCAGGGAAAAGCGCAAAATGCAAACAAAAAACGTATAAAAGTTGTGCAACGATGTTTGCGTTCGACTGTCATGATAACAAAAATAAAACTATTAACTTTTAACAAGTAAAATTAACAACTATTGCCGGCGTTTGCATTTTACGTAAGCTAACTGCGCAAGCCAGAACAACAAAAGCCGGCAACAAAACCTGCATTTATAATTGTTTGTCATGCTTTTTGTTTTTGCTTTGATTTTGTTCTCCATTTTTGGTGATGCAACGCATTCACCTGACTTTCGAGATTTCTGCTGCTGTGGCAAATGTCTCAAACGCCGATCGGCTGGCACACTTGATATACACATTATATGGATTTGACCCTCGTTTGTGGTTATCAGTGGCAACAGCAAGCGCGAAAAAAAAGGAAAACAAAACAGCAGGCAACACATCGCACCCCCATAATATGGTAAATGCAACCTTGGGGGCAACAACGGACGGCAATGCACAGCGAAGGCGAGCCAATGGCATAAATGGAACTGACATTGGCTATGCAAATGCATCTATGCATGCGAGAGGGTTGCCTGATTGGTTAACGGGTTCTAAATTAGTGTGGCAGTATCTACAGATGTGAGAAATAGCTTTCAAAGGGGAGATTTTTAGATTGGTTAGCTTACAATTTGGTAATATTTTTTAGCTTTGTGCTGATGCAAATCATGACGCAACTCTCACACATAACTTGTTAAAAGTTAAAAAGCATGCTTTTTTGTATAAATATGTTTCAGTTTCCTGCCTAAAATCCTCATCAGATTAAATATAGCTAACGGCTCCAACCTAAACATTTTGTACGGTTATGTATATTGCAGTTATTCGCTGAATCAGCACTTGAAAATAACAGGTCCAACAGAGTCTACAATGTCTCTAATCAAATTTATTTGTATAATTTTATTAATTACTTTAGGTAATATTATTTTATATTAAATATATTTTTAATTAAATCCCATTTTGAGTGACTCACAAACTCCTCGATCGGCCCACGTGTTTATTCGATTCAGCATTTGCCATTCAAACAGATTTTGGCACGTTTTTGCCCGAGTTTGCCCAAGCGGGTGTTTTTTTGCTTTTTTTTTCGTATTGTTTTGTTTTGCTTCGTTTTGGTTTTTGGTATTGGCCAAGGATGAGCTTGGCGACGGGTGACCTCTTAACGCTCCAAGGAAAATAAAAAGAGACAAAAGCACGCGAAAAGCGCGACTGCGGAAGGCTTGCGGGCTGAGTGCATTTTTTGTTTTTAGCGCTAATCCGCCTGACATTGTCAGCTGAAATTCCTTTTAATGTCATTTCGCGCTGGCCATTTCCAAATGGACATCTAATGGCACCTGGGCGAAAAATTGGCAGGTGGAGAATGGGATCCGGAAAAGTGCCCCGGGACTGTGCCTTGAGTGGTGGCTTTAATCTGATGATGATTGTGGTTTTGACAGTTGCATAAAGCTTCCCGCAATCATCGCTCATATAGCTCGATCGTCGTACCTATACTATATAATATGGCCTGTATGAGCGTGTGCCTAACCTTGCGCAAATATTGCAAATTGACCTTTACATAAATAAACGCTTCGTCGTTGCAAGTTGCTGTCGTCATATGTGGAAATTCGTGCGATTTTATTGCACTGCGTGGCATTGTTGTTGCTCTCCGATCTCCGCTGTTTAACGCTTCTTAATTTTCCATTTTTCACGTGTGTTTGTATGTGGATTTGTATTGCTTGGCTGCTCTCAGTTGTTTTTACATTTTGCTCAGCTTTTTTGTAAAGAAAAAGCTTTGAGTTTGATATTGGAAATATTTGCACAGCGGGTTTCAATTAATTTTGAGTGAGTGTTAAAGAACTTCTAATTATTAACATTCTAATAATTAAAATAAAGGAAGGTGGTAATTTGTAAAATAATATGTATTAGGTATTTATGTTTGACACTGACAATTTATTAAACATAAAATGTACATACCAAATTTATGTTTATATATTTATATTCTAGTGGTGTTATGATACTACATAGTTGCTTTCATTCATTGAAGGTTTCATTGGAGTGGAAAAAGAGACAACTATACATGTTTTTTGCATAACAGTATATTTGACAGTATATTTTCGTCAGAATTTTGATATTCATTTTTCGTTTAGTAAATATTCTAGTATTTTTGCTTATTAAGTGTCATGTGTCAATGAAGTATCATAAGCTCATAAGCTCACAAATTAAACATATTTCAGGGTTACTATTTATATTTTTCTTTACATTTAAAAAGTAAAATAAAAAAAAACAGCAACAAAATGTTTATACTATTTCCGTACCAACTGGGTTAAACCATTTAAGTAGCTACTTAATTCGTAGAAAGCTTTTAAAAATGGAAATTCCCGTCATCGAACTCATTATGAGACTCAAGACTTGGCTTTCTTATCGGTAAAAGCTTTTCCGTGTAACTCAGGCAATACGAAATTCAGGCTAAGCCATTTATAGTTCCATTTAAAAGTCTTATTTCGGCAACCATCTTCGGAGCAGACACAGTCTGAGACATAAATCAATTAAATGAACATTTTTCGGAGGCCAACTTCGGTCGCAGTTGAAATGTGCTCCCAAAAATTAGCTCTGCACTTGCTAAGCTACTTATGTATCTATGATGATGGAAATTAGTGTGTGCCGTGCAGGAACAACCAGCCGGCAGAGTGACGTCAATTTTGATGGCATTTTAATGGGCTCGGGCGGGAAGAAGACGACGCACTGGGTGTCTCTAGTCAGACGCAGCCATAAATGCCAAATATGTAATTTGCATTTAATTTGACATTTGAGGGAAGTGTGTGTGCGATAAGTATCGTAAGTGTGTGTGTTAGCCAGTTTGGCAGCAATTAGGGCGACGACATTGTAGCCAGGTAATTGAGGTTTTGGGTTACCCAGGATGGATCCTTCTGTTCGGCCAAGACTTTCACTCCAGCCATCATCTTGACCATCTTCGGTGGAGTTCACTTCCCCGTCAGACTTCAACGGGTTTGTTTACCCCGGGACTCTGGCGGTGAAATACCCAACTGGGGTCTCACATTTCGCTTTGCTATTTAACCGCTCTTTATGACGACATCAACCTGCCAAGTTGGCCAAGTTAGCAGGCGGCGCCCCATCCTCGAGCTTGTCAAGTGCAATGGCAGGGGCTGTGGCAGCGGCAGTGGCAGTGGCAGGATTGCACTCGCTTCCGTTGCAGCCGTTTTGGCCCTTTGAAACTGTATTAGATTTCAGCAGAAAGCAGGCTTTGTTTATCCCCATAGTAATGCACTGGCCTTTGTAGTGCCGCCTCAGAGGAATTAATATTAATTAGCCAAACGTCAACGTCAAAGTGAGATGTTTGTGTAAAGGATTCTTTTTTTCCCCGTCAAAAGTTTTCCTTAAGCTTCAAATAATCTAAGAAACAAACAAAATGCGCTCAACATATAACTCCCGATAATTAACATAAAAGCGCGCTGGCAAACGCGATTCGCAAGCGTTTCATAAATTATGTTGCCATTTATAAAGCCATAACGTAAATTTCTTAAAAGGTTATTATCGCTCTTTGCTCCAAGCAGCTATTTTTGTCTTCTGACTTCTTAACTTGTTTTATGCATAAGCACAAAGACAAAAACAAGAGGAAAACGCACAAAACAAACAAAAAAGAGCTAAAAGCGAAAAGTGTGCAAAATGCGAAATGTCTTTTAGCGCGTCGTTTACAAGGCATTTCCATTTTAATTTTAACTGCAATCGACAGCATAAAACAGTTGTTAAAAGCAGCAGACCCAGCAACTAAGTTAAAAAAAAACCGAATTGCGTGTAAAGTCACTGCAGCAATGGCAAGTCAAAAAAACAGCAAGAAAACAGCAAAAACTATAATAACTGGCAACAAAGTGCGCGAAATTTCAGCTTCAAGTTGTTATTTCCCCAGCTCTGTCCCCCTTAACTCAGTCGGTCTCTGGTTTTATTGCCTTGCATTTGCAGTTGGCCATTTCTCTACATTTCCCCAAAGGGGTTTTCACTTTTTTCTCCCCCTCGCCCAGGCTCAGTCAATAGCTTTTGGTGTAATTATGAAACTTTTTGCATTTTAATTGGATTTTTATTGATCTTACGCACGTGATGGTCGCACACACACCACTTCCTCGGTTTCCGATTGCAATATGATTAAGCAGACTCATAAAACAATGCAATGTGGGCCTAACGGTTAACGCAGCCACCAAAGCGTCGAAAGACAATGGCCATTTGGGTTGGAAAAGCGGGAGAGAAAAGTGGAGAAAAATCGAGGAAAACGGCCAAATGCTAATGGGAAAACGTGAGCTTCGCTGGGGCTCATTATTGCAATTGAAATTTGCCTGCATTTGGTCGGAGGAGGAGGAATGGTGGCAACGGCGGGGTATGTCCAGCTAAATGGCGTTTTTAGCACCGCGCGAATAATGACAGGGATAATAATGTCAAAGCCCTAAGTGAGCTGCATACTTTGATGGTTGGTTATTAGCTTTTAAGATGCTTAAGTCATTAAGTTCATCAGAAAGGATTCCAGATAACAAATTACATAATTACTAGGAGTTAGTGGCACTAAAAAAAGCTAAAGATGGCTCCTAAAATATTTACTTACTCATTGCAATTCTTTCAGCTTCTGACCCTGGTTACATTTTTTAATTATTAAATTAAATTTAAATTATTAAAGGGTATCACGTAGCGCTTACCTCCTCTAAAGCTCTCTTGTCGCTGCGATGAAAATAGCAGCTGATAAATTTCATAGAGCGTGATATGCATATGTGGGAGCTCGTACCATAAACGGAAACCCTGGCGGCCAGCAGCTGTGCGTGCGTGCAGCCCTGCCTGCCTCAATGACAGCCCTGGCAACCCTGCCATTTTCTCACATTCGCGCCTCGCCTCCTCCGGGAAATGTCCCACTTTAACCCATTGTTTCAAGCGAATCGCAACGGCAACAAGTTGGCGTGCGTACCACTTCCCAAATGCGATAACTGGCGAGCGATATGTCAATCAATGGCTACGGGCCCCCCTTGGCTATATGTGTGATTGGGTGATTGCTTTATGGCCCGAGGGTGCGAGGGGGGATGGGGGAGGGGGGAGGGGAGTGCAATTAACCCTCTGCGCGGCAATCAATCAATCGGCAGCTAACAAAATTCACGGGTTTATGCCTTTTCTATCCCCTTTCTGGTTTCATTGACAATTGGTCGGCAGACAACATATGTTTGTGTTCGTTTCGAGTGCTTATTTTTTTCGAGTTTTAATTTGCGCCATTTAGTTTATGACCCGTTAATGGTTATATCTTCAAAATATGATTAAGTTGTGATATTATTTTACTAATTAAGCTTGAATTTTTTATTAGGCAGAGTTTAATGCTTTTCAATAATTAATTTGCAACAATTAAGTGATTAATTAGCAGATTTATATATTTCTGATAGCATTTAATGATTCATTTCAAGGTTTTCCCTGTTTAATTTAAATAATAAATATATGAAAACCATTAATTTAATCAATTAATCTTATTATATGGATAATACATTAAAAAGGGATACTTTGCCCTAAAAATGAATGACTTTAAAATGTTTTTCAGCTTCTTTCTTAACGGAAAGATTTTCAAAATATTAAACTCAAATTCCTGTTACCTTATTCATTGGGTTATTGAGTCAAAGCCAGAGTTGAAGGCATTAAATCAATGAACTTTACTGGCTATATAATGGCTTCATATCAGATTTATAACCAGGGCAGGCACACACTCCCTGGACCTTAACGGTAAACCGTGAGCGTGAGTCAAGAAGCAATCCCCGAATTTATAACACCCAACCAACCAGTTTTTGATCGCTCAGCGAGAGATGACTCCACCCAGTACCCAGTGGAGGAGGAGACAAAGGGCATATAGATGCTTACATGCCGAGATTCTGAAGGGCAGCCGGGACGGGGCCCTTTCTCCGCCTGGATTTCGTAATTGAAGAGAAAACCGAACCGAGAATGCCAATGCAATGCCGAAATTCGAAAGTTATTACGCTTAATTTATGGGTCAAATGTGCAGTCAGTCTCCGCTTTTCCCTTTTTTATTTTTTTGCGTCACAGATTTGAAAGTCGAGATATGCTTGGGCTTAACTTTTCTGGGGCCACGACCTTAATTTATATGATTAGCGACTGCTGCTGCTGCCTGTGCAGCGCCGTATGCAGATAAGGCCCGAAAATGATTCATTTAAGTAAGGCCAATAGGGAGCCTGAGCCGGAGCCGGAGTGGGAGCGGGAACGGAGCAAGTGGGTCAGCAGGGGTTTGGTCAGATGGCGAAACTTGAACTCAAACAATACTGTTTCGTGTGTTGTGTGTTGCCGTTTGGCAGGCGTTTCGAATTACAGCAAACAGCTCCTTTTACAGGCGACTATATGTATGCAATATGCTAAATCCAAATCTAAAGGCAAGGCAAGGCAATGTCTAAATTTCCAAATACGCAAAAATGCTAAAATGGCACGCCAACTTTTGGTGTCTGTTCGCGTTGCATTTTGCTGGCTTTCTGCCTTTTTGTCAGCCTTTTTTCTCTCGCTTTTTGTGTTTGAATAATTGAAGGTGAGGTGAAACGCAGTGAAAATCGTTACGGCAACGGAGATGGATTCGCAATTGGAATTGGAATTTCAAATTTAGCCTCGAATGCATCCCAGAATAAGTGTGTTTGCTGGGAAATGCTCGTATATTTCGTATGCACATCGCACATCGTTACAAAGTGAACAATTTTTGTTCTTCTTTTTTTTTTTTGGCAACTTGTCCTCGCATGTCCAATGTGTCTGAGGTCTGAGGACCGAGGACTGAGGTCCGAAGTCTGAGTGTAAAGTTTTAAAAGAGCCCGAAGGGAGGATGTAATATTCTGTCTGTGGCTTCTGTAATTAAGTTACCAGCTCTGGCTGAAAGGACGACTATTTGGTCTGGGGCTCATATTTATACATTTGCGGCTGTGGTTAATTAAAATGCAATTGTCAGCCACAGAAGATGCAATTTAATTAAGCTGTCAGAGGCTTATTGTTGTGGTCAGCTGGGAAGTTGCAAGAGTTAAGGATCCTCGACCGAAAGCGAATGGAATTCCATTTTCCGAACATTCCACCAACATATGAATGAGGAATTTCAATTATGTGCACGGGGAAAAAATCCTTCAATTGGTAATACTTAATTATTCAGAAGAGAAAGTAAGCTTATTTATAAAGATTTTCTCTAATTAACTGGCAATTAAACACTTTTTACACCAAAATAAAAGAAAATCATTTATGAAACCCTTTCGGAAGTCCCATAAAATCAGTTGTAAAATCAAAACCCAAGTGATCTCATTTCTTCCTGTGGATATTCAGTAGTTAATCTGTTTTTCTGCCCCACTTTGGACATTTTATGGCCGCCTTCATTAGCGGGAATGGGTCCATTGAACCATGTAAACCTGGGAAAGAGCACCTCGGGGCTGCCTAATTCGAGGTGAGATCGCCGGATGACTAATGCCGGACCACCCGATCGGATCTATCAATCGCCTGGCGCCTTATCTGATCCCGCACAAACAGAGCTCAGTTAAAAAAACACACAACAAATTGGCCAAAAACCCGCTGGCCAGCAGCCGGTTATGGCCATTTAAGCCCAATCGCGCTCCATAAATATTGAGCTCATATTGCGAGAGCGGCAGATTGATGGGGCAAATTGATTTGCAGCACGCTGCATCTCTCAATCTATTGCAAAATTGAGTGCATCGCCGCCGGTCGCCGGTTGCTGGTTGCTGGCTGCTGGTGAGAATATTGATTGAACGAGTGGCCGGTGCATGACATAATTAAGCCAAAGCCGAAGCCGTACGATTCGGAACCAGAAGAAGTTTTGGCCAATGATTTATGGCCAGGAAGATTGAAGCCCGTGCGAGTGCGAGTATTTGCCCAGGCAGCTCTCTTCTTTGTTTGGCCAACGCATTCCGTTCAAAGCGAAACTCCGGGCATAAATCAGTTGGCCAGCTACCGGGCTTTCGGCAATTCGATGGGTCTTCAACCGGTCTGGGCCTGGGCCTGGGTCTGGGTCTGGGTCCACCTTTACCTTCCGCCGTGCCACATCCCTGTACCCCCTGCCAACTCCCATGTAAAAATGCATTCGAAATGCCGCACAAAGGGCTGGGCCATCAGGAGGACTGGCAGCATCCAGTTATGGCCTTAACGTTGGCATTGGCAACGGGGCAGAAATGCGAAATGCGAGTGTCGAATGGCGAACGGCGAATAGCGACAATCGACGCACGACAACAAAGGACAGCTGGAGTCCTGCTGTCCTAGCTCATATCTGAAGGAATATTCACCTTGGGGGGCCTTAAAGTCCAACACATAAAGTTTATGCAACTGGATGCGGACATGCAGAATTAGCGCTCAAATTTAATTATTTTTTAGCAGGCAATTCGTTTATTAAACACCCTTTTAAGGGGTAATCCTGTAATTATAAGGAAAACGATAAGGTTTATTTAATTACGATATTTTCGGTATTTTTGCACATATGTTTTGAGCATTAAGATAACTACTTTTATCTGTATATTTCTTTCTTTCTTTTTCTTCAGTAAATTTTTGTAAATATTGAAATTCCTCTTTTCTTTTTAGGTCCCGAAAAGTCCATAACTTCTTTATCTATGCCAAAGTTCCAAGAGAGTATCTTAGATCTTATCTAGGGAAACTAGTATCTTTCACCATACTCCGCTCCGCTTTGCTTCTTTTTTTATTATTATTATTTGGTCTTGCAAAGTTTATGACAATATTTTGTGTGCGAGAATTCTTTACGAGTGCGCTCGTAAAGCGTAGTCAGTGGGGAAAATTGCCATCGTGCCACATTCAGGCAGCCCGAAAATGATTTCTTCAACTCGAAGGCTTCTGTTCCGTTTTAAATTTTTCATATGCAAGCTCTAGTTTGTTGCCCCCGTTCTCGGCTCCTTTGCATTCGTTTTCATCGCTTGTCAGAGAGAGGAAACTGAAAGTTTGGCACGTTTGGCAGTTTGGCAGTGAATTACGTGACATCATAATCGCAGCTTAAATAAATTGTATTTCAATCAATTTGACACGTTTCCCAGGGAAAGAGAGATAACACGAAGAATATATATTCAGACATAAATATCAAAATATCAAAAGGCAACTTCCCTTGCTGATTTTTAAAGGTCCTCCTCATAAATATATCCTCATACTTTATCAGTGCTCTTTGCCAACTTTTATTAACCGGACTGCTGACATTTAGCGGCACTGGTTAAAGTTGACATTTCAGTGCACCGATTTTCGTTATTAAATGCAATCCACTTTGTGCTCCTTTGTAAAGTGCAAAATTAATTATTATGACCTGCGGAAAGCGGCATTTATTGCTGGCCCCGAGCTCCGCCCCTCTGGTTTCGGCCACAACTTGTTGCATCAGGCTTAAACCAACAAGGCAACAGCTCTAACATCATGCGGCTGCAATTGTTTTTAATTAATTGCCATCATAATCATGCACCGACCACCGACGGCATGTGGGAGGAGCTGCTCGTCGGCAGCGGCATTATTAGTATGCGTCCGCGGTTTTGCTTTTTGCAGCCACTGTGCAAGCTTTTCATTCAATTAAGAAACCATTTTTTCGTATGCAAACACCGCGCATAAAATGAAGTTAATTAAAAAATGTCAAGAGTGGCCAGAGAGGCAGAGAGAGACACCGAAATCGGTTGCGTGTTTAATCATCAGAACAACCGCGCAAAATATACATAAATATGTAACATAACTTTGGCAACAAAGTAAAAAACCGAAAGTCAACACAAAGTTGAAGTTGGAAAAAATTGAATTTAATTATTGCCAGCTTCGGTTTCATGGCCAGGTCTGGTTGGTGCAGTTTTTCTGTGTTGTTGCCGAAATAAATTTGCATAATAACGAATCATAAATTGCACAGCCAGCGGCCATGCAGACCTCCAGTTTTTGCCTAAGAATATTACAAAATGTTGCGTTTATTAATTCAGTTGTTTGTTGCTTTTTTCTCTCCTCTATTTTCAGGTAAGACACGATTTTAAGAGCTGCGATTTGAGATAAGAAAGTGCTTCCGCCGGATTTAAGAGCTCGAATCAAGCGCCTTCCTGCTGAATTTAATGCAACTTCGATCGGTTTGTGGAAGCCATAGAAATGTAAGCCTCGGCAGTTGCATAATTTCATGCGCACCGAGCAAATAATTATAATCATTACGCATACGCATACACCTCATCCCGTTCGGGTGTCATTTTTCTGCTTAACATTTCAATTTCTCACATTTTTCTCTCTGTCTCCATGGCAGCCATAAATTATATGCGATTTTTGCAGCACACAATTTGCGTGACTTTTGTCAATAACTTCGCACTGTCTCATTATGAGAGGGGTTTCGGTTTCCACCAGGGGCGAGGGGTTCAAAGTGTCACACATGGATTTCCGCATATTCCATGTGCTCGCTGGCTTGCACTCCCATTTGCCGTATTTTTATGTTAATTTATTTGAATCGGAAAAGAGTCGACACAAAAGTTTCCGCTGTTGTTCCTAAAAAAACGGGAATTTTCTCGCTTTTCGTTGTTCACCCACAAACCGCAGCTCAGGGCTTAATGACCCGCCCGCCCCCTTTTCGCTTTTCCCATTTTCCAACCCCTTCAAGACCCTTTGGGCCGCACCACGCACTCGCACTCATCCAGAACGGGAACGGCGGCAAACGAATATCATAATTCAGTCACATTTATTGTGCTCCCAACATCCGGTTAACTTGTGGCACAATTTTTTGAAAACTCAAAGGTTGAAGATTGAGAAAAAAACAGCCAGGGAACGAAGTCATTAATACAGGTATTCCTTTTGTTGGTGATTTAGTTTTTAGAGTAAATTATGAATTAAAATATATTTTATCAGTAGGATTAATCACAGTTAAATGTTGCACTTTTTATAATAAATTATTAAACGGATTTCTAACTTATGGGGATTTTATTTAAACCCCCATTTACCCTGCAATTTAAAGTGCTTCCTTTCCTTCTTCTTTCCCAGAAATATGGTTTTTCCTATTGTTCACGGATTAAAGCATTTTCCAGGAAAATCGACCGGCTCCTAGCGTCCATTTAAATGTTTTCTTTTTTGTTGTTTCAGTCAACAAACGACTGCAGTTGAGGATAATTGGAAAATGGCCGGGCAGGCCGTCAAATCTAAACGATTTTTCACAGCCCGTGGCCAACTGACTGATTGGCGGCCATCTAAGCCAAATTTTAAAGCTGGCCGACACAGCATTTTCACCATTTCTGATGCATTCATCTTTTGCGTTTGGATCGTAATCAAACCAACTTCCGCATACAAAGAGCGAACGAACTTGAAACATTATTCGAGGCTGCTCGAAACTTTATTTTACTTTCACTTGGATGGTGGCGGAGGAGGAGGAGCTGGGCTCCGAAATCAGACTCACAAATGAGGCAACGCTGAGTGTAGTCTCTAGGGCTCTCGCGGCTGTCAAGGTAAATTAAGCCAAACAATTTGACACGAAGACAATTAAGCGGCTTAAGACTATCAGCGGTGGCAGTCAAAAAAATAAAAAATGAAAGTCGCAGGTTCACTTTCGATTTTTTTTTCGTATTTGTTGTTGTTGTGCAATTGCCGGCGCCACGAGGCCAACTGCAAAATATGCCGTAATCGGCGTTGCACAAAAACAGACATTGGCAGGAGAAGCGGGGGCGCCATCGCATAATTCAATCAAAACTCTAAAAAAAAACTCTTAATAAAAAAAGAGAAGAAAAACCAAAACACTGGCACACAGTAAAAGTTGCCGAGGGAGAGAAGTTGCCATTCACTTGAGCGCACAAGAAGTTATCGCAAAGTGCATATCGAGCATACGCCGCGTTGTCATTGAGACGGAGTTATTTTTAGCTCTCCCAGCCGTAACCCACATGCCGAGCAGCGGCAGCCGTGCCACATTTTCCTACATAAGTTTATTAATTTGAGCCGCCAACTGGTTTGCCTGGCTCTGTGTTTTGAGTTTTGAGTTGTGAGCTGGAGCTGGAGTTGGCAGAGCGGCCAAGAACCGGCGGAGGAAAACCGTAATTCATTTGTAACGTGCAACGTGTTTTGTATTTTGTGTTTTCCTTTATACATTTGGGGTGCCTGTAAGTCCAAACCAGTTTGCACCACTCGATAGAGGCCCAAAGAGAGATCTACGAGCTGCGATAAAATGTTAAATGCTACACAGATTGATTTCGCCGAGCGCTTTTCGCTGTGGCATTTTCGAAAATGAATTATATAGCCGTATGCAAATTGGCTGAAATGTACAATCAATTTGAGTGCTGCTGCCGCTGGCCGGCATTTGTCTCATCCGGCCAAATCTCAAACTCAATTTGTTATATATTTAAATTACAGATTTATACATATACAATCGAGTTTTACAGCCTGGCTTGGCCCTGTTTTCGATTTTTTGCTTTATTGATTTCTGTTTGCCAAGCGAACGTGATTAATTTTTCATGTCGACAACCTTAAAATATATATCTTACAAAAGCTGAAAGGGAGTTTATAAATATACCTTTCAGTTTATTCATTAAATATGTTTTGTTCTGTTCAGGGCAGGTGTTTATGAGATAATGGGAGAGATATAAATAGGCAAAGGTGCAACCAGTTGAATGGCATCAATAAATACCTCACTAGACCTGATTTTGACCAGGAATTAAGATAATCCTTGTGATTTTTCAGGTACTACAACGGCTCTAGTGATTTACCGGTAATTAATTACCTCTCTCTTGTTGTGCATACCTCACAATTATATCAGCCGTCGATAACCCTTGACCATCGGCCACTCCCAGCTCAATGGATATTAAATTAATTCATGCGTTAATTTCCCCAACTTAATTGCATGTCGAACAATCTCTGGCCACGCAGCCTCATTAGCATACCTGCTTCATAAGGTTACACCTACTCGTCGTTGATCGCAATCATATTAACTCCGATGTTTACACGAACACGAAATTTAACATATTTTTTTGTTATAGCCACCGCTTAATTACAAATCGGGTTCTTTGAACCTAAAACCGAAAATTGTCCTGCGGAAATTGAAAATTCTGGCAGCCGCCTGTGAAGGGGTTCTTCGATGGCCTGCCCCCGTAAATTACTTTGTGGTCAGGACTAAACCCTCAAATTAACTTAAGCCAACGTTGCGCACATCACAGTAATCCGGCCCAGATTTTGGGGCCATCAAAATAATTGAGCTGTGCGCCCATGTGAGTGTTGTGTGTGTGTTAAAGTTGAATTTAATTCAATTTTATTCAAATTGGTGTCGGAAAATTGCTACCGGGAGTGCAACATGGTCAGTGAAAAATCATATTTTTATGCTCACACCGCGTTCGAAGGCGACGGGCGGCGCAATGTAATTTCATTCCATAAATTTCCACTTAATTAGCGGCCAGTCGGGGCTTCCCCCCTTCGACCGGCCGACCGTCATGGTCAGCAATTTATGCTTAAATTTCCGCTGCACATTTTTCAAGGCGATTGCGTACACGCTTTTCAACTTCCACTTAACCTATCCCGTAATTTATGCTAATTTACGCAATTTTCCTTATACATATATTCGAGCCGCAGCTCTGGCCGATTTTCTGACTCAGCCTGGACTCGATGGGCGTGGCAGGTTATGGCGTGACGTGTCGAAAATATATATATATATATACTATACGTACGAGTCGGGCAGATTATTCGCACAGAAATTGTCATGCAAAGGTCCTGGAAATAATGGGGGAAAACACCTCTCCTTTTTTAAAGGGATTTTTGGTTAAGAAATCGTAAAGCCACGGTTTTATTTGCTTTCTAGGACCATAAAAAACCCTGGTTTGTTTCGTTTAGGCCCCTGATTTTCCTCAGTGGTCATATAAATAAAAGAAATACATGAAAAGGAAAAACGCGACGAGGCCAAAGTGGAATCAAATTAGTTGTTGGACGGCGGACGGTCTCGGAAAATTTATTTCACGCACCTTGGACTACTTAGAGGCGTTGTCATCGGTCAGCGGGCCAAACTAGTTTCCCAGCCAAGTCTCGAGATGCCAACCACCAAAGCAAAAGCAAAAGCAACAACAACGCCTACAACACATTGAACAAGACCAATAAAAAGCAAATAAAAACAAACAAAATGCGATGAAAAACGATGAAAAACGAAGAAAAACCAACGATGTCAACAGCTATTGACGCCGGCCGGCCAAGAGACCGAGATATATAGATATCTATGCATATATATACATAATGAAAAATAAATGCATTCAAAATCGAAAATCTCAACCCGTTCAAAGTGGCACAAGCAACGGTACATGCACGCATGCACACACACATGTGCAACAAGCACGCACACTGTTGCAGCAGCCACACGACAACTTTTCTATCACTCGCACTTAATTCATTTTGATTTCAGTGCAAAGTGGAAATTTATTTGCATAAATTAAAAACAAAAAAAAATGAGAAAAAATAGGGAAAAAAATACAAAATATATATGTTCTCCACATGCAACTATGGCCCCCGCCTCCCCCATTATCTATATGTATTCGTATTCATGACAAGTTGCCGGTCGGTCGGTCGGTCGCTCTGGGCCCGTTATGTTGCCTGAGTTGCTGTTGCCTGTTGCTGTTGCGGTTGCCTCGAGTGAGAGAGAAGCAGAGACAGGGACAGAGCACCGCTGTCGGGGCTGTTGCATAAATAGAAAATTTATTTATTGATTACGCCGTCGGAATTCCTATATAAACATCTTTTTTTTAGGTTTTTAGGTAAGTGCTTAAAGCACGAAATCGTTTTTATACGAGCTTTCGGCGCTGAGTGACTTTTTAGTAACCAATAATGTTTTATTAAATGCCATCAAGGGGAAAATGAAGATTTTGGGTAATAATTAAGCGAAAAAATAGTTGCTTTTCACTTGCCTGCTTAATTGATTAATTAGTTATGTAAATACATTCGTAAAAACATAATGATAAGTGTGAAATATAAAAGAACTATAATTTGATTTAAAAATATAAATAAATCAATTTTTACAAATGTACTAAATGCAAAGGGGACCTAAAAAAAATCTTTTAGCTGACAAAACCTTAAATAGCTATTTGCTTTACATACTTAAATAAATAATCACTTGATTTTATACATAAAGTAATATTGAAGTTAAATTTACATTAAATATTTCAATTAAGAATTTTAGCCTGATTATTTACTTGGGTCTTAGCTTATAAATTTATCTCTATGGCCAATAAACGGTCAAATTTTATCTGTTTTTTTTTTAAATTCTCCTTAATTTTAAATAGAGTACTTATCGACTATTTTCGCCCAGCTACTGTTCTTTCGCCTTGTCTTTGGGAATTAGCTATTTCAACTTCGACTTCCTCAAAGCGGCGGCCTTGAGCAATAGGAAGCCACAATGCAGCACAGAAAAAAAGGAAAACAATAACAAATACAGCAAAAACAGATAAAAATAGTAAGGAAAAAAAACACAAATACGCGGTGTGAAAACGACAACAAAGAAGCACGGAAAACGAAGAAACGAAGAGGAATTGTTAACGCAAACAGCATTTTGCACATTGTTAGCTGGCTGAGAGAGGCATGCAACTAATCATTAGAAGCTTGTTTTCCAATTTGTTGCCGCCTGTTATTGTTGTTGTCGGGTTTCAATGTCAATTTGAATTAATTAATAGAGAAGCCAACATGAAAGAGGCAGTGGCAGAGGCGGCAGAGTATCCGAAGCTCAATCTGAATGCGAACAAAAAAATAAAGATACAGCTCAGCGAAGCGTAGCCAATACCCGGGGCCCGGAATGCTGCCACTCGAAGTCGTAATGGAAATTATCATTCAGCAAACGATATCAACAGCCACGATAATAACAATAACAGCCGCAGCAGCAGCAGCAGCAGCAACATTATCGTTCAGCATCAGCATCGCTATATTCAGTTGCATTTTTAATGCTATCCATAGAAGCAAAAACTGAAATCGTTTGGTCATAGATACAGATACAGCCGCAGATCCAGATACACACAGATAAAGAGATACATTTTCGAGCAGCATATGCTTTCGCCCGCAGGCAGTGCTGCCCGCTCTAGCATTAAAAACAACTACATTTTAATTAGTACATAAATAAAGCTAGAAAAATTATAAAAAATGTAACAAATTAAAGCCTATCTAATATAAGATATTTTACAATTATTTAGCTCCCAAAAAAAAGTATAATTTCCTCACCTGGTTATTCCAGAAATGCAACTAGAAAAACCACTGAAGTGACAGCACTGCCTGCCAGCGCCTGAAAGCAGATTGCATGTGAACAATGTGTAAATAGGTTTAGCAGCGAGCAAAAAAAATATCATCATCATGTAAGAGATATCAATTTGTTAGCACTCCGACAGAAGGCCAGAACGCAGAAGGCGGAAGGCAGCAGGCGGCAGGCAGCAGGAGCAGATGCAACCATAACAACGCCATCATGGCCAACCGACGCCCACTGGAGGGGAAGTGCATATTACACTGTTTATCTGGCCATGTTCAGCCATGATGTTTTGATTACGACATCTTAATCAGTCGGGAGCGAAAGCTAGTGGATTGCATCGCCAGGTTGCTAAGCTCCCCTTCATTTGGGAATCCAATTATAAGGAGTAATAATAGGACATCAGTCTGAGTATTATAAAGGGTTATAAGAGGGATAGTCTAGATGAGTTTAATGCTGATCAGTCAGGGGGAAAAGAGAGGTGAACAGAACTTCAAATTCCATAAATAAGAGTTTGTTTTTATTCCAAGGAAAATAAATAATGATGTAAATATTGAATTAAATATAGCATCTTTATTTGGAGATATTCTTCCTTATTTTAATTAATCTTGAAACAAAGTTTACACTCCCTTCCAGTGCCTAAGGATGTCAAATACTTGAAAATAAATAAATAAATACGTTTATCCAATGATTATAACTATTTTGTGACTATTTCTTATTATTATTATTTTTTCTTTATTACCTCAATGACATTTTCTAGTGACTAACTTTTTGTTTTCACCTTTTCTATCGTTCCAGGTATGTTTCAATGGCCACAACACACAGAGTTTGACTTGATGAAACCGTAAGCGACAACAGAAATTTGTACTTGGCTGATCTTGTATTTTTGCCAGCAATTGGGACGAGTTATCCGGGCCGCTCATCAGCGGGGTCGTCTCATATTCCCATATTCCCGCAGCCACGTATCTAAGCAACCATAATTGCCAGTTGAGTCGAGCTGGAGCTGAGGAGCTGCGAGCTGTAAGCTTCTTTTGCCAACTGCAAGTTGGTCGTGGAGTGGCAACAAAATGATTTAGAAAAGATAACAGAAATTGCTCGCCGCTCGTATGTTGGCCTACAAAATTCGAGAAAAGCAAAGGAAAATAAAAATCATGAAGAATACATTGAGAGCGGTTAATGCTGCTGTTTGTGCCGGGGGAATCCCCCTTCTGCAAAAGCCCCTACAAAGTCTCTCTACAGTTGGCAGCTAATGGTTCTGGGCATTGTTTTTGTGGTTGCAGCGGCAGCTCCACCTCTTTCTCCTGCTGATGCACTTTAAAATGATTTTCCAAAGTTTCGCCACAGCCCCGGAGAAGAGCCAAGACCAAGGCGAAGCGTTAAAAATTCAACTTGAAATTACTTGTGCTGCTTTTTCCACATTTTCCAGCGCTCGCCACTCGCCACTCGTACTCGAACTCGTACTCGTACATTACTTAGCCAAAGTCGGAGTGAAGGAATTTCCCTCCAACGTGAGAATGGTGGCGAAATAATTGAGAACGATTTTTGTGGCATTTGTTTTGCCAAAAGGAAATTGATTTCCAATACGAGAAAACCAAAGAAAACTTTTTCGGGCCAAGTCCCCCAAACTTGTTGAATGAAGATGTATGTGCCTGCGTTTGGCATCGATTTTTATTTGTTGTTCGTTGTTGATTTTTGTATTTTGTATTTTCTACTTTTCATCTTCAGACCAATCCCCATTTCTTTTACAAGCCAAGTTGGCAGAGGTTAAACGCAGCATGATGGCTGATCATCAACATTAAAGCCAAGTGCCTGGCCCATGGCTCTTAGCTTTTGCTTTTGCTCTTGCTCTTGCATTTGCTGCGGCTGAGGCTGCGGCCGTTGCCCCTTTTTCCCTGCTGATAAATGCAGCTAACCTATATTTTAGATCTCCTCATGTTGCCGTTGTTGCCGTTGTTGCCGTGGCTAAAATGGCGTTGTGAAAAACATTATTAACCAATTTTTATTGCATTCTACTTTGGCCGTGGCTGTGGCTTTGCCCGCTGAAGGCATTTGGAGGCGGTTAACTGGCCATTAAGAGGCGTTCCTAATGTATCTCGATGCAGGGTAGACGGCGATGGAGATGGAGATGGAGAGACCAGCCTTCGGGTCGGGCTCTACTCTTGGGTTAACTCGTAGCCAGCTTCCAGCACTGTGAAAATAATTAGCAAGGAACTTCCTGATTAAATAAAATATAATCCAGAAGAATCCTAAAATTTACATATGTACATTGAGAAAAATAGAAAAAAACACTTCCAACTATTAAAATCTCTTTTTTCTGAATTCTCATTATTTCCAGTTTGTTTCTTTGAAATTTACTGAACTTAAAGCTCTAGACTTTTCTCACACTGTTCAGGGAACGCACCGTCTCGAACTCCATCTTCATTTTTAGCCATTTCGGGGAGTAGGAAAACATTTTAGTGCCATTTCAGCTGCCAGTTTGTGCTGCCGGCTACATGCGAATTTTCCATGGCTGGCATTTTGGCCGCTTGTCTTGTGTTGTCTAAGGGGCTGAGCCCGACTCGTAAAATCATAAAACAAATTAATTGGCACTGCCGTGTGCCGAGTGTAGGGTGCAGAGTCAGAGTCAGAGTCAGAGTGTGCAGGGAGTGTGTTGTTGGCCAGGCTTTGTCCTTGCCATTTTCGAGTTTTTCCATGGCGCTGTTTCCGCTTAGCTAATTTGCAATGCAGTTGGCTCTTTTCGTTGTTTTTCATTGTGTTTTCGTAGTTTTTTTCCGTCTATTTTTTTGCTGTTGGTTCTGCTTCGTTTTGAGGCCACTTTTGAATGCAACTCGTCGATTGCTGAATCGGTATTGTGTGTCGCACTTTTGGTTTCTGGTATATTTAATGACTTTTTGCAATTGTTTTCGTGAGCGGATTTTCAAAATTGGTTTCACTGAGCTTTGCTTCGGGTCTTGTCTTGCCGATTTTGTTGCCTTTTTGCAGCTCAAGGTTAAGTGGCATTCAATTCGTTCGTTATTGCAAGAAATAAAAGCTGCGCCCCTCGCCGCGATTTCTGCTTTATGTTACCATTTCATTGAGCTGCTAATAAGTGCTGCTGCCGTCTCTACCGATTGTTTATGAGCTTTTTCAAACTGTGGGTTGCGAAAATTGCCGCACACGGGGCGTATGCGCAATGCGCGAGTGCGCGAGCCATTAGAAGTTGGCTTATTGGCTTCATTAGCCTTCGCCGAGCCCTGCACACGGCACTTGATCGATGGCTCAGAGCCACAAGCCATCATTAGCCGTGTATGCCAATTTATATGCTGGCCCCGCGATCATGATCTTTCCGAGCGATCATGATCCGTTTTTGTTTGTCTTGCGTAAAGTTCATATCGCTGATTAATCGCGGCCCATTGATCAGCATTAGAATGGAGAGCGATTGGGGTAAATGATTTTGTAACCGAGAGAGAGAGCATCCATCAAATCGGTTATCTCCCGATGATAATCGGTGGATAATCGTCTTGGAACGGGCATTGTTACCGAGGCTCCTAACTCCTAGCTCCTAACTCCTATCTCCTACTCTTTTGAAAAAGAGCAATTTACCGCTAACTGCACTTGAGTTTACACAGAGAAAAAGAAAATATATAATATATATAAATAAATTTAACAAATATATGGAATATTAGCTCTTTTATTGAGTGTAGTCAGTTCAAAGTTGTTTACCTTAAAAATATTTGATTTGTTCATTCAAAACTTAAATAAAACGGTTAAGAAGTCTTATAAAATAAGTATTAAAGATTTTAACTTGTACAAATAAAATTGTATTAAATACAACTTAAAATTAATACTTAAAAATGTTATAAAATATGTTTTGAGGGATCCCAAGTGATCAATAAATCTATTTAAATAATTCTTAAGGATTCAAAGGGTCAAACAAATGTTTAATAAAATAAGTCTTAAGGAGCAAAATGTTCCACAAATCTTATTAAATATATTTTGAGGAGTTCCAGAATCTGTCAAAGATTATTAAATATTCATATTAGACCAATATTCATTCCTTTAAACTGCATTTTTATTTAAAAAATGTTGCTAGTGTAACAATTGCATTTGCCATTGCCTTTGCCATTGGCATTGGCTTCACTTCGACTTCGCCATCGACTTCGCATCTGAAGCCGTGGCTCTCGAGCAATTTACGCATTTCATTTGATTTCAGACATTGCAACGTCGTCTCCGCTGCTATTTCTGTTGCTGTTGCCATTGTTGTGGACGTTGGCAATGGGCGAAGGCGACCTTCCTTGTTACCAATGTGCCATGGCGAAATTAACGGCAATTAACTTGATTCGCTTTTGTTTCCATTCCTCCTCCTCCCTTGCCGGCTGCCTTGACTTGCCAATGCATTTTTCTTGCTGTCTCCCTGGAGTTTCTTTTTTTATTATTTATTCTCCTTGTCTTGTCGCTCGCTGGCTCGGCGGACATGAGGTAATAATTTACGAAATTGACAAGTGAATCATTCAGATCAGGGGACAGAAGCTGGCAAGGAGGGAATGGGAACGACGACGACTAAGCAGAAAATTAACGAGTAATTAGAAGTTCCTCTGAATGGCAGTCATCGCGGCATCATCTTTATTGTTTCAGTTAACTTGGCCTCTCTCTGGGGGCGTGAGTTGAGGAAGTGTCGCCACTTAGTGGCTTTTTGTTTGCTTTTTTCCTTTGTTTTGCCTTATTTTTACGCCAGGCATTGATTAATGAGCTGCGTGGCTGCCTGGCTGCCTGGCTGCTTGGTGGCATTGACTTTGATGTGGCAACGATATATTCCCCCTTGGAGTGCAGCTCGTACTTACTTACACTCGGTTTGCATGTCGTTTGGCGATCGACAAGCGGCTGATTAGCCTCGAACACGCCGATTCCGTGGCCATATCGAGATATATTGGCAACTAACAAGGAAATACGTTCATTGAGGGTTTTGTTTTCTGAGATTAGCCACCGAGATCTTCCTTCTAATGGCCATCTCCAGCTGGGGTTTGTCCTGGGGCAGCAATTACCTTGATGATCCTCTCTCTAAGCTTAGCAGGGAATATAATTTGAATATCTCCGCCACATCTGCTTTAAATTCCCTTTAGGAAATTATAATAGCCTTTCATTAAATAAAGAAATTCCTCCAGAGAGTAATGTGTTAATCCCCTTCCATCTCCATTACTTTAAATTCGAGTCACTCACTTATTTCTCAGTTAATAAATATTTAACAGACTTAACCTTATTTGGGCAGCGACACGCGGCGATCAAAGCGACTGCCTCACAAATTGTTTGTGACTAATTTCCACAATGAAAGGTCATTGTTTCCACTTCAATTAGCCTTTTACTCGGTGCGTTGGCCAAAACTGCATCACCTGGCCAAATTGGAGTGCGTTCAGGCCGCCTGATTGATGTTGCCAACCAGATACCAAGCGGACTTATGACAACAGTCGAGTATCGAGTGTCCAGAGCCGGGAGTTGCTGCAATGGCAATTGCATAAAACGCCAAATTGTCTGGCCAACCAGCCAGCCAGCCAGGCTGGCCAACAACAAGCGACGAATATGGCCAAATTTGGAGCTGCCAAGTGGAAAATGCAAGCCACGACAGCTGGTTTATATGGCCGGCTCAGACCGGCCGGCTTGCAACCTGGCCGGCCCAAAATTGGCCAACAACTGTTGCTGCATGCAACAAAGTCGCTGTCGCAGTTAATTGCCACTAAAATGTCACAGCCAGCAAATTAAACGGTTTTATTATGACGCCGACTAACTCAAAGGCAGGCCAGAGAGGAAAATGCTCGAGGCAGCGCCAGAAATCTCCAGCAAGTGCAGCAGGCACCTGGCCGTAGGAGTCATAAAATTAAATTTAATCCGCATGAAAGTGGCTTTGCCCGTTGGCTCCTTCACCTTCTCGGCCACACCCACTCGGCCTGTGGACGGGCATGTAAGCCCTTCTTATTTATTTTGCCAACTCATTTAGGCAAATGACCAAGACAATGTCCGGCCCGATCGCGATAAGTCGGCCATATAGGTACATCCAGACGCTCAGCTGATGGCATTCAACTCTGGACAAAATTGATGTCCGTTCCCGATCCCCATGTGGGCCGCAGGCTGAATCGTTCCTTGTTTTGATTCGATACCCTTAGCGGGGGGTATGGGGATTTTGGTTAAAAGTTGGCAAGAACCAGGGATTTTTGAGGGAATAATATTAACAACCTTTGAATAATAAATTCCTGGAATTTATACATTTGTTTCGTTGTTCTGGCAAAAAGCTTTCAAAGATTTTTTATAGATTTAAATTTGAGCTCTTAAATGAGCAATTAATCAGCCCATTATGATCTCTTATTTTCCATTATTAAAAGCACCAAGTTAGTGCTTAATTATTCCCATTAAAAGCTTAAGTAAGAGTATTTTCCACGTCGCTTCCCTACCACTTAGTCGCCTTTAAATGTTTCCTTTATTTTTTCTGGTAGCCGCTTATCGGCTTGTCGTCGTCTGCTAAAAGTGTTAAAACATTTTTTGTTTTTTTCTGCCGACTGCTGCAAAAGCGACGAAGAAATAAAAATGAGTTGAGCGGCTACTTGAGCGGCTTTTGATTCCTTTCTGTTTGAGTTAATGCCGCCGCGTGTTGGTTTATTTTTCGTTTTGCTGCTCGTGTTCTCTTGCCTTTTATTTTCGGCGCATAATTAATTTAACATGCACTTTGAATAACCCGAATCGGGCATCTTTCAAGTGCCACTCGAGGGAATCAATCTTGAGATTTTCGTCAGCTCTTGAGGCTTGTTGAGACATTCTCGAGCATCGAATGGAAATCATTTAAGGCGAATTTGTCATCGTCTCACCCACTGGGAAGGCAAAGGGCGCCCTTGAACGGCTACTATTATTAGTTAATTATAAATGCCTTTGGTAGGCCATTATTAAATCACAAGCTCGGAAGTCAGCTTTCATTATGCGGGCCGAAAACTTGCAGCTACTAATTAGTTGGCTCCAAGTGCATTATCTGCAGGGGAAAGAGGGGTAATGCTTTATTAACAAGAAGCATTTTGGCCAGGTGATTCATAAGGCGCCGGGCCTTCATGGCTAATTAAATAGCTCAAAGTGGCAGCAGCCGAAAGAGAAGGTTAATGCGGGGGCGTCGGCATTTTCTGGGGCAACATCAAACGCAGCTGCATTCGACTTGGAATATGTAAATTTTTGGATTCGGTCGAGAGAGAAACACCTTCCCCCACGCACAGAACGCCGAAATTATGTGACATATTTTATGGAAAATATGGAAAATATTGAAAATACGTGAGCGTTTATTCCCACCGAAACTAGTTCATGGCAACGGAGTCCGAAATTATTTACGGCATAGAAAACCCCTCTCAAGACACACAATAAAATGGCTTGCTTAAAAACCGAGACAATTAGGCAAATTGGAAAATTGCATGCTCCCGAGGAAGGCGACTGCGACGACGGTGTTTCGGACACTTTTTCCATGTTCCGTGCGGTGCTTAATGCCCCGATATGCATCGACAAGGGCGCGAACACGGATGAGCAAATTAAAAGCGAGTCGAGGGGCGGGTTTCCACACCCCGAAACCGATCCCAGCACGAGCTGCTCCAGCTCAAATGTCACACTTTTCAGGCGGCCCAAAAATAAAAGAAAAACTTGCAAATTAATCAGGCGTCGTGGCAAGTATGCAAAGCTGGATTTTCCTTATTTTAACTGTTTTTGTGGCTTGCATAAAATTGCCTGCAAAATTTATGTGGCAAACGTCAAGTAAAACTGGCGCGCCTGCGCGGTTTTTCGGGTTTACAGCTTGGGGTTCTGGGAGTGGCGCCCCGACCGGCTCCGAGGGTCTCCGGGTGTCGCTGAGGCCAAGCGTATCGTTTTGTAAACAATTTTCGTTGTTTCGGCTTCGGTTTTTGTCCATTTCATTTTCCATTTTTCATTTTGCGGCTTAAAGACCCAAATGCTGACAGCCTAATGGATGGCAAAGGCGAGACCTTGCGCTCACTCGATTCTCGGCTGGAGATATAGTCTGGTGTGTACATAGATATTACATAATAACTGCCGCGGCGGCCCTGGCTGGGGCTTGATTGAATTGGAAGTGGAATTGGATTGGAATGGCGTGGCTTGGAGTCGAGTCAAGAGTTCACAAATATCGTTTATTAGTTGCGAGTTGCCAGTTGCGAGTTGCGAGAGTTCTCCGCCAGCGGTTCTCCAATTGTTACCCAATTTGTAATTTGAACTTCACAGTCGAATGCCTCAACTGTATCTTTGTATCTGCCTGTAGCTGCCTGCCCTTAGCCCTTGCCTCTAATTGAATCCAAAGTTTTCCCATTAGCCCCCTCCGCGGCGGGTGAAATGTAAAACAAAACGCCAAGCTGACAGCGGAAAACGGGGAAAATGTGTCTGTGCCAGAGCGTTTTCCATCCATTCCTTCCGATGCGTGAGTTGCATAAACAAGGGCCAGGGCCTCTTGTTGTCATTGTGGCTGATTGCCCCAACCTGCCTCGCAGTTAGTTGCTTAACGCTTCGACAGTTTTCCCCTTGCATTTTCCGCTTGCGGGTCTTCCCATCAAGTTGACCTCATTCCTCGTTCAAAAAAAAAAAAAAACAAGAAGACACAAAAAAAAATAATAAATTGGTAAACAAATTAGTGGAGCAGCAGGGGCTAATGAGAGTATGCAATAGTAAATGTCTTACAAATATGATTTGGGGTCCGTCGGCTGTCAGGAATTGTAAAATGACCTCTTGAATGGATTTCACTGCCAATTGTCACATTCATATGGATAATCCACACTTTTAACTCGAAGATTGTGAAATTCTGGACGAATTTCCCAATATAGTATTTATTATTTGCAATTATTAATCAATTAATTATGATAATCCTCTCAAAAATGAATGCTTGACATTCACAAAAATATTATTCATGCCTGTAATATTTAACCATAATTCAGTATTAATCCTTTAACATCAATGAAGATTACTTCCCTTTTAATAGTACAAATTAAAGTCGTAATTATCATTACTTATGGCTGGTTTCTGATCATTTTTACGTTCTCCAACAATATTTAATAGCTTTAATATCACAATTATTTACCAAAAATTTATACAAAATACTTGGCTATAATTCCAATTTTTTTTTTATAATTTATTATCTAAGAAGTAACCTTCTTTCGGGCTACAGAAATTATTTACAGTTCACTGAGAAAGATTTATATTCAATATTATTTAAATTTGCCTAAGAAAGAAGCTTAACTATTTTATTTTCTAGATTTCAGTTGATTAAGAATGGTTCCTATTTAAACCTTTTCAAATTTCCTTAAGAATAAACCGGGTTTATTTAATTTTCTAGAGTTGCAGGCTTGGCCTTTCCATGGCTTGCGTAATTTTCTTCTTGTAATGTCAAGTGGGCGTGGCATGTGGGTAATAATTCCCTTCTACAAGTATATGTATAGTCACACTTCCTGGTTGGCTGTCCCGCGATCCACGCATCGCCACACGTTGCTTTATCGAAGTGCAAAGATCAAATAGTAAAGGCGGCCGCTGCGAAACAGCAGCCCAGTTAACTGTCAACCGCTGCCGGCCGTAATTAATTGCCACAACACAACAAGTTGACTGCAACTCGGACTCGGTCCCGGTCTTGGTCTCGGATGCGGACCGACTCCGCCGCGGCTCCAACTCTTTTGCCCCGGACCAAAGGCGGACCGAGGACTGGCGACAGACGACACTTTATGCGGCAGATGTGCTCGTAAAGATTTCCTCATTGTTGAACGTGTGCATAAAAAGCACTTAAGGAATTTTCACCTGGCGACGCTTTCGTTCAGGGGGGGGAAATAAAATCTTTACGCAAAGTGTGCCACGCTGGACAGCATAGTTTTCATTTACATTTCCGAAAATAAACAAGATTTGTGGTCAATAAAAAATGTCTCAAATGTTCTTAAATAGGTTAAATTTTATTAGGGTTATTAAAACATTTACTATAGATTTCAATTCCAAGGGAAACACTGCCTAGGCGATTCCTAAGTGCGCATTTTCTAGTAGCTGCATCTGCAATCGAATGCCAGTTGACGATTAGAGAACCGAGTAGTGACAATGAGCAATTAAGTCGCGTATAATGAGCTAATTAGAAATAAAGCACAAAAGACACGAACAATCGTCTGTGATTCTGCGCAAAAAAAAAAGAAAATAATAAAGAAGGAAAAACACAAACAAAAGATTGCCGGCGATTTGCCACTTCAAGTGCACGCAGCAGCTGTGCGAAAAATGCAAAAATCGAGATTAATGTCAGGCTTTTATTTCAATCCCTCCCTTGACCCCCTCTGGGACGTGCCAAAGTCGCGATTTGCGAATGACACGTGTGCGGCGATAGGGGGGGAGGCGAAACGCGGCTGAATGCGTTCCCCTTAGCGGCAGCCAGATAGCGATTGGCCAAAAGCAGAGCTTTCAGTGCAACAGGCACGTGAGGCCTGATAACTCTTTGCTGCGGAAGTTGGCCTTATGTTTTGTGGCCTTTTTTGTTTGCACTTTTGCATTCAGCCCTGATAACAGCGGGCCAAAAATATTACGAAACACTCGGCTGATAAGCGCTCGAGTTGTTGTTTAACTTGGCTAACAGTTGTGTTGGCCAGCTCATGCTGCTGCTGCCAATTGAGCAAAACTTTCTGCGCGACTGGCTATCTATCTATGCAGGTGCAAATGATGCAATTGTCGCGATTACAAAACCAATGTCCGTGAGAGGGAATGGGAAAAGGGGAAGGAAGGAAGTCATTGGGGAAAAATGGTTGTAAATAGAATTTATTTTTAGCAATTTGGAATTGCATAGAATATATTTATAGGTATATAAAAATAATAACCATAAATAATATCCTACCTTCTTTGGATTGCTTCCTCTTCTTAAATATTATTAATGTTCCCTAAACATATTTCCCCAAAAACTAAGGTTCATAATTAATTTCAAACTTCAAAATTTCCATAAACAAAGGGCACTTTGGTATAGTTATAGTGCGAGTCCCCACACGATGCCGGGACCAAGGCGTGAAATTTAAATAAATGCACTTGAGCGGCAGCCTCGAGGTTCTTTCTTCGATGTGCCGCCAGGCAAATGACCCCATTAACATTTCCACGCATACGCGTATGCAAGGGGAAAACCTGAAGGGAAACTCTCTTGGGTGCATTCTACCACGTGACTATTTTTAGGTATCTTTTCCCATTTCCCATTTCGGCGGCTTCAACGAGTTTGAATAAATTAACAGGCTGCTGGGTGTGTGTGTGTGAGTTTGTGGTTCGGTCGCAGGTATTTCTTCGCCTTTAATTACATGCAGTTGTCTCGAAATTAAGTGGCTATCTCCCCGTGCGAGGGGCTCTCTAATTAGGCCGCTCGGAGCACCTGAACCTGACTAAAATATTATGCCTCGACGGAGACAAAGATAAAGCAAAGTAAATACGAGAGCGAGGAGCAGCGGTCAGAATGCTGGAGAATTCCGGGGAAAAGGTGTTGAGCGCCGAAACATGGCCGCAGATACCTGCGCCTTCGTTGGGTATCTATGTGAGTCAAGTGTGTGTGCGTTTGCCTGGGTCAAAGGTCAATGGTACGACACAAGCCCAGATTATTCCCCGAAAAGGTAGCCAGGTAGACGACGCATCTGCAGCCGAGACAATTGAAAAACAAATTGGTAAATATTGGCTTATGGGTCTTCGGAGAGCATTTTTCGATTCAGCGGCATAAATCTCCGTCAATGTCTCGCTCCACTTGCCGGCCGTTGTTTATATCTGCATTTTGTTCAATTGTCAAGGCGTATCTGCAAGATAAATAGCGGAAGGCATCACGGCTGCGCCATGTTCGAGCGACGCGCTAACCATTTCTGCCAATAAACAGCCGCAAAATCCACCTCCGTTTTGACCACAAGCCAGCCCACACACACCGATGCGAGTTCGAGTGCGAACTGTACTCCCAAATAGCCACAGATACCCTCCGTGTTTGCCTGTATTTACTCGTAGATTTACCCAAACCGAAAAGCAAACATTTCCGCATTCAAATGCATACACAGGAAGAAAGACCTAGCTTCTAACAGTAAAGATTTGATTTAATATATCTATTGGGGATTAATATTAAATATTTTAAAAAATAAGTGTACCTTAAATCGAAAGATATAAATTAGTCTGAGTATTTTTTGCCCTAATTAAACCTTATAAAAGACGCCTTTCGTTTTCTGCTGCTCGTTAGTTTTGACAACTCAACCTTTCGGACCAGACAGCCGCTCAATTACCACGCTTCCTCCGGCACTCTTACCGCCGCATATTCTTTGGCCTGCAAAAATCTCTGGCGCTTTGCAGTTGCAAAAGTTAGCTGGATTCAAATTCATTCACCTGTGGAAATTTATATATTTTCTCTTGGGTTTGCCGGTTGCCAGTTGGAGTTTGTTTTCGTTGTTTATGGCTTATTGGCTACCGTTTGGCCATTGTTGCTGTGACTCCGTTGCATTACTTTCACTTTTTTCGCACGGCAAAGGCGGCAAAGGCGGCTGAAAGCCGGCGATTTCTTCTCCCACTTTGCCACTTTGGCGCTGGAATCGGGGAGCAACTTTGCTTTATGCAACAACTTAAACAATCCAACTGCTTTATGGCGGCAATTGTTGCCGCTGCTGCTGTTGCTGCTGCGAGTCTTTTCCCGGCGATTTGTGGCTTACAGGTGTTTACGTTTACCGGCACAACAACAGCTGTTGGCGAAAATATAAAAAAAAACTAGCGGGAAAATTTACAATCGCCGGGGTTCCTGCTGCGGCAATTTAAATGCAACATTTGTTGCCACGCTTTATTGAACAGTTAAACAGCCTTTTAACCCACTTTTTTTACTGCTCTCCTTTCGTTGCAGGTGCGTATACGCGATTATTGCGATGATTAAGTAAGCCCCTAGATGTATATCGTGTAAGTTTAGAAGTGCAGCGGGTTTGGTAAGTGGAAGGAAATTATGATTTATGATCTTGTGAAGTTATAGAAAACTTTTCCAAGAGATTAATGGTGTAGAATTAAGTGAAATAAGTTTAAAGAGCTTAAAAGATCTCCAAAAGTTGGTTACCACTTCAAAACAACGTAGTCTCTAAGGGATTTGTTAGGAAATTAACAAATGCCCAGCTTTATTTGATAAAATAATTAATAATAAGCGTGATCCATGGTATTTTAAACCCTTAATACCTAAAAAATCTAAATCTCTAGCAACTTCTGTGATTATTTTGTTAATTTTGTTTATTGTTTCTTGCGGGTTTGGCTCCCATTCAATTGCATTTGGAATCCGCTAACAATTATGTAGTTGGGCAACGACTGGCGGGTTCACAAGCCTCTCTTGCCAGTTAATTTCTTTGTGAACAAAGCCGGGCTGCTTAGGGGAGCTGGAAGAGAGAGATTCCTTAATTAAACTTTAGTTTCCATGAGCCGGCTTTAAGATATTTGCCAGCAAGTGCCCCATGCCACATGCCGCCGCCTGGCATATCATGGCAAATGGGCAACAATTTCAAAAGTTTTCAAAGCCGCCCGCCCGCCGTCGCATCTTGGCAATTTTCAAAGACTGCAAATACTTCGACAAGGCAGCGGCAGCTAAAAATCCAAAGCAAAAGCAAAAATCCGAAGGAAAAGCAAGAGCAAAAAACGGCCAGCGAGAGATAGCAGCGAATGCCAATCATTGTTTGCGTAGCACATCAGCAGCTGGCTGCACAGGCGCAGATACAGATACGGATACAGATACAGCATGGGATACTTTTTATGCGCCGCCACTCGAAAGTGTTAAGCTAGTGTGAAGTCCGAGCTTCACTTGAGATACAAAATCGCCAGAGGCCAGCAGAGCGTTTTGCCTGTTTATCTTTGGGATTTATTTATTTTTGTTTTGATGCATAAAACTTGAATTTGATTTCCTGGGTGGTAAAAATTAAAAAATTAAATTATGCAAGCTGGAAATATTTAGTTTTCTTACTTCAACTCTGATTTTTGTACTATCTCAGTAACTGTTTTAAATTAAAGCTCTCCTCGCCTTTAATGAAATCGTTTAAATGTATAAATAGTGTGTGTTTTTATATCTCTGGCACATTTAAGGCATTAAGCAACTCGAAACATTTTCTTCCACTGGGGTCTCTAAGGTCTTTTATAGTTTTTGATATTTTTTTCTGTCTACTGTTTTTTTATATTTTGTCTTTTATTTAGCATTTGACTTTGCGTTTTATGCTAATACCGAGACGTGCAAAAATTCGCACTTTCCAACTCGTTTGGCATGCCGAATTCGCATTCCAAAAAGGCGAACTTTTGCATTGTGTGGCTTCGTAGTTTTTTTTGCAAATTTTATAAGTTTTGCAGGCAGACAGGCAAATGGCCCAAATATTCAATTAAGGCCAGGCGTGTTTTCACTTTCCGTTTGGCAAGTGGGTCACCCAGACGCAGATGCGTCGGCACAGAAGGCTGAGAAGAATGCCGAGAAAAACGGAAAAAGCATCATCTTTGCGGCATATGGGCAGAGCATGGCCTGGCCTGGCATGGCCCACTTCTTGCTTGGTTGGCCAAAATCATATAAACCATAAATTTGCGGCATCTAATCGCATGGCAAACAAGTTAATTTGCAACTCCGCCAGTCAGCCAGGCAGCCAGGCAGCCAGTCAGCCATTCAGCCAACTGGGACAGGCCACACCTGCAACAGGCTGGGGGCTGCATGCAACTCGGCTGCAACTTGCAACATGAGTCAGCCGGGGAGGCAGGCGCAGCTGCGTAAGTTTCCGGGTTAATGCTAATGCTAATTTAGAGCCGTGCCTCATTGTTCCCATTGTTTGTGTTGTTCTGGCCAGAGACAGAGAGACAGAGAGAGAGAGATGCAATTGCCCAGCCGGAGGAGATAGCGGATGCCGAGGCAAAATGTCAAAAGTGAAGCGAAATAATTATAATGCTGGCTCCACATCGGAGTACGAGTACGAGTATGAGCCGCGGACCGCCTTGGCCCGGTTCTCGTTCTCCGCGCAGCAGCATAATTGCATAGCCTCGACATGGGGTGGCCCACATTTGGGGCCACTAACTCGTATCTGTATCTGGCCCGATAATCGTCTGGAAATCGTCATGTCCCTATATGCATTTGGGGGCCTTATCAAATGGCTAACTCGAGAATCATTAAGTTTTATGGCTCTAAAAAGCCTTTCGTGAGCTGCCAATCAAATAAGCTAAAAAAAGGAGCGCGTGCGGGCTAAATTATGGCATTTAGTGGCCGCAAGGATAATGCAACTGGATCCCGAAAGCATCGCCGCTTCTGATTCGCCGTTTCCTGTCCCGTAATTGCAGCGCCAGCAAGTCCATGTTCGCTGCGAGCACCGAGCTGCGTGTTGGCAGCGAATAAAAGACTGCAGTTACAGTTAACGGCATCTAATAGATACTTTGCCACCTTGGCATTAACAGATGCAGATGTGTGTGCTTGTGGCTGTTGGAAAGTGAGCACTGAAAAAGCCATAAAGCAGCGAGAAATTGAAAAATCCAGAACAGGCTTCAACTGTGGCAGATTGATTTGAATGGCGGCAAGAGAAACGCTGCTGGCTGCAAGATCACTCATACGCCCAGGTGGCCATTACAGATGACAACGCCAGTCCTAGCCCCAGCCCTTGTGCCAAAACCAGAAGTGGAACTCCAACACTGCACTTCACTTTGTACTTTCACCAAAGCGCGCCCCGCTGGGAAATTAATTTTCCAAACACACACCATTAGTCAGGCAGGCACAAGTGCAAGATGCCGGGTTCTGGTCGCCGCCGAGCCAATCGTTTAATTAAAATCTCTATTTGCCGAACTTCTATCGGAGGCCTACAGCCCGTGTTGCCACAGAGCCAGCCAGGCAGCCCCGAGGCGGTGCGATTTCAAGCCATTGTGAAACTCCACGGTGCCGTGGCCAAAATCCGAATGGGAAGCCACCCGCAAATCTTTCACCTGCTACAGCGTCTGGCCACGCCCACTGCTGCTAGCTGCTAGCTGCTGCCCCCGCGCCCGTAAATTACTTGGGCTACAAATTGAGCGCAAACGCATAATTAATTCCAAGTGCCAGCCAGCGCTATGGTGGAGGAAAAATGGAAAAAATTAAGTTAATGTTTTGAAATCAGCAGGTAGCTCGCTGGATGGCTGGCTGCTAGCCGGCAAATGGAGACACACACAGAGAGACAGTTGCCGACATAACGGTAATCGTGCGGAGAGGCAGCAACAGTAGCTCTCGGGCGGGTTGGGGATGGGGGATGGCATGCCCCGAGCTTTTTCAGCTACCAATTTCGATTTCTAACCGCCCAGCAACCGACGAACATCAATCTGGCACTGTAAATGGATTTTTTCTACTCCCAAAAAAAATTCAAGGGGATTGGGGTTGGCAAAGAGATCCAAATGCGGGTTAAATTAGAGTGATATTTTTGAGACGTAAGCGATTACAAGAAATATTCTGTAGTACTTTCAAAACTCTGGCTTATAAATAGCTAAATGGATAAAGGATTATGTGTTAACACCTTCTTAAATTTATTATATACTTTTTATCGATAGATTGAAGAGCTTTTTATAAAAATCTATATTATCGATAGGGTAATCGTTTATCGCTACGATATTTTCAAGAACTTAGAGCGATATGTTTATCGTTTATCGTTTCAATATTTTCAAGAACTTAACCTAATATATCTTTCTCTAGTGTCTATAAGTGGGAAATGACTTGGTATCTTTAAGCTATTTCTAATTTCCAAGTTAATTCGCTTTTTTCTATCGATATAATTTCGATTATTTCGATATACCATTGACCGGCTTATCATTTCGCCGATTTCTCTCCCATATCTTGCATCCCCGCTGTGGAAATACAGCTTGTCTGCGACGGGATTATCGATTCCGAGGTATTGACAAGTCAATCGCCTAGCCTCGAGTTGCAGTCGAGTGCTCCATCATCGGCTCTGGACCACTTTGGCAATTAACCGTTAATGCGAATGCGTCTATGGCCCCCAGACACGCTCTCCTGGCCAAAATGTGCGAACAACGCCATCGACTCAACACGAGTGCTATTTGAATTTGAATTTCAATTCGATATTGATGGTGGCAGAGTGCTGGAGTGGTGGAGTCAATGCCGTTGCCGCGAAGTTTCTCGCACCTGCTGCCGAGGCAGCGCGACTGCGCACCGGCGCCATGACTTGCCAGCTCTTGCCAGCTTGTCTGCTCACCTGGCTCCACCTGAACCGCTCCTCCACCTGCTCCTCCTCTTCTATTTCCAACTCCCAACGAGTTGCGTTTCATAATACTCGTGTACCCATGAAAGCCGAGACGTTGCTTTTTGTTTCACTTTTTCGGTTTTCGGTTGGTTTTTGTTTTTTTTTCTCTTTATTTTTTTGTTACTTTCACTTGGCTGTTTGTCTGGTCTCTGGTCAGATTTCGTGGAGTGCTCGCCGGGCTCGGCGATCAAGAAATCAAATTCAATTTCATTGTTGCACCACCAGTGCTCGGTGCCCCCTCGCGAAAAAAATAATATAATAAAAGGGGGGCGCTTTCGAAAATGGTAAAACAAATTCGATTCGCTGGCGATTGAAATTGTGAAGCATTTAAAATTGTTTTGGGTCACAATTATTATACGAATGCTCCTCTATTCGCTGCACTTTCGTTTTCCGCTTCTATCCGCTGCAATTACGCCGCAATTACAATTACAGTTATGTTTATGTTTTCCATTTTCAGCTGTCTCGACATAGTAACAACAAAAGAAACCAAGAAAAAACGAGGGAAAACATGGAAAATCAAAACAGCGAAATTAACCGTTAGCCACGTTACGTACGTGCTACTTAGAAACTCTCAAAAAATACAAAAAATAACAAAAACAAAAGCGAAGCTGAAGTTTTTCGTTTTTTGCTTTTGGGAAAGTTGTTGTCTGCTGGCTTGGAAAACGAATTATGCGGCAATCGCCTAATTGAGCTTTTATTTCAGCTCACCCATGTATCCTATAGATTGTATCTTGACACAGTCATGTGTGAGTCTCCTCTCGTTTGCATAATGTTCGCGCCGCTCAACTTGAACTAACCCCGAAAGCCACGGGTGGTGCGAGTACCACCCACCGATCAGGGGATCAAAGATCAATCGATGATAGGTGATTTATACTAAACAAAATGGGGAGGCTTGTGGCACTAATAAAAATATTAAACTTTATAGAAACCTATATAAGCCAATTCTTTAACAGCATTAAGTTTGATTAGGAAAAAGTCGGAGTGTATAATTACTTGGAATCAAATAGTCATCGGAGATTACCGATGCTGGCAAATATGATTAGATTTTACCAAGTAAATGTTTAAATCAAAGCTAAAAGATCTATTAGAGAGCAGTCAGCCTAATAATAATAATTTTCATAGAATACAATATGTAAATTTTTAGTTTTATGACACAGAAGAACAGTGTACCTTAGGTCAAATTAATACCAAGAAATATATATATTTTATACTCTCTAATATTTTTCAAAGCTCTGTTTGTTCAATTTATATGATAACAAGGATATCTTAGCACTACAAAAGTATCTTAAATAAATTGTCTAAAAAGAAAGCAAAGTTAAACAAAATTGTATTGGCATAAAATGTAAAATTCTTAATTTTTATCAAGATTTAAAGCCCTTCTTACCATTATTCATATTTTAACTACTTTTAATCATTTCTTCTAGTATTGTTTTCCTAAACATACCTTATTTCTTATTGTGTGCCTGCCACTTGCATCATTTTTATTATTTTCCAACCTGACCAGGCCAGCACAGCCATTGCAAAAGCACAGCGAATTGAATACACGTATGTTAACTGTGTGTGAGTTCGGTTTTAAAAAATTTAGTGATCGGTCTTATATAATGACCCACAAAAACGAAGAAAATACAGTTTCTTTAATGACTTTTCTGGCCGTCGCCGTTTGCTGTGTTTTTTTTTATTAAAACTTCGGTGGCATCCGAGATCTAATAAAGCATAACAGAGAGTGTGCCATGCCGCACATTCCCCTTGCCTCCTCGGACAGCTCGAAACTGTTTCGCATTATGCTCGAAAATGGGTTAAGTAGCTTTCAATTTAGACACAGCGAAGGCACTCACTCACACACAAAAAAATGCGAACAATATTCAATTCCATTTGCTGAATGAGTCAAATGGGTCGAAAGCGCGGCAGCAGAGGGAGTAGCGCCCGTGCCCCGCCCATGTGAACCACCACACTTCCGGCACCCGATATAAATCCAAAAGAAAAAGCATATATCGCCATTGAGTCAGCGGGTGCGATGTGTGATCCCCAAGACAATTTGTCATTCAATGGATTTCCATTTCCACTTCGATTTTGATTACGATCTCCATGCCCAAGTCCAAGTCGAAGCGCAGTTGCATGATCGGGACATGGGACATGGCGCATTACGTAAATCCAGATATTGCCATTTATACTCGCACTCTTAGCATTTCCAAAGGTACTAGCACTGAGCGTGTAAATAAAAACAAAGCCAGAGACAGACGGCTGGCGAATGTTCCGTTTTCGTAACGCGTCAAATGACAATGGCAGAATTTATTATCGTTCAGCGCTCCGCAGCTGACTCAGCCCCAGAGAGCGACTGGTGACTGTCCGATGGGATATATACGGGTATGGGTATGGGTATATTGCAGTGCATATTTCCCCATATCGGCGACGGCAGGCAGGGTGTCAAAAATGCCAGGCGCTAAGCGGCTTTCAATGCACAAAATGCAACAATGGCCGCCTGCCTAATCCACAGACAATTAACCCAAATGCGAGTCTTACTCCGCTCGGTCGGCACGTGGGCAAACTCTCGCGTATTCTTGCGAAAATTACAGCAGCCGGAGACAGGGATCACACTGGGAAATAATCAGGTCATTTGTGCAACAACAAAAATCTTATTAGAATTAAGTAAGAACAAGATCTGACTAATACAATTTGGATTTAATATTTTAGAGAATTTATGAGCACTTTTAAAGCCATAAAACCCTGAAGCAATCTTCAACTCCTTGTAAAACTCTGCTGATTTTCACCTCTCTTGTCTAGTATGTTATTTCCATTTTATGTAAGCCACTAAAGCCTGGTTTATTTAAATGGAAAGCCGTTAAGAGAGACTTAAAACAATTTGCAGTGCAGCGGCGGTGATCATTGCACAAGACGACGGCAGCTGGCAGCAACCGTCGACCGTCGACCGTCGACTGGCATTTTGAAAGTCTTTGACTGGCCTGCAGTTCCGAGCTCGCTGGCTCGGCTCGAGTTAAAATTGCCTCGGCCCAAGGTAATGGGCAATTAGCTGCAGTAACCTTCTGGGCCGCATTGGGTTAGTCAAACAAATGAGGCGAGCGGAAAAACAAACTGCGGACTCCGGACTGGGACTCGGACTCCGATTTGCTGGCCGGTCAATGAGCCACTCTCAGATACAGATAGATGTGCAGATACAGTTACAGATGCCATCGGGCAGATAGCCTTTAATTGGGTTTAACTGGCTGTCAATGGCGATGGCCGGCCAGCGGGGGGTTGCTTACTGAACAGGGTTGCAACAGGGACCAGGGGTGGCATGATCGCAGGGGCAGAGAGGGATCTAAGTTATGGTTAGGAGTCAGCAGGGGTGCTCCTGTACTCATAAATTAGCCAAAGTGTAAGTCTAGGCCTACAAATTGGTCGCTTTTGTTTAGATTTCCATAAATTAAATATTCTTTTCAGGTAAAAAATACATGGGAACCTTACAGATAGTAACATTGATTACAAATAAGATGTGAAGTGGTTGTAGCTTTCTTTTAAATCGATTTTAAATATGTTTATATGGCTTACAGTAATGTTTATTTGCTCACATAAAATTTAACCTCGATTTCAGACATATAGAAGCACTTGGCAATCCCCTCGGCTATCTAATTGCTATGTATGACAATATTTGCACAGCTCTTCTTCGGCTCTAAGCAAATATTTATCTAGCAGTCAATCGATATGCCATAATTAGCCCCACTTCCGACACATTTTTGTGTGCCCGAACGAGGGTTCGATTTGAATTCGGAATTTGCGAAAAGTTGAGCTCATTTCGAACGAATTTCGCATGCCACTCAGGTTTCCGGCACGCGTTACCGCATTTCCAAGTGATCGCAGGAGAGGAATCGGTATCGGGGCTCGCCACGTTTGCCTGATAAACATAATGACGATGTGGCGAAGTGACAAATTTCGGCGCATGCGCCACCGATACAGATACAAACGGAGATACCGATACGGATACGAGGCGTGTGTATCTGGCAGATACAAGGTCCGCTCGGCCCTCGTTCGATCACTGTTTACCCCGTTGTTTTGCTGTCCCGCCCCTGCGGTCGTTGCTTATCAACTGCCGCTTATCAGACTCTCCGTCTGCGTCCGTAATCGCACTCCGGCGGTATTCCCAGGCTGCATTTTGGGCGGCGGACGCGGTTTTGCCCACTTTTCCGAGGTGCCGCAGATAAGGGCGGCTATCAGCGGTTGGTCAGCAGCCTAATCGGCGGGAACTCTCTGGCCAAATATTTTGGTTTCGCCTCGATTCGAAAAATGGGGTTTTGAGCCTCCAGACCGCCGCTTAATCTCCGTTTCGGGGCGAGTGACAAACAAGTTTGCACTTTCACTTGAGCGCGGCGGCGGCAGACCCGATAACCCAGAACTGGTTGTGGCGAATGTGCCGCTGTTGTGGTCGCTAAGGTTCCTCCAGCAGTTCGTCAGACCGCTGAGCAAACATCTTGTTCCATGGAATTTCAGTTGGAGCCCTGATAAGCGGAGACCTTACTCAATACGGGGAATTGGGGTCAAGCAACCCGCAGGCCGTCCTGAAGAGGCAAGTGGTACATGCCAGTACATACATGTATCTGTTTCAGAAAGCTGTAAAATGTATCTTTTGGAGGAATCTCTTTTCCTTTCTCAAGGATTTATATTATAAGGGGTTTCTTTACAAAAGGTATACATATTGTTTTATGTTCCATTAACCTTTCAATCCAATTGAACTATAAGTTTCATAATGTAATGTATTTTATTTTAAGCAGCAGCCACTTTTGTTAGGGAAATATTTGAACCAGCAATTATTTGTATACCTAAATTTGCAATATCATAAATAAAAAAAAAAGATATATTATAGATTGATTTGTTTAGAGACTTGTTTTTCTGATTAGGTCTCTCATTCAAAATTGATCTTTAATCAAAGACTTTGAAAATGTTTTCTGCGTTTCTAAAACACTTTTTCTACGAAAAATAAGAAAAATACCACTTAAATCTTTATGACTTTATTATAATAACAATGATAACATAGAAATACATGGAAATAAATGTTAATAAATATTAATAGATATAAATAAAAACCTAAATAATAATAATAAATGTAAATAAATACCTAATAAATATTAAATTATATAAATACGTACAAATAAAACTAAAAAACTAAAAAATATATAGATATAGATGTTAGTAAATAAAGAGAAAAATAAAAAATACAAAATAATTTAGCAAAATACAAAGAAATACAACAAAACACAGATATTAAACACTTCCTATGATATCTTTAGATAGAAATCTTCTGGCAAGCCCTCCCCCCTACTACACACCCCCCTGTGAGCCGCGAACTAGATGTGCAAGTGCTTCATCAAGTTTTAGTGTGTCCGCCATAAACACTGCATAAAGATGATGGCATTAAGTCCTAAACCCAGCAGAATTACCCGCCAGAAATCCCCGACGAAGTGCAAAAATCCCAGCGTGAGCCCGGCTCACAGTGCAAACAGTGAAAACATAGAAAACAGTAAAAAACTGTAAAAAACACAGGCAGAATCAGCGGAAAGCAGAGAAAGAAGCTAAGCTGGGCGCTTTCGTCATTGCGGCGTCATAAACAAGATAGATGCTTCTCTTAAGTCAGAGTTAATTGCTCTTAAATCAAAGTTAACGACGCGATCGGAGAAGAGCAGGACCAAACACACACACACACACACACACTCACAGGTGGCGACGATCTTCAGTTATATAAAGCAAGTTTTTGCGGAAAGGCTCAAAGATATCACTTGTATCTTTGAGTTACGTAAATGAGTTACTTTGGTGCGGGGGAGAGAGAGCTCCCGCGATGGCTGAGCCGAGTGAAAGAGAGCGGCGGCGCACTGAGAGATACCGAGTGCAGCGCTGCAGAGCAGAGATTGAGGTACATAAACAAAACGGCAAAGCATGCGAAAAGCCAGCACAAAGCGGAGAAACAAAAACAAACGTCGTGAGAAACCGGAAAATTCGCCCAATGCCAAATGTGTGAGAGAGCGCAGGCGCGAGAGAGAGGCCGCCGCGCCAGCCGAGTGCAAGAGCCGAGCGGCGACGAACCAAGCCGAGGCTGGCCGAACCGAAGCCGCCCGAAGCCCGGCGGCCGCGGCGAGCGCAGCACAGAATCATTCTTGAAAGCGCGCGCGAACCTTTCGCACCATCACACCGCAGCCTGAGATACGAAAATTCGCAAAGCAAATACCGACAATCCGCCAGATTTTCCGACACTCCGCCACAAAACTCCGAGGGGAAAACGCAAAGCGAAAAGCAGACCGGAAAAGCCCTGGAAGCCGAAAAGTGCAAGTGAAGTCGTTCGAAGCCAGGGGCGCGTGTGAGCGTGAAGTGGAAGTCGCAGATTCGCAGATTCGCAGAGTCGCAGAGTCGCAGAGCCGCAAGTTTCGGCCGGAGAGCGGATAAAAACAAATTGGGAACGAGGCCTACTAGCCCAAATTCAAATTTCAGCCAGTTGGCCGACAAAAGATCAAGCGAAAATTTTAATAATTAAAAATAAACACGCGCGCCGCGTCAGAGAGTGTGTGCGAGTGCGTGAGCGTGAGCGTGAGCGTGAGAGTGCGTGTGCCTGTGAATGCGCGGCGTATCCGTCAGATACGCGGCCGCCGCTGACGCATTTGCCAGACTACCGTTATAGTCGCCGCCGCCGCCGCTGCCGGCCGGCTTTTTGTGCCCAATTAACGCACATTCAACAAATAGCAACCAAGCTGAAACCCAGCTGAAAGCCAGCTGAAACCAATCCCAACTCACAGCGAAAATTTGTGCAACTAAATACTCGTGCAAGAGAAGTGTAACAGCGCATAGCGGCTAAAAGTTTAAAAATAACTAAAACAATATACTCGTACAGAGGAGAATAAATAAAATAAAATAACTGAATGCAGATGTTTGGCATAATAAGTGTCACAATCAATTGCTGAGCGGGACGAGATCTTGAAAATACGCGAAAAGGTGATTGCATAAGGAAATATCTATAAGGCGTAGTGCCCGTCGCTGTTACCAAGTGACCTCATTCAAGGTTGCCCTGCCGCAGCGCAGCAGTATCAAAACAATATCTTACGGATGCAGTTTACTTGGTTTCTCAATTAGCGCCCACGCGCCCCGGAAAGTTTTGTTTTCTGTGTTCCGTTTTCTTTTTTGCATACTCACCTGGGCTTACGAAAGCGGCTGTGGTCTGTAATTAACCTTGAATCGCCACTACCCTGTGAACTATAATTTAATTGGGTTTCGCTTCTCGGAAATCATTATTTGTTCGCCTTTTTATCGAATTAGATTTTCCGGGAAACTTGCCACCGAATAGATAGCTTAGTTATATTATTGTTATTTGGAAACACCCGCCTTGCGTGACAGATGCAACAATGTTAGATGCAGATACCGAAAGGAATATGTGTACTTCCATTTCGCCATTTGCTCAATTAGGAATCGCTTTAAAGTGCCCACACTGGGTCATTAAGTTTTTAATGGGATGCTCAATAAAGTTGTACACAAACAATTAAAGCGAGTGACTCACCACAAAAAATACAAGCACTGCGATAAGAGACCCTGACTAACCAATGTCTCCTCTCGTCTCCCTCTCCCCCTTGCAGGAGCCCATTGAGCTGAAGAAGCGCCTGGAGGAAGTGCGTCTGCTGGAATCGCGACGCTCCGCCCGTTTGGCCGACCAGGATCGCGACACGGACTTCGCCAGACTCGCCGACATGAGTGGCGACCGCCGCCGAACCACCACACACAGTATTGAGGTGCCACCGCCGCTGACGCCGCAGCACAAGTGAGTATCTTTCAGATTTATTTTCTTAAAGAAACGTTTTTGTTACCTTTACCTCAAATAATAAACCTTAAAGAATTTTAAATAAGGGCTATATACCTCCAAAAGATATCATTAATTTTTAAGGAGCTTTCAAACTTGAATTTGCTGAGAAAATTGTGTATCTTTTTCATAACCTACCAGACTTCATAATTTCTTATTTCCCCAACAACATTTGCCGGTTGTACCAGTTTTTATTCGCCTTTTATTCGTTCTCTGTTTTCGACTTTTGCTGCCTTTTTGCATAAATATGCAACGATTGGCGTCTGTGGAGACTGGGCCATATCAATAATTTATAAGTGGCGACAAATTAGCGGAACCGGCCAGCAAGTCACGGACATCGTCCGATCCATGTATAATATCTATAATAAAATTGTGTCTCCGTCTTGTCGCCCGGCTGCGCCCTTAGCCGGCCACGCCCCAGCTGTTTAGCATAGACGCCGCCGTTGCCGCTGTAACTGCACTTACATACAGAGTTTCCACCAAATACCCCCCTTCAAGAACGGCTCTGCCTGCTTTGCTTTCACAGAGGTCTGCCGGACGACAACTGATTGCAAAATAATTCAAATTTTCAATTACTACCCGCTCAGACGTCGCGACGACTACGTCGAACTTAAAGTTGGCGGCGACGACGACAACCACGACCACGACGACGACGACGGCGGCAAAAAATACAAAATACGGAATACTAACATTTGATTACGAAGGCAAACAGTCGCGCCGGGTGTCATAGTCTAAGTGAATGCTCTTATCAGATAGGGATAGGGGAGCTTTTAGTTTCACCAGAGACAGCAAGAGAATTTTTGGATTTTGAGCTTGTCTGAAGAATAAATAATTAATAAAGTAAGTCCATTTCACTTTAATTAAGGTGTAACTTTGCTTTACAGACAATAAAGTGGGACCAAGTAAAGAAATTAGGGCAGGAATTTGTGATAAGCACACTTAGTGTGACCATGCTTTGGAAATTTCGGTCTAAATTAGGATGTCTGTTTATATTTTGATTAAAGGGAACATTCCAATATATTTATTTGCCACCTAGATCTACTTATCACATTCATGTATGTATATCTCGTAATCTCCCGCGTAGAGCATTCAATTTCCGACTTCCAATTGAAGCGATTGTCACACACTCGCCGCTGATGGTTGCGTATTCCATTTCAATTTCAATTGATAAGCCTCGCGCGCCGCAGTCGAAACTATTAGTCAAGTGTGCAAAAAGCAGCAGCAGCAGCGGCAGCGCTGAATGCCGGCCACGTTCTCAATTGATAATAAAAATAATAACAATAATAATCAAAATAAAGAAAGCAAAAAAAGAGGAGAGCGAGCGCGCTGAACTGAAAGCTGAAAACAAAAAGCGCAGGCAGGCGGCAAAAAAATGGCGCGTCATGTCCAGCCATATGGCTGATAAGGGGGGTGGAGAGTGCCAAAGGGGGGCTATGGTGGTGGGTGGCAGTGGTAGGGGCTGGGAAGAAGGGGATTGGCTTTAGAGGGGCTTTTCAATTGCGTCGCAAATGCCAGCGGCGAAAATCCAAAGTCGAAACTAAAAACAGCTGGAAAAACTAAAACTAAGGCGGCCAATGTTGCTGATGTGTATTGATGCTGCTGCAGTTGCTGTTGCTGCAATTGTTGTTGCTGATGGTGCTTATGTTGCTGTTGCATCTATTGCTGATATAGTTGCTCTTGTTGCTGTTGAATTTATGACTGCGATTGTTGCAGTGGCTGTTGCCTATGTTGCATGCACTGTTGTGGATGTTGTTACTAGTGTTGATGTTGCAATTGTTGCTGTTGCATTTTTATAATAATGCCTCTTTTAGTGTTGCTGATGCTTATGTTGCTGTTAAAACTGTTGCTGATATTGTTGCAGTTACTCAGATTTCAGCATCTCTTACAATATTTTGACTGTTCTCTATGTTGCTGATGGCACCGCTGCTCATAACCTTCCTGTTGCTAGTTTTGTAATTTCTTTCTCCTATTATTACTGATGGAATTATGTGAGTACTGTGATTGTTGGAGTTTACTATGTTTTTGTTGCTGCTGTTTATGTTTACTTTGGAGCTCTTGCTAATTATGCTGCAGTGCTAGTTACTAGTAATGTTGCTCTTGAAGTTTCTCCCATTTTTCCTGTGTGGATTCTGCGGATACTACGCTTCCTCCTGCTGTCGATGGAAAAAAGAGCAACTGCAATGCGCCAACAGAGACGCAAAGTCAACAGCAACGACGAATGCTCGCCTCGCTCCATTCCGTTGTTGTCTGTAATAAAATTCAAATAAAATTCAAATAAAATTCAATTGAGTTCAGCGCGCGAGTCGCTGCTGTGCCAGTTTAATTTAATTAATTACAATGGCGGGGAGAGCGCGAGATGTTGTGGCATGTGGCATGTGGCAGGGGACACCCTGTGTGTGTTTAGCCGAAACTGCATCAAAAACGATAAGTTAAAGCCAAAACAAAAGCCAAAACTAAAACTAAAACTCAAGTTAAAAGTAAAAGAAACGAAACTAAAACTCAAACTGAAACTGAAACCGAATAGTGCCGGCTTTGCCGGGGTTTTTGCCGCTATTTCGGTTTATCATTTACCGCCCGCCCGGTGCCCCTCCGGTTTTCAGCTGTTATTGTTTCGAATCCGCGCGAATGCGAACGCGGAAGTATTTTTTCCACACTCACAGATACTCGTCCAGAGACACAGATACGCAAATAAGCTGTAAGCACAAAGCTCTCCGCCGGGAGGGGTGTCTGTGTGTGTGTGTGTTGCGGCGGGTCTATCGTCGCCATATTCTTTACGGGGTTTTGATAGAGCGAGAGGCGACGAGTCACCCAGACACACACGTGTGCAATGATAACAACTCGCTCACCTTGCGCGCAACACGCGCTTCTCGCGTAATGCGACGTAATACCAGCCCCCCCCCCCGCCCCAGCCCCCTAATCTAGTGTGTGTGTGTGTGTGTGTGCTCTCCTCGGCATTCTTCTGCCTTTAATGCGTCTCTTTTTATTATTATTAATTCACATAGTTTAGCAACCACTCACTCCCCTGCCCCCGCTGGCTCTGATACACGTAGTTTGAGTAAACACAACTTTATTTTTCTCGAGCAGAGCGCTTTTCTTTCTTTCATTTCCCGTATTTGTTAATTCGCCGGGTAAACAAATCAGGGCTTAAATAATATTTACCATTCCGTCACAGGGAAGGGAGCTTGAAGAAATATGTATGTAGTAATAGTTCTTTGATTGATTCTTTCAAATAAAAAGTTACAAAGCAGGCTCCCAAAATTAGCACTTTATTCCCTGAACTTTCATTTAAATTCAATTAACAAACATTTTAAATTAATTATTAAATATTTATATATCTATAACTTAATTAAATGCTGAAAAATAAATACAAATAAAAAGTCAGAGAGAAACCCGAGCGAAAACCCCTACTCCTTACCCACTTTTTACAATATAACAAGCCCAGGCCTTCTTGGAAAATTGTACACCTTTGATTCTCGAGTATCCTGGGCTCATCCACAACCTTCCATTACCTGTCCCTTTATGGCACTCCAATTGCAGTTGACAGAGGTAGAACCCATAATGATACAGCAGAAAAAATAGAAATAATAGAAAATAATAGGAAATGGGAATAAAAAAAGGGAATCAGAAGCAGAAGCAGAAAGCGAAAAAAATGGCAGCGAATTAAAAGCGAAAAAAGTGGTAATAAATATAATAAGCGCGTAATTATCGCGTAAATGTCAATTTACGCGGCGAATGCGTTGCGTCAGTGCTAATTTTTAACGCTCGACTGATCCCCAGGCCCCCTACTTGCCCCTCTCTGGTGTCGTTCCCCTAATGAAAGCGTGTAAGCGTCAATTGGCCAGGTTACTCAGTTATAGTTGCTGCTGCCGCTACTGTTGCTGTTGTAATTGCAATGATTAACAACAGCAACTGCCGCCGCTGCCCTCCCACCCAGCCAGCCAGCTGCTGCCAGTTTATTGCAAAAACAAACAATATGGGAAAATTGCAGCGAGCAAAGAAAAGCAAAAGAACAACACACACACACACACATGCGCGCGGGCCCCCCAACAATAACAGCAATAATAAAAATAATTTACAAACAAGTTTACCGTTGCAAAAAAAAATAAAAAGAAATCAACAAAAAATTCAGAACAACAATATCAGGCTGTAAATAATTATTCAACAAGTTTTTACACACAGCGAGGCCATGGGAAATGGTCGGAAAAATAACTGAGAAAATTGTCAACATTTTAATTAATTAATTAAGCTTCAAAGGAACTAGTTAACTTGGCCCGGAATATTGTAAGAAATCAAAGAAGATAATAGCCTTAAACCTTGGCTTATGCATTAGTCATAAGTATCGATTTGTGGCTTATTTTCAAAACGATTTCCAATGCAAATTGGCCGAGCGGCATTGGCTACCCTTTGAGCAGATAATTCCAACGACGATGGCATGAACAACAATTCTTTTCGGGTGACGTCAAGAAATTAGCAATAACAAAGGGGGAAAGCTCACGACAGAATAAAAAAATTACAAAACAAAAACATGGAGGGGGAGTAAGGAAAATAAAGGGAGGTGACTTGGAAAAAATCTAAATTCAAATCCAAGTTGGCTTCTGGCAGCGGCAATTAGCCGAGACTTGAAAAATATTTGCCAGTTTGCTTTCTGCTTTTTGTTTAGCTTTGTTTTCTGCTGCTGCCGCTTCTGGCAAGACTATGTACAAATATTATTATGAGCGACTGTTTGTCTTGCCCTCAAAAATACGCGGGGAACAGCTCGCAAAAAAAGAGGAAAAACGAGCGAAAAAAATAATACTTAATTTCAGTACAATAAAAAGTCAAGTCGAGCGCAAAAGTGGGTCAAAATTATTATTGAAGCAGAACAAAAACAAAGCCAGCGGCAAGGCAACGATAATGGCAAAGCAGCAACAACAACAGCCAGAGAGGGGGGGGGTAGAGGGGGGCAACCATGGGGGGAGAGAGGGAAAAAATTTATAATAATTTTCTAAGCGACGGCCCCTCGACGGCAAATTATTGAAATGCATTCGCAGTTCGCATTTTGTAGCTCGCATTTTGCATTTTGCATTTTGCATTTTGCATTCACCCGGCCCCGGCCAGGAGAAGAGAGGGAGAGACACTCCAATAGCAGGGAGCATATAACCTATATAGTGTGCCCCTTAAAACCATTCCCGCCCCCTGGCACACCCCTGGTCGCGGAAGATCCCCTCCTCGCCAGCTAAACGTATCCATTGCCTCGCCACCTACGCCGCCGCCACCGCCGCCGCCGTTCCAATGAACGTAAACACAATTTCCCAATGTTCTGCACGAATAGTTTGTTTGATCGTAAAATTTTATTTCTGCATTCAAATCGCAGCGAAAAAGAACGCGAAAAAAACGAGTACGAAAATGCCATTGCAGTTTTGTTTTGTGTGTTTCCTCTTTGGGCCCGACTTTGCTTATGATTTGGCCAAGAATGAGTTTCGTGCCAAGGAGGAATCCGAATCGATGCGGTTTGGCGGAAGGGTCATGAGTTCTCCCTGGCTTCCTCCTTAGCCAAAGTGTTGAGGGCCCAGAACTGGGACCCTCTCCTGTGGTCAGGATGGGGAGCTTGCATAGATTACCAAGGCAAATAATGGGAATATCAATCCGCATTCATACATATTTACTGGCCAGCACTTAAAATGAATGCCCAAAATGCATAAATAGCCGAATTTTCATCCCACTTTGGCGGAGGAAAATAGGAAAATCCCAAGCGAATGTGTTGACGTTGATGGGCGAAACAATCTGTTGAAAGGCACTTCGAATGGATGCAGTCCGAGTGTGTAGCCCAGTTTTTGTCAGCTAGTAAATTTTTAGTGGCTCCGGCTACTGTGTCCACAGCTAGCAAATAGATTTACAAAGAAAAGAACAAAATAGAGTCCAAAACTTGGGCCCGATCAACAGTTGTTCATAAATTAAAGTTTGCCTTCGCTAGGCTATTCCTGTGCCGATTTTTTCGAATCACAGGCCATAAAACTTAACGTGCGCACTTATGACCGGGCCAAAAGGAGGCCAGAGGAAGTGGGCGTGGCTGCAGATCACAGAATAGAGACTATAGGCTATATGCAGAGAGCCAAAAAGTGGGATATATTTATAAAAATAAGGAAATCTTTTTTTATGGAGAGCTTAAAGTATATATATTATTTATTGCTTAGATATTTTGTGTTAAACCTTTTTAATGTCTCAATTTTTGCACTCTTCTATAAATTTCTCTCAGTGCTTTGACTGGAGTACAAAGTTTCGAGTGCTGCACGCAACATTTGCACTGCGGCCAAAACGCAAATTTCGAGGAACCAGAAATGTGTGCAAAATTAGATTGAATTGTTTCTCTTTCTGTGGCAATTGCAGGCCAAAATGGGGCGGCTTTTGGGGCAGGGGCATAATGACCGACCTGGTCTAGGCAATTTGATTGAGTTGTTTCCAATTGAAATGGCAAAAACGCTGCGGGTGTTGGCACTGATGTCTGACAGCAAATGACTGCGAAGGCACTCTCCGGTCCGAGACAAAAAGTCATTTGGCCAAGTCAAGTCAAAAAGGCTGGCCAAAACCGCAGCGCAGCTCTGTAATTTGCAGTTACAGTTACAGATTTCTAGCCTGCCAGCTAGCCAGGCCAAGCTAGACTCGGCCAGGCAGTGATTTGGCTTATTTTGCCCGCCTGCGGTTGCCGGAATGCCAATTGCCAGCCAGTTCCTTCAACTTCAACTTCTACATCAACTTCAACAGCAACTGCAACTCCAACTCCAACTCTGAGCTCTTGGGGCTGTGTCAATTAGAGTCCGACTCGGCTAGGAGTTGTATCCTGGGCCCTCCGGCTCTGTCATTCTTTGGTGCTGGTGACCCACAAGATTCCTTCAAATTGTCGTGTCACGTTGGCTGGGATTTCCGCGAATTTTTCGAATTTGAATGGCAAAGCCCACCACGCCTTCACCTTGACTCGAACTGAGGCAATCAAGTGCAGGGTTAAATGCAGTTTTCATTGGGTTTTCCCACCGCTTTTCCTCTTCTCGGGGATAATTGAGGTGCCCGGCGTTTTTCGCTTGTTTTGCGTGGCGATTTGTTAATTGAATTAAATGCTGGCCAGGCCAGAGAGCGGGTCATCAAAATGCAGGAGGCGATGGCTGTCGTTGCCATTTGATGGGGGCATGGGGACCCATCTCACACTCACCCGAGTGTGTGTGCAACCCATTTAGCCAAAGTGCACAGTGACCAGCAGCTAACTGTAAAAGCAAACGCACGTACACGGCTCCGAGGCTTCTGCGACTGGGCCAAAATGCATGGTCGAATGGGAGAGCATGTCCCGCATGGTGGGCCAATAACGAAGATCCTAATTGAAATTGACTTGGTTAATTGATTAGCTTCAGTCGGAGAGCATTTAACAAGAGGATGGAGTTTTAGTTCTAACATTAAGATGGATTTTGGGTCACCATATATAAATAAATATAAGATAAATGTCTATTAACTAAGTTTAGCGTCCTAAAAGACTTTCCTGACACCTAACTATATATTTTCTTGTCTTAATTGCCTTCCTCTGTGAAGTGCAGCCCACAGTGGGTAATTCCCATGGTCTTTGTGGCTGATTCGGTCGGTCAAGTACCGCTAAATTGTTGCTGCCAATTGAGGCAGCAACAACTGCGGTAAAAGTAGTAGCAACAGCAACAGCAGCAACGCTTCCTGACGCTCGCCGCTCTGCATGCTAAGCAGCTGGAGGCGATGCCGGTGACACATGAGCGGCAAAGGGGCAGAGCAGCCAGCAAGAGCTGGAAAAGCGACGGCCCACATACCGAGTGGTGGTGGTGGTGTGCCGCCAGCGGCGTCGGCAGGTGTGTCTATTCCCCTCCTGTCTGGGCCACTGCTGTCCCTGGCCGTGTGACAACTGCCAGCTTGTTACGCCCTTTCGACTGTCACACGCTTATTGCTCTTGTCACCGACTGCTGCTAGTTGGCAGTGGCTGTTGCCTGTTGGTAGTTGCTGCTTGTTGCCGGCTTTTTTGAGTGGGACGAATGGCGGAAATCCTCAGTGTCACGTGTACGTGTACAGGCAACTTTTCAAATTGAATTTCGCCGATTTATCAATTTCCAAATAAATAAAGAAAAAGCACACACACACAAACAATAGAAAGTGGAAATGGCAGTGGCAATGGCAGTGGCAGTGGAAATCGAATGCCAGCCGCCCGGCTAATGACATTTTGGCCCAGTACAGTAGGTGCCCCCCAAAGGCAAGGTGCAAGGCTCCGACCCGAGGCCTGGGGGAAAACTCACTTTGAAGCCTCGAGCCTTCCGCTTTCAAGCGAAGCCGCGAGGAAAAGCCGCTCATGTCCGCGCATTTCTAATAAGCCCACGGGGCACACCTCAGCGCTGCTCAGCTCCGTTCAGTTCGGTTCAGCTCGTCTCAGCCAGCCGCTCTCAAGTTCAAGTTGAGGCCTCCTGTCGCCGCCAGTGCAAGAGGGAACGAGGGAAAGAAAATGCTGAAAAAAGCAAACGACAAATGGCTGGAACAGTATCGACATTGGCGCGGAATTAATACGATTTTTATTCATGACTCTGGCACAGAAAAAAAGAGGGAACCAATATTGAAATAAATATCTTTGAATTTTAAGCTGAAATAATCCTTGTTAAATATGTAGCTTCCTTTACCAGCTAAAGAAAATATCTAAGAAATAAAATTTTAAAGCCTAAAGATGTTTCTTTTTATTTAAAAACCCAGTCCTTAATTTTTCCTGTGCATCAAAGTGGTGTGAGTTGTCCAGGGCAGGGATCTGGGGCCCATGGGGCGATGGCAATTGCGATGGCGATGGCGATAGCCAATCTGCTACGGCCGCCGGCTGGCTTCCGTTGCCGGAATGTGGTGACAATGTCTTCTTGGGCTTTTCTCTGCCTCTACCTTTTCGGCCAGGGCTTTGGCTTTGGCTTTGGGTTTGGGTTTTCCCTCCGGTTTCTTTTTTCTTTTTTCTATTTTTTGTTTTTTGTTTTTTGCTGGCACAGACAATTGCATTGTTGTTGCTGTCGACAGTCGGCTCCTTGGCCTCCTTGGCCGTTGTCGCAATGCTAGTAATTTGTGCAAATGAGCCTCTAAAAAGGCGTGGAGCCTTTCGGATTTGCTCGGTCCGAAATAGACAGAAAAAAAGAAGAAAAAAGAATGCTTAAAGCGCCATTCGGCTATGTAAACGATGTGGGTTCCCCGCCGAAAATGAACAAGAAAGGAAAGGCTGTTAAATGTTTTTCCCTCCATTTTCCATTTTCCAGTGCTTCGTTTTCAGATTTTTGCCATTGCTCAGATGTCTGCCCTGTCCGCTTGCTAGTTAAATTAAATGATAATACCGTTGGCTTTAAATGTTAATTGAGTTGCCGACAACAGGGCGTATGATTGCCGGTCTAGTCAGTCTTTGAAAACGGCTGAAATCGAGCCCATTTGGACCATTATTTCAGGCCCCATTCAGCAAACGAAAGGGAGCACGTGCTCCGCCCAGCAAAACAGCAAAAAAGCACAAAAAAGCGCCGAATAAATAATAGCAGCCAAAAGAAACCATAAAAAACAAGGCAACAGCGGCGGCAGCATAACTATTTACTACGCCTACTCTGACGTTTCGTTATCTGTGAGCAAAAAACAAAAAAAGAGGGGAAAAAAAGAAGAAAAAATTAGCAGAGGCTAAAAATCAAAATAAACCAAAAGTAAACATTCCACAGACACACGCATGCGGGCCATAAATGGGGTGATAAAGCGGAGAGCAAGGCGGAGAGCCAGAAACACGCCTGCGCCATTGAATTAACACCCCTTCGAGGGGGCCACACATTTTACTGTTACGCATGTTTTCGATTTTATGCCGTATTTCACCTGCAAAAAACAAAAATAACGTCGGCATTCGTCGGTGTCTGTTTACCTCTTTAATGGCGCGCCACTGCCTGGCTGCCTGGCTCTGAGGCCACCAACTCAACTCAACTTTATTGTTACCTTTTCTTTTTGCCAGCGAAAGAGGGGAGAGCCAGAAGATTGAAAAGAAAACAAGCAGAAAATAAATGTGTGTCAGCTACGGGCAAAAAATGAAACCTCCAAATTAACAGGGACAACAACAAGAAAGAGGTCGCCTTGTTTAAATAAAATAAACAAATAAAAACGACGGCCACAAAAGGCACACTCTGCGGATACGGATACGGATACGGATGCGGATGAGAAGCAACTCTCTCAGAGATTGACTCACCTCACGCACAACTAGCAACAACATCACCTTGGCCAACAACAAGCCCAGGCACTTGTCTGCTGCTACCTCTTGGCCTGGCCAAAAATAAAACCAAAATAAGAGACGTCACCTCTAAATACATGAACATATTTCAGAGAAAAAGGCAGCCGAAAAAAAACAAATCATAAAAAACGAAAACAAATGTAGACAGAAAATATTGAATAATAAAAAATGCGTACGACTCTTTGAGTGTGTGTGTGGGGATTTTTGTTTTGATTTTCGGAATGGCAAATATATTGCGCATACGCACCGTGGACCTTCATAAATACTTACCATTAGCATCGATCCACTTCTCTTTACACGGTTTTCCTTTGTCTGAGTCTGTGAATAGAAACCTGACTCGTATTTACCTCTGCTTGCTCTGTTTTTTAGCTGTTTTTTCTTTCATTCTTCAAATGAACATTTCCGCTTTTGTTGTTGCCGTTGACATTGGCTTGAATAAACGTAGATATGTGCTTTTTACTGTGGCCCCTTATCGTGCAAACTGATAAGCTGGAAAGCTCTTTTGGCCGGGCACAAAAACCTCAATGAAGTTCTGCTTTTTTTTCGGGGGGTTTAGGAATGAAAACACCTTTGTTGTTGTCGTTGTTGACGTTGCCCTCCGGCTGTAATCACAGAAATCAGGCAACGACTTTGGTTCAAGAGGTTTCTTATTTTTGCCCGCGTATAAATTACACTTGAAAATTGTTTAGATTTTGATTGTCGATATCTGAGGGGCCTTTATTATATTTTCGTTGACTGGGAGTCGCTTTGTCTCGCACTTTCCCTATGCAATTTGGTGAAAGTTTTCCCCGGACCCCGGCTAGAAACAAAAGCGAATCTCGGGCACGTGGCTAATTCAATAAGCTTTAATTGCAAGCTGCAAACGACGAACAAGAAAACCGCACACAGAAATCAAGTCGAGTTTCAGCGAATTTCCATGCAATTTTCCACTAATTTCGCCGCTGCATGCAAACGACCGACTTGGTCCTCTCCCTCAGCTCAACTCAGCTCAGTTCAGCTCAGCTCAGCCTCGTATCATATCGCATCTCTTACTTCCTGACACTCGGCGAACACAGCAATGTAATTTTGCTTTCAACACCTCTTTTTTCACCCGACTGGGGCTGTTGATTGCGGCCAGCCGACGTGGGCAAATAATGGCTAACAAAACAGCAACAGCAACAGCAACAGCCACGGCTATGGCTATTTCCCAGGCTCAAGAGCTGGCCCCGAAATCGGGCGCGAATATATCGCATTTCAATCACGCGCCGTGGAGCCGGAGCCGGAGCCTGGGCCTGCTCCTCTGGGGCAATTTGGCCTGGTCAGGAGGAGACCTGGTCAGAGAGCAACATCCCAATGTTGCTTGCAATGTTGCAACTGCCGCTTGCCGCTTGCTGCTTGCTGCTTGCAGTTTATTAAAGCTGCGAACGCTGCGCAATGGGGCGGAAAGCGAACGACGGCCTAACGGTACCGATTGTGCGCATTAAATGGCCACATCGTGATGGCCAAAAACCCCGCTTGCCGCTTACCGCTTGCCACTTGCCTCCGCCCCTCAGGCACGCGCCTTTTGCCGGCCGGCTAGAAATGAGGCAAGAAAAACACAGCACTGATTCGCCACGGCCGGGAAATGTCGATTTATGCGCGAATTTACTTTTATGCGATTAGCAACGATCGGCGGCAGAAATTTATCGTCGAGTTTAGTAAATTTAATTGGGACGGGCAGCGGAAATGCAGGCCGCACCGCCAGAAGAAGGTGCCTCGACTCGCATTAGACAAAAGGCTAAACCCTGGTAGCTGAGTAATAACATTTTACGACCAACTCTCTTTCTTGGCCCGCGGCTCTTCTCGCCAATGCACAATGGCGTCGCAGCACGAGTTGTGTTTGCTGTTTTTGCGTTGTGTTTTGGCCCAAAGCAGATGGGCGATAACAGAGGCGGACGAGGGATACAAGGGAGCTGCATGCTGGCTAGTAAGCCGCTTAAGTCTAAGCATCAAAAATTGCAGCAGCAGCTGGAGCTTGGAGTGGCACCTGCAGGGTGGTGCATGGGTGGCTGGCTCCTAGTTAATCCTGTGGTAGGGCCCATAACGACGTCTCAATCGCTATGGCTCCAAACTCCAACTGAAGGGCGCACTTAGCTTGATTATGGAGCGCGCGCGCGCGTATGCCAAATCAGTTTTTCCGTTTCAAATGCTTTGAATTTATGGCATTGTCGCGTCTTTATTATTATCCCTCCCTGCAAGCCAAGCCCTGCATTGTGTTGGCCTTTGTTAAATTTATTCGAGCATGAAACGCTTTTCCTAAGGATATCTCTCGAAGGTTACGCCAAGGTTAGAGCTTAAAGCCATCGAATCTCTGTGAAAAATCGTCAGTCGAAGCTCAGATATGTGAGGCCATCGGAAGGAGGCCAATTAATGACGAAACAACACACACAATGGACGGAATTCAGCGGCCGCAGAAATTAGTTAAATGGAAAAATAGTTTTGCGATGTTTTACATTGAAATGCCGCTGGAGGCGATTATCGCCGGAGAGACCTCGTCGCATTGTTGTTGTGCAAATTACAACGACAACTGGGCGGTCGCTTTGATGTCTAAGCCCAGGCTGCCGATGCCTGCGTGTCTATATCTTTGCAGTGCATATATATAGAGTGCATAGAGTATGCAGATGTTAATGTGCTCGTTGTGGGGGTGGCTGATAAAATCAAGAATCAGAACTGGGTCAATGCTCAAAGCTGCAACTGATTTGCCATTGAAGTGAAGTGGAAATAAAGTCAAATTCTTAGAGCTTAGATCATAAAATGCAAGTCCTTGTACTTCTTTCTGCTCTTGTGCATTCTAAAATGATTTTAAAATATGTAGAATAATATTTTCTACCATATAAATAGATAATAAAATTTAATTATAATTATAATTCCTACTTTCCAGCTCACGGAAACGTCCGCCCAGCGATCATCATGACTATGGCAGCGATGACGTGCTTAAGGCCTGCGAAGCCCTCATTTCTATGAAGAATCACAGTAATGACGGTAGGTTCAGCCTCTAAAGAGAAAACCAAAAGGTTCTCGCTAATCCTAAACGCATCTTTCCTTTTCCAACCCAGCAGCCCTCGTGAACCTACAGAGCGGTGTGGCCGACATCCGGCTGCAGGGCTCCAGCCCCGGCAGCAGCTCGTCGGCCTCCTGGAGCTCCGGCTCCGCCTCGCCGCCGCTGAGCGATGACGGCCATGCCCACCACAGCCCACACAGCCACATCATAATGTCGCCGCATGACGCGGCCAGCGCTCGCATACGCACAACATCCGTGTCCACGTCGGACGAGGGCATTGTCATTGACTTCAAGGAGGATCGCAAGAAAAAGGTGAGTGATGCGCCTCTGCCAGATACAGATAGATGCAGGCAGATACAGATAGGTGCAGGCAGATACAGATAGATAGATACGCATAGAATGCGGTCAGCAGAGGTGGAGCGTGACTGTTTGTTGCATTTTAATTGCAACTTTGTGTATAGATTTTAATTGCCATAATTATGTAAATGTCGGGCGGCTGGGCGCATATTTTTGGCACGGCCACACGGCGCATACTTGATGCCGCACAGCGCCCACATTACTCATACGCAGCGTGTTCGCCAAGGGAGACAGAAAAATCGAAATAAATGTCGAGAGCAGCAGCAACTGCCACTGCCAACGCATCAATCACACAAAAGGGCAATGTCAGCAGCTCGTTAACTTCACACACAAGCGAACAAAATCAATAGCCAAGGCTAGCTGGCCTCCGGCTACGGCTCCGTCTCTGGCTCTTTAATTAATTATGTTTGAACTTTAAGGGCCTGGGCCTCAGCCTGAAATCAAGAACCGAAACAAAACTTACGCAACCAAAAGACACAGAGAAAAAACGAGCAGAAACGCCCCCCTCTTTCAGCGGACAGTCGTCGGCCGTTCCCCGTTTGTTTGTCCACAATCTGTATACCCAACTAGTTACGCTTTTTCACCCCCATCCCCAGACCCAGCTCGTGTGTTTGGCTATTTCGTTTAGAGCTTTTAAGGGCTCTTAACAGCAAACACACAAAAACCTAAAACGAGCAGCCAACACAACTGCGGCAAGAACAAATAGCAAAGTGAGCAGCAGCAGCAGCAGCCGCAGCCGCGCCGGAATATGTTAACCTTGAAAGTCTGATTAGATTTTCATATGGTGGTTATTTGCTTTATTTACATTCATTCCGGCAAGCCCAAAAGCCCAAAATCACACTGCGCGAAAAGCTCATTGAGGCACTGAGAGGAATATAATATTTATTTAATTTTTAACGAACTAAAATCCCTTTCATACATTTTTCATAAATTAAAGACAGTACCCTCTTTGAGTTTCCGCTTAGAATACGTAAATGTCTATCTCTTAGCCGCCATGAATCTTTTTTGATAAACGAGCTGGCCTACGCCGACTTGACTTCTTGCCCAAGTCCAATCAATTTTCCATTCATTTCAATTAGTCAAACGCTCTCGAGAGTCGCCGCTTCCCAGCAGCAGCTGCACTTTCACTTTCCCGTACCTGTTGCACAACCGAAAAAAAAAAGAAAACAAAATACTGACCGAAAGCGTCAAAACTTCCTGCTCCGTGTCAGTTTCTGTGGCCGGGAGTGCGCATTTGAATTTATGTCAGACTCGGCCGGCCACGCCCACCCTTTCGGGGAGCAGACAAAAACAACAAACAAATGCACAAATGAACACAATGGAAAAGTTTATTTTGCCAAGGCGTGGCTGGTTAATTGAAAAGATATATGCCGCATTTCCGCATCTTGCAGCTCGCATCTCGAAGCGAACACAGCCCAGATGGATAGATGGATTGGCGGAGCATCAGAGGAATGGGGGGTATAAACGATCGCCGAGAACGAATGCAATTAATGTCTAATTGTGCGCAATTATTGTCAGTTGTCAGCTATGTGTGTGATGTGCACTCGAGCCGCGAGTCTTGAAATCCAAATCGAAATCAACTGGGGGAGATCTTCAAGGCGGCCCACGTGGCGCATACGTAATGCAGCCTCTCCAGCTGGCAGCTGACATTACTCATACGCACCGTATCGCAGTGCTGGTGCTGGCTCCTCTGTTAGATGCATCAGTGATTAACCTTCAGGCTCGATTTAAATGGAACGGAATAAAATAATGCGAGACAATAGGACGCAACCAGAAATTACTCATGCGCTGCCTTCTGGCTTTTGTCTCTCGCGGCGGAGAGTCACCATCACCATCACCATCACCATGCGGGTTATTACTTAAAATGCAGATTTATGTGCATTTACATTTACCATTTGCCACTCACCATTTGCCGCCACCCATGACAGCCGCCGCTTGCCTTTTAATCAAGGCCCTTGCAGTTGCAATTGCTGGCCGCAAGGCAGCTTGCCACCCATTAACTGAAAGCCAAGCGCCAAGGCAACGCCACCGCCACCATTACCGCCACCGCAATGGGCGGTTAAGCGTTCTCCCATAAATCGCCCCGTCTCACACACACGACACCGCGTCACATGGAGCTGGCGATGGCCGCCAAAAGGAAGGGCCCCGAGTGGTTGGCAAGGCCACAAGTCGCTCCTTTGGAGGGGAAATTAAAATGCAAGCGGTCACGAGGACCTGTGACAAGCAATCAGAGCCAAGTAACTTCGCTGAATCATAAACTACTTACAGATACAGGCACTGATACAGCTTCGGTTAGAACTTCCCCACTTTCCCGCTGAATTTTCGCCTTAATTGGAACGAACCCTTTGAAAGCCGCCTCGGCATTCACTTTGTGGATGCGGCTAATTGCACACGCCATATTCTCTAGTATAAACTTTTCAAATTCCAACTTACAGTATAGCATAGTTTTTGCTTTTCTGTTTTTTTGTTTTTTTTTTCCAACTAATTTGTTTTATAATATCAAACGGCAACAAAAACGCCAAAGCCAAAGCAAACAGGCAAATTATAGTGCACAGCCGGAGCAGACAGCGCGGCGGGTGATTCAGGGCTGCCCCTCCGCCCTTCAGCACCCCCCTTTTCTAAAAGGGGGGGTCTGGGGGCTGGGGCGTTGCGGTTAGCTGGCATTAAGCTTTTGCAATGCCTGACAGTTGAAACACAAACACAAGCGAAAACAACAAAAGTGAGGGGAAACTGCATTCGCGGCCAGCCAACATGGCGCGGCACACGTGTCCCCTGTGTGTGTGTGTGTGTGTAATGCACTGAGAAAAACCCCAGTCGTTAGCTATGATTCTTCATTTGCCACAGGCCTTAATTACTTTTACATTTAAAAGCGCACTCAAAGCCATGATTAACTGTTTTAATTAAAAGCAAATACTTGTGCACAAATTAGAGCGTCTTAAATATATTTTTATTTGTAATTACACTGGCAGAAAATTTATGGGATTTTTGGTTTCTATAAATTGTTTATCGTTCATGGTTTTGGAATTTTTTTAAATTTATTTTGAATTTATATAACATTTTTTTCTTGGAAATAACTAGTCTGCAGTTCCTTAGTCTCGTTCCTGCGAGGAATGAATTAAAATAAAAAAAATTAAAAAAATAAAAAATACTAAAATAAAAATATTTTAATTTGATGTAATAATAAATTGATCATATTATTAATATTATTATTTATTTAATTTATAAACATTTCTTCAGGAAATACCTATTCAATTTATAGAGTAACTTCAAGCTGTACTTTTAATTTAAATGGTTTATGAAATGCTTGGCTGGTTTCTTTATTTTTTATTCTTAGTTAAAACAGCTTCCCTGACTTTTTTCTCAGTGTTTCTATATGCTTCAGCTTAGCTGCCTTTGGCTTCTTTATTTTTTTGACAAATGTGCGCGTGTTTTGCAGCTGGCATCCGAAGAGCGAACTAACACCCGTGGCAGCAGCAGCAGCAGCAGCGGCAACTGCATTTGCATTTATTTTTGAACAAGCCCCAATGCTGCTGGCGGTCGCTCTTTAAATAAGCTTTAATTTATATTTATGATTTTGTGCTTGGCCTCACCTGCGCCCTGCCTGGCTCTGCATTATTTCCTTCGTATTTCTCTGCTTAACTTTCTGCACAAAAAGTATTTTTAAACCAAAAAATCAGATCGGCAGCGGCAGAAATATGGCAAAATTTAATTAAAATCCGTACGAGTGCCTTTGAGGGGCTCTGCAGCAGCAGCAGCAACCTTGGAGCAACATTCACTCACCACACACTCGAGCACCTCAAACAAGCAACAATTGCTGCCTTTGGCACTTGGCTGCGGCTGAGGCTGGGGCTGAGGTACATAAAACCAGCATCGACGTCAGCATGAGCGGCGTGTGTGTGTATTAATTTCACTCATATGGCTGTTAACCTTGAATTCTGATTAGGAAGCGATTTAAATTTATCTATAAGTCATTTTTCTTAGCTCTCGGGCACTCGCCTTTCGTTCGCCTGTGTTCGCCTTTATTATTGAGTTATTATTAAAAGTTAATTGTGCCGCTAAAAAGCCATTTGGACCGGCTCTGCTCCCCGCCCTTCGATGTGCAATTTGCGAGGCATTAGCAACTGCAAATGACTTGGCCAAAGTGTCGACATCTTGGCTGCGTTGGCAGATTAGGCAACCCGTTGCGACGGGCACGGGGCGTATGAGTAATGACTGAGAAGCGAAACAGCTGGGGCGCAAATGTAATTACACCTTAAGCAGAATAAATGTCAGGCAGGCAGCCCACGCCCAGAACCCTCCTCGAGAGACTGCAATCAATCGAAGAGGAAAAAACCCTAGATAAATGCAATTTATTTGAATATATTTCTAACATATAAGCTGGGCATTTATCACAAAATATTTCCCCAACTAACAGCGCCATTTAAACTTATCACAAAAGCTGACAAATGGCTCACGTCTCGGGCATTTTTGCATTCAACAAGCAGGGGCAAAGGAAATGGCTGCCGCAATCCGTCAAAAGTCAGTTGCAGGAGTGCCCACACGCAGGCACTCGTGCGTGCCAGTATGGGTTGTTTTTCCCCCGTCCGTGTGGGAGAAACGAACTCATAAATTTGTGATAATTGCAGAAATGTGACTAAGGCAAATGGCACAGCTAAAAATGCAATAAAAATAAACGTACAGAGCTTCGTAGCTACGTACGCAGTTAGCGGGCGGAAGGCAACTTTTCCGTATTGGAAAAATGCATATTCCGTTCAGCACTCGATCTGTGCCAAGAGCAAATGCAGGCGGAAAAGTGGAAAAGCGGCAAGAGCAACAAATGCAGCGCCAATTTTCATGTTCAAGGTGACAAAACGAAACGAAACGAAACAAAACGAGGCGGACGGACACTCGAGCCAAGAGCTGATGCTCATCGTTTGGCCTCGTTTCCGTTTTGCTTTTGGCTCTCTGCTGTTGCCTCTGTTTCTCTTTCTGGCTTGCTGCAGTTTGAACCTGGCCATTTCATGCTATATTTGTCATCGCCAAGAAGGAAAATCAGGGAAAGACCACCGCAAAAGTAAACATTTCCCTAGCAATGGCTGCCGTTTGCCATTTCGGCCCACTGTCATCCGCATTGGCAGAGCCCGAAAAAAGAAGAGCGCATCGCCGCCGAATGCGGAATTTGGCATTGGGCTTGGGGCCCGCGCCTCTGACACACTTTGCCAGCCTTCTGCTTATGGCCAGATTCGCTATATGTGCACTCGCACGATGCGATATAAATATAGACAGGGGAAAAGCGCTATAAATCGTTGCACAAATCCACTGAGAAGCATTGTCGTAAAAATCACGAATGATTGAATTTTATTACCTGAAAAAAAAAACAAAGCAAAATCGTGTTTTAATTCAAGTTTAGTGCTCAAGTCAATCATGATTTGTATTTATTAATTCAATTAAATTGACTCAAAGCTAAACAAAAGAAAGCAGAGAACTAAGAGATTTTTAATTGATTCTGTAGTAGTTAATTTAGTATTTGATGTTTAATTTGTATTATATTTTGAGAGTGCCAGCGAATAAAAATTATTTAAAGAGAAAGTTACGAAGAACTGACGTTTTAAAATGAAACCTTTATATTTTTAATCGAAAGAACATTAAATTAAAATTCCTTTAAACTCCCAGAAGTCAGCTTTGTTTCCTTAAAAGTAAATAAATAAATTTCTCTGCCATTTCAGTGCATTCCTTGGCCTGCAAGGAATGGCCTAACATCTATCTCAGCCCGATTTTCAGCTAGGGACATGAACAAATCGTTGTTAGCTTTTTACATTGTGGTCAGCAGCGGCATGTAATCGAAATGTTTGCGAAACATCTTTTGGCAAACAGTTTGCCACGAGCCCCGAGAGGCACCCCTCCTCCCTTTCTGGGGGGTTCATTTCAATTTCATTTCATTTCGCCCAGAAGCGAACGCAAAAACACACAAAGAGGGATCGGGAAATGGGAAATGGGAAATGGGTAATGGCAAAAGGCAGTCGAAAGAGGGCAGCCCGGCGAATTGGCCTAGTTTCGTGGCACGGAACACAACAAAATGGCGGCCCTTGCAACTGTTGTCGTGGCTGTACTTTTTCACCCCAGCAAGCGGCGCGTGGAAATGCAGTTTTCTAGGTTACAGCACACGGACACACACTCGACGTCGGTGTGGATGCCACACTGTTGCAGCCAAATACATTGCGCCGGCCGGCAAAAAGCGAATGTTGCGCAACAAACGCTAGCCATGAAAATGCAGTCCGCTCTCTCGCTCTCGCCGCTCGCCGCTCGCCGCTCGCCTGCCATGCGCACTCACTCACTTCACTCACTTCCGCTCAAATCGCCGCAAACACACAGAGAGAAACGAGCGGCGATAAGGGGGGATGATGCACGGGGGGACGGCCCCAGAAGGGGGCTGGGGGCTGGGAGGTGCAACGGCACGTGTTCGCACACAAATGCAAGCGGCAGTGCCGACGACGCTGTCGCACAGTGGGGTATTGGACCCGAAAAGTGGCGATCAAATCAGGTGGGCATATTTTGGATGGAGACTTTTTTTTTCCTGTTAGATATGACAAATCTTAGTAAAAAAAAGTTGTTCGTTTTTAATTTAAATTATTTTTTTTATTTTTAAAATTAAAATTAATTTTTCCAAATTTGTTTTAGTATGAATTTTTTTTTGTTTTTAAGAATTTTGTAACCAAATTTTTACATAAGAAGTCTCAAAATATTCCAGATTTTAAGGAAAAATTTTATCAGAATCGGATTACTATATCTTATAGCTGCCATATAAAAAATAGTTTAATTTATTTAATTTTTTACTAAAAATACCAAGTTTAAAAAAAAAAATTATTTGTTATTATGTATTATTATTGACTTAATAATCTTACAAAATTTGTTCAACATTTAACAACTAGTTTTTTTAAAAACTCAAAAAATGTTAAGAAAAAATACAACAAAAAAATAAAACTGTTCTTTATTTGGTATTTTTAGTCAAACCCATAAATAAAAAAAATTCTTTTATTTTCATATAACATTTTATTTATTTATTTAATTTCGGTTTTTTGGAAATCTTTGTTTGTTCAATCTTCGCTAGATGAGTCGCTATTTGTTGAAGATGTCTCATGGGCGCCAGTACTGATCTCGGCGGGTTTTAGAAACTCAGCTGGCAGCGCAACGCTCGCGCTTGTAGTGTGCGCGCTATCAGTATATCCACTAAAATTGAATTTGAACAAATTTGTGCAAATTTGTGCAAAATTGTGTGAATGAGGCGGTTAAGCTGAATATCTAGGGAATAACACCTCATTTAAAATATCGCGTGGGACCGCGTGGCGCATTACTTTTTGTCTACCTAAAGTTAAAAAATGTGAAATTTTTAGCTAATTTGTTGTATTTGTAATAATTTTATTTATAAAATTGAAATTTATATTGTTAAAAAAATATTTAAAAAATAGTTAAATATATTATCTTAGAGATTGCATAACTTTTTTGGCGTATATTTTCGTTTAAGAAACAATTCTCTTTTTTCAAAATGCTCAAAGAAAGGGATTTTTTTACTTTTTTAAAGACACCGAAAATATATTGCAACTTTGACAACCGATTCCTCAGCCTCTGTTAGGTTGAGGAGAAAAACTCATATACGGTTAAATGCAGAATTTTATGTATTAACAAAAAAATATAATCAAATGTATCGAACGCAAAAATCGTTTTTTGAATTAATCGCCACTTTTCGGGTCCAATACCCCACTGTGTGTCGGTGTCGCCGTTGTCGTTGCCGCTCTGACGTCGTCGTCATCAGTGGCGGAAAAGCCGAGGGAAAATGGCATGTGGAAAATGGAAAATCTGGCCACAAATTGCGGCTTATACGGCCGATAATTATATTCAATTTCTGGTTTCGAGTTATCGTCAAATTAAAGCCTACTTTACACTTTTCATCCAAAATATAAATACTTGAGAATTCCGAAAAGGAAATGGGAAAATGGAAAGATTTATATTAAAAGCAGAAATTGCTGGTAAATTTATTTACTATTACAAATTAAGGAGAGAAAATTCGTATGAAAAGTTTCTTTTCATTTCCAGGATAGATAGAGGAAAATGGGAAAAACATTGCGGCTTATTGGGCCACTTTGATCGTTTTTCTGTCTTAAGAAATCATTTATTTTCAATCAATCTAGCCAAAGTCTTTAATTTCAAATAACAATTCATTTAAAATCCCAATTTGTTATTATTAAAAAGCACTTTAAATGCATATTCCTGTCTCTGATGTCACTTCCTTCATTATCATAGCCAATTAAGCCCCCTTAGCTTCCCACAATTCTGCTATCTGAAAGCCATAGATCTCTCCGAAAACCACTTCATTTGAAGGCCTTCAATTTATTCCGCTCGAAATCGTATCATAATGAGCTGCATTCGCATTGGCAAATAATATTTATGAGATTTATTCGGTGGCTAAATCATTGGCTAATGACAACACATGTATTTTCGCTCATACTTAAATTTCCATTTATTTAGCAAACAAACCCGAGGAAATATCAACCATAAATCTGAACGTTTCACCTGTCAAAAGCGGAGATTTAGTCGTGTCTTCCCCCGGCACTGTGTGTGTGCTTGCGATGTTTTCTTCTTAATTGTATAATAAACAATTTGAAAATGTGAATGCATCGCAGCGGCGTTGGAATTGTTTTGCGGTCGATTCACTTTTCATGGCTAATTAATTTTCGCATTGCGCAAAATGAATTAATAATGCGAACTGCCATGAATATGCAAACGTGCGAGCGAGTATCCCCCGCGCGCAAACATACATATCTTGCCTGGCATGCCAGTATGCTTATATCTATATATATTTGTGTACGAGTACATATACACCTGTATATATCGAAAATTTATTGTTGGCGTCGCCGCAGTCGCCATAATTAAAAGCCAAACAAGCGGCAGCGGCAGCAGCACAGAAGCAAAGCCAAAGGCAGCTCGCCAGGTGATTTCATTTGCAGGCAGCGTCCGTTTTGTTGCTTTCTGTTTTGGTTTTTTGATATGGCAATCTTCGTTAATTATACGCTTAGTTGACTGATCAGGGGCGGAGCAGCGACTGCGGGTGTTTGTCGAGTGGGAAAACAAATGCAGCCCGCAAACAATGTATCGCCAAGTGGCCTGCTTACATCACTGGCGAATGCCGATCGGTTTGCCAAACAAATTCTCTTCGCACACAACACCCTCTGCACACAGAACTCTCTGTGTGTTATTTTCCCGGGTTGATTGTGTGAATTGAAGCCCAGTAACTGATGTATCAGGCCACAACACGTGCCATGGAAAAGTTTTAAGTCGGGTTTTGATGTAGGAAATTATTTGAATTTAAAATCAGAAGGGTTGCTTCCTTAAAAACACTCTAATAATAACTAAAGCTTACCTTGCTTGATATTTAATGGTTTAGACTCAAAAGAACATTACAAATCCATAAATAAATAATAATAAAATGTGCAATTATATGGTAATCTGATATGCACCTTTGGCCTGGCTTGAGGGATCTTTTTTCCGAGTGCGCCACAGGCCAAGGCGTGGGTGGAAAAACCAACAAGGCAGCAACAAAGCAACAGCTCGTTGACATTTGCATTTGGGGGTAGATTGTGGGTGGTTGAGGGAGGAGGTTGGCGGATGGGCGGCTTAATTAAAGCAGAGCAATAACGCTGGCAACCCTCTTCTGCCATAAGAGGGAAGCGGCAAAACTGCATTGAAATTCAAATGCCGGCCAAGAGTGCAAGGGAGCCATGGCATTTCACTTGGTGTAAAAGTCAAGCTCAGCCAGAATAATGGAATATATATCCGAGGCAGCCATAAATCACCAGCGAGAGATGAGATGAGATGCGAAGCATATATATGCAGTCATAATTTATATTTTTAAAGCTCATTCACCACGCAAATCAGCACAGCTTGCCAAACAAATTATTCTCCAACGAAAATGTTTGCAACAAGTCAGTGCCAATGCCGATTTGCCACCTCTAAGCAGCCAAACATGACAGAATATCTTGGTTTTATTCTCGTTTTTTGCATACCAAATTTGTCATGACAACAAATATATATATAAATATATATAGCGACATCAATGGGGTGCTGACCAGCCAGCAGAGCCAGCAAAGCAGGGGGAAAGCTGAAAAAGTTGGGAAAAATGCCGACAAACAAACACACACAAACACTCACAGGCAGGCACACGTACACACATTAGTTGGCAGCGCACGAAGGAATTGCAAATGTATTCAAGGTCAGGGCAGACATGAAAAACGAGAGACGCCGACTGAGGCAGAGGCAGCGCTGTGGGGGAGAGCGCAGAACCTCCTCCCACCTGCGAAAATCGATATGGCAACACTTTTAAGGGTTGCGGCGAAAAACCCACGCAGGCCCTGGTCCCCCCATCCGAAGAGAGTGGCAAGGAGGAGCTTCAACGTCATCAGAGTGGTTCAGTGGGTCGTCATAAATGAAGCTTCGGGTTTCCCGCGCATTTTCCAGAGACACAGAGAGAGATTCTCCGACATTGCGCAGGCCTCGCTCTCTCTCTCTATTTTGCAGAGCTCCTTTTTCTCCATTTCTCCATTTCTCGAGGCGAATTTTAAATCGGGAACGATTTTAATTATAGCCAGGCCCACGCTCTGGCTCTCTCGCCATTCTCCAGGAATCTCGCCTCGAATCTAATTAAGTCCGGCCAATTACACGCAGCAACAACGCCGGCGACTGGCAAATTGAGTTTGAGTTCGGGCTTGGGTTTGGGTTTGGGGCTTAGGTTTTCCGTTCTGGGTCCTGCCAGCGAATCGATTTCGGGTTTCAAGGTTAGCTTGCGTGACACTCCCGCTCCGGAGCAACAATTTTTTTTCGGGTAATTGGAAAAGTTGGAAGCAATTGCAGCCCCTGTCCAAGTCCAAGTAAACGCAGTAAGAAAGGCAAAAGCTGGTGGCGTTGCGTGCCCCATCATCATTATGGTGATTGTTTGTATAGAAATGGCGGCGGGCCGCCATGGCGTATGAGCAATATTTGATTTATGTATCGATTTTTGCAAGAGCCTTGCAAACCCGTTATTATCATAATTATCGAATGCAAAATGCAAATAGATTTCTTATTCAAATTGCCGAAGCCGACCATCTCACGTCTATTTTTCGCTCTTCTAATTGCAGGTGAGTAACTTGTCGCTTTGGACAGGCTAATGCCTCTAATTGACTTCTGTGCGAAGTGGAAACGCAGTCCAATCGAATGGATTCGTATGTATCAGACCCCTCTATATAGATATAGCCACTTATCTGCATTTATATTCAAACATATCCGTGTGGGCAGTGTGTTGAGGCGAAACAAAGTGAAACCTTGACATGTCAGCGGTGAGTGGTTGCTGGTGGTGTCTCAATCCAAGTTGGAAAGTAGCCCCGGAGTTCCCCCGATACCAGTTCCTGGTCCGTGCTACCCGAAAAGTATGCTAGATCCTTGAGATGCCACGCCTCAGCTGCCTTAATTGGCATAATGACACTTGGCCAAGTCTAGACCGATGGCGGATTCATGAATTACGGCCGGAATTAAATTCGAAATTCGAAATACAGAAAGGGCATAAATCAAGGCAATTCCGGCCAATTAATTGGCCAGCATAAATCAGAAATTCTGCAAACACTGCAATAAAAAGTGTTTGCTTAGCCGGAAATTGGAGACAGCAGGGAAAGGGGTGAAAGGAAAGGCCGCCTGGCAACCGAAAAATTCGCAACTGCACTTCCAGGAACAGCCGCTGGCAATTACTCACGGCAAAGGCAGAGTCTCCCGCGGAGCAGTGCGAATTTCGCCGATACCTCGCACAGATACAGATACAGATACAGACACAGATACTCACTCACTCACACACACCTCGGCCGCGCAATAATCATAATAATAAAATAAAAACCGCTGGCCACTTGGCCTTGGACTAGGTTGATTGCATCTAGCGGTCAATGCCGCCGCTGTCGTCGTCGTCGTCGTCGTCGTCGTTCCCGCTGACTAACAACAACAGCAACTACGAAAATTGAAAACGATCGCTCGCCTTTCCCTCTCTCTCTCTCTCTCTCACCCACTCTCTAGCTGCTGTATCAAAATTGTGTATTTATTTGTTTTTATTTAAAACAAAAATCTTTTTTCTATTTATTTTCTGCGATTTTTTTTGCCGATTTGCAATGACAAAAGAAAAATATAGGAGAAGCCAACAAACAACTTGTTGTTGCTGCTTAAAATCAACAACAGCAGCAACTATTTATAAAATGCGCTTGCCTGGCCAAAGTATCTCGCGCGTGTGTGTTCGTAGCTGTATCTGAACCCACACACTCACCTGTATCCGCGTATCCGCGTATCCGTGGCCTGTATCTGTATCTGTAGCCCGTGTGCGCGACTTGCAATGCCGGAAAGCAATAGCTAACGTCGTCAGAGCGGCGTTGTGACGCCGGCCAAACGCTCCGGCTGCCAATGACGACAGCTAGCGAGCAGTACGCGGTATCTCGCTATCATTTGGATACATTTCAAAATAAAAATAAAACACGCGAAAACTGCTCTTCGCCGGTTTACCTTTGAATGGCATTTGCATAACAAGTGCCGGTCCTCCAAGCACTCCAAGAACTCCCCGAAAGCCCTGCCCAATATCAGCCCACAGATCCTTCTCCAACCCCCACATATTCGCACATAAATAATTCAGAGAGCGGATTTTAGAAGACGATTATTCGTCTCGACTTCTGTTTCCAGGCCACAGTGCATTCAACCGATGCTAAATGCGAAATGCTAAATGCTAAATGCGAATTGCTAAATGCGAAATGCGAGAGGTTCGCTCGCCCCAGCTCGGTTCATTCGCTTCTCGCAAATATTTACATTCGCAATAACTACGGGCCAGGCCAGGCCGGGCCGGGGCAGGCGGTATTATTAACCGCAATGCTCAACACGGCTGCGGCATACAAATCGCTTTATTTGCACCGCAAAAAAAAGATCAAGATCAAAGCGGATATATCTCCAGATTCGGTTAAACTTTTCCTAGTATTAGTTCTTTTTCCGGTATTTAGTTTCAAGGATTATCAGCGAATTTATGGATTTTTTAGTTTAAAGTCTTAAGAAATCTAGAAGAAATGAAGGTAAATATTTTTTAAGCATATAAAAAGTATATAACAACTTTATTTGCTATGACTAAGCTCTTGTCTCCAAATTCACCTAAGCTTTTTCCTCTTTAAAGTCCTTTTCCGGCTTGTAGTTTCAAGGATTATCAGCGAATTGATCGAATTTTAGTTACTAATTTTAAAAAATCTGGAAGAAATGAAAGTAAATATTTTTTAGGCATATGAAAAGTATATCCCAACTTCATTTGCTATGACTAAGCTCTTGTCTCCAGATTCACCTAAGCTTTTTCCTCTTTAAATTCTTTTTCCAGTTTTAGTTTCAAGGATTATCATAGAATTGCAGTTACTCTTGGATGAAAGCTTTAAAAAAATTTAAGAAATATATATTATAGCATTTTAGTATTGAAAATATACTCAAAATGTATGTACTATGCCTCAGCTTACAAATATCATTAAATATCTTTGAATAAAAGTAAATTAGCCCAAAATGTAGCTAGAAAATCTATCTAAAATTGCAAATCATTCTAAATATTTCCTAACAAGCTTTAATAGAATTTTTAAACCCTATTTTTTGTACCTGTCATATTTAAGTTAAAAAGTGATGTTCTCCTTTCGCTGCAATTCAGGTATTTTGTTTATATTTCCTGTTTTTTTTTCTGTTTTTTGTATTTTATTCGCTTTGGCTAGCCAGCATAGCAGCCAATGATAAATTACCACTTAGTGCTTGGTCTTGGCCAATCGGTTTTGGATACGCTCAAGATCACGTCATCGCCGAAACAGGTTGCAATTGATGATGGGTCGCACAGTGGGGTATTGGACCCGAAAAGTGGCGATCAAATCAGGTGGGCATATTTTGGATGGAGGCTTTTTTTTTCCTGTTAGATATGACAAATCTTAGTAAAAAAAAGTTGTTCGTTTTTAATTTAAATTATTTTTTTTATTTTTAAAATTAAAATTAATTTTTCCAAATTTGTTTTAGTATGAATTTTTTTTTTGTTTTTAAGAATTTTGTAACCAAAGTTTTACATAAGAAATCTCAAAATATTCCAGATTTTAAGGGAAAAATTTTATCAGAATCGGACTACTATATCTTATAGCTGCCATATAAAAAATAGTTACATTTATTTATTTTTTTACTAAAAATACCAAGTTTAAAAAAAAAAATTATTTGTTATTATGTATTATTATTGACTTAATAATCTTACAAAATTTGTTCAACATTTAACAACTAGTTTTTTTAAAAACTCAAAAAATGTTACGAAAAAATACTAAAAAAATTAAAAACAGTTCTTTATTTGGTATTTTTAGTCAAACCCATAAATAAAAAAAAATTTTTTATTTTTATATAACATTTTATTTATTTATTTAATTTCGGTTTTTTGGAAATCTTTGTTTGTTCAATCTTCGCTAGATGAGTCTCTATTTGTTGAAGATGTCTCATGGGCGCCAGTACTGATCTCGGCGGGTTTTAGAAACTCAGCTGGCAGCGCAACGCCCGCGCTTGTAGTGTGCGCGCTATCAGTATATCCACTAAAATTGAATTTGAACAAATTTGTGCAAATTTGTGCAAAATTGTGTGAATGAGGCGGTTAAGCTGAATATCTAGGGAATAACACCTCATTTAAAATATCGCGTGGGACCGCGTGGCGCATTACTTTTTGTCTACCTAAAGTTAAAAAATGTGAAATTTTAAGCTAATTTTTTGTATTTGTAATAATTTTATTTATAAAATTGAAATTTATATTGTTAAAAAAATATTAAAAAATAGTTAAATATATTATCTTAGAGATTGCATAACTTTTTTGGCGTATATTTTCGTTTAAGAAACGATTTTCTTTTTTCAAAATGCTCAAAGAAAGGGATTTTTTTTACTTTTTTAAAGACACCGAAAATATATTGCAACTTTGACAACCGATTCCTCAGCCTCTGTTAGGTTGAGGAGAAAAACTCATATACGGTTAAATGCAGAATTTTATGTATTAACAAAAAAATATAATCAAATGTATCGAACGCAAAAATCGTTTTTTGAATTAATCGCCACTTTTCGGGTCCAATACCCCACTGTGGGTCGGTCGGTAGCTGGAGGAATTAAATAATTTACAGCCGCAACTTTAACGGCCCAGAGAGAACCGCTTTCTCCAGAAGATAAGCAAAGCAGCCTTGACTTGAAGCAATCGGTCAGGTGGGACTGGAGGTATTTCCCACTGATTTTGCTGTTGGCCTTGCACTGCGATTTGGCTTAGAGTTCGGGCCACTTCCTGTTGGGGCTTAAGCCTCGGTCTGTGGGCGCTGTGCTCAGGTGCCCAGCTGTTGCTGCTGCTGATGAATGACTGCAACATTTATAAATATATACAATCATAATGAAATACGCTAAGCATAACAAATGCGTCGAAATATTTGCGACAGGTTGCAATCGCCGCTGCCGACAAACAAAACGAACAGCGAACAAAAGGGGGAAACAGCAACAGCAACAGCAAAAAATAAAATTATATAAAAATCGGCGAGCGAGAAAACATCGAGGGGCAAAAACTCGAGTCACTCAATGTGCATGGCCTTGAAGATTTCGCTGCAAAACAAGCAACAAAAAAAAGGCACACACATAGAATGAATATCATAAAAATATTCACACAAAGCAAAACTGGCAAATAAATAGAATGGGAGAAAAAAATAATAATGAAAGCCACTAATTTGCGAATGCATAAAATGCGAACTAAACTTGGGATTAACTGGCAATTTGCATCGGCTGATGGGCATATAGAATTTCATAAGCTGATTGATTCGCCATTAGTACTGGCTGCCATGCCAATTAAGCCCTAAATATATTATGGAGGCATTACAATAATTAACTATAAAGGCAAGTGTATGTCCCCGCTCTCTCTCTCCGCTTTTGATTATGGCTTTTTAATCGTGCTTTTGACCAAAATATTGATTAATTGCAGTCAAGGGGTTAATAGGATTACAAATTGTTGCTGTTGCTGCGGTTGCTGTTGCCCAGACCGCACGCTAGATGGCGTGTCGTCCGTCAGCGTGTACTTTTTTTTTCTTTTTGACAAGTCAACAAAACAAGATTTGACTGCGCGGAGATTGATGGCGAATGAGTTGGCACCTGCCATTCGCCATTGGCCTCTAAGCCGATAAGTTTTTTGTAAATCTCCGCCAAAGCGGCTTGCCAAAATGTTTGCCTGCTACCTGCCACCTGCCACCTACCTGGCTTTGCAGCCACTGCTGTGTGTGCTTTTGCGGTTCCCTAGTCATTGTCATTAGCATTTCCCTTTTAGCCAGCCACATTTGAGGTCAGTTTGAGCTGCCATGATTTTATTACACGCTGTTATTATTTGAAATCCGACCGCTGCAATTTGTGTGTGTTTGCGCCTTTTGTTTAAGCCAAAGCCAACGGGAATTTCCACAGGTAACTGCAACTACAACTGCTGCACTCTAATTGGCATTGTGTGCGGCCAGGCCAGTACGAGTATGTATGACTATGACTATGACTATGACTGCTTTGCAAAAAGCTTCATCATCATCATTACACGGGGCTTTTTTTGCATTTAGCAGCTTTTGGTTTTGCGTTTTTGGCTTTGTGCCTTTGCTTCTGGCGTCAAGCTGTCTGAGTCGAACGGCTTTTCCAGCCATTCACTATTCACTATCCACCTATCCACCGGCCTGCATTTCCACTCGTTATTTATTTATTTATTGCAAGTGCCATAATTAAGCGAAAATAACGCTGTGGAGCTTATCTCACCAATGGCTGGCTTACTTACTGGCTAATTATTGCTTTATGACTTGGAACGCTTGCTTCTTTCTTTATTTTATATTTTTTACACTCATAAATCCCGCCCAAAAGTGGGAGGAAAAAGCAGGGGGCATTGCGTGCAATTTCCACCTGAAAAGCGTAAATTATAGCGCTGCTCCGACTGGCTTTTATTACCTGCCCCCGTGTGCCAGTTGCATTTGCTTAAAATGCCATTTGACAAACATCAAAGCCGTTAAATGTTACTTTGACATGTCGCCAACACACAGACCCCCTTGGGGTCTCCTTCCCCACCTCGTAATCCCCGCTTTTTCCAGGGGTTAGGTGTCTGGTGGGGGCTTATGGCCAATTAGATGAGTGAAATGCAGTGGCAGCCGGCTGGGGATCGCTTCATCGGATCGGGTTGTCGGCTTGCCTTACTCACAATGCAATTTCCCAGCTCTGAGTAATGCAGAAATGCCTTGGCAAGCGGCTTCGGTCACCCGAGTAGCCCCTGGAGAGGGGTTCCCCCCTTCGCAGCGGAATAAGCAGCTCTTGACCAAGTTTCCAGTTAGCGATTGAAGTGACTGCAGGGAATATTTCATTTCACATAGATTCGCAATTACATTAAAGTGCTTTCTTTGGTGGAGTCCGCTTTACGGGTAAACAAAATGCCGCTCGCAGCAACGGATACGGAAATAAAGCGTCAAAAGCGAGGCGACCAAATCGAGGGGCGGAGAGAGAGCGGAAAAGCTGGAAAAGCGGAGCATGAGCGAAAAGGGGCCACAGACAAACAAATGGCACTGGGAAGCGGCGAATGGCGAATCTAGTTTGCTGACACGCTACAAAGGATGCTGTTCTCAGTGAAAAAGGGACATTCCCCCTTCGCAGCGTGGCTGTCATTTGATAGACGGAGTTTATTCGCATATAGACAGTTTTGTCCGCACGTCCAGCCAGCGCCGCAGGTCATTCTATATGTATTATAAAGCCAAATCCTACACTTGAAATAAATTGTGGAGATTTCAAAGGCTTTCCTGAGGACTAAAGTTTAAAATAAGCCAGGAAAATACTGATTTCTTCTAGCAAATAGATAGATCAATAATAAAACCTTTAAGTAAAGCTAAGAATACAGATAAATATCTTTAAAAATCAATACAAATAATCATTTTCCTCCATAATAAATCCAAGCTTAATCAATCTCTATTAAGGGAACCCGCCTTTTCTCTCTGTAATCACTCGAAGGTTTCCGCTTTCACATTTTTCTGCCTCAATGTTATCCCCAAAGTCCCTGGTCCTTTGTGGGCGTTGCCGTGGGAAAGCGTTTTGTCAAAGCGACAGGTGAGAGACACACTGGCTCGTATGCTCCGCTGCCTGCTTAAATATTTAAAAAGCCAATGGCCAGGATGCCAGAACATAGAAAGGTGTTGCTGCTGCTGCTGCTGGCCAAAGGTAAAAATAAATGACGGCCCGGTTAATGGATGGGAGTCAGCGAAGCAAGGCCTGAAAATAGAAGCGTACCGTACCGTGGGCGTGACTGGAGCCAAATGGCCTGGAATGGAGCAGAGTCCCGAGTCCGCTCCACTTAAAGTCGAGCTTAGGCTTTAAGTGCAATTCCCGGGATGCCTTCGTGGGGGAAACTCGGACACAAATCGGTTGCGACAGGGGCGAGCTTCTGATTCCAATGATGCCGATGATGCCGATTGTGCCGCTAATGAGGCGTGACATTGATGATGACTCGGGCATGCTGGAATCGGAATCGGCGGATCATTTGTAATGTGTCATGATTATGCAATATTCGTGCAACAATTACGGTGGCGGCGGCGAGGAGGCATTTGCATAAAGAGAGCCGAGCCGAGTGGCAATTTTCCACTCGCAATCAGAAGCAGAGCTGGCACTGGCTGGCGGACTGGCGGCCTGGTCAACAAAACAGGAAGCTGCGCTTGCGCCGCGCAGAGTGACAGCCCGACTTTGGACCAGAGACAGATCCCGGGACAGCGATGGAGATGGAGATGGAGATGGAGTTGGAGCAAACCGGCCGGCTGCCGGCGGCTGTGACAGCTGTTGATTGATGAATCCTACAGCCTGCCCCCGAGGCTGCCCCACGGGTTCCAGTCTTCAGTCTTTGACCGAGACTAGCTACGATCACTGGACAACTCTCGAACCCTGGGATCTCGGCTCTCTCCGCTCGCGTCCCAAGATTGATGGTGACGCAAGCCCCTTTGGCCAGAAGAGCGCTTCTACCCGTTTTATGGACGCGCTTGTGCAATAAACACTTCTAATTGTAATTAATGAGGCGATTGTTTAGTTTTTATGTGTTGATTTTTCTGATTTACCGCCCAGCAATGCGCGATGCAGTCCCTGCAACTGTCCACCGTCTAAATGGAGCATTGAACCTGATAATCAGCAACACACCAGGAGGAGCAGTAGGGCAGGGACAGGGTCAGGGACTGGGAGTTAATTTAAGGCAGAAAACTAAAGTAAAAGGGAAGAAAAACCAAAAACCGAAGCTGGTATGCCCTTACTGGCTAAGAAAGCTAAAGAAAAACTGAAAAAAATTGTAGAAAAATAAGAAAAGACTTTTCATTTTAAACCTAACCAATTTCAAGATCTAAAAATCGTAAAAACTAAAGACTTATAAAGGTAGAAGGCATAGATCCCACTGCCAAATCCCACTCGCAAATGATAATGCCCTCTTTGGAGGCTCCAAAAGGCAGGCAATGCCATGACTTGGCTCCGTGTGCTGCTCTTGGCCAAGTTCTGGTTCTCCAACTTGTTTCTGTGCATTGAACTTGATGGCCATTTTGCTCTGTCCTATTCCCTTGTCCCAATCCCCAACTCCTCCAGCTCCTCCAGCTCCTCCTTTTAGCCAACTTCTCCTGGTCTGCGGCTATCGACGCGGATTTATCTTAAATGCTGCGTTTAGCTGGCTGTTTTCTCAGCTGCCTCTCGCTCTCGCGTCGGGTTTCCTTCTTACCATTTTGCCTCACCATTTGCTCCTCCTCGTGCTGGCCTTTTTAGCTTCGTGTTTTCCTATATTGGCAAACACTTTTCGGCCGGCTCAAATTAATGGCCCCGGGGTGCGCCTAATGATCCCCCAGCCAGCCTCAGCCTCAGCCCCAACCCCAACCCCAGCCAGGAGAGTTCGCTCGCAATGAAAATGTCAGCCGCTTTTTATTTGCTCTTGCCATGCCATGCTGCCAGGCTGGGGCTGCTCCTCCACAGACAGCGAAAAATCGGCGAAATATGTTTAACAAAAATCAAAATAATTGCATTACTGACGCGTCACGATAGGGGGGCGAAGACGGCGAGGGGGCGTGGCGCGTATGTTGCCAGGCTGATTTGTTGACATGGCGCTTTGCATGCGACCCGCATATAAATCGCCAGGGAAGGCGACTAAAAGGGGTCAAGCGGCCGAGCATGTTTTCCGGGAAAATCGAATCAAATAGAAATGTTGCAGTTGTTAATACCCCAGGGAGAGACGGGGAGCTACAATAGTGCTAATAGCGTTTTTTTTTTTTTCAAAATCTAATCTTATATCGAATCTAAATAGGTTTACAGAGGGAGTTAAAAATGTTCCCCTGCTAATTCTGTGACCAACAGGACAGACACTTTCCCTCGATCTGGCAACACTGGTCACCGCATCCAGACTCGACTTGGACTCGATTTCTTGGGCACTTTCCCCGCACGAATTGATGGGGCCATTGTTGAGGCTGCCACTGCTCTTGTCTTGACTCTTTTGTCAACATTAACATACGTAAGTGTCAGCTGCATGTTGCTACTGTGAACGAGATGCCGACAAGGAGCAAGGAGCCAAGTTTCCGATGTTGCTGAGGCAGCAGTGGCTGCAGTGGCTGCTGTAACTGCCGCTGCAACGGGGCCACAGAGGCCAATTGATTTATCGTGACAATGAGTGCAGCTCCCGAGCTTCGCCTATCGCTATCGATGTGTAAATTTGAATTTCGTGGCTCATAAAGTGGACAATGGCGGCGAGCGGTGAAAGACAAATGTGGCAGCCGCAGATTGTTGTCGGCAACATGTTGCTCCGGCTCCGGCTCCGGCTGCCGCTGAAAAGTGAATGCCCTCGCTGTGACGTCACGAGTGCACATCCAGTTCCAGTTTCCACATCTTCCACTTCTCGCCTGGCTGCCATTATCCGTTCCGTTCCCCAGTGGGGAGCGAGCGAGCGAGCGAGCCAGCAAGCGAACGATGAGCAAAATACAAAATCCAGAAGAAATATGAAAAGCAAAACAAACTGCACGAAATCAAAACAAAAGCCAGCGGGGAAAATGCGGCAATCGGCGGCTGGAAGCGGGAAGCGGGAAGCGGTGTCGGGGCGAAAATCGAGTGGAACGAACTCTGTTGCACTCTACGTTGTTGTTTTTTTTATATTTTTTTTTTTTTTGCTGTGGGAAAGGCAGTGTGCCGGGTCGACGAGTGTTGAAGTGGAACGTAACGAATGCAGGGGCGGGGATGCAGGGGGGATCGGAGATACAGGGGGGATATATGGGAGGGAACTGCGATGACTAAATGCAACAAGCTGCGACTTTCGCATTCGCATGTGTTGGTAAACTAAAGTTGATGAGCAACTTCAATGGCAAGTGGCAGCAGCGGCAGCAACTTATCTGCAGCAGCAACATCACTGGGTACAGGGAAAGAAAATATTAGGACATTTTAAATATTAAAGATTTAGAATATCAAAGTAAGAAAGGAAAAGCTTAGAAAATTTACTTGGATTTGGGCTTAAAAATACGAAAGAACGAAGCTGACTTCCTGTCAACTGTGGTGCTGCTAATTACAGCACAATTCGGTACCTTACGACAATAGCCGATAGTTAACAGCACAGTTAACATGCAAGCAGCAGATAACCCATTTGCTTTACGACAAGTTTATGTGGGACTTTGACAGTGAGGGTACAAACCGGCCCGTAGATATTTTTCCTTACTACTTTTCTATTATTTCCCTTTTGTATACATTTCTTTTCATATTTCCCATTATATTAAATTAAACTTAAGCTCCATTTTCACCTTTTTTCGCCCTATGCATTTACTATGTATATGGCACACGGGCAACAGCAACAACATCAACATCTGAGGCTTGGCAATCGGCCGATGTTGCTGCTGCTGCTGCTGCTGCTGTGCCGAGTGCCGTAGCACTCGCAAGTTGCACAAACATGTTGCTCACTGGCTCCGCGACATGATTCTGAGGCGCAGATATAAAGCCGAAAAACAACAGCCAAGCTCCAGCTCCAGCTCCAGCTCCAGCTTCGTGGAGAAGAAAAACAATGTTGGGCTAGGCTCCAGCTCCAGCTCCTGCTGCAGATCCCCTCGAGAGTCCCGCGCCGCCATCGTCATTATTATCATCTGGTTTTGGCCTGGACAATTCTCCTTGTGCCTTCAATTGTCCAGAGCTGCTTATTTTCAGTTGTTTGTTGCCTTTAGTTAAGGCTCTTGTCATTGTGGTTGTTGTTGCTTTAATTTAGATGCATCTCGAACAGTATTTTTTTGTTTTTCCTCTACTTGTTGTTGGCCAGGCAAACATGGAAAATGCCATGAAAAGAAACTTTCATAAGATAAACAAAAGTTATATATGCATATATGCAGGAGGGGGACACATACTGAGTATGAGGAGCCAACTCAAAAGGGTTTCCAGCATTTAGAGAGGGGGAATATGTCCCCAGAAGAAAACTTTACATTTTCCCAACCACTCGCCGAGTATTTTCCCAACTAATTGTTTTGTTTTTCTTTGTTTCATTCCAGGTGAGTTTACCCTCGGCTAAGGCTTGAAAATCTGGTTAACCGTAAGTCATAAATTAAGTGATTTCTGGGTTTTTGGGGTGTGCCCAGGTCTCTTTCTGAGACAGGAAGCAAGGAGCCTGCCTTATTTATTAATCGCTTTTTTCACGAATCAACTCATTAGCTAAGAACAAAAGGCGACCCTCCCAGAAGCCGCCGCGTTACGCATTTTTAATTGCCAGACAACAACAATGCGGAGTTAGCGGGGGGAAAAATAACAGAACACCGCTGAGGCAATTAAAAAATTAAGCAAAATTTCTGCATCAGCTGATGGGTGTGTTTCCGCGGAAAACAAAACACAAAAACAAAACCAGAGCCGAGAGGGCAATGTCAACGAGGCAGCAGCAGCAGCAGCAGCAGCATTTCCTGCCAAGAGAACCTCTCACTCCCACAAATCAGAGGCTTAGAATATTATATTACACACCCCTTTTGCGGCTTAAATGAATTATTTAAATAATTATTAAACCCATTAACTTGACATGCCATGAAGAACTTACTCAAATTAGCTAAAAAAGCCAATCGATCATTGTTGCGGGCTTGCTTCGCTCTAAAAATCTAGGTAATTAATGTGTTAAGTATGATTATTAACATATTTAATACATTGTTTTTAGAGCTAGGTGTTTAATTTGCCAAGCTTCACCCCCCGGAAGCCGCCACTGAATCCCCTCGATGTGTACAAGAACGTGGTTGTTGTGTTCCCGTAATTTATGCGCCTCTTCGACGCGCTTGCCAATTGCTCGGGCTCGGGCCTGCCTCTTCCCTTTCTTTCTTTCCTTTTTTTTATTTTATTTTTATACCCTTGCAGAGGGTATTATAATTTTGACCAGATGTTTGCAACGCAGTGAAGGAGGCATCTCCGACTCCATAAAGTATATATATTCCTGATCAGCATCACCAGCCGAGTCGATCTAGCCATGTCCGTCTGTCTGTCTGTCTGTCCGTCTGTCCGTCTGTCCGTCTGTCGGTTTCTACGCGAACTAGTCTCTCAGTTTTTGAGCTATCGGGCTGAAATTTTCAGCATAGTCTTATTTCTTTAGCACGCAGTATATATGTCGGAACGACCGAAATCGGATTACTATATCCTATAGCTGCCATAGGAATGATGGCGAAATTAATGTAAAAAAAATTTTAACTTCTCTGTTTTTCAACGTATTTTTATAAATTTTGAGATATAGCAGATTTTAATGCTTCTTGAATTACGGTTTTAATTTCATTAAGATCGGACCGCTATATCATATAGCTGCCATAGAAGCGATGGGTTGATTTATATGAAAATGTAAAATTCTACAAGTAAAATGTAAAATGTACAAAATTCTATATTTTTTCAACATTACTAAAATGGTTCGATTTTCAATGATCCAATTGCAGACTGCAAGGGTATACCAACTTCGGTTTACCGAAGTTAGCTTTCTTTCTCGTTTATTTTATTTTTTTGCTTTCCAAGAAGAAGCAGCCGGCATCCAGGCATCGAACCATCCAGCGAACCATCCGCCCCCGCGCAACATTGCAAAGATTTCTTTATTACTTGGGCACGTTCGTTGTTGTCGTTGCCGTTGGTTGCTGTTGTTTTTGTTTTTCTTTTTGTACCGGGGTCGAGGCCGGTCATTAATATCCACGCATGGAGTTCACTTCAGTTCGGTAGAGCACGTCCCCCGACCATCCATCCACCCACTGCCATCCCATCCTATTCCATCAGAGCACATCCCATCCCATCCCATCCCATCCCAGATTCGTTCCAATCTGAATCAGCTGTATGCATAATATTTGTTGTTTGCTGATTCTGTCAGCGTGTTGAGGATCCGCTTCGTCACTTCATCGTCTTCTTCAGCGATTCTTGTCCAGGTCAGTTCTGCCATATATATATCTGTATACACATATATATAGGGGGGATTCCTCTCCTCCTCGGCTGTTGTTTCGGCCGGCATACGTGAGTGGCTTTGGCAAGCGAGATCTTTGTGCCGGAGAGCTCCAGAGGCTGGGGCTGCTACGCTTCTGTCGCCATTGCAGCCGAGCAGCACGACTTATCAACTGGGTTTCTTCTGTCTCTGATTCCGATTCTGACTCTGGCTCTGGCTCTCTGCGACAACAATCACGAATGCAGCTCGATAATGAAGCTGGTAATGATGACGACGACGAGACCACGATGACTACGACGGCGGCGACTGTGTCCCAAATGCTGATAATGATGTTTGTCCATCGCCGATCTCGCACACACAATGGATGTGCGCCCAGGCTGTCAGCAATATGCTGGAGCCATAAAAACTATACTATAAATGAGTATTCCGTGGGCTTCACCCTGATTCGAGGCTATATATATTGTAGAAAATATACAAGAGATAAAGGTAAAGTTCTGAGGTTACTTTGAATTTTTCCTTGTTAAAAAGTAATATCTATACATTTTCTTTATATATTTTTATAAAGGAAGTACTTCTGCCATATTCCTATCAAAAATAAACTGCAAATTCGATCTGCTTTACCTTTTTTCCCTTGCACTTGGACATAAAACTCACTTAAAAAGTATAGAAAGCTAGATAATCTCCCCTGACTTCTCGGAGTCCCTGGTGAATTGAAGCCTTTCCCCTGGCTAGCCAGGTTTTTTGGGTTCGCTGTCCCTTGGTCAGGTGGCTGTCCCTGGTAGTGCCTTCTAGGAGCCTTCTTAATCTTGGCCAGCTTGTTGTTTTTCCATTGCTATTGTTGCCATTGCTGTTGCTGTTGCTGTTGCTTTTTTGACCGGCCGGCCGGCATTATATCTCATTACAGAGATCAGCATAAATAAGCAGTGAGCACGCCGCAGCACCGGCTCTGCTGCTCCTCCTCGTGGTCCTCCTGCATCCACAACAACAGCCCACAGCCGGAGGAACGAACGAGCGAGCGATTAAGCGATACATTCAGCCATGTTCGTGTATTCCCCACAGAGAGAGAGAGAGAGAGAGAGGAGCTGGGTTCTGGGTTCTGGGGAAGATGGGGACACAGATCCCAAAAGAAGATGGAGATGGAGAAAGGGCAGAACGCTTGCGTACTCGCCGAGGCAATTGAACTCGATTGCAGCGCGTGAAGGTGGACATGGCGATCCCGTTCTCCGCTCTGCTCCGCCTCTCAGCTGCTCCTCCGAAAGCCATGTGTATATATCCGCTGATCTTCGGGGTCCAAGGAAAATAGAAATTGTTATTGTTGCCGTTGCCGTTGAGGCAGGGCAGTTCCTTGACCACATGCGTCATCATCATCGTGTTCGCCGTGTGCAAAAACATGATCATTACACACACAGACACAGAGACGGGCAGAGAGGGCCTGAAACCGATTCCCAACTGGACGCTGATTCAGATTCAGCCGGGCTCCCTCCTCAGCCACCCCGGCCTGCGCCTCGTTCGGGCGTTTTTAATGATGCGTCAGAATATTGTTTACGCATCATTTTACATGTCGGCAAATGGGAATGGGAATGGGTTGCAGTTGCAGTTGCATCAGTTGCAGCACGAGCAACCTCATAGATTCTGCTCCTCCTCCTCCTCCTCCTCCTCCTCCTCATCCTCCGGTGGAGTAGCTGCCCCTCGGGGGCCAAGTGCTGAATAGATGCTGCTTTTATCCGCCACAGCCCGGTGCCTGGATGCGGCTCTAGAATTATGAGGCCCCCTTTTTGCCGAATTCCATCGTGATGTGTGCTTTAAAGCACGAATTAGCCGCCGGTTATGACGGCAACAAAGTTGCCCGATCTCCTTGGTCTCCCAGCTTTTTCCCCTGTATAGGATACCAGCCCAGCCTCATTAGCCTCCTCTGGCCTATGCTCTTGGCCAGAAGAATATGCAATAAGGCTTAGGAGCTCCTTGGAAAAATTAGAAATAAATAAATAACTAAAACCTCAAAAGTGCTGGCTTAGAATTTGTGATTGAACTTCTGATTGAACCCTTTCAACTCTCATATAACTCCCATATATAGTATTCATGTCCAGGGTTGCGCCCTGCGGAAGGGTTGCCATGGTGCCGGGTGCAAACAATATCGAGGTGAATGTGCAACAACTAGGAACTGCACTTTGTTTACATTTCTCCTGCTGGGTTACTTTTACCCACTTTGGCATTTATGCTTAAGCTTCTGCTTATGCTCCTGCTCCCGCCCTGCTCCTGCTCCTGCTCCTGTTTATGTAGCTGTTGTTGTTGTAGCTGTGGAAATTAAGCGAAAAACTTGTCAAAGGCATGTCCTGCCCTGCCCCACATCCCCCATCCTGGCCCCTTCTTGCACCTCGCATAAAGTCAAGTGCGAGGGACTGGGTAAAAAGGGCAGGAAACTTTTCTAACCAGCCCTTTGGCTCCTTTCGGTGCCAGCAGAGAGAGAAAAAAGGGTGGAGAAATAGAAAATCTATAGATAAAAAATTAAACTTAAAGAATGTAATGTAATTTTAATAGTACCTTTGTAGCTTTGAATAAAAAAGATACTTTTACGAATGTAAACCCTCATCTTTTCCTATAGTTATTTCTATAAATTGAGCATTACCTTTCTCCATTAGTATACCAAATTCGGGTAACCCTTTTTTTCGCTCTGAGTACCCTTGCTTACTTCCCCTGTTTTACTTTTATATTTTACTTTTATATATATTTTAAATAATAATTGAATAACTTTGCTTTTCTAATTCGAAAACCCTCAACTTTACCTAGAAAAATCTCTCAAAACTGAGCATTAGCTTGCTCCATTACCTCTTTTTCGCTCTGTGTACCCTTGCTTACTTCCCCTGTTTTACTTTTATTTTTGCCTATGGTTGACATGCAATCCCAGGTACATGTGGAGAGTTCCCTGCCGATTCTTAACTGGGTTCAATGACATACAGGATAAGCAACAGCCACATCGGGCGGCCTACGACGAGCCACCACCACACATAGCCCTATGCCACATACTATATATATGTGTATATAGCATAGAGTGCAACAGCAACTGGCATTAACTTCGCTGGGGCAAGAGCACAAAACGTAAACGTTGCAAAAAGGCGGCAAGCAAAAGCGAACCCGAAAACAAAGCCATGGCTAAAACGTCCAGAAGCAGGAGTCGGCCCGAAATGGGCAAGGGTAAGGGACAGGAGTGGCACTGGCAGTGGCAATGGCAGTGGGGCCGAGCTGCACTTGAGGTTAAAGGCAGCCAGAACCGAACTGAGCCACGCTGAGCCGGGGGTTCGAACCTGTGTACAAATACTCGACATGCCGCCCTCCACTCTCGTTGGGTATCCTGGTTGCCGCTCTCTTCCTGGTTTCCATTCCCATTCCCGGCCCAAAACCCCCATATGCTCCGAGTTGAATGGATTCTTTTGGTGTGGCAGCCCGGCCAGCTTTTCTCTTGCATTTCGGCAGGACCCTGCCAGGGCTCCCGCCCGGCCAGATTATTAAAATTCCTTCAATATGAATGCGAGCTCAATAACGAAGGAGCTGCGCAGTCCTGTTCTTGTCTGAAAAATCGGCAGGTAAATAAAAGGTTAGCATTGTTGACCTAAGCCTTCAGTCCAAACCCTTCTTCGCCTTGACTTATTGCATTTTCACTGGTGGCGGATGGTTGCCAGGACAACCGTTGAAGGCGCCAACTTTCAGGAGGAACCTGTGGCGAGGAGCTTAAATAAAACATGACCATTACCGATGCACATTAAATAATATATTGAGCCGGCCATTAGCCGAGATCGACGCTGCATTTTCATAACAAAACAATTTACAAAAGGCCACGACGGCACAAAAACCGGAAATCCTTTCCAACTCGCATATGGCACGCAAAACGAAGGCAGCTTTTCCACTCTCCACCGCCGCGGCGATGTGGCTGCTCTCGTTGCTGGTGGGTTAGGTGCCCCGGAGCAATTGTTACTGTGGCCGCCGCCGCCGCGGAAAATTGCCGCTTTTAATATTACCTTTTATTTGCAATTTCTGCGCTGCTTTTTTTCTCTTTTATTTTTTGTATTTTGTATTTTTTCGCTTTTTGTGGAGGAGCCTTTTGTAATAATGCAGTGCGCATGTAATAGGAGCCAGGTGCCACAGTGCCGAGTCGCCTCCATGCATTTATATACGTATTCGTACTGGTATTCCCCATTGCAGCAATCATTTCCACCTAGCTTTTCCCGCTTTCCGCCGTGTTGTCATCTGCCACAATTTGTACGCTGTTATTAACTGACATGCTTGCAAAGAGGATTTTTTATTTAGGTTTCTCCTGTTACTGTTACTGTTTTTTTGTTCTTGTTTGTTCGTAGCCTGTGTGCTATTCAATATTAATGGCATGATACGAGGCAATGTAATATTTTACAGCGCTTGTCAATAGTCGGTAGCTGGGAAAAAGTGCCCGCTTTATTTGCTTTTCCGCATCGATTTATTTTAATAATATGTTCTGGTTAGCCAACAAACCGTTTGGAAGGGACACTGAAAGGAAAAAACTAGATTTTATAGTTCATTCCCTTTGAATATTATTATAAATTAAATACCAGAGTGCCCCAAGTTCATTAATATACTGTATAAATTATTTATAAATAATCTTGAACGTGCTGTTCCTTGTCTGTGTTCTATATCTACTTGAACCTGAGTGCGTTTCTGGCCAAGAAGTCACAAGTTTTCTAATCGGACGTTGAACCGCCAAAATACGTTCGTTCGTTCTGATTGGAAACGATAAAGCCAAATGGAGCGCAGAGTTTACTGCGCCCTTATCTGATGTTGACCTTCAGCTGAGGGAAAACTGCGTTTCTGCACCGGCTGCCTTTGTGCTTAGATACTGCAAAGAAAAACAAGCACAAATAAAAGAGGAAAGTAAGCCGGCAAATCCCGCATTCATCACACGAGCACGAGTTTATATAAAGTATATAGTATATATCTGTGAAAGCAGAACCAATCAAACTTATCGCCGAACCCTTGGCAGACTTCTTGGCAGCCTGGCAAACAGTTTTTGGGTAAACACTGGGATAGTTCTGTGTTTGCTCTTCACTTTACGATGCAAATTGTTGGGAGGGAGCCATAAATGGCCAGGAAACGGGGGTGGAAATATCTCCGAAGGTCATTTTGACTGAGCCTGGGCTTAGGGTCCCGCGTGCATTGATAAGCTCATTATTTGCCTGGCGTCGGTCAGTGGCCCCGGCATGTGCAGTTTACACTATAATTAACTGCATTAGCATGCAAATTAAATTTAGTTTAATTAAATTATAAACATTCGTTCGTTCGCCGGCTCATGCGGCGGCTGTCGAAGAGTCAATGCACTTGACGCTCCAAGAAATTGAAATTGAAACAAAACAAACAGCGGCGCAAAAAGCAAATAACAACAAAAACAAAATCAGAATCGCTCTCTTTCCACTCAGAATTAACCCCCTGAGTGCTCTCCCTCTCCCTGTCCCTGTTTCTGTTTCTGTGTGTAGAGTGTGTTTAATCTGCTGGCAAAGTTTCATTGACTCGCGCTTAGGCAAAAGCTGCAATTAAAATACGAAATTTCGAAAAGGGGATTCAAGATTATTTACGAGCTGCGAGCGCCGCTTGTTAGTCACGTTTTTGCAGCAGACGTTGCCCCACGAGTTCACTATATACTACACATACTACCGATACAGATACTATATAGTAAGCAAGTGAGCAAAAACGAAACAAATCAAATCGAATGACACAGAAAAAAGGCAATTTGCAAGGCAAATGGAATCGGAATCGCAGAACCCGAGGAATTTCCTTATAGAGGTCACTGCTGATACGTGCTTCTTCTGCCTGCCTGGAACCCAAACCGTTAGCTGCAAATGACCTTCAATGTCTAGACGTATTTGACAAAAAATAAAGAAAAAAGCACAACAAAAAAGAAAAACACAAACCCTCAGACACAAATAATGCGTGATTCTGTTGAAAACTCATCGAGTTTGTTCAACTCTCGCCCCCCCTTGGCTGTGTTCCCCCGAATTTACGACACAGCCAGGACTTTCGCCTTTATCGGTGGCAGCAATTAGTGGCTGGCAGATAAGGGAATTATATAAACGCACAGGCAGCCGCAGCCATGAAATGTTTGATGCCTAAAAAACTGAAGCCGTCAGAATTTTAGGCCCTAATCCTTTCCCCTGCTCCGCTGGCGTGTTAATAGATGCCTGCGGGGGGACTTTTTATGATTTAAGATTTAACTTTTTGCCCTCGATGCGTGCCAATGACACAATAAAAGTTGCCCCGGGCAACCCGGGCAGCCCCCGTCTCTGAGCGATAGGGATCCTTGGGAACGAGTCCTACGCACGCAGGTCCCGAAGCCGTAACCGAATCCAAATCCTAGACGGCACAACGCACCTTGTCGCCCGAGTCTGCCTGCGAGCCATAAAAATGCCAGCCAGCCAGCCAGCCGGAGGGGTGCCAGAGGAGCCACAGCAAACAATTGGGAGCAGAGAGGCTAAAACTAAAGCTTGAGAGGAGAAAAACAAAAAGGAAGAGAGTCTAAAAAGAGCTATAGACTAAGAAGATACCTAGGATTCACTTAATTCCGCAACTGAAAACTTTGATATTCAAGAATAATATTTATTAAATTGAGTTCGAATCATCAGGACTTCTTGTCCAGCATTTAAAACTAAGATTTTATATTAAACAATTAATTTTAAAGGGAATTACTCATATTAAATGGATTAAATGTCCCATTTCAAAGTAGAATAGACTCTCTAGTTCTTCTACTCCCAGCACTTGGCCAAGTCTAACACTCACCTGACTGGCTGGCTGCTGCCCCAGGGGCCTGGGGAAAAGTGCGTGAGCCGGACTCGTTCGTTCGTTCACTGACTTTGGCTCTCTTTTATTATTCTTGTTTTGGCCTGGCCGACTGGCCCAGCAGGCGGCTCCAGCCTCCTTTTTGGCCCAGTGTCAATGGCACTCGCGAATAGAGGTTGTTGCCTCAGTCGCCACCGCCAACGCAGAGAGAGAGAGTCCTGTTGGTCGGCCCCCTTGCTGTGCCATATTTTTAGCCTACTTTGCGGTGCCAGCAAAGTATAGTGCCCCAAGTATATTTAGAGGTCAATTATCTCGGCCAGGGCAATCCATCATTGGAGCCACCGCCTACGCCCGTGCGTATGCAATGCTCCTGGCTCACCTCTCCGGCCTAATGATGAGTAATTTCGGTTCATTTTCAGCCGGGGGCCACGAGCATCTTTAATAACAATTACTCGCCGGCCAAAAGTAGCGGCTGATTTAATCGCAAGCCTTTATTTTTTCGGCAGCAAGGGAAAGGGTGCTGGCTGCGAGGTGTGGGGTTATTCAACTTTTGATTAATGGCGGCGCATGCATGACAAATGGCCGGCGGCGGCGGCGGGCGCACTGCACTTGTAATTGTTGTTATTGTTATTGTTATTGCTGTTGCCTCCGCCAGTCATTCAATTAACTAAATTTATAACTCCGGCGACGCTGGCTCCTTAGTCATGCATTCGCTCTCTTGCTCTTAATTAAAATCCGTCCGATTTCCCAGAAAACTGGGCTTAGTAACATGCAACTCCTGCCTGGCAATTAGCCGCAGTTAACACGGCCAATTAGGGCCTCTGGCCGCTGGCCGTTCGGTGCTGGTGAAAAATCATGTCAATGCCTCGCACTTATCGCTAATCAACGGGGCCGGCAAACATGAAAATGGCTAAGGGAAAATCGCAGCGATACGTATCGCCCCAGGAAGGAGGAAAATGCACTCGCAAATCGCAATTTGTTTGCTCACGAAAGTCGGCTGGCTGACCCCGACATGGTAAACTTGGAAATGGGAGCACGAGGTTATCTCTCCGCTGCTGCCATCCTTGCCACATGCCACCAGTAGGGGTTGTGCCAGTTTTTTGTCCTCGCTGTTCCAGCGTTCAATGCCAGCAAGGAAAACATAAAAATCGAATTCCGACCGAAGGGGGAAATCCACGCCCTTTGATACCTGGGAATATGTCACTCGTAACTGGAATTTTTCCAAACCAAATTAAATATATGATTTCATCGCAAAAGTTTTGGCAGAATTTTTACCATTTTAATTAATTTTCAACCTTTCTCTCGTCTCTTTTTAGGTGAGTGCCATGGAGTATATTAGCCCGCCCAAAGCCCCAACTACGACCAGAACTGTGAGTTAACTTTTTAGCCGCTTAATGCCCAAAGCAACAATAACAGAAACAAAAAACGAAAAGTGCTTTACAGCCGAAATAAAAAAAAAATCAAAGGAAAATCGAGTGGGGCTTACAAAGTTTGCCGTAAAAAACCATTGAACGGTTAACGAACGAAAATCGAGCCATTGAGCGAAGCCAGAAAGGCAATTTAAGCGCCTTTTGTGCACATCGCGTATACGCCGCGTCTGCCCGGCTGCAGACTTTGCTAGTGCCTGCTCCCTGTCGCTGCTGCCTGTCCCTGCTCCCTGTGAATACTGGTTGCTGCCTACCAACTCGGCCTGTCCCCGGTCATTACGAAAGTTATTCATGCGAACTGTTTGCCCCGGCCATTACATCAGCCGGAGTGTCGGACTCTCGGACAGGCGCTGCCGCTGCCTGGAAAAAATGCGGAAATTTTCGGCGTTTCGGCGCTGCCAGGAAAATTTATGAAAATTGCCATGGACTGGCCCCGACTGGATCGCCACTCCTCCTCCCTGTGATTCCCTCCGATTCCTTTATTTTTTATTCACTTTCCCTGCCAATTGTTTCGAAGCGGGCGGCAGCTGCTGTTGCCACTGCTGCCGGCCAATTGCCGGCCTCTATTTGGCCCGACCATTTGCATTCCGAGTATTGCCATGTCCCCATGTCCAGCAGTTGTCAAATTGTCAATGCAAATGCTTTGCCACGTCCACTCGGACGGATATTCTATCTATCGGCGTTGAATTTCAATTAAGTTTCGCTGGCCGATCCGGCGAGGTCTATAAATTGCATTTGACCGATATCGGATCGAATTGGGGTCGCTCTGGTGTGCTGTTTTTCTCGGTTTTCTGGGTTTTTCCAACCCCTGATTTTTCCACCCACCACAGCACCCCTGAGTGCCCAAATTATGACAACTCCTCCTCCTCCTCCTACGGGGTGGACTCCTCCGAGTCACGAACTCCACGTTCGCATATCAAATAACAATTGCTCAACGTTCGAGAGACCGACCGCAAGCAAATTGAATTAATTAAGAAACGTGTATTATGTTACCAAAGACAGAGGAGGGTAGGGAGGCGCTTAAGATAAAGCAAAATTAATATAACGAGCTGGGAGGGGGAAAGCCTTCGCTAAGCCTTGCAGAATTATTAAAATGATTTAAGCAATATTTTCCCTTTTGCCTTTCTTATTTAGGGTTTTGGGATTAACCAGCCAAGTAGAGTTTCGCCTTTAGTTTGGGGTTATTGTTCGAGTCAATACTTGGGCCGGCTGAAGAGGTGAAAGAAAGCAAAATTCTAATTAAAAATCTTCCGGCATTTGGCGTTTTATCTAAACAGGAAGAGCGCTCGCAGCAGACAAAGTCCTGGCGGCGCCACTTTTGCTGGAGTCCTCCCTGCCGCATGATGAAAAGTCTGCCGAATTGGGTCAGGCAAGAAATTAAAAAGCTCCTCCCCCGGGGTTGTTTTTTCTTTTTTTTTCTGGGGCAACGAACAAAGGATAAAGTCAAGTTGGCAACTTCAACTTAAAGCTGCTTCCTCCGCTGCCGTTATCATTCGCAATTAGACGCGTTGACACTTGGCCTCCCAGCTGGCAGCCAGCCCACAACTTGGCCAACTTTTAGCCGACTTCTTCGACTCGCAGGACCAAGTTGAGAAAGCGATTCCAGATTCCGGAGTTGCCCTGCAAATTGGACGGTTAAGTGGGAGCATCTGCCGAGGAGCAGCGAGTGCCTGGTGTGTGCAGCAAATTGAATATTTAAGTCCTCAAACTGAAGTCCTTGCATGCGTCAAATTGAAAAGGGTTCCGTCCTGGCGGCAGCATAAAATATGCAAAGAAAAACGGAATGGAATGGAAACAAAATTATGTTTAATGCAGCGTTTTTCCCAGCTATTTCCCCGTTGTTTGTTGTCTCTCTCCTGTTTTCCTTTTCTTTTCTTATCTTTTTTTTTTTTTTGGGGTTTGGGTATAGAAATTGCTTTCAAATTTGCTTACATTTTTTATTTCTCTCTCCTTGTTTTTCTCGTTTATTTCTTGGGCTGCGTGCGTGTTCAATTTGCAAGTGCAATGGAAGTGAAATTGAAATTCACCCTGCCTGCGGCTCTGTCTGTGGCTCTGTCTCTGTTTCCCCATCTCTCTTCCCTCTGACTGGTTGCGAAGTTTGGGCTTTGGTTTCCACTTTGTTGCGGCTGTTGCCGCTGTTTATGCAGCCTGCTTTGGCATTGCAAGTCCCAATTCGATTTCCGATTTCCTTTCCAAATCAAAACTTTGTGCGGAATATAATCATGCGAGTCCAAAGTTGATCCTGGCCAGGACTCCGGGCTTAGGTAAACATCTGTTTTCCGGGGCCCTAAAGTGGGCCAAGTCAGCAATTCAGTTCGAAGGACTTTGCCAACAACTTTCTCCAGCATTTGCCTAAGTCCGTATTAACCCATTTTTAGAGCCCGAATTGCAAGAAGTTCTTACCTCGGCCAGGATTAGGCTGGAGCTCTCCAACATGTTGCACACGCCGCCGCCATATGAAACGGCCGCCGAAAGCCGATTGCCGCCATGTCTAATTTGCTGGCCATAAGCAGCTTACCAACTTTCCCCGCCTCCAATCCCCTCCCTGCTGCCCATATTAAAAAGGCATTTTAAACACACACACTCACACACACCTCAGCCTTGGACCCTCTGCCAGCCCTCATTTATTTCTGGCTAAACGACAACGACAACTTTTGAGTGGCGCATAATACCTGAAAAGTAATGTGACCGACCCCCAACCGATATCGGCCGCCCTTGGGGAAATGATAGACTCAAACTCAAACGGGGGACATCCCAAAAAAAAAAGCCTGAGAAAAACTGCTCTGCAAGTTGATTATATTTCGTATTTCGCTTCAGCTTTTCCTTTATTTTTTTCCCCCCCTGGTCAATTCAAGTGTTCTTCTGCCGTTTTGCGCAGTTTTTTCTGTCAGTTTCCTCCTTTCTGCTGGAAAATTATTAGATGGCCATTTTTCCGGCACGTGCTTGGCGGCAACGGCGTCGGCGACGGCGAAAAAGGCATCAAGTTTTTTGTCAGGGCCAGTTTACGAGGCGATTGCCTTCGGGGGCCAAATTGAAATGTGCCTCGGGAGACCCAAATGGTCTTCGAATGGCCGAAGGAGCCTGAAATATGAGACGAGCAGGCTCCCCCTAAATTGAGATATTTTCCAATTTACATCTCGCGTCGAGGCATCGAAGCACCGAGGCAGTGCAGCATAAGTTCACAGATACAATGTGGCACAGCCTCCGCGCTCGTGCTCTATATATGCATCTCGAGTGGCGGCACACGCTTGACCTGGTTTAGTTCTGCATCCCCCGGCGAATGGCAGGGACACCGCCCGCCCCTAGATTCCTCCCCCTTTGACTGGCAGCATACATAAATTTGGCCAAGTACAGTTACTGCCATGGCAGGCCTTGGCTGCCGCTGCTGCCCATTGTTGTTGGCCATGTTTTTGTGTTTCGGCAGCCTCCCTCGCCTGGCAATTGCAATTCCGCAAGGTCAGCCAGGCGCAAAGTGAATTCGCTTCCCCTTTCTCTCTCTACTATATAGGAATATATATATATATATATATATATATGTATATATATGTGATGTGATGACCCAGTTACTGGGACCCCTGGCTTAACTGGGCCTGCATTCTGGCCAAGGGTTTCTGGGTCAGCAGTACAGTTTAAGCCGGAGACAAGCGCAGCTTCCACAGGCTCAAATGGAAATAGATGAGGGCTCGGTGCCCCAGAAGCTCAGCCCATAAATATGGCTCGCTTGCACAGAGAGAAAAGGTAATTAATTAGGGAAAAAGGTAGGTTTTAACATGGATACTTTATTGATGAGTACTTACAGGAAATAAATACCAAAAAGAATATTTTAAAATACTTTAGAATCTTCTTAAGTATTTTCTTATATTAATTTATTTTAATACTTGAACATATTTTTATTTATGATCAAATATTGACCTCTAACACGTATCTCTGTGTATATTCTTGATGAAGGTACAGTCGAACTGAGTGTATGAAATGCCTTTTGCCTGTCACCAACTTTGACATTCCATTCGCTCTGTAAGCCAATTACTTTTTAGGTCCAACGTCCAGTCGAGTCCTTCGCAACTATCCCTCCGCCTGGCCAAAGCCTGGCTGGCCATCAACCACACATCTTGTTAAGGTCCGTGTTGATTAGGACTGTTCCAGGGCAAGAGCAGGAGCCAGTGGAAAGGGGGACAACCCATTCAAGCTCCATTTGGCAATTACCGCAGCAATAAAAGTCAACGGCAAGTGCAGCCAGCCACACATTTTATTAGCAGCAGCGGCAGCCCTTCGTACAATTTACGTGTGTCAAATAATAATTTCGTTGTCCCGGCCGCTTATCTCCCTGGGACAAGTGAAAATCCCCTTTTTCCGGGTAAGGGCCAGAAATTTACATTTCACAATTTACGAAAATTTTTATGTCATAATTGGATTCTGTGTGGGCCATTGTGTTCTCTTCCCTGCCTGGCGCCCCAGAGATGTGACAATGAACAGCGATAACGGGTGGCGAAAGAGCTGGCGGTGGCTGATGGCTTTAAGTTAGGGTTGCGGTGGCCATTAAGACATGGCCCCAAGTATATGCCGAGTCCACTGATAAGGAATTTAATGCCCGAAGGAGGAGGAGGAGGGTGGTTACCCCATGTCGGGGTAAATTGAGCGTGGCGTGGATATTGTTCTCGCTGGCAGACAGAACTAGTCGCCATGTAGTTTTGTTGTAACAATACTGATTCCAAGCGGAACTCATTTCCATCTCCTGCTGCTTGCAGTGGCTGCTACATGTTGCATACCCTCGGGCTGACCTGGAAATTTCTCAGTCAGTACATTTGTTAACCATTCCATTTGATCTAATTTGCTGGGAATAAAAATTGAAGCAAGCACACGAGTTCGAGTTTTTTTCGGGCAACATGTTCCCCTCAAGTGAACACAAAGTCGTCGTCTGTTTGCCAGTGTTCACGAACTTTTCGCATAAATTTTATATACGAAAACGTGTTGGCAACTGTCTCTTTGGGTAAAATGCACAGAAAGAAATGCAGGGACTCTGTGAAATATATTAAATATAGGTAGAGCATTTTATAAAAAATTATATTACACTGGGACGACTTCTGCTGGGACTTTTAAGGATCGACGTCCTAGAGTGACCGACCTCCTTTAACTCTGCCACCTGATTTCTCGCTCTCCTTTCTGTGCCGTTTTATGTGAATCCTGGTCATACTGCAAGTGTTTACACGGGGCGGCCCAGTGTGACCCCATATATATTTAGAGAAACCCGTTGAAAAGGTCACAAATCACCATTTATAAGAGATACTTCATATTTAAGCTGTTGTTTCCTCACTGAAAAAGTTTTTTCTATGTGTGGGTTTAAGCCGCGTTATCCTAGCTAACGTTTTTTGGCCATGTCGCTCTGGTTATTGTGATTCTGTCTGCCCTGCCTCGCCCGTCCGTCCGCTGAAAATATCAAAATCAACGCCATTGTCATATTTGTTGAATGAATGAACACTCAACCTCAATTTCAGCTTCCATCGCTGTCAGCCTTTTTTTCTGCAGCCTTTCCTGCTGCCTCTTCCCCCCACTTCCCCCCCGAGGCAATGACAATTTCGCGTGTGTTTGTCACATCAGTTATGCATGTGTGTTCTGTGAGCTTCTCATATATTTATGACACTCCACTCTGTCACTGTCTGCGACGGATTCGAATGCCGAATGCGAATGCGAATGCGAGTGCGTGTTTTTATTTAAACGCAATCAAATTAAGCGCCCAGCAAATTGGCAAGGCCATCAGCATTGTGTAATCAAGTTTACAGCGGGGGGAAAACCCCTAAAAAACAAGGTGGAAAAACCTACAACGACATCAAAAACTATTCATTCCAACCCTCACCCGCCTGAAAAGACCCAATTTGCTCGGCGGCGACGGCATCTCGTTACAAAAATAGCATTTGGCAAGGGGCCGGGGCCGGGGCCGGGGCTGATGATGAGGTTGATAAAGTCACCGAAAAAGTTGTGCTGAAAGCCTCCGAACACCCTTATCCGATTCGATGTGACCCAATTTTGCTCGCCGGGCCTGTAAACACAGCGATAAGACTTTAAAATCAACGGAGCCCACATGCAAAGCGCTGCGAATTCGATTCGAGGCAGAGGCACATATAGGATATATGGCATATAACCTCCCCTGGCAATGCAAATTACAGAAATTGCCATGACGAACTTAGGCCGCTTTAATGGGGCGCGCAAGAGGGAAAAAGAAAGAAAAATAAATAAAATGGAAGCTCTTCCTCCTGTGTTCCTCCGGGGGGCAAACATAATTTGCGTTGCCTACTTTTGTGCGCGGGACTTGGGGGCAGCCAGGCAGGCGTTGAAATATAAACGGCGCCGCGAGTGCAATTCGCGCTTGCCGGGCATTAGGCTCTATTAGGCAGCGAGTGTAAACCTTTCAAGTCCTTTATTAGCCAGAAGATGCCAGATGGCACAGTTTCCTTTGAGGCAGGCAGCCAGGGAGTCAATAATTTATGCTTCCGCTCCATTTTCCTCCATTGACGGGGCTTCCAGTGACCCAATTTCCCTAACAGAGCAGTCCAGTCGCTCTCTAACTCTTCGGGAACTCTCTTTCCTTCCCTGGTTTGCCTCTCTTCCTCTGTTAGGCTGGCCTAGTTTTTGCGGGGGGAGCCGCAGTTAACAGTGGCTCTCAGCGAGAGAGAGAGAGAGACTCCCAGAGAGAGGAGAGCTGGGGTGGCAGGAGCCCGCAAAATGGGGGTTTGTTGTGTATACACCCCTCTCTCTCTCTCCATCTCTATCTCTCTCTCTCTATGTACTGTTGACCCAATTTCGCGGCAACTGTCCTTCCACAGCTGTTCTGATTTCGGTTTCGATTTCGGTTCGCATTTCCGCTTTTGTGTATTTTTGGCCCCAACCCGACGCGACGCGACTCTCTGGGGTTTGGGGTTGTTTATGCTGGCTTGGGAACTGCGGACTGCGAGCTGCGAGCTGGGAAATGGGAAATGGGAAAGCGCCAAGATGAACAGAGAGCGCACGTAAACAGGAAAACTTTTATTTACCCCACGCACGTACAGGCCGGGCTCGGTGCGTGTGCGTGTGTGTGAGTGAGTTTTCCCCAAGTTGTGTGTGTCAAGTAAATTTTCATTGAATGCGACGCCTTTGGCAGGGGAAGGGGAAATTGCATGGCAACCCATGGACTGCCTCGCCTCGGCTGATAACGTCACATAAATCGATGGGAGAATTATTAAGTCTTCAAATTAATAAGGAAGGATGTGCTGCTCATCATTTCCTTGGGTATCAAAGGAGCTATCTACTTTCTGGCAGGGATTAGCGCGAAGTACGCTTACTTATATCGGGAGCAAGGCCTGGAACCTGGCGCCACTTTCCACGCCGCTGCCGCTGGCACTTCCCCTCCCAGCGACCTTAAAGAAGATTCATGCCAGGCCGCCCACTCACGTTGCCTATTTATGTTTGCCCGGACCCAGGCCCAGACCCAGACCCAGACCCGGCTTCCTACCCGCTGTTTTTCCTGCCAAATCAGGACATAGTGCGGTAGTCATTGCCGCCGTAATACGCACACTTCTGGCCCTTCCACTCCGGGGGTGGAATTTTATTTCCTGCTCCGAGCCCGAAAGTTTGCCAGCTGGAGTTCTGCGCCGGCGAATGGTTTTCTTTCATTAGCAAACAGCGTCCCGTTCCTCATTAGAGCCGGGGGATAATTAACACGCACCAATACACGGGCAGACATAATTCAAGTTGCTTTAATTTACTTTCGCATTCAACTGACTTGGCAGGTGGCAATGCCAGAGGAATGAGACAGATTGATAGACCGAAATGATTCCAAACTCGTTTCCGCATTAATTGAATATAATTGGAATGGCAAACGGCGACGGCGGCGGCGTCAGCTTGGGAATTGAAAATTACGCATACGCAGCGTTTGACAAACGAGCGATATTAGGCGGCCGTGCTTATCGGCCGGCGCTGGCAAAACGGCGGCATTAATAAACCCCTTTTTGCAGACAATCGCCTTGCCTCTTCGTCCGGCTCCTTAAGATGCCAGTCACGCAGGCCGAGAAAACTGCCGCCGGAAAACTGCAAACGGCAAATGGCAAATGGCAATGGCAGGAAAACACTTGGCAAGCACACACACGCACACGCACACATCTGGCAACAATTGCCGAGTCGCAGGCCTTTATTTATGTGCCAGGATATGCGTTGTATCCTGGCCACGGCCCCCCGAAGTCTGGCCGCAAACGAATTACGGCCGCCCACTAATTGCACCAAGTTAAAACGAAAATGGTGTAGAACCTGCCGCTTTTCCGCTCTCCGCTGCCTTTGGCAGTTAACAGTTACACCGAAAAAGTTTAAGGCAGATGATAAATGATATTAATAAACCAAATACAATTAAGAAAAGCTTAGGACTAGGAGAAGTTAGCTTTTATTCAACCCTCTTAGGTAAATATTTAGATTTATTCTTGGTTTTAAAGCTAACTTATAATTGGGATGCTTTAAAGTAGCTTAACAGCTTTAAATTGTTATACAAATATTCCTACAAAATGTTCTTTAAGCTCTTTATTCAAACATAACTTCTCATTATATATCACAGACCCTAATGGCTTATTTTCTCAAAGTGTACACCCTCCTGCAGATGAGTGCCAACCACGTGCGTCAACAATTTACGCCGCTTAAGTAGCGCTGGATATTTATGTTTATGATTACGTTGCGGTTCGCAGACTCCCCCCTTAAATGGCATTCAGCGCTTGCCAGCTTTTCTTTGGCTTTTCCCGCTGCTCGCAGCTCGCCTCGCATATTACGCATACGCCGCATGTGCCCTGGGTGTGAAAAGTGCCTGGGGCTTGGGCTTAAGTGCGACCAAAGCGAACAAAGCTCTCTCTCACTCAGACCACAAAGTTGTAAACAAATCGTTAATCACTCGCGGCCCAAGGACAAAAACCGAAAACCCAAAAGTGAAAAGTAAAAAGGGAAAACTCAATTTTCAATTTCCACCAGCAGTGGCACAAGGACAACAATTGCCAGCGCAAGGACGCAATCAGTGCCCGCTAAACTGTATGTAAGCCAAGCAGCATACTTAAACTGGGTCAACTGGCGGCGTCGCTGCCGGCGCTGCTGCCGGCGCAGCAGCTGCAGCGGTGCCCTAACCTTCAGCATAAAGCGCAGCATAAATGCGGGCGCATAAAAAGCGACAGGCGACGAGCGCAAAGCTGGGCGGGAAAGCGTGTCAAGGCGAGCGGCAAACGGCAAACGGCAAACGGAGCAAAGCGACCGCAAGGTGACCCAGTAAATAGGCGACGAGTGGGGGTGGTCTATGTACCCGGGGGCGGATGCTCGCTCGGCAAGGACGCAAAGGCGAAGGCGAAGGCGCACCGGACCCGGACCCGGGCCCGTTATCAGTGCAGTGGCTGCCTGTGTGCCGCCTGCCTGTGTGCCTGCCATTCGTGCGGCATCGTTTGCCGCTCGGGCGAGTGACCAAGGATTCAGGCAGCCTGCCAGCCAGTTGCATTGTCCGCACCAACACAGTCGCACTTGGCACCGGGCCGGCACCGGTTCGAATCGCTCCAGCTCCTCAGTTTGTTTCCGCGCGCTCTGTTTTGTTCCGTCTCCGTCTCCGACTCCGACTCCGACTCCAGCATGAATGCAATGGCACTCAACTACTACGTGGAGCGCAGTGACTACGAGAGCTATGGTGGCGATAGTCCCCTGGTGGACTGCTCCTCGCGCTCCTCGTCGGCCTCGTCAGAGGACTCCCTGCTGCAGCCCTGTTCCCGCCAAGTACGAATGAAATAAGAAAGAAAACCAAGTGTAGAAGTGGCATTTTGTGTTGTTAAATCCCCCTTTAATCCATCCAAGTTATAAACAATATAATAAAACCCTCTAATATTTATATTTTTTCCCCTTCTCTTTGCAGTCCAAAAAGTTCCGATGCACTTTCCCAGGATGTCACAAGGTGGAGCCCGATCAGAAGAAAATCGAGCGTCACATTAGGAAAACGCATTTGCGGTAAGTGCCAGTGAAAATGCCCTCCCCAGGGAGAGGGAGCGGGAGAGGATTAAGTGGTCCGGGGAGGCGATGAATACGCGAGCAGCAAGTGGGGCGGGCCTTGACTTAGTGGTGCTGGTGCCGCCGCGACCTTCTCCGCAAGTGCTTCCCCTGTAGCCGAGTACGGGAAGCTCGAAAGTGGAGCACTCGAGCGCAGTAAGCAGGTCACACGACGACGAGTGCTGGCGCTGCTGCTGCTGCTCCTCGCCAGCACGCAGATTACTGTGCGCACGCCAGAGTGGGCGCAGTGGGTGCAGTGGGTGCAGCGGGTGCAGCTTTTGAGGCCAAGGTCCAGTCTCCAATCTCCCACACACGATCCGCGCTGAGCTTTGACACCTGGCAATCTCGTTTCCTATGTAAATCGCAAATAAAAAACGCTTCGGGGTTTCGCTTTTTTGTTTTTGTTGCTTTTGCTTTGACATTTTCTTGTTGATGTTGTTGTTGCTTCTCTCTTCTGCATAGTACATGCGGTATATGTATACGTATCTATATATATATATATATAATATGTTTATAGTTATGTATGCAGTGTGTAGTATGTGAGGGTGTTGGTGGAGTGGCTCTTATTGTTTTTTTTGTTGGCAAACGAACAGCTCTATAAAGTACAGTACGCATATAGGATGCACAAGAATGTGTGGTGTGTGTATATCTAGGTATATATTCTTATATAGCGCTTGGCAGGCTGGCAGCAATGTAGGGTGGGGTGGCGAAACTTAGAGCCAAAGATAAAGCCAAGATAAATCGTAATCGGGGGCGAAAAATATGTATAATCTCTCGTAACTTAGCACTAAATCCTATGAGCAATTTCTTACAATTTCAAAACGAACTAAGACAAGTACAGGGACACGAGTACGAAATAATTGAAACTAGATGGAGAGGTATACACAATATAATATATAATAACACACATAATAGATACAGAGTACAATCTGAATATGTTGGTTTGTTCAAAGCTTTGCGGCAATTGGCAATTGGCATATTAACTAAGAGACTTCCTGAAGCGCTGGGCTAGATATCGCGATTACATTTTCCTCGCATTACAGTTTAAAAACACTAATTACTAACGGCTAAAATTAGCTTAGGCTTATTAATATGCTGCGTGTTCTAAACAACTACATTAGTCTGCCTTGATTTGTTGATTGTTTGTTGGTTGCTGGTGGTGGTGGTGGTGGTGGCTGGGAGTCCTCCGATAAATTAAAAGCATTAAAAAGAGGGAAGAAGTGGAGAGAGGGTAGAAAGTGTGCAGAAAATATTTTACACTGTTCAATAAATAACCTAAGCGTAAGCATAAAGTGGTAACAAAAAAGCTGACAAAAGTAGAACCAATCATTGAAGTTGAGCGGACTTAGATAGCAAAGAGAATTCCCAGAATGTGTGCTTGGTTTTATTATTCGATCCGCCGCCGCCTTAGTGCGGATGCATGAGTCCGTGGGTGATGTCCATGCTGCCATCCCCGATTCCATTGACGCTGAGGCCGCCATTTAGCATGCTAGAAGCTGGGTGGAAAACGCACACACAATTAGTTTTGATCTCATTGAGGCGGAAATATCCTTCAAAAGCTCTCACAGTTGCGCGATCCTTGCGTGTCCATCTGCGTCCAGTACTGCTCCGAAGGGCTCTGCGTACTAGTCCCCGGCGGCGCCTGCACCGGCGCCCCCGTGTACCGAAAATACGGATTCTTCAGGTCCAGGGTGTTGCTCGACGAGATCAGCGTGCCCTCGATATGCAGGTCGATGGTCACATCGTACGACTGCCGCCGGTTAGCCTCGAGCAGAACGCGGCCCGTCAGCGTCTGGCCCTGCTTGATGAAGATGGGCATGGGCAGCAGGCAGCGCACCTGGTACCAGTGCGTCAGCGGCGCCGTGGGCGACGTCGAGAGCCACACGTTCTGGCTGCTGCCGCTGAACTCGACGTCGAACCAGAAGGCCAGCCCGTGGCAGATGCCCGTCTGCAGGATGTGGAACTCGAGGGGGATGTCTGTGGGCGAGAGCGACAGCAGGGTTAGCCTTGACCTATGTCAGCTAGTTACCCTAGCTAGAAAACTCACCTATCAAGTGCAGGTCGTCCTCCTTGTCGTTGAGGAAGTCGCACACGTGCCGCACCGACTTGGCCATGCAGATGCGTATGTCGAAGGTGTCCACGATGGGCTGGCGGAAGTACTCCTTCATGCCCTCCTTGTGCAGCGTGGTGAGGTCGACGCCGTGGAAGGCCGACTGGTACCAGAAGTTGGCCTTGTTGTACTGTTCCGAGTAGAGCGACTCGTCCGAAAAGGGGGCGATGTGGAGGTCGCCGTGCGTGGGGTACATCTTGCCGTGCGGCTTCAGCCACTTGCGGGCGTGCAGATAGGTCTCCAGCATGCGCTCGTTGTAGAGCATGTAGCCCATGGGCTCCGACACGATCACGTCCACCTTCTCGGGCAGCTCGATCTCCTCGATCTTGCCCGGTATCACAGAGATCTTGTGCTGCACGTTGTTCGACTCGACCAGCTGCTGGGCGTACTGGGCCATGTTCGAAGCCTCGATGGCGTACACCTTGGCGGCGCCAGCCTGAACGGCGAAGAATGAGAGAATGCCAGAGCCGGCGCCCACGTCCAACACGACCTTGTCCTGCAACCAAAGGGTTTTAGTAGGGAATTCTGGTAGAGACTTCACCAGACACGTACTTGAAAGTCCACCGCATTGCCCAGTATGGCCCGCTGGTAGGTGCTCGTCCTCACATAGTCCTGCATCATGTTCTGCTGCTGGCTGAGGTAGCCGTAGAACTGGAAGTACTGCGAGGCGGACGACTCCTCGGTGCGCTGCGAGAACACGGACTTGGGCCGCAGATGCTTCACATTCTCCACCACCTTGCGGAAGAGCTGCTGGTCCTGGTCGCTGGCGAAGCGCAGCACCAGATTGTCGGCGTCCAGCGAGACGGCATAGCTCCGTCGTCCCATCTGGGCGGCATCCGTGTCGGCGGCTATCATGTACTCCTTGAGCACGTGGCTGCGGTCGTCATCTAGGCGATTCAAGGGGTTAATCAGGCCTCAGAAGGGAACGCCGCGCGGGCTAAGTGCTTACCTGGGACGACGCGCAGCACCACTCCCTGGGAATCGTAGCTGCAGAGCAGCGTGCAGCTGCCCTTGTATTTGTTGGTGAACTCCAGCTTCTGCTCGTCGGCGATGGCGCTGATCACCACGCCGCTGAACTGGCAGTTGCTGAGCGGGCAGACGACGGCGGCGGCGGACAGTTTGCGGGGCTGCGGCTCCTCGGCTCGCTGGCTGGACATCTTGGCTGGTGCTGGCGCTGGCGCTGGGGCTGGTACTGGTGGAAGCGGTGCAGTCTCTACTTTATCTGGGGGATCACAGCGCTCGCTCACAGCTTTTTTTCTCCTTCTTAATTGACAATGTAGGCCGTGCAATACACACACACACGCACACACAACACACACACACAGAGGCAGACAGACAGACGCGCAATTTTTTTTCCTTTCTATCAGCGAACTTTTTGCACAACAATCAGTCTGGCTTGGGAAGTGGCAGCTGGGGTAATTGGCGCGCTGGCTATTCGGGCGCGCTGCTCTGGCTTGGACTGCTGCTGAAAATCGATCGCTGTTGTTGATTTCGTATTGATTTCACACGGAACGTGCGTATTTTTTTTTGCAAAAAGTGTCGCTTTGACCAGTGTGACCGTGGCGAGAACGCGGTAATACCCAGCAACCAGAGGGTTGGTCACTCCGAGCGAAAATACCAGATTTAATACCAACGCTGTGCGCGCGGTGAATGGCATTGCGGGCTGGTTGGCAACGCGAAACCGGGAATAGAAAAAGCGAGCAACAAAAGTAACGGTCTTTTAAAAGGGATGATGGAAATTGAATTGTTGTTGTACATGAGTTCATGAATAATATATTAGGTAAATAGGTAATAGGTACAAGGTACAGGCACAGAGTACCTTACGCAACACTGCCCCGAGAGAGATGGTCCTAATCAATTTCCTCTGCCTTGCAGGAACAATGACTGCGAGAACGAGGAGGAGTTCTACTACACGGAGGACGACGACGACGACGAGGTAAAGGCGCCCAGCCTGGCCTCCGAGCCGACGCTCAGCCACCGGGACATGGCGCGTCCGCCGCACGAGGATCCGGAGTACCAGAAGCAAATCGTTGGCAACTTCAAGTGGGTTTCCCTCTCGCTTTCTAGCCAGAGTAGGACTGACCAGTTATCCTTTCTATTCCAGGCAAGGACGCGCCGGGAGCCACAATAACCACCTAAGGCAGCCGCATGGCCGCACCATCGGCAGCGGCAGCAGCATCCCGAGCACCCACCAGCAGCAGCTGCAGAACAACAACACCAGCTGCATACCCACTTCGCACCTGGCCCACCACAACTACACCTGGCCAGCGGCGGCGGCGGCAGCGGCAGCGGGCACGGTCGCAAGTGTCACGGGACTGCCGGCGGGGCTGGGCACGCCCACAGCGTCCGCCTCCTCGCCGCTCAGCAAGCACGCTCGCTCGTCGTCCGCCCGTCTGACCCACTCGGTAGCGCCATATCCATCGCCGACGAACGTCCAGCAGCAGCACCACAGCAGCAGCCACCACACGCACCACCACAACTATGCCGGCAGCAGTGGCGGCACCACCACTAGCAGCAGCAGCAACAGCAGCGGCAGCGGCAGCCCGGTGATCCACAGCAACAGCAGTGCCAACAACATGCTGCAGCAGCTGTCGCAGCAGAATGTCACGGTCACGGCGCACCACAGCCAGCAGCAGCAGCAGGCGCAGCCACATCCGCAGCAGCAGCATCTGCCGCACCACCACAGCCAGCAGCAGCAGCAGCAGCAGCAGCATCTCCTGTCCAGTGTGACGATCACGCCGAACTACCATCCGGCGCAGCCACATCCTCACCAGCAGCTGCACCACCAGCACCAGCACCAGCAGCAGCAGCAGCAGCACATGCGTCCACATCAGCATCCACAGACAACTGCCGGCAACCTGGTTGCCCACAACAACAACCACAACAACAGCAGCAGCAATGGCAGCAATCCCCTGCAGCACCTGGCGGGGCAGCAGCAGCAGCAGGCGGTGGCCAAGCACACGCCCCACTCGCCCGGCAAGAGGACGCGCGGCGAGAACAAGAAGTGCCGCAAGGTGTACGGCATGGAGAAGCGCGACCAGTGGTGCACTCAGTGCCGGTGGAAGAAGGCGTGCAGCCGCTTCGGCGACTGAAAGCGGCAGAAGTCGTCGACGGAGGCGGCAAACCAGGCGTCGGCGCACCTATCCAAGGCGGCAGCAGCAACTCCCCATCCAAAAGCAACAGCCACTCCGAGTCCGAATCAGAATCCCAATTCAAATCCGAATCCCACACACAGTTCAAGTCCGAGTCCAGCGTCCAGCAAGATGACAACCACGGTGGTGCGGCTGGCGGCTGAGGTGGCTGCGGGCAAGCAGCTGCCCGCCTCGCTGACCATCAAGACGAACAAGCGGTATGGCGGCGGACAGGTGCATCCGTACAGCAACACGATCAGCAACCGGCCGGTGCGTATACGCAGTGTGGCCACCTCGGTGATTGTGGCGCCCATTTCATCGGCGACCCAAACGGAGCAGGAACAGGAGGAGGAGGAGCAGCATCTGGCAGAGGAGGAGGAGGAGGAGGAGCAGCGGCGGCAGCAGGCGGAGACGACGGATCAGGAGGAGGAGCAGGTGGCTGCGGCCAATGGCCTGCTGGCCTGGAGCCGAGCAGCCGCCAGCCAGCACCAGCAGCAGCAGCAGCACCAGCAGCAGCAGCAGCAACAGCAGCAGCAGGGGCAGGCTCAGGCCGTGCTGATGCAGGGCTAAGCTGGCTCCGAGATCCCTCTGCGATCCGTATCCGTCTACCGTCTACCGTCTCCCGCCGAGCTCTGAGCTGAACCTGGTATGGACCTGGATGGGACTGTGGCCGCTGCTGCTGGCCGGAGGAGGAGGAAGGAAGCCCGACAAATGCAAAATGCAAAATGCAAACGAAAAATGGTCTCTTCTTTATTTACTCTGCATTGAATTGTGCACCTTAAACACGTAACGGTATCTCTTTTGTTGTTGTGCAGGTGTTCGCCAACTGCCGTGCAAATGTTGCTGACAGCATTTGCGCCCGGGCAACATTTGCAATCTACAATAATCTAATTATTATTATTATTACTATTCATTATGACTATTATTACAGTGCGTAAATATACATATAAAAGCCTATACAATATTTATTTATAAAATGACTTTGTTAATTCTTATGTTAAAAACAAACAAAAACAAAACAAAAGCAACAGGTACCAGCAGTTGGCAGATTTTTATATACAAAAACCCAAGCAGATAAAATACGTATATGCCAGCTGTTTTACATAAAACAAATACATAAAAAAAGCAAAAGAAAAAACAGCAAACAAAAAAATCGAAAATGAAAGAAAAGGAAGGGAGAGAATTTAAACATAAACAACAAACAAAACAAAACAAAACAAAACAAACAATATTTAAAGCAAATATACATTTGATTTTTTTTTAGTTTGTAAGAACTCTAGTAAATTTTTTTCTAGTATTAAGTGCAATTTCTGTTCTACTTCTCGCTCTAAACAAAGAAAACGAAAAACATAAGCAAAAGCTAAAAACAAACTCAAAAACAAAACAGAAACTAATCAAAATGGAAGGAAGGCAAACTATAAAGCAGAATATTCAAAACGAAACGAAAACCTAAACCTAAAGATATGCAGATATTAAAATATTCAAGGCGTTGCATCTACACATTATATAATAGGCATAAACGACAAACAAAAAATAGTTAAATTACTTGCATAATCATTGTGTAATTTCAAATCCAAAACCGTTTAAACAATTTGTATATGTGTGTGTTAAAGCGCTAAGAGTTAAGTATTAATCGAACTTCATGCATACGAGAACGGCAATAGATGGACGAGACACACAGCTAAATAATCTAGTTAATTAAGGCAACCAGCCACCCAGCACTCCACCCGACACACCACCTACCACAGACCACACCCCAAAGTCCTCAGACTGTCAAGCATCCATAGAACAATTACCCGAACCCGAACCCGAACCCGAACCCGAACCCGAACCCATAACCAAACCCAAACCTGAACCCAAGTCCCTGAACCCCCGCTACTCTGTAAAATATAGACATTACGAGCAACTTAAACTTAAATGTAGTGAATTTTAAACAAAAACCAAGCAAGCAAGCAAACAGCAAACAGACACAGACACAGACAGGCCGACAGACACACAGATAACAGATAACAGATAACAGACACTTGAAGGATAGTTCGGGGTTAGATCCTTGAAGAGAGTACAGAAACCGTCAAAATTTCTTATATTGGAGCCAGAAGGAAAACGTTTTTCAAAACATGTTCAAATTTTTATTAATACCTTGTTAAGTTGATATTTTCTAAAAAAACAAAACACAAAAACAAAAACGAAAAACGAGCGGAATTCGTCTATTGATTAATTTGTAACGAACTTATGACTAAAATCTAAGATTTAAAGATTTAAAGTTTAAAAAAAGAGAAAACTTTTTGCGTTGTGCAACTGTTGTGAATTGTTCAAATTACGGTATACACATACAATACAATGACGTCACAAAGGAAATACCCAGCGAGGTTTGCGAGGAAGATACACATATATCTCATAAGATATCTATATAGCAATCGAAGTTATAAAGATCGAGGAGCGAAGGCAACTTACGGATGAAGAAATGAGAAAATACACAAGGAATTCTTAACCAAATTGGAAGTACAAACTAAAGTCTAGAATATGTAAATATAGAACCCCCATACTACACACACACACACATAATGGAAAAGCGAGGAAAACGGAAATGAGGAAAAGCAGTGCAATGGGTTGAGTAAGGAAGGAAAAGAAAGAAAAAGAGGGAAAAGAAAGTGAGGAAGAAAATTTGAGCTTAAGAGCGGCATAAGCTTTAAACAGTTATTTGGATCAAGGAAAATATGGAAAAGTTACGAAAAAAAACCAGGGGGGAGGGCGGTGAGAATCGAAAGAAAGAAAGAGGAAGGTTGAGCTTAAAAAACCGTAAGGAGAAGATAAAAAAAACACGCAAGCGATAATTTCATTGAAATTGTTTGCCGTGATTTGAATGAAATTCATAATGGTGGCCATTTTTTGTGTAATGCGAAAAAGTTTAACAACATTTTTTACACTTGTATTTCGTTTTTATTAATACTATAAGTTTAATCAAACCCACAACAACAAGCCGGCGGAGTAAAATGCGAGCTGAGAAAACGGAGGAAATACAAAAAACAAAAACATTTTACTTACCTTTTTGTCTGTCGCCCGTCGTCGGGTCGGTCGGGCGTCTATTCTTTATTACGATTATGATTACGAGTATGATTATTGTCATCATTATTATTGTTTTTCTTGCTAATTTTCGTGCACCCTACACACACACACCCTACACACCCAAAAAAAAAAAAAAAACATTACGTAGTTAAGTACGTACACTCGATCTATTTCGTTGCGTTCTGGAAATTATTTAAACTTAAGTGATATATTTAGAGAAACAACAAAACAACCAAGAAAGAAAGAAAGAAAAGAAAACTATCCATTATTATATAATTATCGCTAATATTTCTTACTATTTTACGTGTACGATTACCATAATCACGAAAAGAGCAAGAAATCCTGAAGCAACAACCATCGAAGAGTGACAACATTGAAACCAGAAAAATATATACGTATATATGTTATGTATATCAGATCAGCAAGGCTCTATCAGCTCTAATCCATCGAACATGAATGCTATGCTGGATTCATACAATAGCGAGAAATATAATATTTCTTTTTAGTTCATCTTTTTTCTTGAAAAGAAAGCAACACAACAGCAACAACAACAACAAACAAGAACACCCATTTTATTAAAAAACAAAACAAAACAAAAATACAATTGTTATTTATAATTAAACAAAACAAAAACCAAAAACCTTGTTTTCATTATGATTTTACTTTCAGTTTCGCCTTGGTTTCAGTTTTTACCTTGATTTCCCCCTTGAAGCTCCGTACTCAGACATGCGAAAAGTGTTCCTAAGCATTGAGCCAAAACGAGAGGTCAATACTCACCCTCTCGCTCTATCGCACTGCTTAGAAACACTTTCCGTGTGTCTGAGTACGTAGCTTGACGAAAGACGAAAGAATGATAGCATTTCTCAACACAGTCACGGTTTCTCCCAGGGTCTCAGACGTAGAAAACCGATCGCATCGGATCGAAAAGAAAATTGTACAACTTTCTAAAAGCTTCAGATATGTAGTTCTTTCGTTGACTTAAGCCATCGGACAATGTACAGACATAGAGAGAGAGGTGCTTACATAACACAGAGCGATGCGTTTATATCTATTAAAAGTATGAATACAAACAAATATATAATATCGGGCATATTTGCCTCCGTGTACGTGTAAGCAGATATAATATGCATGTAGATGGAACCTTATGATATTTCTTCTGATATTTATCGTCGTTATTGATGTGTAAACATAAAACATTAACTTAAGCTAGGAAGCTAGGAAGCTAAGAAGCTAAGAAGGATTCAAGCTCGATTATAATTAGAAATCTCACGGCAGCTGGCGGCCAGGGCTATCCCTGGCGCAGCGAATGCTGGTTCAGCGCGGTATGTTGCATCCACTAAACGATATATAACTAAGTAATTGATACTTGATACATTATATACATACATATATATATATACAGTACATTTAGGTGTGTAGCTACGAGGGCCAAGGGATATGGATATCCGTTTTGCGGCCTGGGCGTCCTTGTGTGTGTGTTGGTGTTCACTTTTTTGGATAATTGGATTGATAATTGGAGAATTGGAGGATTGGAGAGCGAAATTAGTTATAAAACCACAAAAAATTGCATTCAATATAAGGCTGATTTATTTGACTTGTTCATTTTGATATAGACACACACCGAACACACACACAACACACACGACACACACGCGGCACACACGCACACTCGCGCGCGCTCATATCAGCCAGGCAGCTCTAACGGTGCTAGACATTGAAAACTCCACTTAAGGTTAAGTGCATTAAATTAAATGAAATTAAATTAAAGCAGTTAGTTTAGTGAGTATCCAGCAAAAGACTTGCGCATCCTTGATTTAGCTGCGTCACAATCCTCTTCTACCCACTCGCACCCTCGCATTTATCCATTTTCACCAAAGATACGGATCAGGAGGGGCTTATAATTCCGATCCTCAGGCGTTTTAGAGATAGAAAGTATATAGTTGTTGGTCGGGAAACGAACAAAATACAAAGTGCTCTACACTGCCAGCAACGTAACAACATCCAAACACTAGGGCTGGCACAAGAATCGGTGTTAATCGATTTTAAATCGATTTTTGCATACCAAAAACATCGAAATCATCGATTCTTCACCAGCACGCTCTCACGCCTATCAGCTCGCATCATCCAGTCCGCTTAGAAATCACACAAATCACACTCAAAGAAAAATTTGATGAAAGCAATATGCTGTTTATACAATCAAGTATCCCCCCGTACTGGGGGATAGTGTCACCTCTATCATGCATCGCACCCATTCGACATAAACTGACTGATACTTCAAAAAAAAGAAAAAAAAAAACTTAAATACGAAGCGAGAATGAGAAATCACGTGAGAAATCAGTGAGAAGTGAGAACGTGAAATCTTTTTGCAATCCAGAGCTTAAGTTAAGCGCGGAGGGCATCATTTCAATAATAGGTTCTACATAAGTTTTTCTACCCGAAAGTTGTTGTAACTTTTTTACAATTTAAATTTACGATAATTGGCAAAGGACAATTGTTTTGAGATAACGCGAGATGAGAACTTCGGCCGGAATTGTATTCAATTATATTTTGCATTGATTGATTGATTGATTGATTGGCTGACAAACTGAAACCACTAGATGTCTTCAAAATTGGCTATAATGCAAGCAACCCTGATTTTCGAAAACAAAGACTTTTTGTTCTGGGGCGACGAGAGACCCAGGAATTTCGGTTAACATAAATTTCGAGGAAATCCTAAACATTAACAAAGAAAAACCTAAAAATTAACGATTAATGATTAACGATTAACGATTAACGATTAACAATTAATATGTAACAATAATCGGTTTAGTTGACTGCCGAGAAAGTTTATTAGGATCTAGGCGATATGATTGAATTGACTTGTGACTCGACTTGATTAAATTTAGACGCTCCCACTATCTACCTAGCCCCCGTTCCCACCACATTTGTATTAGTATTTCGTATTTGTATGTCTAGCATTAGGGGCATCCATCCCCCCCACCCCAGGCACACACACGCGCACTCTCATTCATCTTCGTCCTTGAACCTTGAACTCTTCGTGTTTTTATGTGTAGTTCGTAAGCGATGAATAATGAATACTGATACCAAAAATATCTAGGATAATTACTTGTTGTTGTGTCCACATCTATAGAGATGTATAAGGTAACCAATCGATTGAGATTCCCCCGTTGAGTTGATGACACGCCCTCATCCTTGTTTTTGTTTAAACACACATTGTTGACTTGTTTGCTGTTAAAAGAAGATACATACAATAACCATTTACGTACGTTTATTCCCACTGTGTACTTACCACTCGGTTCTGCTTGCAAAGTTAGGATAGAGCACACTTTATTGGCAGCGGCGGTCCAGGTCCTTGGGCCGTCGCGGATGATCACCATAATAACAAGGTACAAAAGCGGCACAGGTGCGGCTGGCGGTACACTGCCACGCCCACCGCAGCCAGAGGCAAAGGCCTGGAGCAGGTGAAAGTAAAGCAGAAGCACACCACACAGAAACACACAGAAACACAGATAATATTACGATTACGAATACGATTACGATTACGAGCTAGCGTAACTGAGTTTTGCATTTCCAGAAACAAAAACAAAAACAAAATCGAAAATCAATACGAATACGAATACGATTACCAGAAGAGAAGTAAAGAAAAGAAAAGAAAAGAAAGGGGAGAAATAAGAAGCAAGCGCCAGGAGAAACCATATGAAACCAAGTAAATAATAACCAGCAACTAAGTGTCGTGTATATTCCATGTTAAAAGCAAGAAGCAGCAGCTCTATAAGCATATATTATACATGTATACAGTATATATATATTTAAATACCAGTACTTATAAACCATATGCATACATATATCTAACCGAAATTACGAATAGCGAACGAGGTCGAGCCCCTGCTCCCTCCCTGACAAGACCCCAGCAGACACATTACTCATACGTACCGTTGAACGTAGCTAACAAAGAGAACTCGAGGACCCAGAACCCAGAAACCCAACTCAATCACTAGTGACCCCTACCTACTACTACTTAGCCCACTTGCACCCACATATACCTACTGACATACGATATATAAGGTCCGTCAAGCAGACAGAGAGAGAGATGTTTAACACTTCAATTGAACATTGGTGAGAATCGAGTACCTACGTAACTGAATGAGATAGAGAGAGAGAGCCCCAGCCAGGACACAGGACATCCTGCGGGCGAGTATATTTTTTGCAAAGCAAATTGTGCAGAAACTAAGGGAGAACCTTTTAAGCGCAGACATTTTTAGACAAACAAACGGAAACAGAAAAAATAGAGGAGCAAAGGGATACAAGCAGATCGAACACACTCACACACAGACTACAGATCATAAATATATATATATATATATTTTGCGTCTTTATATATGTATACACTGGCGAACGCGGCATATTTGTATATTTACACCCAATGTACAGATCAGATCAGCAGCCACAAGTCACAGCAGATAGCGGCTAGCAGATCGCAGGTAGCAGATAGGGAGATAGAGATACTTTAGTGCTCGGTTGCTTCGGTTGCTTCTTATGCTTCACGTCCACGTCCCAGATCAATCATTACCCTCCCTCCGGGTGCCCTCGTCGGATGGCCAGTGCACGTTTTGCACCAGACCTCCCCGACACACCTCTCCGCAAGTGTACGTAAACCTAAGAATCATCACTCTCACACACCCCACACTCACTCACACCTCACCACACACCGAAGCATTCTTAACTCTAACAAACGGCATTCTCGCTATAAGAAATCCCACAAAGTAATTCATTTTCAAGACTATTTTAAGCGAATGAATAATATACAAGCAAGAACTCCATCAAATCATTTCAATGGACGTGTTTATGAATGTTGATTTTAAACAGTAACTTGAAATCAGAATGGATAAAACAAAACGTAAACGTAAACGGTAAACAACTAAATGTATGTACTAAGCAAGACAAGATAAAAATTCTATAATAAAATAAAAATAAAAACAGAAAAGACAAGAGCAAGATGATACTTTCAAAACTAACCCAATGTGTTTTCATTATCAAGGGAGTCTCTCTAAAGAACTTTAGTAAAGGGAATATTTATTTTGGTTAAAACCTCACTTAAACATGGATGAGTAGTCGCTTTGCACCATATAGAGGACGTGGACGAGGATGACCGACGCACTCTGGAAGGCCAGCGAGCGGTTCATGCGAAATGTGCCAAAAACCGTGATGTAAGTGTGCTGCCTCGCCAGTTGCAGCGAAAACCACTCGATCTGCAAGAAACTTTACAGTCTAACTTCAATCCATTATAGTCCCAACAGTCCACGGACTTACCCTTCGCTCCACCTGGGCGTCCTGCTGGCAGGGTGTTCGCACTATCTGCTGGGCTACCTCGAGCAGGGAGCCCGTCGTGTGGGTCATACAGTTCATCAGGAATGAGAACATCAGCGGTTGGATGCAGGTGATGAAGGCCAGCACCAGATTCATGTACTCAACGTCGGAACGTCCATGTCCGAGGAAGACGCGGACCAGTAGGTAACCCACAACGATGCCGCTCCAAAGATTGCGAACCAGGTAGCACAGGAACACGAACTTAAAGATGCTACAAACCTCCGCGGTCAAGTCGATGAGGCACTGCGACATGGCGTCCAGCTTGCGAATCTGACACAGTTGGTAGGCCACAGATCTCGGGTTGGGATCCAGGAGTATCCTCTTCAGGCCGGACTCCATCCGCCACCAGCATCTGCAGATCTCAGTCATGATGCCAAAGGCCAGGGCGTTCATGGCAAAGATCATGCACTCGGACATGAAGCAGTAGCAGGGATGATGGAACCCCATCCTGGAGTGGAGAACATTCAGGGCCACATGGATGCCGACCCGAAGGGTTAGCATGGCGATGAGGAGGAAGAGCAAGCCGTCCAGGAATCGCTCCTTGTCCTTGGGCACTGTGTATCCCCTGCGCCTGCTCAGCTCGTCCAGAAGCTGCAGCTTACGCAGGGCTCTATAGATTCTACCTTGCCAGCGCGTGGAACAGTCCATGCAGCTGACCACCGTGAGATAGATTATCAGGAAATAGGTGAAGAAATTCAGCGTCATCTGTATGGAGCCCTCGATTTCCACAATGAAATTCCTCCAAAACTCGAACAGCAACAGCGTCGTCAGGCCGAGGACCATGAGGTTGTGCACAACCCGGTAGATGGTCAGAAGGCGGGACCAGCACAGCCTGCCCGAGCGGATGTCCACGTAAAAGTTGACAATTCCATTTAGGGCACAGAAGTAGCCCAGGCCAAGTTGGACAAGGCGTGTCAGCGATGGCATGACCTCACCAATGTCTTCCCCGAAGGCAACTGAAAGCCATTGAGGTCTATCCAGGCTTATCCTCAAACGGAAGTGTCAGGGCCTGACATATCAATTACCGCAGATCTCATCAGCGACATCTACCCTTTGGGTATACTTGTTGCATGAAATTAATTCGTTTGGACCTGCTTTCATCGATTTTTCGTATTAATAGAACCCATTTTGGTGCAATCGAAGATAGAACTTACAATTATAATCCTTCCCTGGCCTTGAATCTATTTAATTTTGATTTGAACACTGCGGTCTTTATTTCATCTGATTTCTGTTAATATTGTAGTTCCAGTTAATTCTACATTAAAGGGGTCTGACTTCATTTTAAAAGTAACGAAAGAAATGCATTCAAAAAACAGACCCAAGAATGTAATCTATCATATTATTTAGCATAACTACACTCACAAAAAAAAAACAACCTTATTTAATAGAGGAGATTATTGATAAACTACTATCAGTTTGTAGTTTAGTTTTGTAGGTTCTTTATTCACCCTTTTAATCCTTTTAAAGTTTTTAACAAAATAGTTTCAAATTAATATTAAACATTTCTTATGCGTTCCTGGGCCTGTTTTCAGTCCAAACCTATATCAAACATCTTTAACATTTCGGTCTTCCAGGATTCCTCAAGTTCTGGTACATTCTCACCAGTCCGTTCCTGAAATACTCTATTCAACTTGATTTGGAACGCAATCTGATCAGCGTCCAGAATGTCTGGATTAACATTGTATTCCTCATTTTGGGCACTGAGTTTAAAGAACTTAAGCTTCTGCAGAGCTTCGCTTAAAAATTCATGGCACACCTCCAATATTTCGTCGTGGTGAAAGTGAAGAACATTGATATTAGCCACCAGGAAGCGAGACAGTCTTCCTTCCTGAAGACGGGCCACCAGCGCCGTCAGGAATGCGATCATGGCGTTTCCTAGGTCTCGCGGTAAATTGGGCAGCTCCTGCAGCAGTACCGTCCTGATAACTTGGTCGAAATCTACGATTTTGTAATAGTCTTCGGTGCCGGAAGCCAGGGCTGCCATCAGGCGCAGCAACCGGCGGGAATGATGATGGTTGTCCATTAAGCAGCGTTCCCAGTCCGGAGCCCAGACTGCGAAGGCCCGCGAATCCAGAGGTCTGGACGCTAGCGGCACAGCGTACCAGGGATGTGCTCGGAGTATCAAGTCGCTCGTTGAAAGCTCTGGACTCGGTAGGGGCCATTGGGAGTGCTCGAACTCCAGAACTGGCAAACAAACGACCTTAATCTGGACAAGGTTTAACTTCACAGTGAAGGTACGTCTAAAATCATTGAAGTTGTAAAATGATCTTCTCTGAAAAATGGTGGGCAGCCAGTTGGCGAGAGCTATGCGATCCAGGAAGCCATTCACAACAGCCGGGTGAAGCACATCGGCGTTGGCCTGGAGCATAACGAATCCCGGACGCACTTGATCTCGTATCGGTGTCAGCTTGAACGGGAGCACCAACTTGAAATGGAACTCGTACTTAGTATCCGAGATTCTACGTATCAACTGAGATGAGCTGTCTGAAATGTGCGATGACTGGTTTGGTGCATAGTCGAGGAAGGACTTTGGATTTAGTACTTACCCATTAACCCATAGCCATCGTTTCCTACGCCCTCTGGCCAGGTGCTCGTGTTCATTAGACTTTTCTGCAAATTCATTACTTGGACGGGAATTTGTGGCCCTGGCTCTTCTCGGTGCATCAGCTCGGACACAGCCGTGTTTAAGGCGGCAGAGAATATCTTGCAAGGCGCCTCCGACATCGTTTCTTACGCTAAATACTACGAAAATCTGATCCCTCGTGTGCTTTATTTATTACTGCTTACTGTTTCCAGGGATGGGAAAACCCAGAAAAAGGAAGCTTTATAATAATCGATAGCTTAGAGTTTTCATGAAATTTTATCGGTAATCGATCACAATAAAAAATCATTTCTGGGTTATTCCAGGGTTGCATAAACACACACATGTATGGGAAATGTGTGAACCCTAATTTTTTGATTTTAATGGTTTTCTGATATGTATGTATGTATATATTACGTTTTTCAATTTTCTAAGTAAGTAGAGCATAATAATATTTACTATAACCTTTATAAGGTTCGATAAGAACTAAACGTTTACAAACAACGAATAATCAACAATCAACGAATAATCAGATGAAACCGTTAACTCGTCTGTCTGTTTATGTGAATATCTAAGATCTCAGAGATCAGGTCTGGAATTATGCACTTTTGAAGAATACCAAGACAATTTACATATTAGTATTGCCAGGTACATTTGTGTTTATTTGATTCAAAATATATTTCTATAATTAATTTTATTTGGTAATACTCATATAGCTCTCGTTTAAAGGCCCTAGCTCTCGTTTAAAGCAAACCTTTGCCATGGCTCAACATCGGCTGACTGAGCCATGGAGCCGAGCTCGCCGCCGATCCCACGTCCATCGATCGGATATCGTATTTTAGCACACCGCCAAAGCCGGTCCAACTTCAGTTTGGCAGCAGCAATCACGCGAATCAGTTCGAAATCCGGAGCGGTGCCCGAGCCCAGAGCTAATCGCGATCCCTTGCATCGGGGAAATATGTGGAGAACGCGCAGCGCTTGACGGTTGACGGTTGACAGAATTTCGGAATAGTCATCACCTTGAGTGCAAATTGATTCGGGGCTGGGGTTTAAAAATTAAATTTACAAAAAAAGTGGAAAATAATGGACTCAGTGCAATTTATGGACGCGGATAGAGCTTGCCAATTTTGTTGCTAAAAAGCCGCGAACGCGACAATCAGAGTGCTAAGTGCGCTATCAATCAGTTCGCTGCGAGCGCAAGGTCGGCTGCATTGTCATGGCTCGCTTGCTGCCGCCGCCGTGCGTCCTCCTCCTCCTCCTGCTTATCCTCATCCAGGCGGAGGCCCACTACATACAGATCGACCACGAGGAGTTTCGGGCCAGCGGCTTCCCGCATCCCCATTTCCCGCCGCCGCCACTGACGCCGCTGGAGCACCTGCCGCCCCAGGTGCTGGCCGCCAAGGAGCTCACGCCCGCCGAGGTGATGGTCGATCTGACCAACGACCTCACCCACCGCCTGCTCCACTACCACTCCATCCTCAATCGCAACAACTTTGCCTTCTCGCCCACCGCCCTGGTCAGTGTCCTGGTGGCCCTCTACGAGGGATCGGCGGGCAACAGTGCCGGCGAGCTGCGGAATGTGCTCCAGCTGCCCAACAATCGTGACGTCATCCGGGTGGGATACCGCGACATCCACCGACGACTGCGGGTGAGTGGGGCAGTCAAAAATGGGCCAATGTGGCAGCGATGAACTTAACCCACAGCCAGCGGGAGGCCAGCACACTCGACAACCCCATCCAAACGCACATTTACATGCCTGGCTAGGCACTCACCGGGAGTGGGCAGAGCGCGGAGTGCGGAGTGCCGACCAGGCACCAGGCCAAGTGGTCATTGATAAAGAACAGAGGTTGAAACAAAGGTAGTATGTGCCCCAGGCCTATGAGCACAGAGCACTCGATCGATCTCTAATCGGGTTTCAATAGTTCGTCGACCTCCACTCCGAATAATCTGCCAAAAAGCGACCAGAAGCAATTGTCCGAGTGAATAGATTTTTTAATTGGCAATCATTATGTGCTTACTATGGATCACAGTCGGGCTTTAGCTAGTAAACGGAATTAATAGCCCTTTTCGAAGGTTTATTGCGAGAGTGCAAATTACAGAATAGGTGGAGTAATAGGTAGAGGGGGGTTCCCTTAACCTTTTAACTTGGATAGACGGGACTTGTTATTTAGGTTCGGTTAGGTTAAGGCTTAATCTGACACACTTAAATCTATAGAGATCCATTGTGATACCGTAAGATCTCTATTCGGTAATTATATCTGACTCTACGGAGAGTTTCTTTAGGAAAAAAGTGCGTAGATATTTCAGTTTATATCTGTAGGTGTTCCAAAGTCTCACTATCCTCCTCTTCCCTGCAGATTTTTACGGTGCTGCATTCCGTGCGGTTGAGCTTAAATAGCTGGGTATTCCCCTGGCTGTCTTCAGCAATATTTAATAATAATTTACTATTATCTCGAATCAAAAACTATATTTCAGACCTATTTCTTTGGCTCCGATAATCCCCTCAAGGGACTCAGCTTAAACAAGGGCAATGTGACGGTCCTCAAGGACTTTGAGACCGTTCTCATGTTCTACGGCTACGATCTGAGTGTGGACATGCTGTCGGCAACGCCGGCCAACTTGACCTCAGACGCCGAGGTGGTCAATACCACAATGGCCAGCAATTCCACGACCGGGGAAATGGAAGCGGAAACTACCACCTTGAAGGATACGGAAGCCACGACAGAGGCGCCAGCCACGACGACTACGGAGGCTGCAACCACGACAACGGAGCCACCAGCCACCACAACAGAGGCGCCAGCGGAGACGGAGGCCACCACCGAACCGCCGGCCACCTCGGGGGAGGAGGGAGCAGAGCCCGCTGCCGAAGATGAGGCAGCCGAGCTGGTGTCCGCCTTTGTGGCTGAGGAGGATTCCGAGCCACTGCTGCGCATCCAGAAGGCACGAGTCTCCCGGCTGCCCACCAGCAAGCTCCAGGCGCCGCTGAAGCACTCGAATCCGATCACGCCGAAGCCCATTTACCTGCCCAGCGCCCGGACCATGGCCATGCCGATGATGGCCCGCCAGGTGGCAGAGCGGAAGCCATCGCCCCTGCGCCAGGTTATCTCCATTTCAGCGCCGCCCCAGGTGGCGAATGCCACGCAGCCTCGCAAGGCTAAGGCGGCGCGACACAAGCGCCACGCCCTGCCACCCTACAAGGACCTGGATGCGAATCTCTTCCTCACGCTCTTCAATCCGCACACGCACGTCCCCCACCACCACCCGCTGCACTTTCCGCCGCCCGTGCCGGCCGCCTTTGCTCCCATAACTAACGACTTTGAGCCGCACTACGTGGCGGAGGCGGCCGAGGGTAAGTCCAACTACAACACGGACGTGATTAGCCACGTGTTCTACCTGGGAAGCCAGCAGGTGGTGCACACCACCTTCAAGGTGTACAACGCGGTGCTGTACTACAAGTACTTCGAGCACCTCAAGATGAGCGTGCTGGAGCTGGAGCTGGACACGCCCGAGTACAACCTGATGATCCTGCTGCCCGACTACCACACGGACATTGTGGCGGCCGCCGCCTCCCTCAAGCTGGGCCCCACCCTCCGGCTGATGCGCAAGCAGCTGAAGCCGCGCTGGGTGCAGGCCATCATACCGGACTTCAAGCTCCACGGGACCATGTTCCTCACCAACGATCTGCAGAATGTGAGTTTGCGACAGGGAATTGAGCTTTTGAGTCGAGTTTTTATTGTGTTTTTATTATTACAGATGGGCATGTAAGATGGCTGGTGGCGTCTCCAGGTGCTAGCTCACTTTTACTTTCGTTGCAGCTGCGACGTCTTCGAGCCGAACCGCGCCGATTTCCGACCCATGACTGACGAGAAGGGCGTCTATGTGCGGCACATTGAGCAATCCATAGACGTCACCATCCGTACGCATCCCATCAATCAGCTAAAGCGTAAGTGTCTCGCATTGCAGCACAGCTACACCTCCAGCTCCATCTCCGTCAGATGCAGTGAGCCGCATCTTCATATTGCCCCACCTGTTGCTGCTGCTGCAACAGACAAAGACAAAGGTGCAATAAACACTTCCTCTCTCTGTAGGCAACTACGGCGCCCAAACGAAGCCCATTCAGATCTCCGTGAACCATCCGTTTCTGTTTTTCATCATCGATCGCGACCTGGACGTGGCTGTGATGTCGGGCCGCATACTGAATCCGCTGAACGTGCGCATCCAATGAAGCACGACGCAAGGTCGCGTGGATCGAAAGTGATGGAACCCTTTGTGTTTCCCGGTTGCCTACTAATACCAGAGTTAGTTTAGCCATAGTTTGCAAATGTAAATATATATGCGGAGATCTAGGGATTACCATAAGCTCACCCTTTGTTTTGCAAATAAATATAAAGTGAGCTTGTCCTTAGCCTAATCAGTTCCCCCGACAAGTAGATATGAATACGTCTAGTACTGGTAGGTGCCAAACACAGTGCACACGCAGAAGAGACTCGTGTTGCTAAAGACCTCGGACACGGAGGTGTCACAGTCGCAGTCCCAGCAGCAGCGGGAATTGTAGGTGGCTCCCGCTCCCAGCTCCTGGCCGAGCATCACCTGCACCACATGCTTGTAGCGCTTCACCTTGGCACTGGTGGCTATCTGCTGGTTCACCTCGTCAGCTATCTCGCTCGTCCACGTCCTGGCCACGTCCTTGTCGTAGGTTTTGTCTACAATGGGGAGCATTTGAGTTGCCTGGCAACCAAGTGTGTTCGATTTTTCCGCCGAACTTACCCTTGAGCTTCTCGGCCATCACGGTGTTCATGATGTGCTTGATGATGGGCAGGGGAAACATCTCGCCAAAGGCGGGTCGCATGCTGTAAGCGGTGGGCTGCGCCATCGCCTGCTCCGGGTTTGCCGGCTTTTCCTCGCCGCAGCCAACTGATGCAGTGTTAAGTGTTTCTGGCATGGACTTTCTGGCCGCTGCTGTCAACACGACGGACTTGGGGGCTTCGCCAGTGGACTGTTTATCGGCCATTATGTAGAAATTGTATTTTTATTTTGTTTGTTTATAGAAAATTAGCAGTTTTAGTGAGATGCCGCGGTATTCGAGCTCGTTTGTTTACTTTGCCATTCACCACGATACGCGGACAACAACACAGTGCTGCCACCTTATACAAGCAAGAATGGCAACTCTTAACCCTGCAGAGGCCATAAGAGTTAACAATTCGAATTTGAATTTAAAACAAGAAAGCTAACTCTGGTAGCCAGAGTTTATATACCCGATAAGCTAGTGTTGGGTTGCTCGTGAATGAGTGAACAACAAAGAGTTGTTCACTAAACTGAGTGAGTGAACTTGTTCCTTCCTATTTGTTTTTTTTTCTCTTGTTCATTTTATTCATAGAAAAAAAATGGAATGACATTTTCTACCAGAATTTCCTCATCAACGGGCGGTGGGTGTCGCGGCTAAGTCGACTTATACGCAACCAGTATGCGAAGTTATAAGTGTTTCGAAGCTTGAGTTGCATGTTGCAAGCGTCTGTTTTGTTTACATCTCTGGGGGTGATAATATAATAGGGCCGTAATATTTTGGAATATAGGAATTACAAGAAAACCTGTTATTTTCGGATAGTTAGATTCACGACTGTAACTTTTTTAAATTTTTAATCGTATTTATGGTAAATATCGTATTTTTAAACTTGCAGTTGACAATTCAAACTTGCAGTTGGCCCTTTTTACTTTACATTGTATAAATATCGTATTTGTATATTTATTTATTGTAAATTACAAAACGCCTCCTAGCGGAATTTAAAAGTAAAGTGTGCTACTACTGTACGATAAACATCGGTATGACAGAGATCGACAGAGATCTCAGATCGCGGCAATCATCACTAACATAGAAAAAATCATCTCTAATAATCTCATTTCGGCGGCAAGACTTGACTTGACGGCAACCATTTAAAAGAATATGCCAGCAAACAAGGTAAAGTTGCGCATTTTATCATATACAAAAGTTAAAAATTGGCATTTTTCCCTTTCTTTTCATTGCAGATTATGATCTTTCAACCAGGCCATGGCGGTGGCAAGCGTGGTGGCTTCGGGGGGCGTGGCGGCGGTGGCAAGCGTGGCGGCTTCGGGGGGCGTGGCGTCGGCGGGGGCCGTGGCGACGGCGACGCCGGTGGAAAGGGGTTTATGGGCTTGACCCGTAAACAGCAAGTTGGGGTGGCGGACTTGCTTAGTCACTCACTTCCACTCACGCCGGACCAGAAGGAACTCGTGAAAAAGTTGCTTGGGCCAGCAGCTTCCCGTCCAGCCGTGCCCGCCGCCGAGGCAGTAGCGGAGCCACCACAACAAGAGGCTGAGCAGGATCGTCAAGCGGCTGAGCGGCAGCAGCGCCTACTCAGGCGTATGAAACAGCAGCGCCTATACAGGCGTATGAAAGCTGAGCGGCAGCATCAGCAGCGCCTACTCAGCGCTGCCGTAAAGCGTGGAATTAAAGAAGGCATGTTGGCCATAAGCCAACAGGGGCAGCAAGAGCGCGATAACGTGGACGAAGACGACGACGACGAGGAACAGGAAGGACAGCAAAAAAAAGATGAAATACAATGAAAAAAGGAAAAAAATATATAAATAAATATAAATAATTAAAATAAAAAAAATTGTCCATATTTTTGTGTTTATTGTGTATTCGAAAGGGATGGGAATTGTTTTTTTTTTACAGAGGAGCGACTCCAGCGCCAGCTCAGTCTTCTCCAGCCTCGCCTTGTTGTTCTCCGCTGCTTTTGCTTTCCAGGAGCCTATGCTGGCGCTGCAACTGGCCACGAGCCAGTGATCTGGTGAGCCGGCTGACCAGCGGGCAGATCAACCACGAGATGGCCAAGGAGATCGATCCCGAACTGCAGCTGCTGGCCTACGTGGAGCAGCAGCAAAAGTCGTGCCTCAAACACGAGGGCAACATCGAGCAGCTGGCGGACATTGACATAGTGTCCGCCCTGGACCTCCTGGCGGAGCAGGGCCAGTGGCAGCGCTGCCTGGAGAAGGCCAAGCAGCTCAATCCCGCCGTGCTGCAGAAGTACGTGGCCGTGTATGCCGCCCAGCTCATCCGGGAGGGCAGCTCCAGCACCGCCCTGGGACTCTACCTGAGCTACGGAGCTCCACCCATCGATGCTCACTTTAATATATACACCAGGATCGCCCTGGACTGCCTGGCCTTGAGGGAGGAGCAGTCGGAGGGCGGCACCCTCTGGCGCCAGCTCCGGGACTTTCTCTTCCGGCTGCTGCAGTCCCTCAAGGCCTCCCTGGAGCAGGCTCAGTCCCAGTTCACCCTCAGCATGGAGCAGTTCCTCCTGATCGCCCACTACTACGCCAACAGAGCGGTCTGCAAGGAGGTCCAGGCCCTGCAGCCGGTGGCTCTGCGTCTCTCTCTGGCCCTCCTGCGGCACACGGACCTGCTGCCGGTGGACAAGGGCTTCTACGAGGCTGGGATGGATCTCCGCCAGGCAGGTCGCGAGTCCGAGGCCTTTGTCATGCTTAATCACTACCTGGACGTGTGCGAGGCCATCGAAGAGGGCTCCGGCCAACTCGTGGACCATTCCGACCTAGCTAGCACCGACTTTCCCAGCTCCGTGCCCCTGCCCGAGGACATACACCTCAAGAACGACCCGAACTTGCACGAGGAGGTGCGCGAGTGGGTGCTCGCCGTGAGCATGGACCAGCAGGTGGACCAGCAGCTGCCCACCGACGAGCGCGGCCTGTACGAGTCCAGCCTGGGCTCGAATGATTTGCCCTGCCTGCTCAGTGGGTTTCCTGTCTTGGGTCGCCACCCCGTCACCTTCGAGGCGTCGAGCAACCAGGTGAATCGCGATGTCTGGAGCAAGTTCTCGGTGGCCGTGAAGATGTCCCCAGGCACCGGCGTGGCCGACATCATATCCTTTACCGAAAAGTGGCAGGGCGTGGCCAACTACGTGATGCACTAGGAAACCATTCTATATTTAGTATTTGCTTGCAATTATATGCTCTATTAAATCGTGTGCAGGAAGGGGTTAGTACAATCTGGGGATGAGGTGCATAGGGGGACACTCGCAATTAATTCTTTAGGGGTGACTTTAAGTAGCTCCAGCTGGGGATCAATGCAGGGCGTTGAAGAGATCGCCGGCGGAGGGCACGGGCGCCAGTCCGCCGGTCACATCCGGCAATTGGGTGAGGTCGGGCAGGTTGGAGAGGTGGTCGTGGATCTCCTTCTGCAGGCCCAGCATCTTTGCCAGCTTCTTCTTGTGTTCCTGCAAGGGAAACAAGGAATTAAATGTCGGATTCTATGTGGATTTTAGGCTTTTTAATGATAAAAATAGATCTATAAGTACTAATAGTAGAGGGAAGCGGAAAACTTTAGGTTACAAGCCCGTATTTGTGACGTACATCAAGGCGTTGCTCTGCCTGGGACAGCAGCTCCTTTTGCTCGGCCTGAAAGTCGCGCAGCATGCTGGCCAGCTTGGTGCGCTCCTCCATCTCAGCCGCCAGGCGAGCGTTGTAATCGTTCAGCAGGTCCACAGCCTCGTTGACCTTTAAAGAGAGAAAGGTTTAGGGAGGGAAGAAAGAGAATGGCATCCCACGCACCTGCAAAGCCAAAGCCTTGGCTTTCCTTGTCCTCCAACTTGCTGATGCAGCTAATCTCGGATATTTCCTGCGGCAGCTTGGCTATGCGCTCGCGCACCACCGCATCGCTGGAGGCCGAGTTCTCGATGCTGGTCAGCGCCTTGATAAGCTCCTCGGGCTCCGGGGGCTCACCCAGCGGCAGGTAAGGCGGTGTGTGGCCGTTCTCCGGCTGCTCCACCACAACGACCTCCTCCGCCGCCGCTGCAGCATTGTTGGAGGAGCTGGCACTGCTGCTCTGGTGATGATGCCGCTGCCGCTTTGACTTGGAGTGACGGTCCTCGTGCTTGCGCTTCTCCCGGCGCTCGGATTTCTCTGAGCGGCTGTTGCTCTCAATTGGAGCAATTTGAGTGTAAACTGAGAAGTTTGTTGTTTTATTTAATTAATTTTCCGATCATTTCTATGGCAGCTATAAGATATAGTGGTCCTATTCCAGCCGACATATAGAAAGAAAGATCTAAAATTGGTTGCGTATTAACGGAGAGACTGATAGAGGGACAGACGGACATCCTGATCAAGACTATATGTTGCAAGGACACTTCCGACTCTTAAGCGACTCGGGAAAGGATCGCGGAAGAGTCGCGGAATGATCGCGGAAGCATCGCGGAAGAGTCGCGGAATGATCGCGGAAGACTCGCGGAAGGATCGTGGAAGAGTCGTGGAAGAGTCGCGGAAGGATCGCGGAATGATCGCGAAAACATCGCGGAATGATCGCGGAATGAACGCGGAAGGGTCGCGGAAGAGTCGCGGAAACATCGCGGAATGATCGCGGAAGCATCGCGGAAGGATCGCGGAATGATCGCGGACACATCGCGGAAGGGTCGCGGAATGATCCCGGAAGAATTAAATCTAAGCTAACATATCTAATAACAGTTCTCGGATGCCCGACGTCTACATCTTGCTGTTCGTCTCTTATACAAAATGGAGTTAAGAACAATTTTTGGATGCTCTGATCCTATTAGTCGGTGGACCAAAAGGAACCGTTAGCTTAAAACAGCACATTTGTATAACATCTTTAAAATGACCAATAGGAAGCCAGCTTGGTTTTCAGCATGTTTTTATAACAGTTTTAAGCAGCGACCAATGCAGTTCATCGTTGGTCTACTGCTTACTGTTCGCCTGTTACTCGAAAAGGGACAAGAGGGTAATTTGCTCGGTGATTTCATAAACCTGCAGAGTAAAAATGTTGTTGTAGCCATAACAAAAATAAAATTTCTGTATAAATTTATCAAACGCACGATTTCAGGCACCAGGCGCACAGAAGGCAGCAGAAGGCCGTTAGTTCTGTGCTAATAAATATTATAACAGTTTACAGGAGCGCATCGTTGCTCTACTGCTTGCTGTTCGCCTGTTACTTTGAATGGTAATGCGCTCTATTTGTTTGGAGATTTTTGAAAATTGAAAGTTAAAAATGTTGTTGCAGGCAACAACAACGTCCCAATAGATTTTTTTCCAGGTTATCTCAATTGGAAATCTAGGCTTAATTATACAGTTATGAAACCCGGGCCAAATAATAATACTTACTGTAATCAGAAGGAAATAAATTCGTACCCTTGATAAAAAAAAACTTCCGGTAGGTTTCATAAAATCTTTATTCAATTTAAAATAAATCGAAAAGTTACATAATAAATTCGATAAATATGTTTATATATGCAGAGGTTATAAATAAAATTACGCAATAATTTAAATCATTTGCATTAGTATACAGAGTAAATGGTTGCTTTGCTTTTTGCTCTCTTACATCGTTATGTACGCTCTCTCTGGCATATAGAAAATATGTATATATTTGTGTGTATCTCTTTGTGTGTTCACTTTGATTTTGGTTTTTGGGCAGCAAATGACATACTCAATTGTTACATTCATCAAATAAATAATAATACATTCAAGCGGCATACACAAACACAAACTCAAACACACACACCATTTACAACGAACCCTGCTCACGTTACACAATCAAAAATCAACGCATTACATTTACAAAAAAATATAAAATATAAGATATTAAATAGAAAAACACAACATACAAAGATCAGACAGATTTCAGTGGCAACACGACTAACTAACTAAACATACAATTAGGCTGAAAAATACAGAACTAAGGGTACACTTTACGCTCAAATTGCAAAATTAGTTTTTGGTTTTGATTTCCTCTCTGCCTTTACATTATATTAACCTTGCTGCTTTAGTCAGGCTCACTCACTACTTAATATATATACTTGTTCAAGTGGTTCCCTCTCTACCTCATCGCTTAATCACTCTGAATAGTTATTTGCTCGTTTCGGTTACAGCTCATGGGTTCTAGTGTTTAGTATTGTTAGTTTTCAATATTCAGCTTCCTGTTTGTGTTTTTTTTTTTGGTTCATTTCTTAAGTATTTAGGCATAGCAGTCCGCTCAGAATTTCGTGGACCAGCAGGCGACACCAGGGAACGTTTGCTATTCAAATCTGTGACATAAATCAATTTGTTAATTTCGGAGGTACTTTACTCATTAGGAGGAATGTCTAGACTCACATTCGACTCGTCATGGTCCAGTGGTGGGCCCACCAGCTTAATGCCCGTTGTTGTCTCGGCTGAGGTGCCTGCCCCGGCAGTAAGGTCCAGTTGGGAGGCAGTTGGTCGCAGGGCCGCTCGCTTGGCCACAATTTCCAGCATCTCATTGAGTATGGCACCCTCGGCGGCCACGTCGGCGGAACTCTTGTCCAGTTCTATGGAAATTAAACCCAAATTAAATAAGGATCTAATGCAGTGGTCGGCACGGCCCTATCCCGCGGGATAGGATTTTTCTCAGTCACGCACAGTATGCACAAAAGAGAACAGATGAATCAGTGCAGACAAATTGAAATTGTGTGGCTAGATTTAGCCTTTTTTTGCGTTAAATAGCTAGTTTTTAGGTTATAGCTATTTTTGTTTGCCATATAACAGAATATTTTAGCTTTTTTTTCTCATTCTAGCCATAGAGTGTTCAAATTACACTGATACAAATGCAATGATGGCATTTAACTGTAGTGGTGCGGACCACTGATCTAAAGAGATAAAAAACAATACTCACTGTTGCAGGACAAACGCAGATTGAGCTCTTCCTTGAGCTGGGCATGTCGATACTCCAATTGCAGTTCCTGTTGTCTTATAGTCAGTTCCTCATCGCGTTTCCTTGAACACAAAACCAATCAGTTTAGACTTATCTTTGGGAGTATTACGACTTCCGACTTACTTGAGTGCTGTGATGTTGCGCCAAATCTCCAAAAGTTCCTTTAATAGCTTTTCATCGTTGTCCTTGGTCGAGTCCAGGCTGCAGAGTTAGTTTAATTTTGTTATAAAATAGGTTTTAATAAGAGATAAAAGACGCACTTTTCCAGGTTCTGCCCCTCGCCCCTTAGGGCCTTCTCAATGAGCACGCCGCGTCCCTCTAGCTCCTTTAGCTGCACCTCAATCTCCTCCTGCTCGCGCTGAATCTCTTGAGCGATTCGCAATCGCTTGAGCTCAGCCTGTCGCGAAGCCTTCGATATGGCACGTTGCTTCTTATGCTCTCGCGTCTCGTTAGCGTAACTCTCATCTGGAAATGGGGGAAAATCGGTTAAGAGAACACAAATAGATAAAGCTAAAAACTTATAGAGTTTGTAGAAATTTCTGGGGGACATAGAATGAGTACAATAAGAACAAACCATCGGATCTCTGATAATTGAGAGGCAGAGGCGGTATAGGCGGCGGTGTCTGGTCGTCCAGGGCCCTGGGCATCGCTGTGGCCAGGTGATGCTGGTGGTGATGGTGGTAGGGCTTGTGTATGTAGAGCTGCGGACTGGACGATGAGAACGATTCGGGTTTCGGTTTGCTGTTGTTCGCAGTGTTGTTCGTTTGCTTTCGATAGCGACTGTTACTGTTGTTGTTACTGTGGCTGTTCGTGGTGTTCAGATAATCTTGGGAGGTGGCTCCCGCTGCCACGAGCATATTATCCTTGTCCTGATGGTGGATGGATCGGTTTGCGTTGTGTTTAGAGGTATCAGAATATTTGGTTTAAATTAGTGTGTGTTTGGTGTGATTGGTGGAGAGAAACAGATCGAAAAGTAAACAGCTTTCAGATTTTTCTCTTGCTAAAAATGTTATTTACTGGAAAAGAATACATTTAACGTGCAGAGGCTGACCCAGAGGCATACCATAACCACCAGGCAATAAAACCAACCATGCAAAGTCCAGCTTAAAACTTAAAAAAATAACACAAGGCATTTCCAGGAATAAATAAATAGTTTCCAATGAAAAACTTAATGTAAATATAGAAAAACCTCCTTATAAACTACACATAAAATTAAGTAAACATTAAGGTTATTTGGAAAAAGTCAAGAAGGGGATAGTTAAAAATAATACAGCAGGCAAAACTTAAGACTTAAGACTTAAATAACTTTAGCTGGAATCGGGGTAGAAAAAAATGAAAATAAAATAAATGAAAACAAATTAAAATATTGAAATAAATAAATAGGAATTATTAATATGTTAGAAGCCAAACAGAGAGCCCAGTTAGAAGCAGGATGGAAAGATGTGCGATTGGGATTCAGTTGCAAGCCAAATAAATTAAGAAACTAAGCTTTTTGTGTGGGATAGTAAGAAAAGGTTCTTGGAATATAGTTAAAATAGTTCCTTACACCAAAACCGAAACTCCTCAGATCAAAGCAAGACTGCAAAGTGATGGAGAGAAGTTGGTAAATGTTAAAAATGAGAGACGACACACACTTAATGCTTAGACAACACCAGACACCGAGGAGTCTTAGTCAGTTAATAATTAATAATAACTTAAGGCTAGATGAGGTCGAGGTCTCGCTTCTACGGACACATCAACACACCGACCAGAACCACATATTAGAGCTACATACACTCTTCCACCTAGAACGAGCCAGACACTAACCTTTGACTTCTCCTTGGACTTGGGCGAGATGCGGAAACGACTAAAGACGCCTCCGCCTCCTCCCGTGGCCGCATCCGAGATTGTGGGCGTGCCGCTGCTGCTGCTGGTTCCAGGTCGCTCTGACAGCTCAGAGTGGCCGCCAGCTGCGGTAGCTACGCCCGTTCCCTGGGACTCCTTGGGACCTGTGCTGGCCGAACCCTTCTGGAAGAAGCTGGACAGCGACTGAATGAGACTCTTCCGCCGCTCCGGGTCCTTTGGCCTCCTTCCGGACTTTGTTTTCGCTGCCTTCTCCTGCCCACTGCCAGCCGCTATGTTGGGATCGGATGTAAAGTCCGCCGCCTTGGCCTGGAGCACCACATCCTGCTCCAGATGCTGCTGCTGCTGCTGCTGGATGCCCACCATGTACGCCAGATCGTTGACACTCTTCGAGGCACTCATTTTGCGGGCACGGGCCGCCAGATCGCCGGAGGGCAGCTCCTCCACTGGCTTTGGCTTGAGGGACCGGGGCTGGTCGTAGTGCAGGCGCGAGCGAAGGAGCTGCATCTTCTCCTCCGGACTGAGACCCAGCTCGGTGTTGGACTTGAGGCGAGCCCGGGCCCTGGCCTCGCTCCTCAGGTTCTCCGTGGAGGCGGAAATGTTTGAAATATCCGCTGCCGCTGCTCCTCCCCCCGAACTCGAGGGGCACTGGGCGTGGCGAACTCGCCCAACTTGCCGCCATTGAAGGACGCCGTCTTGCCCAGCTTGTAGCCCTCCAGGGCACTCGCATCGATGTGCTCGCTGAAGGGACGCGGCTTGTAGGGATCGGCACTGCGAATGGGGCCCTGAACCGTGCGGTAGGGAGAGACGTACGTGGACGTGGCCGACTTCTGGAGCGGCCTCTCGGCGGCCACGGGCTTCGGGGGTCGCTCCTCGGCGGCGGTGGAAGAGGAGGCGTGATAGTGCGCCTGGCTGGAGCAGTTCGAGTCCTGCGGGCTGGTGGCAGCCGCCAGCCGGGGCGTGGGACTCAGGCTGGCACCGCTGGCATAGCCACTGGTCAGCAGGCTGCGCTGGCGACTCCGGTGCAGGCGCTTCTCGGCGTTCAGCTGCTTCTTCGACTGCAGCTTGTCCATGACCAGGTCGTGGATGAGATCCTTCTGCTTGGTGCGCTCTTTGGTGATCTCCTCCAGCTTGCTGCTGAGCGTGGGTATCTCGGGCACCTTGCTGGAGCTGCTGCTGCTGCGCGGCCGCATCGAGGAGGGCATGGCCTCTGCGGGGTCCGCCGCCTTTGGCTGATCCTCGACCGTAGGTTCTATCACAGTTAGGTTCGGTGGCTCGCCCTTGGAGCTCTTGCGCCGCTGCGTGCTGATCTGCGAGATGCGCTGCTGCAGCGCCCGGACATACTCGAACTGGATCTGCAGATCCTCCTCCTGCTGCTGCGGCACAGCCTCCTTGGAGGCCTGGCCCGGCGTCGAGGAGTTGGGGCCACTGCTGCTGCTGGTCACCGTGGAGGTCTTTGGTTGCTGCTCCGAGCTGCTGGGCGTGGAGTCACCCTTGCCCGCCGCCAGCATCGAGGCGAAGTGGTCGAGTACGCGCGGCGAGGAGGTGTCCAGCGGACTGGTGACCACCGTCAGCGCCTCGCTCTCCTCCGTCGTGGTTGGCTGGGTCTGGGACAAGCCCAGCCCGCCCATGCTGTCGTCGTCCAGCTCGTTGAGAGTGCTGGAGTCGGTCAGGGATTGGGTCATGGCGGGCGCCACCTCGTTCACCGGCGTCTTGGCATCGTCCTGCATGATGTACGCTCCCTGCTCGATGTAGTCGATGCCCAGCTTCTCGTCCCGCTTGGTCACCAGCGCCGGCAGGTTGCCATGGTAGCTGGAAGGCGGCACAGCCCGGGGTGTTGGCTTCTTGGGCTCCGCCTCGATGTACTCCATGTAGCCGCGGTTCTGGAGCAGAGCCGTGTTGGTGGCCGAATAGGCCTCCGCACAGGAGCCCTCGGAGCCCGTGTCCATGAACTCGATGTCGTCAATGTCGATGGCACTGAGGATGCCGTCCATTTCCACCACCGGCGCCTGGCGGGCCAGCTCGTGGATGACCTCCTGGCCACTGGGCAGCTTGCTCGCCGCCGCACTGCGCCGCCGCTCCTTGCGGCGCTTCATGGTGCCCTTGTTGGAGTTCAGCACGAACTCCATGTCCACAAAGTTCTCCGAGATGCAGTCGTCGGCCGTCCAGTCGGACAGCTCCGTCTCGGTCAGCACCTGACCCGTGCCGGTGCCGGTGCCCGTGGGCTCTGTCTCCGAGTCGGAGCCGCGGGAGAACACCTCGCCGGTGGGCGTCTTGTCGCTGTCATGCGCCGTGGGCGTGGTCGGCGTGTCCGGCGTCCGGGACAGGCTGCTCAGGTTGAGCGTGATGGGCTTCACCGCCTGGCTGTGGTCCACGCTGCTCTCCACGATCAGCGGCAGGTTCTTCAGGCTCTCGATCTTGCCCTCGTTCCGGCTGTCGAACTTCAGCGTCGGCGGCCCCATGTCCGGCAGTGGAGGAGGCTGGCGCTCCGCCTCGATGACCGTGCACTCGGCGGGCTCGGGCGTAGCTGTCACCGGCTCCGCCTCCGTCTCGTGGTCATCCTCCGGCTCCAGCTCCAGCTCACTGGTCTTCACTGCGGGAGCAGCGGGAACGATGACATCGGCTGGCATGTCCAGGAACTTGACATCCTCGGGGTCGCCAATGTACTTGCCGTTGACGATCATCAGGCTGTCCACCTGCATGAGGGCGCCACTCGTGTCGTGCACCTCCAGGCGGGGCACATTGTGCTTGCCACTCCCATTCCCAGTTGTCTGGGTGTCCGGACTGGTCGTGGACTCCAGGATATAGTGCTGGATGTCCTCGATGCTGGAGGAGTCCGAGCTGGAGCAGATGGAGCCGCTGCTGCCAGTGGTGGACATGACCTCCGGCTTGCTCTTGTCCCACGGTATGTTGGGCACCTCGATCTGCACGCTGTCCGGCTCCTGCTCGGCCACCTCCTTCTCGGGCGAGTCGTCGCGCTTCTCCTCGTCCGACTGCCCCAGCAGGCTCTGCTGCTCCTCGCCACCGCCACCCTGCTGCTGCGGCGTCTCCTTGATGTGTCCGAGGATGTCGGGGATGCAGTCCTTCACATCCCGCGAGACATCGGGCTTGGGATCCTCCAGCACCTCCTTCTGCAGCTCGCTGATCTTGTTGCTGTCATCCAGCTCCAGCGGCTTCTTGGGCGTCTCCAGGGCGGTGAGATCGATGATGGGCACCGCCGGCACCTTCTCGGGCGTCACCAGGTCAATCACCTCGATCACCTTGTTCGTTGGCGTCGTGGGCGAACTTTTGCGGGCCACCAGCTGGTCCAGCAGCGTGGCATTCACCGCATCCGTGTACTCCATGCCCTTGTTCAGCTCGTTCTTGCAGTTCACGAACACGTTCTCCTTCTCGTTGTCCGTCGAGTGGCTGGAGGGCGCCTTCTGTATCCGCAGCTCCACCCGCAGATCGTTGATCACATTGCTGGTGGTGGTGGTGGTGGCGGAACGCATCAGCTCGTTCGAGTGTCCTGTTGACTGACTGCTCCCCTCGCCCAGCTTCGTGCGATCCAGGAAGGTCCGCATGCCGGCGCTGATGTCGCTGCTAGGGTTGAGCAGCTTCTGGCACTCCGAGATGTTCGACTGGAAGCTGCGGATGCGCGAGTCCAGCACCGAGGTGGAGCCCGACTTCTGGATCTTGTTGCCGTTGGCGGGCTCTCCCAGCAGGTAGCGCTTCTTCAGCTCCAGGCTCTTCTTCGAGGCAATGCCCTCGGTGCTGGCCGTCTTGTTGAGGAGGTAGTCGCCGGGTCGGGGATTCTGCAAGGGAGCCCGCTGGCTGCCTATCAGGAGAGTGGGGTCCACCTGGACCAGGGGCTTGAACTGGGGCAGAGGCGGCTGCGGCTGGTACTTGGGCAGGTAGCTGCCGCCCTTCTCCCGCGCAGCCAGCTGCTTCTGGTGGAGGCCAGCGGCGGCGGCAGCAGCAGCATTCGGTCCGATCATGGTGGACTTGATCTGGTTGGGAGGGAAGACACATTAGGTTTGGCTTAGAGGGTGCTACACACATCATAATTTTTGCCCTATTTTCAAGAAAGTCGCCATAAAAATTAATTTTTCCTTAATAAAAGAAATATTTTTCTAAAAACAAGGAATTTTTATTTATAATAAGAAATAAATTTCTATACTACAGAAATGGTCACCATAAGCCAAAATCGCCATAGAAATAAGAAATAATTTCTTAGCTTAAGAAAAATATTTCTTATTTTTAGAAATTATTTTCTGAAAACTAGGAAAGCTTGCCATAAGCATAATTTTTCAGAAATACCTTTCCCCTAAAATCGAATACCCTAACCATAAAATGTAAATAACCCTAAGTAATAGAAATAATTTCCGTAGCTCAGAGCGCTAATGGGTTGTGGATTTGTCAATTTACAAGAGAAGGGCGGTCCGACTCCTGATCAGGGCAAAATGTTTTTTTAACGAATTTTTGATTTTTTTTTTAAAATTAGTTTTTAATTAAATATTTAAATTTGTATTTAAATATTTTTTGTATCGGAGGAAATTGTAAGAGTTATATTTTTCTATTGTTTATTTGACTTTTCAGATAGTCTCTTTATGAAATTTAAGCAATAAATAAAAATATTTAATAAAATATAGCAGTTCTGTCAAAACAATAAAATAATAAAACGTGTATGTGATATTTTTCAGATATGTGAAGTTAGTTTGCCTATGGCAAAGTGTGTACACACCCAATTAAATAAACTGCTATAAATAACCTTAAATGTGTGTACACGCCTTATAAATATACGCATATTTCAGTTTTAGAAATTCGTTTTAAAATTAAGAAAAATTATCCTAAGTCTAAGAAAAACTGTCTTTAAATTTAGAAAAATTTGCCTTAATATTAAGAAATAATTTTCTAGATTTTAGAAAGATTTTGTTTAGTTTTAGGGCTTTTTGTCCTAAATATAAGAACAATTTTACCCTACTATTTATGGTTAGTTTTTCTGGAAGACAAAAATAGGGCGAATTTCTTGACTTTAGGGTTAATTTTGTTTTGAGTGTATAAGCGGACTCTCACCTGTACTTTTGTGGGCTTTCTTAGATGGGTGTCATCGATGAAGATTTTGGGCGCCTGGCGTATGATCTCATCGTTGTCGAACTCGGAGTCGGTGGATATCTCAGTGGCAGAGTTGACCTCGTCGGGCGAGGTGGTCTCGGACTCGGTCTGGACCTGCAAGAGGAGGAGCCATGACTCGATTAGTAGGAGTTAGAGCGGGGCGGGCAAGTAACGAACGTAAAACGGAAGCAAAGAGCAAGCCCTGAAGGCGCCATTAATGTACAGCAGGCTCCCTTAGCTCCACATGCTCATTAGTCGGGGTTAGGAGGGGTTAATCAGCAACAAGAGAGAGAGAGAGAGCAGCGCGTCATGCCTTTTAGGTACGATCCAGAAGGGAAACGAGAGGAACGCTGGAGGACAGAACGAACGAGCGAACGCTGGCCGGGATTAGCTGGGGGTTAAACCGTTTTCGGTGGACAACACAACACTTTAGAGGTTTTTAGAGACTACAAACTTTCGGCTTTTGTGTGATTTTTGGGCTGTTAGCGCAACATTTCGTGTGTGGCTTTGCTTGAATTTACCTTCGCAGATCGTACCCAGGTGCATTTACTTTTCAATCAAGGGGCTCTGGCCCTCTGGTTGGAGGACTTGGACTTGACTTGGACTTGGCGGTGGCACATCGAGAGCAGACAGGCGGGCGGGCGAACTAGCTTGGTTGGTTTCTTGGTTTCTTGGTTTCTGGTTGTGGTTTGTGGGTGGACCTATATATGGTTGGGTAAGGGTCGAGATCGGGGGGGTCTGTTTCTGGGGTTGGTTTTCGTTGGCTCTCAGTAGAGAAAGTAGTTGAGGCGTCGTCTGTGGCCACAACGGGGTTAAATTTAAATGAGAATATAAAAAGAGAAGGCTGCTTTGGTCAGTGGTTCGAGGGGCTAACAGGGCTAGGAGATAACGCACGACTCTTTGCTGCCGTAGCCGGAGAGCGCGGATCCCGATCCCGGGCTGCGTCGCCGGAACAGATCGCTCAGGTGGGAGCTGCGCGCTGTAGTCGATGGATAATAGCTGGTGGAGGCACTGCTGCTCGGTAAGTGGCTACTGTAGTTCCTCCTGGTCAGGTAATCGCTGCTACTCGGACTCAGATAGTCATAGGCACTGCTCTTGGTCCTGGCAGAGGTGCTGGGAAAGCGGTTGAGAGCGGAGCTGGCATAGTGACGCGGCCTGTAGCTCGTCAGGTCCTCTTCCACCTCGTCGTAGTCGCGGCGATCCGAGCTGCGCAGCACCTCCCTCATGTAGGGATTGCGCTCCACCACCCGCTCGTTGACAAAGTCCCGCTTGCGGTTGTGCAGCCGCTTGCTGCGATCCAGCAGGGCCTGGGTGCTGGCGTCCATCGAATCCTCGTAGCCACTGTAGCCGCTCACAGGACGAGCTGTGGCCACTGTGGTGTTAGTGGTGGTGGAGAGGGTGTCCGTGTCCTGGCTGGACTGCGCCGACAGGGACTGAAGGGAGGGCCCCTTTTTGAGGTCACTAAACGACTTGGAGCTCTGCCGGGAGCTGTTGGCCAGCGGCTTGAAGGGCTGCGGCGACTGGGAGCGCGGCTTGTCCCTGAACCTCTGGGAGCCTCTCCGCTTGGCACCTAGGAGACCGCTAAGGATGTCCTCCTCCTCCAGGGACTCGGCTCGCTTATCGAACACCGTCTTGCCATCCGGCCACTTGCGGTTCTTGAAGGCCGCCGACGGAGGATCATCGGAGCGAGCGTACTCGGGCAGCTGTTGCCTCAGCTTCTCCGCCTGCTCCTCCTCGTCTAGCTCCTCCTCGAGATCCCCCGCCCCCTCGAGCTGTGCCTTGGGCCAGGAGCGACCCTGGAAGACCTCGGGCACGGGCTCATCGACGGCCACCGGCTCGGGAACGAACCTGGGCTGGTCGGGCTTCGGCAACTTGAGCTTCTTGGGCATCGGCACAATCACCGGCTTGTTGTCCTGTAGCTCTATAAATGCAAACGAGCTGCGCCGCGTGGAGCAGTTGGTGGAGTCCATCGAGGTGGCGGTGCCGTCCACGTCCAGCTTCTTGAACATGGGCGGCGTGCCCTCGTGCCGCGTGCCCGTGTCCTGGGTGCGATTCGTGTCCTGGGTGGTGCCGCGCCGCGAGCCCATTTTGGAGGGCGGCGTGGGCGGCGGCAGGCTGCGCTTGCTGCTCGAGTTGCTGCTGCTATTCTGCAGGGAGTCCCGTCGCCGCTGCTCCGCGGCCGTGGCCTCGAAGTGCTCGTCCCGCTTGATCAGCGCCTGGCGACGCTCCCGCTCAAAGTCCTCGATGAGACGCCGCTGGGCCGCCTCTTCGTCCGTGTCTGCGGGTAGATTGTTGAGGAGCTGCACAGAGCTGGAAGTGGGTGAGATGGGTCGCAGCTTGATGTTCCTCCTGGGCGGCATGGGGCTGCTGGGCAGCTTCTCCATGTCCCACTCCAGGGAGCTCTCCTTGCTGGCCAGGCTCTGGCTGCTCTGGAGCAGCTTGCGACGCGGCATGGGCGAGGCGGGCAGCTTCTCCATGTCCCAGTCCGCGGAGCTCTCCTTGCTGTGCGCCTTGGGCGGGGTAATTATCTTGGGAACCTCCACCAGGCTGCTGCCAGAGGAGTTCTCGCTCTTGAGGGAGTTACTTTGGCTTCCTTGGGGGTTATTAGGAGTTTGGGCCACTGCCTGGGGAAGCTTCTCCTCCTTCTGAGGGGTTAAAGGTGGTTCTACCTCCTCCTTCTGGCTCACAGGCATCGAACCATTCTCTAGGACATCTTCATTTCTTGGCAGATCCACTTCATCCACAAATTCTTCCTCCACCGACATGCTGGGGAACCGCAAAAGACGCGCTCCCTCCACAGGAACCACTTCCACAGCTGCAGGCTGTGAGTTCTTGGCGTAAACCTGCTGGAGGAGATCCTGCACAGACGGAGCCATGTCCTCGGGATCGAGTTTGGCCAGCTTCTTCTTGAGCCTCTGAGGAACCACCGGCAACGTGGGCTCGCTGGAAGAGGAGCTGCTCTTGGCCCTCCGCTGCGGGCGCGATGGAAAGTGCAGGCTATCCACCTCATCCTGGCCATAGTCCTGTTGGAATTTATCCCCCACCAGGGGCTGGAAGGTGTCCTCGTCGCGTTCCAGGGACTCCAGCTTATCCAGATAATCCCGATCCGCAGAGTCTCGGGAGACTAGGGTAGCCCGGGGAGTGATGCCCACCAGCTCATCGTTGGAATCGAACTCCACGTTCACCAGCATCTCGTCGGAGAAGTGGCCAAAGAGCTTCTCGATGCTCTGATCCTCGGAGCTGCCGCGCTTGACCACGGTGACGGGCTGGGCACTGGGACTCTTGCTGATGGTGGTGCACAGGGAATCCGCATCGATGTCATCCTCCAGGGGCTCCACACTCACTTCGGGCTTTGGTTCTGGCTCGGTCAGCTCCTCCACCATGTTCTGGAAGAGCTCGTCCACTTGCTCTGCCTCCCGTTCCTTTTCCAGCTGCCTCAAGGCCACGAGCGCCTCCTGGTTGAGTTTCTCGTTCAAAGAGATCTCCGAGGGGCGTCGAGACATCACCAGGCTGGACTGGGAGCCACGACGTGAGCTGTTCAGGGACTTGTCACACCCGGTCTTGGGCAGGTTCTTGATGTCCTCCACGGGCGGGGGAACCACCTCTGGGATAGCTTCCTTGGGCGTCTCTGGCACAGCCGGACTCTTGGTCTTGGAGCGTTCCAGTTCCAGCTTGGCCTCTGTGCCTTTTTCCAGCAGATCAAGGATTTCAAAGTCATCGGGTACGGGGGTGGCTGGCTTCAGGGGCTTCGGGGGCTCTATCACCTTGGGCGGCGCCTTCTTCTTTTGAGCCTGCTTGGCCTGCCGCGTGTTGCTGATCTTGGCCAGCTCCTCCAGGGAGTTGTTGGCCTTGGTTACCTTCGTCTTCGAGGGAGATGCCTTTGGCGTCTTTGAGGGAGATTTCTTCTTCTTGATGGGAGACTTCCGTTTCTCGGGGGACTTACGTGCCGCCAGGCCAAAGAACTTGGCCAGCTTGGAGTCGCGATATTGCACGGGAAGATCCCTCAACGGATCCGGTTTGGCCTTGGCCTCCTTCTGCTGCTGCTCCTCCTTATCCTTCTGGGCGTAGAACTTATCGCGCTTCTTCTGCAGGAAGTTGGTGGCCTCGTTGCGCCACTCGTTCCGCAGGTAGTCCATGGTCTTCTCCAGGTCACTCATCGACTCGCTGGCCGAGACCAGGGACTCCCTGGACCTGGTGAGGCTGCTCAGGTTGCTGGTGGTGGACTCCATGCGGCGCAGCTTGAAGGCCGCCTGCTCATCGCTGTTCTGCGACTGCTGCGAGTGCACCGAGCTCATCGACTCGAAGCGCTTGAGGATGTTCTGGACTCCGGTCAGCCGCTGCTTCGAGGGCTGCAGATCAAAGTCGCCCTCGCCCAGGGACTTGGTCTTCAGCAGCTTCTTGCTGCTGCGCTTGGGCAGACCCAGTTCCAGATCCAGGCCGGTCTCCTCGAGAATGCGATCGATGTTGTCGGAGAGATCGCTCGGCGACTTTTCGTCGGCGAACAAGCGCTGATACTCGGAGCTGGGCGAGCGCTCGTCTCCGTCGGCCAGGATTTCATCTAGAATCCTTTCGGCTTCATCTTTGGGGGGCTCTGCCACTGCCACAAGAGTGGCTGCTTCTTGGACTGCTGCTGCTGCTTCCTGGGCAGCAGCAGCTGCCTTCTTGGCCTTGGTTCCCTTGGGCACGATCTTCTTTACAATCTTGATGGTCTTCCCCTTGGCCGTGGCCGTGGCTGTGACCTTCGTCACGCTGGTGGCGCTTCCTGACTTGGTTGGTTTCTTGATCACCGTTGTGGTCTTGGTGGGAGCCTTCTTTTTGGTCAAGTCTAGGGCTCCATCCATCTGGTGCTCCCTGAGGCTAAAGGTATCCAGAGACGCCTGTCTCGTGGGAGGCACTGGCTTGGTTCCTGCTACCTTTTCGACCTCCTTCTTGGCCGTTGCTCCCTTCTCCTCCTCCTGTTTCTTGGGCTGGGCTTCCTCCACTTTAGCTTTCGCCAGAGAGGCTTCAGTCTGCGACTTCTTCAGCCGCTCGGCCACCGTCTCCACGGTTCTTCGCTGGGGGGCCGGGCTGCTGGGAAAGTACTTGGCCAGGTCCACGTCCTTGAGGGTCTTCTGGTTCTTGTTCGTGTTCCCAGTGGAGCTCTTCTCCACCTTCTGGTTGGGAAAGTACTTGGACAGATCCACGTTGGGCGCCGCCTGGGCACTCACTGTGGGCATCGTCAGCTGCGACTTGATGTGATCCATGGTGCCGGCAAAGCTGCTGGCCTGGATCTCCTTCAGCTTGCTGTTCAGCTGCTTGTTGGGTTGGATATCCTCCGCATCCACATCCATGTCCTCATCCAGATCGCTGCTGTGCTGCCGCTGCACCTTCTTGATCGTGCCCAGGATCCCCTCAATCTGCATCTTCTTGTCACCCGGCAGTGGAGTGGCCTTCTTCACCTTGGGACTGCCGGTGCTGGCGTTGCTCTTCATGCTGCTCGATCGACTCACATTGGTGCTGCCTTCCCCTTTGGGATTCGCTGGAGGCTTCTTCAAGCTCGCTGGCTTGGGCAGCTGCTCCTTGGGGCGCTCCTCAAAGTTGGGCTTGCGTGGCTTCAGCTCATCAAGGTTGAAGTCTATGACAGGCTTGGGCTTGGGCTCGACCACGACCACTGGTGGACTCACCACCTTTTCGTACTTTTCATCGAACTTGGATTTGGGTTGGGCGGCAGTAGGAGTAGAAGGAGCAGGAGCTGGTACTGCCACCTTCTGTCCCGCAGCTATGGCCGCATTCTCGGCCAGCCACTTCTCCTTGAGCGTGAGCTTGCGCAGGATGTCGCTCTTGACCAGATTCTCCTTGGCCAGCACCTCCAGGTCCTTGTTCATCTTCATCATGTTGTTCATGTGGTAGAGCTTCTCGCTGATGGCCTCGATCTCGCTGCTGAACTTGCGCGGAGCATTCCGCTCCAGCTGCTCCATCTCCACGCGAGTGGGAGTCGCGTTCAAGGGCGTGGCCGGCTGACTGCGGGCGGACTCGAAGGAGTTGGCAGACTCCAAGGACCCCCTATCGGCCACGTTCTCCTTGTTATTGTCTACGCTGATGGTCAACTTAAGCTTCTACTTGTGGGAGAGGGTTTTCAAGGGGAAACCAACACCATTAGGGGCAGGGGAGAGTTTATATATGAGAATATATCGGAGTAAGAGTCATCGAGGAGAATAAATGAGAATAATGAGAAGGTGGTTAGTCTCCCCGTCACCAAGAGGCATATAAAGACTGACTGTAACCCACCTCGGTCTCCGTGTCCGTGGGCAGGTTGGCGGGCAGCGGCTGCAGGCGCACCTCCTCGCGTCGCAGCTCCCGGGCCTTCTTGAACTCCTCACCCTCCGTGTCATCCTTGCCGTCGTCTGGAAAGGGTAAAGTAAAGTAAGGTAACTCAGCAAAGGCCCTAGGACCAAGCAGAGTGTTGCCACTCACCCGCAATACCTTCGCTAGAGTCGTAGAAGTCATCGGAGACATCGCTGTCCCCGTCGCAGTACTGCTTGCCAATCCAGTCCGAGGCCAGTTGCAGGGTCTGGGCCCCGAAGGGCGAATCATCCGCCTCCTCGAACTCCGAGTCCGACTCCGTGTCCGACTCGTCGGAGCTGGATAGCTCCGACTGCGAGTCGTTGATGGACTCGGGCAGGAAGTTGCGATCCGACCACTCGTGCTCGTCGATGACATTGGCCTCGTCATCGGACATGGCGTCCGCCGAGGCATTGGCCCGCGAGGTCTCCAGCAGATCGACTTGATCACGAGCCGGGGTGGTGTCCATGGGCTCCGAGGCGGAAGCAGCGGCGGCGGCAGGAGCTGTAGCTGTAGCCGCAGAAGAGGCAGCCTGAGCGGCAGCGGATTTCTGAAGTGATTGCAACAAATTATAGGTGCTTGAGCCTCTTTAGAGAATCAGTACTTACCCTGGCCTTATTGGTGCGCTGTGGCAGCGGCTTGGGCGGCAGCCGGAAGTGCTGGGTGCAGTAGAAGCGGCCCTGCGGGTCGTCGCGATCGAAGGCATAGCCTCCCAGGCGCAAGTTGGTGTGGCAGTGGTGGCACTTAAGGCAATTGCGATGCAGGACCAGGCCCTCCACGGTGGTCTTCTCCATCAGGTAGACAGTTTGCTTGCAGAAGCGGCACTTCTCGGAGGCGGCCTGCTTCTTGAAGGCCAAAGCCACCTTGGAACTCTGTTTGTTAAGAAGGGAAAAGTTAGAAGGAGCTCTAAATGGTGGGTATCCTTGACAAATAACATTAAACTTTGGCTTTGCATGGCAATGAGTGTCTTGTACAAATGAGAGAAGGATGTCAGTGACAATGGGTGGTGAGATGTGAGCTGTGGGGATTTTGCCTATGACCTATGCTCAAAGCACACTAACAACATCAACTGAGCAACTGCAGCGGGGACACAGCAACCACAGGAAGCCACCACGAGGGCAAAGAAAAATAAAATAAAAACGCAAAGCAAAGGGGAAAAGGACTCCAAAAACAGAACAAAGGAAACCAGGAAACACAAAACTACTCACAGATTTGGGGATGACTGTGTTGTTGTTGGTGGTGGTGTTGTTGTCGGTGGTGGCATTGCTGCTGCCCGCGTTCTTCTCGTCCGAGTTCGCCTCATCCTTCTTGCCAAACTGGCCGGCAATGGAGGCCACCTTGTTGCGGCCCCGCTCGCCCACGTCCAGATTGTGGCCCTCCTTCAGCTGCTTGTCCAGATTGCGTATGGTCTGGTCAATATCCTTGAACTTCTCCGCCTCGCGCGAGTCCTGGCGCTGCGGCTTGGACATCTTGTGCTGGCGCGCCTGAAACTGCTCCTTGCTCCACTTGGGCACCTTCTCGCGGCCCTTGGGCCCATGGATCTCGGTCTTCTTGGACAGCTCGATCTTCTTCTCGATCTCGCGCACATTCCAGTCGCTCGAGTCGATCTTGCCGATGGCTCGCATCAGGTCCTTGGGCTTCTTGTCGCCCCCAAGGCCGCCACGGCCCGTCATGCGCTGCTCCATGTTCTTGATGCGATCGCTGAACTGCTCGTCCGCCGTTCGCGGCAGGGCTGAGGGTATGTCCCCGCGTTCGCGATCCTTTTGTTTTTTTTTTTGTGTATTTTAAATAATTGTATTTTGGGGCCGGAGTGGAGGGGGTTGAAGAAATCAAAATTTACAAATATGCATAAATATTCAAGTTGAGATTTTACCGATTTAAGAACATAAACAATATAAACTCAAAAGCCAAACAACAGAACGGTAAGCTTAACAAAGTATCCGAATGCGGCAGGTTAGATGAACGAGCTTAGCTTAGTTTAGTTTAGCTTAGCTTAGCGATATTACATTTGGTAACTGGCTGGCTGATTAGAGTCTTAATTACAGATTGATGTTAGAGCCGAGCTGCGACTATATTTGGTGGATATTTCAACATATTTCATACAGAAAACGGTCTCGAAGGGGGTCTATAAGGGGGTTTATTTATTAAGGGGGAACAGGGTTAGATAGTTAATCCAAAGACGTTAGAACTTCAGGAGTTTAGAACTTAGAAGCGCATTTTGTTCTTAGATTTTTACGCTCTCAACTTTGTGCGAGCAGAGAGAACGCGATATTCATCGCTAGCTAAAAAAGGGCTGCATATTGCAAGTCAAATATATGGCCGTTTGGCATTTTAGTGATTATATTGGTCTTTGGTCAAAGCCCTCTTTGGGTTCAGGTCAAAAAGGGTCTCCTTGGAATTGTCTTAGCTTGATCTAGGATCTAAGATCTTTCATCAAACTGATTTGAATCAAGTAATAACACTGTTATTTGTTTTTAAAATCATGCAAACATATTATGAACCAATTTCAGCTAAATGTCTGGTCATAAATAAAAGCCAAATCAATAACAATTGTTAGTTGCTTCTCTTTTTTTATCACAATAGTTTTCAGGGCAAAACATCAGCATTAGTCAGTGGTTAGAGGAGTTCCCCTCAGAAAAGGGAAACCCAACAAGACGAGGACAACACTGAAGAAGAGGCAGCGTGCAGCGAGCAAGAATCAAGAATCCTTCGATTCTCATCTTGGCTTACGGGAAACAGAAGCTTTCGCTCCAGGTCCTTGACGCGATCATTAAAGACCGGCGCCTGCTGGCGGTAGAGGAATATCGAGTAGTCCTCGAAGGGAGTGCCATCCTCGGCCACCCCCATGGCGCCCTCGCCATCGCCGCCCTCGCGGAGCAGCTTGCCCGCCTGCAGGAGCTGCAGGCTCTTGTAGAAGTTCTGCGTCTGGTGATAGCGCTGCTGGCGCCGCTTGCTCATCCGCTCCTGCCGATTCTCCTCGATCTCCTGCAAGCGCTGCTGGCGCTCCTCCTGCGCAGCAGAGTTGGATACAGAGTTGAGCACACAAATTGGACAGATTCGGAGGGGGACTCGGGGTCAGACAGTTGTGATTCGTGTGGATGGTGGACACAGACACAGAACAATGACTAAGAACTACTGCTAGGATGGAGATGCTACTGGGGTTAGTACTTGGGTCGAGAGTTACCGCACACAATGGAGCATGCGAACAACACTGCTGGGACTGGAACTGGGACTTGGACTTGGACTTGGACACTGAGCGAACTGACCTCGTTGATGGATTCGTATGCGCTAATGGCGGTACTGATTGAATGACAGAGAGCTGTTCTCAGCAGGAGCTGAACCTTGGGAACAGATTATGAATATTGTTTTTGGCGATTTTCATTGTTTCTTTTGATGAATAACAATTAAGTTCTTTGTGTACATGAGGCACTGAACAATCAGTGAATAAGCTTTTAACAAGATAAATATTTATGTATGATAATAAAGGTATGAGGGAGGAGGAAGCGACCAGGGGTCACTCCTCCTCAGCACGTTGGGATAGTTAGGTGTAATGAAATCCATGAACTAAGATAATGCCAGCATCTACTCACTATGTTGGCGGTCTTGTCGACCTGGCGGCGCTTCTTCGAACGACGCGGGGTATCACTTTGACCTAAGGCAGAGAAAGAGAGAGAATAAATAGGGTTTCCTCAGAGTTGTTCTGATAACTGACTCTCCAAGTGGCTTGCTCTCAAAAAGAGTTAATTTCCGAAAGAAAACAAGGCTCTTGGTACAAAAGTCCTACTGAATATTATCCTAAGTTTCGCTTTTATTGCCACTGTACAATTTAACATGAATAAGCAAGGACTTGGAGACTCAATTATTTGCCACACTACGATGCAGGATGGTTATGGTCAACACACCCGGCTGCTGGCTGCCTCCCGCTGCCGCTCCGCTTCCGGCCCCTCCAGCGGCTGTGCCTCCTCCCCCGGCCACGCCGCCGCTGTTCAGGAGCTGCTCGTGTCGGCGCTGCCGCTTGGCCCGCTCCTCCTCCAGCACCGAGCGACGCTGCACCGTTGTGGGTATGTCCACGGCATCCTGCATGGGCGACTTGGCCTTGGGCTTCGTGGCCAGCAGCTTGGAGAAGTCGGGCTGGGCGTGCGTGTGGTTGATGCGATACTTCTGCCGCAGATCGCTAAAGTCCATCTTGGGGTGCTTGATGTGCGGGATCTCGCCGCGGAACACCTCGCAGATCTGGTCTAGGTAATTCAGCCAGATGCGCGACTCCACGTCGTTCAGCTGCATCGATTGCTTGGCGCTCATAATGCGATCCACATGGAGTTCGCGCTCCAAGACGGCAAAGGCCAGCTCGTTGCACTCCACGGGACTCATGTCCTTGGTGGCAGCGAAATCGATGAGATCAGGGCGATAGCTGAGAGGAAGAGAAGAAAAGGAAGCTTATGAGGAAGCCTATCCCAGATACTTCCAGTTACAACCCACCGATTGATGAGCGCGCACAGGACGCGTCCATTTCGGAACACATCCGAAGGCTCCTTGAGCTCCGGAATAAACTGATACGCCAGCAGCTGGGCACTGATCCACCTCAGCAAGGTGTTGCCCTGCGGCAGGAGATCTAGGAATCAAAAAAAAAAAAAAGGAAGTATTATAGGTACTGGAACCTCTAAAACTAAGTACCAACCTCCACTGCGTCGCTTGCGCCTGCCCGGCGTGTCCACATGCGGCGTCTGCAGGGCGTGCGCCGAGTCCATGAAGGTCTGCTCCAGGATAGCCGGGTCGTCCGTGTCTACCAGATGCTTCACCTGCCAACTGTTGACCGACTCCCGATTCAGGTTCGGGTAGCGCGTGGCCGGGTCCACGGTGTAGGCACTGATGTCCCGCTGCAGGGTGTCCGGCGTGGTCTGGTTGAGCAGCCGGTAGATGCTCTCGCGCTGCGCCAGCACGCCGAGCGTGCTGTTCTGCGGATTGGACCACAGCTTGATGGCATAGGCCGCGTCCATGCTGGACAGGAAGCCGCGGGCACAGCCCGATCCCGTCGGCCAGAAGGGCTCCAGCAGGCTGTCGCCCACCAGGCACTGCAGCAGCCGGGCGCCCTTGCGGACGATGACGCGGCAGGACATCTCGGCGGCGAACATGGAGGTGAAGTCGAACATGGCCACGTCCGGCTTGCCGTAATGATTCACGGCGAACTCCAGGTTGGGCATTTGGTATTGGGTGGAGAACTCGGCCGCCTCGCGGGCATAGTCGTGCAGCTTCTGGGTGTCGACGTTGGCGGGGGCCAGGAGCTCGCCCGGGTCGGCCATGTCCTCGATGATCACGCCCTTGTCGATCAGACTGTGCTTCTTGGCCGTCATCACGAAGTAGTGCGTCTCGTCCTTGTAGTAGACGATGTTCTCCAGGTCGATGCCCGTCCGGCTGTACAGCTCCTTGAAGAAGGCCTGGTTGAAGATGAAGGCCACCCCGCTGATCTCCTCCACCTTGGCCTCCGCCTCCGTCTTCTTGTTGATGAAGTTGGCCGTGATGGCGATGGCCAGCTTCCCCCGGAACTCCTTCCGCCTAAAGTCCAGCATGTTGCGCTTGCCATCCGCCCCGATCAGGACGTCGAACTCGTAGTTGGAGACGGCGTGATCCGAGGGCGTGACCACCGCCCGCCACCCATCGCCACTGTCGCCCGCGGGCTCCAGGGCGTGCTCGAAGCTCACGCCCTCGTGGATCTCCACGCCCAGCAGCAGGGCCACCTTGAGGAGCATGCACTGCAGCTGCCGGATGGAGATGTGGTCGATGGAGCCGGCACAGAACTTGCCGTAGAACTTCTTGGCGCCCAGGTTGCGCAGATCCGTAATGACGAAGGGCCACAGATGCAGCACATTGTTGCGGGTGATGCGGTCGCGCTTCTCCAGCACCACCACCTTGGCGCCCAGTAGCTGCGCCTCGATGGCCGTGCGCAGGCCACAGGGCCCGGCTCCGATGACCAGGACCCTGGTGCCGGAGCAGGCGGCTCCCTTGCCGTATACCCGATGGGCGGCACGGGCGTCGAACTTCTTCCACAACGCCTGGGCCTTCCACGAACGCACCTTGGCCTTCAGCCGGGGATAGAAGTCGTTGAGGGGCGACGGTCGCAGGCCCACCGCCTCGCACATGGCCCGGTGCAGGGCCAGGATCTGCCTCATCGTCGTGGCCACGCACAGCAGGTCGAACAGCTCTGCCGCCTCCGCGGCCGCCGCATGCTCCGCCATCAGAAGCTGCTGCTGCGCCGTCAGCTGTTGCTGCTGCTGCGGCAGATGCTGCTGCGGCTGCTGTTGCGGCGGCAGGTGATGGTGATGCCGCTGGTGTTGGCGGCTCATCCTTGAAAGAAACAAGAGAGAGAGAGAGAGAAGTCTGGAGTTAGTCGGGTGTCTCGGTGTGATAATTGGAATTACTAGACAAGGAAAAACAACTCAAACAAGCTGACGATTTGATGGTTTCGCTCGGTGAACTCAATTAATTCCGACAGATTTCTCATTCACAGCTTCCCCCGTCTGCTTGGGGTATAGTCTTTGTCTGAGTTGGCTTTCCTTGGCCTTGTCTCGCCCATCACATTAATTTTAATTAATTAAGCGCATTTATACAGAAATATCTTGTCTGATGTTTGGCGAAGCTTCATTAAACCTTTAAGTATATTTTGCCTTAATTTGTAAGTATCACGGGAAATTCCATCCTTTTAGCTAATTAATTTAAGAACCTTCAAGAAAGATAACACAAAAAGTTCCTGGTTTTCTGGGTTCCTTCTTTAAAGTCAACGAACCCCGCATTAGGTCTTTGTTTACTCATAAAGGACTGTCTTATATAAATATAAACATGTGCATGTAAACAAGGCACAAGTTTTACTTTTAAAATATTCTCGGAAAGCTGAAAGTTACACACACATCCTCCCAGCCTTCCCAGAGACCTAACAAAGAAAGAGCTTTTAAACTGAACTTGTCATCATCATGATTACTTTTCTTTCCTTTCCTTTTTTACGTATTTTGTTTACATATTCAAATGACAACTCAAATCTTGCCAGAGCATTATACTTCAACTAATTGAATCAGAAAGAATTACTCATAATGCGGTCGGTCCACTGATATGTATAAGAAAAAGAGGAGCAGGTAGGGAAATCGAAAAGAAAAGAAAGCCTTCCTCTGAATACCCTGAATTTTTCTCCTAGAAACGATTAAACATATTAATAACCAATTAATTTAAACCCTTTTGAACTCGGGGGATACCTAGAACATTTAATGCGAAGCTATTTTGGCCAGCATAGCCTTTGAGTGCTGACAAGTGAGCCAGACAGAAACCCCTAGGCAAATGAGCTGGAAATAAAAAGCTGGCACTCGAGTTTGAACTTCTGTTCTGGATCCCGCCTAGACCTAGACAGGCAACAACCTGACAATGGACAGCCGAGAGCTGCAAGGTGGGAAGAGCTCCGAGAAGTGGAGTGCCATTTGTGTCGGGGCAAATGGAAAATAAAAAGTAAGCCACAAGACCGCAGCTGTTGGGCTCTTTGTGCGAGTGTTTTGCTGGATGTGAATGTCCCGCACAAAGGACAATAGCCCCTCTGGCGAAACAAGGAACAGAACGAGGACGAGTCATTGCCCCAATTTGCTGGAAAGGAGGAAGGAACATCATCAAGATTAGTGGAACTTGGGAATACTCAGGAAATCAGAGCTCTCTCTCGCTTTCTTCTTCAAGCATTGCCTGCAATGTACAAGCCGAGCTCTGCTAATTAACAAACAACATCATTTCTAGGTCCAAGTTCGCTGCCATGTGAACACATCGAGCCCCTTGCCTGGTTTATTGGACGCCAGAATTTTTGATGCACTAGCATTCGGTGGAACAATTTATAAAATGGAAAATTTGTTACAGCGGGGAGACGGGCAGCATGATGATCTCCTCTCTGGCGTCTACGGGCACATCCCCGGAGGGCGAACGCTCCGGCTGTTCCCCCGTGGCCGGCTGGCGATATCTGTTCCCGGCCACCATCGGCGGCGATCCATCAAGCTTCTGCAGCTTCAGCATCAACGGCGACATCTGGGGGAGCACTCCACCACCACAGCCGCCGCCGCCATCGCTCGCCGAGTCACCACCTGCCATGGCCAGGATCTCGGCGGCATACTTATCGATATCGCGGCGCAGTTGATCCACCACGGGCTGCACTACCGAGTAGCGGTGGTTCCTATAGCTGAAGAGTCCCTGGCGCACCCCGCCCTCGAGCACGTCGGTCACCACGGGGCGGATGGGCTGCAGCGGCAGCCGGTAGACGTCGGAGACACGCTCGGCCACCTCAAAACTGGTCGCCGGACGACCCAGTACCTTCAACACCTCCATCACCAGAGCGCCGTTCTGCTTGCCCAAGTTGGTAGGATTCATGATGTGCGACACGCCTTGGATTGCGACTCGATGTGAGTGTATGTCCTCAATAAACTTTGGTCTTGATCTTTGCTTTTGGTATTGCTAAAAATTAACAATGAATTTGTACGGTTTTGCGGCGCTCGCCAAAAATGGTTAAATCGAATTATTTTTTGGGTGTAAATACGTATAGAAATGTAGCTAGTCCCGAGGTTTGTAGTACACTAAATGACTGACAAGTCACTGGGAGGAGATTGGAATGTCGGATGGCAAGATTGGGTATGGTTACTGGGTTTGAAATAGGGGAAAATTCTAGGCTATAAAACAACATAACAAATAACCAAAGGCACGAAATGGTGCCCGAATCCTAGATTATTCTAAGAAAATGGTTTGAATACTTATTAAAGGGAAATGGGACCTCTTTCTTATCAACCTCACAAATTGAACAAAAGGATAAAGGTTCCCTTTTCATTAATGAGAGAGAGGAAGTCCTAGCTCAGCTTTTTTTCTGCAAGGGAATCGCTATTCAAACATCTTTCAATGTAAGGAAAGGTTCCCCCTTTTTTGCATAGATATTACCTTATGACAAATAGTTCCTTCCTCAACATCCCACACAAGAAATCACATGCTCAACGACGACGAGACTCGCTTCCAATTTGTGTTGTCTCATCGTCTATTAAAGTTTGAGCCAAAATTCGATTGGCGCCAGGAAAGTCATAAAAAGAGCTCGCACAATGTCAAACCCAACCCACCAACCACGCCCACAACTCGGACAGCAAGAGGGCGGTGGCTGGGTGGGCCACGCAATTGGAGACAGCTCGACAAAGCTGTTTTTCACTCTTACACATGGAGAGAAATTAACAATTTATGGAGGAATTTAAGAAGAGGAACTTACTTTCTGAATTAAAATGGAGGAATAAACTCTTTTTAGAAAAAATATATTCCTTAACTTGTTTATTTTAATCCAAACTACCTTTTTTTATTATAATTAAACATATTCTCAGGCCGAAACCAAGAGTTTCAAGCTTAATACGGCTATCTCTGGTCAAAAGAGAACTAGTTTAGTCTTAGGCAATCTGTAGCCTTCTGAAAGATTTTTTTCAGTGCCGCTCTCAGCCCTCTCTGTTTGTGCGGGTTAAACAAAAGCCTTGTGGGTCACACTGGGCTCACACACACCACGCACGTTATGTCACCAGAGGGGAGAAAGATGAAACACACAAAAATTAAAGTCCAAAAGAAAATGAAAAGTTTAGCGCTTATCGATTTTCGCTTACTGCTTTATCTCCCCGCAACGCGAAGTTTGTTGGGGCAGGAAGGGAAATTACAAATTAACCCGCGAAAGGCCGGCGAGGGTGGATTCAAATAATTTCTCATTCTCCGACCGGCGTTAGGAATGACTCATCTGTGTGCACGCTTTTTGCTCCATTATATTCGAGAGGGTGGCCCGAAAATATCCCACGACTTGACTTATATATCTAAATTACTCATAATTTCAGAAATGAAAACGTAAACGGAAGACTTTACGGTTTATAAAGTGCACATGGCTGTGCCTGTGCCGGACAAGATCAAGGTTCTTGAGAACAAATGAACCATTTCAGCTGAAAATTTCTACAAATTTCTCTTTTCTGAAAACTTGGCCAATAGCCAGGAAATGTTTATTTAATATTCAAAACACACAAACGAAGACGTCTTGTAGTTGCAGTCTCATTCATAAACAAAAATAATTAATTCTGTTTGAAATTTTTTGTTATTATTTCTTTCCAATCTTTCACTTTTGTCGAGATGGCTCACCTGAAGCTCGTTTGTGCGTTTGTTCAAATTGATTATATCACAATATTTCGCGTTTATTTATTTATTTAACTTGTTAGACAATTTTTCGTTGCGTTGCGATGCGAATTGAGGGGCCACTGGATCGGTAATGAAGCTATGCCACCTGAACGAGATCACTTTTAAGGGAATTATGGGAGCAGACTCTACAAAGGCGGCTGACAAAGATACAAAGGAAACCCAGTCAGGTGGACAAAAGCCAGGAACCCAACCACCCCCAGCAACGGAATCAACAGAGAGAACAACGTGGGAACTTTGTCACAAACTGTTGATACACACAAATAACATGGCGGAAAAACTCTAATTATAGATTTATAGATATTGTATCTACAAGCCGAACGCATCGAACAAGTGTCTTTATCGAAGGAACAAGGGGAAGGGGTGTTTGCAGAGTCTTAGGAAACAAGTCGATAAGAAAACCCTCTTGGGTTACTTTCTAAGATAGAAACCACTTTGTGATTGTATATGAAAGTCACGTAATTTAAATATTTGTTTGGTATTTTATGCGTTCGGTTCTCATGTGACAATTGTCGATAGAAATATGTCAGCTGGACGTGAAGAGTGTTTGCAAGTTGAAGAAACCGAATAAAAATTTGTTGTTGATGCTTTGCTAGTACACTGCAAAGCGTGGAAGAGGAAGCAAGAAAGATATAGTGCGAAATATCTACGTGTGAATATCTACAACTAATAAAACGTCTCAATTTAAAATCAGGTTCTAGCACCTCTTGGCAAATATGCAAATAGACGAACGCTTGATTGATTCGCGCCCCGTTGTCTTCTAATTTTGGTTCCTATGCCAATTGATAGACACAAATTGTTGGAATTGCAACAAATTGATTTATGAACACCAAGCAGACACAAACAAATATGCGGAAGCGCCATCGACGAGTCTGTGAGGGACTAGGGGCACTCACTCAAAATAAATATAATTATTCCCCCCAGCTGAGACAATTAGAAGACACGCCCCTGGCGCCTTTTCCTGCCTTTTCTTGGCCGGCTTTCACAATTACAGCAAGCAGCAGAAGATGACAAGAGGAAAACAATTAAAATAGATTTGATTAAATAAATCTTAGCGGGCCACTTTTGGTTGGCAGCCAACTTAAACTTTCTGGGCATTGTTATAAATTCGTTCGTGTAGTTTATTTGCCACCAACAGACGTGAATAAATAAATTACATTTAATTAGGTTTAATTTGTGGGCTATAGTCGAAGCGTTGACAGTACACGAGCTACGGTAATTGAGTATTGAAAATATTGAGACACCCTCCTGACAATACTTCCCTTTTGCAATCCCGCAGATACATCAAATTTTTGGGGAACTTTTACAAACAAGAGTCGTTCTGTCACTCGGTGAGGAATTAAATATAAGTGTAATTCGAGGCAGAAAGATATTCGAACGGACGGCGGCACAGTCGTATGTGCGTTTAAACATTTTTCGCTGTTCTTAGCCAAACGGAATTGGGTCAGCAAACGATGCTGCGGTTGGCCAACACAGCTCGCACGAGCCAAGAGCCAAACATTTTCGCAGAGAGAGAGTGCAGAGGATCTGCGAGGCGCCTTCGACTTCTACAGACGCACACAGAAATAACGAATTAATTGATTTTAAGTGTTGACTCCCCGCGTCTCGAGCTCACTTTCTTGGGGCTGTTCCTTACGCAAGCGAAAATTTCTTGTTAAGCGAATTTTAATGCAAAATCAATTTTATGGCTGACATCATCGGTGAGCTGGAGGTGGAGCGAATCAATTTCCTTGCCCCACAGCATCAGCAGCATCCTTTTGTGGATAATCCTTTAGGAAACACATCCCGTTTACATTATTCTGTATTCAGTATTCCCTCTTTTAAAGGGTATTCACGCCTCCTCTTCCTGTTCCAGATCCACAGAGCAACCCACATTTAAATATATATAAAATATATGCCGCCTGCACAGGAACTAAACAACTGAAATGGGCGTGGGGATTTACTTCATTCTGCTCTACTTGCACTGCAACTGGGATTGGGGTCAGGCCCGGACAAAGTTCTCCTTTTGCGAAAATACAAATTTAATAAAATTTGCATAAATATTCTATTTTGCGGGGTTTAATTGTACACTCAACTTACTTGTCTCAGTCGCTGTCGAAGTCGTGTGGGCCTGTCATATATGCAGCATTAACCTGGAAGCAAGGGAAATGTGATACGGTTAGTTGAGTCGAATTCAAATTGTCTTGCCAATATCCAAGAGCTTTATTTATTGTCTATATGTAATTATTATGCTACCAAGTCGTGTGACATTTCAATGTTGAGGCCAATTAAAGATATCGGAGGGGCCTTCATTATAATCATGTGGGACGGCGTGAATAACTCAGACAGAAGGCAGCAACAACCACAACCGAAAACCAATTTATAAATGTCTTTGGGCTTATGATGGATTTTTCTGGCTCTCAGCGGGTCGCGTGGGTTCCATAAACAAAAAGAATTTGCAAATAAAGTAAGACGAACAATGAAATACACTTGATATTCAGTATTTATGCAAGCCTTAGGCAAACTTAAGCAAAACTTGATTTAATAATAAAAAATTTAATATTTATGTAATTACATTTTGTTATATTTTATTTATCTTCAAAAGGCTATCATTTGACGTTGAGAATATAAACAAACCCGCCTTTTGTTTACATTAAAGCTTCAAAAATGCAGTGAGCTCAATTCAAGCCCAATTTTCCTGCAAATTAAATGCGAAAATATGGGCAAGGCCTGCCTGCATCGAAAGCAGATTGGAAACGACAGATTGCAAGAACTATTTATTGCATGTTCACTTGCAATGGCAGACAAGGTAAACAAACAAAAATCGTTGACGTAAACACCTGCTTAGGTAACGTCGGCTACGGCTACCACATGGCAATTACCACATCCTTTTTACCTGTCCGTCTGTCCCCACTGGACTCAGACCCCCTCTCGAACAGTTAAAACTGCAGTAAATGGACAAAACTACGTAGCACTTCTGCGTCCGACCGGGCATTTATTCAAAGCAACAGCCCAGGCACGAAAATGGCATTAAACTCGAAGCTCAAGCCGGAGACGGAGACGGAGACACCGATGACGCTCCGGCGAATGACGATGAATAAAACACTTTGAGACCTGAGTTCCCCAGTGGCAAATGCTGAAAACCCCAGCCCAAAACAACAACAACAAGCCGGAGGAGACAACGCCAAAACGAAATAAGCCAAAAAAGAAAACCCAAACAAAAAATCACGTGGCTAACCGCAACCATCGTAAAATTGGAGAAAAATGGCATTTGAGAAAGAGTGAACTTGGGAAATGCCCTATAAGATATGAAATATAGCAATATGAAATATAAAGTAGAAACCACATTTTCGGTGTCTTGAGATCGCTTGCTATGCAATGTACAAGTAAAGCAGCAACAACAGCTTAGAACTTCCACTCAGTAGAGAATGAGATTTTCTTCTGAAAGATCTTTACATTTTTTTTCCTACAAAAGCACCAACCGGATAAAATGCAAAAGCATTTGGTCGAAACAAAAGCAAGATCTTTCAAAAACATTTTTTTAAACGAATATTCAAACGAATTTTTTAGTTATGAGCTAATTTTATTATAATTATAGGGCCTTAGTTACCACATTCTTATTGTGTCTTCCATTTACATTTTATTAAAATGAATTTGTGGGCTTTTTGTCGAATTTTTATATTAATACCAATAAAAAAGTAAATAAAACTAGTAAAATATATTTTAAAATACCTCCAAATATTCCCCCAATTTGTAGGTCAAACTTCATGTCATAGTTAAGATTCTCCTAACTTTCAAGGATATCCAAACCAACAGCAGCAACCACCAAAGGTTTGCGTCTCCTTTGAGGCAGTTTTTGGCGGCTGCCGTTTTTTGCTCGCTGCCTGCAATGAATGAAATTAAATGTTGCCAATGAGGATAGACTCGCACAGATGCAAACAACAAAAAATAACAGCAGAAAAAATAGTTAGAAATACTAGCATGCAAACAATAACAACGGCCGCCACATCACAACTCGTTTTGTTGTTAGCTGGTTTGCTTCGCTGGCAGCCGCCGCCGCCGCAGCAGCCGTCCAAAGTTGCCAAACTTGGCCAAGTGTGCAATGGCAAGTGTTCAGTTATTTTTATAGCCACCACAGCAACAGTAACAACAACAACAACAACAACCACGACAAGTGCAGCAAACTCAAGCTAACTCAAGCCAAGCTAAGGTGAAATATGATTGCAGGCTGCTTTTGGCCCCAAAGTCTTTTGAGCCTTAAGGAAAACTAGCTAAGTTGCTCTTACTGGCTGGAAGTTGGAAGTTGGCGCTTTCACTAGTTGCGACGCCGACTTTTCCCCTATTGAAAACGTGGCTCTCTCAGATGCTGGCCCATAACTCGAAGCTCTTTAATGGCATAGCGAATTTTGGCCTAATAAATAAAAGAGTGTGTGTGCCGGCGGCCAAAAATTCTATACAACATGTTCGGTTTGCTTCGGCGGCCGCACCCAAATTCGAATTCTTTAACGAAATTTTCAACATAAATATGCAAATTTTCGGGGCAATGTTCATTAGTTTCGTTAGACTTTTGATGAATATGAAAAGCTGTTTGTGTAATCCCAGCAAAAAGTGATAGGGAGAAGCTTCTAGCTTTTGCTTCTTTAGAAATACTTCTAAGCCCCGTTTTATGTATGAATTTTTAATGAAATGTTTTCCCCCGTAGGTTTTCTTTAAATAAACATTCACTTCTAGCTTACATTATTTTTATGTTTATTAGGTTTCTTGCCGATTACAAAATTACGAATTTAAATTTCAAGCAAATAGTGAACGGAAAAGTCGTACTCGATCTTGAATTTTTATTTCTTACTTTATTTTACAAATAACTAAAAAATATTATAATTTAAAGCATAAATAAATCCAAGAAAAAAACGTAAAATAGTAATTACCACCTTCTGCTAGTTTAAATGCAAAATAATAATGTTTTTCTGAGAGAGTTATCAAGGAAAATCGATTACCTACTTTTCCCATCTATGTGTGACTGTTCTGGAAGTAAGTTAAGTTTTTTTTAACTTTATACTTTACGTACAAAATACAGTAAAATTAGGAGAATGCTGTGTACAATTTCAAACCATAGAATATGTAAATACGAATCAAAATACGAGTATGTTAAGAACTTTTGCCATTGAAAAGCATTGGAAAACATGTTGAAAAATAAACTGCAATCGAGCGTAATAAGTAAGTATTTTCCCAGATTTATAGCAGTTTTAAGCAGCTCAAAGACAGAGTAGTTTACGACACAAAACACACTCTGTGAGATATTGTATCTGAAGATGAGATATGGGCCCGCTCTCCCAGCAATCAAGACAGATGGGTGACCTGACCTTTAGCCACGAAGAGAGAGAGATTCGGAGAGATAGAGATAAATACGAACAAAAGAGAGGCAGCGTCAATGCCGGCAGTTAATCATCTGTTATATCATTGACCTCCCCAGAGTTCGAGGCGGCGCGCTGCGGCGCTCCTCCTGCATAATCAGCGCAGACTCGGCTCGGCTCAGACTCTCGGCAGCATAATTAACATCTAAGCGATAAATGCAATTAGCGGCGAACATTGCCTGCACTTAATTGCACTTTCATTGAGAGTTCATTGCCGCAACTCGTAGTCGCCGTCGTTGTCGTTGTTGCCTTTGTGTCAAATGCTGGGCCGTGTCGAACACAATATTGGCTTTTCGTTTTTTGCCGCTCATCAAACTTTTCTAGTATCTTTTGCCAGAGACCCAAACACAAAGGCAAAGCCTACAAATAAACGGGCTGAGGAAAATAAACACACACACGCAGAAAGCAGCGGCGTTTGGGTCGTGCACTTTGTTTAAAAATAACAAGAAAATAAGAAAATGTATCTGCCAGCGCTGCAACGCTTCATCTTTTATCCGAAAGATACGGGCCCACTCGATGCACACAGCTGCCCGCCGGCTGGGCCTCCGGTTTTAGTGTAAACATTGCATTTAAACAAACCCCATTCAAGGATGCAGCTTCTTCAAAGTATTTCTGACCTCAAACAAGTTCTAAAACCGAGAAAAGTTAAAAGAGTTTTCACATAATACAGCAGAACGGAGGACTACCCTTTGGCATAAGGTCTGTTTACAGTTCTAATGAAAATTAATTTCAGAATTTTATGGTTTTTACAAATAAATCTCAAACATTCATCGATGCATATTTCAAGAAAACAATTAAATTCCCTGCACCTATTTCCAATTTTCACTCTTTGGGGGGCTAACAATATAAAATATATTTCTCAGATTTATTACCTACAAACCAAAACATTTTCATTAAAGTTTTCCCTAAAGATTTACCACTTTTTGTGGTGCCTTCACTCACATATGACAGGATCACATACAGATGGGGAGGAGGCAGACACTTGGGGTGATATTTTTAGAGCACTCGCGCAGAAAGTTGGCGACATTAAGTGCCAAGGCCCGAGGTGAAAAATTGCAATTTTCACGCACCGTCCGAGTAGCCGACACAGACGAATCCGAGCGACTCCTGGCCGCCACCACGACGACGTCACCTGTCCCTGACTCTTGGGTGTCTCTTTGAGCGTGCGTGAAGTGCGGCTATTAGGAAAAATGTGTCTCTTGCAAAGGCAATGCGCCTATTTTTAGTGCATTGGCTTCTTCGCCAGCTTCGGGTTGGCCATGAAAATGAAAATGAAAACGATGTATCTTGTATCTGCATTTGCAGGTGTGTAGCTGTGGCTGGCTGTCTGTCTGTCGCCCAGGTGAAAGTATTTAATTATGCGTCTCCCGCCGCATGACAAATCTGCCGGTGTTGATGAATTGCCATTGCAATGCAAAACATCCTTGGCGACTGTGAATTTCCCAGCGCATATGGCCGGCGGATGCGAAATTGTTCAGACAGGAAAGTGAGTGCCCAAATTGGGAGCCGTCGTCGGATGGAGCGTTTTCATTGGAAAACTGAGAGATCGAGGTAATATCGCCATGTGTGGCGATTACAGGGGCACTGATCGCGCGGATCGATAACAATGGGCAAACATTTATCGATAATGGAAACAAACAAAGTGTCAAGTGGCTGGGATTGCCTTGCAAATTGCTCTCGTATTCGTGCCAGCTGCGTGTCTTTGTTTATTTGTTTGCCAAACGTGTTTGTTTGTCGGTCGCCGTCGGCGGGGGCGGTGGCGGTGGCGGTGGAGACTCCCAATTCGGTATTAATTTGCTCAGCATTTGGCACTTGTATGCCATGAATATTCGAACATGAGGCACATAGTTAGCACATGTCACTTGAAATTTCACTTTCCACATTTCCCCAGAGAATTAGAGAGTGTGTGTGAGAAATTAAGTGGAACTGATGGTTAGTTTTCCCCATTAAAGCGTATGCTAAGCAAGTTAAAGAGAAGTAAGTTTTCTAGTCATATTTCTTAAAGGAAATGGAAATCGAACATATAATAAATACAAAAATATAACTGATATTGTCTCTATACTGATTCAAACTAGATTTATAATTAAAGTGTAAGTAGAATAACAATATTTAGAGATTTATTGAGAGACTTATATTTAAACAAAGACAATTCTAGAATTGAGGGCAAGATTGTTTACCTAGTCGCTGCTTTATTATTGCGCTGTTTGCCTTGGAATTATTCTTTAAATCCCAGTAGCACACCCGGCGTATGAGTAATATGGTGAATTCATATAAATAATTGCTGGGAGTTCTGACAACAACAGAGTGAGTTTGCAATGTGGCAATTAATGTGTGCTATTAAATGGCTAATTTCCCAAGTGATTGGGTGATTATTAAAGCCCAGGTACAACGAGGCGTATGAGCAATCGGCATTTTACAAAGATGAGCTGTTGAAATACAAATTCAATTTCTGCCAATCGAAAGCAAAGCTCAACCGAGCAAAACAATCGAAATTTAAAGTGCAACTGCAACTATTTTTACATTTAATTTTATTTATATATTTAGGCATTTTTGTTCGCTGTTTCTATTATTTGCAACTATTTCGATCCGATTTCTTTGTCCGCTGGCATTTTCATTGCAACAATAGCAGCGGCAGTGGCAGCAGTAGCCTCACCCGCAGCGGCAGAAGCCACCCAGCAGCGACTGCTCGCTCGCACATATTTGAGGCCTGTTGTTAGACAATTTCATTTGCAGTTTTGTTTTAACGCGCAAATATTTGCACAATCCTCGGACCGCTGCAACTGTTGCTGCTGCTGCTGCTGCTGCGTTGCTGATGCTTTAGTTTCTGTTGCTGTTTCGGTCCTCTGAACGCTAATTGAGTGAGCACACGACAGGCAGCCAGGCAGGCAGACCGGCAGTCAGTCAGTCAGTCACTGAGACGGACAATGGACGGCGGGACGGGCTGTCAAGCAGCTCTAGAGGAGAAATGAAAAACGCAGCGAGGTCTGGCGGAGATCGGGCCGAGCCACATAATGTGGGGCATGAATCGAACAGTGCTTCCCCCAGGCGGCTCCACACTTTGTTCATGCCTCATGCAGCTCGAGGCATGCAACACGCCATAAACTTCAAGGAAGTTGCCCAAACGATGGCAGCGGAAAAAAAATGTATCAGCAGTAGTAGAAACATAAGGAATTTTGATTGTCCTACACCGGAAGAAACAATAATATTAAAAAAAATAAAATAAAAAGAATATTAAAAGAACAAAGAGTAAAAAAAGAAAATAAAACAAAAACAGAAAGGAGGAACAAACTAAATAAAATACAAAAAGAAAAACGAATACCATAAAAAATAAAAGTTTAACAAAAGGAAAACTTAATAAAATAATAAAGAAAACAAAGAACAAAAAAAAAAAGGAAGAATATGAAAGGAAGAATATAAACAATAAAAAAAAATTTGAAATAATATATATATAATAAGCTAATTACACATTTTCTATTTATATTTTAATTGTACAAACATATCATCATTATTACATTATTATTAGCCCAAACAACAGACTTTGTTAAACATTTTTCCTTTAATACATATTTGTAAGACCATCTGTTGCTCACTTTTAACTTCATTCTCTTTCTCTCCGTGTAATTGCAACTTATTTAATCAACCCCTACCACCACTCGACCACTGGCCATAAAATTGTCATAAATTTAATCCGATAAAGTTTCATTTTATTTAGTGTCCGACGGTCCGTTGGTCTAATCAGCAGCATCATAATCTCCATCATCATTATGGCTATCACGAGCATTATGTTTAGTGTGGTTATTGCTACTACAATAAATACATATACTTATATAAACACATATAACATGGATACATGTATATACATTCCGTTGACAGTTGCCGTCACTTCCACTGCGCATCAACGCACATTTTCCGAGTTTCTTTTTTTGGGTCAAACATTCTTCTTTTCTATGTTTTTGTGAACAACCCGAGAGTCAGTGAACTTTGGTTAGATGAGATATTGAGGAAAGTTCTGTGCCTTGACAGAGTGATGGAGCTTTGACTGACAGATTGATGAGCGTTTTTCCACTTATCAAATTGGCCGCCATGAAAATATTTTCATTTAAATATAATCGCCTGAGAATTAAATTGCGTAATTGATTCAAGAGGCAGAGGTGAGAGAGGCAGCAACAAGTTCTGGCTGAAATCGAAATCGATAAATCTCTGGGGAGCTTGTGCGTAAAGAATCTTGTTAGATGGATGCTGTGGCTGCTCTCACTTAGCATTTGCAATTTGCTCAGGAATGCTGCTCTTTGTAGTGGCAAAGTTTCGCTTTCTAAATGCCTAACATTACTCATGCGACACGTTGTCCAATGTACAATGTTGCAAGAGGAAGAAGCTTCTGGGAAAGAGAAGTAGGGAAAGTCTTCAAGAAGTTGAGATGCTGCAAAAAGCTATATTCTTTCAGCGTCTATTAAAAGCGAGGACTTCCTGGACATTACTCATACGACACATGGTACAACTATGGCCTATATTTATGTACATATTAAAATGACTTTTAAGGCATTTATTTATTCATTAACTTTTTTATGTTTTTCCTGTGCTTTTTGTGTTAATTTTTGGCCTACTTTGAGGTAGCACGTGCTTCGGCTTAGCTTGATCTCTTCGCTTTTTGTGTTTACCTTGGCCACTTGAGTTGTTTTTAATAAACTGTTAATAATGGTTAACTTTTGGCGCTTAGCAGCCACCCACACACACACCAAGACACCTGCCCACACGTTGTTCGGGTTATGGTTTTGGTTTTGCTCGTGCGTTTTTTATAACCCGTCTTTCTCCGCTACTTTGTGGTCAATAAATGTGGGCATAATAAGCCTTGTACGGGCGTGGGCGTGGCACTTATATTATATAGTATATTCCCTACGAGATTAACCATCGCGTGTGTAGACTTCTTGTCCGACATGTGAGTGTGTGTTGGCGTGCTCTGGGCAATTTTGGTTTACTTTTCTCTCTTTTTCTCTTGCTGCATTGACCAGATTCCATGACTCTGCACAATGCAAATGAAACGCAATTGTTTGCAGTGCAGTTACTGCTGCTAGCCGCTACCTCCTGCCTCCTGCCTCCTGCTGAAATAGTTGGCGTAATTATGCCGCCTGAAAATCGTTGGCTGTCATTAGGCGCACGAGGTGACCGTGAACCAGTGACGGTTTCTGATTTTTCATTTTCATTCGCCATTCAGCCTACTGAATTTGATACGAACGAAACCACTTTGCCAAGTCATTAAAAATGAAACAAATTAAAGTAAATGTGAAGCCTAAACGAGTTAAATCACTTTTACCTTTTATTTAAGGGGTGAAACGAAATTAAAGTCACTCAATAAATCTGTCTTAAAAGGAATCATATAAATATAAATATAATATATTGCCAAGAAAATGTTTCTTTAAAAGGGGATTCTGAGAATTTCTTTATAAATAAAGACTTGTTACTAGATTACCTAAAGTTGTACACGAGCAAGCAAAACTCGTTTGAAGTTAAGTCGAAATTTGAGTATTACAAGCTTCAATTACGAGACCAAATTACACGGAATATAATTGTTATAATTAGTGATGAACTCGATTTCGCTTAAATTACATAAGAAACATGATACCAATGCAAATTCGAGTTTTTTTCAGGTTTATTTCATGGCTTCAAATATAAAACTATCATATCTCAACTATTAGAAGCTGAGAAAAATTAATTTATTATTTCCTAAGCCTTAATTAAATATAATGCAATATTCCCACTTGATTCTCAAGAGACTGTGAATAAATAGGATAGTTTTGAAGGAAAGGGGTCTAGTTCTAACAGTTGCATTGCCAATATCCGCTGGCAATGCATTCAAGCAGCAAACAAACACAGGAAAAACAAAAGCTTGAAAGCCCAAATCGAAATCCATTGTCTGACTGACTGACTAACTGACTGCTGGACTGAAGTGACTGACTGACTGACTGACTGCTCGCACAAATGAATGAATTAGTAACGAGCGGCGAGCGGATAGCGGCTGCGTGGATCGATTCACGCTCGACCGACAAACTTCCGCTGCTGGGCAGAAAGCTAACGAATGATAACTGTGCCATGTTTTCCACTGGGGGTTAAGTGCAAACGTCATAAACTCAATTTCTCCCTCTCCCAGCCCCCTCTGCTTACCCCTCGCAGCTCTCCACCCATGCCCTTTAACTGTACATCGGAGTGTGTACATACATAGTTTAGTTACCTTTCGAAAAAAAAAGAAAAAAGAAAAAACAACAAAGCACCGAGCAAAGCAGAGTGGCACAAAAACAAAAAGTGATTCATGCGCAACCAGAAGCGGAGAAAGAGATGGGGGGATTCTCCCAGTACCAGAGAAAGAGAGGGAGAAACTTGTTTGCCAAGCCAAGCATCCAAAGATGGCTCTTATAAGCTCTCTAGGGAACTATCCACCTCGAAAAATAATGCAGTTTTTGAGCTAAAAGTAACTCATAAACATTCCTTTAAAGCATCAAGATGCTGCTTAAATATTTATCTACGCCTAGAATAATAATAAATAACTATTTGCCCCTATAAAGTTTTGAGTTTAAAGCTTGGTAAGCATAGTAAAAATATCTTTAAGTAGGATATTCCAGATTTCAATGATATTACCACTTAATTTAATTAAGTGGGGAAAAACAAAAACAAATTAAAATGTAGTATGATAAGAATACCTTCAAAAAGTAAACCCTTTTAGAAGACCTCCAATTTCTAGGACACCCTTGACTGAAATTTTATATCAGATTTGCTAGGATTAAGTTATTTTTGATAACGAAAAAAAATCTAACCAATCGATCATCACATTCTTTTTTTCTGTGCACTCCAGCTCCAGGCTTTACTTTCCTTCAACGGCACCCAAATCGGTCCGCCCTTCTGCCATCCTTAATTGCAGTGACACGCCCCGTTTATTGGACTGCGGTTGCCTTGCCCCGACTTTCCAATTGATCCGATTGATAATTGGATTTGCGTTTGCCGATTGGAAAATCGAAGCGGCAACGCCGGCAAAGGCAAAGGCAGCCAAAGAAAATGCCTTTCGAAACCGACTCCGCCGCTGCCTTATATGGATCGGATCGGAGTCGTGATCAATCAGCTGATTCATTAGCCCCAATTTAGTTGGTCAAGGTTTCACCGCCCCGAATGCGAACGTGCTTATCGCATCAACACCTTCCGCGCAGGTCGCAATCGTTATCAGCGAGGAGCAGTTCGATTTCAATAGGCGACTAATGAGAGTTGCCTTATATGGGTTGAGGAACCCCCAGACGAGCGGCAGAGTACGTTTGTAATAGGCGCCGATCATTAAATTAAACTACACATGTTATTTGATAAGGAAATGGTATTCGCTGAATCGCGTTTGTTTTTTATTATTTCAGCAGGTGATAATAGAAGCGTGTTAACATTGTTTGAGACTTTTAATTACTGAGGAATTTGTACTGAAAAAGCATTTAAAATAAGGAGACTACAAGGATTTTTAAAAGACAGAAGAATGCCAGAAAATAATTTTGAAATCAAAACCTAGACCGGAAAAAATTTAGTTCAATGTTAAGTGTGAGAGAAAATGTTCAGTCTGTTAGAACTCATCTTTCTCTTGCTCTCTCTTCCACGCTATGCCAGCAATGTACAAGCAAAGCAGCAACAACATCTTAGTTTTTTTTTTATCTCCTCTCTGAGAGAGCTTAATCATAACAATTTATATTTAAAATAAATATTTAAGAACCTAAAACCTATCATCAAGAAATCATTCACAAATGCCTAGAAAATCATTCACCATATCTTAGATCTGTACAAACCCATACACATGTTCTTAATCATAACAATTTGTAGTCAAAAATTGTTTTTATTGTTGCGGCTGCCACAGACCGACCAAAGGCAAAACATTAATCGAAATAATCGCTGGCTTGTGGGAGTTATTAGATCAGCAAACCAGTTACCCTCAAGCTCTGGCTCCATCATCATAACGGAGTAGGGCTAGCTACCATGAATGTATGTACCTGGGCCATAGAATTTCCAGCAAGCAGGCCCATGGCAATGAACCGGGCATGTCTATAAAAACATCAATATTTTTTGTGGCCGGGACCTTTGGCCGTAAATAGCCCGAAACGCATAAACATGTCTAATGTGTGTGCGTCGTGTTGTGTTATTTTGTTTGTTGTTAGTTTCTGTGTGTGTGGGGGGGAGTTGAACTTGTAGTTCAATAAACCCACCGCAAAGCTAATTACGATGCCCGGCTACAAAAACAGCAGCCACTAAAATTAAAATTTAACTACAATATAATATGTGAGAGGGACATAAAAATAGTTTTTGTTTTCTTTGTGACAAATTGTAAACTTAATTAGAAATAAAATTGCCCAAAGAGAGGGGACTCTCTTTTCCCTCTCTAGATTGCTCTGGGCAATTAAAAATATAAATGAAATGGCAATTGAAGAGCCCCGAATACAAATGCCCCGTGCCATCAGCTTTCTTCACGCTAATATTAGCAGAAACCGCAGAAACGAACGGAGAACGGAGAAAGGAAAGGCGCTTTGGGTGTGAGTTGAATAAATGTTACACAAAATTTTCCACCGATGAAAGTTTTTCCCCTTTTTCGGCTCTTGTTTATCGAATCTTTCGGTTATGTTTAGATTTTCATTTCTGCCCAAGAATTCCACCTCCCCCCGTTTTTCGAGGCCAAACCAACCGTGAAGAGAGTGGGCGGTGCCGGTGCCCAAAACGTCAATTTAAACAAATTGAAAAACTGCAAATCCCGAAATTGAAACTGAAAACTGTCAAAGCCGAATGCTGAGAGATAATTAAAAATAGTTTTTGCCAATCGCTTGGTTTCAATTTCGTTTCGATTTCGATTCTTGACTCTCGATTCTTGCCGATTTCCTTCGATTCCCATCGTCGCGTCGTTCGATTGTATTATTGGCCCAATAAACTTTGCCCTTTTGCGAGTTGGCCCTCGGCCAACCGAAGAGAACTTTTCATTGGGTATTTGGTTTGCCAATTAAAAATGTATGAGGCAGTTGAGCAGTTGATGGCAGCAGACTGCAGGTGGGCCGCCGGAATAACTCAAACTGTCCAGGTGGCAAATGATGGCTTTTGATTAGTGATTAATATCAGCGCCATCAGGCTTAAATGAAAGGGAAATTATCTCAAATTTAGTAGCGATAAAAGGCACCTCAAATTAACTAAACTGTTCAATTTTAATTTTAGCTGATTCTATAGAAATTATATACGTAAGTTGCATCTAGCTGACTGATAAAGAGCTATCTAATCTGGTCAAATAAATCGCATTGCCATGGCGAAGGCAACTCTGTCCAAGAGAAATTATCAGTCATTAAATATGGCTCTATTAGTCACTGACAAACGCCAATCTACACTAATACGTATATAACTTTATGTATAATTATATACTATATTTTCAGAACAACTCACCTTAGCAAGCAAATTCGCTGGCCAAAAACATTTGTGATGGGAAGGCGAGAATATGATTTGTGTTACGCTTATGGTTTTGGTTCACTGAAAGGATAAACAAAAACAGAATTGATTAAATTTATTGATTAATAATTAGCACATGGCTTAAAACAAATTCTTAAGAATTAGATCATCGCTTTTTAAAGTTAGAGAGGTGTTAAATTAAAGTAAAACTAATATTTTGCACCAATTTCATTGCTAAAACCCCACATTTTCTTCAAGTGGCTTATTCTATTAGTTGATCTTGAGCTTTGTGGCCAAAATACGTCATCTTCAGATCGCTGACGGTTGTGTATAATTGAGGAAAGTGAATCATGTGGCTGGGCCTGAACTACCACCGATATACTACTTTGAAAGTGCACATTCAAAAGTATATAGAGGGAAACAAATGTATCTGTAAACACAAATCGAAGAAGTGTTTCCTAGAACATTCCGGCTAGCTATTGTTTTAGTCTCGGGCGCACATCCGGCGACTGTCGAATTTCAGAATGGAAAGTGCCAATGACATGAGCTCTATTTAGAAATATATATCTGTTTATAATGGCCAAATGCCGCCCCTCACTCACTCACTCGAACCGATCAAACATTGTCGCCTGTCAGCACTCTGAATATTCGCATTGAATTCGCTTCTGCTCTGCTCACTGCCATTAATTGGCCTTCGCTTTGACTCCGGGGAAAAATAGCATGCAAATGCAATTTGTTTGGATGATTTCAATTGAGAAATTGAGAAAATTGCATGAGGGGTGTTTGCATGGAGATTCAAATCAATAAATCGCGAAAAGTGTTTAGTCAATAAAAGCCATGAACCTCACAGTTACATTTGTAGCAGCTTAAGTGGTCTTTTGTTTTGTAAGCATTGTAAAGCATTAAATTGACCATGAACCTTATTTATTTAGACTTGATTACCCTGGTAATTAATAATCAGTTCGTATATTTGTGCAACCTTCATTGCGGTTAGAAAAAACTTAAAAATCAATATCTAAACACAAAAACATGGAAGAATAAAATATGCATATGGGAAAGCCAAGTTGTAAAACCACATGAAAAATTTGTTATTAGATTAATGGGCTTCATTTCTGTCCTTCGGCATGACATCATCCCAATTTCTCTTGGAATAGGACATTCTCCCCTCATATGTCCCTCCCACATGAAGTTGTATTGCCAGCGGATAATCCTCTGTTTTTCTTTGTAAAATTGAAAAACTTTTACTGGAAAATATATAGCTCAGGGCTTAAATATCAACCCCCTAGAAATGGAAAAATAATAAATAAGCCGAGGAGGTGAGTGAGCCGTGCTAGAAGCTGTCGAAGCATAAAAACTTAATCATATTAAGAGAGCTGGCAAACTGGCTTTGAAGGGTCTGATTAAACGATAGATATATGGATGGATGAATGAAGCCACTCACCCGTTGGCTCAGTGAATAAGCCAAGTGGCTAAATGAGCAAAAGTTAATGCCTGAGTGATTAAAAAAAAACTGGAAAGCCAAGCAAAACCGGGCTGAAATCCACACAGGGTAGGCGTAACAGAGGTAGCATGTTACAGTTGTCTCAACTGAATTATAGCCGGCGAGCTCTCAGAGCTACAAATTGCAAATTCTTATTCACCAGAGCAGCGAACTTTTCCAATGGGGAAAATGCACAGAAAAAACAAAGCTAACGAACTCCGCAACACGTCAAAACAAAGGAGCTTACCCACTCAGATCATGGTCATCGTGACGATGATGATGTATGTCAGGTTTTAATTAATAATAAAACTCCTCCCCGGAGACTCGGGTACTCCAAAGAGAAGAAAAGTGCAGACAATAAAAAGCGTGAAATGGAAAACGAACACTAAACCCAACGCAATGGACACTTTGATGATGTATTTTTGATAAATTGTGAAAGCGCCGGCCTGGCCCAGACGACAGCTAATTGACGCCCCAAACTCCCAATCTCCCAACAACACCCAATCCCATTTCCCCGACTGTGCGGCATATGTTATTAAAGTGGCGATAAAAATGCGATTAATAATGAAGCAAAAGGCACACACAAACAACAAAAGCCTATCACGTGAAAGGCCAACAAACAAAAAATACACAAAAAGCAGCAAAATGCGAAAAAAAGAAATCATACGAAAAGGCTGAACTCCGGCCTTATAAAAGATAAACAATTTTACGCGCTCTCTTCGGCTGGGAAAGCCGATAAGCGGCACTAACTAAAAATAGAGGAAAAAGTGTAAAAGTAAGCGTAAAAGACACTTGTCCTTGGCCGCAACTTTATCTAATTTGGTTCATATTTTATCAGTGTCACTACACCACACACTGCGCCATATCAATTACCCTTATATGGGTTATTAGGGGGAAGGGAATATATATTCAGAGGGTGGAATAGAGCTCCTCGAATTTCATGTCCAGGAGGAGAAATGTTTAATGGATTTTCAAGTGCTTCCCCCCATATGATGATTCCAACAGGGTCTTCTTCCTTTTGCCCTTTTCATTTGCAAACTGTTAGCCCATTGTGGTCATAAAAATGCACTTTATGGCATTCCCACCAGACAGAAAGGTCAACTGTATTGCAATTGGTTTAATGGCTGCGTGGGGGTTTAATAAATATGGAAGAGTTTAAGAAAACAAGGCTTTTGTAGTTCTTTATTTGAAGTATTTAAAATAGGGCAGGTACCTGTGCTTAGTACATGCAAATATGACCAAATACCTATGTTCAGACTATTTAATTAAGACAGGCTTAATTTATAGATCTCTTGTTGGTAAGGGAAGGGCAAACCAGTTACATTTACACACTGCCAACATATGCTAATGACCATTTCCATTCCCAACTAGACAAACGCCATTAACGTCTCTCGAGAACCCACATCCAAAGTCCATAAATGTGGCCCAAAGCGAAATTGCTAATGAAAATATTTCACACGAGCCTCCAACAACATAAAGCCTCATAACAAATGTCACACTTTACACGTGCGCATTAAAACGAGGCCTCAATTAGAGCCCAAATTAGAGGTTTCTTTAGGTTGGGGCTTAAAATACCATTCTAGCCAAAAACAGAAAAGGCAAACTTTGTTTTGACAATATCAACGGAATAAAAATTATCTTATCTCGGACTTCAAATACTTTTTCGGCCATGCGATCAGCGCAGAATTATTTATGCAGTCAGGGGCAAAATGTTTCTACTGAAATCCAAAGAGTGCTGTTCCATTGTTCTTCGGCCTTTGCCAGTGCAATGTCATGACTTGACGCCAGTCAACGCCATCGGCTCGGTGGTGCCGTGATTGGTGTAAAGAAAATTGCCTCGGCAGCAAAACGAGATCTGGCGAAGTCAATGCTCCAATATATACTGCAAGGGGTTCAACGAATGGCGATTATTCCAGCGATTATTGTTATCAGAGGATGTTCGTGATTGCGAGCCTCTTTATAATTCCCTTCTTGGGATTCTTCTGAAGATGGACTGGAGATTTAAAGCTTTCCTTTGTGTTTCTTATAGAATTATTTATTAAAACTCTTTAAAACTGATATCTGAAGTATATTTTCTTTAGAAATAAAAATCGAACTTTACCCCTTTTCCTATGCCTTTTTTGACGGTAATTTCTTGTAATTTGTTGTGTTTCTTTGAAATAATGTCAAGGCTGATGCATCAAATCTTTGCGACCGCTTTTCGCTGGCTCGACATAACGTTTCCCTTCCCGCTTTCTGACTTGGCTCCCATTATTATATATATATGTTGTATTTTTTTTTGGCAAACTTCAACGCTGTCATTGTCGTGTTGCTGCCACGCCCCCCTGCAATGATGTCATATTGCACAGACTCGTAGTAGTTGCTCCAGTTTCTCCCTGCTTTTTGACTTTGTCACGCTTTTCCCAGCCAGCGATTTTCCACACTTGACTTCGCATTTCCCCCTGGTATCGTATCAGCTCCGCTCTTTTTCCCACCTCAACTAATAACTTTGTTTTGTCTTCCATCCATTTTCCGCGCGCATTCGTCTTGGGCTTTGGCTTTTTCCGCTTCTGTCTCATTTTCTTTTTGCGCCTGCCCTGGATTTCCATTTTGTCGCACTTGGTTTTTGCTCTTGTTTTTCTGGGCGATGCGATTGTGAAAAGCTGTGCACTAATGGCAGCTGTGAAATGCATTTATGTTTATGGTCTAGTTTTTCCATTCTTTTTTCTTATTCCCCCCTTTTTTTTTTTTGTTATGAGGGCCTCTTAGGGGCAAACATTTATTCTTATCCTCCAGTTACATTAGTGCGAAGGCTAAGAGCAGCGTTGAGAAGCTGACTGAGCCGGGGAATTAAGGATGGAAATGGAGTAGAGCAGACCAGATGTAGATTTAGACTCACTAAGTCTTAAAATGGGCTCTGAACTAGTTTTATGGGGGTTAGGTTAAGGTTATGCGAAATGGATAGGAATTTATATCATTTCTCTTCTATTCCTTCCAAAATATTTATAAATTGAAATGTAAAATCTTAAAACTCTTTAAATACATTTCTATTTAACAGGGATAGGCACAGATTGTTAAACTCGGAGCCTGATAACAAAGTAATCTTAACTTATGAGCCAGATAGAATATGCGAGCAAAGCTAACTTTTGCCTTGCGCATCGGCATGTATATTTTGTTTTAGTAAAGCCTTAATGGCGGAGAGTGTTTCTAGTACACTATTTCTTTTTTACTATTTTACCATTCTTTATCTTTTATATAATTTCGTTCGCTTTTATTAAGAACAAAACACTTTTCCTTATAATTTTATTGTTTATCAATTTATTGTTTGTATAAAAAACAAATTATTTACACGATGCAGTGCCAGAATATGAATAAACAAATCTTTCTCTTACTTAAATGAATAAAATAAACTCTATTAATTAAAAGGATCATTTACATACAAATCAGATACGATTACATAAATTCGCTATGAACATGCAAATCTTTTAAGAATTCGAACAAAAAAAACCTATAGTATCGATCATCGGCTTTGGACTCACCTTTATAATTTACAGATTTAACAGGAACTGCGTGATTTAGATTTATGGGGTTTTCGTCAGCATTTTTATTTATGATTATTTTTGTTTTTTGCAGATTTCAATTTGGAAACGATTAAAATCGAAAGAAACAAGAAGAAGATGTGAAGAATGAGAGGGGAAAGGCAATATTAGAGAGATAAACTTGCACGCGAAAACCGGTTGCCGTTATTGTTTACACCAAATCGGAAACGAAGTTGCGCGAATATAGATGTCCAACGGAGGGGGAGAAAGATGGGAGGCAGGGGGACAGGGAATCGGAGTCGGAATTGGAATCAATAAAACAAACACACCACGGAGAGAAGCACATGGAAAGTGCAGGCGGCTGCAGATGATTTTCCCTGCTATTTCGGTTAAATGCACAAATAGGCGAATCGTGACGCCTGAAGTGAGTGTAGAATCCTGGCGCTGTTATAAAAATGATTCATTCCAATTGCTTTTCGCTTTTTTTGCCGAGAGATATCAAAAGATAAATACAATGCAGCAGCACAGTCACACACATACACACACTCCCTGGCAGGCACACTCTCGGACACCCCCGCGGACACGCACACACGAGGCTTCACTGTATTTTATTTATTAATATATTCCAGACACGCGGATCGGATCCATAGTGAAAAATACACACATATATTCGATTCACGACGGCAGCGGCGGCAGCGGCGACGAAAAAGAAAAGAGAGAATTCAGCAGTTCTGAAACACAGAACACACACGCGTTGGTCCCCGTTCCTTTGTTTTTTTCCTCGGCGGCGGTTCTTTGCCTCTATTATATAACGGCGCTGGGATATCCGAGCATCGTTGCACCGCGCGAGCACTAGTCACTTACACTTTTCCGCTAGTCGCTTGAATCTCGCGTCCGATTCGTTTGGAGGTTTCTACAGCATAAATAAACAGCAACAATGAATTTTTCGATTAAACTGCCTGTTCGTGCAGTGTGCCCGCCGGGCTTTCGATTTATTTTCTTGAAATTCGTCAGAAAAGGGGCGGATTTTCTTCTCCGCGGTTAATGGTCACACTGAGCGAACGAGGACGTAAGCAAACAACGTAAGCGAACAAACGTAACAATTTACGACGTGACCGGTTTTTAGTGTGCCCGCCAGGTTTTCAGTTTATTTGGCCGAAGTTCTCCTGCAACTGGTCACACTTAAATTGACAACGATTTACGACGTGAACAATTTCTAGCTATGTTCTAGCCGGATCTGGCTAGTTTAGTGTACCCACCAGGTCGTTAACGGCCACTGGTCACACTTAAAAACAATAACGTAATCTCTTGTAATAAATACAATTTTAGTACAAAAGGTAGGTAATTTTTATCAACAATAAGAACAGCTCATGCAGGTAAAATCTAAAAAAATCTTATTTTATATTTGTTAAATGTTTTTTTTTTCCTGTTTTTTACCCGTAAAAAACAGCCTTTTTCAAGCAAAGGTTGGCAGCACTGGTTCCATTTATCGATAGCGGCGATAGTTTTCGCATTCCCTTTTGAGCACTCTTTCGCATAAATATTTTTCCGGCTTTTCTTTTGGAATGGTGAGTTTTTTAACTATTTATTTGCAGTTTCCTTCATTTCCCGCCCCATCTCTCAGTTCTCGCTGCTGCACAAGGAGGAAAACGCGCACGACAATGCGCTGTGGGCTTGCACCTGGGGCCGCGATACCGCCGATCCAGATCCGGACAATCCCGCCACAGAGCCAGAGGAGGAGAACCCCTTCGATTTCGACAAAAAGGAGGCACGTCCCAAGGATTTCATAGTAACCGGGGGTCTGGACGATTTGGTGAAGGTGTGGGATGTGCGGGAGGATAACACACTGAAGCTGCGCCACAAGCTAAAGGGACACGCTCTGGGAGTTGTCTCCGTGGCCGTCAGCTCGGATGGACAGAGTAAGCGAGGGGACTTCGCTTCACACCATAAGCTCCTCTAACTCTCTTTTCTTTTAGCCATTGCCAGCAGTTCCCTGGACTCCAGCATGTGCTTGTGGGATGCCCGAACGGGTGACAAGAAGCACCTGCTAACATTCGGGCCCGTTGATCTCTGGACGGTGGGCTTTTCGCCCTGCAACAAGTACGTGATATCCGGTTTGAATGACGGCAAGATCTCCATGTACAGCGTGGAAACGGGGAAGGCGGAACAGACGCTGGACGCCCAGAATGGCAAATACACGCTGAGCATTGCCTATGTGAGTGTTTACCCATAAATAACCCTAGCTAGCTGCTGTAATTAAATATATCTTCCAGAGTCCGGATGGCAAGTACATAGCCAGTGGAGCTATCGATGGCATCATCACCATCTTCGATGTGGCGGCGGGCAAGGTGGCACAAACTCTGGAGGGTCATGCGATGCCCGTTCGCAGTCTTTGCTTCTCGCCCAATTCTCAAATGCTCTTAACCGGATCCGATGATGGGCACATGAAGCTGTATGATGTGTAAGTGGTTTTCCCCAACTAAATTCAACTTAAGATAACTTTTCTTCGATTTTTTCCAGCGCCCACTCGGATGTGGTGGGCACCCTTTCCGGCCACGCCTCCTGGGTGCTTTGCGTGTCGTTCTCCGAGGACGGCAAGCACTTTGCCAGCTCCTCCAGCGATCGCAGCGTCAAGGTGTGGGACACCTCGGAGCGCAAGTGCCTGCACACCTTCGCCGAGCACGCGGACCAAGTGTGGGGCGTGCGCTACAGTCCCGGCAACGACAAGGTGGCCTCCGCCTCCGAGGACAAATCCCTGAACATCTACTACTGCCCGCCCAATGCCATTGTGTGATTCGCGTCGTGTTCCGTACAATAAAGCGTAGGATTAGAACAAGAAACAAATGGATTTATTTACGGATTACCCTCCGGGTCTGACTTGACGCGCAGGAGCGGTGTCTTGGCTTGCGTCAGCATTGTGTCCTGGTACTTGTGGTCGGGTATGTACATATTGAACGTCTTAAAGTAGTGCAGGATGTTCTCTGGACGAGCAAGGGTTATCGAACGATCCTTATCTGTTCTCTATTTCGAGATAACTTACCAACGTGCGGCTGCTTGAGCTTATATTCATCGGCTATCTTTTTGGTCGGCCAGTTCTCCGGATCCAGTTGGTGATCGTTGATGAACTTGAGAGCCTGACGCAACGTGCACCGTCCTTGGGTAATCCGCGTCGGCTCCATATAGCCGTACTCGAAGTCATCCGGGGTTTTGCGTTCCAGGGGCAGAGGTCGCTGCTCCGGCTTGTCCGACGCCGCCTCCGCTGCCTGACGGTCCTGAACGCGCTTGATCTGAGAGCGATTTAAAGATTAGTTCGTGGAAACGTAGCTGCCCTTAATCGTAACCCACAAATCGATCCTGCGACGTTACATAAACGTCTTTCAATCGGCTGTCCAAGCTGGCGTCCTTAATGTTCAGTTTGTCCACGAACTTGGGATCCACTGTAAAGAGGAAATGAAATCAATAAACTCTTCTCAAGACCGCATTTAAACCTCATGAGACTCACGTTCCAAGGTGCGCTCCATGTCCCTCAAGTTGGAGTCGAATTTGGGCGCCGGTGTGGGTTTCTCGCGCTCCAGTATGCGGTGGGCGCGATTCTCCGCGTTGAAACGGTTCACCCGGCGTGCCACCATTGAAGCCACCTGTCCCATGGCGTTGTTATGTGTTCTTTAATTTACGTTACACGAAAATTCCCATCAATTTGTTGGAAAATCAAATAATTTGCTGCGTAAACATAACCAAAAACAAATAGTGTTGGATAGCGAGTAAAGTCGGCGACAGCTGTGATTCGAACAGCTGAGCCGGTCGGTCGCCGGACTAGTGTTGGAAAATACCCGCACACCAGTTGCTTGTAAACAAACAGGAATTGCATTTTGATTTGGGATTTAATTGTTAAAAAACTCACCCAGAATGCTGCCATTGCGACGCAGCTGGAGCCTGGCCAGGTTCAACTACAGCACCAAGGCCAAGAAGGAGCTGGTGGCCCGCTACAGCGCCGAGTTCCCTTCGAAACTACTTAGCCGGAAGCAAAAGTCGCCCTCTCACATGTATTTGGCGAATGCGGAGGCTGCCAACAGGATTGGTCAGTATCTGGAGCCCCATCTCCAAAGTACCAGCTGTGACACTGTCATGGAACTGAATCCTGGGGCGGGACACTTTACCCGGCACCTGTTGGACAAGGAATCACAGTTCCGGCGGATCATCCTGCTCGAGAGCATGGATCACTTCATGCCGCGTCTGCAGGAGCTACATGCACTGTATCCCGAGCGCGTGAAGGTGCGCCACGGGGATTTTATCAACCTGTGGAAGCTGGTCTACATGGACAAGATGGATGGCGGCACCAGGGTGTCGGATCTCCTCAACGATGTTCCGCAACGTGCCTTCAGCGATGGTGAGATGGATTTTTAAGAATTTAATTGGAATTGGAAGAATTTCTATCCGTGTTTTTCCGGCAGATGTCAACATGTTGGTCTTTGGCGCCGTGGGCTCGTATGCTTTCTTCAAGCATTTGATCAACTCGCTCATCTTCCAGACCAGCCTTTACAGTCTGGGGCGCTGTGAGATGATCCTCGCCATGCCGCCGCCCATCTACATAGTAACTCTTATAATAATCTTTCATAAATATGACTTAAATAATTCATAATTCCTAAAATAGCACCTTACCTGCACCAACGAGATTGGCTACCTCATCTACCGCTCCACCAGTGTGCTGTTCCAGATCCTGTTTGAACACCAATTCATCGCCAAGGTGCCGCGCGAGGATTTCCTGCCCATGCAGACCGACTATAGCCCCAGGAAGGGCAGCAAGCTGGGCAAGGTTAAGTCCATCAATCCGGAGTACCTGTACCTGGTCAAGTTTACACCGCGCCGCAATCTCCAGGAGCTGTGCCAGGCTCAGGATCTACCCGCCCTCTGGTTCTTCATAAAACAGAACTTTGTGAGCCGCCGCAATCGCATCATCCCCAATTTGGAGTAGGTATAGAGCATCCATCCCGGTTAGCACTTAACTCAAGCCTGTAATTCCTTCAGGAAGTGGGTGCCCGGCTGTGGACCGCGGCTCATCATCAATCCAAAAGCCTCCGAGCCCGTGAAGCCCACCTATCCGGACGAGTGGCCGCAAAAGCTGCCGCAGTACTCCAGCCAGAGCACCTCGATGAGCCTGAGGAACTACTACCCGGCCATTAATATCTACACGCAGTTTGGAGATCTGCTGCCCAGCCAGATGCTGACGCTGTTCAACCAGTTTCGTCATTGGCCAGAGTATGGCGAGAGCTCGTTCCTGGCCTCGCTGGAGAACGCACTGCTCAAGCTGGAGACGGCCAATGACGAACAGAACCTGGAGGATGGCGTCACGTTGCCCGAGGAGGATGATGCCGATGCCGACGAGCTGCTCGAAGAGGAGAGCCCCGAAGTCTCCGCCTCCACCACGGCCAAAAGCCGGAGGAAGGGTAGCTCCTAGTCTCTGGTTGTAAATAATAATTATTATTGTTGCTCTAGGATAAGTGGAAAGGCTTCTCCTTCCATTGGATTCGCTTGCGAAATGGACTGTTTAGGGAGTCTTTTTTTATTAAATCGAAAAATCATTTAAACGGAACACAATATATAGATTAAGCACACAGTTTTCAGTAAGATGAGTTGAGTTGATCTCTTAGACGCACTTTCCCTGGATCGACAGGCGACTGCCGCGTCCGCACTTCTGGGCGAGATCGATGTGGTATTCTGGGGGAGCCTGCTCCACCTCTGTGTCCGCGATGCGCGTGTCCAGTTGCACCGACAGCTTGACACAGTCCACCATCAGGGTGGTGGGATTCACGCCCAGCACAAAGGTTGCCTCCTTGTAGGGACAGGGATTCTCATCGTGGTTGGTGTTGCCGAACTGGTAGCAGCTGTTGCGGACCATGAAGTGCCCATCGCGATTGCAGGGATTGCGCACGCACTCCGGTATGATCCGCTCCTTGTAGAGCACCAGGATCTGGCCAGACTCACAGGGACCCTGCCGATAGGCCGGGTAGCAGGCATCGGTCTCGGGGTAATACAGCGTGGCTGTCAAAGGGGGAAGTACCATAATTATTATGTCATCGCCGCGGTAGCTTACTCCATTAAGACTGCTCTCCTCTCACCTGGCGCACAGTCGCAGACCCAGTCGTTCTGCTGCTGCTGATCCCCTGGATAAAGAAGCTGGTACTTGGGGCATCGGGCCGGGGAGTAGAGCGGCTTGCGACCCTGGAGGCGAGACGAGTACAGCATTGTTAAATCTCATTTATTATCTTCTACTACGCGTCTTTCCATACTCTGCCGAGGAGTACTAAGAGTTCTTTAAAATGTATATTTTTTTTAACTTATTTCGAAGTTGAGGTATTTAATTTAATTTTTTAATTAGGTATTATACTATAAGGATTTCACTAGTTTAAAAAATTTGTATCTCTTTTTTAACATTTTCCACGGTTTATTTTGCCCTATAAAGATTATATTAACTGATTTACGGGAAAAATTGTATACAAATTCTTACAAAAAAGGAATTACCCCAATAATTTCAACCCTTTTCCATTTTTATTCATTCTATCATCTTTAATTTCAAAGAATGTTTTCTTAAAATGGTTATCATTTTAAAAAAGCAGTCCCAAGTTCCCAGGGATTCTGTAATTACTTTTTCCCAATCCATTTATCCTAACATATTTTCCTCAATTTTATTTAGATTTAATTCCATAATTTCCATTTCTAGCAGTGTAAAGAACTGTAACACGAATTTCTTTATAATTACAAATTCCCGCTTAATTATTTTAAATGGGATTTAACCAGAGATAAATTGAACTAAAAGCCCTTTTAAGGAAACTGGATTGTTGGCTTGGGAAAGTTCGCAATACTATGTATTTATTTCAGATTCACTTTCACTGAAAAGGGAGGAGCGATGTATTGCAAAGCTTGTAATATATACGAGACCTTTGAAACAAGAGATAAACAGAAACAACTATAGTTATGCCGAAATATAAATTCCATTTCCAATTTTTAATTCTTAGTTCTCTCTGATTGGAAAGGGTATTTCCAGCTGGCTTTCCTCTCTCTTTGGATTTCCTTATCACACGCCGCCTAAAGCTCGGTTTTGCTTTTGGTCCAGCTTACCGCAAGGTTGGCCTTCTTCTTATCAATGTCTTGGTCCTCCACAAAGGCGATTTGGGCTCGTGCCACTTTCCCAACGAGTGCGAAGAGCGCTAAGATCAGCAGCAGGCGAAGATTGATCATCGCTCTTTCTCTCTGTCTGTCTCTATCTCTCTGTTGTGATTAACGGGTATGCAAAATTGACGCGATACCGACGGCTTTACAAGATAACACAAACGCAAAACAAGACTTTAATCGGGACGTTTTCTGATCCAACATCGGCGGAGATCGGCTTCAGACTATGGGGATCCGCTCTCATTGGACTCCAATCAGAGCCCCTCTATAGCCAGTGTTGCAAAGTCACCGATGATCGAAGCTTAATTAAAGCTTATTAGTGGTTTAAATTAAATATGTCTGGTTAAGTGGAAAATTGAAATAAAATTAAGCTAATTGAAAGGATGGAGTTCAAGCTGGCTGAAAATTTCATTAAAAAGCTTTCATATACGAGTACAAGCGATTTTATTAAAAAAAAAAAGATTTGAAACCTTCCCTCCCATGCAATATTAAGCTGTACTTTACTTTCTGGTAAACTCCTTGATTTACATTCCCGTGAATACAAGGTTTAATGTTAAAAAATGTAATTAATTAAAAGTAAATCGGGCAACTTTTCGTTTTTAAAATTTCTTCATGACAACTGGTCACACTAAAAAGGCCGGGCGTTGCCAGTCTGCCAACATTTCGTAAGCTATCAACACTGGCCGCTCAATCCGCTCAGTCTATCGGCAAGCGCCCATCACCTCTCGATATTTTCCTTTGTCAAAAAAAAAGTAAATACAAAAAGTAAATAAATAGAATTTTATTCCCCCAACGAAACGAGTAAAACACACATTTCGAATAGATCAAATGGACGACGAAGAGACCCCAGGTGAGTGTGAAGGCATTAAATGTTGTGAATTATGCACCTGCTAACGAGTATACGACATTTAATTGCGCAGAAATCAATTCAGGTCACGGGGCGACAGTCGCTGCGGGGGCGCAAGGCCAAGGCGATGGTGGGGCAGGGGGGGAAGGGGAGCCAAGAGCGCAGCCTCCGGAGGATGCGCACGAAGGGGAACAGATGCAGATGCAGCAGGTGCAGCTGCAGCCAGAGCAACAGGAGGAGTCACAGGAAACTGGGAACAGTGCAATAGAACCCCTGCAGGCAGCGGATGAGGACGAAGTTTTCGAGGATCCCGATGAGGATCGGGTGAACCAGAACGAAGACCACGAGGTGGGCAGCGACACCCCCGACGTGAGCAGCGATATGTCCCTGGAGAGTCGCGGCAGTGAGGGTGAGTTGTCATTCATTATTTCGTGCCTTAACTCGTCAAGCTTTTCTCCCCTTCAGATGATTCCGACCTAGAGGCGCTGCCCCGCTGGATGATTCCCCAGAACCGCCTAATCTCTGCGGTGGACCAGATGGTGAACCAGGCTCGCAACCGGGATGGAGGAATAGCCGCCCTGCTCAACAGGGACAACTTTCTGCAGCGCGTACGGAGCATGGTCTTCAGCCAGGAGCGTCGTTTCGGCGTCGAAACCAGCCAGGAAGAACCAGAGTCCTCGAACCTACCGCTGCCGCCGCCGCCGCCGGCTTCCGCGCATATCGACATCGACATGGAGGAGGGCGTGCACTTTGATACCAATCTGCCAGCGGAGCACTCGTACTTCGGCACCCATCTGAGCCGTGTGCCGGGCGTGGACTACCTGGAGGTGGGCAGCACCCATCACATGCTCATCTTCCTGCACCAGCACATACTCTTTCCCGGCGAGGTGCTGCCCTTCATGATCGACGGCAGCATGTTCGACGACGACATGCCCGGCCTGGATGGCCTGATCTTTGGCGTGGGCTTCCCGCTGATGCAGCCGCCGGAGGACAATCCGCACAAGCTGTACGGGGTCACGTGCCAGATCTACGAGAGGGGTGAGAGCGGCCGGGAGCTGGTGTTCTACAAGTCGCGGGCTTTGCAGCGCATCGTCATCAACTGCGACGATATCCAGGGGTGAGTGAAGCTTCTATCTCCACCTAAAACCCTTTCCTAAACTCCAAACCCTGATCTTTAGCCCGCCGCAGTACATAGCCCGCAATCCGACGACGAAATGCTTTAGCAAGGTCAAGGTTCTGCCCGAGTACTTCCTGCCCGAGCCCCTGCAGTCCATCGACATGGGCTCCATGGCCAGGTTTAGGGATATCCCGTCGATGCGGGATCAGTACCGCCGCTTCCAGTTGGCCAGCACTCCATGGCCGGCGGATGCCTGCCAGGAGTATGCCTACGATGACATCGTAGAGCGGGCACGCAAGAAGCTGGAGATTCACAAAATCAACACCATGCCAAAGTGCCCCATCCAGCTTTCGTTCTGGCTGGTGCGCAACCTCCACCTAAACGAAAAGATGATGCGATTAACCTTCCTAACAGACTCTGTGAACACGCGGCTCCAGTTGATCGGGAGCACGCTCAAGGAGGAGTCGTTCTTCTACTGCCGCTACTGCAACAGCAGCCTGGCCCACTGCTCCGATCTATTTGCCATGTCCAAGCACGGAGTGCAGACGCAGTACTGCAATCCAGGTGGGAGTTACTCTTGAGAAATCCCTATAAATAACAATTTTAATCAATTTTTAACTTTTAGAGGGCTACATCCATGAGACCAACACCGTCTACCGGGTGAGACACCATGCCATCGGCTATAGCGGCGAGCCGTCCACCAAATTCAGCTGGTTCCCGGGCTACCAGTGGCACAGCATCCTCTGCAAGTTCTGCGCCCAACACGTCGGCTGGGAGTTCAAGGCGGTCCAGCCCAATCTCGCTCCCAAGGTGTTCTTCGGCCTGGCCGGCTCCAGTGTGCGGATTGGCGGGGCCAGTGAGAATACGCCGGTCAATGGAAGCACCTTCGTGGTGAGAAACATGCTGCGGCTGATATCAAATGAGATGGAATGAGGCTGGCGCGTTGTGAAGCGATGCTTCTGCTGCTCCTGCTGCTGTTGCAGTTCCCAGTTTGTGGGCTTGGATTGATCTACACATATTTATGCGTATGTTCTTTAGGTAAAATAAATTATAGTTCATATTTAAGATAATTTCGAACTAAAACTAAAGCTTTTCTGTAATAAGTTACTCTTAAAAACGGTCTTTTAATGGGTTTTAAGGGGAATATTCAAGGGATTAGAGCTGTAAAACTATCGATATTATCGATGATGGTGTGCTCCGTGTGTGGTTACCATCGATTTTTTTTTTTCTACCATCGATACATCGCGTATTCAGAAATTTACAAGGTTTTGCCAATAAATATAATATAAAAATAAATATAATCATAAATTCTTATATTCTTAAGATAGGACCGAGACATTTTAAATTAATTTTTAATCATTAATATCAAAAATGATCTATGTATATATCAATTCTATATAGACAGTAATGTGATTGAATTTAATTGTTTTTTTGTTTAATACATAAAGTCTTTTATAAACTATGCCATTTAAATTTGTTTTTTTAAGCAAAGTACATTTTTTTTACCCCAGCTTATTTTGTCGATAGTATCGATATTATCGATGGTTTGAAGTAGTAGTAGTAGTAGAGTAGTATCGATATTATCGATGGTTTGGACTAACACTATCGAAAATATCGAGTGAGGGCACTATCGATGTTTTTACATCCAAAAGCGCCACAAAAGAGGTAGACAGTTTCTGGAACACAGAAAATATGGAAATTAAAAGGAAAACCCTCTCTGAAACAGACTTACCGCCTTACAGAAGGGACACAGGCCGAATGAGACCTCCAGGAAGGTCTTGCCGTCCATCAGGGTCTGGAACCACTCCTTCAAGCAGGCGGCATGGCAGTTGAGCACGCACTTTGTGTTGTCACACGAAACGAGGGGCACTTCGCCACCGTCCAAGCGGTACTCGAAGCAGATATTGCAGCGCTTCTCCTCGTTATCCTCCTCCTTCTGCTTCGGATCATCGCTCCACTAGGGCATGGGGAAGTAGCACAGGTCAAAGATGCGCAACAGGTTCTTGTGCATATCCAGCTCGGGGTCCCAGTTCCCCAAGCCATCGCTCAGCACATGACGCAGGCGGGCCACCTCCTCCGTGGGCCCAATGATCTTCAGAGCCATGGAGGCGATGCAGGCAAAGGGATCCACGATGGTCACCTTTAAGTAAACACGTTCCTTCAGCGGAAACACTCGTGTATTGTGCTTGGTGGTCACGGGAGACGGCTGCAGCACATGGCACAGCTCGTCGATGTCCATGAAGTTGTCGTAGAAGGGACGCAGCTCTTCCAGCAGCTTGCGGAAGAGTATGAGAGCCTCCTCCATGGATCTGGCACTCTTGACCATCATTTCAGCCAGCGGAACGCAGTCGGGCAGGCTGTGCTCCAGCAGGCGCAGAGAAGGCACCTCCAGTTCCACATAATGCTGTTCGTAGTCCCTGAATTCGCTAAAACGAATCCGGGAACAGGAATCATTTGTTTGCAGGCGGTACTCCTTGGGTTTGTGCAGCGCCAGGATATCGGCGTATATGTTCCTCTCCTCTGGGGGTTCTTTTAGTAGGGCTTTGGTGTCTGTGCGAGGTAGAATCTGCTCCAGATTGAGGAGCAAATCCTCCAGCTGCCAGTCATCCTGAACCTTTAGGTTCTCCACCGTATAGTGCTTGTACTCCAAGTGCTCCTGCACGTACAGCTGGAAGCCATGGAGCGCCGGATAATGGGGTATGTAGAGCTTCAAGCGACGCCAGTTTCCCTGGATTAATAAAATAATATAATTTTTGGCGGGAGCTTTGGGATTTTTAAAACTAACCTCGCTGCAGAGAACTCCACGTATAATGCAGGCACCGCTTGGCTGGCGCTCCGCCAGCAAACCAGGATGCTTTGCGGCCAGGAAGTGCTCCAAATTCTGTACCTCTGTGTCCATATTTCTATGATTTTTGCAAACAAAAACAAGGATTTGTTTTGTTTACCTTTTTCAAACAGCGTGTTAGAGATGGTACTTCATCGATTACTTTGATAACGGAGCTGATTAAAACTAATCGATTACTTATCGCTTCAACGGCGGGTAATTTAAACTTGATGGTGATTAAGAGTACTTAAAAACGGATTTCAAGCCACTCGGTGGTGATTTTCCCGCAATTTCGGCATACTCATGCAACATTGTATGCCCGGCGCAAGAAGGTAATGCCATAATAACATTGATTCTGCCGGCTTATCAGCCGAATTTACGTTATTTACTGATTCCATGAATCCGGCGTCGTTGTTTGCTCTTCGTCAGAGCGCAACACCTGCGGGCCCCACTGTTTCCATTTTTGTAACACCTGCGTGGCGGCCCCGGCGGTATCAATAGACCTGATAAGCCGCTCTCCCGAGCCACTGGTCATCGCACGGACGACGCCAGCTATTTAAGGTTCTGCGCCGGCCACAGTGATTCCATTCCCATTCACGGCTATCAACCTGCGTACACGCGTACCGAAGACATTGTAGTTAGTTCTTTTTCTGGCCAAGAGATTACAGGAGGAGCTTCCCCAGACAACCGAAAATGCTGCGAATTGTCATAGTTTTGGCCTTGATCTTGGCCACCGCCAGTGCCACCAATGTAAAGCAGTGTAAGTACGCTTGGTTTTGTAACTAGGAAACGCCATGGACTAGGGCTTTAAATAGAAACGGGATTCATGGCTTTAGAGTAATCCTTGGCCTGGTGATTCATTCGTTAATCACAATCCCCATGAAGTTCTTTTGGAACTATTGCCAAAAATACTTTGGTGGGGAAAAATAAAAGTCCAGCCGGCTGTTGATAGGGCTTATCTGCCAGCGCCGCTCCGCTAATCTCGGCCAGCTTTTTGCACAAATTTGTAGTCTACTTTTCAGCTCACCTGTTGCACTGCTTGGCTTTTTTTCAGGCAAGGACAAGCCGTTTCCACTGGCCGTGAGAGTGGTGGACTGCGATGAGCCGCCATGCGTGGTCTACAAGGGCACCACTGCTATCATGGAGGTCCATTTCCTGGGCAGTAAGTAGGAGTAGCACATCGTATATCCATATCCTATATGCATCCTCAATCTCCAACAGATAACAACAACATCAAAACCATCACGGCCACCACAACGGCCAAGGTCCTGGGCATGAACCTGCCGTACATCCTGCCCGACGATGTGGCCGATGTTTGCCAAAATCTCCTGTACGGCGCCATGTGTCCCATCGACAAGGACGAGGACGTCACATACCAGTTCAACTTCTATGTGGAGCCCTCGTTCCCCGAGATCACGGCGGATGTCACTGTCACGCTGAACGACATCGACGGCGAACCGATCACGTGCTTCGTGGTCAGCTGCAAGCTCCGGAAGGGAGCAACTGCGACGCAACGGGACGAATACCTGCTGGACTGGACGAACCCCAATCCCGCCGAGTAGCGACCACGACGACGACGATGCACTCAACTCCGGCCACTGGGACCGACTGACTGACTGAATATATTATCACCAATATTATTCGACGATCAATAAAAACTCAAAGAACTCGGCAGCCGATAGCCAAAGCGTTTGTTTACCTTGGTGACCTACGTCACGGATTCCAGTGTACCCGAGGGAATCAGTTGCCGGATTAGAGGCACATATCAGGGGGCGACGATTAGATGGCTCGTACTTCTTTACATAGAGTCATCGGTGACGTTGCCTGTTTGCACCGAAAGTCCCAGTAATATATTTCCACTGAATCAGTGGCAGCAGCAGTGGCACAATTGCCAATAAAATCGTATCGATAACCATTTATTGACCGCCTGCGTCGGATCGCGGTTGACCATATGGTCAAGTTGGGCTCCCCGACATGATAAGGGGGCTGACCATTCCAGCTGGGTGCAATCCTACACTTGGCAGAATTATGGGGAATTGTGGTGATATTTCTGCGAAAGATGAAGGGAAAAATACTATTTTGAGACTATGAACGGAGTTTCCAGCACTTGATCGCAACGATTAGTGTGATTTCTTAGAACGTTATCTTTTTGGTCAAAAATCAAACTATCAAGCTACACCGAGATTTTATTTTCATAAATTTAATAGGTTTTTCTTAAGCAATTAATAAATAAATATTAAATTTAAAATAATGATGGAAGGTGTTTAGCGAAAAGACAAATTAAATTGTTTTTTTACTTACTAAAAATCATAAAGAAAATTGTTAAAGTGTTAGCACTTTAATAAGTAAGCCACTTTATAACTTGATTTTTGAGACTTATTTTTCATAATTTGTTCTTCATTGATTAATAATTATGAATAAAGGGTGGGGAATTTAGGTAAGTAAGTACATTTGACAAACAAAAATCAGCCTGACTAATCTGATTATGTCAAAAATTCGCTTATATTTATATCCCATGCTAGAAATTCTTTGGATTATTTTGTACTTCTAATTTAAACTGCGACTGTTTTTACTTAAAAATATATTTTGATTTATGTTAAAGCTTATTTATATATTTTTTTCGATGGCTTTGTTAAGTATTTATTTATAAAGAGAAAATTGTTTAACATTTTTTTTTTTTTAATTATCGCTAAGAAGTCAGTGAGTAAGGCCTACTCAAAAGGCTACTCAAAAATAATTGCAAGGTCAAGTCAGCTCTTAGACTTTATTTAAAGGCTTTTAAACAATTTTAAACTATTGCTAAGCAAATGTGAATATAATAAAAAATCCAATTATTTTATAAACCAAAAACTTGCTTCATAAATCTTAACGGGGGCTTTTTCCGCAGTGCACTACTCATCGAAAATAAATCAGATAATCTCGGTGAGTTGCCGGGTTTTGATAGCTCGGTACATTTCTCTGCTTCTTCGCCTTGCTCCCGAACAGGTGTGTCGGGCGAGTTCGACCAGGTGTAATCAGACTCAAGATTTGCGAATTATTATTTGATTCGATTATGGCTTTTCGTCCACTTGAATTTACACTTTTATAGCAGCGTGTGCAGATAGCGGCGATGGCCAATAGAAAGCCTTATAATAAGCCTTGTTACCTGTACCCACCCAACCCCATAAATAATGATCCAGTCCCGTGAATACTTAGACGAAACCTACCCCTCACATGGTGGGGTGAGGCTTTTAAAATTTTATTAAATATGCATGAGACATCGGGGGAGAGCTCTGCTAAAGATTTGTGTTTGTTTTTGAAAAAAAAAGGATATGGTATATCACAGTACTTTAGACCAATAAATGAAAATGAGTTCCACTCTCAACTTCAGGACACTACTTTCGGTTGAGATAATCCAGCTGATAGAAGGTGTTGCCACCGTTGCCCTTGACCACCTTGATGTCACACACGAAGCAAGTGGCAATCTCCTTGTCCTGATCCACCAAATAGATCTCGATCTTCACCCCGATCTCCGGATACTCGCCGATGGGAAAGGCGAACAAGTAGGTCACATCCTCCGTGGGATACAGCGGACAGTAGGCGCCGAACATGAGATTCGGACACACGGCGGCCACATCCGCTGGCAGCTCATACGGCACCGTGATTATTCCCAGCGTTGTGGCCTTCACCAGAGTCGTCATCTCGGTTATGTACTTATCCACGGCGAAATCAATCTCGAACTTCTGTGTCGATCCCTTTATAATATTGCAGGGCGGCGTAAGGCAGCCGTGGACTCGAACCTCCAGCGGAAAGGGTTTACTTCCGGAGCCTAAAGGGGAATTGTGTTTAGTTTAAGATGATTTCTCGAAAATACTTTAATTGCCGCAACTCACATCGCTTCACTTCCGTGCCCGGATGCTCCTCCTCGTCCGCCGCCCGGACCATGGCCAATAATCCCAGAGAGATCAGTATCAACGCCTTGACTTGCATGTTTCTCGGTTCGAATTGCTTTCGGCCAAGGGTGCTGACATCGTTTTTATAGCCGGATCCGAATACGATCGTCTCCTCGGCAAATACGAACGGATTTGGTCTATCTAATCGCGGGCCAGTAGCCACTGATTTCCTCGATTGACGGATTTCTGGACAATCGAAGCGGGTTTGTATGCCGCAGAAGGTCACTGGTGTGACACTCCATGGATTTCATTTAAACTCCGTACTCAGACACGCGAAAAGTGTTCCTAAGCATTGAGCCAAAACGAGAGGTCAATACTCACCCTTTCGCTCTATCGTACTGCTTAGAAACACTTTTCGCGTGTCTGAGTACGGAGCTTAAACAATTAAGAATTAAATTAGTTTAAAGAGGAAGATTGAATTGTTTCAATATAATATCAACATTTTATAATTTAATATTAAAGCTCTTGTTATTTATTTATTTATTGTGTTGACCAGCCGGGTTTCGAACCCATTACTTCTGGTTTGGGACGCGACTGTGTGTGGGAGAGAGATGGAAAAAGAATGTGGCAACTTTATTGTTTAACAACTTCCATGCTTATCAAACAATTGTTGGAATATTATGAGAACATGTCTAAGAAAGTTCTATAGAGCATAGAATAGAAACCAATTATAATTAATTCATTCTTCAACAAACTTTCATCAACTTCGAAATTGTATTAACTTTATAATGATATAAGTATACAATGATATATCGAGTATATAAATGTTAACAATTACTTTATAATAGTATACTCTTTATATACTTACTCAAATCAATACCAATCTCAGCTTCAATTCGCATCATTAGAGTCGCGTTGCGAATGGGTCGTGAAATTATGAGATCGGGCAAGAGAATTTTATCACTTCATCGCAGAGAGTTCTCCCAGCCGGAGAGGGGGACAAAATAAATCCCAGAGCATGAGGACGAGGACGAGGACTCCGCAGTCACCTTCGCAGCGGCAGGCCACTAAGCCTGGCTGAAGGCAATGGCAAAAACCCACAGACATTTGTGCCTTGGCCAAAGCCACTGACAATGGAACTCCGGCGGGGCAGGAAAATGTCCGGGCATAAGGGAAGCGGACTAAAAGTAAGCTGGAAAATGTAATTCCCCCACCAACCATTCGGCACTCAACGGTTTGCGAAATATTTTGCCAAAAGGTAAGAACAGCGAGGGGAATTTGAAAGGTTTGTGGGTTTTTTTTAGAAAACACTGTGAGTATTTACCTTTCAACCCTCGCAAATTCGGTGGTGACTTGGACAGCAGACAGAAAGCAACATGAGATTTCCTCGAAAATGCTTTTGAACTCTCCCCCCGGTTCGGAGGAACTGTCGTCGCTTCCTCGTCGTCACATGTAATTGTTGCGACATTATTTAATATGTCAAAGCAATGGAAAATCCGGCAGGGCAACAAAAAAAAAAATATATATATCTTAGGGAACCGCAATATTCGATTAGCATCAGGCCGGAGACCTGATACTCATTGATATCCTTCCTGCTTTCCGATTCTATTTTCGGTGTCATCTAATGCAATTATATCTGGGCCGGAAAATCTGATGCCCGGAATACTTACACTACCCACTTGGTTCCGTTTCCGTTTGCACTTTTGGGTGCTCTCCGATTTTTGCATATTCCCAAATGTATTTCACGGATATTCAGCTTATCTTTGATGTGTGTGTGTGGGCTTGCCTTTTTTCTTCTTTTTTTTAAGAGAAATCAATAAGCCTTGGCTGGGGGAAAAAGGCTAAGAGCTCAGAGTTTGTCTATTGATTATTTTTCCGGGCAAAAAAGTATGCAACACTTTCGGGCGACGCGGGGGAGGAGTTTATTCAGTGTTTTCACTCACTAACCCCGCCCTGTTCCGCTCGCTGCTAACTCAATTAATTTGTCAAATCAAGTCAGACATCAAATGCCAGCGCCAAAGCCAAACAATTTGTCACGCCAATCCCTGCCAGCTCCTGCTCCTCCTTCTCCTCCTCGGTTGTCTGTTCTATTTCAATTTGATATTTGTTTGCACGTAATTCAATACCGGAGTGACATTGTGTCTCAATTAGGCGACAATTTGATTCTCGTGTTGTTAATTTTTCATTAAACTTTTCGGCGCGGCGCTGCCGTGTGCTGTCAATTAATGACGGAATTTCCCCGAAAAGGGCACGCCCAATTGCCCATGAACCCGTGAACCCAACCCCTCAACAGGTGCGCAGGACAACCCTTAAATTGGGGCGGGAGCAGGTCCTTACGTTCCAAGTGCATTCAGCTGTTTCCGTTTTAACAAGCAAAATCTATGTGTGGTCAGCCAAGTGACCAACTGGCCTTGAGACAATTTCCGAGCACCTTCCACCTGAGGAAAGCCGGGCAAGAGTGTTTTTCGTTTTTCCCGCTTAGCTGCACACTTTGATGCAAAGCCTCACCATTTGCCAATAGCAATTTGCATATGTCGTCATGCGAAAATGCTTTTTATTAAATTTTTCCACCATGTCCGGGGGATGCTAATTAATTTGCCCAACCCGCGACGACGAGACTCTCTGCTTTTGGCACTGTAATTAAGTGAATGCGAAATTCATGTTTCCCGAAATCAGGCGGAACATGCGTTGCAACAAGTTCGACGCCTGTCGAGTAATTTTCTCCCCTCTCAGGAAAGTGTTGGCATTTACCCCAAGAGCCACCAGGTCCTGTCCCAGCCTGGCAACGCAATTTTCCAGCTGAGAAATGTGCCCAGTTCGAGCGAAAAGAAGTTGCCTTAATTTGCATAAATATGTACAAGTCGCTCTCATTCTCCTGCGTATAATTAAAATGTTAGTTTGCAGCCTTGAGTTGCATAATTCGAGAGCTGCGCTTGAAATTACAGGCGGCTTTATTTCACCTGGCATTGGGAGGATATCAGGGAATTCCTAAGAAAATGCCTAGTGGTTTCCTTTGAACTGTAAATGTGTTTACCTTGGTAGTTAGTCGGTCTTTTCTATGATTTCTAGTTGCAGGATAATGGCAGTTCTGCACCGGTTTTAAGTGAAGAAAAATGTAGACGAATTGTTTGGTATATTTTGGGTAGTTTGAGGTATATTTTTGGTAAAAAATCATTGTTTAAAATGTTTGAAAAGGTTTACAAATTTTTATAAATTGCTAATAATGTCTATAAATTTAAAAAATATTCTTGAATTATGTAAAACGAGTATAGATATGAATTAAATATATTTGTGTGGACGTTTACTGAAAATTTGAGTAAGAACGGATGCTTAACATGAGAGTTATTCAAGGAGAAAGTTGTTCTATCTACATCTCGCTCGTACTCGCACTGAAACAGATAGTTAGTCGAGTTTCGAGCCATGGTTTCAAACTGAGGTGCTAAAAAAATTAGCTTTTTAGTTTTTGTTGTATTTTAAAATATTTGTTTGGCTTATAATCCCCTTAACCCACAACAAGGAAATTCATGGAAACACTAATATTACAAAATAATAAAACCATTAAAAATCAGAAACTAATAATAATAAAAAAGCATTTAAGTCAAATGTTTTCTATATTTGTTTATATTTTCCTAATAAATTATGCATTTATAAATTATAAACCACCCAAAGAAATGTCACTTTAAATGCATTTAAAACGCCATTAACGCGCTAATTAATTATGTAAATGAAAATTAAACAAACTGTTCAGCCAATTGAGTGCTCAAGACTCCGCCCCTTTTAACCCCGGAATCCCCCATAATCATTTACGCATTTGACGGATGAACGTAAACATTTTAGAATCGCGCCAAGCTAATTTGCATATAAAACAGTTGAATTTGCGAACAAAATCTGAAAATATTGATGAAATTTGGGCACCCCTCGAGGGCGGCTGCCACTGCTGCTGTTTTCGCTCTCTCGTCGAGTCAAGTGGGTGTAAGAAATTGTGTAAAACTTGCTGCAAATTGGCTATGCATATAAATCGATGTTAATGTCCCCGGCGACGAGTAGCAGGGTTGGCCTGAAAGTATGCAAGGGAATAGGATGGTAATGTGGCTATCTTGGCTACCAAGTTGGTCAGTAAATCATCGCTAATCGCTTGCTAATTTTTTTCTTATATCAATATAGGTGCGGACAGGTGCACCCGACTGAGCAGAGAACTCGACAGGTGTTAGTTCTTGTTGGTCAGCTTATCAAGGTCCAAAATTAGCAGGCTCTGCACTCGCCCAGGTCAGGTGTACTGGCTGCCTTATAATGGCTTTATTGCGGATTTATTATGGCTTTATTATGGCTTTTTCAGGGTGACTCATTTAGAGATTTCTTGATTTAAGGTAGTTAAGACCCAAACACTTGCTTGCTCTTAAGAGATAAACGATCTTTGGCTTATTGGGAAATCTTAACAATTCATTAGAATAGTTCTAGTGATTAAGCAAGTATTTTTCCCCCAAACACCCTCTGCTAATCCCATGCTAGAAATTAATCCAAGTGCGTTTAAGACGTATTAATGGCCATAAAGTTTGCCAAAATCAAACGTAATTTTTGGTGCAAACGTTCACATTCGATTAGATTAATCGGCGAGTGCAAAGGCACCTAGTTAGTATAAATACCCCTGCGATTAGTGAATCTGGGATACAATATCAATTGTGCTTTCAAAGTAAACACAAGTCAACCAAAAATACAAGGAAAATGTCCAGCTTCAAGAACTACTGCCAGTGCCTGTGCCTGCTGCTCCCTCTCATGTGGACTTTGGTGGCGGCCAACACTCCCTTTAGGCAATGTGAGTCAGGACTAAGGAAACCCCTTTGGGCACTTAATAATAAATAAATTTAATTGTGAATTCCAGGTGCCGACAGCAGCTATCCCATGCCTTTAATGGTGCAAATCGATGATTGTGATGCCTTGCCCTGTGATTTGTGGAAGGACAGCGAGGCCAAGATTGATATACAGTTTGTTGCCAGTAAGTATTTCTATAAGAAAATCATTAAAAATTCAATTAAACTCAATTAAATTTATTTATATTTTATTAATTTCCCATAAATTTTCATTTAATAGCTCGCAATACCATGAAGAGATTGTCAGCTGAGGTGCATCTGACCTCTCTCGGTGTCACTATTCCCTATGACCTGGATTCAGCCCGCGGCAATGTGTGTGGAAACCTCCTGCACGGCGCCTACTGTCCTCTGGATGCCGGCGAGGATGTGACCTATGAGCTGCTCCTGCCCATAACCAGCAACCAGCCGGAGGTGCCCACGCGCCTGGAGGTGCGACTCCTGGACTCAGAGAACGACAACCGAGTGGTGTCCTGCTTCCTGGCCGATACGCGCGTAAAGAAGCCCAGCTCGGGAGCCTAGACAGAGCCTCTAACTAATGATAATTAGACTAAGTCGAGACATTGCATCAATGTTTCCGAACCCGGCCTGTGGGGCCAATTATTAGCGCGTAAGCTGTGGGCCACTTAAGCCCCGACAAACACTATTAGCACTTATGAATAAATAATTAGGGGAAAATATTATAAATAATCGATGTGAACGGCTGAGTTAATTACCCGGGCGGCACATGTGGGGGCTAAGCCGGACACACAAGCCCGGAGGGCGCCATGAATCGGCTTAATTAAATGACGCAGAAAATTACGCACACCGAGGGCTGGGTGTGGGATGGTGGGGCGTGCGGTTTTTTATTTTGTTGTATTTTTTAGAAAACTGCAAACTTTTCATCGCTCCATTTACACGCACAGCTCCTATGGCTTCCTTCCGGCCCTCAAAGCTAATTGGCTTTTCAACACTTTGGAGCTTCCGACGACTGCCAGCCGCCTGATGATGATGACGAAGGCAAAGGCTATGGCGATAGGGATGGGGATGAGGGATAAGGCATGAGGAACTCAAATGGAGGTAGAATGAACAAGCTGCCTGATGGCAGCGCATATCCGTCGGTTAGCTAATTGAGACGTTGACTAGGTGGTGACATATAGCTAAGAACTACAAATTGGTCACTGTTTGAGGAAACCTCCCCCATAAATTGGGAACTAAATTTAAATAAAAATGTTAGAGGAAAAAGCCATACGAAATAAAACAAATTTTATAGAAAATGTAGACTAGAAGGGGACAAATATTTATTAGCTTATGTAATCCCATTTTTGATTAATTAAATTTTCACAGATAAAAAAAAGGAAAGCCTAGAGAGCACTTATTATGATCATTTTATATACTTGGATGTCATGAAATATATCGTATTTTCTTAAAAATTTTATAACATTTTTAAGATAGTCCGACAAAAAAAATAGATAAAGCAAAATATTTCAAATTTCAAGTACGATATTAATTAGTTTATTTAATCACCAATTACATTAATGAAATATTAAATGATGAAATAAAACGAAAATCTAAAGAGAATTTTTAATGAACGCTTTCTTTATTTACATTTTTCCATTGATAAATATATTAATGCAAATATATTATATATTTTGCAAAATTTTAAAGTAAACTGTAAGCTAAAAGGTGTTAAATTGTATTTTATGTAATTTCCAATTAAATTATTTAAATGATTACTAATAAAATTAAAATAAAGTCGAGACAGCATTTATTATAAAAGCCACACATATATATTTACATATTTTTTAATGAAAAATAGATTGTTTGCTTCAAAAATTATTCACAAAGTCACATTAGTCTTGTAAAGAAATTAGTTAAATACAACTAACAAACCAAACTATAACAAACCATGACAAAACACTATAAATTCAGTAATATTTATTTACTGATTCACTCTCCACGTGCCCGGGTACAAACGACCTGGGAGCCCAGCCAGCCGAATAGATTCCATGATGATAACACTTTGTTAAATGATTAGGTTTAGGTTTTTAAATTAAACGAGTGCTTAAGCCATAACGATTATCTGTCTAGTCATGATGTGAACGAGATATGTGAGTGTTCGAATCGAAGGATCTTTCAGTGTTTATTGCGAAATGAAAGTCAGTCGGTTCGGTATGCTTTTGGCCTGCGCTTTGCTGCTTCTGGCCATCGAGGTGGCTGGTGGTGATGACTCCTTTTTGACCACGTACAGCACCAGTCAGAAGGTAGATTCTAACTCTTTTTCTGTTAATTTACCAACTAAAAAATATTTAATTTAACATACCCAGAAAGCGTTAGTTGCCATCAAGCACATTCATGCCTTTGGAGAGTCGCTGTACATGAAGGTGAGGGTGTATATCCACCCGGACCGTCAACACTTCGATCTGAATGTGCGGTTGCTGCGCCAGCTGGGCAGCAATCACCTGATCATGAACATGAAGGTCCGGGTGAGGCCCGAAGGAGGCACCAAGTTTGTCCAGTTGTTCGAGATGCGGCGGATCAACTTCTGCGGCTTCCTCAGCGAATACAACTCGAGTCCGATGCTGAGGTTCATCTTCAAGAAAAGCATCATCCTCAGCGACATCATCGAGTGTCCCATCCGAGTGGGCAACTACTCGATGCTGAACTCCGATGTGGCAGACAACATCCAACCGGACGGATTTCAGAACGGAACCTACAAGTTCTTTGCAGAAATTGTCGAGGAGAATGGGGAGATTGCCAAGATATTTGCTCTCCAGGTCACCACGATGGTGCATGTCGTGGAAAAGGAAGGTGCGGAGGGGGAATAACTTAAAAAATAATAACTTATAATAAATAAATATAAAATGGAGCTCTTTATCGAACCTAGAACAACTTTAATTTGTTATTGTAGAATATCTGCATACTTGATTTTTTACTCTAATGAAGGTTTTAGTTTATTTATTCTGTGTAAATTCATTTGTAAATTTTAATAAAAAGGGAAAATTGTTATAGACAAAATTATTATATACATTAATAATTAAAAATATTATAAAAAGATACTTCAACTAATAAATCAATGAGCGCTTTACACTACAAACACACAAAGTTTTTGTCAAGGACAAGGCTTAGTATAAAGCTTAGTATAAAGCTGTTTCTGACATTGCCAGTGTCATTATCAGTATCCTATTGGTTTCCTACCTATATATTTAAGGTGGTTATTACTACTCTAAAGCTAGAACCCGCTGGAAATAGTGAAACGTTAAGAGGATGTAAGAACAATGTTTATGTTAAGAAAGAGTTTAAAAAGCCATTAAAATTCTGTTGGAATAAATTGAATTTTGTTTATATTAATAATAATAAAATAATAATGATTTTAAAGTTAACTAACAACTTAAGTTAAGACCACATTGGATTATTAATAAACACGTTAGTCAGTAATTTGTTAAATAAAAAATTATCTTGTAAGCTAACACATAATTCCAGCTAATGAATTTTTCAGTTTTTTATACCCGGTACCCATAGGGTACAAGGGTATTATAAGTTTGTGCCAACCGAGAATGTATGTAACAGGCAGAAGGAGGCATCTCCGACCCCATAAAGTATATATATTCTTGATCAGTATCACCAGCCGAGTCGATTTAGCCATGTCCGTCTGTCCGTCTGTCCGTCCGTGTGAAACAACAGATCTCAGAGACTATAAGAGCTAGAGTTACCAAATTTGGTGACAACATTGGAACCTGTTGCACGCAGATCAAGTTTGTTTTAAAACTTGGCCACGCCCACTTCCGCCCTCAAAAATCATAAAAAACGTTAAATAAGCTATACTCGCTTTTTTTCGGGTAAAAGTTAATAAATACAAAAAATAAATAAAATAGAGCGGACGTTTCCTGAAAATTTCAGTAAAATCGGATGATAAACATGGGAGATATTAGCAATAAGGTTTGAATTTTAACACACCGCCCTAAGGCACTGCTGTTGCAAGCTGTAGCCGACAGGTGGCGCATTCGAGCCTTGGCCGTGCGATATAACGGCGCCAATGTACATATGTATGTACAATGTAGTGTATGTACATTTTTAAATTGCCTTTTAGTGTGAAGCGCAAACGTTTAGGTACCGGGTATCTCACAGTCGAGCACAGTCGACTGTAGCTTTCTTACTTGTTTTTTAAGTTGATCTTCTTAACTCAGCAAATAATATGCTTTGCTTTGGTCACAAAGGGGTTAATCAATCCGATATCAAACCGTTCATTTAATAAATGACCAACATTAAACCTCCGCTGGTGAATGGTCCATGACCACCTGATGGCTGCCACCTGATGACCGCGCTCATTGCGAGATGAACTTCGTTCGGCTTGCGTTGTTCTTCCCGCTTTTTGGCTTAGTAAATGGCAACGAGACCAGCACCAAGTCGCTGTGGGACGAGGACGAGGACGTGGAGACGCAGGTACTCGAGACACGCTTCTTAAAGACTAACCTACAGAGCCTCCAATTTGCAGAAACCCATCCTCCGGATCCACCACATCAACATCTTTGGGGACGCGCGCTACATGAAGGCACTGGCCCACGTCAACGAGAACCGGACCCACTTCAACCTGTATGTCCTGCTGCGCCAGGAGCTGGGCAGCAACTTCCTGATCTTCAACATCAAGCTGCGCGTGCGGGCCACGGGCAAGGAGGTGTTTGTGACCCTGCTCCAGATGAGGGACCTGGACCTGTGCGGCTTCTTCACCGAGTTTCGGCGGAATCCCATGATGCAGTACATCCTGCAGACGGAGATGCAGCTGAGCGACTACATCGCCTGTCCCGTTCGCGTCGGCAACTACACGCTGAAGAATGTCAGCGCCAAGGACATCTATCCGCAGAATCTGCAGAGCGGCACCTACAAGTTCTTCGTGGAGGTGGTCGAGGGCACTGCGGAGCTGGCCAAGGTCTTTGCCCTGCAGGTGACCTCCGAGATTTGGCTGGAATAAATACGATAGTGGAGAGAGAGAGAGAGAGAGAGGCGAACAAAGGATGTGTAATTACGGGATGGGTAAGCGGATTGGCCTGGCTGCGCCCCCTCCTAGTTTTTCGCATTTTCCTACCCTCTTCCCTGGCCGCTTTTCCATTGTGCGTCATCCGCTTCGATTGAGTTCCCCTCGGAACATATTGAAAATCGTTTAAGGCGCCATCCAAGTGCATGGCCGATTACGGTGATTATCCTGCGACTATCGGGACTTGCGTGTGTGTCCTTTTAGTTCGTGGGGTTTCCTAGGATTTCCCGCGGGACCCTGGGATAGCGAAGCCATATGCTCGCTTTGTGGTCGCAATTCTGACATAATTAATAGAAAAACAATATGTTCAATGGGCAAAATCAATCGGGAATTACATATATCTTGTACATATCTTTGGGCAGAGCTTTCAAGCCATTAACCCATGAAACCCTTCCCCGCGGTTGGCCGCGTAATCTGATATTTTAATGGAGCTTCAATTAAAACCCGTAATGCGGTTTTCACCGGGTATTATCTTTCACATTTTTTGGATTTCTCTGATTTTCAAGGCAAGGGGTTGACTGTCGACACCCTCTGATGGGTAATGCCCTTCCTTACGCACAATCAAATCACTTTGCCAACTCAATTTGGCAAAAATAATGCGAATTTATAGCCAGGGAGAAGGGCAAATGGCAAATGGAAATCCAAATTTCAATCTCGACCGACGGAGCAAAGAAAATTCCTGCGAGAAAAGGACCTCCTCACGTGAAGTGCCAATGCCTGCTATCAAGTGTCGCACTTATGTGTGACCTTTGCAAATTCAATTTGTCGCCTTTTTATCTATAAACATTTTCTATTAGCCTCGCACTTGAAGGGGACAGCAGAAGAGAAGGTTTTGCAATTTCAATTTCAAGCCCAGGAGAGGTCAATGGCAGGCATTTCCTTCACAGAAATTGCTGAGTAATCCCCGAGATAATCCTAAGGGACGGATGTCCAAGGAGTGAGACAGACTTAAATGATGCAAGCCATAAACTTAGAGCATGGAATTTCAGTGGAAATTTAAAAATCTAAGCTTTAGTTATGAGTTGTGGCTTGGCGTCCCTTTGCCCATTTTTTCTGGCAATTAAAAAGGCGTTGAGTTGAGCAATTAAACACACGAACCTGCCTCAAAATAATTCACTTAAATAACGCAATGTTGCGTAATTCAGTTTCACAGTTTTGTAATTAAAAGCATTTGCATAAGAATCGCATCGAGCGGTCGCTCCTTCGGCCTCGGGCATACTTCCATGCCACTCTAATTAAAGACTGCCCGCACAAGGACCTGCTTTCCTTTTCCTCCAAAAGGAGGGTTTTTCCCCTAAAGGTCATCAACGTCTCCGGGCTATGGCAACTCGAACTGGGAACACACACACACACAGAGTTGTGGTTATGGCTTGTCAATAGCGTTTTGTCCTTTGCGTGGCATACAGGAAGTCCCTAATGTTCCGCAGGAGTGCAATTCAATCGGTCGAGTTTTTGAGCCGAATGACGCGCTTCTATGATTCCTAGGCCTGAGGGAAACGCCATATGCTGCAAGTACCAGATTCTGGTTAAAAATACAAATTAAAATTAAATATGTAAATAAATACAGAAATTATAAAGTGAATAATAGAAACATTTGAAATATTTCAGATGGCCATCGGCGAACTGCCGATATGCTTCCATATACTGCAAGTACCAGTTTCTGGCTTAAAAATAAAAATTAACGAGAAAGAAAGCTAACTTCGGTAAACCGAAGTTGGTATACCCTTGCAGTCTGCAATTGGATCATTGAAAATCGAACCATTTTAGTAATGTTGAAAAAATATAGAATTTTGTAAATTTTACATTTTACATGTAGAATTTTACATTTTCATATAAATTGACCGATCGCTTCTATGGCAGCTATATGATATAGTGGTCCGATCTTAATGAAATTAAAACCGTAATTCTAGAACCATAAAAAACTGCTATGTCTGAAAATTTATAGAAATACGTTGAAAAACAGAGAAGTTAAATTTTTTTTTACATTAATTTCGCCATCATTCCTATGGCAGCTATAGGATATAGTAGTCCGATTTCGGTCATTCCGACATATATACTGCGTGCTAAAGAAATAAGACTATGCTGGAAATTTCAGCCCGATAGCTCAAAAACTGAGAGAATAGTTCGCGTAGAAACCGACAGACGGACAGACGGACAGACAGACGGACAGACAGACGGACATGGCTAGATCGACTCGACTAGTGATGCTGATCAAGAATATATATACTTTATGGGGTCGGAGATGCCTCCTTCACTGCGTTGCAAACATCTGGTCAAAATTATAATACCCTCTGCAAGGGTATAAAAATGTAAATAAATACAGAAATTAAAAAGTAAATAATAGAAACATTTGAAATATTTCAGATGGCCATCGGCGAACTGCCGATATGCTTCTATGATCCCTGCGGAACACCATATACTGCAAGTACCAGATTCTGGTTTAAAATAAAAATTAAAATTAAAAAGGCAAACTGTTTTGAACTGCCTAGCCTTACTACATCCACATGTTCAGAAATCACAAAATTGGAAAATGCCCCAGGAGGATGCACTCTAAGACGTCAGTCGTCAGTCGTCACAAAAACCACAAGGAAAATAACAAAAAATAAAAAACACACTTCTCTCAGTTTCAGCTAATAACCACTTGTTTATTAGGAATCTTTAATATTAAACAATTTAAAACAAAAATTAATATATAAATAAAAAGCCTTCAGGACAAGCCAAGGGCAGGAAAAGGAATGAGCTATCCAAGGCGATAGAGCTGCTATTTATATAAAATTTGGGCTAATGAATTTTGACAGCGAAAGCAAGGCAAACTATTTTGATTTCATTTTTTTATTTTTTTTTAAATAAAGTATGACCATCAGAGTTGTCGCCCACCTTATGCCCTGAACCCTAAAATATAATAATTACTGCCTTTCCTTCAAACCTCGCTTTGACTTGACATATATTAGCGGGTGATGGCCAGCCGAGACTCGAACCCATGGTTTGAGGCTAGTGCCAGTGCGAGAGAGAGATGTAAGTTTTTTTCTATTTTCAAATAACTCCCAATCGTATTGAGCAAAGAAAAAAAATAAACTTAAACTTCTATAAACTTAATATGTCATCAGCTAGGATAGGTACCAAAACTACATAGAATATCAATAAACCATTTTAATGATCACACAATCCATAATTTTATTAAAATTTTTCCATGACAAATTGTCATTTTTATGCCGGTCCAATGGTTATAGAAATCCGATTGCCTCTAATACACTGGTATACAAAATCGAGGATATATTATATCTGCAATGATTTTTATAAAAGTTAAAGACATTCCCTTAATCCAAATTTAATTTGGAGTTTTAACTCTAAATCAGTAGTGTCATTAACTACAGTTTGCCAGACTCTCTATAATAAATCTGAAGTAATTTTTCTTAAAGATTACCAAAATAAAACCTCAATTTTTTTTCGACTAGTGTAATCAAATTGAAATTGCTAAAAAGTAATTATTGATAGGTAAATCTATTTATTCTTGAAACTTCTGCTCAGCGATGAGGTTCGATTACTCTCCCCAAGGAGTGTGTTCTTTTGTGTTCCTTTTTTATTTACTCTGCGATTCGGAGGCGCTTTTTAAGTTCACCAACCTCAAGTGCACCTGTTACGAGAAGTCCTTCTGCGAGCTCAAGAAATGCGATTTAAAGATCCTGGGCCGCGGCATAGTGGGTCTTTATATACATTTTCAGGCCAATCAGGTGCCCATTAACAAGGCTAAGGTAAGTACAAATTCAATTTCCAAAAAATGCTAAGCATTTGAAAACAATTGAATGCAAGTAGAATACATGCAGTAAAATTTTATTAGTCTGAAATGTATGGTAAATTTTGTTGCTTTAATAACTTACTTTCTAATTTATTTGTAATATTTGATATTTAAAAACAAGTGTATTTTTATCCTTCCCAGTGTGTGCTCAGCCTGTTCCGAAGGTTCAATGGCTATAGGCCATTCCTGTACAATGTCAGTGTGGATGTGTGCTACTTCCTGAAAAACAAGAAACGATTTCCATTCTTCAATTTAGTATACGAAGGCATACAAAACTTCAGCAACATAAATCACAGCTGCCCATATAATGTAGGTAACCTTTCTATCCTTTTATTATAAATATTTTATTAATATTTATTTTTTAATTTTTTTACAGCACGATATAATTGTAGATCGAATGGTTTTGAATGACAAAATGATAAGTAAGGTGCCCGTTCCAAGTGGGTTTTATAAGCTGATTTTTCATGTGCAAACAGATGGCATTTGGCGTGGTGAAGTCGAGGTACATGTCGAAGTTAATCTGGGATTCGATCGTCGATAATGGCTATATATTTAATAATCATATACCATATACCCTCTGAAATAGTTAACTGTATAGAGTTTGGTTCAACGAAGCGCATAAATGCCTGTGATCACAGTTATTTAACATACCTTTTGTATATATAAAAAATACGTATATATATATAAATGATTTACGTTGTTTTACATTTATTTTAATGAAATTACTATTTACTGGGACGAATTTGAAGAAGTAATATTTTGAAGTAATCTTTTAGGTACAATTTAAATTGATTTAAAATCCTTAGCCATTTCTGGGGCATCCACCAGTTTATGAATTACAGTTATTATGAGTTTTTCCATAGCGTACATTTTTATAATATTTTTTTTTTATATATACTTAATTTAATATATATTTATATAACATATTTTGTATCAGGACTCCCGATCAAAATGTGTAATCCAATGTTATTGATACATATATCATCGAGGTAAAAGTACTAATGAAAAATCAATTACTAGTAAACATATTCTTGTATAATTTTACAAAAAGGCAATTAGTGATTTTAAAAAATAGTGTTTTTTTTTAACTGTGCAATTAAATCGACAAAATACCCAAAGCATTCAGTAAAATAATTTAAAAATAATTACTTCAATGATTTGTAAGCTGATTATTCGTGGAAATGCTGGCCAAGGATGAGGTTCGATCGCATTCCCATCGGACCGTGGTCTTTTGTGTTCGTAATTTATTTGTTCTGTGATTCAGAGGCTCTTTTTAAATTCACCAATGTCAAGTGCAATAGCTATGATGAGTCCTTCTGCGAGTTCAAGAAGTGTGAGCTCAAGGTCCTGGGACGCGGCATAGTGGGCCTTAATTTGTATGCTAAAGTCAATCAGCTGCCCATTAAAAAGACAAAGGTTCGTAAAAGATCTATAACTTTTCATATTTGAAATAATAAGAGCATCTCTCTATTCTCTTCAGGTTGTTCTAGGCCTCTTCCGAAGGTTCAGTGGCTACAGACCATTCCTGTTCAATGTCAGCGTGGATCTTTGCTACTTCTTGAAGTACAAGAAACGCTTTCCCTTCGTCAACATGGTTTATGAAGGCATTCAGAACTTCACCAACGCCAATCACAGCTGCCCATTTAATGTTGGTAATATCCAGTCTATATCTAGACTATATCTATATCTGGAGATTTCATTTGCAGCACGACATAATTGTAAATCGCATGGTTCTGGATGATAAAATGATAAGTAAGGCCCCGGTTCCAAATGGATTTTACAAGCTCTCAATCCATGTGCAAACGGATGGTGTTTGGCGGGGAGAAGTCGACGTCCATGCTGAGGTTAACCTGGGCTTTGATCGCTGATAGAGGCTAACCACGTCTACAAATACTTACTTAGCATTTAAGAAATTTGTATTTATTGTTATCAAGGGCATACGAATGAGATTTCCAAAATCCAAGGAAGCGCCTACCATGTATGCTTTCTGAAAATCTTGCAAATCACTCAAAAAATCGCCATACAAAACAAAATAGGGCAACTGCATTCTAAGATAATTGGAATAAAAGATTGTTATAATAAGTGCCGATTTCAACCATCACTGTTAAAGTGCCTGATAGCTATCTGTCCTGAAAAAATACTGACCAGATAAACTTATCGTAAAGCAAATCGGTGTTCTGCCCTTCTAGAATTTATCTGAACATGAAAGAATAACATAGCGCTGCTAACTGTGCTGTTGACTTTCAATTATTGCTGTAAAGCACCGAATCGTGCTGTAAGGCGCAACCACACAAAACAGACCAAATTATGTTTTATATTTTAACTATTGCAGGAATTGTAACTGCTGAGCAATTAAATCTTTCATGTTAATTTTAAAAAAATAATAAAAAATAAAAAAAAAGTGCGTAAAATCCAATAGCTCCAAAAGCAAAAATGTAACGATTGCTTGGGTTGATCACTTCTATAAATAAAACAATATAAAGGGTTTCGGTATTGGGATTTTGTAACTAATCACTTTCCACAAAAAAAACCGACGAACTGCTGACCACTGAAATTCACTTAGTAATTAGCCCAAGCATGACTTTTTTGAACTAATGGATTTTTAGTAAATGAATCTTTGTAAAATCTGCATTCATGGAACAGCTGGTAGACGATGAGGTTCGATTTTATTTTTATCCGAGTGTGGTTCTTCATTAGTTTTCTCGGTGATTCAGAGGCGCTTTTTAAATTAAAAAATGTCAAGTGCAATTGCTATGATAAGACATTCTGTGAGTTCAAGAAGTGTGAACTAAAAGTCCTAGGACGCGGCAAAGTGGGTCTTAATATATATGTTAAGGTCCATCAGTTGCCTATTAAAAAGGCAGTGGTACGTAAAAATTCTAAATAATAATACATAACATTAAAAGGTAATATTTTCAGTGGATTGCCACTCTCTACCGAAGGTTTAATGGCTACAGACCTTTTATGTTCAATATAAGCGTGGATATATGCCAGTTCTTTAAGCACAGGACACGCTTTCCCTTTTTCAATATGGTGTACGAGGGCTTTCGCGACTTTAGCAACCTGAATCATTCGTGTCCTTATAATGTGGGTATTATCTATTTATCCCAAAGTATACCTTCAAAAATTGATGGCATAATTTCCAGCACGACTTAGTTGTAGATCGCATGGTTCTGGAGGACAAAATGATAAGTAAGGCCCCGGTTCCGAATGGCTTTTACAAGCTCTCCATCAATGTGCAAACGGAAGGTGTCCGACGTGGCGACATTGACGTTCATGCTGAGGTGGACCTGGGATTTGATCGCTAACCAAGACCAATTTTAAGACTAATAATACTTATTCATCAGATAATATATATTTTATAACCTGTATCAATGACCAATGAAGCGCTTCTTTAATTCTCTGATCTCATAATAAATAAATATAGTCTCTACCTGTTCAAAATCTAATTTAGAAATAGCCCAACCATGACTCTCTATGAACTAGATCGCTTTTAAATACTTTTAGCAATATTTTAGGAATAACTTTATAAGTGAAACTTCTGGCCAACGATGAGGTTCGACCGTACTTCCCTCGGACTGTGGTCCTTCGTGTTTATTATTTATTTACTCGTCGATTCAGAGGCTCATTTCAAATTCACCAATGTCAAGTGCAATAGTTATGAAGAGTCCTTCTTAGAGTTCAAAACGTGTGGACTAAAGGTCCTGGGACGCGGCATAGTGGGTCTTACTATATATATTAAGTTCCATCAGTTTCCTCTAAAAAAGATGATGGTATGAAGGAGTTCTCAAAAACAATTATTATTAAAATAAATACTTTTTATTAATTCTTAATATTTTCAGTGGATTGTCACTCTCTATCGGAGGTTTAATGGCTTCAGGCCATTCCTGTTCAATGTCAGCGTGGATATCTGCCTCTTCCATAAGCACCAGCAACCCTTTTCCGTTTTCAATGTCATCTACGACGGCTTGCGAAACTTTACCAACCTGAATCACAGCTGTCCTTATAACGTGGGTATATGTCTCACACTGTACTAATTATTGACTACTAAATGGGAGGTATTTTCTTACAGCACGATATTATTATAGATCGCATGATTCTAGATGACAAAATGCTGAGCCGGTTGCCCGTCCCAAATGGGATTTATAAGCTCGTCTTCACTGCGCAAATAGACGGTGTCTGGCGCAGCGAAATTGAGGTCCATCTTGAAGTTAATTTGGGATTCGATCGCAGATAAATACTATTTGAAAACTATTCTTAATAGTTGGCAATCAGATAAGAACTATTTCCTCTTATTAATCGCATTTCGAGCCAATGAAGCGTCTTGCTTCGATGATACCGAATTTGAACTGGGTTTGTTTGGTTTTCTGTGCGTTTTTAGTTCCACAAATCGCAAATCCGTATTCAAAACTCATATGAGCCTAATTAAGAGCCCATTACCCAACCCTCGCTGTGTAAACAGACACCGTAGACCGCAAGTCAACCAACCAACCCGGGAACCCTCCCCCGGCATTGTTCACTTTCAAGGGATGGGATGTGGCTTGGAGATGGGGTGCTATTCCGTACAACGTGTTGCTGCGAATTGTTACGTTTGTAATCTGACACTCGAACGTGTTTACAACCTGGGCAATTAGCCCGGGAAATCTCCATGCAAATGAGCGGAAACTGAGCGCTTCGTTAAAGAAAACTTCCTTCAAGAAGTGTCAGGAGCAGGCAGGAGCGGCCACAAAGGCTGGAGCTATGCTAATGAGCCCCTGACAAGCTGACAATTAGCCGAGGGCCAGGGAAAAGCCGCAAAGTGAAACTTGTTGACCTCGTTGGCTGCAACCGATCTTTTTTAATAAGCCACTTTTTATCCCGGGACTGGGAAAATCTGCCTCTTCATACGGCTCGTCGCTGGAGTATACAAAAGTTCGTAATTAAATTCCAGTTTATTAGTCGGAATTGTTTTTGGGGCAACGCCACTGACTCCCCACTGCTGATGCTGTCGATTCAGCGTCGCGACGCAACAATTTAATTAAGTTTTTGCAGACCGTTTCACTAATTAATTGCATTCAGCAGCAATTGAGGCAAGGGATGCAAGTGTAAAATGGGCCAGGAATTGGGGCAGGAAGAGAAATGAAAAAATACAAAATAAAAAAATTTAAAAAACCTCCCTTAAGCTCTGGCATAATTGTTAAGTAAAGTCCAAACTTATAGCAAATAGTTTAGTGATTAAACTCAAAGTGTTTTCAATTCAAAACTAATTTTCAAATATATTAATAAGCTTAAATTTTCTTTATTTATTATTTTCAAAAGCATTATATATCTTAAATGTTATTTTATTAAAAGAACAACAAAGCTTTTTCTCTTTTTCCCAAAATATTTAAGTTGATCTATAGATCAATTTGATAAGTTTATGCATATTTTTAGATCTATGGTACATATTTAATATCTAGGTAAATTATAATATAAGTTTAGAATAATTTCAGATTAAGTCAATGGTGCCCAAGTGCTCAAATTTCTCTGCCCCACCTCTGCCGACTTACGCTCAGTTTACACAAAATGTAGACAACGCATCAGTGAAGTTAAATTAGAATTGTTTAGCAAAATCTGAGCCTAATTTAAAGTTAAAAAGCTATTTTTTAATCAAAAATATTTGTATGAAATATTACCGAAACTCTTAGATAATTTTTAACTCATATCTAGCCACTTTGTTATATTTCTTACTTAATAAAGTTAAAATAATATTAACATAAAATACTTGTTCTTTGTATACAAAAATCCTTGCTTTAAACATTTAAAAAAAGTAAGTATTTATACATACACGTGTACATAATATTTATATTCTTTACATACAAAAAACATTTTATAAATATAAAATGAGTAAATTCATTTTAAATTAAATTGAACTATGAAATACTTAAATATTTTAATTTCAAATAAATTGGTTGACAAAGAATTATTTATAGAGTTTATATCCCCAAATTTGTATACAAAAAACTAATCCAACTCAGATTTATAATATTTCCAAGCAAACTTTCCCCTTTGAAGCCCTGGCTCAGAGTCCACTTAATTTTCCTTAATTTTTTTGGCCATGCCCCGACGCCATTTTGGAAAACTCACTCGCCACGAGAGGGGCGGAGGGATACAAGGGAAGCTACATTAAATTTTCAAAACCACAAAAAGAATCCTTTGGTTCTTAAAATGTCTGAACAACGCTGACCGTGCCGAGGCTGCGACGGCGGACGGGGGCGGGGCACGGAACAAAGGTACATTGCCTTCGACAAAAGGAGCACTCACCTGTCGAGCCACCCCGAAAGGTGGGAGCAGCAGCAGCAGCAGCAGCAGCAGCAGCGGCAGGTGGAGAAGGTGGCAAAACTCCAGCACAGTGCAGTGAAATTCTTCATCTGCAATTCAATGACATTCCATTCCGGACTCCGCAGCCACCCGGAGCCCCCCGCCGATCCGGGCAGCGGGTGGAGGCGTGGCGTGGCGAGCCAATGAGCGGAGCAACCAGAGCCAGTCCCAGAGATTCCATCGGGGGCGTGGCAGCGCATGCGCCGCTGGGATGCGTGGGTGTCCGGGGGTGGGCTTGTCGAGCAATGCCCACCGCGAGCGAATCCCAGAGCAGCCGTCCGGGGATTCCGGCGCAAGGTGCGAGCGAGAGACGCTCCAGGAGCGGGTGCTCCGGCGGGTGGGTGTCTAGCCCGGGTGGTGTTCCAGCTTTCATTGGCTTCGCAATCGCATTCAAAGCCAATTTTTGGGTCGCAGCATTGCGACAGGTTACCGTGCGACGTTCAGTTCTCTGCGAAGGCTGCCCCGGGTCAGTTGCGTGTCACGGAGAGTCCTTAAGCTGGCGGCAAAAGTCCTTAAACTAGCGGCAAAGTTCTGTGTAAAAATCTTTTTAAAAGTATTTGATGGAAAAACAAGTTGTTTAATAATCTATCGGGAGAAAAGAAATCAAATTAAGTTCTTAAAATAAATATATATAAAAAACATGAATAACTAATGCAAACCAAATATATAAACAACTAAGAAAAAAGAGTGCTTCTAAATTTAAATACAGTTAAAAAATATATATATTTAAAGAATATTGTGGAAAATAAAAAATAATCGTGTACTATTTCATTACCTTAGCGCAAAGGTAAACTTTTAATTCCTTAGAATATATTTATTTTTTATAGATCAAAGGCTATTTCAAATAATTTATTTTGGAAATAAAATAATACTTATGAACTAAATACCATATCGAAGAGAATTCTTAAAATTTAAAAAGTAATCCCCATTTTACTCAATTTCCGCTTTAGTTAGTTTATTATTTGGATAGAAAATTTAAGAAATACCAAATTAATACCACTGGGAACGGATTTACAGCAGCAACAACTAGATCAGCTTTCGGTCCTTCTCTAAAGTATCCAATAATTAGAGCGTCAGGTTTTCTGTGATCAGGGCACTCCTTTCGTTTTTTATTTGGGCATAAAAAGAAGAATATGAAGTTATTTTAAACAAATAAGATCTGTGTGTTAATTGCAAGGATCTAAGCAATCTCATCAGAGAGTGAAAGATTAAATACTTATTATTCGAAAACTAAGAAATTAAAGGCAGAATTTACGGAAATAATTTAGAATATAATTGAATTGATTTAATTATTTTACTTGATTAAATAAATTAAAAGGCTATCATTACAATAAAAAGAAATATATTTAAAGATTATAAGAGATCCAAAGAAACCAAACCTTTTCTCTTTTCCAACAGTGCGATACTCTGTTGAGCAAAAACAGAAAAGAAAGTGTCAAATATCTTCTTTTTTTTTCAAAGTATTAGAAGGAGATCTGTCTTTTTTTTTGCCAAGCTCTGTAAGGGTTAAATAACCAAAGAGGGAGCTTTGATTAGACATTAGAAAATCTTTTGATTGGTTCCGTATGGACAAAAGAACCAAAGACTAACAAAAATCTGGCTTTAAAAAATATAAATTTATAGAATTAAGTCAGTTTATTCTGAAGAAACTGCCAAAAATATATATTCTTTAAATATCTTAAATACTTGTAGTTTTTTATGGTTCCACTTTTCACATTTGATGGTAAAATCGGCAGATAACTGAATGTAAATTCAGCAAGACTTTAAAGCTGAAGTCAAGAACATGTTAATTTCATAATTCTTCTTTAAAAAGATTATAATAGAATATTATTTCTTTTAAGACTTAACCAATCGGTTTATTTACTTTTAAATCAGTTTACAAATGTAATTCATATTTAAATTTCTCCTTAAATTAATTTACTTAATTTCATTTAAAAAATATTTGGTAACCGTTTTAATTACAGTCAAATCCCATAAAAGCCTCGTGTACCACAGGTTATTGTCACAGGAAAGTTAACTTAATAAAAGCCACAAATGAAGTCCTTTGGAACGCAATAAAGAAAAATGATGAACATGAATCCGCTGACGCACTCGCACCCGCATCCTCATCCTCATCCTCATTCGCACCCACATACCCACCTGCAGCATCCGCAGCCACCACAGCTACAGCAGCCTGTCGTGCTCCAACCACATCCCCACGCGGCCACCCACTACGTGGAGTGCCGGGCACTGCCGGCAATCAACGAGACATTTCCGCAATTTGGCCAGCATCGTCCGACGATTGCGCTGCTGTCGCCGCTGGATCTATCGCTCCGGGCAGCGGCCAGTGTGGTGCCCATTACGCCGCCATCGACGCCCTCGCCGCCCCGCAAGCGCCAGAGATTAATGTCCGAGGAGAATTACCTGTGGCGGCCGCACTTGACGGGTCCAACAGCAGCAGGTCCTTCAGCTCCTTCAGTTCCACCAGCTGCTGCCCTGGGAATGCAGCCAGGCAGCAGTTACTTCCTTCACCAGCAGCCTCAGGAGCCGCCGCCACATCTCCTGCAATATTCCTTTAATAAAAGCCATGGCCACGGGACGAAAAATGACTTTGAGCAAATTCCGGCAAGTCAATCGAGCGTGGCCGGGCGACGGCCCTCGCCCATTTATGTGGACGACAGCGAGACAATCGTGTTGACCGAGGACGAGGACGAAACAGTTGTCAGTTCCCATGACTACAATGATTATGCCGCCACCGAGGACACCGAGAAAGTCAACGAGGGCGACGATGAGACGCTGCAGGTTCGGGTCAGCGAAGACGACCACGATGAGGATGAGGAGGAGGAGGTGTTTGTGGATGTCCTGGGCAGCGACGATGATGATGATGACAACGGGGAGGTGGAAGCGAGGGCCCAGGCCCAGGAGACGCGGGCTCTCAAGCGCAATGAGCTGCTGTACGAGGACGAGGAGCTGCATCACAAGGCCTTAGATGGCCTGGCCAGACTCTTCGACCGGGAGTTCCCGGAGCCCCAGGTGGAGGTCACCCAGCTGTCCGATGTGCAGAGCAATGGGGAGAAGACCTACACGGATTTGAGTGGCGGCATGGCGACCACGGAGGCTAATCCGCCTGCTCCACATCATCGTAGTCCTCCTCCTCAGCCACCGCCACCTCCACCACCCCCTCAGCGACACCACAAGGCCGAACGCAAGCGTTCCAAGCTAAGGAAACACATGGCCATCGATGAGGAGACCATCAGTCCCGTGTCCGGGACCATAATCCGCAAGCTGCGCGACGACGAGGAGCTGGTGGTGCGCAAAGGCGACATTGATCCGGCTTTCAATGTGGTGGAAATCACCGAGGAGGCCAAGGCCATCCTGGCCAGCATCGACAACAAGATTGGCGACTATCTCTGCCAGCTGTGCCGCACCGTCTACGATGACGCCTTCATGCTGGCCCAGCACCGCTGTCCCCGCATCGTTCACATCGAGTACAAGTGCTCCGAGTGCGAGAAGGTTGGTAGTTGGAGTCACAGGATTCTTCTGGGGGTTTAATGGTTGTATAATGTCCCCTTGCAGGTCTTTAATTGTCCGGCCAATCTGGCCTCCCATCGGCGTTGGCACAAGCCCAAGGCAGACACTGTCAGCGGTGGTTCCGGCGGTAATCCGGGCAAGAAAAGGCTCGTGGAGACGGGCGACATTATGCAGGATACGGGCAGAGCTGGCGAGGATGCCAATGATGGCATATATCCTTGCCACATATGCGGCAAGACATTCCGACGGTACGAGAAGTTCATTAAATATTTAAACATTAATTCAAGTTTTCAAAAATAATTATTCTTAATTAATAAATAAATATATTTCCTCTCCTCTTCAACAGCCAAGCTTACCTGAAGAAGCACCAGGCCTCCCACCAGATGCTGGACAACCTGAAGAACCTGGACTTCTTTAAGGCCCAGCAGCAGCACCAGCACCATCAGCAGCAGCAGTTGGGCCTCAGCAGTGGCCACCAGCTGCCGGATCATGTCCAGCTGCCACAGCCGCCGGTTCAGGTTGCCTCAGCCACCGCTTCGCGTGCCGCCGCTCCTTATGCCACCCTGCCACGCCCGCCGCCCCATGGACTGCCGCTCTATCCACCGGTGGCTCCCGGCAAGAACTTTCCGGGCTTCCCCTTCCAGCCCTTCGACCAGCGACGCTTCTACTCCCTCGGCGAGTTCTACCTCTCGCAGCACTTGGAGCGCTCCTCGGCCTTCCAGTATGTGCAGGCCAACCACCTGCGGCAGCTGTCCAACGTGGCCCAGACCCTGCTGCCCCCGCTGCCGGTCAAATGACCCAACCCGAATGCCACGAACGTGCTCCGGCCAGTTCCCCGCATAGCTGCCACCACGAGCACGGCGGGAACTCCGGTCCGGCAGGGTGGCGAGTCCGCCGCAGCGGCGGTGTCCTCGGGCGGACATGCCTTCAACTGGGTGGCAGTGGGTGGAGCGCCTCCAACTGCAGCAGCAACTGCAACTGCAACTGTAAGTGGATCTGCAGCAGCTACTGCGAGTGCAGCAGAGTCCGGCGGCAATGTTATCATGTGACTTAACAACTATTAGAAGCATTAAATAAACAATCTCTAGTTAAAGGTTAATAAATTAATAAACAAAAGGAAGACTTTTAATTGGGGGCTAAAAAACATTTAACAATTGTTTTAAAAATATTAACAAGAAACGAAATAGTATTTACAAATCGAAACCAACAAAATATTGGAAATTTCAACTATTTCCTATTCAAAAATCTTCATATCCTGGTGGCAGCTTCACACAATGTTACTCCTGCTCAGGACATAAGCCACAGCATGTGCCAGGAAGGTTTCCTCTTGAACACCATAAAATAATATAGATCGGGGTCCTGTGGAAATATTAAAAAAAGAAAGTAACATCAATCAGAAATAAAATAAAAATAAATAAAAGCTCCCCACACTCACCTCGGGCAAACAGGAAACTCTCCGAGGTCATCTCTCGTAGTCTTGCCTGAACTTGAACTTCCTCTTCCTTAAAAATCTCCCTTAAATAGCTGATGGTCTCCGTTTCTTCACTGACATCCAGACTGGGTTTCGGGTAGATGGCATTGGTAAAGAGCACCAAGGTTAGGGTGTCCTGCTCCTCTCGAAGACCAACCAGCGTTTCGTTCAGGATGTGCAGCTGCCTTCTCCTGTCCATTCCCGTCTGAATGAACTGCTCCACAATTAGCAGGTAGCCTTGGCTCTCCTTTCCCAGAACTTCCAATGACTTCTCAACCATTAACTTTAGCGGCGGAGCCTTGGGGTTTCCACTCAGGTCGCCATTGGCCATCACGCCCATCAGGTGGTCATAGCGACTGGCATTCAGGGATTCCAGTTCATCGGTTCGCTGGACCAACTCGAACTTAATGGGTTTGATTTTGCTCTGCCGGAGCTTCTGGTTGCGCCACTCCTTGAGCAGGTTGCGTCCCTCGCCGGCCTGGCAGAGCAGCTCGTCCACGGGATCGGTCTCGGTTTGAGGCACGAGATTGCTCAGCATTTGGCGGCCGCCTCCCATGATTACGTTGAGTGCCTGGCCAGTCTCGCCGGAGATGAGCTGGCGGGCCACATCCTGGCAACCGGCTTCCAGGGAGCCCAGTGGCATTCGCTCATCGCACTCGTACCGACTGTTGCCGTAGAGAGCTGCTCCCGTGGAACCCGTGAGGCGTTGAGTGGTCACAAACCCAGTTCGGAGGCCGGCCAGTTGAGCCTGTCGCAGGACACTCAGCAGGGAATCCGTTTGGTTGTCCATTCGCCTGCATTCCTGTTCCAATTCGAGGGATTTCTCCAGCGGCAGCCCCGACCAGAAGGCCCGGGAAACACTCCCCACCTGGCAGGGAGATCTCTGACTGCAGCTGTTCTTGAGGCGAGCCAGGTGGGGATAACGATCCCACACGAAGTTCGCATTTCCCTGGCTAATCCCTCTGGCTGGAAACCGCTGAGCAGCCAAGTCCCGTCCATCGATACCCTGAACCACAAATATCCGTAAGTTCCGGGGGAAAATCGGTCCCGATGGCGTTCTCAGTGCCTCGTTCAGCTCCTCGATGCCCTTGTCATACCAGACCTTCTGTGAGGCCGCCACCCTGTCTTTCCAGTAGTCCACATCCGCCACGTTGGCCACCTCGTTCTCCACCTCGTAGCGCGTCATGAAGCCAATGCAGAGCAGGGTGACCAGGACCGTAATGAGGCATGTCCCGGCCACAATAAACACCTGCGTCGACTTCAGCCGCACCGTGCGGCACAGCTCTTTGGTCCGTTGCGATGTCACCATCGCCGGGCCGTGGCTAAAACTGATTCACACAGCCGCCGCTCTTCGGAATCGTAAACAACGTTATTATCTGCTATCTTTCGGGCAGAGATAAGGCCGGGGTTTCGTCTTAAAGGTTTTACCGCCCCCAATCGCTGGCCATCTAGTTGGGTTTAAGTGTAGCAATTAACACACGTCATGAATTTTGAATGCACTAATTGGCATGTCAACCTAATGCAGGAACACGGCGAGAAAAATCTGTAAGAAAAGGGAATATTTAAAATATAATATTTTTATAATGATTTCCCAATAAAAATAATTTATTTTATTTTTAAAATGAGCTTAAACCTCTGTTGATCTGATAACAATTATCTTCTGATACAAAAAAAAGTATTAAATTAGTTTTAAACGACAAAAGAGTTTTAAATGACTCTAATAATATTTAATATTTATAAAGACTTTAATTAATAAATTTAAGAATCAATTTTTTTTAATTTTAATATTTAGTTTATTCTTTTAAATTTTTGTTTCTAAAGAATTCCCAAAGAAATCACCATTATGGATATAAAATCACTTTAAAAGGCGGCTAAAAGTATGCAATCTTAAGCTTAAGCTTTAAAATCATTATGTAGAATTTAGACAGCATTTAGGTCCCTCTTTAATTTTATTAATTTCGATAGAGAAAATATGTCATTCAATATCATTCAATATGTATATACTTTTAAGCAAAATATATTTATTAACTAATGGTCCTTGGCTTAAATATGTTTAATATAGAATTCCCACAGAAATCTCTAATATGAATATAAAATCATTTAAAACTGCAACTAAGAGTATGTAATCCTATATTTAAACTACCAAAATCATTCTGTAGCATACTTTTAGACAGCATTTCGCACCCATTATCATTTTACTAATTCTTAATAAGTTTAATATAGCATTTATTATTTTAAAAAATTTGTATTTATTTTAAACAAGCTATCTCTACTTTTTTATGGTTTATTTCCTATCAAAACAATTTCCCCCAGTGCACCATATTGCAAATTCCGAGTTCAATTGCTGTTTTGTGGGGTCAAAAACGTCCACAGCTTTTGTTCATTAACTATTTGTCACATGAACAGTTGTTTGTTGGTGGGTGTGTGGTGTATGGTGTGTGGTGTGCTGTGGCCCACCAGAATTGATTTGTGAGTTGGACTGAAAGCAGCCCAACTTTGGCCCTGACCAATACTAATTGTCATTCGGCATTCAAATGCGGTTTCCACCCCGTGTTAGGAGGAGAACTATTTTGCTTATGAATTCTCGCTCAATTATATCGATGGAAACGACTCGACTCGGTTCGTTCATTTGCCAGTTATGCGAATGCGAAATTGTTGCCTCAATTACCTGCCATTAACCTGCATTTAGACGCCCCCTGGCCCCGCCCAGCCACTTGCCGCGTCCGTCATTTCGTCGCTTTGAAGTTGTGGCTGCCCCCAGGGCCTTGCATTGACATGTGGTCAGTTTTCCCCCGCCGAAACTGTCACAATTTCAATTTGAATCCCACTCAACTACCGACAACTGACAAAGGCACTCGGCTAGGATATCGTTTTAACAATTCATCTGCTTTCCGTTATTTGTTTTACCCACGGACGGGTCTTCACATGCCAACTGCTGGCGGAAGTGGCCGCCAAGCCGCCGAGCAATTTCAATTGCAATTTTTCAATCACGCTGTGCTCGGCCTTGTCAGTCAGCCAGCTGCCCACGGTGCGTATGCGTAATCTGAGCGAGGGTGTGGGGTAGCTAAGTTCTTAGCTTCTGGGCTTCCCCTTACTCCATATTCTTGAAGTAAGAGGGATTACAGAAGAGTCCACATGGCCAGGGGCTTGTATTCGTGCCAAGGGTAGCCAGAAAAGCTCTGTATTCACCCTTCTTGGCTCGAAGAGGTTCGTTTATTGAGTGAGCTTCAGCGGAAAGCTTTCAGCAGCGACATCTGGCGGTGAAAAAGTTAACAGAGATTTAAAATAAAAAAAAATCTTTAAAACAATAATCTTTAAGATTTTAGCTTAAACATTTTATCTTTAGCTTATTATAACAACATTAATAAAATAAATGTTTAAAGGGACGCTCTACTTTACAGGTTGTTGAGAGCTTTACTTATATTATATTTATTTTATTATATGTTTATAATTAACCTTAAAAAGGTGTTTTATTTATTTAATTTGATATTAAAAAGCATATTTCCTACTTTATTTATTTAAAAAAAAACATCTCGAATATCTTACAGAAAACAATGTGTTAGTTGAACTACAACTATTAGAAACTATATCAAAAAGAAATTCAAATAAGCATCTTTGGTATATACATACATATGTGCATTAAATTATTAGGAACAAATTATTAAATTATCAAAGAATTTCATAAGCTTCTTAAACACTTTTAAAAATAGTAACAATATAATTTCACAGCATTTCGCCATTTAAATAAGCATTATGGAAAGATAATTATTTGATTGCTCAATTCATTAATTAAAAATTCAAAGCTTCTGTAAAATGTATTTTATATTTAATATATTTAAGTGATTTTTAGCAAAATAAAGAGTTTGTATAACAAGCTATTAATTTAAAATTTTAATTATTTGATTGATTTATTTAGAGAACTACTCAAAACTCTTAGAAAATCCCTCCAAAACTGTGAATAAGTAATAAGAATCAAAGTACATTATAGAAATCTACAATATAGAAAGGGCATTCCTTTTCAATTACAAATAAAAAAGCCAGATTGCCATATGGATAACTATTCAAATTACATAAAATATGTCGGCAGCTGCTCGAATCTGTTGCGGCTTGTGTCAAGGATTAGGGACCCAGACCCGAACCCGGACCCTGGCAGATTCATATGCAGTGCAAATAGCATTTCGTATGCATCCGACAAGCGCCGCAGGATACAATTAGTGGCGAGTGGCCGTCAAGCAACAGCAGCCATCGAGGACCGAGGACAGGATACCGAGAACATGGCCGAGAATGGTGGCTTTGACGTGACGCATATGGGTCACTTGGCCTGGGCAACGTCAGCGCCTTTGCAGGATGCGGAGCCAACAGCAGCTGCATCCGCCCACGTCCGGAAAACTCCTCCCCCGCTTTTCAATCATACCAAGAGAACGGAAGAGAGAGAGAGAGAGAGTGTGGGCGACCTTGACCTTGCCCCCTAAATAGCAATTTCCATTATGAAGTGCGCCTGCTTAATGCAGGCCATATGGCAAAGAATCCGGATTTAGGAATCACAGTGGCATTATTGCCGCGGCTAAACACTAGGCCCAATTAAACTTTAATTGGTCGCACCAAATGCGAATTACGAAATTATTCGCAATGAAATTTCGCGTAATTTCCGTATTATGCCATTAAAATTAACGCTCGAAATAAAATGCAACGCAATATTTTCTACACAACGCCGAGTTCTATGCACGCCTTCTATCAAACATTCCAGGCACAGGGACGTACTTGTAAAAGGGGTTGTATATTACCCGGGTTTAATATTTTTAACTAACAAAAAATGTCAAAAATTTAAGAAACCTTTAAATATATTTAATAGATTTTTTTGAGATTTATATACATTTTAAATAATAAACTTTAAACCCCCTTTGTATCACGGCAGAGTCATTAATATGGTTTTGAGGCAATATTATTAGTCAGAATTTGTTGCTGCTAACGATTACCGCATCTGCCCTCTCTCTGTATTGGGGAAAAATTAATTTTCCCATTAATTTGCAAGTTAGCAAGACGATCTGTGTATGCTCTACTCTCTAAATTTCTAAAAATCTAACTTAATTAATATAAATATAAACATGTATTGTCTTTAATAACAATTCCAATTAATATTATATAAGATTTTAATAAGTGGGCACAAATTGAAATAATTTTAAAACAAAAACTACAGTATCTCCAAGCTAGTATCCCTAAAAGCGAAGATGTTATTCCAATTTTCTGAATGGAACTATATAATCAGATTAATATTTAAAGTTCTATAACTTTTGACAAGACTTCCTTCAACAATTCATCAGCCGGTTTTCCCCCATTAAAATTACGCCCATTAAAGTCATTTCGGGGCCTTTCTATGATAAGAACTTTTCCAGTTAACCCACACATTCCATAATTGGTAATTCTCCATAGTTTACGCTTGATTGCATGGCATTCTCATTGCCGTTTGACAGCAGTTTATATAATGAATCCGGGGTTCACGAAGAGGGGGTGAAGCACACTATTCCTCATCTTGCCTCCTCTGGGGTGCAATAAATGATGCAGTGGGTTGGAAAATTATCCATTTAAATCTTTAGACTGCAATTTCAGGGGCAACATTCAGGGGCTCCTCTAGGTTCTATCGGTTCTTTTTCGATTAGATACGATTTTCACCAAGTTTAATGATAAGATACTTGTTGAGGAAATAAAGAAAGGAAAAAAATGGCATTGAAAAGTGGTATTTGAGTGCAACTGAACTGTATTTCTAAATAATAACAGAAATTAGAATATCTTTTGTGGGAATTTATCACTTTAAAAATGTTTTATATTAAATATAATACAACCATTATTAAAGGCTTAAGAGATGATCCAAAGATTAAATATCCAGCCTCATTTAAGGAGTTTTAAAAAAGTAAATATATACTATTTTTGATTATTTTTTTTACATTAGTACTTAGCAAAAAAAAGAACTTTAAAAATAAATGAAATATCATAATTTTCTAATTTTCTAAAATTTATTCTAAGACACTTATAGTGTCGAAAATATATTTTTTAATGCGTTATAAAATGATTTTAATTATAAAACTTTGCCAGGGTATAAATTAGTTAAGATATAGTTCGATTTATTATAATAACTATCATGAAACTATTTGGGAACGTAATTATATTATAATTCCCATCAACTAATGCATTGTTAATAGTAATTTGAAAGTATAAAATGTTTACTAAGATTTTCTATGACTTTCACTCAGAAAATATACAAATATTTTCGATATGATCTATATTTTCTATAAATTGTATGAGACCCGTGTCTAGCAGTATTCTATATAAATTATTACAATTGAAATAATACATTTTGTGCTAATATTAAATTTGTATAGATTTAAAACGAAAATAAACATTCAAATTGTTGCAAAAATGTAAAATCTGTGGGAAATCATGTGATGTATTATCTTTTTATGATGGATCCTCGCCAGAGTGCAGTTCTTTCCGCCTTTTCCTTTGCTTCTGCTTCGCTATCTCTCTTCGATTGCGTTTCCCATAATGTTTGGCAAACACGAACCGTGGGCAGACAAGCGGCGATAAGCGAAGACAAAGGCGAGGAGAAGGCAAGCGAAAGGAGGAGGTAATGGAACGAAACGGAAGAGAGATAAAAGCGGAGAAGTTGCAATTTATTGATTGTGTGTACGTATACAGTGCATACATGCAAGGAGCTGTGTATCTTTGTCTCTGTGTCCGTGTGGCTGTACTGAAAAAATATAGTTGACAACTGACGATTCCACAAACACAGCTATTTGGCGAGTATATAGCGCGGCCTTGAACGTGAATTGCATTTGCGCTCGAAAAGAAAAACAAAAACGAAAAGGGAAAAAGCAAATACTAAGCGACGGGCAAACAACAATAACAAGATGCTAGCAGAGACAGCGAGTGTATGCGAGAGAGAGAGCGGGATGGCCACAGGTCGCAAAGAAATGTGCCAAAGCGAAAAGTTTGAAAGCACACACACACACACACACACGCTGCGCAAGCTGCAACTGCATTTTTCCCATTCTCCTCTCTCGCGCTCGACTCGGCACGGCACTCTCTCTGAGTGACGCACACCCTTTGTCCCAACTAAAATTTCAAAGCATTCCCAAGGTTACCGCATACACATGCAACAGCAACTACAAACACTACCTCATGGGCCTGGCTCTCTCTTCGCGCTCTGTCTCTGCCCTCTGCCATCTCCCGTCTCCCTTCGTGGCCCTCGGCACTATCTGCACTTTGCAGTTTTTGGCAGATATGGAAAAGTACCGAAAATAATTGAATTTTCGATTGCAATTTCGAATTCGTGGCTGCTTTAGCCTTCGGATTAATCCACCTGATGAAATATGCAGGTACAGATACATTTCCATTTCCATCTGCACGCGGAGAAATAGTTAATAGTTGGAAATAGTTTAATAACTTAATAAAAAAATCCGGAAAGAGTTTTATTTTTTTATAAAAAATTAAATTTTCTTGAGAGAAATTAGAAAATAAATTTTAAAATGTTTAGGACTGTTCTATATCTTCAATATTTTGCATGGTCACACTACAATTCCCAATGAGGCGTCTAGACCTCATTGGGAATTATATGAAGTTTTTCGATTTAAAATAACAATACCCCAAAGACTCAAAGTTCTAATTAATTAATAAAATCCAGACATCGGGGACTTAATTTAATTTTTTTTTTTAATTCCCATCGATTTCCATTTGATATGTATTTTCCAAGAACTTATTATAATAAGATAATTATCTAATAAATCGAATTATTTTTTTCCCCGTACTTATTATCTAGTGTATGCATTTATTTTTCCATGTGCTTAGTCACAACTTGTATCGCATGTTCTCTGCCTACGTGTGCATCTTTCTATCTCGACTTGTCTACGTATTCTTTATCGCACAGATACAATTTTCAGTTTCACCCTTTTTTTCCGCATTTTCTCTTCTATAATTTTAGCAAGCTGAAAACAGTTTCCAACAGCTTTTCCCCTGTGTGTTTATTTAGGTTAAAGGTGTGTGCGCGATTGTGTATGTCAACGGTTGTGGGTGTGTGCCCGTGTTAATTGGTTTTGAAAATAGCATTTTACATGCTAGAAATGGGCATTGATTAATTGACTTTGGAAATGTGCAAACATGGGGGCAAATGTTTGGCATCTTTGATTGCAGGAAAAACTTAACGAAATAATTGTTAGCATTAAAATTCGTTATTAAGCCATGTTTCCCAGAGTCTGCTTTTATGGATGCTGCATTTCGGTGAAATATATGGATATTGCGCATACGCCATGTTGCCACCAGCCATAAACTCATGCAATTTCGACTTAACTTTCCGTTGACATTCAGGGTAAGTTTATGAGAGGTCGAAACATGCAGAGCCATGCATAAAATCAACCCTGTTTGCCGAGCAAAAATGTCAAAGTTGAATGCACAAAATATCATAGTGATGGGGAATGGCAAACGAAATCGAAATCGGAATGTGAATCATTTGGCACTTGCCAACATATGTTTGCCATTAGCTTTACCGTTGCATAAAGCGCTGCTCTCTTTCGCTCAGCCTCTCACCGCTCAGCTGGCTCTCTTTTACCCCTGCAATAAAAGCGAAACATGAAAGCGAAATTTCTGGCACATATTTCACTTAACGTCGACTGCAGACAACACGTCGCATTCGTCGATGATTCATATGGACTACAGACACCGATATATATGCATATACACGTATATATACAATTGCCACCCTCACAGCTGCACTTCCCTAAACGAAAGCTCTCCGAAAGCTGGCTCTCTCAGCTCTCTTCGCTCACTCGAGCCCACACACACACACACACAGCGACACAGCGAATCCTTGTGGCATGTATTTCAAGTTCACTGTCAAGGTCACCTACTATACACATGCGCTGCTGCAGGGCAACGAAGGGGCAAGGGAAAGGGCTCTCTCTCTCTGTGTTGCAGCAGCGAAATCATCCGTTTCAGCTACCTACACAGTGCGAACCAAAAGTTTGCACCCCCTTCTGCTTCCATAGTAGCTCAAACTCCCTCTGCGAGCCCCCCGCTCGCCCCGCCCACGGCTTCCCCCAAAAGTATACACATTTTATAATAGATGCGCTTTGAGCTCGGTCATCCAGGCAGTATTTTGAGGATATATACGTATATACTCGTACACTCGCAGTAGGAGCATAAATTTGGGGCTGAGTATATGTATCGGGCTTATGGTCTCGAAGCATCTAAAATTTGAGCCCCGCTAAGCTCAGCCTGGGTCTATTTTTGGTAGTTTTTAAAGCTACATACAACATATGCTGTTATAATTATTTTTATTTAATTCATTTGTATCCTCGGTAACATGATTTTATATATTTATTTTAAATTTCTTCAGGTTTACCTTCGGTCAATGTTAGCCTTCAGTTTAAAATAAATAAAGGCAGTTACACAAATAGAGAAAATGATCAAAAATATATTAAATAATATGAGTTTTTTATTTAATATACTAATAAAATAATATTTGGACTACGCTTTAATTTAACCAGAAAATTACAGAAATTAATTAATATTTCGATCTTGACAACACAATTTTTTGATAACAGCAAGTTTAATTAGTTTTATTAGCAGAGTTATAAGCTTAACGCTTAGTTAATATTATTACAAAATGCGGTTTATTATTTTTAATAAAAACGTTTAGTAACTTATTGAATAAATAAAACCTGGAAATACTTTAACAAATTTTAAGAGGGAAATAATAACAGTATACATTAAATACAGCATGGATTTAAAATCACCGAAAAATCTCGCCTAAAGTTATGATATACAAAATTAAAATTTTTTAATTCCTCAGTTTTTAGTAAATTATTGGAATAAAGTACATCATTGCATGATATCACACCTAGCCGAGATTTAAGCTGCCCTTACACGTGCAAAATAATTCAGGTGTTACTATTATACTTAAAGAAAAGTCTTATATTTCCTAGAAAAAAAAAACCCTAATAAGGTTGGTTTCCTCGAAAGACGACAGCTTCAGCTGAAAAGTTATTTATAGCCCCTTCCCCGCTTTCCGTGGAAATGGTTAACTGTAATGAAATCCCGTGTTAGCTGTAATGCAATTTTCCCCATTTTCCGCTCACAGTGCCAGTGGGCGCCAAGCGGACACCCAGCGTTCTTCAGAGTGTTAGCATACAGTTGGCCGTGACTGTGGAGGTGCAAGCCCGGGATATATGTATCTTGTATGTAGAATTTACCTATATACTGGCCAGCCATATGTATGGGCAGGCTTCGGTGTGTGCCAGTGCATCCGCGTGTGTGTATCTGTATCTGCAGCCGAGTTTGAGTGCGAGTGTATCTGTATCTCTAGAGCGCATGACATAAGAAATCGGCGCACGAAGGCAAATTGGTAAGTTATGAAAGTCCCCAGCTCGACATGCAATAACATCTGTTGCATATAGCCGCCGCAACGATATAGATATAGATACAGAGGCATACATGGTGAGCGTACATATTTACCTGAAAATAGTGTGTACCTACGAGGGATCCGTAGTGCAAGCGCTGCACTCAAGGCATTTAATTTAATTAAACAATTAAACAAACATGGCGGCTAGCGCTCTCTCGCACACACTGGCGGCCCCAAACAAATTCAATTAGGAAATTAAAATCGAAAAGCCAGCAATGTTTGTGCCCCCGAGAAAGAGAGGCAAGCGGAACGGACGAGAGAGACAGCCAAGCAGTGGGGCAGCGTGGTCCGAAAGAGATGGCAGCCACTGGCTTAGCCGGCCGAGGAATTGCAGCACACGCACATTTGTCAATCGAAAAATCGCATGACAGTGCACACACACAGTATGCGGTACATCATATACTATATGATGCATGGGTATTAGCAGGTCCCACCCCCGCTATATGTGCCGATACAGGGACGGGACCGATATCCGTATACTTAGCGGGGCCAGGCCAGTAAGCCAAGTAATTATTGTATTCTGCCCCGCGCGCCGCTGGGCTTGTTTTGTGTTGCAAGCGGCAGTTAGTCAATAAGTGCGCTAATTATATACAATTCGCTGGCCAGGCCCAGGCCCAGGCCCAGACCCAGAACCCGAAAGCCCAGATACCCAGCAGATACAGATACAGCTACAGAGCGAACCAAGTGCACATACAGTGGGCACTCCTTGTGTAGATTAGGCAGGAATTATGGGGAGAGGGAATAAAGAGAGACTACCGACTTATGTATGTATGTATGTAAGTTCGACGACTTGAACTCGTCCAACTCAAAGTCCCAAAGTTACTTTATGGCGTTTTAAAACGGCATAAAAAAATCAATACAATCTCAATTGAAGAGTCCCAGTACAAAAACTGGGCGAGTTTCTGTCGTCGGAGAGTGTAAAAAAGTGATGAGCGAGTAAAAGATTGTTTTTAAGATGCATAAAAAAAACTATGCCGCAATACATAACATTCTAATTCCATAATTTATTAAAAATTAAAAAGAGAAGGATATATGGTGCTTTAACCCCCAGCCAGTTTCGAAAGCCAAAGGTGATCATACCCCAGGGACCTTTTTAAGGCAGCTCTGTCTTTCAACGAGAAAGAAAGCTAACTTCGGTAAACCGAAGTTGGTATACCCTTGCAGTCTGCAATTGGATCATTGAAAATCGAACCATTTTAGTAATGTTGAAAAAACATCGAATTTTGTAAATTGTACATTTTCATATAAATCGACCGATCGCTTCTATGACAGCTATATGATATAGTGGTCCGATCTGAATGAAATTAAAACCGTAATTCTAGAAGCATAAAAAACTGCTATATCTCAAAATTTATAGAAATACGTTGAAAAACAGAGAAGTTAAAATTTTTTTTTAATTTAATTAATTCCTATGGCAGCTATAGGATATAGTAGTCCGATTTCGGTCGTTCTGACATATATACTGCGTGCTAAAGAAATAAGACTATGCTGAAAATTTCAGCTCGATAGCAGAAAAACTGAGAGACTAGTTCGCGTAGAAACCGACAGACGGACAGACGGACATGGCTAGATCGACTCGGCTGGTGATGCTGATCAAGAATATATATACTTTATGGGGTCGGAGATGCCTCCTTCACTGCGTTGCAAACATCTGGTCAAAATAATACTCTCTGCAAGGGTATACAAATTATTACCCCAATGGATTTTTTTGTGGGGATCTGTAGGAGGTGACTTCCCTAGCGAGTGATCACTGTACTAGTGCAAGGTTAACAGGAGCGGGCCGCGGAGAGCAGAAAAAGCGACGCGTCAGGGCAGACTGCACAACTCAAACTGCAAGTACATGGGAGTGAGAGGGAGAGAAGACTTGTCCGAGTAAGACGGCGATAGCTGGGAAGAGCGAGAAAGCGAAAGGGGATCAGAAGAGGAGTAGCTTTCCGCTTGTGAGTGTGTGTGTGCGTGTGTTACTGCGAGAGGGAGAGGGCTGCTTACTGCTGGTACTGCAATCGGTGCTCGCTCGCTCACCTACATATGTATAGTACTTCACTTGGCGCGCTCTCTTCGCTGCATTACATAACATCCTTGAACTTGAGCTGAGCTTGTCTGCCTTTTTGTTGTTTTCCCTTCTATTGGCCTTACCTTTTTCAGCTCAGCTCCTTGCAACGCACACACACACACACACACACTGAAGCGGGCACGGATACAGGCGCAGCCACAGAATCTTCGCCCGAACAAGTGTGGGCCGTCCGCTCTCCACTCTCTTCGGAAGCCTTCGGCTTTTCACGAAGGCAGGCGACAGTGACGGTGGCTCTGCCATTTTCTGCTGGGCTGCGCGTTGGCATTGAAAGCGCGACAGGCGAGCTGCCAACAACGCTCCATTCCCAGCCTCAAAAGTCTTGAACCCCATCAGCCCACCAGCCAGAAGAATTCTAAAAAAATCACAACAAAAACAAAAAACAAATCAGCAAACTAAACTCTATTATTCGTTAAAAAATAAAATCAGACACGGAAATGACATCAACTGGGCAATTGAGTTTGTCGAGATCCACACAAAAAGCCAATAACAATGCAAAATAATTGCAATTTAATTGTGTTTAATTCAAACAGAAGTGCTTGTCAAATTAAATTATAATAAAATATAAGAAAAAAATACACCTGAAATTATAACATTGCCCAAATCAATTAATATGCAAATTCAACATCATTTAATGTGCATTCTATTGTGTATAAAAATGAAGAACGTAAGAGAAAGCAAGAGAGAGAGAAATGGACTTGGAATGCAAATTAATTTCACAACTATTTTGAATACGTGCCCCCGAAAATCGAGTGAGTTCCGCTTACATAAAGAAACAACGCTGAAAAAATAAGGAAAATCAATTAGAAAAACCAATTAGTGAAAATTAAAAATTAGAAAAACTAAAACAAAATTACATCATTGAGCTTGAATGGAGAGGAGTTCAGAATCAGCTGAGTTAGGAAAGGTAAGTTACGTTATGCAAAAAAAAAAAATCAATCAATTTTTTGATCACTTTATTGATTTTGTTGAAGAAAATCCTGCACATTTTACAAGAACGCGATTCAGAAATATGATATACTCGATAAAATGAGATTACAAATCCCTTTAAGAAACTAGACCCTCCCAAATTCAGTAAAAACTTTCGAAAAATAAAAAAATTTAATTTTTTATTGAACAAAAAAAAAAGCTTAAAGCCTGATTTTGAAAAAAATTATAGGATCGAATTATGAGTAATAATAATTAAATTTTATAAAACAAGAATATAATTACCAAATACAATTTCTTATATTTGTAAAGTTAGAATTTTAGTAAAAAATAAATCTATAATAAATTGATGAGCATTCCTAAGAGTATTTGAAAGCACAAAATCCAAAAAGCCTAAAAGAGATTAGCTTTTCCCCAACATGATAGAAATTTATAAAGTCGGGGGCCTCCCTTTTAAAAGTAATTAAAAATCCTCACATTTCTTTTATCGTTTTCCTTGGAGAAATTTTAATATTTTGTAGATTATTTTGCTGGAGCTTTCAAAGCTCTCTCCCTCCTCTCACTCGCAAGAGCTTTTCGAGCGGGATCAAGGGATGGGGATCTCTGGTAACCCCCCCGTGCCAAACCGAACCCTTTGTTCGCCATTGTTTTTTAGCGTTTTTTGTTTTGCTTCGGCTAGAAAAAGCGTCGCAAAATAAACAGGAATCCGCGAAAAGCAAAAGTGAGTTGTTGCTGTTGTTCTGCGGACTCACAGATAAAAATGCGCAGCTACAGATACACTTCAGGGATGTGCTTGGCATGGGAGGGGGGGGAAACGTGAAGAGGTGTAGAGTTCGATTTCGTTAACAAAAGAGTGCAAGGCGCGAGGAGAATAGAATGATGAATGAAAGAATGGTAGAGGAAGCAACAGCAGAGCGAGATAGCCACAGAAAGAGTGAGAGGGGCGAGTGAGAGTGCTGGCTGAGCGAGAGAGCAGAGCAGAGGCGAGTGAGTTTGAAGGCCATTGCAGAGAGCTTGCCTTCACATACGGCTCTCATCCGTACTCTCTCTGGGTTGGCTTTCGAGAGGTGTGTGGGGCAGTAGGGCAACAGTGGGAAGACTGGCCCAAAAGCAGGCCCAAGAAACAGGAACAGGAAGAATCGGAAAACTTGACGAAGCGATGGCAAGAGCAAGCGAGAGTGAGAGAGAGACAGAGCGCTCGCTAGAAGATAGAAACTCTGCTGGCGTCGACGCCAACCGAAGCAGCGGCAGAGGCGAGAACTTTCCATGCGGACGAAAAAGCGAAAAAATCATAAAAAGGCGACATTGAACAGCGGCACCTTCAACCGATCGCATTAGCTTTTACCAAAGTTTACCTCAAACTCTGATAAATAAATAAATAATAATACAAATATGTGCATGCCGGCGAAGGGTTAAGGGCTAAGGTTGCCGATGGGTTAAGTGTGAAGTAGCAACCCCGCGAAAAGCTAACCGAAGTGCATATGAGAAGAACCGAGAAAAAAGCGAAAATGTGGCAGACAAACCGAAAGCAAAAAGCGAACGCCAGAAAGCAGCAGCAGGAAAGTGGAGAATGTGTGAGTAAACCGAATTGCGTCGTAGTTAACATTTTTTCGACGGCGTCATCAAAGGCACTCCCCCTCCCTCGGCGCCCTTGCCCACCCCCGCTCGATGTTGTTGTGATTGCGGAAAATACAGTCAACAATTGCTAAAAGCAAAGTTTTGCAAACATACGCTGGCTCTCTCTGCTCTCTCCTCCTTTTCTCCCACTCTCGCCATTCATTTGTTTTTCTTGCCCGGAATTTGCAGAAGTATAAAAATGTATTTATAACATAAACAACACACGAATTAAGCCAGCAAAAGCTGCACAAAAAAACACACACACACACATCAACGCGAAATTAAACAAAACAAATGCAAAAAAAAAATACCGCGTATAAACAGTTCCGTTTATACACAAGCTAAAAAAAAAATAATAAAAAAAGGACATAACTTTGGGAATCCGGCAATAAGGGAATTATGAATTCCCCGGAACTGCGCCAAACGAAAGATGGCTCTCTACTTCTGTGTTTGTGTTGCTGTTTTTGCCATTCTGCCATTTGTTTGCCATTTGCCATTTGCCCAACTTGTTTATGACTTCACTCCGCTTTTAGCAATTACAAACCAATTCCGCTCGCAATTGTCGCTAATGGAGAGTGCGAATGATGTTTCTCTAAACAAAATCAAATCGTTAATAATTAAAAATTTACCCAGAAAAGCTTTAAGAATCACTATATTTTTGAAAAATAAATAAACAGAGAAATTCAAGAAATACGGGAGCTTGGCCTGAAATCATTTTGAAAGAATTGTATTCCTTAGTCCCTCAAAAACTAAAACAAATTAAAAAAAAAAAAAAAAAAAAGTTATATTTTGTTAAGAAAATGTTATATATTAAAAAAAAAAAATCCACTAAACTAAGGTTAAAAGGTGTACCTTTATTACCTAAAAGAAATTTAAGTCTTTTTAGACAAGAAAGTTACTGGAGGTGTTGTCCTATTGAAATTACAATCCTTATCTAAGGAAATAGGTGGTGTATTTTATATAATTAGATATTAGTTTAGTTATTAAACCTTATTCACAAATTATAAACCAAGACTTGCCCAAAAAGAACTGTCTTATGTGTTTTTAAATTTTAAAATTCTCGAAGTTCACCCCAATGAGTTTAGGTTTGGAACCAGGATTCAATCAGAATAAAGAAATTTTAAATGACATTATAATAGACACAGTTAGTTACAATAATTAAATTATTTCAGAATTTTCGAGGCTTTTAAGATATTTTAAAATCGATTTACTAATTTTTCTTACTTTTCAAATAGTTATTATGAGACATGATAAGGCTTTGTCAATATGATACCATAAATTGATGTTTCAGTGTTCCTAGATCAGGGGTTTTAGGGGGGAAGAATTTTTAGGGGGAAAGTTTAGGGTTTTTTTTCGGAACGATTGTTTTAAAATTTTTAAGAAAATCTCTATAAAATTGCTTCTTTTTTATTAAAAATCACCTAAAATGGCGAAAATATCAAACTAAATACGAGTGTCATCGAAACCATCGATACCAACAGAGGTGGAGAACCATCGATGACAGCGAATTTATTAAGTTTTTATTTCATTAACATATTTTTTAAATTTAGGGAGAAGACTGGATTTTTTAGGGGGAAATAATGACTATTTGAGATTTTTTAGGGGGAAAGCAAAATTTTCATCTGGCAACACTGTGATGTTTTATTATAGAAAACCCATTCGATTTTCAGAGTATGCCAAATAAAACCTTTTGGATTCGCTATAAAAAAAAAGCATTTAAATTAAACACTTACTCGAATTAACAATCAAACTCTTTATTAATCTCTAGATATGCTCCTCGGTCGAAATGGGCCATAAAACGAGTGTTTATTCGCTGCCAAATCGTTTACAGAACTCCCGAGCATTAACTGTACCTAATAGTGGTAGTTTTATGAGAAGCCGCCTGTTGATTTATCGATTGCGTCACGTATCGTCGGCAGATCAACGCTTTGAAATTCGCTAATAGTGCATATATCTTGTACTTCATATTTATTTGTGAGTCAGATCATCGGAAGGGGACACACGATCGACCGAGTGCGGTAAACAATTCTGTGAAATTGTAAACTGCAGCGGCAGCGGCCCTCGGATATAGCTTTTGCCATGTGATGCAGTCAATCAAGATCCAAGTGCGATTTCCCGGTGGAAAACCACCAGAAACAACTACTAGAACAACAATTGCGATATTTTTGTATCTGAACTTGACTCGGGCTTCAGCTTTGCGTGTCGCTTTTGTTTGCACAAGATACGAGTTCATCGATGCGATGCCAGTGTGCGGGTGTGCGAGGGTGTGTGTGTGTGCATCTGCATGTGTATGCGAATAGATGGGATTTCGAAATTCGTTTACGTAACACCCGACCCGCCCCATGTCCGCACACAACCCACACTCATTACGGAAGCGAGGAATGGGCGGCGGTTTTTGGGATTGCGGGTTGAGGTTGGGCAGGAAAAGTCATCTTCCCGGTTACACAGTAAATAATAATTTTCTGTCAAACTTGTGTTGTTTTTAATCTTCTGATTACTAGTTATGGTTTTAAAAATAGTATACTATTCCTGTCCTAACCAAAATCACATCTGCACCCTTAGTTTTCTATGGTTCAATTTTAGAGATTTCCTGAGAGAGACTATCATCCAAATAACTGTAGTCCTTAGCCACCTCTTGATGTGCTTTATGACCCAAACCAAGGTTTGAAAAATATATTAATATATTAAAAGGGCCATGTTTTCCTTCTTCCCTTAAAAAATGTATAGATGGAATAACATAAGCTATTTAGGGAAACCAGGTCTAGATAAGTTTTAAAGGATGCAATGGATAGATAATTGCGATGACGTTTTCTCACAGCCTGGATAAAAATATTTAAAACACGAAATGATTTAACAAATTTGTCGTTAACCTTTGTTTTCAATGAGAATCTAGATAAGGCCTAGTTGGTTACTACATTAATGTTGTGTTATATTTTTTATGCAGTTAACCTTTTCTACATTAAAGCTCCGTACTCAGACACACGAAAAGTGTTTCTAAGCAGTACGATAGAGCGAGAGGATGAGTATTGACCTCTCGTTTTGGCGCAATGCTTAGGAACACTTTTCGCGTGTCTGAGTACGGAGCTTTATAACTGAACATAATTTATAAGTATTGTATAGCTAACAAATTTCAAGACTTTATAACTTTATTATCGGCCTTGTAACGATCCCTTTTCCTAGAACTTAATCTTTTTCTTAATCGGGTATATGTAAATTGCATACATACATTGCATAGTTTAATCAAATTGAATTGTTTTATAAATTTAAAGCACACTTTAGCTGTAAGAGTCTCTGAAATCTCTTGTGATGCTGATCAATAATAAATCTTTGGACTTTATGGGCTCGGAGAAGCCTAGGTTATAATATCCCTGTACCCGGCAATATTAATTAATAAATTTTGAATTGTTGGTGAGATTTCTCCCAGTGCAGCCGTTTTAATTACCGAGTGGCGTCATTTGCAAGAGTGTGAGTGTGTGAGCTGTGTCGATTGGATTTGGGATGTTGGCCGTAGCGGTGAAGTGGTAAAGGGGCAACCGGGCAGGAAAATAAGGAGGCAGATGAAAAGGGGAGGCAGTGAGAGGTGGGTACACTGCCCAAATAAGGTTGGAGGAAGATGACAACTCGTCCCAGGTGTTGGCCATATTACGTATGCATCGCGTAAGCTGCAGTTCAAAATGGTCAGCCAGAAGAGAGAGCGCAACCTAGAGAGTGGTGAGAGAGAGAGAGTGGAAGAGAGCGGCAATGCTTAAGCGCTACGAAGCGGAGCCGACGTCGACGGCGGCAGCAGCGTCAGCATCGCGTGCTTGACGTTCGTTCAGTGTGTCGCTCTCACTCTTCGTGTCTGTGTGTGTGTGTGAGTCTGTGTATTTCAAGTTCAAGGTTAAGATACTAGTTGTACATACAGCAGTCATGGCAGCGAGTGCGAGCGAGCTGGCACTATGTAGTTGCCTCAGTGCTCTGCTGTACCTGTGTGCGTGTGTGTGTGTGTGTGTGGCAAACCAGTTTTGCACGTTTCAGTGCGAGAGCGAGACGCCTACACGTGTCGGAACGAGAGCAGCGGCAAACAAAGAGGAAGCAAAAAACAAAAGCAAAGCAAAAACCAAAAACCAAAAAGCGAAAAGCACAAACAGCACAAAAGGCGAACAAAACGTGGCGGCGTCAAACATTCGGTGGACAAGGAAGAAGGCGAAACAAACATTCCGCTCCCGCTCTCGCTCGCTCGCTCGCTCTGTGTCTTGCTTCTTTTTTTGCCGCTCGCTTTGCCGCACTTATTCGCACTTATTATTACCCTATGCGTTTTGCCTTTCAATTTTATTATCTTTCACTCGCACACACACACGCGTTCGCGCTCACATGGGGCTTTAATTGAATTGATGTTGATGATTACGCCAAGTGGCGACTGCAATCGCCCCCTCGCGCTATACGTGTCTCCTCTTCCTCCTCCTTTTCAACCTGTCCGGCATACCTGCCAAAGCAAAACGAGAACTCCGCTGGCCATTTAATTAATCGCCAGTGCCAGCCAGTGTCCGTGTTCTTGCTTAATGGATTCGCCGTAGCTTTACAGTAAGCAGCGAGCAAAAAAAAAGCAACATCGATCCCCCAAAACCCGAAATCGATACCGATACCCAGGCACTGCCAGAAACGTTTGTCTGACATTAGTATAATGATATCTAAAACATTGACTTAAAAACAAAACTAATAGTGTCCCGACCACTGAATACCCGCTCTTCAAATTCTTGCCTACTTTTGGGCGAGTTTTGTCCAGGAAGTCCTAAAATAGTTCTAGTGAGTGTCCCATTTATATACATTTTGGTATGTGTTTATCAAATTAGCTAATTCTATATTTGAAACTCTTCTTTGTTGCGCAAATTCTGCACCCGCCCGGATCATGAATACAATATGTTCAAAGCTCATTAAACTAAATTCGCTTACCGTTTGCATAGCGGCAAGTTCGTTGCACCGGGCACTGCACTGAGCAATGCACTCGACGGGACCTTGAGGCGGTCACCGCTATTGCAACAATGTGTAAAACTAGAAAATAAAATTTAATGTTTCCCTCTGATTTATGCATTAGGGTGAATCACTGTGCAGTTTGGCTAAGAAAAATTTATTTCAAATAAGTAATGTTAAAAAAAATAACAAATACATTTTGGTATAATATTTATTGAGAATTAAATGTAGTAGTTTTTTAAATCTTTATATTTTGAAACTTTGGAAATAAAAGATAATATTAGAGAGACCATGAAACTTATCAGACTCTAGAAGAATTATTAAAGAAATTGACATTATATATACAGCTGGATCTTAACAAATATTGCTATTGATAAAAAATTATATTGAAAAACAAAGTACATACTCTAATCTAATAATGACGGAACATTTTTTGTGTTAGTGTGCCATTCAGCATGTTTTAAATTATTTAAAAAATTTAATTTCCTATTAAGCTCCGTACTCAGACACGCGAAAAGTGTTCCTAAGCATTGAACCCTCTCGCTCTATCGTACTGCTTAGAAACACTTTTCGTGTGTCTGAGTACGGAGCTATAAGCTAAGAGTTTGGAAATTTAAGACGTTAGTTAACACACCTTCAATATTTTTATTTTTGCCAAAGGTTAAATTATTAATTCCATAACATAGAGATTTCTGAGTGATTTCTTTCGGTTTCTACGCGAACTAGTCTCTCAGTTTTTTTGATTTTTCGAGCTGAAATTTTCAGCATAGTCTTACTTCTCGGAACGACCGAAATCGGACTACTATATCCTATAGCTGCCATAAGAATGATGGCGAAATTAATGTAAAAAAAATTTTAACATCTCTGTTTTTCAACGTATTTCTATATATTTTGAGATTTAGCAGTTTTTTATGGTTCTCGAATTACGGTTTTAATTTCACATTAAGATCGGGCCACTATATCATATAGCTGCCATAGAAGCGATCGGTCGATTTACATGAAAATGTTAAATTCTACATGTAAAATGTAATATTTACAAAATTCGATATTTTTCAACATTACTGAAATGGTTCGATTTTCAATGATCCAATTGCAGACCGCAAGGGTATACCAACTTCGGTTTACCGAAGTTAGCTTTCTTTCTCGTTTTAAAGAACAATCCTCCTAGAATGGGATTTGTTTTTAGAGCAATTCCGCAGTGTGTGTTGTGTGTGGTGTGCAAATTCCGCCGAAAATTGCGGCCCTCATAAATTGTGCAAACGAATGGCAGGGCGGAATGTGTTTGTTTATAGATGATGGAAGAACGAACGGACCAAACGGACCGAACGCTGACCGGGCGGGAATCGATAATGTTTGCCTGCAATGGAGCTATGCTCTTTCTAAACAAAAAAATCTCGCTTTTTTGTTTATTTTTAGGAGGCTTGCTGGCTCCAACTGCGTCAGCAGGGGAAATTTAATTAGCGACAGTTCAGTTCAGTTCAGCTGAGCGGCTAAAAACAGCCCCAGCCCCGCCCCCCACTGGAAAGGGGTAAGAAATAAACGGAAGGCGAAATTTCGTTGATTTCTGCATGACGACAGCAAAAAGCGAAAAGGCGAAAGGAAACGAACAACAACAAAAACAACAACAGTCGAAGTGCAACACGAACACACACAAACGCCCACACAGACTGCACTACTGCTGCTGCAGAGGAGTGAGTGAGCTGGCAAATATGGCGCGGACATGCGCTCTCGCTCTTGAACTTGAAAACCGGCAAACAGAGAGAGGGAGAGACCGACAGCTAGAGAGAGCGGACCACAGCAGGTATGTGATGTGATTAAGCAAAAACAAAATCAAAGCACAAGCTTTTTGCCCTCTCTCCGAGAGCTTTTGAGTTAGAGCGAGAGGCGGGGGCTTTTGCGTGGGCGACTTAAGGCAGCGCCGTCGACAGCGCTGCCAGCGTCGGCCAACTGTTAGCTGCTTTGTTGTAGTTGTAGTTGTGCGCCGAGCGCGGCCAAATACTGTTGCATACTTAACGGGGCAGCGAGCAGGTGAAGCAACCAGGAAATCGGGGAAAATCAGTCGCGGAGGGCTGAGGGCCAGCCTCCACCTGTGCGAGTCCAGCTGCAGCTTCCTGCGGAGGCGCTCCTGCGCTTATTCGGTGACAAGCGGAGGCCCGATGAGGTCAGCAGCACGCATTAAGCATACGCCTAGTAGTCCCCCATAACGTTCTGGTCCTGGTATCTCGTGTGTGTGTGTGTGTGCGCCAGTGTGACCAAGTTCATTTAAAAGGCGCGTCTCTTACTTTATGAAAACGAAATCAGGTGCGGAGAATTGATTAGAAGAGGCAAAAGCAAAACAAAACAAGAAATAAAGTACGTAGCGGGGCGTGTACTCTGTAAAAATCATGTGACGCACGCCAGCATATGGCAATTAAATTTGAATAATTAAGCAGCGAAGCGAGCTCCAAGAACATACAAACATACATACGTGCTATGTGCAACACTTGTAGACACAGCCCTGGCTGTTGTTGTTTTTGTTGTGGTCCTGCACCTTGACCTTTCCACGCCCATGCAGCCACACACACCCACATGCACGGCACACAGCTACATATATGCGTGGGTGGCACACGCTCCCGCACACGGATACACAAAGGATATATAGCGTTCCCCACCTCTCGGTACCTACATATAGACACGCTCGCTTTCGCTTATGTACATATACATAGAACAGAGCCCACAAGTCGGCTGGCAGCTGTTGGAGCCGAATCGAAAACAGAATCCGAGATGCACACACACTCCGTCTATCCTTATCCCGCTGAGAAGGTCCTCTGTTTGCTGGCCAGCGGAAAATTAAAACAGAGAGTCACAGCTGGCGCAGATAGGACTACAAAAACACTAAGTTTGGGGACTCTTATTCAATCAATTTAAATGGAAGTGGATTTCATTTTATTGAACAAAAAATATGCAACAACTTTCAAGAAATTAAAAAAAATTACAAACAGAAATAAAAAGTTTATAGGTTGTGCATGATTTTAAAATTATATTTTATAATGAAATAATTTGTAAAGAACAAAGCAGTTAACCATATGGCATGGTGAAAATAAAAACAAAACAAGAGTAACTCGATGGGGATTGCAATAAAATATGTAAATGATGATTAAAATATTAATATAAAATAGTAAAAACTTAACAGTGCCTAAGAAATAATGATAATCGTATAAATAGAACACTTTCCTATGCTTTTTAAACTGTATATAAGAAGAAATAAATAAAAAAACAATAATTTTGTAATTTAAACAAATCCAAGAAGTTAAAATAATCCATTTATTTTATTCTTATATATTTTGTTCCAATTAGAGAAATTAAAAGAGTTTAAAAAATAAATTTGGCTTATCAAATATATACTTTTTCTCAAAGTTCTTAGAGTTTTATAAAATTTCAATTCAAGTTTTAATAAATATCAGTGAATAAAGTATAAGAACTTATATTCAAATTAGGAAGAATGAAAAGTATATTTCGATAATAACAACTAATACTTTATTTTACTAAATATATTTCTAACCTACCTATGTCTTATTTTATTTTTGTAAAACTGCAAGGACAAGGGTTTAACAAAAATGCAATTAAAAGCAGTAACTGAATAATTTTGTTTTGAATAATTTTTAATAACAAAATCACAGAATCTTATAGATTTAAATACAATTTTACAGTTAACTAGTAAAAATAAGATTGTCACTTCCCAACGCACGTAGTGTTTTATATTAATTTTAAAAACAGTTTAATGTTAAGAAAAACATCTTTTTATTTATTTTATATTTATTTCCACAAAGTGCTAAATGTTTAGAACAAATTAAAAACTAAAATTAAGTGAAAAACATGAAATGTGCCAAGAACAAAAAAAAGTCAGTACAAAAGTGCAACCGACATAGAGAATATCCGATGGAAAACTACACCTTCTCGAAGGCTCTACGCGGGCAGGAGCGAGACGAGGCGTCGGAAAAGTGGTTTGTGTCCGCGCTAAGCTTTCCACGCGAAGCTTTTCCATGTGCAACTGCCAGTGGGATACACCCTGTGCTCGCTTTGAAAACGCACAAGCAAGTGAACACAGCTGGTGGTATCCAGTGGCCGTTCCAGCACACTTTCAACGGCAGCGGGAAACCGACAAGGATCTGGAGAAGGACCAGGAGGAGGGAGAACACAGGTGAGTGGAGTCCTCAGCTTTTCCAGGACATAGCCCCTTTTGTTGCAAGTCCAGTTTATCAATAGTTTTCATTTCGTTTACTCGTTTTTATGCGTTCCCTTTTACGAACCTAATTTTGCCATACTAAAAATTAAAAACAAAGATGTTTCCTTAGCCATAAGCTTCAATTCGATTCATTTCTTCCCTCAAAAAAAAAAAAAAAAGAAGTATTTGAAAAACAAAAGAAAGAAAAAACCAAAAAACAAAAAAGAAAACAGATAAATTGGATTTTGAATAAAATAATCTTAAGAATTAAGAATCTATTAAGACAATAATCAGTGAGAAGACAAAAATTGCATATGATTATATTCAGCATTCTCTTGTTACACACATTTTCCGAGTAATTATTTATGTTCGCATTTGATTTCGTTACGCTGCGATTTCCTTTTGAGTTTAAATGTGTTTTATCGTCCCCTCTTTAGCCAAACACTTACGCCCACATGCATTTCAGGTTTTTCGGGGGTTTACGGGCCCCAGGGGAAGGGGGTCGGGTCTTGGAAATGCAACGCTCTGAAAACGCTCACAAACATTAATTATGCCCCACACACAAAGCAAGCCGGCCGTGCAGTAATGAGTGAAATTTTACAGCGGGGAGCGGCCAAATCCAATCGCTTTTAGAAATCGCTGGCATAAACAATTAAGAAGATTTTCATGCTGCAAATTGATTTTGTTTGCGATTCACCACCATATATACTCGGATTTATATATATTATTCTCCTCCGTTTTCTCCCAATCGCGTGCACTTGCGGCAAAACGAAAGCCATTTGCCATTTTCTATTTTCGTTTCGCTTCGGCTTTTTTGGCTCAGGCGCTGCGAATTGGCCAACAACTGCTGGGTTTTGTTGGCTCTGTTCTTGGTCCCAACAAACTGCAGCTGGGCGGCAAAGGCAAAGGCAAAGGCAAAGGCAACTTGGTGACATTATTTCGACATTTGCCTGCTGGCGGCCGCCGCAGCTTTTGTCACTTTTGCATTTCAAATGACCGTCAATTATCCTTTGTCGACACTCTCCGCGTTGTCTAACGCTCTCATTGTCTTTTGTTGTCTTAGTTTTCCACCATTTTGCCCCCTCCTTTCCCTTTTCATTCTGTTTTTCTGTTCTTTTTTCGCGTTCTGGCCCCACGAGGTCAAGGAAAACGAAATTGATTTTCTGGCCGAGCGAATTCCGCCTTTCACCCCCTCTATATCTATAATGTGTTATGTATTCGTGGTACACTTGAAAAATACTGAGAGTTTTAAGGACAGAAAATTTAATTGGAATTTAAATTGGAAAAATTATTACACATATGGAAATGAAATAGAGAAGAAGTCTCTTTAAAGAACACAAAAAGCTGTTTTCTTTCTTTGAAATTGATGTAATATATAAAGGTTCCAAATTCAATGGTTTAAAATTTGTTAGCATACTTTTAGGCTCCGTTTAAAGAGATTTCCAATCTAGATAGATACATTTCTCTATTAAAATGTATGATTTTACTAATTTAACATACTGTTCTTAATGAAATTCAAAGAACTTTGCTAGCCTATACTTCTTTTCTACCAGTGTACGTGTGCATTTAAGAGTTATTTTTCTTTGCCACACGACGGCGGGGTGTCTTATGCAATCGCTGGGTGATTCTGTCTCTGCAGAGTTGTTGTTTTTACATTATTTCGGTCAGGCTATAGCTTAAAAGTAAAATCAATCCCCCGGCGGTGGTGGTAAGCCAACCAATTATCGGGAGTAATTATAGCCAGAGCTATAGCTATATAGAAACACATAGTCATAGACATCGCAGTGTGCACTGTGCCGACAGAGACCCGGGGTGACCTCATGACAAGTTTTATGATGAAATTAGCTTCGATTGAAGTGCGCTCGCCTATAAAACGCCATCAAATTCAATAAAAACTCGCACTCAAATAATAGGCAATGGCTAAGCGGTGGGACTTACGCAATCGAGGGATATAGAAATCAGGCTTTAGTTGTTTTATTAACGGAAATAACAAGTTTATGGCCAAACGAATTAAATCATTAGCCCGATGGGAGCGACTGTTTCAAGTATATAGTATAAATACTTTGATTGATATACTTATACAATTTTGGCTTGAAGGGAATCTTAAAACAAAATGAGAAATTAAAAAAGTTAAAATATTTTAAGTTGAAGAAATTATTTAAGTACAAGGCAACGTTATTCGGGTGTAAAAACTGAGCTTTTTTTAGTTTTTATTAATTTTTAACAACATAACTAGTAAAAGAGTTTATGTTTGGAGTTATAAAAATTGTTTTCAAAGGGAAAAATCATAATATTAATGGTGATTAATATTTTGCTTACATAAAAGTCAATCTTTCTCAAACTTACATTGGATTTTTAATTCCTATTTAGTACTAAAGAATTCTTGAATTTATTTAATGTTTTTAAAAGGAAAATTCAATATCCTTCACATTAATGCTTATAAACAATAATGATTTTACTTGTAAAATAGGAATTACCCTTTATATCATCACATTAATAGAAATTAAGATTAATATTTCGCAATGACTAAACGAAAAAATATTTCATAATTTAATGATATTATAGAAGCATTTAATAATAGTTTTCCTTTGAATGTAATAATATTTTCATGGCAACACCTACATTGGCTTTAATTCCAAAGGTTATAACAAGAAAGGGACTTCCCACACCAACTTCTAGTGAATTTTCAATAGAAAATTTCCCAAACAACTGCAGAATTTCCCGCTGTTCAGCTTTAATATTTTATCATAAAGTTTATATAAGCTATAGAGCAATCTATATATTTTTTCTACACCCAGTTATTAGGTTAGTAAACCATTTAGCGCACAAAGTCATGTGTTTTATCGAAATAATAAACAAAACTAATCACTAATCACGCGAGATTCGTGCATGACGAGATTAACTCCAGGCGATAGCAGCTGTTGACAGTGGGAAAAGCGGGGAATTTTCAATTTAAGCCTGACCTTAGAACTACAATTTGATCGATAATTTCGCATAATTGCGGAATCTCTCGGGCGAAAAAAGAAAGAAAAACTGTGACACATGGGCAGGCACACACTCACACACACACACACGTGGCGACATCACCTTGAACATTAACGTCCAATGCAAACTGCAACCGACATGAGCGAGACAGGTAGCCAAGAGCAAGAGGGACAGAGAGCGAGCGACTAATAGATAAAGAGAGCGACAGCTTGTTATAGTTTTTGTAGTTGTGGTTTTTGCGCCACATTTGCGTCATGCAACAGCAGCAGCAGCTGCGGCGGCAGCAACAACAAGTGCAACTGCAAAAGCTAGCGAAGCTTGAGGGCAAAAAAGCTCACTCTCAGAGAGGGAGACAGCTGAGAGAGCGTGGGAGAGCGGAGGAAACTCTCTCTCTCTCTTTGTATCGGTGCTTTGGCTTTTTTTTTAACGAGCCGAGCAGCTGACAGTTGCGCTTCAGCATTAGACCAAAGTAGTTTGACTTTTAAGTTTTCACACGCGACAACGAAACGAAAAGAAAAGTTTGCCGACTCTTGGAGAGTGTCTGAGAGGGTGTGTGTGCGAGTGTGTGTGTTAGTTGTGTGTGGCAGCTGCATTTGCAGCGAGAGACAGAAATAAATTTCGTACAAAAATTCCGCCCTGCATTTAGTATATTTCACCTTAGAGCGTCTTTGCCACAACGGACACACATACACTTGGCTAAAAAAAATAGATACACTTCAAAAAAAGAGAACAAATCAAAGAAAAATGGAAAATAGAAAGAAAAAATCAAGGAAAATAGAAAAAAGGAAGGAAAAACTAACAAAAAAACACACTCAGCGAACACACACACTCTCTCATTCAAGTCCGCGTGGCCCTCAAAAACGGAACTACAACAACCAACAATCGGTGTCGGTTCGCGTCGCGTTCTGGCCTAAAATTGTAACAGTTTTCTTTAACGAAACGAAGCGCCACAAAAAAAAAACGGAACGCAACTGCAGTTGGGCGCTGCAGTCGACGTCGCTGCCCTCGCCTCTGCCGCCGACTGATGTTGGCCGAATGCCTTTTTAGCCAGCTTCATCGTCAGTGTTCATTTCCCCATCGAATCGGCAACAACGAGCGGCAAGCTGGCGACGACTCTCCCCCACCTTCGAGGAGAAGGTCTTCCACACACAAAAAAAACTCAACAAATCGGAAAATCGGAAGTCGGCGTTAAAGGCAGCTGGCGGACACAGCAGTCGATCGATCGAGGGCTTAGGGCTACAGATAAATCCTCTGTTCAGTGGCGTTTTTTTTTTACTTGGTTGCCTCGGTGGCGTATACGTAATATTCGGTTCGCTTTGGCATAGAATCAGGAGAGCTTAGCCTTATTTAGAGGATTTAACCATAATTTTTGGTCATTCTTTTGGTTATTTTTCGAATTGTTCCATGTGGCGTATACGTAATATTAGCAGGTTTTCAAGCTACCTTCGAGAAATAATTGTAATCATCATTTCCAAGCCATATTTCTTCCACGGCATCCTTCCCTTTGTGTTTTTTCAATCAAAACCCAACGAATGCATCCCAAACAGATGATTTTGACACGCCAACAGTGCCAGAGCCACGTTTCTAGCTCAGCCTCAGCCTCAGCCTCCGCTCGCTGGCGTATACGTAATATCAATGCAATGGCGAGCAGTAGAGCCGCACTTTAGTTCCGCCGCACATCTGCCATTGCATTTTCGCCATATAATTTCGCTTTGGCATTATGCAATTGCAATTGCCACAACAACAACACCCTGTAATTGCAAAAAGAAAAACCAAAATAACAAAAATAACAAAAATAAAAGCACGAAACAATGCCCGAGCAATGTGAACAAGCGTCTCGCGCACTCACACATTGTCAGATACTTTGTTCATCCCACAGCAGGCACTGTGCGGCGGCAATTTGTTTAAAACAATCAGCGGCAACTGTGCGCGACTTTGGCTCTCGCTTGCACCTTCGCGGGCCCCCAAGCAGCCGTCTCGCTTGCTCAGCGTTTTAAATTTAGTATCGCTGCAGTCGCTTGTAACCCAAATTTTCCGTCTCTATCTCTGTCGCGCGGCTGCAGTTCTCGTTTTCATCTTATATAAGATGCACAGAAAACCCTGTCAGCAGTGCGCTTTAACTTTCGAGGGAAATCTTAATTAGAACTGATCAGAAAATAGAAAAAAAAAAAATAATAGCAGTGGCAATTAAAATACACACAGAGAACGGGGCACTTGCGGCAGCTCGAGAGACTCGCACGTATCGTAACCACTTGACCTTGCACAGTTTCGCAATACGTATACGTAGTGTGTGCCCGAGTGTGTGAGTGTGTGTGGGGGTAACAGCAAGCAGCAAGCAGCAAGCAGCAAACAGCGAATTGCAATATTTTGTGTAAAAATAACGAAGCGACGACTTTTACATAAGGCCAAAAATGCACATGTGTGCGGATATTGTGGGTGTTGTTATGAGGTCGATTCTCTGGTCAGGGGGTGTGTTTATGGTGTGTGTATGGTGTGCTTGTGTGTGGGCGGATGACTGAAAAATGCATTTTGACACAGAAAATAGAGAGCAAACACAAACAGATATGGAAAGGCAAACACAAAGCAACCAAAAGCGTTGAGAAATATGAAAATGTTTCAGTGAAATATTTAAGTGATTCATGGCAAAAAATCCCCCTTGATTGATTTCAGTCAAAGTTGGTATAAAAAACCGGTTTTAGACATCAATTTGAAGCTGAGTCAAGCCACAAAAAATAGTAGCAAGCTTTAAGTTAAATAAATATATTCTTTGACCAATCTCCCTCAAATATTTCTTGTGGACTTTGTATTCCACTTTTTCTTTATAAAACATTTGTATATACAGGCTTGCTTCTATAAACATTCTGCTTTGGATTTTTGTTGAATTTGCATTTGGATTTTGGACTTTAACTGATATCAGCAGCCGGGCAGCAGACAAAAGTTGTCATCGTTAAAATACAGAATAAATAAAAAAAAGCAGGCAGGCACACACATTATAAACAGATATCATTATGACATCATTGCTGGCGGCACTTTGTGATGGATCATTGGCCACTTGTACATACAAATGTATATATATATTTATTTATATATATATTTATATATATTACGTATGTATGAAGTGCCTGGGTAGTCAGCTTGAGAAGGCAGACTCCCAATTTGTCAGACTAGAAACTAGCAGCAGCTGATAAGCCCAGACTAGCGTCGAAAATATTTAGAAATGAATCACGTGTTGGTGAAATGCCTGTGTATATCTCCGCATTACGTTATATTTTTTGTTTAAATTCAAAATTCCCCGGTGTGCGTGTTTAGATTCTTAGAAATTTCTGTTTATTTGATTTCTGGCTACCAAAATCGACCTTCAGCCCGCACCGCAAGGTCGTAGAGAGAGAGACGCCAGTGCAGCAGCCTGCAAACTGCTCCGAATGGAGGTCAGTCCGTTCGTCCTTCTCCGCTGCCTCCTTCCCTTTGCCAAGCACAGTTATGTAAAGCGGAAATTGGGTCAGTGTTATGACCTAGATTCTGGCCGGAAGGAAGGAAGGGAAAATCCCCCTCCAACTCGCAGTTGCAGTTTGATTAGTTGGAAATGTGCTTTTTGGCACCTCCGATAATTACAATCGGATGGGCTTCGTGACGCCGCTTATTGATTTTTGTTTGTTGTGGAACCACCACCACCACCAGCAGGCTATATAGCCTGGCTATATAGTATAGCCAACCTAGATAGCTCTGGCCTGGCCCTAGAGTATAGGTAGTATCTATGGCTATGGCCTGGCTGCAGTTCGTGAGCTTAGCCAAGGAGCCAAAAATAAAAATTCTCCTTGGCTTCGGGCCAAATGCAAGGCACAATTCGCCAAGGGATGGAGTGGCAGGGGAAAAATGAAAAGTGAAATGTTGCCATGCCACAAGAGAGGTAGAAAGAGGTAGAGACAGAGAAAGAGAGAGACAGACAGAGAGAGTAGGAGACAGGGCATTTATCTATATTTATTTGGCCCGAATGCTGACATTTATTAGTTTGTACCCTGCCCCGTTTGAATTAAGTCGAAGAGTGCTCTATAAATATGGCTAAAATGCACTCGGATGACAAAATTTATGGCCGACTGCATAACTCATCTCTCTGGCCGTATCTGCAACTGTATTGACCCATTCGCCGCCGTCTTTGTGCCACTCTGGCTTTCTGCAAATTCAATGCACACACTCTCGTGTGTCATTTGGCCTGCCACTTATTACATCACCGGTGGAAGGAGAAGGAGCAGGAGCGGGAGAGCGATAGTTAGATACAAAGACGACGGCATTCAGAGGCCTCTAGCGATTTGGGTCAACCTGAGCCTTGGCTGCCAACAAATCTTCCCTCACACACACACACACACACACAGGCAGACGTGCCTCCTCGCAGACATGGCTTTATCGATGTCCTTCCGTTTCGTTCCGTTCCTTGCGGCAGTCCGGGGCAAAGCCAGTTTGTTGTTCTTGGCAAAACAGTTTAAAGTTTGATGAATTCAGTCGTCAGTTATTCAAAGAAAGTTGCTCCAACTATCTATATTATTTAACTGTGCCATTGGAAAAGCTATTGGTGGCTGAAAACTATTCTTTCGATGGATAGCACACCTCTGCTTTATTAGAAATTATTCACAGAAAATTGTTTAGAACTTAGCTTTAGCTATTTGCTGTTTTTCACATGAAATTTAATTGCTTTTATAGGGATTTAATGTCTTTTTCTGTTTAAGAATGGTTAGAAACTCTACAAGCCTACATAAAATCTATTTAAAATATAAATTAAAACGACTTTCATAGGATTTATCAAGAAATCTGCCTAGTCATAGTTTTTGTGCTAAAACTGGTCAAATTTATAGATATTTCTGCGTTTAAGATAAGGAAAATAAAGCTAAAATGTAAATGAATCAAAGAAATTGCTTTGCAAAACCCAAGCTTCCAAGAAAACATCATTAATTAATAACAGAAATATATAGAAATCCAACTGGTCTATGCTTTCCTCAGACCTTCCTCCAATTCCCTAATTTTTCTCTCATAAACACGCAAACGCTTGATCTCTGTGATCTCTTCTAGGTATCACGCCTTCCACGCATGACTCAGTTCGTTTTGTTCTTTTTTTTAATTTTAGACAAAATAGCCATAAAAAAAACAAAAAAAAACAAAAGGCATTTATGCCTCAGCATCGCTCGTCATTAGTTTGTTAGCTGCGTCAATTGTTGTTGAGATCTCTGGCTCTGTTATTTATAAATGCCGCTGCTGGGGCAGCCACATAAATGCGTAAATGGTGACGGCAAGTGAGAGAGCGAGAGATTAGTTTTCTGGAATTTCTTACTTCCAGTTAATCATATCGCTGTTGCCAAGCTGACGAAAGAACGCCCAAAAAACCCACAAAAAAGCGAAAAAAAAAAGAGTCATTCATAAAAATTTGTATAAAATCCATCAGCCAGACAAGGGCAGTCTTCGTTTTTGGACTTGTCTGGCGGCTGTTGTTTCCCGTCTGCAGATAAAGAATCGAATGGCAAACATTCCGCAAAAGGCAGTCTGTGATTACGTATACGCGCCGTTCGCCAATAGGCCTTTCCTCCCCCTCCCCCTCCTCCGTTTGCCTTTTTGCGTGTGCGCGCGAGTTTTATGCTTGTATCCGTATCTGTGTATCCGTATCTGCATCTGTGTACTGTATGAGAGCGTGTATTTAGCAGATAATAAGTGTCAGAGTCCGCGTGCGTGCTGGCTGGTGTGTGTGTGTGGCAGATCATGCGACCCAGCGAATTAAAAAAAGGGGGAAACGTTCTTTTCAATGGGATACTCTTTTTGGGGTTACTTTAGCTTTGGGGCGAGCTTGATTTTAGTTCGAAATAAAATAGAGGAAGGGTTTTGAAGGTAAAAATAATATATTTTTGGGAGATTACTGCTCTTATAAAGAAAGGGTTAAAAGTTAAGTTAAAACATCTTTTAGAAGGCTATGAAAGGAAGAAATATTTATTTTTATTTGCCTTTAACTCGGTAATCAAAGTACTTTACAGGTTTTGAAACCATTTCTTATAAAGGAAGGCTTTAGAGCATTTATTATGATGATTCTTTGAGGAAGTAAAGTTAGAAAAATATTTTCAGAGCTCTGTAAGCTTTATTTTTAATTTTAAAAAAGGCAGAAATAAATATTTTTATTTGCTTTCAATTCTGTATTCAAGGAAAATTAAAATTCTACAAACTTTAGCTTAGTTTTCTCTTTTAAAACTTGAAATTAATAAGTGAATTCTCTGCCATTTAACACACTTAATCAGCTAGGGCATATTCCCCAATTTTTCACCCTCAAAAACGTTAGCTTCGAGTTTCGTGCTGTTCTTCTAGTGGCTCTTGCAATTCGCAATTCGGAACTTTTATTTTTTTTTTGCCGGCCAAGTCAAACAGTAATTTATTTAAGTAGCGTTATGGCCCTGTATACGTTTATTTTTTTGGGTTTTGTAACACTTCGGGTCACTTCCGGTGACGACAACTTCTTTGAAACTCGGCAGCGACTTTTATGACCCAGATAAAAGTAAACGTGTTGGTCAACATAGAGGGGCACAGAGCGGGGAGGGGCACATGAAGTGCTAATGAAAAATGCTCAGCATTTGCCTAATGAAATTATAACTGAGCCACTAAGTGGGCCATAAAGAGGAGCAAACAGCTTAGAGCGGGGGAAATGGCAATGGGCGATGCGGCGTTTTGGGGCATTTTAGAAATTTTTCAGCCCGCCAGCAGCCAGGTCGAGCATGTAACCCATTTAACGCACATGGCAGCGTAGAATTTGACAGGCAGCCGCCGCCGCCGCTTCGTTTCGTTATTCTTCTTTATTCAGTTAACGCTTTTTAAGCTCATGAGCTAGCTTTTCATTTATCGATACACCTAAGCACACACACAGTACACACACTCGCTGCACACTCTCCCGCACACAGTGACACAAATGAACAATAATTTATTTAATTGCCAGAGCTCTTGTTCTTTCGAAATTAGAACACACTCACACACACACACACAGTGCCCGCTGGCACGCGATTAAAAACTAACACACACACATAGAACTTACTAAGCTAAAACTGTTTATTAGCTGTCAGATATTCCACTCTATACACTCTTTATAGATATAGCAAGTGTGTGCATATAGATGACACATCATCGCGTATACGCAGTGTGTGTTTGCTGGCATTTTTTTAATTGCAAAAAATCTGTTTAGTTATGTTTATGGATTTAGTCTCTGCAATTCTCCAATTGTTGTTCCTTCCACCTCTCTTGGCTCTTGGCCATTGTTTTTGTTGTGTTTGGGCCTAATGCCTGCTCAATGTTTTGGCCTCGTTTTGGATTTATTTTGTGTGTTCATGAGCCACACCTTTGCTAAACTAAAGTCAAGTAAAAAGCAGCCAAGCAAGTCGAAATTGAAGGCTGCACTGGCGGCGAGAATGGAAAATGGAATCTCTGCTCCAGAAAGCATTGGGAGCTGCACCGAAAACTCAGTGCAGACGGATTAATTTGTTTAATCTCTCTGCCCCTCGTCGTGCTTATCTTATCAACCCCTTAAAGAACTCGAACCCCTTTCCCTGTGTATGTGGTTTCCGCTTGGTTTTTACCGGCTTACATGGCGCTGAGTGATGGAGCATAAATGGGGAAAATGTGAGGACAGGGCGCAGCAGTAAATGACATTTGGTGACACACAAATGGCTTGTATAACCGATCGGTGATCGGCAATCAGTGAGCCGCATCGACCCAGTTTTTACAGAAACACAATCACACACACACACCCACCCTTTCCCAGAGCCTTATCATTATCAGCTGCGCACCTTGGCACCTGCGACTGCGACTGAGCTTATCACCTGTTTCCCGAGCACTGATCGCTGATCGCTCCCTGGTTCATTGTACTCTGGGTTTCCACCCAAAACTCTCATACCCGTTCACCTTTGTTCTGCATGCGATTTTTGAGCTTTGTTTCGATTTTGTCCGAGTTTTGCCTTCGTTTTCTTATTAATAACACTGCCTAGGAGCGATCGATCCAGACTGAGGCTGAGCCAAATGACACTGCCCGCCTCGCCGCCCAAAAAAATAAATAAAAGAAACCGCGACGCCGCGACGTGCTCAACATAATTTTAGTTTATTGTTTCAGTTCCAAGAAATATATAATTGTACGAGAAGAGCGATATGCATCCTTTGAAGGTTTTGGGTTGCGTGTCAGGAGTGCATTTGCACTGAAACATTTTGAAGCATGTAAATGCACTATCTGGTACGACATTCCGGAACGTACAATCTTCCCGAATGCAAGAAAATGCGAATAAAATCGAAATAAATATATGCAATTTTTGTGATAGTGTCAAACTGATTATTAATAAATATTTAAATAGAGCTAAGTAAGTCTACTCCTAAGCAACATACATATATGTATAAGAAACTGTCTTTTTATAATAAAGAACAAATGCAAATAAAATATGAATATATCTTCTATGAAGAGCTGAAAACTGTACATGTATCTTAGTGGTTTTATTTAATTTAAACAAAAAAAGGGCAGAACTATGGCGGTTTAACTTTACACAGAGAGAGCGGAGGGTAACCTTCAGCTGCAAGGTTTTTCTAGGCGCGAGCTTTCGATGACCTTGAGCCTGGCGACTCTAATTGAAGCAAGTATAGTTTGCAATTAAGCCACGGGGGGCTGTAATTATTGAACCCAACTGGGCTGCCTGCCTTTAAGATATTTGCTAACCCCACATAAGCAAAGTCAGGCAGGCAGAAAAGGTTACAAAATAAACCCAAAACTTAGCAACCAAAACTTAACATTGCATATTTTACAGCGCTATGATTCCGCGGATTCCACCGCCACCCGCACCCCCCGCCGAACGCATGAAAGAGCTTTTTGCGGTGGCACACGCAACGTAGCATAAAAAGCAGCATAGAGGGAAATCCCCCCGACGTCACGCCGCCGCCGCCACACGAGACCAGAAGGTGGCGCTCGATGCGCCGCCAACAATCGAAAGCTCAGCGGATTTGAAGTTGCCCACAAAAATCCGCAAGATGGTGAGGCTTATAATGGTTTTTGTACGAAATATATATATTCAAAAATAACTGTTGCACTCTGTACGTTCCGTTTTTGTCTTCAAATCATCAATCATCGAGATGCCGAGCCCCGAATTAACGAAAAATTAGTGTCAGACATCACACAGATCAATCAATCAATCAATCCAAGTAACCTCAATTGGCTATGCGCTTTGGCAGTGTGGTTAGCTGGTTGTGTAGCCAATTATTGCCGCAGTCAATCCCACAGCCACTATCTTCACTGCCGCCGCGACAAGCTAAAGCAACGATTAAGAGTAACAATAACCTGGATAATAATCAGCCGGAATCAGCACGTAATATTAACTCGAAGAACCAAGACTTGGAGGAGCTGACTCAGGACATTATCTGTTGGACTTAACCGGATTTCCAGCAATACTTCTTAAGGAAATCCCGTAGAACTTACTAATCCTAAGCTGTAACTGTAGTTTGTAGTTAATATTTACCACAATAACTAGTCCCAGAGTCTCACAAAATAATAAATCAAAACAAAAATATATTGTATTCGCTGATTAAACTTTATGGATTCGGATTGGGAACCCCCAAGAATCGATGGCAGACAGAAAAATTGAAATAAATTTGAATCTCTTTCGTTTTTTTTCTTTATGGTTTGTGTTTCGTTTTATATATATAAATTTTAAATTAATAAAATTTACTTGCTATATTTCTATTCTTTATAAGTTCATCTTTATATAAATAATAATTTTAAATCGCACATTTCTTCTCATTAAATTTATATAATATTATGTTGTTTGTTTATGTTTTTATGCAGTTTCTGTTTCGTTTGCTTTTATTTTTAATTTGAATTACACAACATTACTTTTAATTTTATTTAGAATTATATATTTATCTGTACTGTTATCGTTATCGTTATCTCCTTCTTCTTTATTAGATGTATGTTAAAATGTGTTGTTTCTTACATATTATTGACACTGTATGTACTTCAAATTAGTGAGAATTGTTCTGTTATGCTTCTTCACCTTCTTTATCTGGTTGTTATTTGTTCTTAGATGGTTTTTATGCTGGCTTTACATTGTATTTATAATCCTTTCTGTGTGGTTGATGGTGATATCCTCCTCCTCCGCAGCTTGAACTAATTTAATTTAATAAATGTTTAGCATTGCTCGATGATTGTGTGGGGCTAGCAATGCTCGGTGCTGCGTGTTACGCGAGTTGCTTTAAATAATTTAAGAGTATTTAATAGAGGACTAAGTTAGTATACGCTTTGTAGGTTTTGGCCAACTAAATTATATATATTTATATTTATAAAACAAAATCAAATTCAATGCGTTTCCTTTTCCTCACTTCTGGCGAGCGTGTATGTATGAGGGTGAGTGTTATGGGTGTGCGGCGTGTGTATGTGTTAATAATAGTAAATAAATACAACATAATACAAAATAAGAGAGAGGATTTCCATGTTGTAACGAACAAAGTAAGCAATCTGAAACGCTGCAAAGGCCTCTGTTTCATTTGCTTAAATTTCGTTGGCATTTACAGTAATGGTAAACTAAACAATAATAATACAAATATTGTGTTAGAATTTAAGAAAGGAAACCAGCTAGGCGTTTAAGTTGTTGCATGCACGAATTATACACAAAAACTTCGACAGAACAGACTTAATTAAAATTAATTTAACCAAAAACAACAAAAAAATGCAATCATATTGTTTTCTTTTATTATAATATGCATATAACTAGAAACATTTCAAGGGTCGACGGGTGAAGGGCGCTTTAGAAGCGCCGTTCCGCCGCCAGGTTCTTTTTTCTTTTGAAAAACTACGCTAGTTGCCCGGATTAGAGTTAACGTTTTAGTTTACATATTCAGTATTTGTTTGTTTCTTTTTGTTTCCTTCGATTCTCGTTCGTTTGGTTGTTAATTAATTGCCTTTTGAATTTGTTTTATACATAAATATATAATTCATTTTTTGATTGTTATTGAAGCTTTTGTTTAGTTTCAATTGAAATTATATAAGCCTAGGCATGATTTTTCTCTTTTATTTCTTTCTTTCTTTCTTTTTGTTTTGTGTATAATTCGAACTGTGTGTTTGTGTGGTGTGTGTTAGTATATGCTTTTACAGATGTTACATATTTCATGTATATTAATTTTTCGCTTCTCTGCTTCTTAGTTACTTTTAAATAGTTTCTCAAACATTTTGTTAGTGGCTGCCGATGATGATCTTGCCGGTTACTGACTGTTTGGATGCTGTTGTTGTTGTTCTGTCTGTTGCTGCTGTTGGGTGTTGATTTGTTGTTGTTGTTGATGTTATGTTATGTGGCGGCGATATTCAACGACATTTAACATGAATATTTATTGACCTGCCCTTGCAACATGGTTACTCCGTTGAACGATGTGCAGTTTGTGTGTTCATGTTGTTGTTCTTCTTGTTCCATTCCACTCTGTTTAGCTTAGGACGTGCCATTGACCAGGCCCTCTTTCTTCACGTTCTCCGTCAGCTGCTGCTGCTGGCCCGGCTGCTGCTGGTCCGTGTGGTTATTGGCGCGATTCTTGTTGTTGCGTCGCGGTTTCGGCTGCTGCTGTGGCGCCTGCTGCTGCTGCTGGGCTTGGGGCTGCGGTGGTTGTTGCTGCTGCTGCTGTGCCGCCTGCTGTTGGGGAGCGTTGCCCGTTGCCGCGCTCGCCTGCTGCTTATCCCCGTTGCGCGATGCATCCTTCGACTTGCTCGCACCGCCAGCGGCGTTCGCATTGCCGCTATTCTGTTTGCTGCCATCACCGCCGCTTAGCGCCGCTGCTTTGTTGGCAGGCGCCGGCGGCTGCTGCTGCTGCTGTTGTTGTGGCTGCTGCTGTTGCTGCTGCGACTGGGGTTTGTTGTTGTTGTTGGCCACGGCTCCATTTGCTAAGGAAACGATCAGGTAAGGTAAGGATTGTTGTCACAACTTTGTACTCACTGTTACTGGGCCCATTGTTGTTCTTCTGCCTTCTGCGCCTCCGCGAGCTGCCCTCGTACGATGAGTTGCTGTCCGCTGGGAGAGGAGAGGATACAATGGATATAATGTTTACTATAAATGTGTACTGCAACTATTCACAAATAAATAGGTAATAACACTTCTTAGTTAGTGGAACGTTCTCGGTCGCTGATATTGTACTAATAAATATTTTGTGGCCTACATTTGCTCTGCTTTTTATATAGTTTATATAATAAATAGTAATTTATATAATAATTCATTTAATAAATAAATATATATATAATAATTAAAAAGATTTTATAAGTAAGCCATTAATCATTAAAATAAAGTCTAAGCGGTATTTACTTTGTAATAATAAAAGATACTTTACAAAATAATTCAAAAATAGATCATAGAAATATATTAAAATATAATATAATATTAGGAAATAATAAGCATTAAGCATTAACATTAAAATAACGCTGAAAACGCTTATAAAACCATACATATCCTCAGTTTCCCATCTGCTATTAACCAATTTTGTTAACGCCAAAATAAAGCCTTTAATAAAAGTTCAATAACCAAAAAAACTAATGTGAATTTATTCGATTTATTTTAAAATTTAAATAGAAGAAACCTAAACATATTGGAGAACTAGGAGCTAATAAACTTGCTGTACAGATACGATTCTTGGGTGTGAGTGTTCTTGTCCCCATCAAGTCCAATTACGCGGGGGGGAGGAAGAATCGAGAGTATTCACTTTGTATCTTGCTTGTGCGCGCAAAATAAATTGGTTCAACTAATTGGTTAATTGGCAGCATTATTCACGGGACTCACCTCGCTCCACACTGCTCACTTCGCGCGTCTCCCGCGCCTCCTCGGTGTGGTTGTGGTGCTGATAATCCCTGCCGCCGTTCTGCTGTTCGTTGCGTGGCGGCCGGCGGTTAACACCGCCGCGCCTGTTGTTGCCGGGTCCGCCGCCGCCAGCACCACCGCCACCACCCGCACCGCCGCCGCGGTAGTTGCCAGTGTTGTTGTCGCCGCCACCGCTGCCGCGATCGTTGTAGCCGCGCTGCTGCTGGTCGCGCTGATGATCGCCCCGGGAGTTGTAGTCGTCCTCGTCGCGCCGATTGTTGTGATAGCGCTGATTGAGGCCGTTACCGCCACCAGGACCGCCACCACCACGACCGCGTCCGCGGCCACGCTGCCCACCGCCGCCGCCGCGCATGGAGCGCACCGACTCGATGTCGCTGCTGTAGCCGCGCTCAGAGCGCCGCGTCACGGGGAAGCTCTGTGTGGAGCCCATCGAGGATTCCTGGATGGCGCGCAGCTGCTGGTCGATCTCCAGTTTCTCCTGGCGCAGCTGTTCCACTTCCTGCGGGAGTTTAGGATAAACAGGTTGAGAATCTGGCTTTAATCTTGCTTAAGCCAAAAAATGACTCACCTTCAGATGCGACAGATGATATTCCAACAGCACTTTGGCATTCGCAATGCTCTCGACGGTGCCAATGAACACAAAGGGTACATGCGCCAGCTCGCGTGGTATATTCTGATCCTGCTCGTCGTCGCCAGCGATCTGCCCGGAAAAGATTAGGACTGGCCCGCGTTTAGAGCACAATACTCACAGCACTCACCTTGATTCGAAACACGCCGCTCTTGTCCACAATCTCCTGAATGATCCGTCCATTCTTCCCAATCACCTTGCCCACCAGCTCTCGGGGCACTTGGAAGAACTCCTCGGCGTATTCGAGCATGGCGCGAGCACGCTGAACAGACTCCTCGGTCTCGCCGCTGATCTTAAATGTGCAGGATTTCTCCTCCAGCTCGATGTTGGTGACGCCGACCAGCGTGCGTGCCGCCTGTATATTCGAGCCATGCGACCCAATGGCCAGGCCCATGAGATCCTCGCGCACACGGAACTCCTCAACGTAGTTACTGGAAGAATATAATTTTATTAGCATAAAACTTGTATAAATCCTTGTAATCCTTTGTAGAAACTTACCCACGGCTCATCATTTTAGTCGTTTCGAGCTGACGGGCAGCTTCTTCAGTCCTTTTCAACAGCATAACCTAAAGAACGAGGTAAAATTAATTAAATTCAATTAAAAGGAGCAGAAAAGAGACTCGCCTTCTGTGAGAGATTACGAAAATGCATATCCTTGAGCATGCTGGCACGCTTCTGAGTGTGCTCCCACTTGGAGATGACAATCAGGGCGTCCAGGTCGCGACTGTAGTTGCAGACGCCGGCATCGATTGTGCGCTGAAACTCCTTGTGTATGCCATCCTTCTGGGCTCTAAATTATTATAGTAAAAATGCAATTTAATCAAGTTTCTATCGTAAAGACTCTAGACTCACTCCTCGCGCAACTCCTCCGGTACGGGCAGCGTAAACTGATAGAAGGACTTGGCTGTAATTGGCGGATTCGAGTTCTTGGCGCGCAGTCGGCCCAGTTCACAGATTTCGGTGTAGGGCGTCTCGAAACCGATGTAGGCCACCGCACAAATGTCCGCTTTGAGCATTTTGATGATGGCCACCCACCAGCCGCAGGTTTCGCGCTCATTTGTGCGCGTAAACACCTCCACCTCCATGCCCTCCTCGAAGATCGGTGCGGCCACCTCCACGGCTTCCTCGGGCGGCAGGCGGACGTTACCAAATGGATATTTCATCACCTCGGGCACGCTGCAGAATAATGCGTGAGAGCAGAGCGTGTGTGAGCGGAGAAAGCAGATTCAATTAATTAATTAAGGTGCATTTGCACGGCGGACAGGTGTTTCCCAGCGCCACCAAAGCCAGCGCCTGCTCTCTGCTGGCCCAGGGCCAAGAGATAAACAAACAAACAGCAACAACAACCATTGTGGGGGTGCCACCAGTGGCAATCCCAGTCCCATTTCGAGTCCCGGCCACGAGACACAAATCGGAAATGCCACACAGCAGCGGCCGAGCCGGGCAGGCAGGATAGTGGTGCAAACTAAATTTAGATCCAGCTGCTCTCAGCTCAAGTGGATCTCGTGTGAGAGATGGAAGACGGCAGACAACAACAAAAATTAAATCAAAAAAGGCGACCAACTTTCGTTCCAAAAATGTCACAAGAAATGCAAGAATAAAATAAAACTCAAGAAACTAAAAAAGAACAGACATAAAAATGGGAGCAATTAATTATAGATGATCGACTATTTAATGCTCTTTAAAGGGATCTTCAATTAGTTTTAAAATGAGTATAGAAAGCGAATATAAAAGAAAAATTAAAAGAACTTGAAGGTATATGAGGTTTTAATCCTTATATAACTTAAAGTTCTATTTGATTTTTCTTTTAGCGGAATTCCTCAACTGCAAAGCTCATAACTAAATATAGAAAGTGATGCCTAAAATATAGACAACTACAGTCGAACTTGAAGTAGACCATAAGTCATACGAAATTTTGGTGGCAATAAAAATAAGTCAAAGTTTTGCTGAAGAAAGAAAAATCTAGAAAAATATATATGCATGTCCATGTCAGAAATTCCTAAAAAATATATTCAAATAAAATTGATTAACTGAGAAGAGCTTCTCCTAGTTTTTTATATTTAATTATTTATGTTTAAAGAACTAATTTGAATAAAATATTAACTACATTTAGTTTGATTAAATCATAAATCTTTACCCATGTAACTTATAAATTTACAATATTTCCCTTAAAAATAGGTAAACAAATAAAATTACATCTGCCTTTATACAAATTCCTAGTTTATTCTCCCTAAAACACGGCAATTAAAATGAATTCGAGCCTTTTAATGATGATTAGGCATCCATAAAACATCCACAAATAGATCTGATTTTGTTTTCCTTCCTCCCTTTGGGCGTTACAAGCTGCCTGAAGGCAGCGTCATAACCGAGTTTGAAATAAATAAATAAATATAAATGGTTTCTTTCCGCGATTAAAAATAGTTGCGCCTTTGACGCTGGCCGACACTGCCGCCGCCGCCGTCGGAGCAGCGCCGCTGCTTAGTGGCATTTGTCGTTCGCACTTGACAGCTTTGGCAGAGATGGAAGCCCGTCGTCCCCGCCTCCATTGCTCCACAAACTGCAGTGCAAAATGATTGCTTCTGTGGAAGTTTTCTTCGTTTGTTTGTTTATTTGTCAGTGGGGCGGGACAAGAGTCTTGGATCGCGGTGGTCAGTCGTGTCAGTCAGTCCTTTCAGTCAGCAGTTTTTGTGTTTGTGCCGCCAAGAAGGAGCTAAAACTCTAGCTGACAGGCAGAAACTTTTATGTTTATTATGTTTATGATGGTTTTCGGTTATCAGAAGATTTAAGTTAATTAAAGAGGCGCAAGCGAAGAATGAAATGATCACAATTATAGAGAGAGTGAAGCGTTATCAGATTAAAAATAGATTTTATAAACTTTACACCCTTAATAGAACCACAAGATACATTTGAATAATTATTCATTAAGTACCTTTCCCTTCTCTTTCTTTATATTAATTATTACAAGCACAAGACTGCGTTGTCTGGTGCCATTAATGCATCTGCAACCTGCAACGTTTAACAAGTTGCGCCAAATTAAACATTTTGAGAGGGGAAGGAGGAAGGAGCAGGGAGGAATGGGTGGACGATAGACGAAATAAATGATGCGTGCCCAGCATCTCTAATTTCTAATTTCGATGCCAAGAAGACGCTTGTGCTTGTGGCTGGTGCTCCTCCGATTTTACTAATTGTTGCAAATTAGTTAGAAAATACGTTTTACAAGTTTCTTGGTTGTTGTTGCTGCTGCTGCTGTTTGTCCTGTTCGCAGATTTGTTTGTTGAAACCGAAAAGAAGGAAAAAACTTACCCGTCCACATCCACAAAGATGCCATCATCGCCGACAGCTGTCACCTGGCCCTGTAGTTGTTGTAATTGTTGTTATTGTTGTCGAGTCCATTGACAGGGCGAACCAGAGGCAGATAGAGGGAGAGAGAGAGCAGAAGAAATGTGTGTCATTAAAGTGGCTTTTGTGCCTATGATATTCCTCATCCAACCGCCTCCTAGGAATTATTTAAAATTATATTTTTACGATCGCCGCGAAGCGACTGAAATCGGGAAATGTATATAGAAACTGGCAGAGAGGAGAGCTCCTATATCTGTGATAAGCGACTGTGGAACCTTATCCGAAATGCAAACAGCTGAATCATCATCCTGATGATGAGGGAACTCTCTCTCTCTCCGGCGAGCGACTGGGTTTGTTTACGAGCAGTGTAATCAAAGGCAGAGCTATGCTGAATATTCACCACTAATTTATCAGTTTTCCAGAATTTTCCGCGAATCCAAGAGCTCTTAGATCGAGAAATTCGGTAAAACAATAATCAACTTAGATGGGGACTTTCAACTTGTCTATAAAGGCAATTAAATCAATAAATAAATGCACTCAAAAGTTCAATAGCTATACTAATAAATTGGATTCCTGATGGAGTATTTAAGGAGGTAAGAAAATGAGGTAAGGCTATTATAATAACCTATATTTAAGATGACATCATAAGAGAGAGAAAACTGTTAGTAAATTAAGAGAAATTATCATAATAATTGTCTTAGTTTATCGTAAACTTGTTATCTGGTGAACATAAGGTTTTACGGGATTTTACCTCAGCTAAAATTTACCCAGGTATCATTTATGGACCCTTTAAAAAGGGCTTTAAACTTGTTTATTAAAAAGAAAAAGGAAATTATAAACTAACGTGAAAAACCTAGATTAGAATAGAAACCAAACCTCATTTATAAATTAATTACGAGGCTTAAAATCCGTAAAATCCTTGAATATCGAAAGCCACATTTTTTTATAGCGAGTTAGAATGATTTAATTGCATGAATGCTTATAAGAAATCGAATAAACTTCAACCGGATATAATTTTTAAGCTATTTAAAACGGTTCTTAAGTAACCATAAACTATTTTATCAAAAAAGGAAGCTACTTTTATTGCAAATACTTGTACTAAACTAACCTCATTTCCGATTTAACTAAAGGCTTAATGCTCAAATAGCGCAAGTCGCATAATTTTATCGCGAAAAAGGATGATTTAATCGCCTTATCTCTTCGCCATCGAATTGAAATCGTTTTTTAAAAGGGAAATCACCAAAACAACAAATCCGAGTGACCGACGACGTCAGGCTCTGTCGCCGCCGGCAGCGACGCCGACACCCCCACAACGCGGGCAGAGACGTCGCTTCGCGTCGCGTCGCGCTGCGTTGCGTCGCGCAGTGTGCGTGCCCGCGTTGGTGGTGGTGCACTGCTATCGGTGTTGGTGTTAGTGTTAGTGGTGGTGGTGGTGGTGGTGAATGATGTCGAGACTCCACTCAAAATGTTGCGGTTATTTATAGAAATAAAGCTAAAATCCACGAAATTAGAAACTGAGGCAGCTGCCGCCCCAACTCCCCTTCGCTCTATTTCCGCTCTGGCTTCCAATTCTTCTACTTTTTAATGTTATTCCAGCTCACCTTGTAGTAGGCGCCATTGTCGAGCCGAACTTCCACCAGAAGATCTTCCATGTTGTTCGCCGTTGTTGTCCCTGCTTTCTCCGCCTTGTTTTGGTGGTTCTTCGCCGTCCGTCCCTCCGAACCCTTCAGCTCCCGACTTTTCCCCGTCGAATGCAGTTTGCCTTTTTTGCCGTTTATTCTCTCGCTTCGGTTCCTGGAAGACAACAGTTATAGCGACGTCTATCGAAGCGGGCGGATATCAATAGGGTTTACCCACAATTCACTGCAGTGGCAGAATCCTGAGGTTCCTGCTCTAAATTCCTTGCTGCTACGTTGTAATCAGTCTTTTGCTTGCCGCTGCTGCTCCTGCTGCTGCTGTTGTTGTTGCTTTTCTGCTAGATGTTGCCTGCGAATCAAAATGCAAAGCGATAAACAACAAAACACACACGCACACTCGAACGGGGTGAGAAATATATTCCCAATACTACTTTTCCCCCCCGATATATTTTGACATACGAGGGAGCAGCGGCGCAATGGCAATCAAAAAGATTTTGAAGTTATTTTGGGGGCAAGAAATTCCTGGCTAAACAAAATGCAGCAACTGCGGCGCTGACGGCGACAGCAACTGCGACTGAGGCAGCGACAGAGCAGAGCTTTAGCCGGCAGCGCAGCGGCCTAGTGCTTCCTCTTCTTCTTTGTCTTTCTTTTGTGTGTGTCCTCCACACACCACCTTAAAAAAAAGCGTGTGCGCGCTCTCTCGCTCTCTCTCACACACGCACACACAGCAGCCGCCGCCGAAATGTTTCGCTCGTTCGTTCACACCGATGAGCACGCTTTTCCAATAAGAATTTCACGCACGCACACCAGTTCACGGCACATGCCGAATTTACATATCGAATTTACACATCATTTCCACGCTTTCCACCTCTATTCTCCGAAAATCCATTAAAACGGGCACCCACCGATTTTTTTTCTCATTATTTCTCATTTTTCATCTTTCAGCTGCTCCCTTTTGCTGCTGCGCCGCTACCGCCGCGACTGCGGCAGAGGAGCAGAGCCGCTGCCGCCGACGTCGCCGCCGCCGACGATGTGCAAAATTTTTTCGTTTTTTTTTCGGTTCTTGCAAAATTTTCAATTCGGTTCGCGCGGCTGTAATACGCAAATGGCTGCAAAGGTTTGTTAACTTACGGCTTGCCGGCACTTTTGTCCCTCGTCTGATGTCGGCGGATGCCTTTAAATGTGGCTATAACCTTTGAAAATAAAAAATATATCGCGTGCTGCTTTAATTTTTTTTCGGCTGCGCTGCGTTCTCTTCGTTTTCAGTGTGGCCAAGCCTGAAACATGAAAATATACCACCAAGCTATTAGAAAATATACCAAAAATCTGGTTTTGAAGAAAATCCACAAGAGGAAGTGGAAAGAAGAGGCGAAAAAGGTAATTTTTGTAAGGAAATCCCTTTGAAATAAATGGTACAAAGGCAAAATGCATAGAAAAATCTAAAAACGTGAAGAAAAGAAGAGAAAATATTGACAGTGGCTTGTATTTTTTACAACTTTCCGGCAACGCCAGTGAGGCGCGAACCTGAGGTAAATCGCACATGAAGAAATGAAAAACCGTTTAAACTACTGAACTATGACAGAAATCTACTTTAATATTAAATATAATTTACGGAATACCTGTTATTTTGTATGTGATTCGACTACATAAAGTTATCATCAATTTTCTTTCGTATACTTTCGCAGCTCCGCAACGTTCTGCCAGTGCTGCCACCTTGATGCAGACGCGGCGCGTTGCAGCCCAGCTCCGACAGATATAAGCCAGTTAGCGATGCTTAATAAAAGCAACGAACTTGTAAAAATAAAACACACATTTTTTGATTAATTATTATAGCTAAATAAGGCAAAGATTGCTTGAAAAACGACAACAAAATAAGGTGTGAGAGTCGTGACGACGGGGTGGCAGCACTGTCAACTGTCAAGGTGCCGGGCGCTGCCAGAGTATGGAAATTGTTGGGTCACAGTAGCAGAGTTGGCGCGCAAGGCAGTTACTTTTTGAAATTCATTAGAGTTGATAAGTGACTTTGCATTCATGAATTTTTATTGCTTGTCCCGATTGAATGCTCACTTCGTTGCCGGCGCCTAACTACTTAATTGGATTGCTTGTCCCCATCAGCAAACCGAATCGCCTCCAATCACATGTTTCGCGCAATTTACTTCTTCAATTGATTCGATTCGATTTTAATTTGCAGAATTGCAGTCACGCCGCGGCCCGACACCGATTCCCGTTAACCCCGTCGCCTAATGTAATTGTGTCTCTGTGTAATTGCAGCGACTTTATTGGGGTCACCAGTGTTCGTAATTTGTCACATGCGGTGCGGTGCGGTGTTTTATTTGCCATTTCTTCTAGCTTGATTGCCCCGCCATCGTCAGAATCGCGTGACGTTTGCCGAGCGCCTTTTGTCAACACGCTTGTTAAATTGCATTTTTTTGCCATTCATGAAATGCATTCATTCGCACACACATTCCCACGGCGGCCACGTTGATTTCGGCGGGCTGATAAAACGGTAAAAGGTGCAGGCGCATTCTATATTTAACCTCATTAGTTTTGATTTGATGTCATTAGTTTTTGGAGATATTTGGGACAATGGGGAAAGGAAACACATGATAAGATGGAGATTAACTTTAGTTAAGGGGACATAAGGAAGTAAATTTACTTATTTTGTTTAAGTAATAAAATTAAAGGAGTTTGTTGTATTAAAGAAGTTTGATGGTAACCTATAATAACTGAAAGGTAAGTTTATTATAAAAATAGTATTCATGATTTTTACAACTTATTTATAAGCAAAATTAACTTATTTATATTTTCCTTTAAAAAGTTGATTAATTAATCCTTCTGCTTTATTTATCTGCTAAATATTTAAAAGATTTGCCCTATCTAATGAGCAAACAAATCAAATATGATAAATGCATTCCACGCTAATTGACACACACGCCACTTTGTTATTTGCTCAGCGAAAATATGGCAGCAAATTGCCACAAATTCATGGTTAAATGGGCAGCCATTAAGTCCTTTGTAGACCACATGTTTCTGTAACCGCAACAACCTGCGCACTCTTGATTTCCCTGGCATTTATCCTCAGCACCCGGAGCAACGGCTGTATTAAAAAGTCGTAAACTGCTCCCGGGCTAGAGGGTATTAGCCAGATTTTCGCCATTCGATAGTCACAAATTACCGCTCGTGTTGACGGTAATTGCTGTCAAGCGGCGATTTGTTGCGGAAATGCACTTTGATTTTTCCAGCGCGCACCGAAACACACGCACCTCGGTAGTTTTCCACTTTCCCTTTCCTTCGGGATTTTCCCTGTCCACCCCTCTGCGGCGACGTCACCTTGGAAAAACGAGAGCAGCAGCTGCCGTTTGACATTGACTTTTGTTTCGCCTTTTGCCACATTAACTGCACTTTAATGACGTCGCAATGGAAAACAAAGGCCGGTGCATTTGCGACGACAGCCTCTGCTCGCTCGCTCCCTCGAATTTGTCCCGCTCAATTAGCATTTATTTGTCTCTCGGTGAATTGCATTTTGTATTTTGCACGATGTGGGTGCAACAATTGGTCACTTTCGGGGCTGTAAAAAAGTAAGTAAATTAATTTCGATCTAATTTTAACCGAGTGGCAGCCGGGCAGTGGGCCGTGTGGCTCGGATCAAGTGAAATTTATTTGCCAAAATGTGACAATCTCGATCTTGATAAATACGTCACTTCCTGTGTGGCATTCTCTCTCTCGTGCTATCCTTCTCATGCACAATAAAAAAATAGTAATAATAAATAATAAGTATTGTTATTATAAAAAAAAAGTATGTCCTTGTCAATTGGAACTCGGGACTACTCTTAATAAATCTGTATTTTTTCCATATTTCAAGCCTTTGTTGCTTAATTTTTTATTTGAATATTACTTACATGCTTTAAGCATTTTATATTAAAAAAGGAAAACGATTTGATTAAGTTAACTTTTGGAAAATAAAAGAAAATGAAAAATATCAAACATTTTTAAAACCTTACATTTTAATAGGGGTTTGAACCAGATTTATTTAGTTTATTAATCTTTAAATTTCAAACATATTTTAGGGGTTTTAAATTAAAAAAGAGAAATGGATTTGAATAAGTTAGCTTGCTGAATAATATACTAACATGGACAATAGCGACAATTTATAATACGTTTAATTTGGTATAGGGTTTTGAGATCGTGGTAAAAACCAGGTTTATTATGTATTAATACAATAGATTAAAAAAATTATTGGCATTTATTGCATATTAAGTTAGTAAAGGTTATATTAATATTTTATAAATTATTCTTAAAGATACTTCCTTTCGAATTCATTTTTTTTAAATTAAAAAAGAGAAATGGATTTGAATAAGTTAGCTTGCTGAATAATATACTAACATGGACAATAGCGACAATTTATAATGCCTTTAATTTGGTATAGGGTTTTGAGATCGTGGTAAAAACCAGGTTTATTATGTATTAATACAATAGAATTTAAAAATTATGAGCATTTATTGGATATTATTTGTCAGTAAAGGTTATATTAATATTTTATAAATTATTCTTAAAGATACTTCCTTTCGAATTCATTCCTTAATCCTTTCCAAAAGCAACCCCCCATTTTCTCTCAGTGTACACTTGCATATGTGGGCGTGAGAGTCGTGTGCCGGCTTGCGCTCGCTCTCTCTCTCCTGCTTAGCTGCCAATTACCGTTCGTTTAGCAATTTCTCTGCCTGCCTGCCTGCTTATCAATTAATCAGCTTCTAAGCCGCGACGCCGGCAGAGCGCTGCTCGGCTCGGCAAGTGCAGTTTTCACCTTCGGCGAGCGCTCTTTCTTCTCGTTTTTCATTCTTTTTTTTTGCAGTTAAATCTGCGCTGCATTTTTGATGCAAATCTCTGGCGGGCGAGAGCGGAAAAGCGAAAACCCAAAAAGAAAAAAAGACGAGCACATAAACCTGAGTGTAGTGTTGCCATAATTCGGTTCAATTGTGCCTGTGTGTGAGTGTGTTTGTGGCCTGGGTGTGTGTGTGTGTGCGGTGCTGCGGGTGTGTGTGTCGGTGTGCCTGTACATCGGCCGATGCTCGCACCGCTTTTCAGTAATCATTCTGTGCCCTGACCGCTGCGTTCTCCGCCGCGGGTTCTCCGTTCCGTTCTTGGTTACCCGAGGTTCCGTTATAAAAGACGCGTGCCGCGCTCCGAGCCGATGGAGTTCAGTCCGAGACCGCAACGGTTCCGCGTCCTGCCAAGCAGCAGCAGCCTCTGAAAGCAAAGAAAAGAAATACCAAGCAATAATAGCATCTAAATAAATAGTTTACAGTGCAAACAAGTGTTAAAACTGCTAAAAGTTTTCCCAAATAATATTTGCTTTTCACCAAAAAAGTAAAACATAAAAGAGGCATCGTTAAAATGCATTTTACTACCTTCTCCTTGATAGGTAAATGTTTATCAATTGTATTACAAATCCACCTGTGACTGTGACTCATTCCAAAACCAATCAAAGAATTCAACTATTCGGCGTTGAGTCACTAACTCCCCTAAAAAAATAAATGAAAACGTAGACTGACTCAAAATCGGAGCCGCCATTAATTGGGTTCTTGTACTTATCGCCACTTATCGGACTTATCGAACTTATTCGCTATCCGCTATCCGCATAGCCGTATTTATTTCGAAAGTCACGTCTCGAGTGTGGGTCTCACGCCGAATAGTTACACATTCATCCACATTCTAATTGTCGCCGGTGTTTACGGCTTTTTTGTAATTATTCAAAGGGGCATCGCTTTAATTGATAAGATGCCACAGACAATGTACTAATGATAATCCACACTCGCTGGGATCGGAAATTACACAGGGCAGGCGGCCTATTGCGTATATGATTTACAATGGGAGGATGGGTTCTGGTTCCCAGATCCCAGGGGTTGCGATAATTGGCTTCGGAAGTGTGCGGGTGGATGAGGTTGAGCTATTGTCCACATCAATTTGGATCAGGGTTCCTATTTGCATACGCGGCACGAGTCAATTGTCAATTGGCTTCATCCTGTCGGAGATTCTCTGAGAGAGAAAGAAAGAAGGTTTAGACAGAAAATCTGGTTTACGGTTTTGGTTTAAGTCTGTTAATTCCGGCAACTATTAGTTTAGGAGCGTTTTAGGATGCATAGTATACATTTTTTAAATATTTCTGCCAAAGAATACTCGTTAATATAGAGGTAAACCATAAAACTATACGGTTTATGCAAGTAATATATACGCCTTTCACCAGTAATTAAGAAAACACCTTTGAAATCACTCAGAGTTTGTGAAATATATACCTTTAACTTAACATTTGAACACCAAGGCAACATGTAACACCACAAATTGAATAGTTTTTCAAACATTTATTTCTCAAAGCCCAGCTAATTTATAAACCAAACACACAGACCCCTTTTAGAACTTTTACAATATTTTAACGATATAACTTAACAATTTAATTCAGCCTGAAAAGGCATAAAATTCTCGAAGCTCTCTCAGCTCTCCGTGTAACCATCATAAAATCAGGGGATTTTCGCGACAGTTAATGTTTTCTTTCGTTTCTAATTAAGAAACCCCAACGCATACACCGGGAAGGCATATCTAAAATCTAAGCCTGTGCCGTCACATCGGGTACTCCAAAATACTTCCAATAGAACTTTGGACATGGATCACGCGCCTCGAACAGATATCTGGGGCGAAAGACAACCTATTGCCTTGTCTTGTCGTCTTGTTGATTTTGTGTGGGCATTTGGAAAATACCCACTTAATTCGTCCAAGATACAGATACAGATACACTCGATCGGCGGACTACTCATCATCACTGCGGGCAGACAGAGTGATAAGGTCAGCCGAAGCCAAGTATCTGGTCACGCCGGCGAGCAGAATTTTGGGCTCGGAAAAACTGCTGACCTAATCAAGATAATCGAAAGTAATTTATGGCGCCCTAGATGGTGCTCGAGAAATCTCCGATTAGATGCGTTAACGGATAAGGGAAATTCCAAATAAAGATGCATATTAAACGATTAACTGGCAATTAAGTTCGCTACGTTTATGGATCCCTGCGCGAGATTCGATTAAGCCTAATCGGTTTAATAACCGGGCGCCCCATTGCCAGGCGATTTCTTATCGCCTGTGCTTGTTTTTTCGGTAGTTAGTCCCAGATTAGCTGGGATTTCTGCCACTAGATATATGGCAGCCGATTGGCGTGTGATTTTACGTATAGATTGAGCTACTAACGGAATCAGGAGAGTTTAAAAGCCTTAAATTTGAACAAATGTACTTCTTTTTTGGCTTTGTTTAAATGGCTTTGAACAGAATCAATGGGGAGATACAATTATCTGTGTTTCCAGATAAGACACCTGCCCATTGAGTGCTTTTTGTTCTTGATTTTTGCTAAATGGCATGCTTCTACAAATTCCGTTATCAAAATTAGATTAAACTGTCGTTAATATACTATTTTAAATTCCTGGCTGATTTCTTTCTTTGCTTTCTGGTTAATATATTGCACTAACTCAAGACTGTACCACAAAATGGGAGGGTAATATTTCTTTTTTTTTAAGAGGTTCTGTTGAGTTTTGTTGAAGAAAAATATGGTTTCGAATTGAAGGAAGTACAAGAATAAATTAAGAACTAATTATTAAGCAGCGAACTAAACAAAAAAAAGTATGCCAAGATTTAATTTAAGATATTAAGGGTAAAAAAAGAAGTAGATTAACACATTTTTAAACAGGAGGTAAGGATAAGAGCTAATAACTTCGAGGCTATTAAAGAATATCTAAAAAGAAAGAGCCAGTAAAAAAATAGTTCAAATCTATAAATACTTAATTTTACAACAGGTTTTTAGGCTGTAAACATTTATTACGCACTTGAGGCCCTGGCTTCTGATCGAAAAGGGGTTCCATTTGATTAAACTCAAACAGTTAGCTGTCGGAACAAGCGATTGGTGGACAAAACACACCTCATTTTGGAGTCACCATTCACCAGCAATCGATCCAGTGGAGCGTTGAGGGCCCTTCCGTCTGTATTTGCTGTTTGGCTCCCATTGTTGCCCAGCGAAAGTGAAATTGCATATCGCACTTCCTATTTATAGTACATATGCCCTGGCAGTCATCTGCAGCGGGTTCACTTTTGTTTACCAAGAGACCTTCTGCTATCATGACCGCCTTTGTACTATCTCCTCCTCCTCTTCAGCTTGCGTTTATCAACATCCATTCGCACTCTTCCGTTTGCATCGCCACTCCAAAGTCCATAAAGCCGATTGGCTCTGGATGGAAAGTTTTTAACCCACTGCCCCCCACCAATCGATTTGCAGTGCAATCCCAGGCCCTAAGGCAATCTCATCAAGGGGGTCTATGGTGACCATTAACAGACAAACGTCAGAATGTTGAGGCAATTAAGGAAAAACCAAAGTCTGGGGCGGCTTTGTGTCTGATTATGCCAGCTAAGCGAGTTATGCTGCCACAGTCACCAGTCAGGAGATTAGATAAATTCTAAAAGAGAAGAGGTTTCCGATCCAGACACGTTTCTTATTAAATATTAATTAACTAAATATTAAAAAAAATATATTAAATATTAAAAAGAGGTATGGCTCTTGCTTTTCATATAAAATTTATCTTAAATTGTATTTCGTTGCTCCTTAATGTTCTTTTTCCTGACCCAAATCGAAGGGAAGTTTGCCTAGACAAAGTCTAACAACTCCACATTAGATTTATGATTCACCATCGTTAAGTAATTAATATTTCCCTTGTTTATTTTATGAACATTCACGCTTTCAATTGAAAATTACTTTATTTATTTATTTAAGCGATTGATAACGCCAATGAACTTTCATTGTCTCCATTCACATGACCTGCGGTGTCTTTATTGGACACCGCAGCTTATCACAGACTCTAACAAGCCCCCCAAAAAAAAGACATTAAATCGTGCGCACTCCCGAAATCGTTTATCGGTGGGAGATATCTTTGATTATTGCGCTCAGTAAAATGTAAATAAAGTTTTGCAGACTGGAAAATCACCGAGGGCTCTAAAAGAAATCTGAAAGAAAGAATAAGGGGGGATCTCAATACAGCCGTGATTTGGCGAAAAACCAAACGAGCAGTTGTCGTCGTCGGTTCTTTATCGCCGTTGCTGAGCCAGCGAAATGATTCCGATTCCATTCTGCTGACATAGCCGAAATGGTTTAATAAGAAAAACAGTAGTCTGGCCAATGCCAGAAATACACTTGACAACTTGGAACATTTGCTGGACATGATGCACTCTCAAGAGCGGAAATTAAAATGTAAAAAACATTCTCCTCAAGTGCATTTGCATCTGTTTATTTTGTGCGATTTTTCACATGATTATCTCTCCAGTGCCAATTACCAATTTTGTTAGCTTTTACACTCCAACCAACGTGGGGGGCACTCAAATTACAGAATACCTTTCCGCCATTATCGGCTATCACAGCTCTGGGCACTCAAATTTAATTGTTCGGGCTTTGCATGTGCAAATTTAATTGCACTTTAAATAGTTGCTCGACATTTGTTGCATGTCCGCAGCTGGGAAATATATTTAAGAAGAGAGAGATCGCAATGCGATCGAATTATTCCTTTAATTTGGTTTCTGACGGAAACTCCATTATCTAATCACTTATAAGTGAGCACCAGACCAGTACTCACGATTGATTCCTTAGATCTTGTGATCGTTTCTTAATTAAAAGGAATATTTTTTACGACTTTTTAGGCCAGAGAAGTGCGCAGAGAAATCTTTCTGGGCATGTACCAAGCTAAATAATTATTAAATTCCATTAACATTTAGTCTAATCAACTAATGCCATAACTTAGAGGTCTTTCCCTCCACATTTGTTGCGTCACAGGGCGGCCGAAGATTATAAATAAATAAATCAGCTGTTGAACACACGTTGCCCCGGCAAAAAAGTATCTATAGTATTTATACTTATATTTAGTACACTTACCCCACCCCAGCTGTTGTCGTCATTTGTCTCATTTGCACGGCGACTTGCAAAAATGCCAAAACGAAAGCATAAATAAATTCCAAAGATTAAAGACCGAGCATAAATTATCACACTTGTTGTGCGGACTTTTTATTAACCCATTAATGCTGCAAAATGGCTTAATAAACACCCGACCCGAGGCTAGTGGCGAGTTATGTCGATGGCTCAGTGGTTTTTAAATACCAAAATGGATCGTAAAAAAACGTGAAAAAACCGCAGGCATAAAATTCAAATTTAGTTGATATTTTGATGTGCAGATGTCAAAAGGCTTTTAGCAAAGCCAGCTGGCAGAGGAGAAGGAGCAGGAGCTGGAGGCGGGAGAGAAAGCCAATTTCTTTGCGGGTTAATGAAACATTTATGTATGCCGCACTTATACGCAAATATATCTGGTGGAAATCATAAATTTCTCGGTTATATTTAGCCAAGTCAAGTGCAAGGTGCTGGCTGGCGACTGTTGTTGACGCTGCCAAAAAATTTGTGTAGATTGACCCTCTGTCAATCCCCTTCCTCCAATTTTTGCTTTAATGGCCCCATCGCCATCAACTGCAGTTTTTAGTGTGTAATGTCTCTGTGCCCCTGAGTGTGCCATTCTGTGCGACGATTGTCGGTCAAGTTGAAGTTTACACACGTTTACGTTTTATTTAAATCGCCGGACCATTAAACGTTGCCCACACGGCGTATACTTGATACTTATCTGTCACCCTCCGATTCTCTGCCTTTGCAGCCTGCTGCTCCCTGGCGCTCGGCTGGGCCAACGAGTGGGGCTACCCGGACTTGGACAACAACCAGGATGAGCGTAAGTAGAGCCAATTCGAGTTTATTTGCTAAAATTAGTTAATCAACGCCTCTATTGTGGTCGGAGTGGGTCATGTCGGCGCTCTACATGTGGACTCGGATATGTCCGTCCATCTCTGAGCGTGCTTGAGTCCGACGGACAGTCGGGCAGCTTAGCTAAATTGGGCCAAATTGTTGTGTATGCAAATTGAACATGAATAATGATAAATTTGGACAGTTGAAATTCTGCGAAAACGGCGAACTTCGGCATAGAGTTGTTAATTGAGCGGCCAAAGGAATTGTTTTCAATTATATAAAGTTTGATTTATGGCCGTTTAATTTCTAATAAAAATTTTGCTTGTGCAGAAAGTTAAAATAATTGATATTTAAGGGGTAAAAAAAAATAATTTAAGTTGTACATATTTTTGATGAATATTAATGGAAATTGTAATAAAAGTGAATGAATGAAGTTGAATAAAAATAAAACTCTAAGGCATGAAAACATATTTTTATAGATTTAATTCTTATGTAATAAATAATATAAAGTTTCATTTAGAATCATTGCTTGTGCCCTATTTAAAAATCTGTCAAAACAGTATTGGACTTAAGAATATCAATCTAAAAATTTATATGATTGATGGGCTTTAAATTCGAAATAAAAATTGACCAGGTTATTAGAATTAATTGGTCAATAAAAGGACTTAAAATAGACTTTAAATTTATAGATTGATGGATTGTTACGACTTTATTTAATGATTGATTTTTGATATTTTGCAGCTTTTCCCAAATGGGGCGGTCTATGCGATAGTGGCAAGAAGCAAAGCCCCATTAATCTGCATGTCAAGGGCTCCCTGAAGGGTGAGTTCGATCCCCTGAAGTTCGAGAACTACGACGAGCACCAGAAGAATCTGAAAATGGTCAACAATGGGCATTCAAGTGAGTTTCTTAGATACTCCAGATACTCAGGATAGTCCCTAATAAAATTGTATAATTTTCCTGTCCAGTTCAACTGTCTGGCTTCGATCACGAGCTGACCCTGAGTGGCGGCGCCCTGCTCCACGACTATGTGGTGGAGCAGATCCACATGCACTGGTGGTCGGAGCACACCATCAACGACATTCGCTATCCCCTGGAGGTGCACATTGTCCACAGGAACACCATCTACCCGAACATGACGATGGCTGCCAACTTTCCGGATGGTATCGTCGTGATTGGAGTGCTCTACCACGTGTCCAACACCAGGAATGAGGCCATCGGGAGCATCATCAAGAGTCTGGGAGCGGTGAAGGCCTACGACAGGATGAACAATCCCGCTTCGGTGGCGGACTCCCTGGCGGTGGACGACCTGGTGCCCAGTGTGGAGAGCTACTTCACCTACGCCGGCTCCCTGACCACGCCCACCTGTGCCGAGGCTGTTACCTGGATTGTGCTGACCGACACGTTCCCGGTGACCCTGGACCAGGTGAATGAGTTCAAGGAGATCGAGTACGAGGAGGGCAAGCAGCTGCACAACAATTTCCGGGAGTTGCAGAGCGAGAACAACCGAGCGGTGGTTCTGGTCGAGCAGCCCGAGGATCGGTCTGGAGCAGCGGGACTCACGGCATCCGTTTCCTTGCTCGTGATGCTCGTCCTGGCGGGCCAGAAGTTCCTGCTGTAGATTCAGCTAAGAAGTTAATTAAGAAGCTTGGGAGGAAGAGAGCAGAGAGAGCAGCCAATGACATATACTCGTACCAAAGAATTGTTAAATACAACGAATTTGTTAACACAGAAACCAGAAGATGATAGGAGCGTTACAGGAGACAATTTATACTCATTAATTGTAATTCAGAACAGAACAAGAAACCAGCTAGTCAGTTTGTGTGAAGTTCATTAAGTGCAAAGTTCACAGAATAATAAATGAAACATTTTACAAGCACCTCGTTCCTGGCTAATATGACTCCACGGGGCGTATGCGTAACATGAAAGTGACCGCTTTCCTTTGGTCAGCGTAATTCCGCTGAAAGTTCACACTAAGCGGGTAGAGGTATTGGTATCGGAAGCCAAAAATAGCCAGTGAGCCATTGTTCCTCTGCATATTTGATCACAAGACCCCAGTAAACGCTCTTTATGGCCCTTGTGGTCAGTGTGATTCCTCGAAGGGGACGCCTAGTGGTGGCCATAAAGGCGAATAAACAATTTATCACCGAATAGTATTCAGAAATCACTGATAACTGCCAGCGTCAACTGCTGACCAATTGCGCTGCTGATAGCGCTAATTGATATTGGATGGACTCTAAATAAATCAACTACAATGGCCCGCCGGACCCTGCAATTTGATTTCGCTTATTGCCGCTGGCCACACTTAATCATCGTTGTTCGTTGTGAAATGACACTCGGACCTGGCGGCGATTGCAGCGTGTGTCCACCGGTTTATTGATGGGACAGCAAAGCAAGCTAATTATACATTTAAAGGCTTGAAGAGATACCTTATCCGAGGGAGATACAAATAGTTGTTAAGTAATCAAAGGGCAAGGCCAGGAAAAGCGGGGAAAATATATATTTTTACTATTTAATAGCGAGGATAGACCCTAAACGTTGAACTTTGATTAGGGAAAAGTGTCAAAGGCACGTCGATCACTTGCCTAAGGTATTAACTATACTATAGCTAAGTTCAAAAGTAATGTTATTAATCTTTAAGTTCTCTTTACTTAAACTAAATACAAACTATGCATACTTAAAGTTAAAGAGCTGTAAGGAAAACTAGTAAGAACCAACTCAAAATTGTAGAATATTGTAGAAATTGTAGAGCTAAGTTCTAACTAAAAACCCATTAAGAAATCCTTAAACTTTATTAAATAATTTTGGTGCCTACTTTTAATCATAATTAATTTATCCATTGATTGCTCATATCGAAAATATTAGTCTAGTTTTGGGGTAATTCGAATTTTTAAGTCTGTACATATTTGATGAATAAAATTATATAAATTAAAATGAAATTAGCCCTGAAAAATTGTTAAAGAAAAAATCAATTTGATTTTTATTTTTGCACTAGTTTTACCCTTCAATAACAAAAAATACTTTCAACAAAAATTATCAGTGCAATCATGTTTTAGGGCTGCGTAAAGTCTTTCCCGATATTATTTAAAAACCCAAAGAGAGGTAAATGTTTGTTAATTATTCTTGGATTTTTTTAAATATATTTTAACCCGTAAAAAGATATAAAAATAAATAATGTCAGGCCATAAAATTAGAAGGATTAGGAAAGCAATGTAGTTAAGCACACCTTTTATAAACAATTCAATATTTGTCCTCATTCGTCACCATTTTATTTTGTGTCCTGCAGCCTGTTGCTCCTTTGCGCTCAGCTGGGCCCACAAGTGGGGCTACCTGGACTTGGCAAAGAACATGGAAGCACGTAAGTAGAGCTATGCTAAAATGAGCACTAAATATTATGAATAAGCATTTAATATTAAGTAAAAATTGAATAGTGAGAATTCGGGTGAAGCAGATCCCATGGCAGCTGTCTCCGTGATCCTGACGCTCGTTTTGACGGTCCAGTAGTTTCTCTTGTAGAGAGTTGTTAAGTGCAAAGTTCACAAAATAATAAGCATTTTACAAGCACCTCGTTCCTGACTTATATGACTCCACGGGGCGTATGCGTAACATGAAAGTAGCCGCCTGCCGTTGGTCAGCTGAATTCCGTTGAAAGTTCAAACTAAGCGGTATCAGTATTGGATTCCAAAAATAGCCAATGAGCCATTGTTCCTCTGCATATTTCATAACAAGACTCTAGTAAACTCTTTTTATGGCCCTTGTTGGTCAGTGTGATTCCTTGAAGGGGTCGACTTAATGAATTTATCACCGAATAGTATTCAGAAATCACTGATAACTGCCAGCGTCAACTGACCAATTCCCCTGCTGATAGCGCTAATTGATATTGGATGGACTGTAAAATAATAATTTACAATACAATTAGAGGCGATTGGGGGCGTGTGCCTGATGGTTTATTGATGAAAAAGCAAAGCAAGCTAATTATACAGACAAAGGCTTAAAGAGATATCTTATCTGAAGGAGATTCAAATAGTTCGTATGAAATCAAAGGGCAAGGCCAGGGAAAGCAGACAGAGAAGGTTGTATTTATATTTTACTATTTAATAGCGAGGACAGACCCTAAACGTTAAGCTTTGATTATGGAAAAGTGCCAAAGGTACATCGCCTGTAAACTCATAGTTTGGCTTCAATTTATAGGCTTATAGAAAGAGTTGTAAGGAAAACCAGTACGTAAAAAAGCACATGATACAATTATACATAATTGGAAAAGCAAAAATGTTAAATAAAAAATTAAAGTACACTTACAAGTAAGACCTGTAATTAAATCTAAATTTATGTAGAGCCAAATTCCATCTTAAAACCCAGCAGGAAGTCCTTAAACTATTAAAGGTCTTTAAACATAAAATAATTAACCATGTTGAGCTTAAATTTGTTGCTGCCTACTTTTAAGCATATTTATTTTCTTTAATGATGGCTATCTCCCGCAATATTAGTCTAGTTTTGGGCTATTTCGAGTCTAACAGCAGGTAAACATATTTACTCAGATGCGATGTGGGTAAAATTAGGATTTTCGTGTAAATAATAATAGTTGAACTCTGAAATAAAACTGTTTAATTTAATCTTCTTACAGTTGAAGTTGATTAGCCTTGGATAGTAAGGAAGAGGTGGTGGCTCCCACTGTTTGATTTTGCAGAGTGCTTTGTGTGTTTTTGGATGGCTTATCTTATAAATAAAGCTTATTATGCTTTAAATATAGCTTATATACGGCACTAATTAGTCAATATCTTTGAATTTTATCATAAACATGTTGGATTTCAAAATTAGGTACCTCAGAATTTGTACAAAAAGAATTTGTACAAAGTCTGCAACTTTATTTATTTAAACCTATACAATTCATCAAGTTTTAAAATGTGAAAACTAAATCGTGTTTGTAAAAGTTGTGACATTGTTCAAGGAAAAATCAAGCTACTTAAGTGGGAATGAGTTCAATGTAATTAAAAAAAAGAAAAATGCGACAACCATGTATCCGGAATGCCTTAAGAGAAGCACTTAATCCTCTTCCGCAACTCGTGTCTTCTTTTCGGAAGCATTTATCAAATATGAACCATGTTAGATCCCCTCTCAGCTTAAAAGCAGCCTCTTAGCTTGTATTAGCTGTCGATCCTCAATCATTTGTCAATATTTGGTGGCAACAGTCAGCTTAAACCCCACGAAAAAAGAAACCAAAACCCAATTCGTTCCACCTGGTTATTAAGACAAAAGAGATTTTCCCAAAAATAGTTGTGAATCCGAGGTGTCCCCCAATTAATTTTTGAATCATTTTTAGGCCAATAATTAAAAATGCATTTATTATGTTCGAGATGATAGGCAGGCTGGTAGGTTGGTAGGCCTCGCAGCGGCATTTATCGCCCAATCAATTCGCTCTGACGGATTTGGACACGGATTCGAAGTCGGACTCAGATTCAGTCCGTAGAAGCAGACAAAAGGGCCAACAGTGGTCCCCAAGTCCAATGTCAAAATCCCTCATGGTGTGAATTAATAAATTATTGAAATACTTTTGTTACGCAAATCATAATTTGTGTCCCGCGTCAACATTCACTTTTATGTTTTGGCTAATCTGTGCACCGAGTGCTGGGCATTTTGGCAACTTGCTCGATTTGCATAAAATATGCAAAATGCGGCAATACTTGACGCACATTAATCACCAGGTAGCTCTTCTTTTGGCCCGGATTCCATTTCAATTTGAATATTATTAAATGGCTTTTCTGGTTACTGCTTTCATCCTATTGCATTTGGTGTCTATTAATTAATGACAAAGTAATTTCGGTTTCGCATTTCAAGCGGATATTTATCGTATATTTCCATGACAGATCTTTGCATCTTTAATACCTTCAAATAAACAAATTATTCAAGCCAAAAACCAACAAAGTTTCAGTTTCATTTCACTGTTTCTTGGTTTTTTTCTTCTTTCTTTTTCGTCACGGCCCACGAAATTGGCGTGAGAAAGTAAGAAACCAGTTTTTGGGCCCCCAAACTTTACGATTTTTGCTGCCAACAGATAACAACAATATCCGTTAGAAATGTGGGCTAACTTATCATCTTGGCTTGTGCCCTTGGTTGGCTTTTGATTTGTGGACAGAATTCCCCCGCTAATGAGATGCAGTCCCACAAATGCAACGAACTCTTGCAAAACGTATATTTTGGGGGAATTTGTTGAACATAATATTTATATATTTATTTTTTGTGGGAAAATGTCTTCGATAAACAAATTATTTGCCAGCTTTATGCTGTGTATATTTTTTATATTTTTAATAAATAGTTAAAGGTTTTTACACCTTTAGAATATGCCCTTTAAATTAAAAATAGTGCTAGAGAAGGAACAACAATTTTTATTAGGGGTTAAACAAAAAAAATACTCTCTTAATAAAACTAACAACGAATATACATTTTTGGGAAATCTCATTTGGAATGGAATATAATGAGAATAATACTATTTAAATATAAGTATTTATTTATCGTGACAAATAGCTTAGATTGGAAAAAAAATCAAATAAAGCTTTAGCCGGGACTAAACTTGTTTTTTTGTTATATTTTTAATAAATTATTCAAGCTGTAAGAACCTTTAAGATATTCTCTTTAAGTAATAAATAATATTATGTACCTACCTTTGATTCTTCTTATATATTATATTTTCGGACTGATTTATTATTTACCAATGAATACAGAAAAATAGACAAATTAGACCTCCTACTCGTACATAATATATCATAAGTGGTTAGCCAAATAAATCAAAGCTTCCTCAATCCGAAAAGCCTAAAATATAAGAGAGAAAGGAAATCGAGAGCCTTCCTACTCCAACTTCGCATTGATGTAATCCAGGTTACATTCACTCCGCAATAATAAGGCCTCCAATTAGCCATATAAGGCCCGTATCTGATCTCATTTCGAATGCATCCATTTTATGCTCTGTGTTATGACAACTAATTTCCGCTGGAAGCTGGAGCATATCCAATTGTCCAATGGCCATCCCCACACTTTCGATTTTAACAGGTGATTTACCTTCACTTCTCTGAAACCAATCTGGTATCATTTTGGCACATTTAAAGTTAACAATATATCGCCCAATATATATGTTATTTACGCCCATTCGAAATGGACACAAAGACCTAGACCTTGGGCCAGTCCCCAGGCAGATGCGAAATACACTTGCTAGTCCCCGAATTTACAATTTTCAATTTCCATTCGATAGCTCCAAGTCTTCGGACAATAAAACAAACCACAAATCAGACAATGAATGGCCAAAACAGAGACAAAAGTGCATTTAAAGTCGGGTTTCAATCTGTAACCTCGTCGCCGCCTATCTTCGTCATCAATATTTACATATTTCTTTTTTATTTGGTGTCATTCATCTCAACTGCAAAAATATCCAAGATAAAACTTAGAAAAAAGCTACGCTTTTGTATTAATTTAAACTAGTTGCTGATTGTTTCCTTGGCAGCCGTGGCAAATCTGTTTCAACAACTTAATTATATCAAAATTTGCAATGCTTGAGAGGTGGCAAAAAATAAGCATGATTAATGGTGAAATTCAGTCATTATTTTGTGATTAATTTAGATATAGAAATAGTTATTTTAAATAATTAATTTCCAATACTAGATACTTGTAAAACATTATTGAAGGGTTTTTCTTGATTTGTTTTACATTGGATTCTTTATGAAATGTTTACTAAAAAGAAAATTATAAAATAAATAAAAATATAAATACAATAAGCAATGGACAGCTAAGCTATAATTATTTAAATTCAAAATAACAAGTCAGTTCAACAGTAATAATATTTTTTGTAAATATAAGCCTACTCAAAATCTGTTATATAAAAATATAAGAATTATAAGGATGAGGATTATGGACTATATTTTATAAAATAAATGATGAGAAGTATAAGAACGAAGACAAAGAGCATTTTTAAATAAGAAATAAATACCTAAAAGCCTGAAACATTGGATAATTACATTTTTTTATTAAAGAAACAACCTTAACTTTATCTCACAGTAAATTATCTTTAAGAAACACAAGTAGCTTTAACGTTTTAATACCTTAAAAATGCCAGAAAAATGCTGACCATGTTTTTTTTAATATTTTTATTTTAGATATATAAACTTTTAGTATACAAAATATATGTCTTAACACTCTAATGATCTATGATAACATTTTTATTGGGCGAATGCTCGAAATAAAACTAGTTTACAACGATTACAGGCCTGACTCCCGAATGTGTATCAGTGCCATTGTTGAGATCACCTCTCTCTTGGTCGACTTGGGTGGAACTCCCTTGTAAACCCAATACAATGGCCCACTTGCCACCCAACCAGATGGTGGCTGTGGATCCGACATCTTGGCCATGCATAACAAATGCTGTTTGTGTTTTATGGCCCACAACTGTTGCAACTGATGGCTGCTGTCGCTGCTTTTGCTGCTTCTTCACGATTTGTTTCCGATTATAAACGAGTTTCGGTATAAAAGCACTGGGACTCAACGAAGTCATCATCACAGCTCCAAGACACACGGAACGAGCGGGAGCATCCGGAGCAGACAGCTAACCAGCAGACAGAAGAAACCACCAAGCGACAGCATGAAGATCTTTGTGGTGGGTCTCCCATGGATTACATTACTTAATGGACCTTTAAAAATTCTACAAGAAGGAGGAACTCTATAGGAGAACTCAGTGTCCTGAATCTGAGGGTGTCCTGTGCTGTAGAAATTCAGAAAGATTCAAGATCTCTTAAGATCTTTTGTAGATTTCCGCTGCTTCTACCGAGGATTATAAAGCATCTTTCCCTTTTCTACCGAGGATTATAATGCATCTTCCCCTGCTTCTACCGAGGATTATAATGCATCTTTTCCCCTTTTCAGACGGTTCTGATGGCGGCCACCTGCGCCTCCCTTGGTAGAGCAGACATTAGCCTGACCCAGGCCGGGTACAACTACCGCATCCAGCAGCAGCAGCTGCAGCAGCAGCCACCTGTGGTGGCTCACCTGCTGAACCAACAGCTCCAGCAGGCGCAGCAGCAGCAGCAGCAGTTGCAGTCCTCCCATCCCGTCCTGCCTCCTCTTCCTCTGCCCTACCTGCCACCCAGCGGTCAGTACCATCAGCAGCAGCAGCACCAGCAGCCGGCTGTGGCCCGTCCCACTGTCGGATCCTTCCCCATGCCCACCGGGTTCCCCGTCAACTTCCAGACCGCTCCCATCCAGCAGCAGAGACGTGCCCGTCCCCGGGTGAGGATTCCCAAGCGTCCGATTGTGACCAAGAACTTCTTCATTCACTCGGCGCCCGAGGAGTCCGAGGACGAGGTGCAGGATGAGCTCAACCAGCTGGCCCAGCAGCCGCGCAACCACTACAACGTGCTGTTCGTGAAGACCCCGGCGCAGACGAACCGCGCGGCGGCTCTGAACCTGGCCAAGACCCTGAAGCAGGAGAAGACCGTGGTCTATGTGCTGGCCAAGAAGACGTCCGCAGCCGACCTGCAGGATGCCATAGCTGAGGCGCCGCAGCACATCAACAAGCCGGAGGTGTTCTTCATCAAGTATCGCACTCCGGAGGAGGCTCTGAATGCCCAGCGGCAGATCCAGTCGCAGTACGACACCCTGGGAGGCAGCTCCACCATCACCGACGAGGGTGTGGCTCCCATTACCTCGGTGGTGGGTTCGCTGGACCCTCAGGAGGAGGAGGAGGAGGAGCAGCAGCCGGCTTCGGAGGGACACTTTGCGGAGAACGGTGCTGGAAATGTCAGCGGTGGACCCATCGGCAATCATTACCTGCCCGCGAACCAGTTCTAAGTATTCTTCATTGCCCGCCACATCCAGGATCTAGTTAGTTAGCTGTCATCGATCCCTGGAACCCCATAGAAGATGTTGCCTAAGTTTTAAGTAATTTTTACCAAAATCCGTATTAAAAAACAAACTTTAAACAAAGAAAATTAAGAGGAGTTTTTGGGGCTTACATTTTGGGATGAATTATTAGGGAAAGCTAAAAGATTTTACAAGAGAAAGTTTATAGAGAAATGACTTAACAAATAAGTTAAATAATTCCAGAATTTTTAAGAAAACTTTCGGGGTTTCTCTTGAGAAAGTAAATACAGAAATTACTTAAAATAAATCCTGAGAAAACTCCTTAAATAATGTGAGATTTTAAAGTTATATGAGGATAAACCCTACAGAAAACTCTCTAAATAAAGTTAAGTAAAGCAAACCCAATTCATTAAGAGGAGTTTTTGGGGCTTACATTTTGGGTTAAATTAATTAATAAGGATACTTTGGGGACTTTTACAAGAGGAAGTTTATACAGAAATGACTTATGAAATTAGTAATGATTTTTAGGAACAACTTTAGTACAGAAATGACTTAAAGGGAACATTAAATAATTCCTGATTAAATCCCTTTAACAAGTTAAGTTTTCCAAGTTTAAAGGTATAAAACCCAAAGAAAACTCTCTGAACTAAGTTAAGTAAACCGAACTCAATTCGAAGGACCTTGATCCTTGTCCTTTATAACTTCCTCCAGATTTTCATCAACACTATCAGTCCTGGATAAACTCATTTGAGTTCGTATAAAGTCGTGATAGTAAGCAATGGAAGCATGGGCATCTAAAAAAAAAATATAAATAAAATAAATAAGTATTCAATATTAACAGAAGCTAAGTCTCACCTGGATAACCCTTGGCGCAGGGCAAGCCCCAGTTGACCAGAGCCACCAGCTTGCCATTGTGCACCAGAGGACCACCGGAATCCCCGTGACAAGCTCCCCTTCCCTTATCGTTGAAGGTGCACACATGGCCAATGTCCACCCGGGAGCTATTGTCATGGGCAGCGCGACACTGCTCGAATGGCACGTACTTCACCTCCAGACTCTGCAGCCGGGCAGGAACCTCTCCCCCCAAGGAAAGAGTGCCCCATCCCGTGAGCAGAAGCCGGGAGCCAGGCACCAGTGCCTCGTGATCCATTTCCACCGGCTGGGTGGCATTGTCGAACACGATGGACTCGTTCAGATGCAGCAGGGCTATGTCGTTGCGATACTTGCGCGGGGCATAGTCCGCGTGCTCCACGATCCTGTCCGGGTAGTAGTATCTGGAGGCGTTCTGCTGCAGATCCTGGGTGCCCGTAAGGACGCGAAAGCCCGCCGCCTGCCTGCCCCGGGTGCAGTGCGCCGCCGTGATGATCCAGCGCTCGTCGATGATGGCTCCGCCGCACGAGTGCTGGCCACTTCCAGCTCCTTGGAGGGAAATCTGGTAGGGAGCCACGCCCTCGGGGGCATCCTCGCCGCCCACAATGCGATTTGTGGTGTATTGGGGCGGGTACAGGATCTGACTGGAGGCACACGAAGTATAGAGGATCAAAGGGAGAAGGATGAACAACATAATGACAGCTTTTTCCACAACCAACTGAGGTTTACTTCCCTGTGGAAGTAGTTCTTATAGGTTAACTAGGTCTGGTAATTAATTAGTAATTTCTTCACGTTCTTAAGATAATTTTATATTCAGAGGAACCCTGCTGGTTTAGTGATAGTAGGTCCCTAGTAGATAATAGGGTCTTCACTTGGCATTGAGACCACCATGTTAGACGCTGATAAGCTTGTTTGTTTGTCTAACAAATATACTTGAATTTAATTACCATTAACCTTAAATCAATTGATTAAATGGGTTCTTAAATAGGTTGGAACTTGGGCTAGTAAGGGGTAAATACGTGTTAATGTCTAGACGGGTTTTATGGGTATTAACAGACTTTATAAGATCAAGATCTTGGAATATAAATCTCTCTCTGAAAAGCTTCTATATTATGGGAGACATATTATTATTTAAATTTATTGTATTATTATTTGAAAGCCTTTAACTTTTTAATGTAAAAAAAATTACTTATTCAAGTATTAAATTTTTTTTTTATAAGTAATAACAGGATTTAAATATAATATTATAAATGTTAATTCCTAATCCTCTTTATCTCCCATTGAAATAGTTTTATTTAAATGGTCTTATAAGTTTGTTTAGTTTCGTAAACTTCTCCATTTCTTATAATAAAAATAAATAAATAAATAATGAATATAATAAATATACGTTTTTAGATTTTTGTATAATATAATAAATATCAATTCCTAGTCCATTATCAAAATAATTTTATAGAACTTTCACCTTTTCTTTTCATATATATGTATATTTTTTATAATTTTATATAACTTGCACCTTTGCTTTGTATATTTGTATATATATATATTTTTTTTAAGATAACACTTTATAATCTTGCTTTTACTGCGTTCCAAAGACTAAAAAGAAATATTAAGCATGCTTTGGCAAAATCCCTTTCTTAGTAACTCGCCTAATCTAATTTCCAGCATATTAAGTAATTCGAATAGCGATAACTAATACTTCCTGATATCGCACTTCTTCCGAACTTGTTTGTTTATGGCCTCCCCGACACCTGAGTCATTTCTGGGAACCCGATGATGATGGATCGAGGCTATGACAGACAGCTAAGGGCTATCTAAGCAGCCTCAAGTGGGGGGATTTCTTTTGAAGAGTCCAGAAAAAGACTGCAGGAATCCCCAAGGTGGAAAAACACAAGACATAAAAGCGGGGTTTATCTACAGTTAAGCTGAAGCGTATTGCGCCTTTTTATTAGTTCATAAATACGGGTATACGATATCTGAGTGATAAAATTTACGGGCTAATTTGATCATTGTTCGGCAGGCGCCAATAAATATTTGCCATTGTTTATTTCTGGCTATTTTTGTTCGTGGTGGCTTTTGCCCCCTCTGGGGTGAGCGTGAGCTGACTTCTAACAGGCCGTGCCCGAATCCGTCAGCATCTCTTGAATCCAGTCGGCGTAGTAGGCCACCGAGGCAAAGACATCCGGATAGCCAATGGCACAGGCCTCGCCCCAGTTGACGACACCGACCAGGGTCTGGTTGGCGTCCACCAGCGGACCACCGGAGTCGCCGTGGCAGGATCCCTGTCCCTCCTGCGTGAAGGTGCACACATGACCCTCGCCCAGCCAGTTGGCGTTCCTCACCCGGGTCTCGCAGTTGGCGTGCCCGATGTACCGCAGATCGATCTTCTGCAGGTCGGTGACATAGCGTCCCCAGGTCTTGGTGCTGCCCCAGCCGGTCAGGGTCACTGTGTCCCCCTCCTTGGGCAGGCTACCCTTCGCAGCCAGCCTGATGGGCTGGGTCAAAGCATCGAAAACGATCGGCTTGGCGGTGCGGATCAGGGCAATGTCGTTGTGGTACGCCGGCTTGTCGTGGCCGCAATGGATCTTGGCCCCTTCCACCAGATACTCGGCTCCCGGCTTGGTGTAGTCCAGAGTTCCGGTAATGATCTTCAGGTACTGCGTGGGCAACTCCACGCAGTGGGCGGCGGTGAGGATATATCGCGAGTTGACGATGCTGCCCCCGCACATATGCTCGCCAAAGGTGCTCATGATGGACACCTGGTAGGGAGCAAAGCCCGTGGCGGCATCGGTGCCACCAATGACCCGGGTCTCCGGCTTCACAGTGCCCAGGTGATGGTTCAGCTGCGGGATGCGGGTCACAGCAGGCACACGGCGCGAGGAGCACTGCGACGAGAGCAGGATCACCAGGACACAGGTCAGTAGAAGGCACTTCATCTTTGAACGCGAATTTTTGGTTTCTTTAAGGTTTCTTGGCTAATTTTTCTCTCAGTGTTGCTTTGTCTGCAACTTCCGTAAGCGGTTTGCCCACTTTTTGGCTCTGAAATTGCTTTTATAGCCGAGCTCCGGGTTCTGTGCGAATTAATTCTTATCGCGCCGAGAGTGTTTCTTTCGAGTGCGGTGGCGATAAGCGGGGTGGGTTCGAGGGAAGCTCTTCGATAATGACAATTACCATAGCCACCATGCTGCTGATATGGGGGAATTCTGCCAGCCATTTGGACTGTGACTGATGACAGACAACTAGCAAACACACGACTACTTAATGTTACTCATACGCCATGTGGGCGGACTTTGCCACAGGGAGATCTTCAGACGTCGCCGCTCGATAGGGCTCCGCAATCGTATGGAAGTTTACTCGAAATTCAACCGAAATAATTTCCTAGGCAACAAGAGGAAGATACGGAAGCAGGCATACCCTTGAAGTGCTTATTTTTGTGGTTAAATATTTAGTAAACAAAATGTTGTGATAAAAAAACGCGGAAATGTTTGCCGCAAATATTTATATAAAACTATCAAGGAGCGATAAAGCCAGCGAAACATTTATAGAAATGAGTTCTTGGCTCTCAGCTATTTCTTAATTATTTTTAGAGGGTATTATTTATATTTTAGACCCGAAAAATAACCCACCCACCTGCCTTTTATGGCTGGCAATTATTAACATTTTTCACAACTCACTTATCACTTGCAATTACAGCAACAGCTAGACGTCTGGCCCAGGGATTATCAAGATTTCCAATTAATCAATTCAATTACTTTCCGTTTACTGTCTAAATCAGGGCCTTTGGACTTTGACCCAATTTCCGATCAGCCTTCCACGATTTGCATCTGCAAAGACTGACCACAAATTTTCACTCGACTTTATTATTATCATTTTTGTTTAGGAAATGGTGCAGCCGTTGATGGTCGACTGTATCCAGCTGTCGTAGAAGCTCAGCCGGACAAAGACATCGGGAAAGCCATAGCCGCAGGGAACGCCCCAGTTGCCCACACCCACCAGTCGTCCCTTGGTGTCCACCAGGGCACCACCGGCATCGCCGTGACAGGCTCCGGCTCCCACGCGACCCACGGCACACAGGTGCCCAATGTCCAGGTCCCCAGTGCCGCCGTAGGTGGCATTGCACTTGTCCGTGGGCACATAGGTCAGGTCCAGTTGGCGCAGCTGCCAGGAAAAGTCCCCGCCAATCTCGGTGCTGCCCCAGCCGTACATGGTCAGGGTTTCGCCCTCGACCAGATCGTCCAGCGGCGTGGTGGTTATGTTCTTCGTCACCTCGTCGTAGTCGAAGAGGGCGTGGGTCTTGATCAGGGCAATGTCGTTGTGATACATCGGCTTGTCGAAGTTGCAGTGGGAGACCACCCGCTCCACGGAGTACTCCCAGCCGGCGTCACCCCAGTCGTTGTAGGTGGTTGTGACCACCTTGATGTTGTTCGTCCGCAGTCCAGCCACGCAGCTGGCCGCGGTGACCACCCACTGGTCGGCGATGATGGCGCCAGAGCAGACATGGTTGCTGGAAAAATCGGAATAAAGAAAAACCTATCTTTAAAAGCAAAATATATATAAAAACCAAACATCCTTTGGTCATATCCTTGTTTAAATTTAAAAAATTTGCATTTAATATATATTTTTAATGGAATCCTTTGACAAGGAAACAAGGACTACTTACCCAATGGCATTTTGCAGCGAAATTTGGTAAGGAGCTGCCAACACATCGGACACTTCTCCGCCCACAATCCTGGAGCTGAACTTATTCGCGGAACTATAGGCCTTAACCGTTTCCGCAGGCATGGCGCGACGCCGGAAGCTGGCCTCCGAAAAGGACAATCCCAGCAGGACGAGGGCAAGGACGAGCAGGGAGACCGCTCTGATTTGGCAAGACATGTTGGACGACGAGCTGCTGAAGTTGGACTAACTGCAAAGGAGTGCAACTTGATACCCAGCTAACCTCCGATAAACGATATTCGGCATACGATATCAGATAGCAGGCGTGATATTAATGAGGGGCCCCATAAAGGATTGTGCAATCTCGATCATGGTCAGCCGGGGCCAAAAAACCAAGAACTCTCCCCTCGTAAAAATCCCATAATTTTTAATAAATCGGCAATAGAAATCATGAGTGCTAAATGCACTGGGGAAAAATTATTCTGAAATTATTAGCCTTGGATGTGGAGTGAGAAAAATTAAACATAAAAATTAATACTTTTTTTTAGGAAATCAATAATAATAAATTAGCATAAACCATAAATATCAATACTTTATCTTGAAAAATCTTTGGAAATAAGCTTAGTTTAGTTGATAATTTAAAATTTGGTATAAGAAAAATATGAAAACACTTGTTTTCTTTTTAAAATATTATTTTAAAATAAGTAAATATTAGAAATAGAAAAAAGTAAGGCCCTTTTATTGTGCATTTCTGCATTCAATTTTAAAAGAAAGAATTGTGCAAAGCACAAAAGACTTGCTCTGGAATTCCCAACTAGATCTAATCGGTATTTACGCTGAGTGAGTATTCAGGTCGGTCACCAATAAGATACTGATAAACCCATAGGCAATGTTACAAACAGATGTATATCCAGTTTTGCTGATTGTCATTAAAAAATGTCTTTTAGCTTATTTTTTAAATCAAGACGGCAACAAGTAAGCCAGAAACTATTTCTAATATTAAGCGAATTATATTTGTAATGTTTAAATTGACCAGCTTCTTAAAAAATAAGTATGCTTCATGCTTGTAGCTTGTACATTTTATTTATTTAATTATTAAATAAATATAAATACCACTAGTTAAGAGTTAAGACCCACTTTATCCGCCTAATAAACAAAATAGTCAAAAATATTGCATGTTTTTGTACTTTCAGTGCGTATATATTGTCGGAAAGGTGTGTACATTGCCCTTTGGACCGCACAAATTTGAAATTTGTTGGACTAACGGTTTTCGATATTTTTAGCGTAATATACAAAATCTGGTTTTTCGCGAATATCTCCAAAACGGTTCTTTGATTTTTTTTTTTAATGGTTCAACGTGTTCAGCGTCTCAAAATTAGGCGGAAAAAGTGGGACTAAGCGTGTATATATTTTGGCTGTAAGCTAGTGTAATGGAACAATATTTAATCTCAGCGTTTATCAATCTAAAATAAAATCTTAAAGGCATTTTATAAAAGAAATAGAGAAGCAATTTAATATTAAAACTAAAAAAAAGTGTATAAATTTCTTAAAACATGTCTGTGATATCAAATCTTATAAGATTTTTTTATGATATTTCAGATAAGATGTATTTAAAAACTATCTAATCTCTAATAATGGATCTCTAAATTATGGCAATACATTTAAAGTTATTTAATTATGTTAGACTTATATGTATTTATTTCCCTAAAATCTTCAAAAAATAAAGCCCAAACTCTTTCCAATAACAATGTAAAATAATGCTTTAATAAGTACATTTCAAGAAATCATTAATTTCCATGCTGATTTGTATAAATTCCCCTTTTTCGCTCAGTGCACCGATAAGAGGTGGCCAATGTCTAGGCGCTTGTACAGCCGTTGATCGTGGTGCGGATCCAATCGTGGTAGAAGGGCACTCGAGCATACACATCCTAGGGAAATAAACGGCCATAAATGAGATTACCAAGCGATAGGAGGATAACCATGGATGTGGAGCACTCACCGGGTACCCGCGACCGCAGGGCACGCCCCAATTTCCGAGTCCCACCAGGCGCTGCTGGCTATCGATGAGCGGTCCGCCGGTGTCACCGTGACAGGCGCCCTTGCCCGCGTCCATCTGCACGCAGACATGGCCCTGATCCACATCGTCGGTGTTGCCCAGCCGCTGACTGCACTCCTCCACCGGCACATAGGTGCCGGAGGACTCCTGCAGATACCGATCGTAGGTGCCCATGGCCTCGGGGCTGCCCCAGCCGGCGAAGCTCAGCGTCTCGCCCTCCTCCAGCTCGTCGATGTCGGCCAGGGTGACCTGCTGGGTCAGATCGTCGAACACAATGTCCTCGGTCAGGTGGATCAGGGCGATGTCGTTGTGGTACAGCGGCTTGTCGAAGTTGCAGTGCACGTGGATCTGGTCCACCAGGTAGTAGGGGGCGCTGAGACTCCACCAGTCGTTGGTTCCCGTCACCACCAAGATGTTCCGAGCCCTGATCCCCGACAGGCAACTGGCGGCGGTGACCAGCCATCGTTCGTTGAGAATGCTGGCCCCGCACAGGTGATAGGAGTACACGTTCTGGATGGAGGCGATCCAGGGCCAGCTGCCCGCGGCGGCGGTGGTTCCCCCAGCGACACGACCCTGAATGGCAGCCTCCTCCTGGCCGGAGCGATGCCTGTTGATGTTGGCCAAACCCGGATGGGGCTCGCCCCGCATCCTCATGGCTTCCGAGGGAAGGGCCACCAGAAGCAGCAGCGGCAGCAGCAGCCCCGGAAATTTCCACCAAGTTCTCATGGCTGTGGCGTGCAATCGAAACTAAAACTCCCCGATCGGACCACCTCAGAATTACACCTTCTCATTCACCAGCGCCGATCTTATCAAGCTCTGGATAGCAGGAAATTTATATGGGGGATGTGGAGGGTCTGGACAAGGGCGATAAGTGGCATTCATGCCCGGAGTGAGGCTCCGGCATTGTGAGCTAGTTGCTCCGCCGGCTCGGTGCATTTATAGAGCGCCGAGATTTGCACTCACACCAGCCCAGCCCCAAATTGGAGCTTTCCGACCCGACTGGGTTTTATCCTTTAGGCCGTAAAGATACCGGTGACCATAAAGATTCGGTGGTCAGTGGCGAGTGGTCAGCAGGAAAAAAACCCGAGCGATAAAATGGGTTTTATATGGGGATTCCATATAAAAACGCCCAGCTGGGTCATACAATTTTCCATTGCTGGCCATTAATTCGCGCGGCTCTGTCCCCCTGTCATGGTCCGTCTCCAGTCTGGGTTTCTGGCCTCTTTGCTGCTTCTGCTGGCCACCACCATTGACGTCACGCGCGGCAAGCGACTGGATCGTAAAATCCTAAAGACGGACAACCGCATTGTGGGCGGCCAGGAGGCGGCCGACGGGGTGGCCCCTTATCAGGTATCCATTCAGACCACCTGGAGAACGCACATCTGCAGCGGCGTCATCCTCGACGAGCAGTGGATACTCACCGCCGGCCATTGTGCCTTGGACTATGGCCTTGCGGATCTCCGGATCATAGTGGGGACCAACGATCGCCTGGAGCCCGGCCAGACTCTGTTTCCCGACGAGGCCTTGGTGCACTGCCTGTACGATGTCCCATATCTCTACAACAACGACATTGGCCTGATCCACGTGAACGAGTCCATCATCCTCAATGATCGCGTGCAGCTCGTGGAGCTGAGCTCGGAGCAGCCGCCGGTGGGCGCCACGGCCACGCTGACGGGCTGGGGTGCTCCGGAGAGCAGCCAGCCCACGGTGCAGCACCTGCAGACCCTCAACCTGACCATCATTGATCACGAGGAGTGCCGGAAGGCCTGGGACTACCACACTGGCATCGACATTGGCCACATCTGCACCTTCACGAAGGCGGGCGAGGGCTCTTGCTCGGGCGACTCCGGAGGACCCCTCATGTGGGAGGGCAAGCTGGTGGGGCTGGTCAACTGGGGCAGGCCCTGCGGCGTGGGCATGCCAGATATGTAGGTTTAAATTCTCTATTGTATAAAATCTCTGAATAATATAATTCCCATTACAGGTTTGCCAACACGGTCTACTATCAGGATTGGATCCGAAGAACCCGCTCGGGCTGCAAGAATCGAGTCACCTAAGGGAGATCATAGGAGATCATAGCAGATCACTTGTAATAAAATATTGCTGACTCAGCATGGGCAGGAATATGTGAAATATATATTTATTATTGGTTGAAAAGAACAATGTTGATAACATATCCACTTACTCATGGGCCTGTGGTCATTGGCTGGTTTAAGGTGGGCAATCTAGGCTTTTATGGATCTGTTTACCAAGGCCTTATGACATTAGATAATAGGTAGTATGTTTGCCGTTGAAATTTAAGACGGGGAATTCTTTGGACAAGCGCGTGTATACTCTAGGGAATTTTTAATTAATTTTTAATATATTTTTTCTTGACTCTTTAATAGAGAGTTTTATTTAATTTTCATTTACTTTTTTAATAAACTGAATTTAATGCGAAACGAAATCTTGACTAAGATCTTAGAGCTTGAAAGTGGCAAAGGTTTCTAGAAATAGTAAATGCTACTGACTGGGACTGGTTTGATGTGTTATTTATAGTTTGATTTGATAAAAGTTTAAGATTATTAGCTTATAATGGGCTGCTTTTATAGGAAAAATGTAAACAATGATGGGTTTTTATCGATGGTTGTAGTAAACCCTTTTGAACAGTGATCTCCAAACAAAGATGTATTCATTTTAATAAGCTACATAATAGCCTTAAAGGGAGTTGGCTTCCGTTTTCTTAAAATGAGATAGTGGATCGCCACGAGTTCAAACAAAAACCTAAAAAACAATTAAAGTATTAGTTATTTAGCCTAATAAAATTAATTGAACTAGTTAAACAATTAAAGTATACGTATTATACAATTTTCTTCTTGAAAACTTATTCGCTCTTCAATTGTTTTAAACTTATAAATAGTACTTTTAATGCTAATAATATTAAAACAATTATTTTTAAACAAAAATTAATGGGATAATTTTTAAACCAATTCCGATTTTGTAGTAAATAATATAAAAACATAAAAATATGATACCTAATAAATTCTTTAGGGTGGGTAGAATCTTTCTTGTGTTTTGAGCTTTTAAAAACTAGATAAATAAGATTATAATAAGTCTTTAAACAAAATTCAAGCAGATATTAATGCGATTGCTATAAAATAAATTATTTTAAATATTATAAATCAAGGTAAATGATTCTTAAGCTGTTTATTTTAATGATTTCAACACTTCCAACTTTATTAGCAGCAGTTATTGATTCCGCGTCTCCTCCCCCTACTTTTCAGATACTAATTGCCCCCGTCCCAAATCAGTCATAATCAGAGTACGTCTATATCTTTTTATGGGCTGGCCCGGGCTTTATGGCATAGATACAGCTGGCGGGAACATCGAATCCGATTTACGATAAAACTCTCTGTGAGGCTTACGATATTGAGGCGATTTTGGGGAGTATAAAAGGAAAATCACGACACGTATGCAGGCTTAATTCCGACTCCAACACCTACGATACGATGTTGCGCCGCGGTCTGTCCGCGACCGTGATCCTTGTGATCCTGCTGGCCTGGTGCAGCCCCACCAGCCATGCCATCCGAGAGGCCCAGCTCAGCGAGGAGCAGCTGGAGTGGATCGCCCAGAGGGGCGGAGCTACCTTCCAGAACCGCGTGATCAACGGCGAGGATGCGGCTCTGGGCGAGGCCAAGTACCAGATCTCGCTGCAGGGCATGTACGGCGACCACATGTGCGGCGGCTGCATCATCGGCGAGCGCTACGTCCTGACAGCGGCCCACTGCGTCTACGGCTTCAATCCAACCTACCTGCGCGTGGCCACGGGCACGGTGCGCTGGGCGCAGCCGGATGCCATGTACTTCGTGGAGGAGTACTGGGTCCACTGCAACTACAACACTCCCGACTACTACAACGACATCGCCCTGATCCGGCTGAACGACACCATCAAGTTCAACGAGTACACGGAGGCGGCGAAGCTGCCAACGGAGCCACTGAAGAACGGCACGCAGCTCCTCCTCACCGGCTGGGGCTCCACGGTGCTCTGGGGCGACACTCCCAACGTCCTGCAGAAGGCCCTGCTCACGTACGTGGACTACCCGACGTGCCAGACGATCATGAACAACGACCCCCTCAATGGACCCGGCCACGTCTGCACCCTGACGAGCGGCGGCCAGGGCGCCTGCCACGGCGACTCGGGCGGTCCGCTGACCCAGAACGGAGTGATCTACGGCCTGGTCAACTGGGGCTATCCGTGCGCCGTCGGCGTTCCGGACAGCCATGCCAACATATGGTACTTCCTGGAGTGGATCATCCGCAAGCTCTCGGAGACCTGCGACACCAACTGCGACTGCTACGCCAGCAACTATCCGTCCTAAAGTAAGTTGCTCGGCACGTTAGGTAAACGATCATGATTTTGCTCTCAGGATAAAGATATAAGTAAAGATAATAATCTTTTGATAGAAAATAAAGATTTTAACAAAGTAAATTCCTACATGATTTCTTGAATTTATTTTATGGTTTTATTCACATTAATATCAATTTGAAGGCAATACACAATAAAAGGCCATGCACACATACTCCTAAAAGATTAGATAAGACCAGAAAATATATTTTTTTAAAGGAAACAATATTCTGTCTTTAAATAATATATAACCAAGCTAAGCTGAGTAAAAGTATCTGTAAAGTCTTTCTTAAACTCCAAGTATTCTATCATTGTTATAAGAAACTAAATTTGAGTTTACATTATATCTGTGTCCTAAATATATTTAACCTATATATTTTCCACTTCTAAGTCAATAGATAAAACCATTTAAGAATTAGGTAGATGACTTGAAATTTAATTAATTGCTTTTTTTAGTCATTCGAAGCAGGATTTTATCTACATTATATATAAATCAGAGTGACAAAAAATTACACAGTAAAGATTAATTAGATCAAATGGAATACTTCTTTTAAGTATTATAAATGCAATTAGGTAAGTTTTTAAATGAATTTCTTATAAATAGAAAAGGCTCCTTAGGGACTCTGTTTAAATAAAATATCTTCTTGACGCTTGATGAAGAAAATATCTTGAAAATATTAGAAGCCGCACGGAGCCCTTGTCTTATTTGGACTTAAATGCATTTTAAACTTTAAGTAGTAACTTTAAAGTAGAAACCCGAACATTCGTTTAAATGTGATCTTGTCATATAGTCGAGTCTCGAATTACGTATATGAATTTGAGCCGAAATAGACCTCTAGTTCAGCTAAAACCCTTCACAATGAAAATAATAAATATTAAATATTTTAACTTTTGTCAAGAACCAACCTAACTCTTTTAAATTCGTTATTTTTTATTTGCAATATCTAAAACCAGTAACTGATTTTAATAATAAACCAAATAAGGGCCTTATAAGCATCACTTCTCCCCTAAAAATTCCATAAATCAAATTCGAAGCAACTTTAACTTTAACCAGCTCTTTTTTATTAAGTTTAACAACTCCCAAGGCCTGTAATTAATTAAGTGAATCCATTAGCAAAGACCCTCAGTAGTAGCACCTGTCGTTGCCGCTGATCTTGCTGCGAATCCAGTCCAGGTAATAGTAAACATTGGCCTGGACATCGGGAAAGCCCACTCCGCAGGGTCGTCCCCAGTTGACCAAGCCCACCAGGTAACCATTGCTGACCAGCGGACCGCCCGAGTCGCCATGGCAGGAGCCCTCGCCCTCCCGCGAAAAGGTGCACAGGTGCCCCACGCCCATGCTGCTGGTCTGGTTGAAGATGTTGTAGCACTCATCCAAGGGCACGAAGCCCAGCTTTAGCTCCTGCAGGTTCTCCATGGCGCCACCGTACGCCTCCTGGGCGCCCCAGCCCGTGAGCACGATCTCGTCGCCGGAGCGCACGGGGCGAACGGGAAGAGCGATGGGCTGCGTCAGCTCGTTGAAGGTGATGTTCTGGGTGAGCTTCACCAGGGCGATGTCGTTGTGCATGTAGGGCTGGTCGTACATGCAGTGCATGTGGATCTCGGCGGTGTAGTACACCGCTCCCGGCTCGGCCCACTTATTGGTCCCGGTGACCACGTTGACCAGGGCGGGAGTGAGGTTCTCCACGCAGTGGCCGGCGGTTATGACCCACTGTTCGTTGATGATGGCACCGCCGCAGTTGTGGGCTCCCACCACGGGCTGCAGGGAGACCTGGTGGGGAGCAGATCCAATCGCAGCATCCTGGCCGCCCTTGATCCTGCCCGTCAGCCCCGTGGGATGGGGTCCAACCAGGCGCTTGGCCTGGCCGGGATTGGGGTGCTTTAGGAGCAGGAGGAGCAATATGCTAAGGTGGAACAGCTGCATCTTTGGGGTTTCAGCCACGTACTGAACATTAAAAGCCACTTTCCTCGCTATCAAACTTTATTAAGGGGACTTAGGGGTTCTCATGGGGTCTTATCGAGGGCCAGTTTATCGTGGCCTTATAAACTGGCCAACTTTATGGGCAACGATAGCCCCGCCATAGGGAATACGGAGCACGAAACACGGCAACTCCTAGACCTGGTTGGTGCTGAAGCCACCGCATCTGCCATTGCCACTCATGACATTCCGAATCCAATCCACGTAGAACAAGATGCTGGCATGGACGTCCTGGAAATAAGTTTAGATAGTTTAGATTGGAAAGACTCTTAATAGGGAATATAATTTACAGATATACGAACAGGAATATTTCCTTAATATTTTATCAATGCAATCTTGCGTTTCTTTTATGCTTCCATTTGATAAGCATTACTTTTGGATACTGCGATATGGTATCGTTGCCATTATCTGGTATGTTTTATAGCCATTGAGTTGGTTTTTCTACCTTATCAGACTTGGAGTTATAAATGATACCAAAAAGAGGTGGTTACCCATATTCCAAGAAGTTATGTAAACAATTATTTAAACCAGAGGTTACTAGGTTACCTTGGATATAACTTACATGTATAGTTAGAATTTTTCGGACAGATAAACTACCAATTAAAAGGCTTAAAGGGCTTCTCTATAAATCTAGTTAGTATTTTTTGGACAGATAAACTGTTACTTAATAGGTTTAACACTAACTAATTAAAGAATCAAACTGAGTTCTTAAGTAACATTACCTACAGCAGATATTTCTAAAAGTTAACTTTGACTGACTGTTAAGAAACTGACACCTTAATTGCACATTGAGAAATCTTTTTCAAAACAACCGAAGACTTACAAAAATTAGCTGACTTTTCCCAATAATATTATTTATTGGACACTTAAACTGACAGTTAATAGTTTTTTCATAACTAATGGGAAAGAGAGAGCTTTAACTTAACAATAACAATAACTTAGAGAGTCCGACTAAGTTTTTGAGGAACCCTAACATTACTTTCTGTAGATTTTCCTAAACGTTAACTTTAACTGAGAGTTAAGCCTTAACTTGACATTGAGAAACCATTCCCAAAACAACCGAGGATTCAAAAGAGAGATCCGACTTTCCTTAGGAAGTACCCAGGAAAACTCTGCTAAAGCTCCGTTGTCAACTTACCGGCACTCCAGTGGCACAGGGCCATCCCCAGTTGACCAGGCCCACCAGGTAGCCATTGCTGATCAGGGGGCCGCCCGAGTCGCCATGACAGGCGCCCTCGCCCTGCCGCGAGAAGGTGCAGATGTGGCCGACATCGCAGTCGGGATCGTAGCTCAGCAGCCCCAGACACTCGAGATGAGGAACATATCTGAGGTAGACCACCTGCAGATCGATGGGCGTGCTCCCCCAGAGGATGGTGGAGCCCCAGCCGGTGAGGATGACCTCGTCGCCCGGCTTCATGGGCTGCCTGGCCGTTGGTATTGGCTGAGTGCGCTCGTCCCACACAATCGGCTCCTTGAGGTGCAGCAGGGCGATGTCGTTGTGCATCTGCGGGTTGTCGTAGTTGCAGTGGATGTGGATGGCCTGGAGGAAGAACCGGCCACCGGGCTGGTTGTACTTATTGGTCCCGGTGACCACCACCAGCCACTCGATATTGGCATTCTCCACGCAATGGGCGGCGGTGAGGACCCAGTGCTCGTCGATGATGGCACCGCCGCAGGAGTGGGCGCCGGAGAGGCCCTGCAGGGAGATCTGATAGGGAGCGAAGCCCTCCGGGGCCGCCTCCCCGCCAATGACACGCTGATCCTTGAAGACCTGCGCTCCTGCGGTGGCGTTTCCCTTGACACGAATGGCCCAGCCGGAGGAGGCGCTTCCTCCGATGGTGAGTAGGAAAAGGAGTAAGGCCACTGGCGACATCTTGGTTCTGTGACCGGACAGCTAATGAAGTGGCCGAGCACTTTCTTGACCATTTATCGGATTCAGATATAAAATCAGTTTATGGGCCGCGATTCGGCGGTACCTTTGCCCGGGGCCAACGACGCTTTACGACGCCAATGAATCAATCGCTCAATCAAAACCGGCGAGGGTGAACCAGACTAGTTCAGTCCGTTCCTGCATTCCCGCCATGGCGTTCCATTCGCGCTTCCTTCTCCGCCTCCGCCTGCTGGCGCTGCTTCTCCTCCTCTGCGATCAGCTCCTGGCCCAGGAGCACTTTATTGTCGGCGGGCAGAATGCCGCCGAGGGGGATGCTCCGTATCAGGTGTCGCTGCAAACCCCCCTGGGCAGTCACCTCTGTGGCGGCGCCATTGTCGCGGATCGCTGGATCCTCACCGCCGGTCACTGTGTCCGGGGCTATCCGACCAGCCGGCTGCAAGTGGCCACCGGGAGTCTGCGCTACGCGGAGCCCGGAGCTCTCTACTATCCGGATGCCATCTACCTGCACTGCAACTACGACTCTCCCAAGTACCAGAACGACATTGGGCTGCTGCACCTGAACGAGAGCATCGTCTTTGATGCCTCCACGCAGGCGGCGCTCCTGCCGGGTTCTCCCTTTCCCCAGGGCACCTCGGAGCTTGTGTTCACGGGTTGGGGCGCCCAGTCGGCGGCGGGCAGCCTGCCCTCGCAGCTGCAGCGCGTCCAGCAGCAGCATCTTCGCAGCCAGGTCTGCGCCACCCTGCTCGCCGCCTACGAGGATCTGGAGGTGGGCTCGGGACACCTTTGCGCCTACCGGCAGGCCAACATAGGCGCCTGTCACGGCGACTCTGGCGGTCCGCTGGTCCACAATGGCACCTTGGTGGGCATCCTCAACTTCTTTGTGCCGTGTGCCCAGGGCGTGCCGGATCTATTTATGGATGTCTTGTACTATCGCGATTGGATGCGGCAAACGATGAGCGGCAATGGCAAGTGTGCCCAGGTCCATCAGCAGACAATAATTGGCTAAAGAAATCCGGCTCGAGTCACTCAAAAGGAATGAACTATGGGAATATATATAGAAATAAATATTTAATGTTTTCAAAAATTTAAGAAATGTATTACAATTTTCTTTATGATGTTAACTCTGCATTGTTGCTTCCTTATTATTTTCCTTATGGTGCTATGACACTGCATTGTTGCCTTAATTTATTGAAGATGTCCTGAGAGGCAACTACATAAGCACTTTGCTTCTATAAAATCACACTTGCTTTCTTTAATTCCGGTTTTCATTCCATTAATGAATCAACCTAATGTTTTCTTGAAAATACTAAATAAAATATACAAATATAACTCCCTTTTTATCTCGGAAAAAAAATTGAAAATGGTCCTTTTTCTTGTACCACTTATTTAACGACTCGTTTACTCTCTTTTTGAAAAATAATTAGTTGGGAATTATAAGCGATTACTGGTAAAAATAATAAGACCTTAAGTGACCAAATAAATTGCGTAAGAATATAATAAACATGCAAACCTAAAGTTTTAGAAAAAGTAATAGAGAAATCCTTATAAGTAGTTCTGGAAAGAAATTTAAGACAGTATAGTTGAGTATTTTTTTAACCAGGAATATATCGGACTTTTCTACATGAAATAAATATATTTTAAAATGGGGCCTTTATATATTTTTATTTATATAAATCTTAATCCAGTTAATAAGGAATTGTTCGCTTCTAGACACTTTGTCCCCTGTTTTTACGCGTTGGATTCGATTGCTCCTGGAGGAATATGAATTTCTTGGCTGTTTGCCATTAGACCAATTCAACGGACAGACGGAATGTCCGAGTGATTCATCCTCCCGCCACTGATTTCTGATTTATGGGTGAGTCTTCGAGACAGGGAAGTGTCTCCCCTGGTCACACGTGTCGCCCTGCTCTAATTAGAATCAGGTAGAGCAGACCCCAGACACCACCCGAGACCCGAGACACGGGCGATGGTCTTAGTCATGTTTTGAGTGCGCCTTAAAAAAAAAGATGCTGACAGAAATCGCTCACGGCGCATGGAAATTCTGAAAATATTTCTTTCCGCGCTCGCCATTCAGCTGAGAAAAATGAAAAATTCGGAAAAACACTCAGTTGTGGGTTGTGTCTTGGCATTTTCGAAAAGATTTTCAGTTGCTGCATTGACTTGGACGTGTGCGGGTCTTCAGTTTTCGTTTGGAATACGCGGCGTATACGCAATCTTGGGACTACATATATGTAGACGCGTGTGTTGTTCATATTTCTATATATACGCGAATATATAGCAAGGGAAATTTCGCAACTTGTGGGGAGAATCGTTGAAAAACCCAGTGAAAATGCCAAAGTATGTGCAATAATGTCTCCAATAAAGGCAATTGCGCGTTGAAATATATATCGTACAAGTGATGAATAATTCGCCGAAAAGTTCGCCTGCCTAAACGGACAGACATATATATAATATATAATATATGTAGAATATAGAAGATTTGGAATATTTCAAGTCTCGCAACAGCCTGGTTGCCTCTGTGAATTTTTGTGTGAAATATAGCGTACGAGGCGTTGCCATTTTGTGATACATTTCCCCAATGTGCGCCACAGTGCTCAGTCGCTGAAAGGCCTCTTTGCTTTGCTGGACCAGAGCGAAAGAAGCCATTAATTGTTTTGGCTATGAGAACGTAAAGTGCATTTTAGTGTCTGTCGGAGGCGCCAGATGCTGCTCGGTCTTGGTCTTTATTTAGCACCGAACGCACGCTCTGGCGCACCTGAGATATTCCAACTATACCTGAGGGGAATTGGGCAACTCGCGGGGCTCTATTATATTTTTTTCCACACTGATTTATTAGAGAAGGATTTTAGAAAAATAAGTAGAGTTTCTTGACATCCTTGGGGACTTGCCCGCAGGGTCCTAAAAAGCCACATTGCCAAGAACTTCATCTTGTTGAATTTTTAAGCAAACTGTTAAAGCTTTATTGAGTTATCTACCTTTTATAAACCCAATTAACGCTTTTTCTTAATATTTATTCAATAAAACAGTTGGTCTTAGTTCTTCTTTAATTACTTAACAGGCCAAATTACTATTGCAAATATATGAATTGCCTAATTTGTGTGCCTGCAGCTTTTAGAGAGAAAGTATTTACTTAAGAATTTTTTCAAAAATATGGAACCACCTTTGTGTACTTTATTTCGTTTTTTTTTGTTGCTATTGTTGCATCCCGCTGAGCCATTGTTAATTGTATTCCATTAATTTTCGGTGAAAAATATCGAGGAAGGGAGAATAAAGCGTTGGCACGTGAAATTACTTGTCGGCAATGGGGCGTATGCGCAACATAAGGCATTAACAGCCGCAGCAGCTGTTGGAGAAATTCAAACAGCATGAATAATGATAACTAATACAAATAAAATTTGTTGAAAACTACACGCGCTACGCGTCATACTCGAAATATTGTATTGCATATTTTATGTATTGAATTTTATATTTTTGGATTTATTATTATGATTTTTAAATGATTATATCTAATTCACTGATGAAAAATATTTTCTTCGCCGTTCTGTGTAATTTTAATCACCTTTTATTCTGTAAAAAAAGTAATATTCTTCTAAATCGTTTAAATAAAAATAATTATAATAATTACTAGCAACTAAGATAGTTATTTAAGTCATGCATAAAGTTTTTATCAACAAATAAAAAAAAATATATATATTATTAAAAGTTTCCTTCAAAAATATAGCACTTAAAACTATAATATTTTTGTAAAATAAAAATTAACCTTTTATTTAAATATTTTTAAACACAATATCCTCGAATTTAAGCCAATTTTTATTACATTTCCTAGAATAAATGCAGAGCAGATAAGCATCTTTGTTCCGTATACAATCCAAGTTCCAGAAAAGTACTCTTTCTTTTATGAGTTCTGGCGATGGCTATGTTTCAGCTTTGAAATCACGTAATCAAAATAAAATTTACGATATATTTAGCGTGCTCTGGCCGCGTTTTATCTAGGAACATACATAAACATTGGCCGGGAGAGTCTTTCGACCCAAGCAAAATAAAAACCAAGAATTTATGACAGCTGATTTGGCCGGTGGAGCGTATTTATTAGTCATCCCTCTCCGCTAAGGCGAGACAAGCCGCACAAACATATGCTTTTGATTTAGGACTTTTATGCGATCTCCGATATTGCGTATTTTATTCGCGAATAATGACTCAACTGGCGGGGGAACACGGAATGCAAAAATCCGGATAGAAAATAGCGAATGTCGGATTGTACTTGAAATAAGTCAAATGAGGCATTCGCGCAGGAGGAGGCACTCTCAATTGTGGCCAGCAAACACAAAATCCGCAACCAGATCTATAAATAAAATAACAACAAAATCAGCTGCGCGCTGAAAATCACAAAGTCACATTTGCCATAAGTTGAGGGGGGCCAAGCGCGTGGGGGCAGGGCGGGACTTGGCCAAAAACCTGCCAAACAGAGTCAAGAGTGCAGTTGACGTCGCTGTCGGCGTCACTTGCAATACCCAAAAATAAAAAAGGCAACAGAAAACACGAAGCAAAATAAATATTGAACAAATTATGTATTGAAGATGTGTGCACACTCGAGGTTGGAAACTTATAAGCGGAGGGTAATTCCTATATTTAGTTTAGGAGCCATAAAGTAGATTTTGTGATTTAGTAACTCAAGATTTTAGGGGCTGTAAGTCAGCGAAGGAAAGGGAATACATTTTTTTTAATGCAGGTGTCTACTACAAATTATTAAATTTAGAATTATCCAAAATATATTTATGCATTTTATTAAGAATTGAAAAAACTTCTTGAAGCGAAAACATTATTCTGTTCAAAGTATGTTTTAAGAACAGTTCAGACTTTTAATCTTTAAACAGGAAAAGAGGAAACCATTTGATAACTAATTACATTTTATTTACCACTACTTTATATTATTTAATTTATGTTTTAGGAAAAATTTAAACTTTGAGCTTTTCACTTATGTATAAGAAAAGAACCATTTAATTACATAATTACATTTTTGTCGAATTAAAATGAATATCCACACAAAAAATACACATTGTTGTTTAAAAATTATTAGATAAGTAAATATCTTTTAGAAAGGCATAAAATTGATAACAGAAAACTATTTGATGAGTGTTGATTTCGTTTTATTAGATTTAAAATGCAAATGTGATGAAGGTTTCTTTAGAAATTAATTAATAAAGAGCCTACAATAAAACGAAAAATAGAAGAGATAATTTATTTAAAATGCATAGTATTAAAAGGAACACCTTAGCTTGAGCTAATAAGATTTACTCAGAAAAATAAGCCCCTCAATGGGTAAAGGTACCCTGTAATCTTTCAGAATACAATTTCCTCAACCACAGTGCACCTCTAGGCAGCCATCCTCGGCTGTATGATTCTTCAGAGCAAATAATAATAAAGAAATTGAGAAAAAATAAAGCTGCGCGCGGCGTTCTGATGCATAAAAACTTAGAGGAAGGAGGCGCACACAACTCAGTCGAGTTGAGAAATTGTCGCGGCCAGTACGAATCGAGTACGAATGCAAGCCGAACCGCGCAGCTCGTGCAGAAAAATTTACATATATTTTCAAATCGAAAACTCAAAAGTTTTGTTTACGAAATAGCCGAGAGCCCCCAGTGTTTGTTGTGTTGTGTTTCTGAAAAACAAAAAAACGTGCTTGCCCCTGCCAGGCATTGTGTAACTACTAATTAGCGGGCCAATCAAGTGATCAGTATTAGGCACTCCCCTGAAGTATTACGACTCGAGATCATTCAACAAGCCAAGGCATCGATATGGCATCAAGAAGAGTGAGTGTGTGTTAGGACCTTTGTTGCACCCCCACACACGATCTTCCATTTTCTAGTTTTTATATATATTTTTACAAGCGGTTTGGAGGACATGTGGCTTTCATTACCTTTTCATAAAAACAACGAATATTTTTGTCAATTTATTTTTAGTCGAACAGCCAATTTCTGCTCACTTGCGCCTTCGCCGTGTAAATGTTGGGTGTAATTTTAGTTTTCGAATAAATTCAAATTAATTAAAATGGAAGTGAAAATTTATTTAGCATTTCATTGGCGGCGCTCAACGACGCTGAATCATGCGCCTTCCCCCGGCGATGCAAGTGGCGCCTCACGTAGTAGCCGTCGCCGCCGCCGTTGCATTATCGCATTGTCGCCGTTTTTGGCCCGATTCGAGCGGTTTATTTCCATATAGGGGAATCGTACGTTGGACGGGACTGAAAGTGCCATAGATGGGCAGCAGTCCAAAGCCGCACACTCCCTTGTGGAATGCGATGAAGGACTTGGATCCAAAAACAAAAACTAAATATTGTTTGGCGAAAACAAAGCATTAATAGAGTGTTGCTTTGGCTAATTTTGGTATCTGATGGGTATCAGATATTTTAGATATAAATTCAAAGCTATCTATTGTCATGATAATGATAAATTGTATCTAATTTTGGAGGGAAGTCCATGAGCTAAAAATCGGAAATACTGATTTGTAGACACATTTATTAAATGCTACCTATGCCTTGTCATAGAATTATACTTTTCCAGCTTCAAAGCAAAAATAACTTATCTCTTTTCGTGATTCTCTCATCGGAATTAATACCTAGCGTTCGATATGATTACCATCACTTGAACCACTTGAGAATTATAAAAAAAAATAAAAATATAAAAATAAAAAAATATATAACCAGTCATTCCTATTACGGTTTTATGATAAAGACCAATCTGTAATGATAAAATATGTAAATCAATGTAATAATATAATAGCCAAATTATATATATTTATTATTTCAATTTATTAATAGAAAAAGTAAAACTTTTTGCCACCAAATAGGCCGCAGGGTCCTTGAATATTTCCACCACAAGGTGGCTTAGGGGCTTCAGTTGTCTCGGCGGTAGCCACAGTTGTAGGATCGTAATAATAAGATCCTGTAGTTGTTGTGAATTCAGACCCATCAGAACTAGAGGCCAGGGCAAAGCCAGTCACGGCACACAGAAGCAAGAGGGTGGCAATGATCTTCATCTTGTCAACTTTCTATTGGAAATGATGGTTCATATAAGAAATTTTGTGATTTTATACCAATCCAAAGAGCATGTCAATTATTGACACATCTGTTCGAATTTTTAATTTAAACAATTAACCAAATATTGTATTAATAATTCAATTATTTGGCTTAACGACAAAACGTGTGGATAGTATTTACACAGATTTGATATATCTTTTCCGATACAATCTTTAAACGTTTCATGTCGATGCTACAAAAGAAATTTAATGTCAATAGCCTGTTCAAAATTTAGAACTCCATACAAATAAATTATTAAAAGAAATAACTGAAATTGCTATGTTAAAGCCATATATGTATATGTATAATAATAGTTTATTATGGATTAAACTATTGATACTCTTTCTTTGATCTTACAAAATACTGTAAACTAGTCATATCTTTATTAATTTTTTTCTTTACTCCAGCTAAAAAATGTATATCTTGTTATATAAATATGTATTAACTTTGATTATCTTTTATTTCTGTTTGCAAGCCAAACCACTTATGTTTGTGATTAACTTTCATTAAAAAATGAACAAATTAGAGTACAAATTAATATAATTAAATACGCTTAAATTGTTGTTCGTTTGTAGTTAATAAAATACCCTTTTATTCATATTTTACAACTTTTTTTTATAATTCCAGTAAGAATATTTTGATACTCTACTTATTTATAAAAGAAGTAAAACTTTTTGCCACCGCAAGGTCCATCGACAGCTCCTCCACATGGCGGTGCCTTTGTTGTTGTAGTAACCTCCCAAGATACAGTTGTGCTTGGAGGATTGTAATAGTCATAGTACTCCGTTGTTGTACTCGTATAGGAAGAGGCAGCGACGAACCCAGCAAAGGCACACAGAAGCAAGAGGGCGCTCAGGAACTTCATCTTCTTGGAATTCTTCTGATACTGATGGTTTATGGAATAATTTGATCCATTTTATATCATCCATCTTAGGGAGTCAGGTGTTGAGATAGTTAATTGAAGCTTATTTGCGAAATGCAAATAAACAGTTGGGTAAATATTAAGGGGTGTTGTTTAAGTTTCGGTATTTCTTAGAAGGTGGAAATGTAGCAAAATATAGTATACTTTTTACCATTAAAAAAAACTTGAGCCTGCTTTATATAAGCTTAGTCCTTAGCCTATCTAATTAGGCAAAGATATAAACATCTAAAATATACTTTTAGTAAGAGCATAATAGAACGCTACGATTAAAAAATGTTTTCAATAAACGTTTCATACAACTTTTATCTATGTGTTTAAATAATATAAATTATTAATGAAAAATTATTCATTTTATTTTCTCTTATCTTACAATGGCCTTTAACATTTTTTTGATTTTAAAATTTAAATTATTTTAAATTTAATTTTATTTAAAAATAGGGTGTTGGTCGCGAGGTCCTTGGAAAAATTCCTCACATAGTGGCACAAAAACAAAATAAAACGGCGTTGCTTGTTTGTTTTTAACTTTCTTCTTCGTCTAATTCTTTTATGTTAAACCGCTGGTTTTCTATATAGTAAGCACTACGCCCAATATTGACAAAGCTGGTCTAAATATATTTACGAATCAACTCCATTTATAATTAAACAAAGCGTTTGTTTAATTATTTAATGTATCTACCGTTAGAAAAATAAGATACTTGTTTTCCTATGCCTTTTATTCATCGACAACCTATTTTAATAATTTGAATTCTTAATATCTGTAAAGTTTATAGACAAAGTAGCATTTCTATAGGGTTTTCTTTATGTTTTTAATGGCAATCCAGTATAAAAAATGTTTTAATTAAAAATGTAAAGCTTTTGACCGCATCCACCGGCTCCGCCTAAGCACTTGAGAAGGCCACAGGGTCCTTGGGGTCCGCAGGGGGATGGTACAGATGTGGCAGGAGCAACTGTGGTTATAGCTTCTGTAGTTGAAGCTGATCCATAGTCTATCCAAGTCGTAGAGGACGCAGCAAAAGCAGATCCAACAAGGGCGCACAGAAGAAAGAGGCTGGCGAAGAACTTCATGTTGATATCTTTCCGTGCAGACTGATAATTTTGAGATAGAAATGCTCCATTTTATACCTTTCATCTTAGTTTATTAACTATTGACACAAATGGGTATTAAATCTTTCCAAAATACAAGAGGCCAGTTGATCAAATAACAAATGCCTAATTAGATTTCACTATTGTTTAATTTGTCGACATTATTCGACAAAAACTGACACACGTTTTTGATACTTAGAACGCATATAACTGGGATTGGTACGATTATCGGCCTCTCAATATTAACTGGCTTATAAACTTTTAACCTGGAACATTTTACAACAAACCAATTAGAGTAATGTAGAGCTTGAGCTATATTCAATAAGAGCTTCTATCTTAGAAGTTATATGTAAAAAGAAAAAATAAGTTTAAACTTACGGTAAAAACTTACAGTATAAACTTATGTGACTTCAAAATATACCAAGTTCTTGCCAAATATGGCATGTACATAATAAGCATAGATAGGCTTAAACTTAAACTTATCAAATCTCTGAACATTTTTAAATACTCTATGTATTCTACGTGTATGTCTAGACACAGCTGACCTTAAAAAGGGCTTTAAAAAGGACGATTATTCAAAATGAAAATGAGGTTCTTGATTTCGAACATAAATATTTATGTTAAATATTGTAATTATAATTTTAAAAGAATAATGGTTGTTGCAATGTAATTTTTTTGTGCAAAATGATATTCATGTTTCCAGAACCCAAATATACTTAAATATTTAGTTTTTTAAAATGCAATAATTCGATCTATTTATTTTTGAATCATTTTATTTTATTTATTGAAGATGTACACTTTTTGACCGCATCCACCGGCTCCGCCTAAGCATTTCAGGAGGCCACAGGGTCCCTGAGGTCCGCAAAGGGATGTGGCAGGAGCCAGAGTGGTTGCAGCTTCTGTAGTTGAAGCTGATCCGTAATCTGTATCAGTTGTTGAAAAACTAGTCGCACCAAAGGCAAACCCAACTATGGCGCAGAATAGGAAGAGAGTGGCAAAGAACTTCATGTTGATATCTTTCGGTGGAGACGGATAGTTTCGAGAAGAAAATTTCCCTTCTTATACCTTTTATCTTCGGCTGTATCATATTGACACAAATGGGCTGATTTTGGTTGTGAATTAAATCTTTCTCAGCGTCAACAATCCCGTTGGGCAAATATTAAATGTCTAATTAATATTCAAAAGGGTTTACTTGTTTATCAAAAAAAAAAAAAAATTAATCAGGCCAGAGATCTGGTAACTAAGACATAAGTAACGCGTATAATTCCTAAATGAACTTAGAAAAAATGGTCTAGTGGTAGAAAGAGATTAGTTTATGTTCGTTCCTTGAGAGCTAAGCTCTCCACATTTTAATAATAACATGCCCAGCTAAGTTTAAACATTCTAGTTTATGTAAAAACGTTATATTTCACTTTTATTACATATCTAAAATATCTTAAGATCTTTTTTAATTGAAGATATACACTTTTTGACCGCATCCATTGGGTCCGCCCAAGCAGGGAGGAAATAGGCCGCAGGGTCCATTTCCACAGGGTGCTGTGGTTGTGGTTTCAGTAATTGTACCTGTGCCAACGGTACCTGAACCTGAGCCAACGGCCAAGGCAAATCCAAGAATGCCGTACAAAACGAATAGGATGGCAAAGAACTTCATATTTCTATCTATCGGTAGGAACTTATAACTTTGAGTTAGAATTTGTGCACTTTTATATCTTTCAGATTGGGATCCACAAACCACACATATGGGCTTATTAACAAAAAACATATAAATATTTATTATTATTTGCGAAATAATCTATTGAAGATTACCAAACAGTTGGCCAAATATTTAAGGTATCAACAAAAATCATACAAAACCGTCTAGTAATCTAGCAACTGACTCAGTTTATATTGATTTTTCTTAAATATTTTATTTAATGTTGTATTCAGAAAACAATATTTACTTTCCAAGAAGTAAAACGTTTCTTTCTTACCAATTTATTTACATATTTGAGTTTCATGTTCGTATTAAAAAATTAAATGAAGAAAATTATATTTATGGAGCTCTTTATTGTTTGGAAATTGCGCTTAATATTTGGAGTTGTTTAGTCATCTTTAGATATCTTTCTTTAAAATGTATTTAATGAACTTTAACCAAGATCCTGGATCGCTTAAATTTGTGAAAATTATTTGTGCCATATTATCGGCTTAAGATTTTTAAAACTTTTTATTAATATAACTTTTTATTTATTTATAGAAAAAGTAGAATTTTTGGCCCTTGCCAAAAGGCACTTTGGGAGGTTCAGGTGAAGTCGTAGTGTCGGAAGACGCCTCCGTGGTTGTTGTAGTAGCAGAGCCAAGAGCACATCCAACGATGGCAAACAGCAGAAAAAGTGTAGCGAAGAACTTCATCTTGGTAGTTTCAAGTCCACAGTGATAAATCTTTGACACAAATCAGCCATTTTATACTCTATAAATTTTTGCAAATATTGGCACAAATGCTTGGGTTCTATGTGCGAATTAAGTGATTAGAAAGGAAACAGTTGGGCAAATACTAAGATTTGCCTTACAGTACCGCATCATGGAAAAGTTTTCACCGTTGGTTACTTTTATTTAAAGAAATTTTTTGTGTCTATTTTGAGCTCCACGTGAGCTAGAAATGTGGGTAACCGTTTTCGTACATATTACAAGAGTTTTTAAATCGAAACAAACTCAATATTAGCACCTTTTCTATTCCATGATAATTACACAATGTATGAAGATTTATACAATATATGAAGATTTATACAATATTTAATTCATCTAATTTTTAATAAATAACTGTTTGTTTTCCAAGTTTTATAATGTCATATTGACCCCCAACACAAGTCCTTTAATCAAGTAAAACCTGGCGAAGGACTCGCTGCCCAAAAAGCGGTTTAAACAATGGTCAGGTCGATGCCTGGGGATCGATCGATGACCATCGATCATATGTGTACATTGCCATATAGCAAAGTTACTCGCTTTGACTTTGACTCATTTGGCTAAAATTAACGAATTCTAACGATTCCTAACCATATCGAGAAGGTCGCTGGTTGTCAGCCCCATTTGCTTAGCTCATTCACTTGTCTGTCTGTCTGCCCGTCGCCGTGCATTTGTGTCTGCCTTTCGTTTTTGCATTTGATCAGGTGGAAAGGGGGAGGGGGAGGGACTGGGAATGTGGAATCAAAAAGGCATTGCCAAAAGCAATCCGCAAATATGCCAAATATTTACCTGAATTATTTGCTCTTCTTTGGTTATGAGGTGTATATGGGTGTGTGAGAAATGCGTGATTCATTTTATTTTGTTTGTTGTTGATTTTTGCTTTGATTCTACGTTTTGAAAAGGGTCGTGAAATGCAGATTTGAGGGCTTGGTTATTTTTGAGGTTTCAATGGAAGACGGTTTATTATTTCCCATATAAGATTCCCAGTCGGACTTTAGGTCCTGAAACATGTACAACTTTCATGTGGAATGAGAAGTAGGTATGTGCTTGCTATCCACGGAAATATCAGCAGGAAATTTCACCACATGAATTTATCACTGAGCGCTCAGGAGGAAATTCCACTAGATGAATTATTTTTGTAATATTTTATCAACCTGTTGCTTATTACCTCATTCATTATTCAATGCAGCGAATGGAATCGGTAAAACATTTCGCTGACAATTAGTCATTGCAATAAATAACTTTATTAGCAACAAATAATTCCTACTCAAGCTGGAACGGGGTTTATTTGTATTTTTTAGGTATAAGCAGTCCATGATACTTACTTCCATAGTAGAAATGTATCATTCTTACTTCCAAACTACTTCGTAACGGAATACTTTGAATACAAATCGTCCAAATCTCGCATCTGGCCTATTATTTTGTTTAGTTTTTAAATTTCTTTCGACTTTTTACCGACATTATACTCAAGAATGACGAGCCGTCTCTATCTGCTGTCCGAGATGCTCTATGGAACCGGGCTCCTCACGGTAATCACCGCCGTCCCGGAAATCAAGATGAATTATCGCATCAACCCGGTACAAGCTCCCAAGATCTCCGTTAGTTTCCCCTCAATTTGGGTCTATACGATCGTGGCCTTTCTGCTCACCGCCTTGGCCATGCTGCCGACGCTGGTGACGCTGCCCAGCTTCCTTACCAGGCGCCTTCGCTGCCACTTCCTGGCCCTGCTGCCCTGGATATGGATATGCTGCCTCCAGTTTGGGTGCAATACCATCTACCATGTGTTTGCGATCAACGAGGTGGGGCGAATCGACAACCCAACGTTCCTGAAAATGGCTCTAGGCATGTACTGGCTCATCTTCGGAATGGCCACTGAGCTGATTCTGCACTGGATTGCCACCTGTCACCTGAGGACCGATGGCATGCCTTTCGAAGTTCGTTGGAAGCTGGCACCTCGAGCCTAGTCATTCGATTCACTATTTAAATAGTTTGTTTATTTCAAATACCGTTTCTGACTTATTAGTCACAAGAAATGGTTTTTAATGCTCGAATGTTCGACAAAACAAATGTTAATAATTAAAATTGATAAGCGACTCCCATGGCTTGGGCTGTTGCATACTTTGGGGCTGAGCCCAAAAGCACAAAAATTACTACAAATGATTTTAATATTTATAAAAAATACTGCACTTTACGTTCTCATACTGAACTTTGAATTTGTTGCCATTCTCAATTGTTAAACCTGTTTTTTTCTACGCATGAACTTTTCGTTCAGAGCGCGCGCTGAGTGAAAGAGAGCCAGAGCGAGAGCGCCAAACATTTTTGTAAGCGCGAGAGAGCGGTAAACAAACTTGACAGCTGAAAAACAAAACGACAACAAAGCGCGCGAGAGAAAGAGGAAGAGAGGAGGAGCGAGATAACACAAGAGAGCGCCGATCGAGAGAGCGCTCAGATCAGCAGAGAGAGCAACAACAATAAACCGGCCGCCAAGATGTACAGCGAGAGCGAGCGGGACAGGGCGATGGAGAATGCCGGTGTGCGACAAACTTTAGCGTCAAAAATTTTATTTAACGGTGGTACGCGCAAGAGTAACGACGCTGACGGCTCCGGATCGACAACAATAACGCACGGCGGCGGAATCGGAATCGGTGAATTGGTGCAAAACGCGAATTATACAAACGGTCAGACGACGCAGGCGACCATTTTCCTCCGCAACAACAACAGCAACAATAGCAACGGCAACCACAGTCACGGCAGAAAGAACCCGCCAAATTCGCAACAAAATCAGACCAACGCGTGTGTTTATTCGTCCAACAACAACAATATCAACAATAACAACAATACAGAGCAAAATTTCAGCAACTTAAATTTCTACGCCCAACAGCCAGCCGCACACTACGACGTTTGCTATCAACAGGTGTGTGTGAGTGTGTAATATGTGCACGTGAGGGAGAGAGTCCCTTTGTGAGAGTGTGTTGGATACAGTGGAGCATCCTTAAGAGGCATTGCCAGTTTAAATTTAATTGCAACGAAAGGGGTTAAAGGTCTTAATTTTGTCCCTGTAACTCGAGCTTTCATTTCTCCATAATTTGGAAGAGTCGCGTTTTTTCGTGGAAACGGTTACCTTCTAGGAATTGTTTGCAAAGCTAGCAAGCTTTAATCCTTCCATATTAGATCTTCTGCCCAACAAGAATTTAAAATGTACGAATTTTAACATTTTGCGATTAAAGTTCCACAACAATAATCGAGAAAAGTTAGTGAACATATTTAAATTTATTAATCTTGAAATCGCCTAAATTCAAAAATGTTTCAATTGCAAAATGTTTTACAATTTCTTAAAAGAATTTCCCTCGGGTTTTAAGATAGTTTTCTTAATAGTTTTCCATTATATATTTCAATATTCTGTAACATATTAAAGTCTACAATATGAAATCATAATTTTCTTCAACTCGAAATCTTGAAAAGTAAAAATCTGGAAACTACGACTTCAGTTTACAACTGTCGGCCCTTTTTTAATTGCTGCAGTTCACATTGCGTTTTGTCGCGGCATTTCGCAATTAATGAAAATGTTAATGAACTTCACACGCTGCGCACTCGAGCAATCCACTCCAATTTCTTTTTCTAGCCATGTTCTCTTGGCCTGGCCCAGACGGACAAGGGAGGCGGGGGGTGTCCCTCTATTTCTGTGGGTTTTTGGGAGCGAAGTCGACAACGACAACGACGACGATGTTTGTGTGTGGCACGCGAACTCGGTCTCGCTCTCCTTGCCCGCCCTTGTCCGTCTTCTTCGTCTTCTGCCCGCTCCTCTCCGCCTCCGCTTTGTGCTCGTTCTTCGCGGGCCTCTCGGTCTGTATACCCTTTTTTGTATGAAACTTTTCGGGCAAGTTTGGTGGACAATGGGTTAAGGCGGAGTTACCTGGGAACTCGTTTCGCCGGCTGAAGATAAGACAAACTAAACTCCCAAGACGAAAAAATATCAGTTAGGAGATATGAAGAACCCCTTCAAGCCGAACCACTAAAATATAATCTATTATTCTGTCATTATGTAAATCAATCTTCTTTAACTTATTTTTGTCTTTTGCTTCACATTGGGAACTTGACTTAAAGAGAACTAAGAGTTAGAGAATGGAATGTACATTTTCTATTTTTAAATGTATTGTGAAAAGGAAAGAGTCTTCAAATTTAGAAAATATTTTAAGTCCAAATTTTTTGAAGATCTAAAAAATGTTGCAATATAATCAGGAATATTATAAACGGGAAATATCAGCAAATTATTGAAATTATTCATTGTTATAAAAATACTTTATCTATTCCTATTTCGTTGAATTCAATCAAAATGAATTTATGATCACGAACAAACTGACTCACAGATAAAGTTTAACAATAATCTATAAATAAAACGCTATCTTGTTGACACTTTCAATAGATATTCTTGGTGTACTCACAAAAGATAATCTAAAGGAGCTCGTAAAACGAGTAAATACAAATAACTAATTTATTAGGCTTCTAGAGTAAGCTCCTTAAACTATCCAAACAAATTGCGAAATGATTTCACTTAATGAATTTAATCCTAGGCAAGCTCATTAAAGACTGCAAAACTCCCATAAAAAGCGTATTCGAGTGTCGTTTGTGCTTGACATTTCTTTGATTCTTGATTGCCTGCCACTCTGCGGCAGCGGGACATGTGTGGAAAGTGGACAGTCCACTCCACTCCACTCCGCCGACATTAAAGTTCTGGTGGTGAGCCCAAACGAAACTGGAACAAGACGTGGCCCACACCACACCTTGTGCGATCCAATCCGATCGGATCCGACGCCATTCGATTCAATTTGCTCTTTGGCTCCCAGGAGTGCTGAAGTTGGTCGTTTTTAATGGAGATCGTTTTCGCATGGCTGCTAAGTGATTTTCGAAGTAGCGACATCCCACACTCACACACTTATTTTGATTTCCCGGCACACCCATATCCAACCATAGTAAACCCGGCTAACCAATCGTTAACCCACAGACGAACGACTACTACCAACCGCAGCACCAGGAGGGCCAGCAGCCGGATCAGTACGAGGAGAACTTCGACGAGGACATGGAGGCCGAACGCGATCTCGCCGAGGATGCACAGTGGAAGAAGATCCAACAGAACACCTTCACGCGGTGGGCCAATGAGCACCTGAAGACGATCGATCGGTCGATCAACAGCCTGGAATCGGATCTGTCCGACGGCCTCCGGCTGATCGCTCTGATCGAGGTGCTGTCCCAGAAGCGGATGCCCAAATACAACAAACGCCCAACATTCCGCAGCCAGAAGCTGGAGAACGTGTCGGTGGCCCTGAAATTCCTCCAGGATGAGGGTATCAAAATCGTTAACATTGGTGAGTATCCGAAGATTCCCATGTGAAATTCCCAGAACTCTCGGATTAACTTGGGTTGGGTCCCTCGCATATATCGTTGGGGGGTCTTCTTTCGTATCTCTCTAATAGTTTGAAACCGCACAATTGTGGTCGTGAATCAGCTTATGAATTAATTAGAAAAGCTCGCATCGATGATTCCATTGAAAATTGCATAATTTGCTCTTTTCATTGAGAAGATACGAGAAGTCAACTAAAAGATGCGCCGCCAACGCCGCAAGAGTCTCGAGTTAACACCAGATCTGCCGATTCGCCCGCTGCATTCCACACGATCCCATGTGGATCGGATCCTCTGTTGTATTATTTATTTGAAATTTCTGCTTTCAACGGCTGGCTCGCTCGCTTTCAGACTACAAAACAAAATGATGTCATTGCCGCGTTTATTCAAAGCGCCACCACCAGCTTCAATGCGAGTTTTACTTTCATTTGTATTTATATGCATAATTCAAGATTTTGTTCAGCAATTTGCAGTACCTGCACAGTACGCGATAAACGGATTGTGGAAATACTCTTTGTGAAAGTATTTGAGGTTTTTGAACACGATTTTAATTGAAAAATAAATATCTAAATTGAAGCAAGAACCTTAAGGTTAGATTAGGGCTTTCCAATTAAAAGCATGATTGCATGCTATTCATTTTAATTTCTAGTTTTCTTCTATGTTCGTGAGACGTTGTGCCTTGGGCTTTAAAAAGAGTTTTAGCTAAGTGTCAGTCCTGGGCTATATCCCACTTTATCTTACCTAAAAGTTCTTACATTAATAAAAGAAAATACCAATGCAATGCACCTTCTCATTTCTCTTTTTCAGTCATGTGCTTTATTTGAAGAATATTCCTCTTTTACCTTAAAGTTTATTTCAGTACCAAAGCTATCAGAACAATCTAGTTTTTCATGCGACATAAGGCTATGTTCCTTATTTTTATTAGTTTTTGTTCGATTTATCACACCTTTGTTTATATTTCACACTTTCGGCTATAAATTCGATATGCCACATGCGATATACATCTACCTTTAAACAAGAGAGCAGCAGCGAAGCGTGGCCAATTGGGAAGGTTAATTTCATTAGGGAGCTATCGCTTTCAAAGAGCCACCACGCCACCTCTCCATATACCATTGCCGAATCACGAGCGTAACAGAACCCGATCTCAATGGCAAAACTAACTGCATCTTGCTAATTCATTTAAATTGAGAACTATATGAAGCATGTGATACAACGGGGCCTGGGCCTTATGACTCACAAATCGATGCCTTAGACTAGCTCAAGCTCAACGATCAGTCGGTCATTGAAGCATTCAGCCGGCGGCTGATTCTCCCGGGTATTACATTTCATTGACAATGTAATCAGGTTCCTCTTAATGACCCCGTGACGCAATTGATAAGACGCTCCGCTCCGTGTTTGTTTGTTTGTTTGTCAATCTCGGAACGCTTGAAATAATTCAATCAACCGCCGGCCATCATTCAGTAGGGGCTTACTTGGCCATATAAAACAGATAAACAACTTCGGTATCTTGGTGTTCCAGAAAGAAGAAACGCGTTTGTCAATAATTGACAGCTAAGTAAATAATGTTTACAGGCACAAGGGAGCGATTCTTAAAAAAGTTATCGCTTAAAAAAGATAAAACAGAGAAATTAAAGTCAAACAAAGGTGAGAGCTGAGTAAATGCAATTTCCAGGCCTTTTCTTACTGCTATTGGAGGTACAATCGCAAATTTAGAGGTATTTTTTGTATATACAAAGCTATCAGCACTTTCGCTTGGGAGCGATAAAAATATCATCCATTCTGGACTTTCGGTTTAGCGATAAGGCGCCGTCATATCTCAGCCCGAAGTTTTTTCGGCGCTAGCAACTCGAATTTCGCGATTTAAATTTGGGGATAGTGCCAAATATTTGCAAGGAGAACGATGATTCAGTCAGTCTTAGTCATTAGCTTAATTTTTTCGCTTAAATGGCATTCATTATTCGCAGGAATGCAAACATGTTTTTCCATTAATTACGCGTTTGTTTTTTTTGGCAAACACAAATCCCCAAAAGCAGATATCGCATCCAATTTCGGTGATTATCGTTGCACAAATAGCAAATATTGTTAATTAATTTAACGAGCAGCCGCCGCCGCACCTCTTCCTGTTGTCCAAATTTTTGTGGTTTTTCAATCGATTTAAATTGGTACAGTGAAAGCTTCCGAGAGAAATTTATGGTTCTCGCAGGCCTGCTCTCTGGGTTCCCACTGTATCGCGCCCAGATCATTTCTGTTTGGTTATTTCCTCCTTGCTTCCCAAGTTGTTTTCTCCTCTTTTGTGCTGTCAATTGAATTAGCGCGAAATTTCGTGGAGTTTACTATATAACACACCACAGACACACACTCATGAGTGTGTGTGCCGAAAAGCCACGCAGTTGCTGGCTCTCAAGAGCTTGTCTGAACCGGGCTCCGGCTCCAAGTGGGTTTGTAGATTTCCATGGAGCGCCGCCGCAGCTCGTATCTACAAATGTTTGCGCTAAAAAATCCACACAAAAACAATAATAAACCTCTCGGGCGGTCGCAATAAAATGCAAAAAGAGAAAAAAACCAGCAAAAATAACAAAAATAACCAGGGAAATAAGCAAATAAAAATAACAAAATTAAAAGTACAATGGAGAGGCAAGAACAAACCTAATACGTGCCCGGCAGAGTAGAGATAAAGTCGCTCAGTTGACTCTCCATGACATCATCGACATCATCTGGCTTGCGGGGCTTACTTTAATTTTTGCCTAAAGTTTTTTTTAGGCTTTTGAAGGCAAAGAAAACTTCATAACCTAATGGTTCCTATCAAGTCTGGCTCAATTTGTCACAGGCAATTGATTGTTATTGATGACGCCATCATCATCATCATCATCTCTATGAATCTATGAAGGGCGACAACGATTTTTCCAGGCTACGATGAGTCAAGCACATATTTCACTTAATGGAAGCTTCTTGATGATCCATTTGACCTATTTTCTACTCTGTTGTTTGCTTGTTAATAATTTGTTTATATATTTATGTGATTTTGAGTATTTCCCGTGATGGGTTGATTAATAAAGAGAAGTCACAAATTAATTGAAATATGACATTTTCTTTTAAGTAATTTGTTTTGAAAGTTTGTTGAAAGAAAACTGTCTAGAAAGATGATAGATAGAAGGAAAAGATTTTAAAAATTTAACAAGAAGAAATGTTGCCTTAAAGATTATTTATTTTATATGAATATACTCAAAACAATACACAAATTTCATTATTTGATTAGAAGAAAGAGAGAAACATATTTTTGTATGATAAATATATCCTCAAAAATATTATAATCTCTTCAGGAAATAACCATATAAAATAACTATGGCTCTCTGGTAATCAGCACTTCTTCAAACTCTCCCAAAAAAGTCTTAAAAATTGCTGATAAATTAGTCAGAGTGTTGTTTAAAATCGTGTTAACAAGCTTCCGTTCGCAAGTTTAACATTTTTTCTTGAATATTTGCCCATTTGTTGAAGCCAATCTCTCGACAAAAGGGTGATGAATCAGCTGAGGGAAAGGAAATATGCATAGCCACAGAGTGTCGACAGCATTTCCGATGAATTTCAGCTGAATCGAAATTATGACACGACTTAACTCTGATACTTGCATTGATCACCTGGCACGTACTCACCGGTGTTTTTATAAATCATTTGCAATGCCTCTCAGCATGACGCCATCGATCCGCGGACACGTCACCGATTGAGCTGCGGCTAAACCTCAGGGTCTCAGGGTCTGATCCACCTGGCTGGAAATAGAAGTGATGGGAATGAGAACCATTCGGTCGTCACACTTGAAAAGCAATTGTGATAAGATTAAGTTGTTATGAGAGAGCTTCATTGCCATTAAAGCGCCGGAATGTCGAGATTCTCGACTGGCGTCCGTCAGTCAATTATTTAAATTAGCAAAAGCTGGAGCTGGGCCGTTAGGAGAGATCGAGAGAGACCCGGCTCAATTAACCCCAAACAAGTGAAAAATTACAATGACAGCACCACAAGAATGTGGGACACAAAAAGACAAAGCCGGCAAAGGAACCCACACTGGAAAATATGCCCAAAATGGAGCTCAGTCTGAGAGCGGCTTAAAGTGTCAGTCAGTCGTTCGACTTTCTAAGCAGCTCGGTGTCAACGTTTTTTGCAGCTTAGCCCTGCCAACGGGCTCTAATTTAATTAGCCACGCAACAGTTAGGCGCGTCTCTGGATGATTGGCCCCAGACCGAGAACGGAAACTGGTTTTTCCGTTTGGAAAATCTTTCCAGACTCGGCTACTTTTCCGACTCCGACTCCAACTCCAACTCTGGGGCTGTGGTATGCGCGTGCCGTCGCTCCAAGAACGTGTCTGGCGACTCTGTGACCCAGACCCAAGCCGGTTACCCGTGACTGTGACTGGAAGCGGATAGCAGCGGCCTCGGTATCCGAGCTGCAGCAGCCTCAGCATTCTTGTTATCTGAATGTTAAATACTTTTCTGCCGTTGCACTTAACATCATAATAACTCTGTAGCCGCTACGAGGCGAGAATCGTTGCACATAAATCATGTCAAGTCATCATTTGGCTTGGCCAAACGATCGGAGAGGAGCTTCTGTGTACCTCAGCCTCTTTTCTGTTTTTTTTGGGTGGACATATCCGATTGCAGTGGACAATGACAGCAAAATTGTGATAGATTGTTTAACCGAGAGATACTTTCCCCAGAACTTTCCAATGGCAAAATGCTGTAGTTAACTGCTTTTTGTTGGGATAAAAATCAAGATCACTTGGAGATAAGAGACTTGAGAGGTGACTTTATCTTCCTGCTAAACGTTAGAGTTATCTTGGCTAAATTCTGGGTCTATCTTAGGTGTTTAGATGTGGTTTCTAGGATGAGATCATTTTAATATATTTTTTTCTTGGTTTAATAAATACCAAAAGAATATTTGGCTTCCTAGCTCTTCTCTTTGAATTGGCTAGTTTCAGCTATTATTTCTTATCAAATTCATCGGAAGTTCTTAGCCATTTAATACCCAGTCATAGGTAGTTATTACAGGCAATATTAGTCAGTTATAAGGCATAGAATTAGTTGCCTTTCCTGCATTCCAAGAATGCTTGAATTCCGTTGACCTCAAACGCATTTGTTTGATCATGCATGGGGAAACCGAAGAGCTCTACTTGGATTAGATTTCCCACTTCCGAGAAGCTACTCTTCTTTCTCCGCGTTCTCGGCGATCTTTACATTTATGAATATGGATGGCGCTGGAGCTGGAGTTTGCCTGCCTCCCTGGTTAATATGCATTACATATTCGTATCGCAGTTATGGCATCTCGTGCTACGTTCTCCTTTCCACTCCGATCCTCTCCCCATCAGGCGACATTAGCATATTTCTATATAATTTACAGCAAATTTTCTTGTTCGCGCTGCCGTGCCAAAAACAAACTTCGGCGGGGTTGACAACCAGTTTGCGGCAGACAGACATGGCAGCCAGTTGGAATGGAGTTTTGGCCAAGAAAACAGTGGCTGGCGAGGCTCGTGGATTGGCATGCCGACTGCTGCCTAATTAGCCAAATCATTTCTGGCTATTTATTTATTTATTTAGCCATCTCCTCATTTTCCCCCGTTTTAATTGCTGCTTTCTTTCGACGCGCCAATGGAGCCATGCAGCAGCAACGAGTGCTGTCTTCGATGTAATTTTTCATAAATATGTCAGCGGGCTGGGCTTACAGATTGGCAGCTAATTCATTTGTCAAGGCGTCACTCGACCGTAAAAGTATTTTAAATGGCCAAAAGCAGAGGATGGCCATTCCGGCCATTTGATGGCCAACCCGCCCAGCCGGTTTACCTGTCTCCACTCTCCAAGTTCCAGTAAACAAAGCCATTTTGCTAATTTTTTTTTTAGCAAAAAAAGTTAAATAAAAAGTGGTTATTGCTGTTGCGGGCGTAGTAAGTGGTAAGAGAGACGGCTCTATCAGCAATCGTTTAACGGCTCGTTGAACAGGCCAGAAAAAAAACTAAGAAAAAAAACTCAGTTCTAGTAGAAAGAAAGCCCTCTGGGGCAAAACAAAAAGAAATGTAGAACACTTGGGTAGTACGTCAGTTCAGGAGACTGTCGTCACTTGGCATATTCAGTTACAATCGCTGGCCAAGAGACACACGGAAAAGAATTGGGTATTATTTGAGATCTTCGCAAAGAAATTTTAGAAACAATTTTAAAATGGATGTATTATTTAGATTGTTGTTATAGTAATGAAATATTCCAAATCTACTTACCAGATATCTATAAATACCCATCACTTGGAACCTGTAAAGACCTAATCCTTTTATTAATTGCTGCTTTCCTAATATTGAACAGTGGTGCTTAAATCCCTAAATAACAAGTCCGCAAATTTCTAGGCTCGGCCTCTACCGGCACACGCACAGTATGAAAACAACGCAGCAGTGCATTCAAACTGTAATTTTGTGGCTAAATTTAACCCTTTTTAAATACATTTTTTTGTTTGCCTAATTATTTTTTAGGCAATTTTAAATAAAATTTTACTCATTTTATCTCATATCTAGCCACTTTGTTATATTTCTTATTCACCCAAATGAAATTCTAATATGGCAATGGCCAGTTTTATTGGTCATAATTATAATTGCAAGATTCCTAGAAGCTTTTCTTATCAACAATAAATCTCTTGAGAGTTCATAAATTAAACTCATTAATATCATTATTTAATATTCCTTTTATGACTTATAAAAAAAAAAACAAATAAACTTAATCCAAGTGGAATTAAGAACTGGGCCAAATGCCTTTACTATGCATTTCTCCCGGTGGCCACAACTTTCCCACTTGGCAGAGGCTGAGGCGGAGGCGGAATTCCCATCGCGTCATGGTTCAGTCAGTGCGTGCCAAATGCATTCGCCGAGGGTTTCAGGGTGTCGACTAATCGGCGATAGGCAATCAGTAGAACCAATGTCCACGCCTTTCACCTGGCGGTGTTACGCTATTAAAGATTGGACTGCGAGGTTCAATAAACCCAAGTCCACTCACTATCTCGCGGGGTTTTAGCATGACAAAAGATGCTCGAAGCGCAGGCTTTTGTGGCCAAGTTTAAGGTCGCGCGTCGGGCTGCGAAACCGGCAAGACAAGTTGATTGCGCGCATAATCACAGTCTCAGCCAGAGTCTCAGCCTCAGCCTCAGCCCTGAACTTGACCAGCTCAGGCAAAGTGGCTGTAACAGTTAGCGGACATCTCCGGCCATAATTGGCAGCTTGTCGAATGGCAACAGGTTCGCAGCAGCAGCGCAGAGTGTGTCCAGTGACAGTTGCTGTTGGCAATTGCAGCCACCAGTTGTCAAAGCAATTAATAGCTACATTAAGTATATACCAAGCGGTAACGGTCCACGTTCTGGTTTGTCCCCTAGCCACTGTCCCACAATGTAATCCAAAACGATCATCCATCCTCCTTCCTGCTCTCCCTTCTCCGCAGACTCCTCGGACATTGTCGACTGCAAGCTGAAACTGATACTGGGCCTGATATGGACACTGATTCTCCACTACTCGATATCGATGCCCATGTGGGATGGCGACGATGAGAAGCAGCTCAACGGCTCGGGCCACACGCCCAAGCAGCGGTAAGCAGAGCTGGCCATCCGCCCACTCTCTGGAGTTACTAAAATAAATCACTCTCCTCTACTTTACCAGCCTGCTGAACTGGATCCACGCCAAGATACCCGACTTGCCCATCAACAACTTCACCAATGACTGGACCACGGGCAAGGCGGTGGGCGCTCTTGTGGATGCCGTTGCCCCCGGTCTCTGCCCTGATTGGGAGATGTGGGATCCCAAGGATGCTGTGCAGAATGCCTCCGAGGCCATGGGCCTGGCCGATGACTGGCTTAATGTGCGCCAGCTGATCAAGCCCGAGGAGCTGGTCAATCCCAATGTGGATGAGCAGTCCATGATGACCTATCTGTCGCAGTATCCCAACTCCAAGTTGAAGACTGGTGCTCCCCTGAGGCCCAAGACGAATCCCAATAGGTGAGTGACGTTGTGAATATTCGGTTGAACTTCTTTGAGTCGAATTTGAGGAGATTGAATAGCTAAGAGACTCGGGAGAATTTAAATACTAGACTTTCTTTGTAGGAGAATGCAAATAGCTCAAGAATCTTTAACTTTTAAATTAAATTGATGATTCTCCTCATCACTAGCTAAACTAAAAGTATTTAATTCAGTTTTAAAATAGAGAACTTGTTTGTAACACTTCTTAAAATACAAATTCCAGTCCTAAACAAAATACAATACAATACTTTTAGCTTTTCTGCTGATTTGTTTAGGAAAGTCTTTAAGCTTTATGATAAGCCATCAAGTCCATGGTTTTCTTAGAAATCTTTTGGCAGAACTTGAAAGTTGTTCTCTGATTAGATTCAGGTTTCAGTTCGATCCAAAGAAGTTGGACCGCATTATCCCTTAATATAATAATAATAACCTGCGTTGTACTCTCTTCTCAACTCTTTTCCAAGTTAAAATGTTACTCTCTAGACCTTCGTCTCTCCCTGCACTTCTAATGTTTCTAATCCAGACTCTCTGTCTTTCTTTCTTCTCTCTTTTTTCTTGATCTCTCCTTATCTCTCAAAATATATATTGTTTCTTCCTCGGTGTATATTTGAGCAACGTTGTTAATGTATTTTGGATATTGTTCTTGTTTCCCTATCCGCTCCGTATACATAATGTGTATATACTGCCAATACCAAAACCCAATATATATATTTATTAAAACGCCTCAAAAAATGCAAAACTCAGCATTCCTCCGCCGCGGTAAGTTTCGGCATGCCTCCTCCTCTTTTCCGTTCTGTTTCTGTTTCTGTTCTGATCTCTTTTGAGGGCCAGTTCTTGGTTATTTTTTACGTTCTTTTGCCGCTTGTTTCTCGGCTTTTTAATTTATCGACTGTGTTTCTTTTCGGCTACTTTATGTTATGGCATTGGATGATTTAAATGTTCCACCAGTTTCGGTTACTCTGGCGGCTCCGCTGCCTCAGCCCCAGAGCGATCCGTATCTAATGGATACTTCAACGCCGCCTGACAGGCTGTCCACTGTCCGCTGTCCGCTTTCCTGTTTGTATTGCTCCGCTCTCCCATGCTCGCTAGCGGCTTTTATTGCTGACTACAATTAGCGCTCACTAAACGCATTCATCTTGGCCGACGCGACGCGACGCCGTATTTAATTTGCAGCTTTGCTTGGCTGGCAGCGCTGCCTAGATCTGTGATCACATGCTCCTGCTGCTGCTCGGCAAGCTCTGAGATTTATCGTTCTTTGATCAGCTTTTCAGTTTTAAACCAACTTTACGGTTTGAGATTTAATTTTGGAATTTAACTGACCGTAAGAGGGGATCTCTGGCCATAATTGGTCTTCAAAATAAGCCCATATAAGCCAGGCTTAACATCTATAGATACTATTCTCTTAATCATTCTTGGTATTGTTTATGGTAGTATTCATTGACTCGCTTTCTTTTATTTTGTAAAATAACAAACATGTTATTTTTTTCTTTTCTTTTTAAAACAAGAAGAAAGCGAATCAATGAATTAAATTGCAATAATCTCTCTAAGTTCTTAAATAAAACTAGTATCCAGGTTTTAATTGATACTTAAAGTAAAACGTTTATTGACAGCTATAAATTTATTAGAGAGCAAGTATTAAATTTCAAATAAGCAAAAGGACATTAGATTTGTTTTATTAGGCAGTTATAATAATACAAATATTTGTTTTTAAAACTTTGTGAAATTGAAAAATGTGTATAATACATGGTTTTATGTGGTTAATATATAATTTCGTATTAAAACAATTTAAAAAGTGCCTGTTCCCTTCATAAATACATGTTCTTTTCTGTCATATTTTTTTTTTACATCTTTATGTATATAATAGAAAGAAATTGTATTTAAAAGGTCTTAGACTTCTGCTTTTAAGGAAAATAAATCTTTAAAATGTATATTGAAAACTTTAGCATTTTGCTACTTAAAAAGCAAACAAATATAAAAGAAAAATCAGAAACGGCCAAAAAGTATGCTGCGAAAAAAGAGCTTTTGCTTTATTAATACCACAAGTGGCCGTTTCCAAGTGGCGCCACAGCATTTAATATATCTTGTTTATATTCTTAAAAATTGTTTTTAATATCTGCTGCATCCTAGAATGCTTTACTTGTAAATATGAAATATTCTCGCTGCAAAAGCATTTAAAAGCCAAGTTAAAACCGCTGCTGGGCTGCTGTTTGAGTAATTTTTGAATGTCGTTCCTTTGTACCAAAAAATATTGGCTTTGTATAGCTCTCAAAGGAAGCCTTCCACATAAATCCCCTAACTTATTTTCCCTCCTATTCCCTCCACAGAGTGCGTGCCTATGGTCCTGGCATTGAGCCCATTGGTCCTGTGGTCGGAGCCCCGGCCAATTTCACCGTCGAAACCTTCTCGGCGGGCAAGGGTGAGCTCTTACTTACTCCTACCAAACCAAAACCAATCTAAACTTAAACCCAATCTCCAGGTGAAGTGGATGTGGACATCCAGGGACCCACTGGCGAGATCGAGAAGGCCGATGTGCGCTTCAACAATGACAAGAACTTGACCTACACGGTGTCGTACATACCCAAGGCCGAGGGCCCGCACAAGGTGGGAGTGAAGTTCTCCGGCCGCGACATCCCCAAGTCCCCGTTCCCCGTGAAGGTCGAGGGACATGCCGGCGATGCCTCCAAGGTAAGGGTAACGGGTCCCGGCATCCAGCCCAACGGCGTGACCATCAAGAAGCCGACCTTCTTCGACATCCTCACCAAGGATGCGGGTCGTGGGGTGCCCGAGGTGATCATCATCGATCCCGCCAACCACAAGACCTCGGTGGCGGCCAAGGTGCGTCAGCTGGAGGACGATACGTGGCGCTGCGAGTACGTGACCGCCCTGCAGGGCCTGCACTCGGTGAATGTCTTCTACGCCGGCACCCCCATTCCGAACAGTCCGTTCCCGGTGAAGGTGGCCCCGCTGTCGGATGCGCGCAAGGTGCGCGCCTCCGGCCGCGGCCTCCAGGCCACGGGCGTCCGCGTCGGCGACGATGCCGACTTCAAGATCCACACCGAGGGAGCCGGCGAGGGTGTGCCCGAGGTGCGCGTCATTGGCCCGGGTGGCATGAACCAGAACGTCATGCAGTCCAAGGTGGACGGGAATACGTACGAGTGCCACTACTATCCCACCAAGGAGGGTCGCTACGTGATCATGGTGACCTTTGCGGGCCAGGAGGTGCCCAAGTCGCCGTTCGAGGTGAAGGTGGGTCCCAAGAAGGAGTCCTCCATTGTGGCTTATGGCCCTGGACTGAGCAGTGGCGTCATTGGCTACCCGGCCGCCTTTGTGGTGGAGACCAATGGCGAGACCGGCGCCCTCGGGTTCACCGTGGCCGGTCCCTCGCAGGCCGAGATCGAGTGCCATGACAACGGCGATGGCTCCGCCCTCGTCAAGTATCATCCCACGGCCGTCGGCGAGTATGCCGTGCACATTCTGTGCGACAACGAGGACATCCCGAAGTCCCCGTTCATTGCCCAGATCCTGCCGCGCACCGACTTCCATCCGGAGCTGGTCAAGGCCAGTGGCCCCGGGCTGGAGAAGAACGGCGTGACCATCAATCAGCCGACCAGCTTCAGTGTGGACACCAGCAAGGCGGGCAATGCCCCGCTGGACGTGGTCGTTCAGGATGTCTATGGCACCAGGTTGCCCGTGGAGCTGAAGAACAATCCCGATGGCACCAAGAAGGTCACCTATACGCCCACCTCGGGGGTTCCGCACACCGTTGAAGGTGGGTTTTTATCGCTGGATATAAAAATTAATTAATTAATTAATTTCCAACTTACCTTTCAGTGAACTATGGCGGCGTTTCCACTCCCAACTCGCCGCATCGCGTCTATGTCGGCGTTCCCGTGGATGCGGCCAAGGTCCAGGCTTTCGGACCCTGGCTGCAGCCTGGCGTGCGTCCCAATGTGCCCACTCACTTCAATGTGGACGCCCGCGAGGCTGGCGATGCCGAGCTGAAGGTGAAGGTCATCCACGAGGAGTCTAAGGTCGAGGTGCCGTGCAGGATCATTGACAACGAGGACAGCACCTACTCGGTGGAGGTGATTCCGCCCAGCAAGGGTGCCTACACCACCACCATGACCTACGGCGGACAGCGAGTGCCTCTGGGACAGAAGGTGGTAGTAGAGCAGACAGTGGACGTGTCCAAGATCAAGGTGGACGGCCTGGAGCCCAGTAAGTATCTTTAGATTAAGGATTAGTTTATACAAGTGCCCATGTTGAGTGCGTCTAAGTCCAAGTCATCATCATTTCGTTCACCCAAAAAACCAAAAAAAAGCCGCGCCCCTAAACAGTTTGCAGCAATTCCGGATCATCACCCACGGCCTGCCCAAGGCGGATCTGGCGGTGACCATCACCAGTCCGTCGGGCAATCGTGTCAAGGCTCACATCATCCCCACGGCGGAGGGATTTCTGGTTAACTTTACGCCCACCCAGCTGGGCGAGTATTTGCTGAGCATCTGCTTTGGCGGCACCCCAATCACACCGCGTCCCTTCCGGCTGCAGTGCCTCACGGGCAGTGACTCCAACAAGGTTCAGGCCTTCGGGCCTGGCCTGGAGCGTGGCATTGTGGGTCAGCCGGCGGAGTTTATGATCGATACCAGGGGGGCTGGACAGGGGGGCCTGGGCGTGACGGTGGAGGGACCCTGCGAGGCGGCCATCAACTGCCGGGACAATGGCGATGGCACCTGCAACGTGGCCTATCTGCCCACCGAGGCGGGCGATTATAGCGTCAACATCACCTTCAACGAGCGACACATCAACGGTTCGCCCTTCCAACCGATGATCGTTCCCGTGCCGAATCTGAAGAACACCCGCGTCAGTGGCATCGGCATCCAGCCGCATGGTAGGCTATGAGGAGTTCCAGTTTGCCAGCAAATGCCAGTTGCCACTTGCCAATTACCAATTACCAATTACCAGTTCCGTGTGTTGCTGCTCTGCTGCTGCCGTACAGCTCTAATCTTCTTCTGCGCTCTGATAACCACCTCTGACCCAGGTTGCTTGCTGCAATCGCCTCGCCATGCCCGCCCATTGTTGTTCTTGTTGTTGTGCTGTTGTCCTCTCCTTGTGTTTGATATGAACTAATCCAAGAACCACTAATCGCCAGGGATAACCTATCATATATTATTTGAGGGAATTTTACTTACCAGATGCTGAACTTTTTTAGACGAAAATGCTTGGCAAGGTCAGGAAGCAAATCTTGAAGGAACCATTGCTTCAAAAAGGTTCTTCCTAAGAAACAGTAACTTGGACTTATTTAAGGAAACTTCTTTTAAAATATTAAGCTAACTAATATTTTGAAAGGAGTTTTCCTTATTTATAATAGAATATCTGATTATATTACACATTTTTTAATGCAAGATATTTTTTTCATGAAGAAACAACATTGTTTTGGGAAATAGCCAATATACTTCCTTAGCAAGCTTAACTCGAACAATCTCTTATACTTAGACATCCATAACTCGCTTTACGGCCTAGGCACAAAACATGGCCGTAAAGCGAGAAACCTTATAATTAATTAATTATTTTGTAGAAATTATTAACTAATTTGTAGAATTAACATCGAAAAACCTTTTTTTTGCCGTTATAGCTTCGCATTTTAGGCCGTAAATCGAAAACGTACCGTAATTTAAGAGAACCGTTATAGGCAAACATTTAGACCGTAAATCGAAACGTGCCTTAGTTGAAGTGGGCTGTTATACCGAAACATTTTAGGCCGTACATCGAAAAGGCCGTATAACGAAACATTTTAGACGGTAAATCAATAAAGTGTCGTTTTTAAAGAGGGGCGTTATAGCGAAATGCCGAATAAAAAGTGGCCTTATAGCGAGTTACGGGGTATAAAATTGATCAATTAATACAAAAAAAAGAATAAGGGAGAAAGACACAGATTGCTCGCAGGTTCTGTTTGGCTCATGACTTTAAGAATGGTTGTTATTTTCGGGCTCCGAGCTTGACAGGCAGTGCCCAACCATGTTTCGAACTTTAAATTAAATTAATTAATATTAAAATCAAATGAAATTAAAGAAAACTATGGTTGATTTAAGATGTCTAAGAAATTAAGGAAAACTATGATACCTTTAAGATTTCTAAGAATGAAAAATCTTGTACGTGAAAAAACTTCTTATATTATATATTATTCTTTCCAATTATATCTCCCACCATTACCTCTAATTGCATCGTAATATTGTTTGATGTTGTGCCTTGATGTTGATTATGCCCAAATCTCGCTGTGACTCTTACTAACTTCGGCTTCCTCTCCAGGTGTAATCATGAACGCGGCCACGGACTTCATGGTGGACATGAGCAAGGTGGGCAGCAACATTGACTCCGGCAAGCTATCCTGCGCCATCTTCGACCCCATGGGCCATGTCCTGCCCAGCAAGATTGTGCAGGGACCCACAGACGACATTTTCCGCATCATGTACACCCCCTTCGAGGCTGGTCGCCACACCATCGAGCTGATGTACGACAACATCCCGGTGCCGGGCTCTCCGTTCGTGGTGAACGTGAAGAGCGGCTGCGATCCGGCGCGCTGCAAGGCCTATGGACCGGGTCTGGAGAAGGGTCTGACCAACCAGAAGAACAAGTTCACCGTGGAGACCAAGGGAGCGGGCAACGGTGGCCTGTCGCTGGCCATCGAGGGTCCCTCGGAGGCCAAGATGACCTGCACGGACAATCGCGATGGCAGCTGCGACGTGGACTACTTGGCCACGGATCCGGGAGAGTATGACATAACCATTCGGTTTGCGGACAAGCACATACCCGGCTCCCCCTTCCGCGTGCTCGTCGAGGAGACGGTGGATCCCAGCAAGGTGAAGGTCTACGGGCCGGGCATTGAGCACGGCCAGGTGCGCGAGAGCGTGCCGACCTACTTCAATGTGGATGTGGGCGAGGCTGGTCCTGGCCGCATCGCCGTCAAGCTGACCAACTCCGAGGGCATACCCGTGGACAACCTCCGCGTGGAGGACAAGGGCAACAGCATTTATGCGGTGCACTATGTGCCGCCCAAGGCGGGCTCCGTGCTCACCTGCCAGGTGAAGTTCTCCGAGGTGGAGGTGCCGTGCAGGTGGGTGAAATTTCAATTTAAATTTGTTCGATTATTTTGGAAACCCATAAAAATGCTTAGTTTTTTCGTTCAGTTTTATTGAACAGTCATCAAATCTTTCAAAATCTATTTATAAAACACTTTTTTGGAACGTTCCCAAGGCTAAGGAATTTCTGTTCACTTCATTAAATATTTATAGACGTGAAAACAAATATTTTTAGAGATTAATCTTTTGTTGGCCATAAAAATCGAGTTTTTTACGCATGAGTTTTTGCTAAAAAGAGATCAAAAACTATATTTTAATACGTAAAAATAATTTTATTTATTTTAAATTAGTATATTTACTACATCCGAACAAAAACAAGAGTTTAAGCTTTCTACGCGTTGTCGCAGTATAAGGAGTTTAGTATAGTTTTTATACTTCAAAATATCAAAAATATGCTCAATAGTATAGTTTTTATACTCTAAAGTTTCAATTGTGTATTTTTGAGTATTATTTTCTTAGTATCAAATTAATAAACACCTTATTAAGAATATTTGAATACTCCAAAGTATATAATTAATGTAACAATAGTATAGTTTCTATGAAGATTTTTTTTTGGTCTAGACTACTTAAAAATCCCTAATAAATATACTTAAATAATTAAGATTTAAGCAAAGAGTCCGTTCTAAAAGCCAACTAAACTCTTCCCTATGTAAATCCTAATAATATATTAATAATAATAACCTTTTCCAGTCCCTTTGTGATGACCGTTTTCCCCAAATCCGAGCCCACCAAGGTCAAGGTCAAGGGTGTCAACGAGAAGAAGAAAACTCCTGCCTCTCTGCCCGCCGAATTCGAGATTGATACGAAACAAGCCGGCCAGGCGGACATCAATGTGGCCATCAAGAATCCCAAGGGCAAGCCCATGCAGCCGCGCCTGGAGGAAGTGGCCACTGGCACCTATGTGGTGTCCTTTGTGCCGGACGAGTGCGGCACGTACCAGTGCAGCATCAAGTATGGCGACAAGGAGATCGAGGGCTCACCCTTCAAACTCGAAGCATTCCCCACCGGCGAGGCCAAGAAGTGCAAGCTGGTGGAGCAGGCGCCCAAGATCCAGACATCGGGCAGCCAGTCGCACCTGAAGGTGGATGCCCGGGAGGCGGGGGATGGAGCGGTTACCTGCAAGATCACCAACAAGGAGGGCAGGTAGGGCTCCCGGAGCTTATCTCAACTCTCTTATAATATCTTTGACCCCATAGCGAGATCGTGGACATTGATGTGATCGAGAAGGATGGCTTCTTTGACATTCTGTATGCCCTGAACGATCCCGGGGACTATGACATCAATGTGAAGTTCGGCGGCAAGGACATACCCAATGGCAGCTTCTCCATTAAGGTAGCCTGAACTGCATACACATTTTCTTTCGAAATCCTCGATTTAAAACCAAAGAAAAAACAGACACAGCCAAATATCTAGTCTAGTCACAAATTTGTTGGAAATTAGCAATTATTTTTAAAGTTTATCCATATATATACGTACGTTAAACGTTTTTCTAGTCACCTAAGAACGGATGAAGCCATGTTGGGAGCTCAGCCACATCTACATTATATATACATATATACTCTCTAGTCAAGTCCATTGTCATGGTTCTATGTTTGTGTTCTGTCCCCCTAAATTGTTTATAAGTTCTTGTGTAAAATTCCCAGAAAAACACGCAAACAATTTTCACAACATGGACTAAGAGTGCTCAGCAAAAGGGAAGCAAACAAACAATAGAGAATACGATTTAAGTGCAAACATTGTAAAACATGACAAAAACATAAAGAATAAAAACCAGAAACATCTCAAACAAAAGAGAATTGCAGAAACAACAAAAGTGAAGATGAAGAATCCCAAAATTTTAATTGCATGCAAATTGTTTCGTTCTCACAAAATTATTTCCGCTATGCCACATTGCAAATTGCGCTTTGTTTTACATTATGCATTTAATGAACAAATTATTCTTAATGCTTCTTTCTTTTGTTGAAAGCTCTTAGCCCTAGACTCTATGTAAGTTGTTTGTGTGTAATTTTATTTAAAGACTGATTCGAACGCACTTAACACCTTCTAGACACAAAAACCAAACTGATCTCTAAATAATTGCTAATTTAACAACAATTTGTTTCTAACCCCATGTAGTAGAGCCTTTACTTTGCACTTGCCTTTAAAAAACGATTTTTTTCAGCTGTGGTTCCTGGTCCTGTAAGTAGAATTGCGAAACCATGTTGACAGTGATGAGTAATGAAGGGTCATAAATACTGGTCCGGAATCAGGGGACTCACGAACAATGCGCCTCACTGGCATCTCAAGTGAGAGTCAGTCATATCGGGCATAGTGCCCAGAAAATATTGAAATTCTTGCAGCTGCGAGTAGTCCGAGTGCTCGCCCAACATTCGTCGTGAACCCAAAGATTAATTGAGTTGTCTGTTGTTTTCGCACGAAATTTATGTTTAACAGATTTGCACAATTAGCCGGCTGAAAAATGAATTTTTATCCGCATTTTTCAATTTTCGAATTTTCAAAAAGGGAAGAGGAAACTTTGTATGCCCGTCTAATGCATATTTCCGGACAAGAGCAACTTCATTATTATGGGGCCTGTCCACGCTTGTCTACGTGATATGTCGCACACTCGCACAGAAAAGTTTCTATTTTAGTTGCTTGTGGTTTAAACTTTGCTCAATAATCATCAGTTTAATGTCAGGCCAACAATATGTTTATACAAATTCACACATTTGTGGTTTGGCAGTCAGAAGAATTAAAACATTGCTTTAGGTTTGTATAATTAATGCTAGCAAATTTTATATGGGCCCAAAAATATATATAAATCAACGATAGAGGTGTCTTTGTAGGAAAGGGTACAGTTTCAGAGTTTCTAAATTTAATTTTTCTACAGTTTTAGATTTTAGATCTTTCTTAAAAGTATTTAACTTTATTATTAAAGAATATGTGCCTTGACTATAACTCGGAGCTTACATGAAGGGGTTCCTTATGACTAAGGGTTCTCTAAAAACCTTTAAAGAAGGGAATCGAAGGAACTGCTCAGTTTAGTTATTTTCCCAATTTGTACTCTCTTGAGACCGCTTTTGCTTTTAAGGAAACTATCTCTTTCTTACTCCCTCTTCCACTCTTTGCCTGAAATGTACAAGGAAAGCAGTAACAACAGCTTATAAGGCATTTTGCGCGTCGAATTCCTATATCTTTCTCTCTCACTTTGCCACGTTTTGCCTGCAATGTACAAGCAAAGCAGCAACAATGGCTTTGGTGTGCTTACGCTGCACTAAAATGGAGAATAGGAACCGCTTGTTTCAAAGGAAACATCTTTTATGCGTCTAATTCGTCTATTTCTTTATCGCTCCCTTTGCAACCTTTTGCCTGCAATGTACAAGCAAAGCAGCAACAACAACATACAAGGTCTGAAAGTCTTCTAGCCTTGCAATTAAACTCCCAATGGGGTCTGCTGATTCAAGTTGTTGAAGCTAGTTAGCATCGGATACTGATGAGGAAGTCGTGGCTTCCTTCTCAAATAGCTGATTTTCCATACCTGCTTTGCTTTGCTTTGTACTTCTTTTTCCAACATTTTATATTCTTTTGACAATTAAGAGCTATTATGTGCATTCTCCAAGTCTTTAAAAGCCTTTAAAGAAGAACAGAACTATTTCCAAATATTAAATCAAAAACAATAGATCCAATTTTAGACCTTATATATGGGCAAAGACACCTCCCCGTCGCCTACGCCTCTGTATTTTATAGAGCATCTTCTAAATGATTCCCAAAATAAGGAGAAGGAGGAGGAGCACCGCCGATGACAACCCACGCTGATTCAGCATGTTCTACTCGCTGTTTTTGCTTTAGTTGTTGCTGCGCGGTTTTCGCTGCTGGCTGATGCTTTCGGCAGGTTGCAACAAAATCAAGTATACGCTGCATATGAAAATGAATTTCTGCTAGCCATCGCACGAAAATTCGCAAGTAATTAAAATAGGAAAAGCGAAATTACGTACTAACACACATATCTGTATGTGTGTATCATGAAAATATGGCGCAAAGTGTGGTGTGCTGATTTCAGCTGCCAACGCCGTGTGGAAGGAAGCCCATAAAGAGTGGCGCGAAGCAACCCGACAACGACGACGACACTAGTTATAGTGGCAGTCTCTAGCGGATCCGAGCTAGTCGTCCACTAGCCGCCGCCTCTTAGTCATAGTTTGTCCTGTAGTCGTCGCTGACGTGAGTGAGTTCGGGTCGCAGCTTTGTAACTGGAAGTGCAAGTGCAAGTGGAAGAACTCGGTACCAATTGATGGATCACCGCCATTAGACAGAGATCTGGCAGGGCGGAGGATCATCTGAATTGTCGCCTTTTGCTTTTTGCTGTCAATTTTTCGATTTTTGCTTGCTGGTCCATTGATTGGCCCCCGTGCCCATGGGCGCACTTTCTTATTAATAGCCCAAATATTTTATATAGCGATTTGTATCTTTGACTTTTTCGATTTTGGCCACGGATACGGCGAGAGTATGGCACGAAATGATTTCGATATTTCTTCGATATACGTACATATTTGCATACATGCCTCCCTGTATAAATATATATAATCATTTGATTTTCGCCTTCATTATGTAACAGCTGCAATTGTGGAAATTCTTTTGCACAATCGTGTGTCCGCGCGTCAATCAATTTCACTTCCTCTGTTATAGTTTTTCCCTGGTTTCACACTTTCCAGTTCCCCCACATATCACTCAATGCCTTTGGATTTTGGATTCGGATAGTAAGCAGGTCTCCTCCGCAGATATGTGTTAGTTCCTCAACATCTCACTTCGCAAGTGCAAAGTAAATGGGATCTTTCGGGCATTGTTCCCATTCTCCAGAGTGCCACTTAATGATCTATTATTATTATGGGTTATAAGTGTGTGTTTGGTTTTGATTTGTTTCGATTTTACGTTCGAAATACGTTTCGGCATTCTTAATTTCCAATTTCAATTCTCATTGACTTATCCTCTCTCAGGCTGTCGAAAGCATCGAACAATACTCGCATAGCGAATACATCGAGGAGCACACGACCAAGGTGGTACAGCAGACAACGCAGGTGAGTGGTCTTAGTCCTTGATTAGGTAAATTTAATAAATATCTCATAGCACTTGAAGTGTATTTTACCTTTAAGAAGCAGTAGATCTTTGAAAAAGTTTAGCTTAAGTTGTGAATAAGTCTTAGTTCAAAGTTTGTAGACTCTAAAAATGTTTGTTTTTAGGAAAAAGAGGTTATAAAAGGTTATAATTTATAATATTAAGTAAATTTATTCATGCACAGATGAGCATTACAGAGGGTTTCCTTTAAGAAAATGATTGCCTACATTCTTAAAATGAAGTATAATTTCTAAGAGAAAGGGAATAGTGTATCCGTATTTCTATAATTAAGTAGATTTTTGTAAGCATAAAGAGGTTTTCTTTAAGAAAATTAGCGTAGACTGTCGACATTCTTACAATTAAGTAGATTTTCTTATGCATATATGAAGATAGAAAGACTTCCTCTTAGAATATATAAAAAGTTGATCCATATTCTTATAATTAAGAAGATTTTTTTTAGGTTAATAGAGGTTTCCTTTCAGAAAATTAGCATAAATTGGCTAGATTCTTACCATTATGTGTAATTTCTTATGCGTATATGAAGATAAAAAGGTTTCCTCTAAGAAAATGGACATAGATTATCGAAATTCTTACAAGTGAGAAGTTTTTCTGATAGATAAAACGGTTTTCTTTAAGAAAATTAGCATAAATTATCAAAATTCATGCCATTAAATAGCTTTTCTTATGCATAAATGAGCCATAGAATTTAGGAACCTAAATGAAATGAAAATTAAATCAGCTTCGATTAAAAATATTCCACAAATTAGAAACAAGTGGTTTTTTTTTGTCAGCTCCAAAAAAAAAATATAAATGCAAGAAAAAATGTAGTTTAAAACCTTACAATAATTTTCATAAATACCTCCTTTAATTATAAAATATATATATTTAATAAATACTAAATATCTGCTTTAAATATCATAAAAAATATGCCTTTTCCAGAGCGAGCTCGTCAACGGCAAATCAGAGATCACGTATCGCAGTGTAGCATTTGAGAAGCTACCACTACCCACTACAGGCGGCAACGTTACAGGTACGTACAGCCCCCAAATTCAACCCAAAACAGAATATTAAAATTAATAATATTCGAAATAATAATGTCAAGACGCGAGAAAAGTTAATAAGTTGCGAAAAAGAGACACCTAGCCATGCTTATAGCCATGGCATTTAATTAAACTGAAATCTAGAGTGGTTTATTTAATCTAGAAAGTATTTATGCGCCATTTAAGCTGGGGCAACATGTAGATCGCACGAACAAGCAAGAATCTGCTAGTGCAGAACAGACACATCACATCGCATTTCTCGGGGGAAAATATAAATAAAGGTGTGCTATTGTCAGGCGAAAATATTATTTCGTGTGTCGTAAATCTGTGAAATGTATACAGAAATATAAATACATCCCAACTATATGTATATCTGTGCTGTTTTGCAATGCGACGCATTTGGATGAGACACCGACTACGACGACGACAACGACGACACCCATGGACAAGTGGGCAACGCACCCAAAGATCTTCTTCTGGGGGAGAAGACAGCCCCGTGACGGCTTATCAGGCTAAACGCTGACAGGCGACAACTTAATTAGACTGCCTTTCGTTCTGGGAGGTCTCTAGTATTGCTCTGCGCCTGCAGTTCAACGATCACCGATTTTTCATCTCACTTTCCTCTCGACGTCGTGGGAATTTTTCTTTTGTTTTCCATTCCGACACGTTCATTGACTTGGCCACTTGTGGCCGCCGGGCCACTCGTGGCAAGTAATTTGGGTATTAAATTATTGTAGCTGCCCGCCTGCCTGCCTGGGATAATTACCTAAATTTATTTGTTCATGTTTTTCGGTTTACTGATCGATTTACGAGTTTGCAAATAGCTACATAGATTGCACCGCAATTTAATGAACATTTTCAGCATGATTAATGAGGTTCCCACTCTCAATGAACAGCACTTTTGCACTCTATATACACAAATATTTTTGTTCGATTTTTCACGCTTCCATGCAATTTTCAAACATTTTCGCCCGCTTGACCGCTAGACCGCTAGACCGACGGAGGCAGACGTAGGAAGCCCGGGGCAAGAGTCATCATTAAGATCACAAGCCGCGCCACGTTTCATTTGTTGGTTTTTTTCAATGGATTTCTTGGGATTTGTCGTCTCTGAAGAGACCACGCCTCATTGTGGGAGGATATTGGTTCCGTTCGGTTCGGTTTTGGTTGTGGTTGTGGTTTTGGTTTTGGGTTTTCTATGTCACGCTCCATTTGCTTTGAAGATGGTTTATTGTAAATGATTCGTTTTGGCCAAATGACATAGATTGGTAGCGCTTTTGCTGCATTTGTTGCATTGATTTTTCATTGGCCGTCAAATGAAAGGGGCAAAAGTGTTTATTATTACCAACTAGCGATTTTTATTGACTGGAAAATACAATGTTTCGTGTATTTTTGGGGGAAATTATTTTGGGATATAACGGAAATTGTGGCTAGAAAACGAAAGTATGAACTAGATTTTAGGAAGGGAACAAAGTCCAAAAGCATTGGCGAACTTATCACTTGTTTTTGACTAGAATTTCCGTCGGGATTTCTATTGATCGAAGTTTTCGATGTTTTTATCGATAGAAGTTTTCGATATTTTATCGTTAATTTTTTATATATTTTTTTCTATTGAAATTTTCGCCGTTTAATCAATCAAAGTGTTCAAAGCTTTTATTGATCTAGGTTTTCTATATTTGTATCTACCGAAGCTTTCGCTTTTTTATTGATCCAAGTTTTCGATGCAGTATCGATCCAAGTTCTCGATGGTTTTATCTATCGACATTTTTGAAGTTTTATCGATACCAGATCGAAGGTTGCGCACTTTTATCTATCGAAGTTTTTGGTGTAATATCGATCCCAGTTTTCGATGCTTTTATCGATTAAGATTTCTGTATTTTTATCTATCGAAGTTTTTGGTGTAATATCGATCCCAGTTTTCTATGTTTTTATCGATCCAAGTTTTATATATTTTTATCTATCGAAGTTTGCAATGATTTTATCTATCGAAGTTTTCAATATATCGGCCCTATTATTATTCAGGTTGAATGGGAAATAAGCCTACCAACGGATACTAATGAGGAAGAGGTGGCTTTCTTTTGAAACTGCTCTATTTTATTTGATAAACAGTTTAATAAAAAGTCCCTTTAAGACATTTTTTGTTTAAAAGCCAAAGACTCTCTCGTGTTAATATTTACCCACAAAATCACACATTTATTTTCGCAGCGAAATGTAAATTTTGATTAGTCAATAATCGCTGCCAAATATTACTCATCGGAAAGATCAACAAAATATTTTTGATTGATTTTCGCCAATTGCTTGACAGTAGTGTCCCTCCCCATCTACATAGTTGCTGGCCATTTTCTTTTTTCCGTTTTCAATGCGGCCCAAAATTGATTTTGCATTGCCAAGAAATCAAAAAATAATAAACCATTACATAAGTATTTGGATAGAAGCGTGCGGAGGAATGTTTTTTTCCACTTTAACGACTCTGCCTAGGGGCCATCGATTAATACGACATTATACACGGATATAGAAAAGAAATGATTAACACATTTTCGGCATACCAACAAGACTATATTTGTATTCTATGGGTTTTATAGCCGCCGAATCGCAGCGTCTGTTCACGCCAATAAAATAAAATATATAGAATTATAGGGAATTGTCTATATGTTTGGCCAAATTGTTATTTTTAAACGCTTCCCCGCCGATCCTAATGGTAGAATATTAATAAATTCTGTGTCGTCTGAGCTGCAATAAGTAATAAATTTCATTTCTATATACTTTTTTTTCTCTCTTTGACCTGCGCGAATTTGCACCTTTCGAGTTTCGAATTTTCGAAATGGCAACTGTTAAAGAACCAACACCAACGGCTGAAATTTATGTTAATGCGAGTCTATATAAAATATGTGTATATAGAGGGAGACACACACATCAAAAATCATAGATTCGTCGGCATGGCAATATTTCCAATTTTCTATCTTTTTATCTTTTATATGTCGTCCATTGGTCCGTCCGTTCGTTCTCCTCCTGCCTGCCTGCCTTTATGGCAAGTCGGCCATATTTTTCGAAAACCCCAAGAAACTCTGCTGGTGTGAGTGCTGCGCTGCTTCGGCGCTGCTGCGCTGCTTTTGGGCCACGGCAGCAGACGCATCTTGGTGGTAGGAACCGATGTGCTTTCATATTTTGGCCTTAATTTCGATTTGGAACTGTCGATGTTCACTTGAAATCGGGACGTGGAGACGCGTGGACCTACAAGAACGTCGCTGGCAATTAAATAATATTTATAATAAAATAAACGAATCAACCGAAGAAACCGTTGAATGGCACATTAATTAAGCTCGAATAATAATTATAATAATAATACTCTCAAGTGCAAGTTGCAATCTCTGGCAGGACACTCGTTGTATCATTATTATATAACCATTCTTAGTCGATTGCCAAAGTGTGAGTGGTCCACAAACCAATAATAATTTTGATTCGATTTTGATTCCCATTCGAATATCTCTCAGTCTTTTTGGCTCTCCCCAGCAAGGATATGTGGCTTATTATCTGTCTTAAATCGAATAAATTCTAGATTCTAAAATTCTGTTGCCGCATATCCTTGCTGCTGGATTAAACCAAGACTTGAACGTATAAGTTTTTGTTTCGTTGTTTTGTAATTAAATTGTTATAAATTTTAAGTGTCTTTATTTCACAAAAACCACAAAAACCTCGCCTCGCGCTCGCCTGAAACATATACTTTAAACCAAAATCGTAACGCGGGAAAATGCACTTCAGTTGGTTGACGGAAAAGCCGCCCACGCCGCTAGCCACCTGGGCCGATCACTCGTACTTCTTCCGGCCGCAATACTATAAGGTTACCGTGTCGGAGCGCGATCACGTGGAAAGGACTAACGTGTACTTCAATGAGACGATCATACCGGAGAACCAGGGACTAAATGGTTCAGATTTTATGCCATTGAATTTTAAATCATCGTTTTCCATTGTAACACATCAAGGTAAATTCTGGAAGATGTCTTGAGCTTGCTTCTCTAGATAAATACTTGACAACTAGCCAAAATTGAACTGACGTTCGATGTCCATAATGTCACATGTCACATGCCATCGCCCATCGCCCATCGTCCTGACTAAGGCCCCCAAGAATGTGTTGCATTTGTGCTAATGACAAAACTGACACCAAATTCATATATTCAGAGATATATTCGCATTGAAATGGTGGTGTAGCGCCATGCCAGGCCAGGACAGGCTGGCCAATGGCCACACACATAAAGCACTCTCGGAATGGTTAAAGAATTTTGAATTATTACCCAAAAGTCCCCCGAAATGGGGACCCTCAGACGCAGCCATTTGTCTGCAAATTATATTCTATGATTTATTATCACAAAGTGCAACAAAGCGTAAAATTCGTTTGGCTTCTTCACCATGCGATTTCTCAATGGCTGTGGCTGTGCTGCGTGTGCTATACGATGATGCCTATGCACCGTGATGATAGCCTACACTAATCAGCACGGGGCTACAGGCTTGCTTTTCATTAAGATAACTGATACATTTTTTGTATTCAATCTACGAGCATAATTTAAGAAGTAGGGGGATCCTATTTTCGAATAGCCAAACTCCTTATATCCTTGTAATTATAATATTTGATCAGCTCGATCCTTTGTAATATAGGTATAGGACGAAAATATAAAATCTCAAAACGAAGGTCCGGTTTGCTAAATTAAAGAAGTAGTTAAAAAAAGAGAGTAGCATCATTAATTTCATTGTGGAACATTAAATCTTTGATGCTTTTCATATTCAAATTGTACAAAATTGTATTTGTTTTATTAACTTTTTTTCAAGCAAATGAATATTCACAACAAAGAATTAAAGTATTTTTTTTTGTTTGTTTCATTAAACTTTTGAACAAATTAAAAAACTTGGAAGTAACTCAGAAAACTCCTTAATTTAAAAGAAATATTATTTTAGAGGACTTTTTTATTTAGATAGATCGTGCGTTTTTTTCAAAGTGAAAGCCTGATTTAGGAATGCAAATAAACTTACTGAAATACTGAACTCTCTTTTGGTTTCAGGCCCTTATATGCTAGATTCGTATTATTATAATTCATTTCTTATACATAAATTTATTATTTATTTATTGTTTATTTATTATTCACTTTTTAACTTTTTTAATAAATACAAATCAATGAATTTACAAGGCAAATAGTTATGGTTTTTTCTTTAAAATTTAAATAGCCATTTTTATACCCTTGCAGAGGGTATTATAATTTTGACCAGATGTTTGCAACGCAGTGAAGGAGGCATCTCCGACCCCATAAAGTATATATATTCTTGATCAGCATCACCAGTCGAGTCGATCTAGCCATGTCCGTCTGTCTGTCCGTCTGTCTGTCCGTCTGTCCGTCTGTCGGTTTCTACGCGAACTAGTCTCTCAGTTTTTGAGCTATCGGGCTGAAATTTCCAGCATAGTCTTATTTCTTTAGCACGCAGTATATATGTCGGAATGACCGAAATCGGACTACTATATCCTATAGCTGCCATAGGAATGATGGCGAAATTAATGTAAAAAAAAATTTTACTTCTCTGTTTTTCAACGTATTTCTATAAATTTTCAGACATAGCAGTTTTTTATGGTTCTAGAACTACGGTTTTAATTTCATTAAGATCGGACCACTATATCATATAGCTGCCATAGAAGCGATCGGTCAATTTATATGAAAATGTAAAATTCTACATGTAAAATGTAAAATTTACAAAATTCTATATTTTTTCAACATTACTAAAATGGTTCGATTTTCAATGATCCAATTGCAGACTGCAAGGGTATACCAACTTCGGTTTACCGAAGTTAGCTTTCTTTCTCGTTAAATGATGAAATGATTTAAATGTTTTCAATTGAAAATAATGTGCTCTTTGGGCTTTGATTTGTTTAGAATAAAAATCCATTTATAATAATTTAAAATGTACACAATTTAAATCAAGATAATCTTGGGCAAATTCTAATCAGATAAAAATATCATTAGGTAGTTGGCTTTAAAAATTCCTTAAAGATTTGGCTTTAGAAACAATTATTATAAATGCTAGGCTACAGAAAGTATAGCTAACCGAAGCTATCTTTCTTTCCAGTTCCGATCTATTTGATTTAAAATGTCTCTCGTTATAATTTGCCTGCTGACCTGTGTAAGAAATTGTATTCGCTACGCGCAAATGGCGAAAAACTCTAGCTGATATATCGAAAGCATGCTTCTCTATCCGTTTGGCCTGCCTGGCCCATAGCGCGGCCTGAGAGTCATTAAATCTTTCATTTGTATTGCCAGCGTCCATTAGATGCCAAAGATGCCTTCGTGGTCCCCATACCCGTTCCCAATCCCATTCCCCATCTGCTGCCTCTGCTGCTGTCGTATCTCATGCTTCAATGGGCGGCGCTGGCAGGTGATCGAGAGCCAAGGGGTTTCGGCGGGGCGGAGAGGACGGCCATCGACGGACAGCAGCAAATGTTCAAACATAAATAATCATATTTTTTTTGTCGAAGGGGCGACTCTGGGATAGATATTCACGCTTAGTGGGATATAGTTGTCTCTTGGCAGCCACTTTTTAATACGTTCAATTTCTTGGTCATTTTTTATATGCTTCCATCAAATGCCTCTGCACTCGACACAATATTTGATCGTTAATTTGCCAAAAAAAATTCTTTATGAATTTGTATTTCGAGTTGCTCTTTGAATTCTAGACATTTTACATGTCATTTAATTCAGGAAAGCGAACAGCTGAAGGCAACTTGCTCTGTAAGATGGAAATATATCTATAGAATTGCTTGAAAAATTATTGTTTCTAAAACAAATCCCCTAGAATGCAGATATAGCTATAGAATCATTACTCGATGTCCCCATTTTCTCCATTAATTGCCTTGCATTCTGCAGAGATTCCTTGCCGTAGTCTCCGCCCATAAGTTGGCTATAAATTTGTGCAAATTCTCCACTTGGCAGTTTCTTCAAAGACACGTCGGCAGGCATTGTCTTTCTTGACATCTTGTAGGTGTGTTTAGTTTGGCCAAGAACATACTATATATACTATATATCGGGGCACGCGACACGCTCCCCTGATTTATCTCTGTTTACCGGGTTTGTTTTTGTTTAGGCCAGACATCATCTGGCTCTGTGTGGTCGCCGGACAAAGTGCCCATTAAATAATTCTCCCGATGGATCAAAAAGCTAAGCGGAATATTATTTCGATGATGGCTAAGCGGTGGAAAGCTTAGCGGTTGCTTTGAACATGTATTTATGATCGTATACTTTGGAAAATTAAATGATTTTTTAATAAAATCTGAATTTACGGTCATGATCTTGCAGAGTGTCACCATATGTCTATAATTAACTGTGAATATATACGCGCCATAAATATTTAAGCGATGATGGAATCATAAATTTCGATTATGAACCCCAACTATCAGGCCGAATCTAGTATCCAGTGATTCACTAGATTCTATAACATCCAACGAGTATCCTAATTAATTTTAGCCGTCTTATTTCAAATAAGTTAGACGGGTTTCTTTCTGTTTTTAACTAATGATCCCCTCGCTCGGTATATACGCTGCGATGTTTTGACAGCAAAAAAGTCATTGGAATGTTTGCCTGTGTATATATCTGAATCTGTATATTTCCTGCATTATATAAAGAGAGATTCTTCCCGAATATAAAAATATATTGGGATTTAAATATAAATTCAGACACGTGCAGTTATGAGAGAGTCTTTCCACATTGATTGCTCCAGCATTTCTAGAAAATATCTAGTTATAAATAGCTTTTTATGCATTTGTGACATATACTTTTAGTGGCTTTTTTTTCGGAGGGAGCCTATATTATTATGTAGAGGAAATACATAGGGGAACATAAAAAGCGTGTCCTATATTTGACCTCAGCGAGATTTCAGGAACGGGATGCTGTTGTTTTTATTTCTCTGTCGCGCTTGATGGCGTGGGAAAAATGTATAAAAGCAATTGTAGGCGTTGGAGGAAATTTCTTTGGAGAGCCACAAGATTACTGGCCACTCAGTCGATGCACAGCATTCGCACAGTAGAGAAGTGATTTTTCCAAATCCTCTTCAGCAAGCAAAAGGATACTCAAGCGAACTCTTCATAAGCATATATATTTGTGGGTGTGTCTCCATATAAAGTGAAAAAGTACGTTGAAAATTCTATGGAAATATTGTGAAATAATAATCGGTGAAGAACATTTATTCCGAAAATGAATTTATCGGTTTATTGGCAGTGACAATGTGTGCCTTAGTTATCTGATATCCTGTTCGAGTCTTTGGAATTCTTTCGTTCGCGCAAATAACATTTGGTCCAATTAATTTACTTTTTCCTGCGACAAACAAGATAAAAGCAACAACATTATGGTTGTTTCTTCGATCTTTCAGATCTATCTGCGTGCAGAGGCAACACAGAAATAGATTTTTGGTGGTTGAATATAAAAAATGGCACGCAAATTCGAACATAAAAATGAAATTATGATTTTTTCCAACTTCTGGGCGAGCTGGCGCCCACGCAAATGATTTGAAAAATGCTTTTTTCGTGACATAATTCCCGCCGCATACAAAACACATCCATTAAAAATGGTCTCCAAAATAGAGTTTTCCTTCGATTGGGGCCTGTATACATATGTATTTGGAGGAGGGTACATGTCCGTATTTGTATGAGACAACAGATCGCAGAGACTTTAAAAGCTAAGAGCTACCTAATTTGGTGACAGACAACGTTCTTATTTGATTTATCTGATTTTATGCCACGCCCATTTCTGTTTCAAAAGCTCTATGTAAATTATTATCTAGAAAGTAAAAATGTATATAATAAATTGCCTTTTGCGAGCGTTTTTCTAAAATTTTAATTAAAATTGGATGAAAAACATGGAAGTTATAACAGGGAATTATAAATCACAAGCTAAAAAATCAATCTAAGCATTCTTTCAAACAATTCAAAAGCTGTTAGTTTTAAAATAAAAAACTATGTTGGTAATGCCTGCTGAAAGAGCTGGTACCTTTAAAATAAGTAACTATGTTGGTAATACCGGCTAGAAAGACATCGGTGGCTATCGATAAAGTCATGGTTGCATGTATAAACATTGGAAAGCTCGATGTTTTCCCAGCTCGAATGCGCTTTTTTATATTTCATTCAGTCAACTGCCTTCGAGGCAAAAGCATCACTTTATTTTTTCAACTCTTTGCTTTCTATTTTATTTTATTTTTCTATTATTTTATTTTTTTTTATATTTTTTTTTTAACTTGTATTTCTTCCTTCTTTTTGTTAAAAAAAATTAAAATTAAAATAGTAGTACTTGCTACTACTTACTCCTCCTGCTTGCGTGGCTTCTGACCAAGGTAGCAACCCAAGCTCTCGGTCGCTATACATCGATGGTTTCCTGAGCTGAATTGGTTACAGCCACCACTGGCTCCTCCGAATCCTTTTCAGTATTTATGGTTAGTAGGAGCTTGTGGAGCTGTAGCTCCGGAGAACTGCGGCGTCTCAGTCTCTTGCTTGACACCATCAGGTTCTAACCTCTATATCCATTTCGCTCGCACTCTTACCTACATCAGCATCGTTATATTGGCAACATGTTTCTAGCAACATTGCCTTAGCAACATTTTTCTGCGTATTTTTTGCATTGTTAAATTAAAGATTTTCTACCATAAGTTGGAATATTATTTGGAAAAATAATTATGATTTAGCCATGCTTTGGCTACCGGGTATACCATAGTCGAGCACATTGGATTCCCGCTTTCTTACTAGTGTTTTTTTTAGGGGTACTGTACTTTTTGTACATCTGAACATTAAACTTTTTAGATTTTTCTTAAGTTCCATAGGAAATAGGGAGTTGTGATCATGATATTTAAATTTATTTATGCAAATAAGAGATAATCTAAACAATATTGTTTCTACTTTGCAGCTGAAGTCAAAATGCCGAGCGGTAAAGTAGACAAACCCGTGATTCAGGACAACCGTGATGGTACCGTGTCCGTCAAGTACGATCCCCGCGAGGAGGGATCCCACGAGCTGGTGGTCAAATACAATGGAGAGCCCGTGCAGGGTAAGGATTGGAGAGCTCTACCTTTTGCCTTACTTCATTAATTTCCTTTGTTATTCCCAGGATCTCCCTTCAAATTCCATGTGGATTCAATCACCTCGGGCTTCGTGACTGCCTACGGACCCGGCCTGACCCACGGCGTCACCGGTGAGCCAGCCAACTTCACCATCTCCACCAAGGGCGCCAGCGCCGGTGGCCTGACCATGGCCGTCGAGGGACCCAGCAAGGCGACCATCAACTACCATGACAACAAAGACGGCACCGTCTCCGTGCAATACCTGCCCACTGCCCCGGGAGAGTACCAGGTGTCGGTCCGCTTCGGGGACAGGCACATCAAGGGATCGCCGTACTTTGCCAAGATCACCGGCGAGGGCCGCAAGCGCAACCAGATCTCGGTGGGCTCCTGCTCCGAGGTCACCATGCCCGGCGACATCACCGACGATGATCTACGCGCTCTGAACGCCTCCATCCAGGCGCCCAGCGGCCTGGAGGAGCCGTGCTTCCTCAAGCGCATGCCCACGGGCAACATTGGCATCTCGTTCACGCCCCGCGAGACCGGCGAGCACCTGGTGTCGGTGAAGCGCCTGGGCAAGCACATCAACAACTCGCCCTTCAAGGTGACCGTGTGCGAGCGCGAGGTGGGCGACGCCAAGAAGGTCAAGGTCAGCGGAGCCGGCCTCAAGGAGGGCCAGACGCACGCCGACAACATCTTCGCCGTAGACACGCGCAACGCCGGCTTCGGCGGCCTGTCGGTCTCCATTGAGGGACCCAGCAAGGCGGAGATCCAGTGCACGGACAAGGATGACGGCACCCTGAACATCTCGTACAAGCCTACGGAGCCGGGCTACTACATTGTGAACCTGAAGTTCGCCGATCACCACGTGGAGGGATCCCCCTTCACCGTCAAGGTGGCCGGCGAGGGCAGCAACCGCAAGCGCGAGAAGATCCAGCGGGAGCGCGACGCTGTCCCGATCACGGAGATCGGCAGCCAGTGCAAGCTGACGTTCAAGATGCCCGGCATCACCTCGTTCGATCTGGCCGCTTGCGTCACCTCGCCCAGCAACGTCACCGAGGATGCGGAGATCCAGGAGGTGGAGGACGGCCTCTACTCGGTGCACTTTGTGCCCAAGGAGCTGGGCGTGCACACGGTGTCCGTGCGCTACTCCGAGATGCACATACCCGGCTCGCCCTTCCAGTTCACCGTGGGCCCCCTGCGTGACTCCGGCAGCCATCTCGTGAAGGCTGGAGGCTCTGGACTGGAGCGTGGTGTGGTCGGCGAGGCGGCCGAGTTCAATGTGTGGACCCGCGAGGCGGGCGGTGGTTCCCTGGCCATTTCCGTGGAGGGTCCCAGCAAGGCGGACATTGAGTTCAAGGACCGCAAGGACGGCAGCTGCGATGTGTCCTACAAGGTCACCGAGCCCGGAGAGTATCGCGTCGGCCTGAAGTTCAACGACCGCCACATACCCGACTCCCCCTTCAAGGTCTACATCTCGCCGGACGCCGGCGATGCCCACAAGCTGGAGGTGCAGCAGTTCCCGCAGGGCAACATCCTGCCCGACGCCCCCTACCAGTTCATGGTGCGCAAGAACGGCGCCAAGGGCGAGCTGGACGCCAAGATCGTGGCTCCCTCCGGCACGGACGACGATTGCTTCATCCAGGCCATCGACAGCGAGATGGTTTCGGTGCGCTTCTATCCGCGTGAGAACGGCATCCATGCCATCCACGTCAAGTTCAACGGCGTCCACATACCCGACTCTCCCTTCAGAATCAAGGTGGGCAAGGATGTGGCCGATCCGGCCGCCGTCCATGCCAGCGGCAACGGGTTGGACGAGGTGAAGACCGGCCACAAGGCCGACTTCATCATCAACACCTGCAATGCGGGCGTCGGCACTCTGGCAGTGTCCATCGATGGACCCTCCAAGGTGGCCATGGACTGCACGGAGGTTGAGGAGGGCTACAAGGTGCGCTACACTCCCCTCCTGCCCGGCGAGCACTACATCACGGTCAAGTACAACAACATGCACATCGTGGGCTCGCCGTTCAAGATCAACGCCATCGGCGACAAGCTGGCCGATGAGGGCGCCCAGGAGACGTCGACGGTGACTGTGGAGACGGTCCACAAGGTGGCCAAGGGCGGCCAGAAGACGGGCGTCCATCTGCCCACCTTCAAGTCGGACGCCAACAAAGTGGAGTCCAAGGGCATGGGCCTGAAGAAGGCCTATATTGGCAAGCAGAACCAGTTCACCATCTGTGCCACCGATGCGGGTGAGTGATTATGTTTATTTAAATTTTGCTAAATTAGGATTTTATTGGATCTTAAAAACTTAATACGATCTGAGTTAATCCGAGATCGTAAATAACAGTTCACGGTTTTATCTTTACAAAAATACTTTATTTTCTTGGCTTGCGTCAAAACGTTTAGCAAATATCCTAAACAAAAGGAAAAAGCAACAAGAATAACAGCTGTTCCTTATTTCCTCTCGCTCTCTCTTCCACGCATTGCCTGCAATGTACAAGCAAAGCATCAGCTTATAAGTTCCAATCAGTAGAGAGCGAGAGAGTTGTTTTTTAGCTGCACTCTGAGCGAGCTTTTCAGCTTAATTAAATTTAATAATGGGTAGAAAATATACCGAAAAAAAGGAAAAATTAATTAATGTACAAGCAAAGAAGCAACTTTTAAGTTCCACTTCAGCTTAATTAAATATAATAATGGGTAGAAAATATACCAAAAACAAAAGGGTAAAGAACAAATATCGGCTGTTTGCTGGTTTCTCTCGCTCTCTCTTCCAGGCATAGCCTGCAATGTACAAGCAAAGCAGCAGCTTTTAAGTTCCACTCAGTAGTGAAAGAGGGAGTTGTTTTTTTAGTTGCACTCTGAGCGAGATTCGTATTTTAATTTATTTTAATTAATGCTAGAAATTATATGTCTTTTGTTGTAAAGATAATATTTTTGTAATAGGGAAGAAATTAAGAAATATTTTACGTACTTTAATAGTTTAAACTCAATATTAATGGATTTTAATCCTTATTTATTTCCAGGCAACAACATCCTGTACGTCGGCATGTACGGACCGAAGGGACCCTGCGAGGAGCTCCACGTCAAGCACGCTGGACACAACAACTACAATGTGCACTACGTGGTGCGCGATCGCGGCCAGTACGTGCTGTTAATCAAGTGGGGCGAGGAGCATGTGCCCGGCTCCCCATTCCAGATCGATGTGTAGAGGGAGAGTGAGAGGAGGGAGAGCGCTATCTATGTATATGAAGCTAGCCGGCCAGGCATATGTGTACGTGTAGATATTATTCTTCGCATGTGTATGTGTTCCAGGGCGCGCGCATGTTCCAGGGGTGAAAAAGTCAGTCAGTCAGTCGTCAGTCAGTCGTGTGTTTATTTTCTCTTGTTTTCCTCATTCTTCACGATAGCAACGCCTCTTTTTGTTTAATTTTAATTATTCTCGATTGATGGATATATAAATCACCATATTTTTAGGTAAGCTTTTTTGTTATTTGTACATACAAACCATTACTTGGAAGGACGAAGCTTCTGGTTTTTTCTCGACGCGCCATTTTTCTAAAATCTTGATCTTACGTTTTATTTGTTTTTCTTTTTGTGTGAGTACATACATCTAAAATAAACAATAATAGCCAGGATATATAAACGAACTTGAACAAAATACACTTCTTCTTGGGCACACAATTATTACTATTGCAATGCGAATAAATCTCTTAAACAATTATTTAATACTTAAGCGAACATTAATGATGATTATGACATATTATGTTTTCTATTATCACTATCGACATGTAATTTACGTGAAATAAAAATCAAAACTCAAAAATACGCACTCTTAAACCTTTAAAAGGGTATTTCTAGGAACGAGTTGGAAGCCTGCCTACTGGAACATAGCTTAAAATGTGCTCAGTCCTTCTCGGCCACACTGTACACATCCCCGTACTTCTGGATCTGCTCGAACACATCATCATCGCTGGCACTGGAGCTGGATAGATTGGCCAGCGACTGGGCGTCCATTGACGACGCCCGCAAGGCTTCGGCCAGCTTGGGCGCGGGTCGGTAGTAAACCGAATGGCTGCTGTCGAAGGTGCGGCTGCCCATGTGATATTTCAGGTATTTGCGGGCAAAGCGCTGGCCAATCACCTCGCCGAGACTCTCCTCGGTCAGTGTAAAGTTCGCCTCGCCCTTGGCCGACGACGACGATTTGTGCAGCAGGATGCCCCTTTTATCCATCTTGAGGGGCAGGGACTTCTGCGGGTCTGGGTCAACAGCAGGAGCGGCAGGCAGTGGTTCACAGATGGTGGTCGATGTCACCACGGTGCAGTCACCATCGCCACCTGTGGAATCCAAGCAAATTACCGCCACCTTCGACTGCTTCTCCGTGCTGCTAACAGCTGCAGATCTCTTGGGGCCACCCTTCTTGGGAGGAAGCACCCGGCTGCAGGCCGTGTCATTGGCCAGAGCTGTGGAATTGCAGGCCACGCTGTTGTTGTTGAAGACTGGCAGAGATGGCGACTGAGATTGATTAGCAGGCGGCACGCTCCGCTGCAGTTCCTCATCCTTGTAGGTGGCTTTGGACAAGGCCATGGCTCGCTGCAGGTCATCATCGGAGTTCGGTTGCTTGTCGGGTTCGCTTGCTTTAGCTTTCTTCGACTTGGGATTGGCTACTTTTGCCCTTGGAGCCTTCTCAGCTACGGCTTCCTGTGAGTCTGGTGATTGTGTCGCAACCTTTTCGTTTAAGCTGGTTTTCTTTCTTGTCTTCTTCGGTTTTGCCTTGGCCGGAGTCGGAGAAGCCAGCTTTCTGGGTCTTCCTCGGGATGTGCTGGGATTTTTCTTCAATTCCATCTTCAGGGAGGAAGAGTCGACTGACTCTGCCGATTTGTCATCTAGGATCTTGTTGGAATTGGTTTCTAAGGTTTCGGGGGAAATCTCCTTGGATGAACAGGGCTCTGGCTCAGTGGGGTTGCCTTCTGGCATCTTGGACTTGGCCACCTCTTCGGGGATTTTGGATAGACGGTTCGTGGACCGCGAAATAGGTTTCTTCGTGGAAGGCGTCTTCTTTGGAGCGGAGCCACCTGGCGTAGAGGCTTTCTTGGAATCGTTTGCCACCGAGAAACTTACCAAGCGTCTTCTGCCCATGACTTCCGGTTCGCTATCGTCGGAAGTTTGGCCAATGTCGATGTCAGACGGTTCCATTTTGGGATCCATAAATCCTTCCTTGTGTGTCGGTAAAACCCCATCGTGCTTGGAAGTTGAGGGAGAGGCTGTGATGGTCTTCTGCTTCGGGGTCTTCCTTGCTGAAACCGGAGCAGGAGCAGGATCAGGAGCTACTTCTGGCATTACCTTGCGCTCTGTACTGGCAATGAAACGCTTCCTTGGTGTTACCTCGTCTTCATCATCGGAGGTGTCACCAAGCAGATGCTTGCTGCCCACTCGGGGTTTGACCAACTGCGAGCCGGAGGCAGTCTTCAACATTTTCTGTAATCTCGGCTTGTGGCACTTGGATAGAACCGACTTGGAGGAGTTGGTTTTCCTAATGGCCACCAGCTGATGCTTCTGCTGCGGCCGAAACTTTTTTGGCGTCTCCACGACCAGGGGGCTGCTGCTGCTGCTGCAGTTCTCCACAACCCACTCCTCGGTGGAGCTGTTGGCGATGTGCACCACGTTGGAGCAGAGCCGGTCGCTATTGCAGCAGTTGCAGTCGTTCTCCCGCATCCGCGGACGCAGGTCTAGGTCGACGTCGTAGCTGTGCTGGCGGCGCAGGTGATGCATGGTCCGTGAAGCCGCCACCGCGTGGTGGTGGTGGTGGTAATCGCGTGCTCCCCGATACGAGCAGTATTGGTACGAGGCGCTCCTGGACAACGAGTGATGTCGCAGGCAGGAGCGGCAGTCGCAGGATCGGCCGTAGGAGCGCAAATCCTCCTCGCTGGACGAGGAGTCGAAGAGCGAGGAGTTGGCGCGACGCTTGCGCAGATGCTTGCGCCGCGGATGATGGCCGCTGGAGTGGATGCAGTGCTGCGGCGCTGCGGTCAGGTAGGCCAGCTGGCGCTCCTTCTCCCGCCGTCGGTGGAGAAGGCTCTGCATGTGATGCCGATGCTCCTGCTCGTCGTCGTACGCATACTTGGCCCGCAGCTCGTCCCGCTTGTGGGAGTGCGTGCGGTACATTTTGATGGTGGCCGTGTTGGAGATCTTGTTGGGCACGCGCCGCCGGCTCTGCCGGATGTAGCGGGCCGTGTCGATCGAGTGCAGCGACTCGTTGTCGCTGGGATCCGAAATGGAGGCGTGGTCGTACGAATACAGATACTTGGCGTCGCCCTCCAGATAGACGCTGTTATGGCGGCGCATCCACTGGCCGACGTGCCGCTCGATCTGCTTCTCGTCGAAGGTGTCCAGGATGCGGTCCAGCCCAGCCTCCTTCCACTTCCGCTTGTGCTCCTGCACGACGGGCATCGTCTGGTTGAGGATCTCCTGCATCTCGACCTTGGCCTCGTTGTCTTCGCCTGCGCACAGGATCATCGTCAGCTCCGCCACGCCCATGCTGGCGCTTATGTTCCCCATGTCCAGCTTCGTCTCCGGCACGGGATCCTCAACGGCCTCCTCTTCCTCCTCCCCCTCTATTTCGACATCGTCGGCCTCGTCCTTGTAGATCTCTTCCAGCTCCGAAACGTTCAGCTCCTGACCCTCGTCCGTATTCTCCCAATTCTGCAAAGACACGGGACAAACATGGTGCTCAGCAAGCGACGCCAACATAGAAATCTCCGGATGGGACGGGACTCACCTTCATCAGGCTGGACCATTGCTTGGAGCGCTCGAAGACCAGCGTCTCCAGCCTTTCCTCGTTTACTAGTGGCGACCGCGACATGTCTAGAGGCTCATTGGATCTCCAGGGCTTACTATTTTTGTGATAAATGCGTTAGGGGCCGACAAAAAACGTTCCAAATGAATTAAAATGCAAAATGGCTGTTGTGTTGTCGTGCAGTGTGCCCGTCGGTAGAGCGCCAAAAAAATACCAAAAAGATTAAGGAAAATGCTACATTAACCCTTAGGGCGTGCAAGGGGCTTAGCAACAAGTAGTTAAAAAATAATAATAAATAAATGTGCGTGATGTTGAATTTGGTGTTGACACCAAACACCCTAATTCAAATGAAATAAATACCCAATTTTAAAAATGAATCAACATTCCAATCCAAAAAATACATATGTATAGAAAAACGGAAAAGGCCCTAAATTAGGGTTTGGGGACTTATATCATTTTTACCTTTTGGGGACTTATTTCATACGACCAATTTTTTTTAAACAAACAAATGTTCCCAAAAAAATGTAAAACACCCCACACTTCATTGAAAATTGATGTTGTTGTTTCCCATACACATTTTTGAGGACCTATTTCGTCTTTTTTACTTATTCTGCAGAGCCATTCAATTATGCAATAGAATTTCGAAATAGTTAAAGTTTAAGTAGTCATAATCTCTAATTAATAATACGAGTATTTTCCATACTCTTAAATTGCTGAATTGCCTTAGCCACACCAAAGAAAATTACATGCTTATTGTAAATTTTATTTAATTTACGCTGGGGTATATTAGTTTGTAAGCATTTATTTATTTAATGGAATTTTATCGTACTAATAACTTTAGCGTTATATAAAGATTCCGCTGAATAGTGCTACCAGCGTTGCCAGATCGAATCGCTTAGTCGCATATTGCTGCCAGGAGAGAGCGCAAAATTCGAATGTTGGATTTTTGTGGGCTTTTTATTCTGAAGTCATATATGTTTTACATTAGATTAATATTGCAGATAAACAAACGAATACATATTGTATGCTTAAATAACTGTTCAATTGAAAATACATGTACATCTCGCTCCCGCTACCGCTCCTCCGTTGGCCACTAAATGTCGGTATTTTTTTTTTTTTATCGGCTGGCTGTTGCTCGAACACTCCTGCTGCTAGTTTTAATCATAGTTTTTAGTTCTCATCAGTTGCCTGCTGTCTCGGTCTCGTTAATAATGGTGTGTGTATATAGTAAATATAGTAGGTTGTTGCTTGGAATCGGAATAGAGGCTACTTCTGGTCTCGGCGGCTACCTTCTACTTGCGGTTGCGTATGGCGCGGTCCATGATCGTGTTGATGCGCGTCTCCGAGTAGCCCGGCACCAGCATGTGGATCAGCTCCTTCATAAACAGATCGCTCACACCGGGACTGGAGCGCTCGGCCAGCTCGAACACAGACTTCAGGTCGCCAATGTCGCTGCCAACGCCCAGGTTACGTCCGGGTCCACCGGCTCCACTGCCGCCGCCTGCATTGCCGCCGGAATATTTGCGCTGGATGTCGGTCAGCACGGGGAAGAGGAAGTTGTTCAAACAGGCACTGTTCGTCTGCATAAGGCGCTGTCCCGCCGACGTCTGCTTGGCGTGGTTCGCATGGTTGCTCACCACATGCTCCTCGTGGCTGTGGCTGTGGCTATTACTGTTGTGGCTGTGGTTGTCCCTCTCCCTGTGGCTATCCCTGTGGCCGCCACTGCTGCCGGCTGAGGCCACGGCGGCGTTTGTCGAATGGAATGATTCACGTTGGCTGCTGCGACGCTGCTGCTGCAGCTCGGCCTGCGACTGGATCTGGGCTTGCGATGCCTGCAGCGGCAGGCCCAGGGAGGCGCGACGATCCTCCACCTGATCCAGCGGGGCGGCGGATCGTGATTGGCGCAGCTCCGGCTTGGAGCTGGAGCGCTTCTGCTGCAGCTCGTTGGCCGACGAGGAGCTGGTCACGGCGCTGGGCAGAGGAGCTGCGTTCAGCATGGTGGTGGTGGCGTGCTTGTTGCTCAAGTTGCTCATGTTGCTCATGTTGCTGTTGTGGCTGATGTTGTTATTGTTATTATTGTTGCTGCTGCTGATGTTGTTGTGGTGGTTGTTGTGGCTGGCTTGGGGGGGCAGGGCGGACGAGGAGGAGGAGGAGGCGGAGGCCACGACCTCGTTAGCTGTGATCACGGACACGGAGGAGGCGGATGCCGCTATGGCGGACACAGAGGCGGAAGGGGAAGCGGCAACGGAGGCGGCGGCCGAGGAGGCCGGACCACCGCCTGCGGGCGAGTGTGTGGTCTGCATCAGCTTCTGCATGGTCAGCTCGTGCTCCTGCAGCTGGAAGCTGTTGACGCCCGCCCGCGGAGCGCTATTAATATGCAGTCCCTTCACCGTCATGATCCAGGGCTCGTCCTGGCTGCTGCCGCCCTGCTTGGCATCCGAGTCCGAGTCGGAGTTCTCCGACTCCGTCTCGCTCTCGTCGCCCTTGGAGACCTTCCACTTCTTGAAGCGATCGATCAGATCGATCAGGTAGGCGTTCTTCTTGGCCTTCTTGATGAAGGGGTACTTGAGCAGCTCCTTGGCCGTGGGCCTGTTCTCCGGGTCCTTGTTCAGGCAGGCCTCCACAAAGTCCTTGAACGACTTGGTGTAGTTGCCCGTCAGCTGGGGCGGATTGTTCTTCGGGATGAGGAAGAGGACGCGCATCGGATGCAGCTCCGAATTGGGCGGCTCGCCCTTGGCCAGCTCAATGGCCGTTATGCCCAGCGACCAGATGTCCGCCTTGGCGTCGTACTGCGACTGCTTGATCACCTCGGGCGCCATCCAGAAGGGCGTGCCCACGAAGGTGTTCCGCTTGGACGTTGTGTTGGTCAGCTGGCCGGCAACTCCAAAGTCCGCCAACTTAACGTCGCCCTGCTCGCTGAGCAGCACGTTGGCCGCCTTGATGTCGCGATGCAGCTTGCGCTCCGAGTGCAGGTAGTCCAGACCCTTGAGCACTTCGCGCAATATGATCCCGATGTGCATCTCCTCGAAGCTGCCAGCCTTCATCAGATCCAAGGCGGAGCCGCCGCCCAGATACTCCATGATGATCCAGAGCTTGGTGCCCTTGAGGAAGCTGCCATAATACTTCGTGACGTACGGTGAGTCGCACTGCGACAGAACCATAATCTCCTGCTGGATGTCATCGATCTCGTCCTCGGCCTCCTCCAAATCAATGATCTTGATGGCCACCACCTGCTGGGTGCGGTTGTCGATGCCCTTGAACACCTCGCCGAAGGAGCCCTTGCCGATGCGCTCCTGCTTGGTGAAGATCAGCTCCGGGTCCACTTTCTCCGTCCAGGACATGCTGGCTCTGCTTCTTCACTCGCTTCGTTCGCTTTTCGCTCTGCCCTCCTCTTCGGTCGTGGCTCTTGGGCTCTGCTGTCGGTGGAGGAGGAGTTCTTCTCTTCACGCTGCTGACTTGGGACTGGACTGGACCGGAATGGAGTGGAGTGGCCTGGCGTGGAGTGGTCTCGGAGTGGCGTTGCTTCTCTACGGGGCACTTGACTAATAATTTTTTCGTTGGTATCTCATCTAATCCGAGAAATCTCTCTTTTTTTTTTGCTGCGAACAACTCGGACGGTGTGACCGCAGGTTGCAAAAACGCGACAAGCGCGATATACTAAAAAAAAAATACTGCAGGCTGTGCGACATTTTCGAGCACTGTTGTTCGGAAAATGTCATTTTTTTTCTTGTACCTATTTTTTTAAAATTAATTTTTAGCGCTTAGGTTATTCCATAATTATTTGCTATTTTATTTAAATTATAGCTTTACTTATTCGGTGTATACTTATCATTTTCTTGATGCTGGGTTATGTAATGATCACTTGTAGTGACAAATTCTTGTCAAATTCTGGATTCAATAAATTTTAACATTAAATTGAACTGAACCTTTTTAGCTTATTAAAATTGAATTTTTATCAACTTTGTTTTTAATATCAAATTTTAATCGATTTTCTATATTTTTATTAAGATATTTGCCATATATTCGAAAAATTCGAATTCTCTGCTATCCAAAGGTCCCTAAGGCTATTTTGGTCATAAAATGTAATGAGTGTGGTCTAAAAATGTGATCATATTACACCATAAACCCATATATTTAGCACATACGGCTACGTTTTAGTCCATAATGAACTTCCCTATGGCCTCATTTTATTCCATGGCTTCTAAATAATAGGTCTAAAATATTCCAAACATTCGACACTTCAGCTCCGTACTCAGACTCAGACACGCAAAAAGTGTTCCTAAGCATTGGGCCAAAATGAGAGGTCTATACTCACCCTCTCGCTCTATCGTACTGCTTAGAAACACTTTTCGTGTCTGAGTACGGAGCTTTCTGTAAAAGTTCAATTATGCAGCCCAGTGTAAATCAAGTTAAACCATATTATTTAAAAAATGCACTTTATTTATGAAATACGCGTTACATTTTTACAAATCAAATATATAGCTTATTGCATATGTATATTCTTCTGTTTATATATTTCATCCTGGCGAAAAGACAAGACTTTCACAAAAGTATGTTAAGGTAAATAAAACATTTTACTTCTTACACAGATTACGGCTATAGAAATGGGTTATTTTTCTTTAAACTTTTTTTTTTTTTTTGCGTTTGTGGTACCCAATTTGCCTGGGTACCTGCTGGCCTACGAGAGCGCTCGATTCGTCGGTGGGTGGCAACCCCTGGGAGAGCAGCCATCCAGCGAGGAATCCCGGCCCAGAATAAGTAAATCGCAGACCTGGCAGAGATTTTCCTTGCACGGAAATTCCATCTATCCAAGCATGCCTACAAAAAAGGGCTCGCGGCCGCAAATTTCTCTTAACATGTAATTTTAAGACTGAACACAAATTACAAAAAAAGAACGGCGAACGGATGGACCTACTAAGAAGACATGAACTTATCAACTAAATGGGGCAGGGGGTCCTGTCTATTACATTATTGAGCAGCGGGATCGGGGCTCGGCTTCGGCCACCTCCACCAGCGGTGGGATATTCTCGCCATCAGCGGACTGCTCAGTGACATCTGCGCCCTCGGCGACAGCCGCGACGGCGGGAATTTCCTTTGCGGGTGAGCCGCCCTTCTTTGGCGTCTCCAGACCGGCCTCCTGGCCAACGGTCACGTCTTTGCTGGCCTGCTCCGCGTCCTGGGCCTCTGGCACGCTGACCGAAGATGTGTTCAGCTGATTCTCCTCCTCGACCACATTGTGGGTTAAAGTACGCACCTCGCCGCCGTCATCGTCGCCGGGCGGGGTCTGCTCCAGACGCAGGCGTGTCGGAGTAGCGATCGTCGCCTTGGAGAATTTAGAGCTCAGCAGGCTGAAGGGCGAGGCCAGGCTCCGAAAACTGAACATCTCGAAGCGGGCCCGTTTCGGCGGCGACATTTCCACATCCTGAGCCAAGTCATTGGTCGACTGAGATCCCGAGACTGGCGGCGGCGGAGTGCGCTCGCGCTTGCGTGAGCGTGTCAAGAACGAGAAGGAGAATGACGAGCTGTTGGGTATCTCCGAGCCCACGGTGGCATTCATGCTGGCGTTCGTGCAGCTCGATGTGTCCAGGTCGCTGTTGACGCACCTGTAGCTGCCCACCTTGGAGGGTGTCAGCGTGTCGGTGGGTCTTATGCTGCGCCTGCCGGTAATCTGGCCGAAGGTGCGGGCCGGAGTTCCGGCCGGCGAACTGGAGGGCTGGCTGGCCAGCTCCACCTCGGTGCTCTGCTTGCTGCTGCTGCGGAAACCAAAGAGGCTGCGCCCGGGCGTGGAGGTAGCCGCCGGCAGGGCATTCAGGTTACCGCTGGCACTGCGTATGGGTGAGGCATCCACAGTCAGTGGCTCCATGTCCACATCCTCCTGTGTTGCTGATGGCGGACTCTCCTTTGCAGGCGATGCAAGTATTTCGGCTTGTTTCTTTTGGGCCGGCGACCATGAGGGGGTCATCTTGCTAGCCGGCGACTTCTGTTGGCTGCCCGCCTTTCGTGTGGACTTGCGCTCCTTTGAGGGAGTGGTGGGCTCTGGAGCGACATCCTCTTCATCATCCAGGACAACAACATCCTGAGCTGGTTGAGCTGGTCCAGCGGGTGTGGCAGCTTCAGCAGGAGCTTCCGATTGGCTTTCCTTCTTGTCGGTGACTTCTTTATTCTTATTTTCGACTGCCACCTCCTTCTCCTGCTCAGCTACCACCACTACCTCTTTCTCCTTCTTTTCGGGCACCCTATCCTTCGGCTTTTGCTCCTTCTGATCCTTGGAGGAACTGCCATTCTGTGGCGGTTTCTCCTTGCCATTAGTGGGTTTTGGGGCACCATTTTGGCTCTTCTTGTCCTCTTCCCTGGCATTGGACGAGGAGGATGAACTGGTGGACGAGGGACGCTGCTGCGATGTCTTTTTCAATGGGATAAACGATTCGGTGATCTTCTTGTTATTGCCATTCTGGGGACTATTTGAGCGACCGTTGCTGCCGGTCGAGGATTGCTGCAGGCGGGAGACGGTGCTGCCACCGCTCAGCGAGAGGGGCAGACGACGTCCCGACGACCCACTGGCTCCCGATCCTCCTCCGCCACCACCGCCAACATTGTTCGGTTGCGCCATTTTGCTTAACATTGATTGTTATGCGTTTCCGGGGGCCGTAATCGCAAGATCTCTGCAAGGGACACAGACAAAGGGAAAAGTGTTAGTTCAGTTACACTGAAAACGAATATTAATATAAACACTCGCCATGCGAGCGAGAATATTGCGGTTTGTTTACACGAGGAATGCGGTCGAGACCGGCTCTCAAGTGAAACCCCAACCCACCTAGCACAGTTGCACTGCTCGAGAGTTTTTTTTATAAATCACAGTGGGTCTCTGGGTTTCTTCACTAGCGTGAGAGATTGTTCTTTAATCTGGGAGAGACAGACGCTAGGCGTTTTATCACGTCTTGACGGTTTCACAGCTGAAGCTTAACTTGTCAGGATTTTCAGTGTGCGCTGGGCTTAAGTACTTGGTTGAAGGATCAGGATCAGGATCAGGATCAGGGCAGGTAAGAGAAAGGTATATATGGCCATCTACCTGCCGTGGCAGCTGCCATTTATGGCGGACATATGTGCACAGATTAGGATGCGTTAATTACCAGGAATGACCAATCGCCCGGCGACATATGCTAATTTATAGCTTTAAAATGGAAAATGTCTAAATTTAGGTGTATCCCTGTTCGATTTTTGTGTTTTAGGGTGGCATTTTCCCTTCTTTCCCCCTCATTATATGTGTTCTGTTCTGCCTGACTGATTCCTCTGCCCCTACCAATATTTTGTAACTGGCTTCTGTTCTATTAACTGCATTCAAAACAAAGCGAAACACAACAAACCTAACAAACACAGAGCAACACGCAAGCAAGCAACAGAATAGCAATTTTTGTACTTTTTTTTTCGCAAGTGAAATACTCGCAAGCAACGACAGAACTGAACGAAAAGGTGGCTGAAAAACGAAGGCTAAGGAAAATGCAAGAAATCATGAGGAAATTTCATGCCATAGGCCCCCGACCTACAATGAGACAGACAGCTCGATGCCAGATAAATGCGAAAATGGAAAGCGAGCCACAGCGATACATTGAATACTCTTATTGTGGTAAAAATGTACAGCAATCCTATTTTATAAATCAAAATAAGTTGTCCAGACATCAGGAACTATAAACAATAAAAGATGTTACAAAAAACATACATTTTAAACAAAGTACAGTAAAGAGAACCTTAAGATAAAGGCTTAACAATTATGCAACTGAATCCTCACTATTTTAAAAGGTTACACATTCATGGACACATCCTTTACAGAACCGGTTTTCCAACTTATTGTTGACTGCCTTCTTTGGAGTAGGGAAAGATGAGAAAAGGACCCTAAATATTGGTTTTCGTGAACTAAGAGCGATAAGATGGTAAAAATGGCTGCAAGATTCTGGTTATCAGAGAATTTCCAATGCTGTTTATGGGTAAATAATCCTTACTTTGTCAATACAAATTCCTATAACATGTTTGTGGTACTAAAAAAAGAAACCTTAGTCTTAATAAAAAGAAATGTGTATTTTTATAAAGAAAAATAAACAAATTTTTGGCTACTTTAAAAATAATTTTATCCTTACAAACTCTGACTACTTAGTACTTGAGAATTCTTAAGCTTAATAAGGATATACCCGGCAGCAAGGGTATCAAAACTAGTTGGACCCAGGTGCATTTATTTACGTGGTGAGATGGGAGGGAGAGGCAAAGGGAAGGGGACAGCGTTTAGAAGGAAATTGCATCAAACAGCGCCTACCGAGGTCTTGAGTTTTCTTTTTAGAAAGTGGAAATGCGAGTGCGAAAATCGCGGACAGCGAACGATGCTGCAAACTCGACAGCAAAGGCAACACAAATGCAGCAGAGAAAAATAAAATAAAAATAATAAATGCAATTGCACAAATACACTCACGGAAATGTCAGATATGTGCATGTATTTATAGGTTGTGGAGCGCAGTTATGCGGCAAGCCCTCTTCGATTGTTATTCTCTTTTTTCCGCCGTTTGTTTTGACACTGTTCGCTTTGCCAAGTTGATTAAACCCGAGCATAAATGCCCGTTTATATGCTCGAGTGCTTAATGGCGAGGCTCTGTGGCCCAACTCTAGTTAATCAATTTCAACGAGTCGCGATCTCAGATCAGCAGAAAAAACATAAACACAAGACAGCCCTTCCTTTTCATTAAAAAAAAAAAAAGCAGAACACTCAACTCACACATGTGCACAAGCCCCGTCTGGCTGCATGGGAGTGTGGGTATAAAAAGGCGGCTTACAGTGCGCGCCAAAAGATTGCACACAGCATAAACACAACCGAGCCATTGTACATATTAAATTACATTTTACAAAATTAAAAAAATCTTTCTTTTCTTTTATTACATGTAATAAATTGAATTTATAACTAGCCACACTATTTATCTGGCTTTGCCGACCCTGACCTATATGCTTTGCCATCACTGTACCAGGCAATTGTCGGAGGCTCAGATACCGCGTTCATTTTTTAAAATGGCGGCGCGGCTGCTGCAGCCCCAGCAATTAGCGATAATGCATTTGGAGAAACAATAAAGCTTGTGCAGCTGGGGGAGCTGCAAATACCCTGCAAGGGAGCATCCAGCTACACCTTCCTGTTATAGTTTTGCAGATTGAACACTTTTTGCCACTTCGATGGCGGCCGGTTTTCGTTCGCGCAAAAAATTTATCTACACTAGCTTCACATCCTACCGCAACAAAGGAGCGTGGCGCATCCTTGCAGCTTCACAAAACTGTTCGTTCCACGCGATATATATTATTAAAGAAATCACACCAACCTTTGTATTAGTTTGCTTGATTAGTAAAGACGACAGCAATTGATAATTGCTTCACAACATAAGACAATTAATTGCAGGAAAATAACCGACGCCGATACAAACAATCAAAAGCAACGCCCTAGTGTGACCATGGGTACACGTGGGTACACATACCAAATTTACCAGAAAGGAAAAAGGGTATTTTCCCCTCCACGGCAGCTGGTTACATTTCGGAAGGTTCGGAACTTTGATTTATTTAGCCAAGAACCTAAAATTAGAGAACCTTCCAACCGGTTGATAATGCCAAGCAGATACGGCACTAATCGTGATTTATTATCAATATACATAAAAATCTAAAGTAATTAAATTTATTGGGTTTTGATTTAATGAACATATTTTTTAAATTTAGGGGAAGACTGGATTTTTTAGGGGGAAATAATGACTATTTAAGATTTTTTAGGGGGAAAGCAAAATTTTCATCTGGCAACACTGATTTTAGTCAATGTTGTGGCAGCTCGACAACCCTAGTCAACAACAACCCTGCGTATAAATAAACTTAAAATCAGTAAAATCAATGAAATAAGTGAAACACCAGCGTGAGTACCCTTCGAATAATCGATTTATGGCCGCTTCGACCAAGATGCGCCCCAAAGCCGCCGTTCCAAGTCTTACTTAACTGAATTTTCCCCAAAACATGACGCATCTGCGGCGGCTCGGCTCCATGGCTACGCCTTTCCATTTATGCCGGAACCCACATACACACACGCACCTTGGCTCCAACACACACTGTCGGTACCACACGCAGAGCTGAGTGCGAACGGGCAAGCAACGGAAAAACAGAGCAAAGAGAACCAGCGAGGAGCAGAGAGGCAGCGAAGAGCTTAGCAGAGGCAAGGGGACAACGCAAACATGGCAAACCTTCTGGAGAACCAACTGTTCACTGCGGCCAAGACCATCGAGCAGCAGCTGGACCAACAGTTGGACCGTTTGGACAACCTCGACTCCGATGACCTGAAGGCCTTGAGGGAGCAGCGCCTACGCGAGATGAAGGAGCTCAACAGCAAGAAGCAGGAGTGGCTCAGAAACGTAGGTGGTCCTCAACCTCTTGCATGGATCCTTGATTTAATTTGCTAAGTCCTCCCTTTAGGGCCACGGCACCTATACCGAACTGGCCGACGAGAAGGAGTTCTTTGAGATGTCGAAAAAATCGCCGAACATTGTGTGTCACTTCTATCGCGACAGCACCGAGCGCTGCAAGATCGTGGACATGCACCTGAAGATCCTGGCCACCAAGCACGTGGAGGCCAAGTTCTGCAAGGTGAACGCGGAGAAGACACCATTCCTTACCCAGCGGCTGCGCATCAAGGTGATACCCACCATTGCCCTGGTGAAGGATAGCAAGACCAAGGACTTCATTGTCGGCTTCACCGACCTTGGGAACTGCGATGACTTTGCCACAGAGATGCTGGAGTGGCGCATAGCCCACTCGGGGGCCATTGAGTACAAGGGGGATCTGATGCAGCCGCCAGATGTGAAGCGAAAGCCGTTCATGAACCGCCAACAGAAGACAATACGCGGCGGCTACGACTCGGATGACTCCGATATCGATCTGGATGACTAACTACGGGCAGCCTGATCCCACACTCTCGTCGATTCCCCCCAGCAGCCCCACACTCCCACACAACACTCAAAAGCGATGGAGAAAACAAAACAGAAACAGAAACACAAACACACACAAATCAAAACCTAGCACATGGATCTAAACCAATTAGGCGTACTTTAGCGTTATTTATTTAATTATACGATCCCGATCGGTATGCTACGGCGCTCCCCGCATATTCCCACATCACCCCACGTAGAATAAGTGGCTTATTCGGTTGCCTTCTTCCCTTCCCCCCCCCCCGATTATGTGCTTTAATATCTATCTGTTCAGTCAGCTGCCTCGACGGCTGAGCCACTCTAGCGAGCTTAAAAGCGAAATTACTCAAAATTTGATCTTTATGGTATATCTGCAATTCCAAATCATTGTGTGCACCTCGAAAGTATATATGTTTAAAGCAAGTAAGGAAAGGAACAAGCAAACTTAACACAGCATAAAAGACAAACAAACGCATCTGGCATATATATTTTTAACAGTATAACAAAGGTGTACTGCATTTTCCTACTGTAGAGAGATAACTAACACACATATGTACAAGTTTTTTATATTTATTTTTGTAATTCTACAAAAGCATCAAAATGGAAATCAACTATTAAATTGCATGTTTAAAACAAGGCAACTTGGTCTCAATTACAATTGACTTGGCATTTGGTTTAATGAAGCTTTCTACATATTTCAGATCGCAGTTCTTGGTTGAGCTTTTAATTAATCAAAAATTAGCCAAATCTATGCACAGCATTTCTTGCTAATTTAATTTGAAACTTGAAAAATTACGAAATTCAATGTAACTTGGCATAAATATTAGTTGTCATGGCTACGTTGGGTCGCAAGGTCTGAATTTCTTATTTTATCTCACTCAAACTTGGAACCTTTTGCTAAAATTCTTTTGTAGCTAGTTCTAGGCATTTATTTATTATTTAAAGATATTTTTACTCGATTTTATTATAAAATAATACTAAAAACCTCAATCAGACCTTTTAATTTGAATGGTTTAAAATTAATTTATTATAGAGAAAAAGGTTTTTTAGATATTAATCAGTAAAACTGCGAATTTTTAGTTAAAGTAAGTATTCAAAAATAAATATAACCAATATCCATAGAAATTTCGCTCAAATTACAGATTTATTTTTGATTTAAAATTACCAAACGTCTAGAATGGCTATTCAAATTAACAAAAATAATGTTAAGTTATAAGTATGAAAATATTAACTATAGCAAGATTATACAAACCTTTAAAATTGTGTTGGAGTTTCAGAAAAGTTCTAGTTGAGATTTTACGACCGGGGAACTTTTTGTAAAGTGATTTTTAAGGGTTAATCTGAAGGTATTCACAGAATCTTGAACATTCCGCCCTTAAAACAGCTGCTTTCCTAGGGGTTGGCAACCCTGCCGATTAAGAGGAGGGTAAGCAACAGAAAGGGACGGCGCCATCATCAGCAGCGATATTTACCTGACGCCGTAATCCCGGGTAATACAGTTGCAGCTTGCTCGCCATAAAATTCCAGTCCGTCGCAGGCAGATGACGCCAAAATCGGGACCGAAACTTTGCCTTTACCTGACAGGCACCCATACAGGCGCATAAAACCCGCGTTCGGCTTGCCAAACGCAGCATTTGATTTGTGAATTTCAAACAGTTAACAATGGTTCTTGGTGCCGAAGTGCGTAGCCTTGTGAAGGCTCTTAAAGGTTCGAATAGCTGCCAGGAGATTGCCCAGATCCTGGAGTGCGATGTGGAGAGCGTGGTCAGCTGCATACGGGAGTGTGAGCTCCTGGAGGGCAAGACAGCCACGCTGAGGTTGCCGCAAAAGCAAAAGACGTCGCCTCAGCCTCCTGCTCCGCAGGAAGAGAAGAAACGCGAGGTGGGCAGACCCAAGATCCTGGAGAACAGACAGCTGGTGGAACAGATACTGCTCAGTCATCAAAACTACACCTCCATCGATGTCCAGCGGGAGCTGATGGCCCGCCATGGCATCGAGGTGAGTCGGCGCACACTGCAGCGGCGGATCAGCGAGATTCGCTCCAAGCGGTGCCAGGAATATCGATGCCCACCCGCCAAGGAATTACCGCGCCTCAGCCTCAGCGTGGAAACTAGAAAGAAGAGGGTAGCGTGGGCAATCGCCCATCAGGATTGGACAGTGCGCGATTGGCGCAACATTTTCAACATGGACGACTTCAAGTTTGTGGGGGGATCACCGCCGAAGGAGATCTTTCTGGACACTTTGATGGGACCCGAGGGCACCGATTACAGTGACCTTAATCTCCTGGAGCAGCTGATGGCCATCATCCAGCCGAGGATCCAGAATCAGGCCCCCAAGAACGTCCAGGAGTTCTCTGCTGTCCTGTACGACGTTTGGCACAGCGATCAGGAGATGGTGGACAAGATCGAGCTGCTCTACGAGTCGATGGCATGGCGTGTGACGTCGGTCATCCACAGCGGCGGGGATCTGACGGATTTCTGATAGATGATACGAGGTGTCTGCTGATTGTTTTCTTCAAAATGTTAAGATTTGATCCATCATTTTCTATTGCTTCTTGCAGAACGTATTGTATATTGTATATTCCATGACAACAGAAATAATTTAAAATAATTATTTTGGATTCAGTTTTCATAAAAATATGAACTTTGGTTACAAACCTCTTTTGTCTTCACATTGTACAAAATATTTAAATAAATCTGACAAAAAACCCTAATATTGGTCATTTGTATTTTTTAATACACTTTAAGAGGTTTTATTTTTGCTAAAACGTTCTAAAATACTTGAAAATGGAAACATCGTAAAACTAGGGACAAATATTTCTCACTTTCCCTGAGTCCACTGTAATGTTAACATTTTTATCACGGCAGTCAACAGATTCTGTTACTTTGCGCAGCGCTAGTCTTGAGCTGGGCTGCCGCCCTGGGAAACTGGAGACCAGGGATGAAAAGCACACTAGCTCAGCGATGTGGATTTTAAGTGGGACTTAAATAAGTTGAACTAGGAAGCTAGAGCGAGAAGGAACACCCCAAATATTAAAGGTTATACAAAATGTTTAAAACCCAATTTTCATTCCATTTCAAATTTGTTCATAATGTTTATTTAATTATCTACGACATGAACCGGGTTTAAATGTAATGTATAAATAAATTCTTTATAATCTGTTCGATCATCATAGTTTAGGCTTAGTAGTAGGTTTAATACATTTTTATTTATAACCCAAAACAACCGAACGGAAAAGGCATCACACAAAACCTGTTTCAAAGCAGAGCAGGAAAATCAAATTCTAAATGATTGTCTACCAATATATTTCGCAGAACTTCTAATATTTTCACAACCTTACTGAATTATTCTATCGTTTTAGAACTCTAGATTTTCTTTAGCATCACAATTTTCTTAGCTTATTATAGCTTTTTTCAAACGCTAGCTAAGCTTTTCACACCCGAAAGAGTTGGCAACACTGGCCATCAACAAAGCTGATGATGGGGGTTCGCCATGGTGGATGAGCTCATACGAAAGCGAAAAGAAACAAGTTTAGCTTTTTGGAGCTTCAGTAGGACGCGAAACGCCAACGACGCCGGACCATAAAAGCGAGCAAGGGAGGGAGAGAGAGAGCGACAGCCGAGAACCGCGACCAAAAGCGAATAACGAAAAAGTGTGTGACAAACGTGAGCTAGCGAGCGTGTGTGTGTGTGAAAGATTCGTACTAGTGCTAGCAGCAGCACTCTTTAACGCTGCCACTAATTGGTACAAAAATCTAAAAAGAAAGGAAGAGAATAAACGGTGTTACGTGGCCGCCGTTCGTTTCGATCCATTTCTCATGCTGACCAGCTGAGCCGATGAAAACGCTTCTAATCACACACACACCCGCACACACAAACATGCGCGACGGCTTCGAATTAAATTCAATTTTTAAATCTTTTTCTTTTTGACAAAAACACAAAAAGTCAACGTAAACACGAGATAAAGAACACAACAAATTTCAGTGCAAAAAAATAGAGCAGAGGAGGGAAAACTCTTGAGCGGGTAAAACAAAATCAATAATTGGCCTGCGTCCGGCCACGTGTGTGTGTGTGTGTGGGGAGTATGTATGTATGTGAATTTGTGAAAACGACAACTGGAGCAATGCCTCATTGATACAAAGGGCCAAAAGGAAGCGAATAAAGAGGAAGTAGCAACAGAAGGAGTAAAGAGACCAAAATTTGTGCAATAAACGAGTGACTTTCCAGCTATGCAAACCGCAACGCCTAGTACTCCCGTTAACAGTGCCCCGGCAATGGTTAATTTGCCTGCTAACCCCGCTACTGCCTCGCCAGTGGCAGGGGCCAGCAGCACCCCCATTCGGATAAATAGTACCAAACAGCAGTCGGCCGGCGGTGACTCACTGGCCCCCTCCAGCTCCGTCTCTGTCACGCATTCGCACTCGCATTCGATGCCCGGGACGCCGCAACAACAACAACAGTCAAGCAGCGTTCCCACGGGCAGTCACCTTCAGCTGCAGGCGCCCATTCCCACGGCGGGGGGCGGTGGTGCCGTGACTCCGACTGCCTTGTCCATGGGCGCATCGAATCAATCGCTGGGCGTCAGTGTTGGCGCCGCCAGCAGCGTCAGCGGGATCAGCATTACGCCGCCCAATAGCGCCGGACTGCGTCAGTCGACAGGTGAGTCGTCTGCCTAAATCCCCCATTTTACCCCGCCCCTTCTGTTTCGATGTCGTTTGCGTTCCATTTCGTGTTCTCTCTCTTTCAGTCAATGTCATTCACACTCAAATACACATATTCGATCACTCTATCCCGCTCCCCCCTCACTAATGTTGATTCGAGCACTAGCACTCGAATCTAATGCAAACTTTATCACCAAGCACACAAAGTGGCCAACACAATAGCGGTCAAGATAACAGGACTCAAGAGAGGCTATTTAGAACATCATAAAATTTTATTGAGTACACTGAAAATTATCCAAGTTAAATTTTTAATTAAAATGAAAACTAAAACTATATTTTGTATGTAAATTTAAGCTCAATTATATTTGTTTTAGAATGGCTACAGGCGAAATTATATTTTTATTCTGAACAAAATTGTTTAAATATTTTTAAATTCATTTTTGGCATATTAAAATGTCAGATTATGAACTTCGTCCAATTAATGTAAAACAAAAATACACAAAAAACACAGATGTTTTTTTTTTTTCATTTTTGTGATATTTATTTAGCTTGTTAGTTTTGGGCTAAACTGTTATTTTTTACGACTATATTTATTAAAATAGTAAATAGATTTTCTTGTACCGATCGTCATCAGTATTAGCAAATTTAAACCTTAAAAACAGTATAAGATCCGTGAACTAGATCGAAATAAAAATTTAATATCTTGGGACCACTTTCTCAATATCCGGTTAAGGCTTACTCTTTCTTCAAATCAAGCAAACTATACATTGAGAAATTAACCATTAGTAACTTACTAATTAACTATATTTCCTAGAATATACTTCTGAAATCTAGTTCTCTAAGCTCTTGCAATGACCACATTTATACATTCTGATTGGCATACGTTTAGCTTTCAGTTTTGATTTTTATTTCCGTATTCTGTGGCCCGGGTTGTGTGTTTTGATTCAGCGCCGGCAGCTATGCTCCTCACATTTCAGAATTCCTGCTCATTCATCTGCCGCTTGCCGGCTAGTCACCCCGCCCCCTCAGCCCGCTAATCCACTTCGCCCCCGCCCAGCTCCCTTTCCCGGGGGCCACGTTATCGCTTAACACTCGGCTTTTGTTCGGCATTTAGCGCGCTTCCGCTCTGCGGGCCCATTCATCCATGCGAGATGTGTTGGTGTCAATTGATTTACATACATACCAGTTGTGTCAGTCTGTCTGGCTGTCAGACCTGTCCGGTTGCTAGGCTACCAGTTAGTCGCCAATTTGGGGGTTTCGTTGGGTTAACTGCTGGCGCTTGCCATTTACACCTCTGCGGATGGGAGGGATACTAGCCATGGCCAAGGTTGTGTTTACAGCTGGTTCCTTGGCAACGGATTCCCGCAGGCGGCCGACGAGCGATTCTCATCTGTGTTTCCGTAACGTTTAATGGAGTAATTAAGTTATTTATGCAGATTATTCCAGTAATTGAGTTAACCCGCATTCGTTTGCATTCATATGGTAATGTGAGTGTTCAACTCAACAATCCTACAAGTACACAATCCTATAATTGAGGGGCTACTGAAAAATTTTATTTCTCTCTGGTTTTGGATATGCTTTCTTTCCTTATCAAGTTTCTAACTTATCTAGCCTTGGTATTATCTAATCCCTGTAGCCTGATGAGATCATATTCCATTGGCCTATATTTATCAGAAAATTGAGCTTCAATTAAGGCATTTTTCTTTGACGATCCATTTTGATTTTTGTATACATAATACGTACAAATTGTATACAGCATAATAAATCATAGGAATGCCATATGCGACGTTCGTCTGGCCGTCCATATAAAAGCTTTTTATACACTTTTTAATTGAATTAACTCACACAGCAGAGATGAGATCATATTTCGCTTGCTAACATTGAGTATCTGACGGATTTAGCTGCTATTGACTGCAATTCTATTTGTATCTTAATTAAAACATACTGGGTTTTGTTTTTGGATTTTCTTTAATATTGTTTTTTTAGGGTTTCTAATTTGAAATTGAATTTCCTACTTGTCCCTTTGAAACGAACACTTTAAACAGATTTTCCAACAATTGTAGTTGTCCCCGCAATAATAGTAAAATATTTACAGTCAGATATTATTTGCCATTTACCTGTCAGATAAGATTCAGCCTCAATTACTTTTCGAATATTATATTCATTTTATAATTTGTATATGGAAAAATGACATTTACAGACGAGTGATTTCCCTAGCGATTAAAGCAGCCTGCATACACAGTAAAGCTTTATTGAACTGTCTTTAAAATATCAGTTAAAATACCGACAGCAAGCATTTTGTTGTTTATTTTCATTGTTTTCCATATATTATGCGCTTTATCGATTTGCAGATGACTTTTGCTTTTTGTCGACCTGGGAATATACAGATGTAGGGGTGGATGGTGGATGGTTGGGTTGAGGTGGTGTGGTGGGCGGTTTCCAGGTGGTTACCAGGTAACCTAACCCCATAGTGGGTCTGCGGCATTTTGCACACGCACCATTTGTTTCGATGTCATTCATGTGGTTTGTAGCTGTTGTTTATTATCGTTTGCTTTATGGCGTGCAACTGTCATTAAATTTATACTCGCATGCTGTATTACTTTATAGCTCCAGATATATATCCATAACGACAGGCATAAACCCTATCTTCATATATATATTTAGGTGTAAATTGGGGTGGACCTCTAAGGGGAAGTGTAGTAATTATCTGTATGAATACTACATTCAGATATTAAATGGGATATTAATATAGCCAGAAAAAAATAAAAATCAACTTTAAAATCATCCTTCAGAAACTGAAACCCATTTTATTTAATTTTATGACCCTAAGAAGTACCTCCAAATGAGGTCCATCCTTCTTGCACCTATATCTTATATATACGCAATTAGCTGCACAAGCTCTCACACTCTTACTCACTTTCCCCACCCGTATGTGACTTTATAATTGCCATTGTAGCGCGCTACGTCTTTTTCTGTTTATTTTTACGGCCCCAAAGCGGGTGGCACAGTGGGTGCGAACAAACATCGCCCGCATGGAGAACTGTGCGAAAAACTGCATGGCATAAATATTCGAAAATCGTACACCTGCAATGCACACAGAGGTGCACAACAAACACACTGGCGCTTTTCCTTCGCCGCTCTGTGGCATATGGAAATGTACTATATGTGGGGGGCGAATTGAAAATTGCGTATAAAATAAATACGTCAAAAATCGATGCATGACTGCATTTTGTGGGATGCCTCCATTTCTGGGCTAACCCGAGCTTTGGCGAACTAATTTGTATAGACGATGTGGAACTACATTTTAGGCCTATTAGTTATAGTTTAAACAAAATGATATTTAGATGAAGAAGTTAAAGGAAATCATCAAGTGCATAGGGTATATAAGGGAAATTATAGGCTTAATCGAAGCAAGGAAAGTTGGTCCCCTGTAACAATGTATTTCCCAAAAATTAAATAGTTTAAAAGGTACAACGAGTAAAGATAGTGAATTTAGCATTCAGCAATCCCTGCACTGCACTTCCATTCATTTCGCAGCAGCACGTCGTCAGCCTTAAGTGAGCCCTCATGTAAGAGGTGAAGGCAGAAGGGTGCTGGGAAGAGGGTCAATTGTTGGACCCATTCCCTATCCCCATCCTCCTCCCAGCATGCTGAATTCTATTTTTGTTTTCGTTGAAAATTCTTCTCTCTCTCCAAAAGGTCAAAAGTGAGATGGAGAGTGGGACAGAGAAGTGCAGTGAGCTTTTTGGTGGTCTTTTTGCACAACAAAAAATTAGTAAGGAGAATGGATTGCATAATTGCTACCAGCTTATTATTTCCTTTGGTAGAATATTATTTTTACGATAAATATAGATAGGAAGATAATCCTTAACAAGCCATATGGAGCTGTAACATTTACCTTACCTTTTTTTAAGGCTGAATATTTACATTTCGCCCTAAACATAGTTATTTTAATTCTACTATTAATATTTTTATTAAACTTATAAATATACATACACAGAGCTGAAATATCCTTATTTTTCTCTCTGTGTAAAGAGGAGAATCAGCCGGCTAATGCGATTTACATCTGCATTTGCATACTGAACGAATTTCATGATTGTGTTTCCCCTTTTTAGGTGTGTGTGAGTGTGCTTCGATGAATATTTTATAGCATGCTTTTGGGCAAATTACCGCCCGATAAATAAAACATTAGGGGGAAAGGGGTCAACTATAGCTAGTAAAAGGGCTGGAAGTTGAGTGGTATTTTGTGTAACACTTGTATCGATATCTTGCCCATCTATTGGGTTAAGTTGAGTGAAGTTTCTAGTTGAAGTCGTTATGTGTGGGCCATAAAATATAGTGGCTAACCGATCCGTCCGTCCGACCTCTTATACCATAAGGTCACTCTTCAAAGACCCTCGCACACACACACACGCTGAGAGCCAACTAAATTGTAATTGGATTACGTAAAAAAGAAGCAACGAAATATAGTTTTTGAGGCGGGGTCATAAGGGGTTTGTGTTGGGGGTCATTCAGAGCGGCGCCATGTCAGCGGCCAAATGTGACGTCAGTTTTGGCCAAGCCCAGCCAGCGGGCAACTCAAATTGCACTCGCGCTGCGCTGTGTTGCAACATGTCTTGCATCAGCTGGCATCCTTCGGCCGCGAATTTACTGAGTTGCCACACGCCAAGGGGTAGAGGAGCCTTCTTCCGTTTAGAGCCTGGCCATCATTTTCGCTGCCATGACAGGGCACTGACGAAAATTGCATAGCTTTATTAAAGCGTTATCATGAAGTTTTTATTTAACAACATTCACCAGAATAATAGGAATTAAAATAGGAAATTTAAATAATTACTTTCTCAAAATATCAAGCATCCTTAACAAATACACTTATCTTTAAAGTGTAATTTTTACAACAGTTTTTATGTAATTTCTCTCCATGCATGGCCAAACTTGTGGGCAACGGAAATTGGAGCTGAACTTTGAACTATTCGAGCAACGGAGGCGTGCTCTAATTGCGTAAATTGATGGCTTTCGAAGCGCTGGCGGCGCTTTATTTAAAATCAATCAGGGCACACACTGTATTGTCTCCGGGCATCCTATCGCCGTCGGCATCTCTGCACTGCCATCGCCATCGGCCATCGCAATCTTAATTACCGCCAGCCGGGCAGGCGCCTCCATGGCGCTCCTCAACCAACGCTCCTTGGCATAGCAAAGCTGCGTGCTGAGCTCCCATGTCCGATACTAGACAATTGATGAGCGGCCATAATTAAGGCCGTAGTGGTAATGGAAGTGAGCTCCATGGAGGCGTTGTATCGAGCCTTCCGCACGCCCCGATTGGATCAAGTGTATTAAGGATCAGCCTTGTCAAGGATTTTCCGAGTCTAACCTGTTATAAGTTAACACTTGGGAGAAAATCTAAACTTACAAAAAGAATTGCCTGGAACTGTTTCAGTCAAAGGTATTTAAATAGATGAAAAAATGTCAGTGTGGACAGTTGTGTTTTCTTCAATTTAATGTGAATGTTTGCTTTAACCGGAGGGTAAGACAGTAGGCTTTACAATTTATATTGACTGGTATTATAAGAAATTTAGGTTGTTAATTTTAATAAATAAGATTAGAAAGATCATTTGATATTTCAATGGGGAAAAAAGTATTTTCTTCAATTTATTGGTCATTTCAGTCTTAACCGGAGGTTAAAAAAATGGCCGTTAAAAACTATTTATTTCATTAAATTGATTTATTAAAAAAACCAAACTGCTACTATAAGATATTTAGGATATTAATCTTACTAAAATGGTTCTGTTTTTGTCTACTAATTAAAATTTTGTCTATATATTAATAAAAAAGAAACACGTTTTAAAAATTGATATTATCAGATGTTAAAGCCATATTAAATGGTCTGACCTGGTCATTCCTGCCTCTACTCTTTAAGATTATATATATTTTATGCTTTCGATTTTGTGAGTATGTTCTTGATTTTCCCCAGTGTATATAACAGTGTCTGACTTGGTAAATGTATGTCATTATGTTATCTTGTGTGTGCGTGTGACTATCCTTAAGTTACCGTGTCTTTCGTTTCTGTCTTTGCAAGAACTTTATTTGTACAATTTGTCAGTGTCTAAGTGTCGTGTGCGTATATTTTCGTAAAGCTGTTCTGTACCAGTGACCTAAGATCTATAAGCCTATAATCCTATATATAATATATCTATATACATATTGCTCGCTTTCTCTTTCTCCCCCCGTATATATGTGTGTGCTGCTAACTGCTCCTCAGTATTCGATTTCAAATTCAAACGGCGACCTTCGCTGAAAGTTCTCATGACCAAACTTCCGTCCACGGACAGTTTGAGCAACAGTCCAGCGCCATCATCGCCAGGTGAAGTTCCTAACTTAAATGAAAATAAAATTAAATGAAAATTCTAGCACAGTTAGAACAAGTGTAGAGCATACCATTCGATCACTTATCAGTTTTATTGACCATTCATGATCATCTAATGATAACATCTGGCTTTATTTATACACTCTCTTATATTTTATGCCATAAGGGGAGGATCACAAATATAATTTTATAGAAACTTTTCTAAATAGATCATAGATCATAGAGTTTTTATTTGTTTTGGTATCTTAACATCCGCTTTGAGCATTCCATCAGCATGTTCATTATAAAATATTTCATCGGCTATTAGAAAAATTATATACATCCACATCTGATCAATTATCGGATATACAACATCCCTAGCACTTCCACCATCCATCATCTCAAATAAATCAAATTATTTGGACTTGAACGATCGTCACGTTCCTAAAAATAATCATAATTTACCGATTATAAGGTTGGAATATATTTGATTTTTTTGGCTTTCATTTACATGATCAGCACGTTCGTAATGTTCATGATTATCACCTGATCCGCTGAAAAGGCGCTATTTGTATGCATTTCCCATAGGCCACACAGCACCCGCTACTCCCTAGATTTAGCCCGGCCCAGACCAGCCATGCGTTCCAATTTCTGGTGTGACGCATATCGCCTTTTATTTTTGTTTAGAGCTTTTGTGTTGCGCTTTTTGTTGTGGCAGCGCCGCTATTGTTTTTGGCGCATTATTATCACAAACGATTTTTGTGATTGTTCGGTGCGAGAGTATTATTAATAATACTTAAAGTGCCCTGCCACTCAACTTGTGCCCGAGGACCCTGGATAAATGCCTCTGCCATGCTAATCATATCTTATCACCAGTTAGTTATGACATTCATTAGAGTTTTACAGCCAGAAAGTTTTGCACCTCGATAAGACCCCAATTTGGCCACATATACTAATCTTTGGTTCGTTGAAAAAATAAAAAAGTCAAGGACTTCCCAGGAGGGGATTGACTCATCCAAGTTGTGTTGGATTTATGGAAGTAATCATGTTACCATGAATATGACAAATCAGCCTGCAAAACATTTTCTTTTATCTGCTGGGCCCCACATGTCTGATAGGACGGGCTCGTTCTGATTTCAGCGATGAGTAATTGTCGAAATCTAGATATCAACTCAGCTGCACACCTGTTATTTTCTTGTGGATTCTCTGCATTTCATGCCCTACATAACATCAACAGGTGCGAGATATTTTATCTATCTATACAAGTTGCTAGGGGGACTTGCTGGAGTGACATAATTATGATATCTCGGACTTTGACTCACGTATTTATGACATAACTATTAATTAATAGGCCTACAACCTTGTGTAGTCTCTATAATTATATATGAAGCATTGTTTTATATTTTAAAATAATAATTAACTCTCCAGAGAATCATTTAATTATTTATTTTCTTCTACTCTGAGTTACTCTCTAATTATAGTCGTTTATATTTCATCTTGGGATAGGTTAGGATGATCTTATCGTGTGAGAAAACTTAAAGCTTTTTTTGCCAAACATTTGGAAGATGAGGTCATATATCAGTGGGACTTGCTATTAACCCCATAGATATCGTCGCGAGAGGATTTCTCTCTCTGCTGTGTTTGTGTTTGAGAACAAAGTCAGCACTGATATCACTATCTCTGGGTGGAAAAAAAGTACACAAAGTGTCCATGTACATATGGTGTGGGTACTATCCACGATCGATAAAATGAAATCCATTAAAAGCACTTTGTAGGTGGCATTAAAGTCGCTCTTTTAATGACTTGTTTGTAGAGGGAGAGGGTTTTAAAAAATAGGACAAAGGTGATTGCATCATGTTTGAATGAACTAAATGAGAAAAGTGTTTAAATCTCTGAAAAATTACTAAACATTTATTACGTTTTCAGGTTAACTTTTGAACTAAAATAAACCTTTAAAAAGATCTTGCTCTTAGTTACTTAGGACTTTTACTTATTTTCCACTGAATATAGTACAATTTTAACCTTTGAGCCATTGATTACATAGAGAGAAAATAAGACCTCAAATTTGTTTATATTTTTTAGGTGAATTTTGAAGGAAACTAAATCTTTATAAATAAATTAGAATATTTTAAATAACTAGATGCTTAGGACTTTTATTAATTTTTTCAGGAAATAAAGTACAATAGCTTTGAAACATTGATTACATAGGGTGAGAGGAAAACTTAAATGTACGATCGTTATTTAGTCTTCTCATTAATTCCTACAGTAAATAAAGTGAAATTTGATTTTGATTACAAAGGGAGAGAAGGGCACAAAAAATAGACTTTTAAGCTCAAAGAGGAGCTTCCTTTATTTATTTATTATTCAAGCTAATTCTGATCAAAAATCTCTGGAAACTTCAGGGGAATCCTAATATAGTATGTTGTTCTTGGTATTGTTGTTCGTTCTTTCGTGGGCTCACTGTATTTCATACTTGCTGCTTGCGCTGGCTGCGACTGAGACACAGCGACTGCTACAGAGATGATCCTCTCATTTAAAATAATTTGGGCCTGGCACAAGTGTGTTCTTCTATGTTTTTCTTTCAAAAAATTATATGACGAGAGCCAGATAATTGTTGTAGACTTTTCCCTCAGCTACTGCGCTGCCGCGTCGCTGCTGCGGCGCTGCTCTGGTGCTTTTGTCATTTGCCGCTGCCGCTGCTGGTGCTTTTTGTTGTGTTTTTGCGCTTCGTGCTGCGCGCGTTTCAGGCAGACTCAATAATATATCTCAATCAGTCGGTGAGCGGCCAGCGGACGAGCGGCAGGCAGAAACTTGAAAAAAAAAGTGGAAGAGGAAACCGAAAAAAATTAAATAAACCAACGCAGACGTCGGCGTCGTCTCGCAGTCGGAATCGAAGTCGGTTCTCGCATCACGCATACGCCATGTAGTGCCGCCCTGTAAAAAACAAAAATAATAAAACGTGAATGAGCGAAACACAACAAAATATGCAAAAATAAATAGAAATACTTCGGAGAAGCGCGCAGTTTGAAGCGGTTTAGCGGTCATGAATCTCCTACAAAGCAAGTGACAATTATGAAGCTAATAATTCCAAAGGGAATTAATTAATTCCTCGCACTTTATGTGTGTGTGTGTTCTGTGTGTGTGCTGTGCATATTCAAATACTGCCGCTGGCTCTTTTGGCAGGCCTTTTATTTTTAGCCGAGCAATAAAAAATAATTAATAAGAATGTGAAAGACACGAGGGCAGCGGCCGCCCAAAACTGGCGATGTTTAAAGTGCAAGTGCGAGGCACTTGACAATGCGAGAGATGTCGAGATCTCGAGACCCCCAAGACCCTCAGAATTTCTCTCTTTCTCTGTGTATCGTTGCGAAATAAAATAAAACATATTTGTAAAATAAATAAATCGCCGCCGTTGCCCCTGTGGCCCTCAGTTTTCCCTCGCAACATCACACCTTGAGACATTGTTGGCGTGTGTGCTTTTATTTTATTATTTCTTTTTTTTATCTCTTTTAGTTTTCTTTATGTTTTTTGAATTTTTGCGCTTTTGCCGCAATGCTTTGTTGTTGTTTGGTCTCGTTTCTGGATCGTAAAAGTTAAAAAAAAAAAAAAAAAAACTGGAAAACGACTTTTTCATTGCCTGAGATCGATTAGATACTACTTCTCGGAATTAAAATCATCATGTTTACCATAAACACAACATCATCACTCCCGATACACCCCCTGATACACTTGCATACATAAACTATGATTTTCCATATTGCAGGAATCGCCAATTGGGCCTCGGACAGTCGGGATGGCAATGTGGCAGATAAGGCAAGTGAAAATAATTCCCCATGCTTAAATTTTGAGGAAATAAAATCTGGGTTATGTGCGATAAGGGCCCCAGTTCGTTCAGTGTCTAATTTAGTTATAATCGATGATGTGCTGACGGTGTGTGATAAATAAGAGTAAATATAGATAGGTATAGGTCTCTGTCCGAAACATGCCACGTGCGATGATATGATATTCCGAGGGCTTAAAAGTGACAAATATTTTACTTTTATACCCGGGGCAGCTAAGCAAATTATAAATGCTAATTAGATTAACAATGCGTTTCGGATTTCGCTTAAAAAAAAAGCTTACTCCAAAGGCAATTGTCGCTGAACATTTGACGCAAGCGCTGGGCAAAAATTGTAGTCGAAAAACAAACTAAATTATTACGAAATACTTATAGCAAAAATTGTAGCCGAAAAACAAACTAAATTATTACGAAATACTTATAGCAAATGTATTTCAAGTACTTAAATATTTTCCCATGCTGCCATGGAGGGAGAAAGGTCTAGTTGGTGGAGATAACTCGCTTAATTAAACCCAATTTAAGTAATATTTATCTCTGATATACTCAGTCCGCTGCCGATGCCGCTAAACTTAATAGGAAGGAGTCCTACAAGGCCCAAAGGAAGAACTACAGGCGGGAGAAGAAGCGAGTGGCCAGTGAGCTGATGAATTCCCTGCAGGATCCAGCGGTTATAGTGCTGGCTGATTGGCTAAAGGTGAGCCAGGGAATACTAGAAGCATTATCTATTTTATTTAATAATTATCAATTTATTTCCTAGGTTCGGGGAACTCTCAAGTCTTGGACTAAGCTGTGGTGTGTGCTGAAACCGGGCCTGCTGCTCATTTACAAAAGTCAAAAGACGAAGAGCAACCACTGGGTGGGCACGGTGATGCTCACCTCCTGCCAGGTGATCGAGCGGCCCAGCAAAAAGGATGGCTTTTGCTTCAAGCTCTTTCATCCCCTGGAGCAGTCGATTTGGGCGCCACGAGGACCCGACAAGGAAACCATAGGTAAGTGGAATTTAATGTTCAACTTATAGATAAATAATTAATAACTTATTAATTTGCAGGTGCCGTTGTACAGCCCCTGCCAACCGCTTACCTGATCTTCCGGGCGCCCAGCCAGGCGGCTGGCAAATGCTGGATGGATGCCCTGGAGCTCTCCCTGAGGTGCTCGGCCCTCCTGCTGCGCTCCAATAGCAGCACGGGAACAGCTCCCTCGGCCAGCTATGTCTGTGAACCGCTGCCGGTGTCACATGAGACGCAATGGTCGGAGGCGGACTACGAGAAGCACTTCAACGATCAGGGTAAGTGGGCACAGTTCCTGACCCTGCCGTCGGCTGATGCGGCGGAGTTCTCGCGTTCCGACACCTGCCTGTCGTCCGTCTCGCGGGCACCAACCCCACTGCTGCAGCAGCTCTACAGCAGCGCCGTTAGCAACTGGGAGCGGACCAAGCGACTGCCGCGCTTCGGCCAGCAGTCCCAGCAGCGGAAGACCTCGTACAGCGATGCCTCCAGTGCAGAGCAGGGCCTGGTGGCGGGCAAGCGAAAGCGTCGCCATCTGAGTCCCATGAGCAAGTCCATGTCTCTGGGCGCCACGCTGCGCAACAGCAGCTCCAGTGAGGAGGATGACGACGACTATGGCGACTATAGCCACAGCCAGAGAAGCTTGCGGCCCGTCAGCGCTCCGCCCGATTGTCTGGCGTTGCCGCGCTTTCGTCTGAATGTCAAGGGTGAAAATGAGGCCCCTTCCTCTTTTGTTGTCGTTTTTAGTTTGTCGATGCAATCATCATTATTCGGGAAAATCACATTGGAAAGGATTTTAGAGGTTCTTAGTTTGATTTTTTAATTTTATTTGATCTGAACTTGAAAGATTTCACTTTTTTAGAAGCAGAAATACTGCAGGTTTTTATTAATTAATGATGAAAATCTATTTTGAAGATTATATATTTAAAGCAAGTAATAAGGTCTTAAATTGTTTGGTTTTTATAGTTTTATATATTTAATTTGAGCATGATGATATTTCTTTTAGCTCTTAGAGCGCCTTTATTTAAGTTTAAGTGACAGAGAGAGCATTTAAAATTATATCGTGGCAAATACCACGCCTGAGAAGTACAATAACAAAACTTACACATCGTCAGGAACAAGCACCAAGTGCTAAGTATTACAACATCAAAGAACACAGCTTTCGTTTTCATTTTCTCGCATGTTCTATCCTTTCTTTGACTTTAAGATATGGTTTTTCAGGCTCCCAGCTTGACATTCGGTGCCCAACCCTGCTTTAAATAAAGTTAATTTCCAAAGATCAGAGTTAGATTTAACAGAATTCCAAAGAAATATATGTACATTTTACATTATTTATTCCAGAGTTTATCACATATTTTTATTAAATTGGATTAAAACAGGGGTGCTCAAATCTGCCTTATGGCAGTGCATATACCAACACAAATAAAAGAAAACATATGCACACTTGTAACAACACTTTTGCTTTATTTCAAGATGTACACTGAGAGAAAGGCACTTGCCAACTCATCGCTCAATTTACCAATTTACCTCAAATAATGCGAATGAATTAAGCATACAAAAGATAAAGATGTTCAGTGTAGAAACAAGAACAAATTTCATTGGGATTAGCGGTGCGAAAAAAAGATAAATGAAATTGTTGTTGGCTAGCTCGGTCTTATCAGTATAGGACAACGGCACAAAGAGGAAAGTGCAGAATTGTTTGTGTATAGCGCCGTGCGATCGGAAACCTTACCTGTGGGATAGGCTCACACAAAGCCTATGCTGTGGGACTTTACAAAAACAAATGTGAGGCGTGGGCATAGGTCTGAGCTTGAGCTTAATGCCATGATATTAAAATATTAACATTTATGAAATTCATTTTCAATGTGGTTTTCCCCCCTTTTCAAAATAAGTTGGAGCTAGCAATCATCATTATCATCCGGCATTCATCTTAGCTTGGAACTTACTGTTCAAAATTCCAGTTTTTTGTATTCACACATTGTCTGGCATTAGGGAGCTCCCATAAAGGCTCCCCTTCGACAATTCGCCCTTAACGTTTGGTTGTTTATCTTTGTGCTACCGTATTCGCCTTAGGAGAAGCGTCAGGTGGATTTCGATCCCCTGATAGTAGCCAGGCTGCTTGAGAAACGTTGGTGGACTGCCCAGGATGCTGTCTGGACTGGCCTATCTCATCGTTTATGTGTTTCGCTTTGCAGATTTGGACGCTGATAGCCAGAATGAAGCGCCCAATGCCGTCATGTCGGGCCTGGAGACAGAATCGGAATCGGATCCGGCAGAGCCGGTGCAGGAGGATAACGCGGAGCAGGAATGTGAGGAGACAACCTACGTGCCCTTCACCGAGGAGGAGTTTGGCGAGGTGGGTGGCTAGAATGGATTCTAAATCTTAAGAATTACTTGCAAATCCATAAATTTGTTTTGTATTTCCAGCAAGGGGAGCAGGTAGAGGAGTTGGCAGAGGAGAACAAGAGCCTAATTTGGTGCATTGTCAAGCAGGTGCGACCGGGGATGGATCTGAGCAAGGTGGTGCTGCCCACGTTTATCCTGGAGCCACGCTCGTTTCTGGACAAGCTATCCGATTCGTACTTCCACGCGGATTTGCTCTCCAAGTGGGTTTCCCTTTCCCCTTTTCCTTTTTATTAGTAATAATCTATTTTCTCCAAACCCAGGGCCGTGCAGGAGGATGATGCGTTCACGCGCATGAAGCTAGTCGTGCAATGGTACCTGTCCAGCTTCTACAAGAAGCCCAAGGGCCTGAAGAAGCCCTATAATCCCATTTTGGGCGAGCGTTTCCGATGCTTCTGGCAACATCCCAGCGGCAGCCGCACGTTCTACATTGCGGAACAGGTCTCCCACCATCCGCCCATCTCAGCTTTCTATGTGACGAACCGTGAGGACGGCTTCAGCATCACCTGCTCCATCCTGGCGAAATCGAAGTTCTACGGCAACAGCACCTCGGCGGTGCTCGAGGGCGCTGCCACGATGACGTTGCTGCCGCGCGGTGAGTGCTATACGGCGACCACGCCCTATGCCCACTGCAAGGGCATCCTGATGGGCACGCTCTCCATGGAGCTGGGCGGTAAGATAAACATCGAGTGCGAGAACACCGGTTACAGGACGGAGCTGGAGTTCAAGCTGAAGCCGTTCCTTGGCGGTGCCGATGCCACCAACGTTGTAGTTGGCAAGATCAAGCTGGGCAAGGAGACCCTGGCCACCATCAGTGGTCACTGGGACAAGGAGTGTCGGGTGAAGGACACGAAGACAGGAGAGGAAACGTTGCTGTTCCGGGCGGATGCCGAACTACGTTCCAAGCGGCTAACACGGCACTTGGTGCCGCTCGAGTCGCAGGAGCCCTACGAATCGCAGCGCCTGTGGAAGAAGGTGTCCGATGCGATTGCGCGTGAGGATCAGGTGGCGGCCACCGAGGAGAAGACCATACTGGAGGAGCGTCAGCGAGCGGAGGCCAAGGAGCGGGCCACCGTCGAGTCCATTCATGTGCCCGAACTGTTTGAGTTGGACAGCTACGGCCAGTGGATGTACAAGTACGCCGATCTCCGGCCGTGGGACTCGCGCAACGATGTTCGCCAGTACGAGTGCCAGTACAAGGTGCTCACCCAGACGCGCCACAAATCGGTGCCCATTGTCCATGGCGCCGAAGTGATCCATCATCCCCTGCGCAGCTCCCTTGAGACGCTGTCGCGCACCCAAAGACAATCGACGGCCGCACAGGCCGGTGGCTCCTCCACCGCCGCCAAGGCCAAGAACAAGAGCCTAGTGCTGGCACCCCGCGACACCAACTCGGACTCTAGTCAGTCGCCACAGGGGGCGGTTAAGCGGAGCTCATCCAGTGCCATCAAGCAGTGAGTAAAATCGGTGTATGCCTGGGAAAATCCATTAATTGCCTCTCAATTCATTTTCAGACTCTCTTTGGCGGTGGACCAGGTGAACCGAGTGCTGGAGGTGCACACGCGGCAGCTGAACGAGATTAGCCAGCGCCTGGAGCGGATGCAGTATGCGCCGTCGCCGCCGCATAGCCATACGGGTCTTCATTCGCATCACATGCTCGGCGGCGGCGTCTCGCAGTCGACGGTGGTCAAGTCGCTGATCTACGCCCTGATCGGCCTGGTCGTCAGCCTCATCCTGCGCTGGCTGTTCAAGTAGAGCTGTGGAGCTGTGGAGTGGAGTCATTGGGTCTTAGGCTTAAGCTAAACTTTTGGTCAACCTATAGAAGACATATATACACACCCTAGAGTACAGAGAACGTTTTGCTTTTTACTTTTTACTTTCTACTGTGTATTGTACATTTGGTCCTACTCTAATGCCTTCGCACGCTGCCCCAAAGAGAGGGGGGCGTGGCCGGAACCTCCAACGTTGTGAGCAAGTCTTGAAAATCACGAAATCTATGTATATAGGAACATAAGTGTTTGTCGTATCTATGTAAGTCCCGAACAATCCAAGTCTCTCCCAGGCAGACAACGTCCAAGTGCAAGTATATTTTCCCTTTACTCCCCGGCTAGGTTAGGATATCGAGATCAGATTAATATATATATATATATATAAATATACAAACACACACGCGTAGATGCCGCACCAAATTTCGTCAAAAATTCCACTTTAACCGATGCTACCACTATTTTTAGCTAGTTCTCCTTTCCGTTTCCCTTATTAGGTACGTAACTACCATTAACTGACACGATTTATATAGTGAATTATAACTAAAGTGAACAATGCTCGAGAGGCTCTCTGCCAACGAACACGCAGTGCAACATACCCTAGAGATTAAATTAAATGCAATAAAGTGCTTATCGTAATTTACTTTTAGTATCTCTTATACACACACAATCTGTTTTCCCCTTTATCCCTTAAAAAACTTGACAAACAGCGCTGTCCTTGAAAAGAACTTTTAATAAATTCCCCTTTTTCAAATCAGAATGAGTGAGTTTTCTTTTTAATAAATGGGTTTAGCTTAATAAAATTGCTTGAAATAACAAATAAATAAAATAAAGTAAAGAATCAATCATAGAGGTTTCAGGAAAATGATGTAGATAAGAATCTGTAAATATTCAATTTTCTGAGCGTCTATAAAGTCTGATACTTATACCTTTTAAGTGATTAGATTGGCGAAAATATATATTAGTTGTGATAGGAAGTCTCATGAAAATATCACTTTATGAAAAATTAAGTTATTCAAACATGGCTCCTATATTCACTTCCTAAAGGTCTTAATCTAACATAACTTCCCTCTGTTAACTCTCTTTTATTTACCAAGCAAAACCTCACGGAATTAGTACCGAAAGTAAAGTAATTAATTCTTTTAAAATAAATTGAATTGCAAGCTTATTCTTTGTTGTTTCTAGAACAATGTTGCATAATAGAATCACGTAATAATGTTTACTCTTGTTTAATTATTAATTATTTTTAGCCTTCAAATTACTTCCCTCTGCTATTTACCAAGCATATCATTACGGAATTAGTACCGTAAGTACAGAAATGAATTATTTAAAACAAAAATTGGAATAATTTAAATGGAAAATATTATTTGTATCTACATAGAACATTATAGCATGATCGTAACATAATTAATTAATAATTATATTATGGTTGCACCTCAGTAACAGTTTGATTCTAGCCTTCAAAATAGCCTCCTTCTGTTAACTCTGTTATTTACCGAGCAAAACCTCACGGAATTAGTACCGCAAGTACAGAAATTAATTCTTTTGAAATACTTTGGAATAATGAATATTGAAAATAATATTGTATATTGTTTGTTCTTGTTTCTAGATCGTTATTGCATAATCGAATAATTATTTTATGGTTGCACTTCAATAACAGTTTGATTCTAGCCTTCAATATAACCTCTCTCCGTTATTTACCGAGCAAAACCTCACGGAATTAGTACCGCAAGTACAGAAATTAATTCTTTTGAAATATTTTGGAATAATGAATATTGAAAATAATATTGTATATTGTTTGTTCTTGTTTCTAGATCGTTATTGCATAATCGAATAATTATTTTATGGTTGCACTTCAATAACAGGTCGATTCTAGCCTTCAATATAACCTCTCTCTGTTAACTCTGTTATTTACCGAGCAAAACCTCACGGAATTAGTACCGCAAGTACAGAAATTAATTCTTTTGAAATATTTTGGAATAATGAATATTGCAAATAATATTGTATATTATTTTTTGTTGTTTTTCGATCATTATCAACTAATGTTTATTGTTGTTTAATTAATAATTATTTTATGGTTGGTTCGATTCTAGCCTGCAAAACTATTGCTTAATATCGGAAAAAACAAATAGATTGCCTTTTGATAATATTTATAAGATATTTGTAATAGAACCCCCTCCGTTTATAAAACGTCATAATAGTTGTATTTAATTGTTTGCTTTTGCATGTTTTATTGTTGTTGTAGCTCTTCGCTTCGCTTACATTTACAAGTAGTTTATATATATTTGTTTTGTATATATACTATATATTCTCTACAACATTTACGGTCTCGATCTCGGTCAATTCAATTATAGTAGCTGGTTTTACTCGTTTTTACTCTCCTCCTTCTTCATCATCATCATCGCTTCACTTAATATAGGGACTACCTCTGTCTCTCCGTTTTCTAAGTTTTGTTTTGTTTTATTTTGTTTGTTCTATAAGCAACCCGGCTTTATGCATTCCTTCGTTCCTTCTAAATGTTTTATTGATTATTATTTATGTGCGATCGCGCCCTTGCTCCGCTTGTAGTCATGTGTGAGTAGAAGATGCTGCTAAATATGCGCTAAGAGTACACTTATATAAATAGTTGTTTGTTTTTTTCGATTTCCTCCCTTATGTAGGTTTGGAGCGGGGTGAGGCGGGGATTACACACAGTTGTTGATTTGTAGTATAGCGATAACTAGTTTTAGTTCATAATTAATTTACTTTACTTTGCTGGCGGGCTTAACATTTAACACGACGAGAAAAGCTGGAGAGAAGCCGATACTCGGAACTAATAGGTAGTAGAGGAGGGGACTGGGGCCTTGAGGGGTGACAACAGTTGCAGTTGGGGGGATATAGCTTACGGGTGAATCGATCGGAGGCGGAAGGTAATCTTTAGGCAACGCCAAGCCATTTGGCTTATAGAAGTTTTAACCTTGAATAAATAATATAATAACGAGTGATTTTTTTATAAAGAAGTTTCTTTTAGGAAGAAAGGTGTTTCCATATTCCTTAGTAGAAGACATTAGTGCTGGCAAAACATCGGAGCACTATCGATAGTGTCGATTTTTTGAAAACCATCGATTGATTTTCGCACTATCGATGTTTTGATTAGGCCGATTAGACTCCATTTTAAGCCTTTGAAATGATAATGACGATACTCTCTCGAATATTGGATGGGAATGGGAATTAATCCCTTAAAGCCGGAATCGTTTTAAGTGAGAAAATGGCATCGATCTGCTTATAATTTTTATAAACAGAAATTGTGTGGCTTAGGAAACATCGATAGTAACGATGTTTCACTAGTAAAAAATCGAAAAAATCGATAGTGCAAGACATCGATTTTTGCCAGCTCTAATAGTAGAAGACATCAGTGTATATTTATAAGGGTTATATACACAGAAAATATTAAAGATTCCTTACTAGCTCTGATTATAATAAGAGTATAATAATAATTGTAATAAAGTATTTTTATAAAGAAGTTTAACTCTTTTAAGATGGCCTAGGTCATGTTTAAGGTTTATACGATAAATTCTGAATAACTTTATATCAGAGCTAGGTGATTCACCTATAACTTTGCAAGGAAAATAATGAATATATCAAGTAATCAAGGGCTGACACTATAATCTAGTAACTAAGCTTAGACTTAAATGGCTTAGAATGGTCTAAAGATTCCGCCTTCGATCCTACACTAGGACAGCAGTAGAGTTTAGGCTTAAACACACACACCCTGTATCATCTTCATCATCATCATATAATTCGTGGCTTAGGCGAATATGGGTTAGCCTTAATTTACAATTGGACACGCATGTGGATCAGCATCAGCTCTCTACGCGATATATAGTTACATACAATTGCGCTCTGCACAGCAGGTAAATAACACTTTCGAGTATATATATATTCAAATATAGTAATCATCGTATTCGTATGCCGTATATGCGATCTATAACTGTGTATGTGCTATGTGGCATGCATATTGCACTATTCCTCCTCAATGGCTGCTTGGCTGGCTGGCTGGCTGGAGAGTGGATCTTCCTAGCAGGTGTGCACCCTCAGGTGGTTCTGGAGCGTGCTCTTCTGCCGGAACTGTTTGGGGCAATAGGAACAGTTGTAGGGCTTCTCACCGGTATGGATCTTCATGTGATTGTTGAGCGTGGCCACCTGCCGGAAGTTGACCTCACAGATCTTGCACTTGTACGGCTTCTCGCCCGTGTGCGTCTTGATGTGATTGACCAGGGTGCTCTGCTGCGAGAAGAATCGCTGGCAGACGCTGCAGCCGAACGGCCTATCCGGATTGTCGCCCTTCAGCATATTGATGTTGCCCACCACAGTCATGCGGCCCGGCGGTGAGCCGCCACTCGCCTGGAAGTGCTCCACCTTGGTATTAACGGCCGCCGCCGTGGCCACCACCGAACTGACCGTGGTGCTGCCATCGAGGAAATGCAGTAGCGGATGATGGTCCAGCTGGATAATGTTTGGCGTATTGCCGTGCAGGTTGTTCGGCAGCAGGCCAGTCGTCAGTTGCTGCGTCCCGGGCGCCAGAGGAGCGGGCATTGAGTGATCCACTGCAGATTCATTGGATGGTTGGTGTTGGTGTTGGTTTGGATGATTTGACGGAATTGGCATGCGTACAAGATTTAAATAAAAGCTTCGTTAGGGAAGAGCGTTAATAATCAATGCACACAGTGACAACAGAAAGCGGCTCATTGGTAGGGCGAACACACAAGCGGCTCACCTGTGGCTGTTACGGCGCCTCCGCCGCCGCCGCCTCCAGCTCCTGCAGATCCTGCTGCTCCTGCTCCTCCACCGATCTGATGCGTATGCGTCTTGAGGTGATTGGTGAGGGTGCTCTGCTGGCGGAACTGCATGTGGCAGTAGGAACACGTGTACGGCTTGTCGCCCGTGTGGATCTTCTTGTGGTTGGCCAGTGTCGCCAGCTGGCTGAAGGACTTGTCGCACGTCTCGCACTTGTAGGGCTTGGGATCGATGTGGGTCCGCTCGTGGTTGTGCAGCGTTGTGAGCTGCGGAAAGCGGCGCTTGCAGACGCTGCACTGATACGGCTTTACCAGCTCCTCGGCCGCCGGCGAGCTATAGCTGCCGGAGTACAGAGTCTTTGAGATTTGGACGCGCTGATGCTGCTGCTGCTGGTAGGCCTGGTGCATCTGCGACTTTCGATGCTTGCCGCTGCCGCCCTGCTGCGGCTGATAGTTCAGCAGGGACGTGGGCGTGCTGGACTCCGCCGCTGCGCCCGGAAAATGGGAAGGAAACAAGTTAGAAGTCAACGCTAGACTAGCTGAAGGCCACACCCACTCACCCTTGTGCGTCTTGATGTGATTGATCAGCGTACTCTGCTGGCGAAAGTCCTTGGCGCAGATGTTGCAGGTGAACGGCTTCTCGCCGGTGTGGATCTTCACGTGGTTGGTCAGCGTCGAGATCTGGCGGAAGGCCTTGTCACAGTGCTTGCACTTGTAGGGCCGCTCGTCCGTGTGGATCTTCATGTGGTTGCGTAACGTGGTCAGTTGCCGGAACTTGTTCTTGCACACGTGGCACTGCTTCTTCTTCCTGGGATCGTCCACCACCACCTCCTCCTCGCTGATCACGCTCTGTACCTCCTGTTTCATCGGCGAGATGGGGGTATGATTGCCCGGCCCTCCGCCGCCGCTGCCACTATTCGCCGTGGTCGTGGAGATGTCGAGCAGATGGACCAGCGGATGCTGTGGATGGAGCATGGCCTGGTGGGTGGGATGTTGGATGGCCTGCACAGCGGTCAGTTGGTGCAGGGCGAACGGGCTCTGCTGCAGGCTGGCCAGCGTTGTGGGCTGTTGCAGGCCAGATCCACCACCGCCGCCGCCGCCCCCTCCTCCGCCACCGCCTCCCCCCGCACCACCATGGGAGGCTGGCAGCTGGTAGTGCTGGTAGTTGGCCATGGCTGCTGTGGCGGCGGTCGCATGGTTCAGATGCATGGTGCTGCGAGGTATTCGAGATTAAGACTTAGCGCTTGGGCACTATTGTCTGCCCATCAGCGTTATACAATGGCAGCCACGGCAGGCCCACAGCCATTCCCCGCCACACACTCCCCGCGCCGCGCCGCTCCGCTCCACCACGCTCTCTCCGCGGTCTCTCCCCCGGGTTTGTTATTTTAGCTGTCTGCGCGTTCCGTACTTCTGCTTCTACTTCTACTTCTGTGTACCACTGCTGCTGCCTCTGCCTCTTCTTCTTCTGCGCCTCTGCTCCACCACCACACGCTGCTGCTTCCACGTATGTCGCCCGCGGGATTGCTCGAATGCCCGCCCACTATGTCGCGCACGGTCCCGTGCACTGTTTTCACCGATTTCCCCGTAGATTGTGGCGCTTTCTCGGCGATTTCTGCACTTTTTCCAGGCCACGCTCTTTTTGTATCCGTATCCTTATCAAAACAAAAATGACTGGCGTGGTTTTCCAGGGCTGGATAACGGGGCAGAGCTGCAAACCAGCCGCACATCGAGTAATCGGGGCGAGAACGGCGGACCAGGGCTGTCACGGAAAATGCATATCGGTGGGTTCGCCGATAACAGTTATCGATTACTCGTTGCACTCAGTGGTGGTCATCTAGCTTTTTCTTGGCTTAATCTGATTGAATGCTGATTCTTTGGTATTTATTTATTTATTTTAAATTTGTTTAAATTAACATTATTGAAAACAAGAACTTTATTGGATTTGAGTTTGAATTAATATGTTTATAAAGAAAATTTCATAAACCAAGCAAATCAAAAAGTAGCTATTTTATAGCTAATGGCCAAAGTGCATTTGCTTGTTATCGATAGTTTGCCAGCACTGTTTGCAAATCGTGATTTCCCTTTCTTGGTGTGGAACGAAAACAAATAACCAAAACAACGGGGGGAGCTACTAAAATAATAATACGCAGCTTCAGATATCTCAATTATCCGAGGGCAAGGCTAGTACCAACCATGAGCGATACTGGGAAGAGGAAGGAGGAAGATAAACCGGCGGCCACAACGCCACAGAATGCCTCGTCGAGTGACGAAGAGGCGGGGGGCGAAGGTTTGTAGAAGTCCCCAAAAACAGCAAAGACAACGGCGATGGCGTTTACTGTCACTTATTAACCTTTTTTTGTTTCGTTGATATCCAGACAACGCCACTATGGATATGATTCGTCGCTTTTTTGCTCACACTCTAAACCTGGGCGGTTCCACGGACGCAAAAACAGAGCCCAAGCTGGAGAAGGTGAGAAAAGAGCACCTTAAGTTATATTATTTATGATATTAATTGGAGATCTGATGCTTTCTAGGTAATACCTGACCTGTCGTTCGAGGGCTTAGCCGGCCATTGGCGAGAGCATGGCTTCCGGAATATTGTGACTATGGTTGGAGCGGGCATTTCCACCTGTAGGTTTGGCTAAAGAATCCCAAAAATCCTCAACAACCTTTCCTCTTTCTCCTTAGCCGCTGGCATTCCGGACTTTCGATCACCGGGATCTGGGCTTTACAGCAACTTGAAGAAGTACAAGCTGCCACATCCCACGGCCATCTTCGATCTGGACTACTTTGAGGAGAATCCCACTCCGTTCTTCGCCCTGGCCAAGGAGCTGTACCCCGGCTCGTTTATTCCCACGCCGGCCCACTACTTTGTCCGTTTGCTGCACGACAAGGGCCTGCTGAAGCGTCACTACACCCAGAACATAGACACCCTGGACAGGCTAACGGGTCTGCCCGACGAGAAGATCATCGAGGCGCACGGCAGCTTCCATACCAACCATTGCCTGAAGTGCCGGCGAGAGTACGACATGGCCTGGATGAAGGCGGAGATCTTTGCAGATCGCTTGCCCACCTGCCAGAGAAAGGATTGCAAGGGTGTGGTGAAGCCGGACATTGTCTTCTTTGGCGAGAACCTGCCGCCCAGGTTTTACACGAGTCCGGATGAAGATTTCAAGGATTGTGATCTCCTGATTATCATGGGCACTTCGCTGGAGGTGCAGCCCTTTGCCTCGCTTGTCCAGCGACCGGGGCCACGATGCGTGCGGCTTCTGATCAATCGCGATGCCGTGGGCCAGGCCAGCTTTGTGCCCTGGATGGATCCGCATGAGCGATCGCTGCTCTACAACAAATCCAACAACACGAGGGATGTGGCCTTCTTGGGCGACTGCGATGCCGGGGTCCTGGCTCTGGCCAAAGCTCTAGGCTGGGAGGATGAGCTGCAGGCGCTAATTACAAGTGAAAAGAAGAAACTGGACGCCAAGCAGCCGCAGGACAAAGAGAAACCGCATACGGACCCAGATCATGCGGCTTCCAGCAGTCGCTCCAAGCAGTAGACCCTCGACCCCTCCCCCTGGGATTAGTTAGTACAATTCGTAGTTAATTTGTAGTTGAAGAGTGCAATTTGTTTACATGGCTAGTACGTGTATTAAAAAAATCTGGACAATGGACTAGAGACAATGACATGTGCAGGCATTCCTGACTAAATCCGTTCGCTTCATTTCGCCTCCGTTTTTGCTCTGCTCCGTTTCCGGCTTTCAATTATTCAAGTGCCATTTGTGAGCCATTAGCGTGTCCTCTTTGGCCGTTGGCCGGTGGCCGTTGTCCGTTGGCCACCAACCACCGTAAACCGCAAAAACTGATTGAGTTGCTCTGCCGTTTCCGGCGCACAAAAAGCAGAAACCGCCAACAAAGGTTAACTCTCTCGACATGTTTCTGTTTCCAGCTCGGTTTCTGCTCGCTCTGATCCGGGCTCTGGTGTTTCTGGGTGATGATACCGACTCGGATACCGATTCTGTTACAGTTCCGAGCGCCCCTCCAGGAAATCATCAACCGCCGTTGTGGGCGTGGCATGTGGCAATCCTAACTGCCTGTTTGTGTGGCTTCCACTGATGTTGCTGCTGCTGCTGCTGCTGCATCAACTTAATGACTCACAATCTGTCCGGCACACAAACACACGCCCAAAGCGAATGATACACACACGGCAGCAGTTGGTAATGAAGCTTCTGCGGTGAATTGGCCAATAGAAAATACGTACGGGGCTGCACTAATTAAAACCAAGCTCCAAACCAGGCCAGCAGCGACCTACTGCCGGAGCAGGGAAGCGGATATTGTTAATCGTTGACAAGGATGACGGGGGCGAGGAGCCATGGTTAGTGTTGTTTGGGGAGGCGGATGAAGGCCGCCTGTCAACTTTGCTCCTTGCATTCGTTGCGGATGCATTAGGAAATCAAATGCAGCCACGGAAATATTGATAGCCACGCAATTTGTTGCAGTTGCAGTTGCAATTTCAGTGGCTGTTGCCCCAGAACTTTGGCAATTAAACCTAATGGCCTAAGATCTTGTCTATTTGCAATTTTCCCCGAGTGTTGCCATCTCAGCGAGGACGTTTGATGCACTCACAAAAATATATATTTTATTTTAATTAAATAATATTCCTAGAATTATAAAAAAAGCTAGAACCACTCAATTCCTTATAAATGTGATAAGCTTTGACTCTTTTCTTAGCATTGCTAAATAACCTTAAAAGTTAAGAAGAAACTATTTTTTATTTAAAAGTTAAATTTAAAAGCTTAAGATTCTCGTCAAACTGTGGTATTATAGGCGAAAAACCATATAAAGTCAATTTAAAAACAAAAAATTCCGTAAAGGAAGGAAAGTATGCAAAAATTAGAATTTGGGATGAATGTACAATGGCGCATAAACGAGCTCTAGGGGCAGCTGACTTAGCCATGAAGGATCTATGAGGTGATTCGAGACGATTTAAAGAGCATTTGTTATTGCTCTCTTGAGATTTTCGATAAGTCCTCTAGTTTCTATAAAATAAATATCTTATATTAATAATAAAACACGCGCTTTTATTCTGATCAAAATAAAATTTTATGTTGAGATGCTCAATTCAAATTTAAATAATTATCCCAACTTTGTCTCAGTGTCTGTGGGCGCCACTCACTCAAAATTGACTCAAGTTGGCTCCATATTAACTTGACTTTCGCATCCTTCGTCCGACCCTCCTCCGACCGATATGGAACGCCCATTAAGTGCACTCCATACACACGCCATTGAGGAAGCTGTGGAAACCGGGGGTTCGGGGTTCCGAGGGGCAGCTCGTCATATTTGTGTGAACATGTTTCATATTTGTAATCAAAATGCGATGCTTTCCTTCCTCCATCCTCCCTCAAACCACCAACCGCCAAGGACTCTAAGCCTGTTCATCAATGGCATTGAAAGAAAGGCGAGGGAGAAGGCACCGAATGGGGCGGAGGACTGATGAAATCGTGGACATTCCTCGATGTCATCAGCGACAGCTGCGCTCGCGCTTTGATATTGAATTCTTGACATGATTGTGGGGCGCACAGCTTGCCCTGGAAATTGATTGAGCCCCCAAAACACACAGTTTTAAGAGAAGTATTAGTCCCGCCCGCAAATAACTCAGGCGGGGGCTAATAAAGCAGGAATCTTCTTTCCATCTTCATGTCTTTATCCATCGATTGCATAGGCGTCAGCCACAAACCTATTTAATGGACGTTTATTCTAAAATATTCGTTGTTATCGCAGCATAATCTGAATCTTTATGAATATTTTATTATTGCCTTAATAAAAAGAAAAGCAGAAGGAGCACCCGAACAACGGCTGCCAAATGCCGTTCTCAAAACGCAATTTGTGTCAATAAATGTGGGAGCGCGCGAGCTTGTGAGTGAGGGGATTACATACAGTTCAGGTCAGGAAAATAATACGGTTAATGGATAATGATATGAATGTATGTCAGAGAATTTTAAGCATTGAAATAAGTATATACGATATTATTTGTATATTAACTTAAAAAGATTGTACTATACTAATAAACAAATTATAATTATCTTTGCCTTAGAGCTCAGAGGTTGTCGTCTTTCCCTAACATAATAGAATTCAGTTCAGAATCTAAAATTTAGATAATCATAACCTACTTCTAGCTTGCTATAAGCATTTAAGTAAACTAAACCTGTCATTTTCTTAAAATTAAAAATATATAAATAGTAATTACCACTTGCATAGGTTGCACTAAATTTATAAACCGGGGTTTCTGAAAACTGACAGCCAATTATGCCACTAAATGTTGAAGTTTTATCAGCATGGGATACTGACATTATTTTTCTATTAAAAGAATTATAAATAATGTTCATTCTTTTTATTATAATAAAAAATATACATAGCTATACAGCTATAATTTCTTAGTGATTATTAAACACTTTATCTACAAAATATACAACATTCATAAAAAAGTCATAAGCAATTTTTAATTATTAATTTACCTAATTAAAAATCAAAAATACCAAAAATAATGTAGCAAACAAACTAAACTACTGCATGATTATTTACTTTCTTAAAGTTACTAAAACTAACTTCTAATAATGATAGAAAAGGAATTCTTAGGCTGAAATCTAGAACTAGCTAAGACAAAAATATGTATTATAAATAGAGCTTGTTAGGAATTTAAAACTTAAAGCCCAAGTTAGTTTGTCTGGTAAGCATGCAAAAAATAAATAAAATAGAGCTTGTTAAGAAAATGTAAGAACATATTGTACAAAATGCCCGCAGCTGTAACTGATGGCAGCTCCTCATGTTGCTGTTCACATATAGCATCCCAGCAGCTCCAGCTCCAGCTCAAGCTTCCGAGCTCCCAGCATAATCGTCATAATCATTTTATGTGCATGTCGTATAGCATACTTCTGTGCGCATAAATTTTTATTCACGTCTTTGTCCACACACACAATGCTCCGAAAACGATTGAATACACACCCGACACCCCCACACCCCCACACCACTCCACATGCAAAATTAAAGTGCGATTTGAAATGCTGCGTGCCGCACGGAGCCAAATTGGCGGTTTTCGTGGCACCAAATGAGCTGCGGTGTTGCTGCTCGCCTGTATGTTATAAAATAAATTTCCGCTGCGGTCTGCGACATGGCCGGGATTGATGTCGATATGATGAACAATAAACGCAGTCCATTTGAGAGATAGAGAGCGGGGCGGCTGCCAAATAGAATTATTCCCTTCTCAATGCCTGAAATCTTACCGAGGGGCGAAAAACAAAACGAGTTTAGGGATTGTCATTAATGAAGTGTAACGAATTGGAAAACCAAATAATTCGCATTGATTTCGCTGGTTTTTGGGACCGCAGGCTGCATTGATTTTGTCCGCTGCCCGAAAAAACCTAACCATGGCCAATTGATTGGCCAAAGCCAATCTTCAATGAATAAATGAACGGATGTGGGACGTGGTCGGTCGGGTCGGGTCGGTCAGGTGCATTGTCGAGTGCATTTAATTGTGGCCCAGTCCGTACGCACCGAGAGCTCGTTGCGACAAAAGGATTTTATCAGGGACTGCTGCGACCAGGGCCCTGGTAGCCGGAAAAACTACTCAAAGAGAGAGGAAAATGATTTAGCCAAAATGGTTGGCAGCGAACGGATAGTTTTTGTGCCAGTCTCTTTTCCGTTTGCATCTCGTTCCCGGTCAGTTTTCGATTTGGTTGGCCATCGGTTTTTGTGGTTAATTGAAATTTTTCATTTGGCCCGTTTGGGCCATTTTTGGCGCGCCGCCGCCTCGACGGCTTTAAATGCATTTTGAATTGTTAGTTCTAAGCCCCCGGGCAATTCCCGGGCGAGTTCACAGCCTGCGCCAGAAATATGCAATAAATTTCAAAAAACAAACAACAACAGCAACGGCGACAACCAAACTCTTTTCTGTCACTGGATTATGTAATTGCATATATACTCGCATATATTTAAATTCATATAGATAACAGAATAGCAGAGGCAGCTGGCAGCGGAATCGATTCGGAAAAACAATTATCAATATTTAATTCGTGTGCGGTTTTTGTGGTCGCCAAATGCTAATGAAATATGGAAATCTGTTTAGGCTTAAAGTAAATATAGCCACTCTCTCGTCCCCGGCTAAGTCAAGCCATTTACAATGCAGCTCTCGGGCGCTCCAAATGAAATTCGTTTAATTAAAGTTATAATTTCACACAACAAAGTGGGGGGCACACATAAACACCGAGCAAAATCCCATTTAGAACGTGAAAGAAACGAAACATTTCCTTCAGCCTGTTTCCTTTGCCTGCACCTGGCAGGATGTGCCACCGGCCACCTTAGCCTTATCGCCCTGGCCCCGGGTCCGACATTGGTAATTTAGAGAAAATTCTGGTTGCCAAATAAGGGAGGGAGGAAGGGAGGCACAAGTATTTTGTACTCGTTACTTGTATTGCCTTTTCGATTTGCACTTTACACGCTTTCATTACACTTCGTTTCCGTTGCAGGGAATACGGCAGGAGAGGACGAGGACGAAACATGGAAATACTTGACCCGAAACCGTTGCATTGTTAGCATTTAAACTGTTTCTTTGCCGTTGCGCTTCACTTGAACTGCACACTCGAGAGATACGGATACAGTGGAGCTTCCCTAAGATGCATTATCTCGATCTAGACTCGAAAACATTAAAGATCTGCTGTAGTTCTTACATTTTTTTGGGAAACATTCATTTTTCAGCACAGAAAAGAGAAATCGATAACATTTAATGATATCGATTTTTAGATTATTTTATTTTTTTGCTTTTTTATATATTAAAGGCGTTAGAATTGCCAAATTAAACACTAATTTTCGGTATTAAATAACATTATTTGATATAGATTTTTTCGATTTTCGATATATCGTAGTGTTATTATATTTATATATTTTTTTTTAATATAGTTTTTATAAGAATACTATATTATAATCTTATGTTGATATATGTAACATAAAATTATGCCTTCCAGTTATCACTCCAATCGATATTATTCATCGGTTTCTTAGAACCAATGGAAAGTACGTTTATGTGAATTGTTTGGAAGTAAAAGAAAAATGTTTAATATTAATAATTATTAAAAAATGTAAATATCTATCTATCAATCTCTCTATCGATCTCTCTATCTATCTATCTATCTATCTATCTATCTATCTATCATCTATCCATCTATCTATCTCTACATCTGTCTATCATCTATGCATTTATTTCGTCCCGAAGTTGTTTGTGGTCTTTTTAAAAGAAGATCCTCTGTAGTTGTCAGAGGAAAGTAGATGGGCGGTATTATCTAAATACCCAAGAGCAACATTTTGCAGCTGCAGCCTCATAATCATCGACAGCCGAATCATCGCAACGAGCACTCATCTTAACGTCAGTGAAAATGATTGCTACCCCAGGAAATGCCACCTCCCTCTCCCTCCCTGTAGCCGCGTGCAGCAGCGCTTTTCTGGCAGCAAACCGACATGCTGCCTTGACACTTTAAGCTGCAATTTCGTTAAAATATTTCCAATCGATTTCGTTGGTTTATCGCCAAGTTTATTTCCACTTGCTTGTTGTTTGCCAGTCGGTCTTCTCTGTTCCCTGTTCCTTATACTCCCTTCCGAGCAGTTTCCTCTTCCACTCTGCCAGATCTTACGGAAATGAAATGTGTTTATATTTTAGTTTCACAAGCTTGGTTTTTTTTCCTTCGTGTGTGTGCATTTACACGCTCTAGTGTTTGCCTCAGAACTCCAAGGAATGGTCCACGTAAGTACAGGAAGAAAAAATCATGAAAGAAATCACGGGGCTGCTGGTGCCTCTCCAGTTTATTTACAAATCATGGAAAAATTGCAATTTTCAATGCCCCCGAAAATGGGCAAACACAAATATGAGCGAGGCAAGCACAGCGGGCATGGCCTCGTCGACCAAATGGCAAATATTTGCACAAACTTTTGAGTCCCCGCCACTCGACTCGACTCATTTCTGCAGTGGCAATCTGCATAATTGTGCGAGGCAAAACATTATCCACCTAGCACGCGTTGGCAGTAGGGCAGCAGGGATCCTCAAATGAGGAGAATTTCAAGGACAACGACTAATAGAGTTGTTGTGTTGTCGGAGGGATGTCCTAGCTAATTACCATGCAAATATTTACACATTTCCATGCATTGACAGAGGCATCTTGCTGAGCTTGTCGGATGCTTGTCAGATACCGTCAGATGTCACAAAGTGTTATCACGCATACGCAATGTGTGCCGGCCAGTTGATGAGCTGTGCATAATTGTTTCAGACTCCTCCATTGACACACACTCCGCCTCCTCTGCTTCTTTCGCAGGTGACAGATTGTGATTGTGACTCTGATTGCATTATTTTCCAAAGGAATAAATCGGAATTAATCAGAGCAGGTATTCAATTACTTAGTAAGGAATCGAATTACCTAAATTGGCATGTAAAATGTAGTGTTCAACGGTTTTTTAAGGGCTTAAAGATTGTTACTTGGTTAATATATAATTTATAAAAAAACTTTTTTAAAAATGTAGTTTCAACAAAAATAAGTTGCATTTGTGGATAAAAAATTACTTAAATTCCAAAGTTAGCATTATCCTATTTAAAAGGTAAGTAAACAAATGATATTTCCCATGATCTGGAGAGTTTAACAATCAAAATTAAGTATACGCCATGTTAGCTTACAATTGAATAAGATCTCTGAAAATATTGGACATATTTACAATTTCCCTTCAATTTTTGTACACATTTAAGCTTTAGCCTTGCCCTAACCCACTAAATTCCTCTTGAATCCCTTCTGGTTCAGCGGCAAATATTGATCACAACAACAATAATAAGGGCCATAGCCATCGCATTGTTAGGCATTTCTCGCAGAAAATGAAACAAGTGAGAGTCGTGAAAAGGGAAAACTCATTTGCATGGCTTATTCCCTTCGCTGCTGCCGCCGTACCCAGCTGCCATCAGCTATAATGAAGTGGCACGATTTACGCCGAAGCCTTCATTGTGCCATTGTTTAGTTGGCTGCCAGGGATTTCAAGGACATTGGCTGCATATTGCAGGCACAGCAAACAAATAGGTTTGAAAGAACAAGAAACATATTGGATTCTAGAGCTAAGAAAAACCATCGATGTCAAAGGATCTTAAATCTATTTCTCCCTTTTACAATATTAAAAAAATACATTTATTTTGAGATCTGTTAAATGAATTAATTTTTTCAGTTTTTGGTACATAGTTTTAAAATGTGGAAATCGATTCAAAATCCATTATTGCAATAAAATCATTAAAAACATAGATTCTATCTTAGTTTTATTTGATTTATAAATTTAAAAGTTTTCCTCATTTGTATTTTCTTGAGAATATCATTTAAAAGGTATAAAAACATTAAATTATTTAAGTAAATACATATTTTGTATATGTTTAAACGATTTAAAATCGATTGTTGCTTAAAACAGCATTAAAAACATGGATAATATGGATAACATGGATTTATAAATTTTGTAGTTTTCTACGTCTTTATTTTCTGGAGAAAATGAAACAAAAGTTAATTTAAATAAATATATTATTAATAAATACATATTATTTATTTTCTCAGTGCTTCTTTTGCTATTCATTAATGCAGCTCTCAGCCTTGATTGCCGCGCCGCACTTTCGCTGTTGTTATTATTATTATTTATATGTAAAATATGTTTGTATGCCGGCTTCACAGACCTATAATTTGGCTTTAACTTCGAAGGCAATTTAAACTTCTTGCGGAGTTCTTTTTTTGGGGAAAGCAAGGCGGAGAGGGAGGGAAACACTTTTCATTAGCATGCAAGTGCAATTCGGTCTAGGCAAATTGCCCGCCAGCAGGCACCAGATGAAAGCATAACACAAAACTCTAAGCCGCAGCCGGCAAAAAGAAAAAGAATTCAAAAAAAGAACTTTAGCTAAAAATGCGCCACGCACTCCTCACTCACTCTCACTCAGACTCAGACACGGCACTAGCCCGTAAACCTTCTCAGTTTTTGGCCATATGTTGCCACTGCCACTTGTGCTGCTTGTGGGCCACATTGTGGTCGGTTTGCTGGTCAGTTGGCCTGCGGTTCTTGGTCCCCGGTTCCTGGTTCCTGGCTATTCCCTCCCTTGGTGGCGTGCGAGTGTGTGGGTGTGCATGTGCGTGGCGTGGCGTGTGTGAGGTGTGTAAATTCCATTTCTGTGGACAGACACGCACGCAGACAAACACGTAATCGCACAAATCTGCATCGGGGCCTTTGATTAGTGTTGCATACTTTAAGGCGCTGCGAGGTTGTCTGGACACGCCAATACGGAAGCCAGTATGGAAGCCAGTATGGAAGCCAGTATGGAAGCCAGTATGGAAGCCAGTATGGAAGCCAGTATGGAAGCCAGTATGGAAGCCAGTACGGAAATTCCATTGGCATTCGTTACTCTTTTACGCAACAATCTATAATTGTTTGAGTAGACAATAAATCCAAACGAAAGATTAAAAAGAATATAATTAAAAAATAAGGAACCAAAAATTAAAAATAAAGACAAAAAAACTTCATTTAGGGCTTTTGATTGAAAAAGGCGAAAGTTCCGCGAGTGTAAGCGACTCTGCAGCAGTCCATTTTCGTTAAATATACTCGCTGGAAGTCTCTAACTCTAATTTCGCAGTTATAGATTTAAAACAAATAGAAAAAATAAATATATAAAACCAGCCAAAAAAATAATGAAACCAAATAAAAAAGATGCTCTTCAGGACAAGTCAAGAGCACAAAAACGAATGAGCTTACTAAGACAAGGAGCTGCTATTTATACCAAAACTGACTAAGAAAACTGACAGTAAGGGCAAGGCAAGCTGAGGCAAATTTGTTTGAACTGAATGAAGTATTACTATCAGGGTTGTCGCTGTCATTCCTTAATGTACAAAATTAATCTCATCCTCATCCACAAGTTCCTTTAAGTTCCGAAAAATTTTAATTATTTATGAAATCGTTATTTCTTGTCAGATTAGCTTTTATTTTGTTTTAATTTTTTTCGTTTTGTTTAAAATGTGTTATTCTTGTTGGTCAATCGCAGAGTGACCCTTCTCTCTTTAAATCTTTTAATTTTGTGAGCATATTGGAATTAAAACATAAATGCGGATTACATATTTAAATAATGTTACTTTAAGAAATGATAGCAGAATGCACATTACACAATTGTACTTCGATCAATGTTAACATTATCTACATATATTCTTTTAATCAAAGTAATTATCCAGACTCTATGTAAAATCATGGAGTCGAAATATTTCCTTTATAATTCATGAAAAAAGGACACTTACATCTCACCTTAAAAAAAAAATCTAATATCATAACGTGACTCCTGCTCTCCTGCCCAGTATAAAACTTTAATCACTTTGTCGAAACGATATTGGCTCGTTCAGCTTATGGCCAAGCCGCAAAAGCATTTGAGAAGATAAATATCGTTTCATGGATTTTTAATGCCATTGACTTTCGAGAAACTCCGACTGGAGGGGAACACCAGCACCGCTTGAGTGCTTAATTGCCCTTCAGTGCCGAGGCATAGTTACCCATGTGAGTGTGTGCTCTTTTTTTTTTTTGCCATTTTTGGGGAGTTCCCAGCAGGTTGTCGAGGCAATAAAATCGCCGCCTGCTGTGCACTCAAATGACCGGGACCGGACTCCATTGTGGTAGGATGCCAGTGCCTCCCATCTGACTCTGCTTTGGCTCGCCAGGAGCAAATCCTTTAATCTGTCTTTCAATTTCAAATAACCCAATGGTTAAGCACTCGCAACACCCACACATTCTCAGCGACGACCGGCTGGCTGGTCCGGCTGTCTCGCCTGTCCGCTTGTGTTCTCACATCGGCGACGACGTCGTCGGCGATGTCCTGCGTCCTTAACCCCTCACAGCCGCCGCCGGAATCTGCTGGCAGACCAATTGAATTGTTTCAATTGACACTTGGCCCGGTCCCTGGCTCTGGATTCTGTCGACTATCTCTGGACCTTTAGCTCCCTTTTTGGGGCGGCTTTGTTCGCATTCATAATGAAAGTCAGTCGTTTGCCGGCATTGCCATTGTTGCCGCTAATTTGTGGTAACGCTAATTGGCCCAGAGCCAGGTCTTAAGCCGGAATCACTGGGGGAAAGTCTTGATAAATGCGTTTTTTAATTGTAAGTATTTCTCAAAAACATCTTAACAAACAGAGGATCTGACACAGCTTTCATGAGAGAGAGCACAAGGTCTTTCGTACACTGCATCGCTTTAATTATATTTATGGAGTATTTGGCAACAGAAATTCATAAGTTTTAAGGAACTAATTCGAATAGTTTATAGCGTAGATTTTTCTCTAGTGCCAGACTTGATTTTCCTGCCACTTTCCACACAGTGCTCAGGATGAAGCCTTGACTGACTTTCACTATATGACTGACTCGACTCTTGGATAGTTGAATTAAACTTGACTTAGTCGTAGCACCCCTTTGTTAACGTCTTGTTTGTTTACCGAATTATGCAAATATCGTAATGGGCTGTGTGCGTTTCATTAGGCTAATGTCCCTGGGCAAACAATGCGCATTTCCAATTCCAGGCAATGATAGCACCGGAAGGCCGACCGTAGGTTTTCAATTACAGCTCGAGTTAAAATCAATTTGCAGACCAATCGAAGTAGAGTCATTAAATGCCAGGGTCCGATCTATATAAAAGTTGCAGCCAAGGGACATGAAGCCAAAAGAAGGTCGAGATGTTGCTGCAAACCCTGGTGAAGCAGCTAAGCCCATTGCTTCGGCTTATAGGTAAGGAAATTCGGCCTAGGACTGACTTCTTAGCCAATTAATGCGGGTTTTCTCTTAGTTGGCCAATATTTTGCTACATATTCATCCATACTGATTGTGTACAATAATTCCGGATCGACAACTCCGCTTCAATTGGATTATTTGAGGGCCTTGGAGTTAGCTCTTCGGGACTTGCCTCAGCCTGTGAGGCTTCAATGGATTAATGTGGCTAAATTAAATGACCTGACGGATTTGGAGGAGAAGGTAATGGCTGCCCTCAATAGCAGTGTCACAGAGGTGAGTGAAAAAAAAGCTTCATGTGTTTAATAATATTAAAAAGCCTTGTAAATATATTTGTTATATTTAAACCCCTTTTTATTTTCAGGGTTTCATCACTATTCTATCCGAAACCCACCACTTTCTGCATGCTCGCTATTATGCCACTCGCAATGCCAATGTTCGGCTCAAGGATAAGCGCTACTTGTTCTTGTGCGAGGACGAAAGCCCCGAGGAATTGCTGGGCATGGACATACTGCAGTGTGAGTAGGGAGGGAATGATGGCGCGGTGCTTAATGAAGGCATTACGGATGGCCCATTTCAATTGAGTGTTCCATCCTGTCTTATTCGATCCGATTCAAGCGATTCATTCCCCCCATTAGCATCAATTTATTAGCTTAAGCGGTGACTTCTCGCCACCTCCCCGGGGGCGTGGCAAAAACAAGTCAAACTCGAAAAGTTTCGCACACGAGAGCGGCGACTCACGCGTAAACATGGGAAGCCGGAACACTGGGAAACCGGGAAGCTAGGAAGCAGGGAGCTGGGGAACCGCCGCAGGACATTCGTGGCCAGTTGATCAAACTTTAGCACTTGCCAATAATTTCAACGCTCGACAGCGTCTTGTTCAATTGTAAACTTTGGCTTTTTTCTGGCCTGGACTTTTCCCAGCCTTTGTCTTTTGGTTTTCTTTTTGTTCGTAACTTGCTTTTGTTTTGGGAGTTGAGGTTGGATACCCTGGACTTAAAAGAGGCAGAGTATGACTTAGATGTTACACCACTAACTTTAGTTTAACAAAAAATTAATAAAGGTGTCTAAAAGTATGCTACAAAATGTTGTAGGTTATTTTTATGAGTTTTTAGTTATAAATGACATTATTTAAAGTGTTTGTTATAATATTTTGTATCTGAAATATAGTTTTTGATTTTTTTAAAATTACAAAGCCAAAAAATTGCAATATATTCAGACATTTAGAAATTTGGTATTTTGAATTTTATTGCATACTTTTGGGCTCCGTTTGATTATATTTCAAATTCTTAGCGATTTTAGAAAATTGCAACAAATAAATATTTCATAAATTATTAAAAACTCCCAACCAATATTTAAGGGAAAGCCCCAAAATTATAGTGCAAAATTCATGTTTTGAATGGTAATATTTAAAGTAAGACCACAAAAAATCATCATTAACCTTTTCTAGTTCATAGCTCCAAGCTAGAACCTTCCATATTAGGTAACCTTTTAGTCCATATATCTTATTTCCTAAAAAACTTCCTGTTTCTTTCTTTTTTTTTTGTTGGAATGTCTCCTGCCCGCATGTTGTTTCTGGTTGTCCAACATCGGGAAATCGCTGTAATGCGCTTTAGTTTACCCCCACCATCTGATGGTGCGACCTGGCACCGAGACAGAAGCTGGAACAGGAGCAGAACCAAAAACAGGATTCCCGCCGACAGACCCCAGGCGTAAAGGAGGCGCATCGGTAAACACAAGAAACAAGGACCATGAGGGAGTTGGACTGGGAATGGGAGTAAGAGGAGGGTCCAGGACCAGGGCCAGGACCACTTCATCCCGCCGCGACATCAATTTCGAGCTGTGGACACAAAAGTTTGTCGGTGCCTTTGGTAATTTGGATGCCGTGCGCCTGGACGCATTCTTGCCGAACGAAACTTTTGCCGAGCGGCAGCAGGAGCAGCGGGTCGAACTTTATCCCAACAAGCTGCTCAATCTGCAGCGCCGCAGCCTGCTCGTTGGCTCCATTACTTATGTCCCATATACGATTACTAATTATGTGGTAAGTAATTGCCGGTTAAGTTTATATTTATCGTCTTGCTGTTGTTGTTCTTGGTACACACTGGGGGAAACAGAGTAACTAACAACAGAGGAGTTCATTTATGTAATTATTAACAGAGGTGCCCCAAAAATCGCTAAGGGTTTGAAATCACTTAAAAAGATGTCTAAAAGAATGCAATAAAATATTTGGGGGTTCAAATTCAGGCACATTTTGTTTTAACAATTTGTGTAGCATAGTTTTAGGCACCTTTTAAAGTGAATTTAAAATGCTAGTGATTTCTGTAGCATCCCCGTATATTTTATAAATATAAAAAAGACTATAATACTAATAAACAATTTTCTGAGAACCACACATATATTGTAGAGAATTTTAAACATATTTTAAGAATAACTCAATTAGAAAAATAAAATATTATAAATTGTGTAATTGATATTAACGATTTATAATCGCCTAATTTTGGTGTTTTCTCCCAAAAAGTCATAAATAAAACAGAAAAAATGATTTAATTTATGGAAAAACAATCATTAAATGGCTTGGACCCCATAGATAATTATTTAAAATGAAGAAAGGTCCTCAAAATAATTTCCAATTAAATAATATTTGAATTAAATGAATTAAATAATGTTAGCTGAAGTTACTTTTTTTTCTTAGTGATTCCCCTGCTGGCCAAACCAGCCTTACCCCAAATGCCAGAGATTTGCACGCCAACATTAAGCAAAGCCAATTGGTCGTCCTTGTCCCCGTCCACGTCACCCCCCTCCCTCCCCTCGGATTGCCGAGGACTCCTCATCTTCATCAGGCTCATTCACATCGTTGTCTTTGCATTAGTCGGGCTCAGTGTGCGAACTCATCATGAATAAATGTCCAGTGGTTGCTTCTTTGTGTGGTGCTGGTTGTGTATTGTTTGGGCTTCTGTGTGTGCTTGTGTGTGTTTGGCGATAGTGTAGTGTGTAGTGTAGTGCCAGTGTGTTGTGGCTGTGTGGTTGTCTGTGGGTGCTTAGTTATTTGGCTTTGTTGTCGTTGTGGGCAACGATTTTGGCAACTAAAATGTAAGCACATGTTGTGCCACCATTGGGGTGCCCAAGTCCAGGATTTTTCGGAGCTGACTAGTAATCACTGGCAGTGGGGGGAGGTGGCAGGAGCTGTCCCAATGATTTGTCTGAAGTACAACAAGGCACCATGGTTTGGGAACTTTTTATGAAATACTTAACGTTTTTTTGGGACTTTTACTATTTGAGGTTTTGATTTTTTAATTATATCCTTAAACGAAAATATAGAAAAAAATTATAATTTACATATTTTAAAGATTTTAATATGAATTTTAATGAGTATAAATATAAATATATGTCCATTTGTCTATAGAAAGCATACACCAATTTCCTTTCGATTTTCTTTTAAAAAACGTCAAAACCTTTTAGACTTTTCAAAATGCTATTTAAAAACTGAGCATAAATTTTATAGATTTTTAAAACTCGACTGTAGCTTCTCTGCTTGTTAATATTATAAAAGCAACGCAAACGATCCGAAATCCGTCCGTTTTTAATATTATAAAAGTATCGCAAACGATTCGAAATCCGTCCGTTTTTAATAACTGTTTTTAATGTTTTAATGTTAATTAGTTAGTTTATAGTTCTTATAAATAATAAATACATTCTAAGTATTTTAAATGATTTCACGGTTAACAAAAAGGTACTTGAAAAGGTTCTTACGCTAATCATAACATATTTTGCATAATTCCTTAGCTCTCACAATACATTTTTTACATTCCAAATCCCTTTTCTGATCCCATTGTACCTCCCATCTGGAAGGACCCAAAAAAAAAGCGCCTTTGTTGTCATTTGGCAAAAGTTTTGTTCGCACTCAATTGTTTGCCTTAAGGACATTTGCACATTTGTAAACACACACGCACACCCACCTCACACTCGCCCACCAGCACCACATCACCGGGGCTTACACAGATAGGCAAACAGCCACAAGCATGTGCGTGTGGTTTTGTTTGGGGCTTGGCTTTGGATCCAACACACACACATCCAGCACAGCACCAACATTGATTTAAATTACGTGTTTCCATTTAATTGCCGCCCGACGAGCCAAGTGTCGATGTCCATTTGAATGTTACTTTGTGCCCCCAGAAATGGTGTCGGCCTGGGCGTGGCTACAACCGAGTCATTAACGAAATTAGCCCAGACACTTGATTGGCCAAACCCGGCCGTAGTTAGCCATTAACATTAACCATTCGATCCGCTCCGAGCAGCCAGCCGGCGAGGGCGATGTGGATCCCATTCATCCGCAAAGGGGCAACCGTTCGATCACCTTCGATGGCGCCGAGGCGAATGTGATGAAGACCTTCTGCCAGGTCCACAATTGCCATCTCAGAGTGGAGCCCTGTGAGTCAAACTTTAATTAGGCAAGCAAGTAATTAATTATAATTACTTCTGTAAAGATGGCGCCGACAATTGGGGTGGCATCTACGAGAACGAGACGAGCGACGGGATGCTGGGCGATATTTACGAGCAGCGTGTGGAGTTGGCCATTGGCTGCATCTACAATTGGTACGATGGCATCACGGAGACCTCGGTAACTATAGCTCGGTCCTCGGTGACCATATTGGGACCAGCACCAGCGTGAGTTCTAGTTACTTCCCTTCAAAATATTTACTTTAATTTAATATATAATTTCCAGGCCCTTGCCCAGTTGGCGCACAAATATTTTGCCTCTCAATGACCAGACCTGGCTGATGTTGATCTTTACCATGACACTTTGTGGCACCTTCCTGTACCTGATGCAGTTTGTTAGCTATCGTTTGGGTCTAAGCCGAAAGCCAGGTGTATTTAATCATAGGAAGAAGCTAGAGAAGTCCATGCTGGATATATTTGCTCTGTTTATACAACAGCCATCGGCGCCCTTGGGGTAAGTTAAATGGGAAATAAAATTTCTAAGATAATATATTAAATCCTTATTTAATTATTCTCTTTTTCAGGTTCGATCGCTTTGCTCCTCGCTTTTTTCTGGCCACTCTCTTGTGTGCCACCATTACCCTGGAGAATATCTACAGTGGTCAGTTGAAGTCCCTGCTGACCATACCTTTCTACAGCGCTCCTGTGGACACCTTGGGGAAGTGGGCTGAGGCTCAGTGGAAGTGGGCAGCTCCCTCCATTATCTGGGTGCACACGGTGCAGAGCTCTGACCTGGTAACGGAGCAGATACTGGCCAGGAACTTCGAGGTTCGCGACTATAGCTACTTGTCCAATGCTAGCTTTATGCCCAACTATGGACTTGGCATTGAAAGGCTGTCCTCGGGATCACTTTCCGTTGGGGATTATGTCTCAACCGAGGCTCTGGAAAATCGAATTGTAGGAGTCCTTGAATACCCAAGATATCCTTTATTTTTTATAGAATTTATTCAAAGGTTTTGCGCGATGACTTGTACTTTGATTATACGCGAGCAGTGTCCATAAGGGGTTGGCCCTTGATGCGGGAGCTGGACAAGCACATTCGAACTTGCCAGGAAACGGGTCTCTATGTCCACTGGGAACTGCAGGTATTTATTCAAAATTTTTTAGCTAATAAATATTAATAATAAATACATTAATTTTCCAGTTCATTGTCAAATATATGGATAAAAAGAAACAGGAAGTCCTAATGGACCTGGCCAATGGCCACAAGTTGAAGGGAGCTCCCCAGGTCCTCAACGTGCACAACATTGCCGGTGCCCTGTTCGTCCTGGCCTTTGGCTTCACCTTTGCCGGCTGCGCTTTGGTGTTGGAGTTGCTGATCCATAGTGTGGAAATAGGCAAATAATTTGGCCATTAAAATGATGCGAACAGAGAGTGACACTCGCCGGAGTGACCCACTTCGTCCTTGGCTACCATGTGCACGTGTCGCAGCAAACATCAAAATCGCATGCTGCACGACACGCAAAAGCCACAAAAACGCCGCATGACTGGGGGCCAAAAAGTGAGGGATGCACTAGGGGAAATAATTGTGAGGAATTAGGTAACAAGAATGGGAACATATAGGAATAAAATGTATTTGTTCATAATTTTAGGTTCTCTAGATTTTTCCCATTAAAAAATATGTAGAACTGTTTTAAAAAACACTTGTCTAAACTCTTTAAAATATGTTAATAGCGCCTAGTTTTCTTTCCGTGTGGCTGGTCTTTTCCCATGGCAGAAATATGACAGCCTGAAATCGACCGCTGGCATTGTTGGCCTGGGTCTGGGTCTGGGGATGGATGAGCGTCACGGCCGAGTGGCCAAGCAGAGTGCAGAGTGGACCCCGACCGGGACGAGGCTCCCATCTTCTCGCTTTGCGGCGGCTCGTATCTGCTGCACTTGCCACGGAAATGCGGGAGGAGGTTTTGGTGGGGGCAGGAGGCTTGTGGATATGCAAGCGGAAAATGACTTCTACCCTGTGTGCCATGCTGTACGGTAATTGGAAAAGCGTTTAGTGCTAGACGAACGCAATTTCGTCGTCGCCGGCAAACGTTTTTAATGATGCCCTTAATTATCGCTGTGGGAAATTATTCATTATCACTAATTTGCCGTAGCTTGCATGCCCACTCAAAGTTGCAGCCGGAGTGACTCTCTAAACGGTTTCTCACCGTCTTCTTATCCTTCTCCATTTTGCAGCCATTTCCCCCATATCTCACCTGCATCTGCAAATAGAGCTTGTTCTGCTCGTTAACAGCTCGTTTCAAAACGACAAACAAACAAGCCAACCAAGAAACCAACAGTAACAGCAGCAACAGCAACAAAAAAAGCAACTGCGATTTCCCAGTCACAGTCACAGACAGTGGTGGTAACAACAAGTTGGCCAACATGGCGGCTGTGTCATTTCCGTTGTCGTTACTCTTGTTTCTCTGCTTTTTTTTAATACACTTTCGAAAAGGGTTAGAGTTGGGCTTTTGAAGCCATTTAAAACTGAAACCAAACAAAATATTTATTCGGTTTATAATAAGTCGTATATTTATTAAGTTCATAAGAAGTCTTTAAAATAATTTGGGATGCATACTTACTATTACTAAGAGAAGACAGTCTACGTCAGCTGGCCTATGTGGCGTATGAGTAATATTTTCTAAGCAACAGGGAAACATAAACCTATGACATTTTTTCAGGGTTTAAATATTAATATTGGTTTGTTTAAATCACACAAGGATCTCCCCTCAATATTGCAGTGTTTGCCGCAGGCCGTTGTCTTAGAATTCCCAACAATATCTAGTCGAAACCTGGTTTTAACCACGCTGAATGTTAAGGATGGTCAGTCAAATGTTATTTCAAAACATTTTTGAGTGAAAAGTTGCAGTTCAACTTCCAATATAAGGGCACTTAACGCCTCGGTCACTGCTATCCCACTTTAAACCCTGTTTTTTGTTTGTTTATTCCATAGTCCAAGCTTTTGCATATTTCCGCTTTTGTGTTTGGAATTTTTAAGTGAGTGCGCACTCAACTTTGTTTGTTGCTGTTTGCTGCTGATGTTGCCGTTGCTGTGATTGCTGCTGATTTGTGGCTGCTAATGCAGCTGTTTGTTTCCGTTTGTTAGCCAAGTTTGTACTTTTGCCACTCGGCACTACATGGAACCATGTCAGCACTATGACAGTTTTACCAAAAAGTTTGCAGATCGATTTTGGAATAATTTCGCCTCAAAGGGCTCAATATGCGGAAGGAGATAGATAGAAAAGTTCCATTCGCGAGTTCATAACTTCTGCATTTGCACTTAATTAAAAGAGTGTCGCGGATAAAGGGAACTATTTTTCACATGCAATCAGTGCAACCTGCAGCCGCCTCGCCCCGCCCCGCGTCGCGTCTCGTCTCAGATTTTAAGTTAATTTATGGCCAGCAGCCAACAGGCGATAATTGAAATTATATGAAGGGGAAGCCAGCCGGCAAACTCCTTTGGCCGCGCGGCTCTGTAAATAAAATAAATCTGTGCGAGGCGATGTCGCCGTACCGTGTTGAAATTTACGCGCTCCGATAAAAGTGCTATCCGGACGGATAGGAGAACGGGGCAGCCAGGCAGAGGAGGGGTCCCGGACTCGGGAGTCCCGGAGTAGATTGGCACGTGCAACTGCAGCCAGACGACAGCACGGATAAAATATGAGCTCGATCCGGACTTTACGGCGGCGCCAGAGGTTGAGGGGCTGAGACGGAGGCCTTTAAATTGAATTAGCTAGCCAAGGCGCAAAGCAAGATTCTTATGAATTTTTAATGGCCCGCCATTCGAATCGATCCAATTAGAAATTCCGAATATTTCTTTATTTTTGTTTTTGTCCTGCATAATTGCTTGTGTTTTTCGCCACTCCGGCGTTTCCAAAGACGTTGCTCCAACAACGGCCCCCTTATCTCATCACGGTTCATTATCAAGGCAGACGGTATCTCGCCATCTCAGAGATGCTACAGGAAATAGCTGGAAATTATATATACTTGGAACTTGTTAAAATTTCGACTTTATCCAGAGCAAGTTATGTTTTAGAAAATATTTACTTAGGTACCTGTCCGGAAAAGGTAATCACGAAATAAAATCATCGTTACGCAAATCGGGTTTCTGCCATCCTAAAATTTAGCTGAACGTGAACCGCTGTTAACTGTGCTCTTAATTATCGTTAATTGCTGTAAAGCATCGAGTTGCGCTGTAAGGCGTAAGGGTAAAAGTATACTCAAGCAGTATAACGAGTTTAGTATAAATTTTATACTTCAAACTATCAAATATATACTCCAAAGTTTAGTTTTTATACTCTATAGTTTCAATTGTGTATTTTTTAGTATTATTTTTATACGAACCTACATCGAAAATTCGATAACATATCGCGTTAGCTGGAATTTAGTGCTTTTCTGTTTGTCGCGTTAGTGATTATTATGAAATATTGGTGCAGATGAGTATAACATTTATACTTTCGTAGTATTAAATTGATAAGCATCTTACTAAGAAATTTTTCATACTCAAGAGTATAGAATTCATGTAACAATCGTATAGGTTCTATGATGATTTTTTTTGGGTGTAAAATTAATTACCTAAATTCTGATAAAATGTAGCATTTAAAAGGCCATAACAACAACACCAGCAGTGTACCTCCTTATTTTAGCGACACTTTTTCCAAGACGCCGGCAAATTTATCGCTCATAATTATTTCATTTTACAGTCTGCTGAAGTTCCCAGGCAAACGACCTCCTCTTCGTCGTTTGAGTCTTTGACATGCTTTTAAATTCTGCGAGCCGCTTGTTTGTTTTCCAACGTCGTCGTCGGCGTCCTTTTAATATTTTACGAGGTGTTTGCTATTGGCTTCCCATCAAACTTTTGGCTTAGTCTAAACCTGCTTAGAAGGCATTACACAAATGCACTAGCTGGCACAGTTTCCACTTGCTACGAGTCGCCATTGTTCCGTAACCCACAGCCCGCACAACCAACCTCCTAAGCTGGCAGCGATTGTGTGTGTGTGTGTGTTTGCTGGGGGATTTGTGTGGGGTGGATGGCGCCAATCAACACACACGACTACGCGGCAGGTGGCTGGGAGTTACCTCAGCGCCGGCTGCATTAGCATAATAAAACAACTAGGGGGAAAGTTTAAGCCAAATCTTGACTATTCAATTGCAACTAAAGAGCACCCTATAACAGGGTAAAAAGTATATTATATAAACAGATAAAATGGTTTTCAATTTGGTTAATTTTAAAGTGTTACATTGCCTTTACAGTGACAAAAGAGATTGTACGTTGTACTCTGGCACATCCCCCTAAATATTTTGCAAACCGACTTCATAGGAGAAAGACTTAAGGCTTAAAACAGCAGCTCTCCACGGCCAATTCCAATGTTATGCAAGGAACTGTGAACAAACTAAAGCTAAAACTGAAATATAAATGCAGCATTTATTTACCCTTTCGCCAAATAAAACGGCAAACACGTGTAATCCCCTTTGATTCCCGGCAACTTAGTGCATCCCAAACCCTGTGCCAATTACAGGGTATTACAAGCACAAAAAACCAGATCCCGCAAAAGTGCAGAGCTGCTTTGGCAGGCTTTTCATGTGATGCAACAACAACAATAAAAACAACCATAATAGTTGCAACAAAAAAGGCGGCAACAACAACAAAAGAGCGGCATAGCGGTGAAATAGTCGGGGGAACAATTATGCAAACATGTACATATGTATGTTTTTGTGTACATGCTGCTGGGGTTAGTGCGTGAGTGTGGTGTGTAGATGCGTTTGCACGTTGTGGGAATTTAGGTAAATTGTTTTGCACTTAGCTAAAAAGTTGGCGTGCCAAATAAATACAGGGCACGAAATCGGCTTAAGCTGTTATCTCCCGTGCTGTTTCACTTAGCTGCGCTTTTGGTACGGATCTCGGCTCCGGCTCGGGATCGAGAGCCATTAATCACGAACGGAGGCTTACGGAAATAGAGGGAGATGGGCAGACAGTGCAGTGGCGGTTGCAAAGGGGGCTTTGCGATGGCCCCCTTTGAAATATATTCCAGTTACACCACTGCAATAGTATAATTGAGGAATTACAATTTGAATGGCAGGTTCTCTCACTCTCGGCTTATAACGGTATCTTTCTCTCAGCTCTCTCTCCCCTGCTCTTCCAATTGGAATGACGAGTGACAACAGCAAAGTCAAAGCAGGCAAAGTACCAACAACAAAGACAACAACAACAACGAGGCTGGAATAACAGAAATGTAAGTGGGCTCAAATCCATTGACTATCCTATTGGAATCTGGCTGAAACAAGACAAATTGCACTCCAGCCAGGATCTATGGCTACCAAATGAAACAGAGTCACCTCACAAAGTCTGGACCGTTTTTTTCATCAGTTCCTTTTCCGTAAAGAGTTCGCAATAGAAAGCAGAAGAAAGCAGAGAGAGAGTTTCCAGGGCCTGGGGGCATAAAGGCAAGCCGTGTCGAAATGCTGCTGACGTTTCACATTCAAATGCTGCAGAAGTAGAAAGAAACAGTGTCTGACTATATTAACAACGAAGTTTGATTGCTCTAAAAATAAAATATTCCCATCAAATAAGTTTTAATACATATCGATACTTGACGGCAATTTCAGCGACTTTATCGATATTAAAGTGATATTGATCAATCGCCTGTAGTCCATCCCTAATCGGAAAGAGGAAAGTGCGTGTCAATTATCGTTGTTGTATTTAGTTGTATTTAAATTTAGCCAATAAAAAGCGAATTTAATTTGTTTAGTACTGCAGAGTGAATTGATGGTGTAGTGTTTGATGTGTTTCCCATTTAAACTAAAGGTTTTAATGCATTTTAAAGGTGTTCTCGACATGTTCGGGTAAGTTTGTATTTACACAAGCCTTGTAATTTCCTTGAATTAACCAAACAAATATGCATACCCCTTGGGAAGAAGCATTTCAACTGAATATGGATTGTAAGGACAAGCTGGGATTGCGGAGTAGTAGCTAGTCACACTGGGATGGCATATAAATTTTGCGGTCGCCGGCAATAAATCAGCGTTTGGCTGTCACCCATTTTGCCATTTTGCCAGTGTAAATCGCAGGCCTCGCCTTCTCCTCCTCCCATCTCCATTTCCTCCATCTCTTTGGTTTCCGTCTTCGGGAGCTCCGAAGGCTGCTCTCTTTAACTGGTCATTAATTACAAATTATATGCCACTCCTGGCGGCACGAGCAAAATCCTTCTGGGCTGTCAGCTGTCTTGCGAGTGTCACCCGACACACAAATTAATGTTGACACCGTCGCAGGTCCTGGACACTGGCAGAAAATATCAGAAAAATTACCTATAAATTAGGCAAATCAAATTAATGCCATTATCTTTATTTTATATGCATTTAATTTTGTATGTTTATAGGAAATAAGTGATAAGGTAAGACAATTAATTTATTCATAAGCTTAAAGGTAGGACTTTGTTCCCTGTGCACGAGGTCTTCAGATTCCGGAGCTGAGTGGCGGCTTCGTTAGCGATGATGAAGCCGCCGCTGCACTTCAAAGACGCATTAATAATTAATAAGATTGTAGCCGGGGCAAAAAACTGCCGGCCGAGGCGAATTACTTGGCTCAGGTTGCTACTTGGCCACTTGGCCACTTGGCAGCTGCCAAAGGTCCTCCTCTCCCCGCCCCCCGCTCCAAGTGTTTGCGTATGCAAATATTTGACCCCAACTCCACCCCCCGCCGCCGCAACGCACTTACAAATTCCGTTTCAAATTCAGAAAAGTCATTAAATAATTTTCCACACTTGCACTTAACGCCTGCCTAGGCGGGCGGAAAAAAGGCGGCAGGAGCAGGAGGAGGGTCGGCGGCGGCGGAGGATATACTTGTCCTGGTCTCATGCATGTGGATAATGACTGCCAGGGCAATTTGATGTATAAACAAAATTCAACCGTTCTTTCCTGCATTTCCCTCTGCATTCCTCTGATTCCTGGATTCCGCACGCCGCAGACGGCAACTAAAATATGAAATGTGTCTGTCTGAATGCATGAATTTATATGTGGAGGAATCCACTCAGCCGGCTAAGTGGGCCAAAGAGGCCTGCCCCAAACGTCTTTGGATATTTACACGGACAAAATATAATTAATTATAGTAGTCTAGAGAAATTGAAGTGAGAAATTGGGGTATTTAACAATTTATTCAGAGATTAAGGTAATGTAATTAAATCATCAAGATTAAAAAGCATTTAACTTAACTATCCTTTATTCAATATGTGTTAAGAAATTTACTATTAAAAGAATCACAAAGCAAATCTCATGGTTTGCATATGTTTTTCAGATTAAATTAATTAGATATTTTATCAACTAATTTTTTACATTGTAAGGTTATACTGCAGAGGTTATAATTAAGGTCAGAAGAGTTCAGTGAAGGTCTATAAATAATGAATACTATCGATCAACGGCCATATACATATGTCTTTCCGTTCGTCGGTACGTTGGTCATATAATTATTTTTTTGTCGATTTTAAAGCCCCCTTTTTATTTATATCAAAATCGAAAAATATAGGACAACCTAGAATAAAATTCAAAATTGAAACTGCAAGAGTGTAGAATCTGCGGTTTCCCCAAGTTAGCTCCCTTTCATTCTCTTTATAGAATTCCGGTTTTGACACCATTTTCACAAAGAGAGAATGAAAAATTGAAATAATGTTAACATGACAAAATACTTATACATATGTTAGCTCATTTTAATCCAGCTATTAATTATTGATGAATACTTGTTTTCGTGTGTAAAATATTGCATAATTGCAATATACATTTCTATCATTTTGGAATCATTTTAATTGAATAGCATGTGAAGTGATGTGCTTGCCATTTGGTAATTTGCTTGTCAATAAAACCAGAGCTACTTGGCTGCCGAAGCCACTCGAACAAAAGGCGTGAATAAGCTCTGAATGAAGTTAATGTAAAGTCGCAAGACAGCCAAACAAGAAGTGGCAGGATCGATTCGAGATGGCGGAGGGGGAAAAAGCACGATGGCCACAAGGACACGTCCTCTGCCGGCAAGAACTCAACTCAACATTTCCGGCTCGATTGCGGCTTATTTGATTTTCATTAGGCATAACTCAATTTGAAGCAAATAAAATGCGCTCAGCCGCAGATGAGCTGCTTATACAATAACAGCAGCAGCAGGCGGATACGGATCCGGAGACTGAGATGGACCCCCGGACAAACCAGGAGAATAAAGCGAACGGAAACGGAGATGAGAGATGGCAGACGGCAGACGGCAAGCCGGCAGACAAGTGGGCCCAGAGGGAAGAACCGGCCCAAGTCCCAGCCGGAGAAGTCCAAGTCAAAATCGGAGGCTGGCTAAGGAACTTCCCGACCACAGCCAAGTGAAGATGATGATAAAGTTAAACTACAAGCCCCACGAACAATGGGCTTCGAGAGCTGCCTCTGAATTGGGAAAATCAAGTAAAAGCCAACCTTTTGATTTCACTTCCTGTTAATATTGTCCGGGGGAAAAGGTAGTGATGGGAAGTCTCTGGTGTTATCCTTAAATAGGTACAAATTTAGTATAATATTATTTTTATTAATATATTTATTTGGCATTTAAATAAATTATCTTCTTGTTTAGAAATTCAAGCAAAGGATTTGTTAATTTTGAAACTAAATAGCAAGCTTCTATTTATAAGTATTTTCTTTATAATGATTATAGGTATACCTTGTACCTAACCTTAAACCTTTAAGGAGTACCCTTCGCAGCACTGCTGAGGATTGGCCTTTGGGAACTCGGAGTGGGAAAAGCTGGGGAGCACAATCCACAGGCATAAGTAACTTTGGCAGCCGATTAAGGTGAGATGCCGAGCAATGCAGGTTGAATCTCAATTCAGGACCTAATCAGCTCTGTCTGCCTGTGTGTGTGTGTGTGAAGTGCGTGTGTGTGCGAGGCTTGACACCCTGGGGAGATCATTATATCGTCGGTTTGGCCCTAGTGCAAAGTTTTCTTACCTTTCGACTTCTTAGTCCTGGTCGGCTGATAAAGTATTTATGAGCCGTGCACATGTTGGCGGTGAAGCCCCTCCCAGTTACAGACGGTCAAAATTAACTTTCTTAAATTCAGAAAGTAAGGTACGCTACAAAAAATACTTGAGATTATCATCGAATTTTTTTAGCAGTCTGAAAATGTAAATGAAGCTTCCAGAATGTATAAGTTGACCAAAAAATAAGCAAACTAATTGAGTAAATACTTCTGTTAATTTGGTAATAGATTATTTCTAAGATATTTTAGAAGGCCACTCTGGCCGCCTTTCCAAGTAGCTTTCATAGAATAAACGCACATATCCCCATCCGTTTTAGTTATGCTGAAAAGTGCTTATAAACTCTCCACTTATTGTTCTAGTCTTTTTATATCCTGCGAGCCCCTGCCCTCAGAATTTTCCTAGCTATTTTCCTGGCACACGCAGTTATCCACCAGCTCCGCCCTCCTTTTACAGGGCGGCCAATCCCAAGACCAGACAAGTTTGGCCCCCGACTTTTATTTGAGTTCTCCTTCCTGTACCTTTGCAAGTTTCACGTTTTGGCGTAAGCTCAGTTTTAAATTTCATTATTTTTGTGCTCATGCTGGCTCCGATTGTTCTTATTGTTTTTGGCTCTCCGCTTCCCTTTTGTTTGCGGTAAACATTTATGTATTATTTTGTGATATCATCAGTAAATATTTTCTCATTTTATTAAACCAAAGCGGGGGAGGAGAAAGTCAAATGCCAAAAGTGGCTGGCAAAGTTTTGGCCGACTTTTGTTGATGAAAGTAATAGAGTTTTGCATAAGCTTTAACTTGTTTGCCCCAGCTTTCTGTTCTGTTTTGCCGGTGTGTGTGTGTTGTGCACTAATTAAATATGGAAAAGAAGAGAGCAAAGGCATCTCGAAGATAAATCTGTTAAGTGGTGGCAATTAAATCAAAACTAAATGCGGCCTTTCAGCATGCCAAAGCCATTTATAAAAACGAGCAGACAAAGGAGCCACCCGACCCCGGTGCTGTGTGCTCTCAAACGAGCCACCCAATCACCCACGCAGTTTGGAAACCGCGGAAGAACCCACACCCACCGGGGAGTGCACCCACAAAACCATAAAACAAAAGCCCGAACAAAAGCTAATTAAGTTTATGTCACCGGAAATTTGTTTCACCTCAAAAACCTCGAATTGTGTGGAGGAGCAGCATCAGTAGAGGCAGCAGCAGCAGATAAAATGTACGTGGCCCCGTTTTAGGTTGTCACACGGAGCGCAACGGAGACGCAATGGAGCACAGAGACCGGGGACCGGAGACCGGAGACCGGAAGAAGGCTGGGGAGAGTTTTCTGAAAAACTTTCATCTCGAACTTGTACACACTCATTGGCAATTAATCTGGTCGCCAGCTAAGACAAATGTAATGTGGAGTGAATGTTTGTTCCCTCGAAAAATTTCTGCCAACGGGAATTGCACCTTGTGCACTTGGAGCTAGATTTTAGTTGGTTCTGGCAAGGCGGTAACTCGGTAATTTCCAAAATATTACTGAGAGAAATTAAGCAAGGAAGTCAGCTATTAATTGGTTATCATTATAATATATTTCTTTTTAAGTGTAAGCTTTTTTGCTGACTTAAAATACGACTTTGTATCAAAAATACATGAAGATCTTGTTAAAGTAAAGCAGAAGAATTTGACCTTAATAATTATTAAAAGAATGTTAGAAGCAGATCCTTGGTAGAAAATGGCGAACCTTCTGTCTCGGTCGCATTCGTCTTAGTCGAATAGAGAACAAGAAAAAGTGTGACCAAATTTTAAAAGTATTTACTTTGAGAAATAGTGTTCTCGTAGTAAGTTTATTTAAAATGCGGCATGCCATCCTTTAATAATTATTACTCTTAAGCAAGATTGTGTATTTTGTTTCGTGTTGATTAGGGTAATATTAATCGCACTTACTAACTTTTTCTCAGTGCCTTGGTCACGCTAATGAATTGATTATCTTAATCTTAATGGGGCGGGGGCGAGACCCACCCAGTTCATTGTGCATAACTGGGAGATGTTGGGTGTCAACAAGAATTATTAGGCTGTCTCTGGACTGTCGGCCCGGCGGCGTGTTAAGTTGATTTACGAGCCGTTTGTGGTCGGCCACCGAGCTTGAAGCCCGACGCGACGCTCGAGGCCTGACGCTTTATGGTCGATTTTTATGGCCTTTGCAACTTTGCAAGTGCAGCAGCGCGCCTGAAACTTATGCGCCATATAAACGAAAAACGAACGATTGCACTCTTTGAACTTTGCTCTGTTCTGCTTTCTACTTTCTGCATTTTTCCGGGCTCCACTCGGTGGCAAAAACTTTTTGCACCTTGTGCACATTGTCATTTGGCCAATTACATGGCGCATTCTCGTTGCTGCACCTGGAGAAAGTTTTGGAAGCTACCAAGTTATATATTTTCAAGGAGTATTAAAAATATATTCACCTTTGTGCCTAATTGATCCTGATAAACAAAGAATTCTTAAATTGTCAAAGTGACCAGATTATTGCAAATTATGGGGAAACAGAGACAACCCTGATGGTAACACTTTATTTTAAACATTTTCCATATAGTTTGCTTTGGTCTTACTGTCAGATTTCTGTATAAAAAGCAGGCCATTTGCCTTGGTAAGCTCATTCGTTTTTGTGCTCTTGACTTGTCCTGAACTGCAAATGTTCCTTTTATTTATTTGTTTAATTGCGAGCACGTTTCCTTATTTTATATTTGTATTATTATTTATTATTATTTAATATTTTAATTTGCATTCGCCTATGGAATTTTGTATTTCCGGCCCCTCGGTGGTTTTTCTTTGAGTAGTACATAAACTATAACAATATTTTTTTTCCACGTGCTGCTCTTCCACTGGCTTCTCTTCGACGGTGGCTGAGCTTTAAATGGGCGTGGACAAGCGCACACTTGACGCTCTATTGACGATGTAGCCGAGCTCCCCCTCAAGTGTGTACTTATGATGCCTTCCCACCGCCTTCGTCACGCCCCCAAATTCGTTTTTTATTTTTTTCTTTCTTTTTTTGAATTTTCAGTTTGCTTTACTTTGGCAAGTTTTCTGGTGTCAGTTTTTGCACCTCGATGACAGGTTGGCGTCTCTCAATGCCGTTGCTGAGGTCGTTGTTGTTGGCTGTCAACAACTCAAAATGCTTCCGTGCAATCGCTTTTTACAGCTTCCGAACAATTTGATTTGATTCCATTAAAAAAGTTGCTCTAGTGATTTCCGCCAGGTTCTCACCTCTCATCGCGGGGCATGTGAAGTTTGCAGCAGTTGCAACGGATACGAGTTCACTTAAAAAAAAACGAGGATACTTTCAGTTTTTTTTATCGATGGGTTTTAGAATTGTAAGATAAGAAAGCACGGAAAGAGGATAGGAACTATTTGTTGAGACAAATGATCACTGTGAAAATAAAATGTAAGTGTACATAATGTACATAATATTTATTACATTAATCACAAACTATTAATAACGATTAAGTTTTTTATTATTGTTATTATTATTATTCGGGTGTTCTACATATATCTCTAGGATTTTAAAATCCCTTATAAACGTGTATAACACTATGTCAATTCACACTTATTTTGGTACCTTAATAAGAAAGGGGTTTAGGAACCCTAGGGAATACGGTTCCCACTCTTATTATATTGTTATTTTTTGTTCTTACCTTCTTATTTTTTCTGCAAGTTTATAAGTTATTTTCTTAACGTAATACATTTATATTTCGAGTGCAACTTTTACCTGTCTCTCCCCGTTGGATTTACCCATCGAAGACTGTTTCATAAGCCATGCCATAAGGCTGAAGGCAAGTGGGTTGGGGGGAGTTTGTCTAAATAATTGTGACATTGGCACGTCAGCATCGTGCAGTGCGCGTCAAGTGTTGCATACTTTTAAGCACCCTCTCTGGCAAACACCCCGAAAGCACCGAACACACCCGCACTGCACACCAAACTCCATCAAGGACTCGTCGCCGGCGTCGATGCATGTCATTTGCTGGCAGATTGACAAACTTTGGTGCGTTCATCGAGGAGTGTGTGCGCAGTGAGTGTGTGTGGGTGTGTGATGAATATGGGGAGCGGCAGGCAGGCAGCGTGTAATGTCAAACTGGCAACTTGCACTGATGCCAAGCAATTTCAATTGACGACACGAACGACGGCAATTGCCGGCTTTAAAGGGATAAGGCGACATAATGATGGCACATAAGGGCAGCGGGAGCGGTCATAAAAACGCTTTAGCATCGCGTCAGTCGTAAAACCTTAACCCCCATAGAGAAGATAGTTATAATTGCAGAGTGAGAGTTGTTAAACTTGGGAGTCGATAAAAAATGACAGACCACGAAAAAATGGAAGCAAGTGCTGTCGAAACTGATTTTATAAATCTGAGAAAATAAGCCAGAGGAATACGAAATTCTGCTATGTGAATGTAACTATTTTCTATGCGGGACGAGGCTTTATTAAGGATATTTAATTAATTTCAGAATACGTAAATAAATAATTATATTGTAGATGATATCCGTTGATAAGAATAACATCTTAAAATAATAATAAAATGTGTAACATGCTCAAATACTGAACATCTTCTTTGATTTCTATAATTGTAAATAAAATATGTAGAACAAAGAATAAGTAAACAAGAATATTAGCGACGTCTTAACATTAATATATTAATTTCTTATATTAAGAGTAAGCTATAGAAATGTCCAGTTAATTATGACTTTTTGTAAATATAAACTTTGTTATAATTAACAATCTAATAATTATAATATAATTATCTGAACATTTTTATAGTTCTCTTAATAAAAACTCTGAAAAAACCCACAGATGAAAGGAAATTATGATTACCAAGTCCTAATATCAATAAATTAAATCAATTATTTTCTTATTAAATTTATTCAACAATCTAATAATTATCTGGACCCCAAGCTCACACCTAACTTAATTACTTTAGTTAATTAAACTGTTAAGGAGGGAAATAACCTATTTCTCTTTAAAAAAAAATTCAAATTGATCTGTAAAATAGCCCAGAGTTGGTCAACACTGCTTAGAAGGGTTCTTCAACCTCCAACTGACATTTATGCAAATCGAAATTTCGGGGTTAACAACAGTCAGTCAGCAGCCAAAGGATGGTGTTGGTGTGTAATGTTAAATACAAAATTGACTATGCCAGCTGTTGCCGATTGTCGTCGTCATTCGGTCGTTTATGGAATTTAAACTCTGCAAATATGCATTTAACACACTTCGGGGTGTCGAGATGCTGCAACAGTCTGTCCGTTCCGGCGTCCGTATGTGTACGTATAAATAAAAATCGCCAGCAGCTGTTGGTGGGACGGATCTGGACGGAATGGGCTGCGATGGATGGCTGCTTGGGACATGGGCCGTCGGACGTGGGACGTGGGCAGTGCGGCATTTTGAAGAGCATATGAAAAGTTTGGCTCCCATGTTTGTCGCATGGAATTTATGATGAATTTTCCAACTCGACGCATATTGCAGAACATTTTTGGGTCCGCTCGCCCGATGCCGGCCTAGGCCTTGCTTTCCACCATGAACTGCAACCACAGCAGCCGCAACGCAGGCAGATCCAGAACCAGAGCCGGGACAGCGTTTGGTCCATGGCTTGTTCCTGACTTTCTTTTTTCTTTCTGTTCCTCTTTTTTTTTGTGTCGAAAACCCAACCCAATCCCAGTGCCAATCCCTGTGCCAATCCCCCACTCGGGCACCAGCTTTCCATGTAGCCTCCGTTGCTCGGTTGTTCGGCCACATGACGTAGAGTCTCCCGAATCCTGGAGCTGCCCCAGGGTGCTCTCCGTACTCCGAAATTGTTTTAGTGCTGTTGGAAATTTTCAAATGCGATTTGACATGTATAAAGCACAGAGTGCGAAACAGGGGCCAGAGGCGTGACTGCCGCTAACAAATTTTGATGGAATCAAATGGAGAAGCCATTGCTCACCCGAATTATGCAATTGTAGAAGTTTATTTAGTGAAATCTGGTAACAAGAATGTTGTTTGTAAAGCAAAACAGATAATATTCACTAATTTTGGTACTTATTTAGATGTTTAGAAAGCCTGACTTATGTATTTTTTCTTTATTGACTATTTTCTTCTATAAACATTGATTTTTGACTCTATATCAATTGCTATGAGCTCTTAGCTTAGCATGCGTATTTTTCCCTACCATTCCTTTCCTCCTCTTGTACTCCGCTTTTCCCTATTTTCATATAATCCAAGGCATGTTGACTCCCTTCATTTATCCCTGTTCAGGATCTCAAGTCCCCCCTTTTTGTGGGGATTATGCTAATTGGTATCCTTTGACTGGCTGAGTATTCTCAGTGGGAAGGCTTTCGACCACATGGATTGACTGTTACCAAAGCTTAAATCTATGCAAGAAAAAAAACCATAGAAATAGTTGGCGAAAAATTCCTGGGATGGTCGATGTATTTTCCATTTTGTCAGTTGATTTGGAAAGCCTGGAATTACTTGGATAACAGAAAGAAACAAAAAATGAATGGGAATGCCTGGTTGTTACATTTGTTTTTCAGTTTTAGGGAAAGAAATCAGAAGAAACTCGAAATCCTTAAACTTGGAACTACCTCCAACAGTTGGCACATCACAAATAGAATACAAATAATTTTATTATCCCTTACTTAATCCCTTTATTATACACACTTTCATCAATTTGCCGGCATAATCGGCTTGATTATTCCGCCCGGCCCATATTATTATGCCATTGAACAGGCCATAATCATAATCATAGCATTTATCTAATATGCCAGCGAAAATATTTGCTCATTTAATAAGGGCACAGAGCACAGCGCTGCCTGTGGCGGCCATTGACGGAAACCGAACCGGAATCCTCACCAAAAACATCCACACCCACAGAGCCTGGCCAAAAATGAAGCTGCGAAATGCGAACGATGATGATGCTGGGCGCAAACAAGTCGCAAATTGAATTGATTGGCGGGTAAACAAGCCCCGACCCGGATGCCATGCCCCCACAAAAGGAGGATACACAGATCCAGGAGCTGGCCATAACCAGAATCGAAAAACCAGCAGCAGCAGCGGCCAGCCACAGGCCCTAATTGAGCGTGAACGTAGAGAGCATAATGCGCGGCCAAAAAAGCGGACTTCCATTTTGGATAAGAAGCTTCCAAAGCTGAAGCTGAAGCTGAAACTGGCAACTGGTATCTGGTAACTGGAGCTGGGAAATTTGCAATTAGCCCCCGAAATAAAATGGCCAAGGATATTGTCAAAGAGCCGGTGAAATTGTTTACAAACCAATTACAAAACTGCGAGCCGAGCGCCACAAGACAATGGCAACTGATTTTCGCAGCAGCTTGGCGGCCAGCTTGCTGACCTTTGAACCCGAAACTTCTCAGGCCTTCAGGCGCAGCTGCTCGAAAGTAAAATCCAACGGAGCGCCAAAAATTGCGTTATCTTAATGAGTTTAAACGTTAATCAGGCAAAGCATGGCAAAGTCACCGAAAAAGGCGGGCCGCGCAGAATGCGGAAATGGTGGCCATTTTGCTGGCCACACAGCAAACAGTGGGCCAGTGGGCCAAATTTCTACAGCTACGGCAAACGGAAGTCGAAGAAGAGTGAGGCCAAGTCCAGAGAGTACGAGTCCGAGGCGGCACGGATGCATATTAAATTAATAATTTGACCTCATCCTGTGACTGCTGCTCGGCGCTGGAGGGAGACTGGGCTAATTTCTGCATCCGCCCGCCGTCGAGATTTTTGCTAGCTGATTGCGACAAGGACAACATTGGTGCGGCGGCGAGGGCCATGTGGCGCTAATGTTTCACCCGAGACCCGGGACTCAGACCCCTCAGTCCCACAGTGAGACCGAGACCGAGAGATAAACAATTAAAAACTTTTGCAATTTGCGGTAATTCCACTCTTAACCCCTTGGACGACGCCGAGTGCGCATAACAAGTAGCTAGTAACGTTCGTATTTTTTTGTTTTGCAACTCTTAACTTAACGCTTAAGTAAGATTGGGCTTAGGGCAGAGTAAATAATTGGGTTTCTTGTTTTGAGTTAAATAAAGTTATCCATTCCGATTGATTATGATTCTTTTTTTAAGGTTTTTTATTGATATTTATAGGAAATATAATATTTTTAATATATATTATTTTTTAATTAATTAATTAAGGTTAAAACATAAAAGTTTAGTCATATTTTAATACTAAAACGTAATTTCTACATAATTCACTGATATAAAAACTTTATTTTTTTTATAATTGATCAATATTTTCTGATATAAAACATAATTTTTTGTATAAATTGTTAACTTTTACAATATTCATAATATTCATTATCTTTATATGGACAATATTTTCTGGTATAATTCCTATAACAAATTCAAAGCTTTATATTGAACTACGTTAGTTCACAGTGTAACTGATTAGTTGGTTCCCATTGTTATCTTATCACTACTCACTCTAAGATTGCCACACTGACTGATAAAGATAAGGGCGGGTCTTAACCTGATTTGTGTTGCGGGTGCAATCTTGTAATTTGTATTGATTTTGCGCACGTTTTTCCTTATCAATCAAAACAAGGTGCAAAAATTTTCACGCGGCACTTTGCTGGTGGTCAAAACCTATAAATACTCAAGAAGGAAACCTCACTGACCATAAACACTTTACAAAGTATTCAGCAAGCTCTAATTTTCAAAGAAATTTAAAACAAAATACCTACAAAATGGTTTGCAAAGGATGTGGAGCTAGTAAGTCTACAATAAATCTGGGCTATTTTTGTATAGAATACTAAGTAATGAGACCTTATTTTTCAGACTGCAAGTGCACGGACACCAAGTGCGGCGACAATTGTGCCTGCAGTCAGGACTGCAAGTGCGTCTGCAAGAAGGGACCCAAGGATCAATGCTGCAAGACCAAGTAGATGAGGCAACACCGATCAAATATGTTACAACCAAATAAATAAAACCAATGGCCAAACCTCAAGTCAAATAACACATTTCACTTGCATTGGTTGTCCGCCAGAAATGATATTTCGCTTAATTACAATTTGGCGGACCGACACAGCGCTAAAAATGCATAAATACACACGCATGTCGAGGACAAATATTTACCCTGGCTGTCGTTGGTTTTTGTTTTGCTGTCAGTGGCCCAGGGGCTAAGTCCTCTTCTGGCCAAGTGTCACACACATTTTTGGCCAGGGTCGTCGCATTGCAAAATGCGCAATTATTGCATTTGCGGCGGGCTTGGCGCGTGGCAGCCGTATGGCAGGATGGCAGGATGGCAGGAGGATGGCTGCAATATTTATGCGGTCTCATTTGGAGCGGCGAGGACACAACTCGAAATTGTGACACTTGTAAGTGAGCGTGAAATAATTTCGCGCATTAAGTATACGCAACGGAGGCCGCCCACAACAATGCGCTCTGCCATTAGGAGTGCAATTGTTTAAGCAATTAATTAGCACAGTTCCGCGACGACGAATGCCGAACAAAAATACCCAGCAAAAAATATGAAGCGTCGACGGCGGCGGTGGCGGCCACTTAAGGACTTCTTCCTCTCGGATTGCCTTCATAATAACCTCGCCAAAGTGGGTGTGGAAAACTCGTGTTTCGCTCCAACAATGAACTTCGTGCCGGGTGCCTGGTGGCGGTGGGGGGCTGGGGGCTGGGAAAAATTCTAACCGCAAATTGCGGAAATGCCTGTCTGGGCCGTCTGCTCGTCTGCCTGCTCTAATTGTCTGTACATAATTTAGGCAAACATTTTTAATTAAGTGCAATGCCCGGCTCACACACAAGTACATGGCTTGGTTTTTAATTCCGTCATTAATCTTGCAGAGCCATTGCGAGGTGTACTCGAGCAGTTGATCGCAGCAATTAGGGCTGAGTTTTAGACTTTGGTGTTTGTTTGTTTGTTTATTTGTCTATTTGTTATGTGCCTTCGCCCCGAACACAACAGTCAACAAACAACACCCAGCACTTTTGTGTGCTCCTGCTGCAACTTTATTTACTCAAATGCGTTGTGTCTGGCTTTACTCTTTCTGAAAGGGTTATATAAGCTGGATCAGGTATTTTAAAATTGTATAACCATGATTAAACATTTAAATGATCCTTAAAAATTAGCCCTAAATTATTTCCAAGCTAAGCAAAACGTTAATATGGTAAATAAGGGTTTAATAAGCCATTTAAAATTTATATATTTTATTGCCAAAATCTTAGACAAACTGGGCTAATTATAAAATTACCCATATCTTAAAATAAAAACTTGTTGAGTTACTTTTACCAAGAGAATGAAAAGTTTTACAGTTTGCGACCATCCTGGCTTTCTTATCGCCACGTTTTTGGTGTTTTTCTTGTCTGTGGCACTCGTAACTTTGCCGCAAAATTGCTTGTTTCCGCTTCCGGCCCCTTAACCCTCGACAGCCCTCGGCCGTCGCCCACTGATAGATGCCATTATGACCTACACTTGGCCATAAGTTTTCCCTTAGGGCCGACAACCACGACGACTCCGACGACGATGTTGTTGAGGCTGAGGCTGAAGCTGTGCTGGCAGCAATTAAAGCCAATTATTCTGAAATAATTGTTTTAAGCAGATTTCTTTGGGCCAGAGCCTTGTCCTTGTCGAGTTTATTGTGTCTGCCATTGTTATTGTTTTTTTTTGTCGCTCCTTTGTGGTGTTTTTTATTAGGGATTGTGACCCACCATGATGTCGTGTTTTAAGCGCTTGTGGGCTTTAGTCGGCTTTGGGCTTGACATTTGCTTTTTGTGAGACTTTAAAGCGATTCTCATTTTCAATTTGCAATGCGAAAAGCTCGTTAAAATAATTTGTCACAGTATTCTGTTTAATTAAAAAGTTTCAAATGAATGTGCGATGCCATTAAATGATTCTTTCCAGCTTCTCTCTCTCTCTATCTCTTCTCTCTGTGTTTCGGGATGCCTAAAAAACAATTAACCCAACTGCAATGCAATGCAATGCCGTGCAATGTGTGCATGTGGCTGAATTTGTATAGGCAGCTCAAGCCATCCATGGTGGAAAAAACTTGGCAAAAAGTGGCATATTTCGAGGAAAAAAGGTGGAAATATTTAATTATTGCTTTACATAACATATTCTGATAAGCCTATTAGTTTGCAAAATTAAAGGTATTTAAGATATTTGTTCGCTCAATTTGGCTTAATTTGTTTGCATTTTTAAGCTATTAAATATCATGAATTATCCCTGAAATGTATGTGCCATTTTTTTTTAATACATTTTTTTTATCTGGATCATGTGTAAACATATTACTGATTTTATTTTTAAGCTTTTTAATATTGTCATAGATAGGTATTTGTCTGATATTTAAGCTCATTAACACTGAATAAAGATGTATTGAAATCGTTTAATTTGTGTTGATTAATGATCATATTTTATTCATTAAATAACACTTTATATGTTTGTCTTGTTCATGGCTTCATTTTAAATCAATTTTTTTTTAATACCTGTTACTGAATTATAAGTAAGGTTTGAGTTTCCACAGATTTCATTCTATATTTTTAATTTTAGCGCCATATGTGCCTCTTATTTTGACAGCTTTTCAAAATAGTGTGCCCATATCTATTCTGTTTAAAAATTACTTAAAGTCTTTTATCTTTTTTATCTTTTACATAATTTTTCCTATGAATTTAAAGATAGCGAAGAATTGATTTTATTTATAAAATCCTACTACACATTTTTTTATTTCAGTGGCTTAAATTGACTAAACCTTTCTTTCTTTTTTTTAATACAGTGTTCTTTCGTCACCGTACTGGCTCGGTATTCAATGTATATATTTCCTAATGCTTCCTGCATGTGCTTTTCTGCATGTGCATTTCTCTACAATTTTATTTGCTAGCCCCAAAAAAACGAACAAAAAAATATTCTATACAAAATTCGCAATGGAAATGAATGCTGAATGTCTCTATGTGTGTGGATGTGTGTATGTGCGGGGGTAACTTGCACAATAAAATTTATTGTTGTAGTAACAATTGTTGTAAGCTCGTGCGACTGTGGGCGTTTGTCACCCACAATGTCCGTCAGGGGCTTCATTGTTCCGCCACATAATTAATTGTCGTAGTTTTCGGGTGTTAAATAATTAGAAAACAAGTTTTTCAGCTATTAATCACCGTGTGAGTGAGCACGAACATAGAGATCCTGGCGAATGTGGTTCAATTTAATGGCCGCAAAGTCTTTACACCCACATAATGTCTCGAATTAACCTCAACACCTTATCAATGCATAAGGGGAAATGGCCTCTAATGTGCTCCTTAAGCTCCAATCGTAACCCATTCTAAATCACAACATAATCCCATAATTTACATAAAATGAAGCCAAATCGTTGGGACACGAATACAAAGGAGGTTGTGACCCACACATACAGCACCCACAAACCCAAAAAAAAAAGGAAAAAAGTCAAGAAAAAACACCCTTAGGTTCCCCCAAACACACAAACATTGGACTAACGCAATTTGCCCCACTCAAATATCATTATGTCATAAATTGATGTTGAATCCTTGTTCATTTATGAAATTTTCCCATTCCTTTCGGTGTGCGCTTATAAAGTTCACAAGTTCGATTTCGCCCAAAGTGCTGCGAACCCGAGTGTGTGGGTGTGTGCCACGGGTTTAAGTTTTTATGAGTGCCATCAGTGGCGGCATCATCATCATTGTTCGATTGACCTTTCTAATTGCCAAGGTATCTAGTTTAAAGTGCGTTCGATGAGGGCGTCAGAGATGGAAATTTCCATGTCCCTTAAGCGGACAAAGAGATGATGATGATGCTAATGAAACGTCAATTATGTGCGACCGTTTACAAGGACTCTTTGGAGAAGCAAATACTTAAGTGCATGAAAGAATGTTTTTGCCAGACTATAAAATACCTGGTTCTCAGTGAGGTACCCAAAAAAAGATATTATTATAATCTATAATCCACCCAAGGTCAGCTTTAAAAGAATATGATAAGTTAGAGGTTTTTTGGTATAAGAAAATACACTGCAATAACTTTGATATAAATCATTTCCTTCATTCCTTCAGTTTTCTTTACATAAAAATGGGAATGTAAGAGTTTTATCTTGGAATTCTAGCCTGAAACTGAATAATAAAAGGATTTAATACTTATAAAAACCATGTTTTTAAGGATACTTCATAAAGATATACACTCATAAATATTATATTATCTCTCAGTGGTTACTTTCATAATAATTAAAACAAAACTTTCACAAAAGCCATATACCTTAACCCTCCTACTCATACCTCTTATAAAAATGAGCACGTGACCAACTTTGTCAACGCCTGTGGCATATCCAATTTAACCCTCAAATGGCTGCCATTATGACAGCATCAGGAGGAGCATCAGGAGCATCAGGAGCAGAGGAGCAACATCAGTAGACCCGCTGAGTTATTAGCGAATCGTGATTGGCATAAATCAATGCAGCGACTCGAGGGTTGCAGGAGGAGGAGAATGCACCTGCCGTAGACACACTTACTTGGCCAACTAACTACTGCTCGCCAGGGCACTCTTTTTTTCCCTAATGGGCTACCCGGGCCATTGAGGAATTTATGACTGCCATCCGTCTGGCACTCGAAGGGACAGCCTTGGCGATGACATTGTCCCCGTCGCGCTGCGGGCTCAGCCGTAATCCCACTTACATCAAGACGGATGCCGCCGCTGATGCGCCATTTATGCTGAAAGCGAAATCGAAGGCATATCGATCACATTAACGTGGCATAAAGACCGAAGCGGACTCGTGGCGCATTGCAGATTTGATTTGCATTGAGGGCGAGGCATTGTTAAGAAATGCAAATCTCATTGCCATTGCCGGCATGGAATAACTCTGCTAAATAGTTGCCCCTCCTCTATCTGGCCCGATCTGTTTATGCACTCGGCATCCGGATTCGGATTCGGACTCGGACTCCTTTCCTTCCTTTGTATGACAAAATGCTGGACAAAGGATTTAATTAGTTTTTCTTTCATTTGCGACGGGAGCGCTGCTGTAATTGCTTTCGAACAGATATCACGACACGCGAGAACATTTCGCGCACGAAGCTCGGACAAAAGCCAAATTGAAAATTAGGGGAAGCGCGAAGCTCTCGGGACAGGATGCGGCGATGCAGGGCAGCGGGAGATGGCAGTACCGGACTGCTGCAGCAGCACTATCAGGATGCCTTTTCTCTAATGAAATACTTGTGTCGTGCGCCTGTCGACATTATTAACAGCTTCCGAACTTTTGAATTTACGAAGCGCGGCGCCGAAAAAAGGGAGCGAAAATGGATTAAAAATGGCAATCGCCAGAGCGCCAGACACTCAAAGGGAAAATGTGAAAAGTGTGCTAATTTCCATTGAGAGCTGCACTGGAGCAGCACCAGCAGGAGCAGTATCACAAAGGCAGCGCACATGAAAAGTGTTTAATTCAAATTGTGCACTGAAAATAATGGGGATTTGATATCAGAAATATAGTTTAAAATTGTAAAATATTTATGATATAAGTTATCAAGTGGTTTTTGTAACTAAAAAGTGCCCCAAAAGGTCATGTAGCATTTTATATTTTTGGATTTTTGTATTAATTAGGTAAATATATAAATTTAACATACTAATATGGTACTATGACACTGAATTGATTATTTTATTCTTTGAAGGTGCCATTGCTTGACTTTTTTATGGTAGCTAGGGTATGGTCACACTTGCTTAATTAATTTTGTATATATATATATTTAACATACTAATATGACACTGTATTGTGTCTTATATTGTTTGAAGGTTTCATTGCTTGACATTTTTATGGTAGCGTGGGGATGGTCACACTTGCTTTAATAATATTGTATTATAATAGCTTATCAAAAGTTTATTCTTTTAGTCTTACAAAATATTTTAATCTCTAATACTAATTCGTTTATTGACCTATATGCCATGTCATATATATTTTTTATCATTTTACTTCACCATATTTGTTTAATTTTTTTAGAGTGCTCTTTATTTTGACCATGGTCGGAAAAGTAGCTGCTGTTTGGCTGCTTCCTGTTTGGTTGAGTCAAGTGCAGCAGCAGGAGCATCAGCAACAGCAACAGCAGTCGCAGTCGGTGCAGTTGGGTTATTTATTCCCGCAGCCAGTGGGTTTCCGCCTCTCTGAGTTGGTGGTACAGCATGATGTGGTGCAGGTGCAGGGAGGTGGCATGAGGATCAGGATCAGGAATAAGTCGCTGCCTTGGCGACAGAAAGCCAATTTATGTGCTTTGTGTGCAGTTTTGTTTGAGTTTCCTATATTTTTTATTGGCAGCACAATTTATTCACGAATATGGCTGCTGTGCTACTCCAAAACCTTTTTTTGGAGCGAGTGTGGGTGATGTTTATTATATAAAGGATATATGGCAGTGCTAGAGATACAAAGAAGAATATTTTGTATATACATTTACCCCGGAAAGCCGACCGCCCCTGGCTAGTTTGCTTTAGGAGATTTGTGAGAGTTATTTTTGTTTATTTCCAGAGTGAGAACAAAATGTAAAATAAGAAACATTTTTAGTTCAAAGTTTATCATTTATAATATTTTTGTAGAATTTACTCACTTTAATCACTGCAGTTGACACTACTTCCTGTGAGACCTGTCAGTTTATTCCCTTCATATATCCTCGCAGTCTCTCAGGGGAAGTCTTTGGCATTGCAAAGAGGAAAAGATCAGCTGCATGGAACATTTTTCTTTCTTCTACTTGGCTTATTTTCACTCTGCGTATGAGCAATTTCCGATTGAGCGACAAAAGGCCGTAAATCCACCATATCGTATTAAAGGGCCCACCGCCAGCATCGCCGCCGTGCTGACATTCCGATACCGAGAGAGTACCTTTTGGCATTTTCCGAAGTCAACACACAATATTTGTCGTTACTGGTTGGCAACTCCTGGTCCTTTTGGCATTGTTGTGTGCATGCAGCTTTTAAAAGTTAATAAATCCTTTTAACTTATTCCATATTTCAATGCTGCTGCTGCCTTTTTTTCGCTTAAAACGAGAAAAATGCCAGAGTCAGAGTCAGAGTCAGAGCCAGAGAGCGAACAATGTGAGTTTTCTTGGTGGGTTGATGATGAAATCAATGGGGACGCCCGATGCTGAATGAAGGCAATTCTGTTTATTGAACAACATTATTCAAATGGAGAGTTGTTGCTCCTGCCAGGATTATGAAGTCGTACTGGTTCAACTCGACATCATTCATATCGGTTTATTTGCAGCGAAACAGGACGGCCGCTCGTCACTAAAGTTTCTATCTATTTCAATTTCTATTTCCATTACTACTTTCATTTCAGTTTCAATCTGCTTAGGCCTACGGACCTACGGCCTACAGGACGAGAGGGAGCGAGAGTGGCTCATCATATATCATGGCCATTGTCAAGCATTGTCTTCCATTTCCGACTTACATTTCTTGAATATTGCGTTATTTTTCCGTTTCTGGCCTTACGATTTCTTCATTTTTATTTGTTGTGGCAACGAACATTTATATTCCTTTTCGGCCTTTTAACGATTCATTTTTTATAAGAGAGAGCGCGCGCCGTGCTGCGACTTACAGTAAGCTCGGATTCCTTTCAGGACTCCGCCGCAGCCGCCGCCGCCGCCTCCCCTATCGCCATGTATTTTTATTATTTATTATCCGTTTTAAATCCCGGCTAAAGATCATTATACACATCAGTGCGTCCGATTGTGAGAATCGCAGCTACTTCTGATTTTCTGATTTCTTGTTTTCGACGTTTTGCCAGCCTCCTCAGCGGGATTCAATGCCCACTCCTGCTCCTCCTGCTCCTTCTCCTCCTCCCGGCAGTTCGCAAGTTTTCACCAGGATATTCGCAGGGCCCCAAAAAGGGGGAAGGACGCACAAGCGCAAAAGCGAAGCTGGCAAGGAAAACGATTTAACTGAAAATTGAGGTTGAACTTAATCATAAATCAATGCTAATGATGCTAAAATGCTAGAAAATTTCCTACCCAGCCGGGAACGCCATTTGGAGTGGATATCACTGTGCTCGTTCGACGGATGGGGGACGACGGACATGGATTTGCCGAGCTGGCATTTGCCAGGACACGATTCCAGCAGCCCAGCAGCCTGGCAGCCCACCGCCCACGTCTTCGTCCTTGTCCCCTTCCATTGGCCACTTGGCAGATGTCTGACTGTCATTTATTACAATTGCTTTGACTTTTGTTAGTTTGTTGTCGTTGGCAGTTTTTATTATGCATCTCATTGCCGGATATCCAGTATCTCTGGGGTGTGGCTGCTGCCTCGAAAAGTGGCCCCTGTGGGATGTGTAATCAGTTTTTCGATACCCAAAGCTCCATTCATTCTCGACCCTATAAGGTCGTAGAAACCACAGCGACTTATGTGGACGAAACAATTTCGAAGGATTGGAAATGAAAGACATCAAGATGGGAATAGGATCAGGTTCTGTGTCACGAATATTTCTGATAATGTAAGGACATCAGGCTACAGGTTCAAGCCAAAGCGATCTGGTCAGCAAGATCTGCCATCATTCTTATTTTTAAGAAGATCAATAAAATGGGTTTATTATCAGGCTCCGACGCTAAAATTTGGTGCCCACCTATGCTCTGACTTTTACAGCAAGAGTGGACCATTTTAATAAATTATTTCCTTTTTTGTATTCAAGATTTTTCGGGCATTAAACTTCAAATTCTACCTATGAACTCTAAGATCATCAACGTTACACCTGCATTCTCTGTAAATATTAAAATATAATATAAACTGTAAACTTGTAATTATTCTTAGAAATTCTCAGCTAAATCTCAATTGAACTAGGAAATTATACAATTTAATCCTAAGCCTTTCCTTATTTCTAAGAAAATTAAGTCGACCTGAGTTGACTTTTCCATGAAGATCTCAAGTCTCTTGCCTAGAGGTTTTCGCCTTTCAACTTCCAAGTTTTTCTCAACCACTTGGGTTGATCTCACACCAAAAGTCTAGCCAATATCCGTCGACCAATACTCGTATCCTTTTTAATACACCTCTGGCCAAACAAAGCCCGGGACTGATAGCTCGTTAAAGTGACGCCATAAAAGCAGCGCGTAATGTGACGCCCGAGAATTGCAAAATTCATGAAGGCAATGCGAAGGAAATTCAGCTTGAGGAATTACCCAACTTATAACCACGAAACATAGTTGCCCTTCAAGCTTAGATTACTAATGTTAAGATATGAAATTCAATGCACAATTAAATTACATCTCAGAGTCGGTATTATGGTTAATTTTGGGCTTTACTATTTGGAAAAGTTATCTTATCAGCTTCGGATCTGTTTTAATGATATTCCAACACCTTCAAGATTCATACATATGCCCTTGAGAAGAGCATACTGCATGCTTATATATTCAAAGCACTTTAAGTCATTTATATTTCGATAAAAGTGTTTATGCAAATCTTGTAAAACGTAATCGTAAAGCGGACGCCGAACCGCCAACGATACGAAAGCCAATGTCGATGCCTTAAAGCGCATTACGAGCGCCGCTGGCATGGGAAAACCAGAGAAAAAAACGTGGGGGAAGGAGAGTGTGGGGAGCGAGAGAGGAATGGCATCCGAGTTGTAAAAATTGAAATAAATGTATGCTGGGACACACACCGACATATTGTATGCAAAACGCGCCCGTGTGCGTGTGTATCTGCGGCATAAGTTATGCCTCGCCTGGTGGCCAAACGGACAGGGCTCGGCACCTGCCAGCAGCCCACACAGCACTCCGGCCAACCCTCTTCTGACCTCAGGCCCGACCACAATGGAACCAGAAATTTTTGCAAATAGAAAATTGAGTTAGCGGCTCTCGCCCCCTCGACAAAAAAAAAAAAAAACAAATGCGTAAGGTGGCTGAGGTGCGTTGAATTTGTGGAAATTGCCTTTTTACGAGCGTATTAGCCTGCGTATGTGAGTCGCGTGTGCACTGAGAAAATTATTGTGAAGGTTGGTTGGGTTTTGTTGGGAAATATATATTTTTAAATTTCTTTTGGGGGAACTTCATAACGCTTAAGTTCCCAACCAAGCTTGATTTTATAGCAGCTTCTCGCCGAATTCGTACTTGGGAATTTCAAGTGCAATGTGTGTAACAAAATATCGGAGAGGAGAAAAGATTTTTGCAGGAAAATAAATCTAAACGTGACTTTACTCTAAAAGCAAAAAATAATTTAACATAAATAAAATGGAAGATATATTTATACTGATATGCTTACTGATTATTTAAAATTTTCAAGTTTTCAAGGACTTCCTGTTTCTTCCTGTACAGCTATTTGCATTCCTGTGTGAGTGTGTGAGACTCGCGGCTAATGTGTCCCCAGTGAATGAAGGTGGACCCTTCAGGCCACTGGCTTCCCTTTGCTCCCCTTCCTCCCTTCAGGAAACCTTCTTTCGCCGCAGATAAATCAATTTACTCTCATTTTATTTGTATGCATACATTTTTGTATATGTTTGTGGACGCCTGCACCAAGCAAATTTTAGAATGATTTTATAAATCTTCGCCTTTGGCCCCCTTTTTTTTCTTTATTTAAATTTAAAATTTAAATTAAAGCAAGTATTTATTTGATAATTATTCAATTTGTGTTTGAGCCCACTCGTTCGGCCTTTGAATCGATTTAATTTCGCCAATTGGGCAACGTTTTTGTACTCACCTGGCGCTACTTTTTTTCATCCACCTGAGTGTGCGAGTGTGTGTGTTTGAGTGTTGATGGAAAAGCTAACAAAACATTTTCCAATTCATTGAGTTTTACAGTTGCCATCCATTGGCGTCATCAGTGATTTAGAATTGCTGGCAGCGCCCCTTCTGCCAGTTTGCGAGATATCAATGGGGAAACAGGATTGTACTCTTTGTCACGTTCCCATTTTTTTGCTCCCCCTTTTCGGTTGTGTGTGTGTGTGTGTGATGTCAACAAATGTCAACATGCGATTTGTCAAATTGTTGAGAAATCTATATATAAAGATATATATACAGGGAAAGAGCGAGGCAGCAGCGGCCTTCTGCAGATCTGGTCGAGCATAAAAATGAAATTAGATTGACATTTGATACATTTGCTATTTTTTTGGGTAATGGAATGGCTGGCTGGAAAGATTTGCCTACCGAGCCCCAAACCCCAAGCCCAAACCCAGCCCAGATCACTGTCACTTTAAATCCCCGGCAGTCTGTCAGCGAGAGAGCCACCTGGGGGAATATACATACTTATCCCCAAACAGGAGGCCCCGCCGACACACATGCCTCAATATACGGCAAGTGCTTGACATGTTTTCGATTTCTCCGGATAAACAAAGAGAGCACAACAAATCACTAAAGTGAAAAGTGTTCAAGGAAAAAAAGGAAAAATAAGAAGAATAAAAATAAAACGATAACATGGAAAACAATTTACAATTGACATGTAAATAAGCGTTGGGCGTGGGGCCTGGATCTTAGCACACGGTGTCCTGGCAACGCATCTGGCATCTCAGGTTAGTTCCTTGGGTTCCGCCTTATCCTATCTAACTGGCAACTAATTGGGAGTTCATAAGTGTCTTCAAGTGTAGCTTATGTAATTCAGAAGTCGAAATAAGACAAAAATAACTACATTTCAAATGTAGAAAATTCTTTTTAATATTCTCAATGAATTTATATTAAATAAAACTCCAAATTTGTAAATATATTATAAAAGTGATATAAGAAATATTTGTAACATAATATAGGCATGGTTCTAGCCATAAAGTTGGCCAAATAAAAACAATAACTATTGATTTTCCAAATTTTAAAATTTTAGTCAGCAATGGAAGGCCAGTGAGTTACCTTTAAAGAATTCCATTGCCTTTATAAATTTTCTAAAAGGTAAATAAAATACGTTCAAGTCAACAATATGCAAAAACAATTTAAGCAATAAATGACAAATGTGTGTCAATAAAATACAGACTTTATTGACTTGGTTTTCATTGTGTGTGACTTTTATTGCAGTTAAAATTCGTTTTAATACATTTAATATTCATATTTCCGAAGTTTGTATTTTAAAGATGAACAAGCCATTGAAATTATCTGAAGCTTTTGTCACTTGAAATCTTACAAACTTGATAAAATCTCAGCTATTTTTAGTAGTTTGGTAGCTGGGCTAATGAGACCCTCTGGGAGACCGCAACACGTCTTGGCACTCAAATATTTATGCGCATCTTTGGAGATATAAAATATTTAAACACATCATCACCATGCACTCTGTGTCAACACTTTCGCCGCGCATAAATTTTGACCTTTGCACGCTTTTCGGGCTCTGGCCTCCTCGTCAACTTTCTTTGAAGGCATCAATCGGGGCGGTGGCGGAGACCGGCAGGCAAATCCATCAGCAAAGTGCACACAGCCACAGTTGCCGCTACCGCTACCGCTACCGCCACTGCCAGTCCGCATCCTCATCCAGCAGATTGTCTGCTGGCAGTTTGACAGTTTCTTGCCTAAAACCAGCAACCTGCAACACGGCGCGCTTCATTTTTCTTCATTTAGTGCCAGTGGCTGGCACAACAGCTTGAGTGCAGGCGCCTCTGATTTATCTGCCAGTCAGCTTATAAATATTTCAAGTGCTTGCATTTTAGTGCACGTGTGCCGCATTATCATCATTGCCTCTCCCGCCGCCTGGCCAAAAGCATGCTTTTAATATGCAACGCAATTTCACAGAGCGGAGGGAGAGCTGGCTTCAGATTTTTCGCCCTCTAAGACACATGCCAGCCATTATAGAGAGGAAGGGCGAAGAAATAGCTGCATTCTATACACTTTTGAGCGGGGATACACGGACAGAAATTTGTGGTTTATTAGGTTAAGCTTAAATTGAACTGTAAAGTTATTTAAAATAGTTTTTAATTGCTTGAATCTCTGGAGTTTCCTTTACCGAAGTTTTATAGGAAGTTTGGTAAAAGATTTATATTTATTTTAAATGGCTTAAAACATATTTAATTATATATTTCCCATTTAAAATATAAGTAATTACTTTCTTATATATATTTGTAACTGGCAAATATTTTCAAATTGACTTTGACGCATTTCAAAACTAAGATATACATTTTCCTCTGTGCAGGTAAGGTTCGTAGCTTAATTTTGTAACCGAGTCCGTTCCTAACTTTGATTGTTTTGTGATTGCTTCATTATTTGCCGTTATCTCGGTGTGCATGTGTGTCTTTATTGCCATTTGCCGAGGTGATTTAAACTAATTAAAATATCCTACAAAGGCAGCATCATCTTTAAAATGCCATCAACAACATATTGCCATCAGTTTGCGGTGCTCGGAGCAAGTTTACTTTATGGTTGAGGTAATTTAAAGGCCCACAGACACAGGCACACGCGTACAACGTGGCCAATATTAACTAACGCACACACGTGCGGACTAAATGAAATTCATGGCATATGTGCGTGCGTTTCGTGCGTGTGTGTGTGTGTGTGTAGTATCTGTGTGTGCTCCGTGCTGGTGTGAAGCGACATGCATGGCATGGTGATAGTATCTCTGGCCGGCTTCCTCTTCTAACAGCCAACAGCTACTTTTGCCCGGCAGTAACCAAGTCAGCGTGCCAGAAAGTGGTCGGCATCCTCCGCTCTCTCACTCGTCTCCTCCTCGTTTTAGTTGAACATTTTTTTAAGGAATTCCTCTGCCGCTGCGGGCCAAATGAGATTTAAAGATGGGATAGGAGCGAGAGAGCACAGTAAGTTGCGGCCACACACACTTGGCCCGGTTTTCGGCTTTTTCTACGCTTTCCTTTTTTTTTTTTTTTACTGGTCCGACTTTTTAGCATATTTCCCTTAGCATATTTTTATTTGTAGCATTTATAAGTGAATAAATGCGCGCATTTAAATGCCACTTCCCAGGCCCAGTCCAGCTTAGGGCTCGGGTCTGGTCTGGTCTGGGAATCATCGTATGCCCGCTCAGAGGCTCATTACGTATGCAGTGGAAAATGCTTTTTTCTTCTTATTTTTACATCCTCCCGTTGCTGCTCAGCATTTTATGCACGTCTTGCCAATTTATAAATCATTTTTGTTTGTCTGTTTGCATTTAGCCTGTTTGCTGCCGTCTGTAGCTCGCCTGGACGTGGCCGGCTACGTGGCGTATACGTAATGCCGGCACTTGCATATGTTCGTTTAGTTTTATTCCTGGCCTCTTTACGCCTCTCTCACGCTCTCTCTCTCTCTCAGCCATTTCGGCCCATACATTATGATTTATTTTAATCATGATGCTAAATGATTTCTTTCAAGGCTCATCTTTCACTTTTATGACCTCTGACAAAATTATTTTCATGTATATTCCCCCTGGTTTGTGTAATATCAATAAAACTCACGCACTAATAAATCAAATGGGGAGCTTCTCTCATTACCATGGCAAACTTGGGGGAACAAAAACAAAGGTGAATCTTGTAGATACACTCGCTCACTCAAAAACACAGATACAACAGGAATTGCTTCGGTACTTTTGTTTTTGGTACTGGAATGGGGAAGCGGCAGCGTTGCCCGGTTTGTATTTTGACGAATTTTCGTCCAGACTAAAAGCATTTCCGTGTCTCAGTATTAGATTTTCGTGTTATTTTATTGAATTGTTTCGTTTCTTTTGAACAGCGGCGCAGAGCACAGAGCATCCTTCAAATATGATTCTGCCTCATCTTGGTTCATTCGCCCGGCAAATGACCCGCATATGTCTCTCCGGAGTCCGCAATCGCCGGACTTTGGGATAACGTCCGTCTTGAAGGACATCGCCAAACACGCAACACTTGAGCGAACACATCCGACTGGATTTCCATCTTCCTCTGTGTGAATATGGACGTTGGGATGGTCAGGCAAATGGTGGTGCTTCAATGGTGTTCCAGTGGTGTTTCGATGCTGGCGGTGCCACAAGTGCGCTTGTTGTCCGCTTGTTGCGCACTGAATTATTTATTAGGCATGTGTTCGTTCTCCTGTTTTTGCACTAAGTGTCATTTTGTTGGCCGACAAAATTTGCCTTGTTCCGTTTGGGTTTTGTGCTCTCCGGCCAGACAAAGTGTGTCAAAGTGTTTGAATATTTTATAAAGCACAAATAAAATAAGGAAAAGCACAGAGCACACAGAAGCGGAGTCTAAGAAACAAAAAATTGATTTAAATTTGAGCTCTGCTCTGTGCTGTCCGTAATTAAACTTGAGATTTGCATAATTTGATTTCAGCATAAGCAGCATTTCTAAAGGTTTTCCAAGGAATGTAATACTTTTGCCTGCACTGGCCTAGGTATTTGACTGTTGTCTTGCCAATTCTGTTTCTCCTTCGATTTCTTTCTTGCCAAGAATACATTCCCGCAGTTGCCCCGAAAAAATGTGCGAAATTTGCACTCCGAAAGATTTCATATTTGAGAGAGCTCAAGTCCCGAACCGAACAGAGCCGGAGCGCAGGCACAGGAATGCAATCAATTTGCAAATTTTCGCTACTTTGCCGCGTTTGCAAATGTTCGAGAGTATTTGGCTCCTTAGCAGTTTTTCCTACATATATACATACGTTCTTGGGGAGCAGAATGCATATATATATCTTTTTGTTCCCGTTTCACTCCTATTATTTTCCCCATCGCATCGCCATCTATTTTGTGTTATTTCTGCACTTGGCTGCTTGTCTGGCGCGCATCGAACGCTGAGCCTGAGCCTGTCTATCTGTCTTCGATAATGCACTGGAAACAATTATTTGCATTAAATTTGAAACCAGTTTTGGGATTTTATAAATTTGAAATTTTGTTGGTTTAAGCCACAGAGTCTGAGAGTTATTAGGGAAGCAGGAAAGTACTAAAGACTTTGATGCATTGTTGACATCGACTTTTATCGATAAAAATGGGACTAAACAGTAAGCAATAATTAATAAAAATTTAATCAATTACGTGGGCTGCTATATATATTTCTGGCCTAGGCAACACTAAGTGTTGTTAGGTGGAATCTGACATTTCCATTGAAAAGTTCGACATTTTTAAGCATAAACGTACTCAGAACGGTTTGACGTACGACTATCATTTGTGTTGTTTACAGTTACTTAAAAAAATCAATTTCGCAAAAAAATGGAATTAACTCGTGAACATTTTCGTGCGATCATTTTTCACAACTTTCGGCGTGGATTATCACGACAAGAGTGCAGCGATGAACTTAAATCTTTGTATGACTATGAAGCACCATCCTATAGCACTGTGAAAAACTGGTACAACGAATTCAATCGTGGCCGACGCTCCCTCAAAGACGAATTCCGCGAAGGTCGTCCAAAAACAGCCGTTGTGCCAGAAAACATCGATGGCGTACGTGAACTAATAATGCAAGACCGTCATGTGACATACCGTGAGATAGAGGCATCCCTAGGCATTTCTTCCACCAGCATACATTCGATATTGCATGAGCACCTGGCTGTAAAAAAGGTTTGTTCTCGTTGGATCCCGCACAATTTGACAATCGCTCAAAAGAAGGCTCGTGTGGATTGGTGTAAAGAAATGCTGAAAAAATACGATCGCGGTGCTTCAAAAGACGTTTATAAGATCGTCACAGGTTACGAATCATGGATCTATGCGTATGAGCCCGAAACAAAACAGCAATCGACCGTGTGGGTCTTCCAAGACGAGCCAAATCCAACGAAAGTTGTTCGTGGAAGAAGCACTTCGAAGCAAATGGTCGCCTGTTTCTTCGCAAAAACTGGTCATGTGGCTACTGTTCCTCTTGAGCAACGTAGGACGGTCAATTCTGATTGGTACACCACCATTTGTTTGCCTGAAGTCTTCGGTGAAATTCGAAAAACGAACAAGGGAAGACGAATCATTGTGCACCATGACAATGCGAGCTCTCACACATCGGCTCAAACCAGCGCCTTTTTGACTGGCCAAAACGTCGAATTGATGGGTCATCCGCCGTACAGTCCTGACTTGGCACCAAATGACTTCTTTCTATTCCCTCACATCAAGAAGAAAATGCGTGGTCAACGATTTTCGTCGCCAGAAGATGCTGTTGAAGCATTCAAAACCATGTTTTTGAGGTGTGTCAATCAGAGTGGAAAAAGTGCTTCGAAAATTGGTTTGAGCGCATGCAAAAGTGTGTAAATCTTGATGGAGAATATTTTGAAAAACAATAAAACTATTTTCCTTAATAAATATTCGTATTTTCATTATTAGGCCAGAAATATATGTAGCAGCCTACGTATTTACTTTTTTTCCTTCTTTTAAAGGTTTTAATTGAATGTCAGATATCTGTAATTAAATATTGGAAGCTTAATAATATGATAAACTGCAATAGAGAACGAGAGAGAACGATACGTAGATGCATCGATGACCAGATCTTTTATCGATAACAAAATTATACTATAATCTATTAAATCGATTTCTTCTAATTTTGTTTGTTTGAAAATCAAAAGCAAAACTATTATTTATTCAATTGTTTATAGAACCTTTTTCCGTTCAAATTATATAGCGAATTAGGGGAGCATTCAGATTATTATTACTATGTATTATTATTTCTGAACTAAAATAGTTACTTTTCACCAGTGCATCCTTTTTCCCCATTTCAGCAGCCCTGCTTTTTGTTCCTTGGGGAAGCGAGTTATGCAAATCCAGCTCCTCGGAGTCCCTGGCCATGTTTTGTTGCATTCGCTGGGGCCAAAGGTGCCGGTTCCCTGGCTTTTTTGGCAAATGGCGCAAAAATAGTTCGCAATCGGAGCCATCAAAAAGGGCTCAGTGATCATTGGTCGGCCTGGGCCGAGACCAGAGGGGAGTGGGTAAAAATGCACTAATGAAAACTAGAACTGGGATTTCGCACTTCCCTCGAATACCTCTATATATGCATGGCTTTCTTCTTCTCCGCTTTTTTTTTATTTTCCAGCAGGTCGTACATTTTTCCCTTACATTTGCCATGTGCCATGTGTAAAATCGACAAATAATGGATGCCTCTCTGTGTGAGAGCGCCGGCAAAGCGCATTTGAATATCAATTCAATTGAATTCTTTGTGGTGTGGCTTCTGCTGATTCTGAAGTTGAGGCGGAACGCCGGCGTCTCCAGCTGAGGATGCCGCTGTGGTGCATTTCTCCTTGTGGCGCCGAGGCTTCTTCCTTCGGCATACTGGCAATATACATTCCCCACAGCGTTATGCAAAGGAATTCGCAATGTGTAAATGGCAGTGAGTGTGCGAGTGTGTTCGCCACCTTATGCGCAATAAATTGCAGCGAAAAATGTTGCATACTTTCAGGCCATGTCGACAGGAATTTCTTCTCGACTTTAAGTAGGTTTTTTTCGTCCGTCCTTGTCAGGCAATTAATAACATTTTTCTGGCTTTCAATTAAAACTCATTCGAGGATAAAATGTTTAAATTAACTGTGGTCCTATGTACATATTATCTTGTTTTGCACTTTCACCAGTGGATAAGGTTACAAAAGTATGATAATCTTTTGCGCCGCGAGGATAAGCTCGTAAATGGATTTACATACTAAAGCCCATAGAGAAAATTGTCATTAATTAGCGCCGTTTCAAATGAACCAGCCCCGTGCACTTACTATTAGCCTTTACATTAGCCTGGTTTTCTATATGCCTTCTATACATATGCACATATATTCGAAATAAATTATTCTGCTCACTCATCAGCATTTTGCGCTGTTATAAACACGTTTTTAATTAAAATTGCAAAAACAGGCAATAAAAGCAAACCCAGCCGACATGTGTGTGTGGGTGTGGGAGTGAGTGCTGTGGGGGAAAAAAATATGATGGCAGCAACTTCAATTAGCACAAAATAAAAGGCAATTCCAAGTAGAACAAAGCCAGCAGCGGCAACAAAGTCACAAACAGACAAGAGACCCACTTACCCCAGCAGATAGGGACGCAGGGGGAGCGATGGGAGACGGGACGAAGGAGAGGTGACTACTGGAGCAGACAAAGAGGCGCAACAGTTTTAGCAATAAAATGGCAAACACGTAATCATTGCCGCCTGATAAATGTGCGTGCAACAACGGCCATGCCCAGTTCTGTACAGAGGGAAAAATTCTATAATTTTAGCAGCTTCTTTTAAATATTTCCAAAAAAATTCTATACATTTTGAAGCAATGAATATGCTATACTCATTAGTAAAAAACGTTTAAATATAAGAAAAGTATATGAAATAAAAAATGACTTGCCAGTAACCAAATTTGTATGTCCGGCCTCTGCCGGCACACGCATAGTATGCACAAAATACAAAGAACGGACCAAAGCGGGTAAAAAGTAATTTTGTGGCCTATCTAGCCTTTTTTAAAGAGTTAATTTTGCTATTTATTTTGGTAATATTTTTAAAATTATATAATTATAATTTATCGTTACTTTAATTAGTAATTTTTTAATATATTTCTTACTCACGCAAAAGTAATGCTCACCTGTTAAGGTTAGGTAAAGGTTGTTCTCTGGCCATCATTGCTTTAAATTTAAGAATATTAATTGAGAACTCCAAAGCACACAAGGTTCTTTTGGAGTATTGGCGCACTTACCGCTTGCATTGGATTATATTTCCCAACGGAGTTTATCGTAAAACTGATGAAACTCACGTTGAAATATCTACTTCTATGATCAAAAATATTTTAAATATTTTCTAAGTAATTTTCCTCAACCCAATTGTTAAGATTCCATTGGTAGTATGTTTTTCTTTCCGTACCTAGAATATGTGTACCCAGTATATATGGCTCATATCATCGACCTTCAGCATATTTGCTCCATATTAATGAACTGGCAAGGCCCGCATCGCGTATCCGCCCCGTTTGCCCCGCATTCATTACGATTCACTCTCGGTTTTGCTATTCAGGCATCGTTCCTTTTCCGTGTGAATGCGATATAAAATGCGAAATAAATACTTGTATACTTGTGTGGGTGTTTCGTATAAAAGCATTGCCACTTAGTGGCAGCAGGTTATACAAATTGAATCAAAAAGAAATTGTTTACAATTTATGCCTGCTTTCAAATCACCGGGAGAAGCACGGAGAGAATGAAATACAAATTCTATTCAAATGGATGTCATGTGTGTGTGAGTCCCAGTGTGTGATTGTGTGGAAATTCGCAACATTTTAACCCCTCACGTGCCAGGAATGAATTCACAGTGTGCGAGTGTGCGGCCAAGGCATCGGAATTGTCCTCACGTCTAGACATAATTTCTTCAATCATTTATTACCTAATTAAGTGGAAGTATAAATGCCGAACTCAGCATGCCACGGGGCGTGGCAGGTCAAAGGGGGCAGGAGGAGGAAGAGGAAAGTGGAGCCAGCTCGTGTTATTTTCATTCTCTTCTGGGCCACCGCCTTTTGTATGCGAATTAACTGGCAAAATTCCAATGATTGACCTTAGTCTTTGTTGTTCGGGCCGGGGTGTGTTTCTGTGGCTGCGTGGTTGTGCGCTGGCTGTGGGCTGTGGGTGTGTGGAGTGCATTCGAGTGGTTCCCAGGAAACTTGAGTTTAAGCCATGAAACGGCGTTGCCTTGAGCAAGTGTCTTTGTCTTCGGTTCATCTTTTGTTCCATGCCCAACCCCCCACCAGCCTCCACATATAAAGGCATTGTGTGGTTGGCTTTTCTTTTCAGCCAGTTCATTTTGCTTTTCTGCTGCCGCCTTTTTGCCCTTGTTTGTTTTTTTTTCCTCTCCCCCCACCGCCCGCAGTGTGTGTGTGTGTGTGTGTGTTTGTTTGCCGCTCAAGAAGGACTTCTCCTTATGGCGCTGTCTTTGTAGTTGGCGCCCCTATATCTTCCAGGGCAGCACTCCCTGGCATTGTGTTGTATTGTATCCGCGGCTTTGTTCGCCTCGATAGTGTCACATACTTAGTTGCCGATCGCTCGGAGGCGCTTTGGGGGTCAATAATGAAGTGCGCATCGCGAGTCATGTGACCCAAAAAAAATTCTGAGTCAGGCAGTTGAAGAAAAAAGGTGAAAGAAGGGTTTTTTAAGCAATTAAATTGGGAAATTTTAAACTTTAAGGGAAATTGAAGGGGAAAATAAATTGTACTTACTATTATAAAGCTTCAGAACCCTTTTTCTATTTAAATATGTTGGTTTAAAATGTTACATTTGTATAGGATTTAAGTATATATGTATATTTCCACCTTTCTTTTAAATTGACATAGGTAGAAACTTTAAATCCTTACCTGCATTTATTTTATTTCTTTTACATGTGTTTCTACCGTTCTTATAAAATTGATATAAATCTTCCTGTCCCAGGAATAGAATTTTATAATTTTTTTTTTCAGACTAAGCCGTAGATAGAAAATTCACCTTTTTACCTGTATTTATTTTATACATATTACTTACTTAAAAATACTACCAACTGCCCACATAAAAAGACTTAAGTTTTACTGTCTATACTTTTGTTGTTTTCTTTATTTTCTGCTGTTGTTTTTTATTTGTTCACTTACTTGTTTGTATTTTTAGTTTTTTATTACAAATATGCCATTCGGTTTGCTTTATTCCATAATTTTAATATTTAGTTTTTAACGTTATCCATGTACCTCAATTCGGTTGTTGTATACGCTAACATAAAGCCCACATACTGGCACACACACCCTCGTCGTATGCACCCTAACATATATCGTATATTTATTTATTTATATTTATAAATATTTATCATTTACTGCTTAGGTTGCAACTTACAGCTTTAAACTTGAAGTGCGTCTCGCCTCCAGAATCTCGAATTCCCCTTGCATAATTCTCAAAGTTCTCCCCTCTGGCCTGCGTTTATTTGCTATTATGCCTTTGTGATTTTGCCATCCTCGATTTTATACGTATCCTTGCTACAGATTGTTTTCTGAGTGTGCTAGTTTTCCTGTTGCCCTGTTGCCCTGTTGCCAGCTTTTTACATTAATGCGACGACTATTTTGTAATTTTCTTCATTTCCTTTTCGTTTTTCATCATTCTTTAACGGTACTTTACATTGTAGCTACGCTTTGTCCGCACCCAGTGAGTGCGAGAGACACAGGGGGTGAAGGGGATGAAACAATACACTCGACTTGTCGTCACTGATATGGTCCGAAACTATATAACGACTTAGTTGCAGTTGGCCCTTGAACGCAAGTAAACTGAATTTCAATAGCCCGAACAATTTCTACTAATATTCTCCTAGTTTCTAAGGACACGCGAGCTGCTCGATAGGTTAGTTGCTGGTTTCCGGTTTCTGGTTTTCGTTAGCCTTAAATTCGTCTAATATTTAGCTAGATGATTTCTCAAGCAGGTTTCCCAATAGAACTTTACACACTTTCCGCTGATGCTGCTGCCTGTTTGGGTTTAGGTTAAAGCGTTGCTTTTTCTAGACACTATTAAAGTAGTTTTTCAATGCTCTCTAACGTTTATAACTTTACGCATACGTATATTTAATATATTTATATTTAGTTTTGGGTATATTTTGACTTAGATATGCTGCGGTTAGTTCTTAACTTGTGTGTCAACAGTGTTAATAGTTTGCAAGGATATTCGATAGTGATATCGGTGTGTATATTACAACATTATCATTTGTCTAACTGAAGCGCAGGCTTGGGGTCTTGCCAGATATCGTATAGGTAAAGGTATAGGTAATTCGTATATATATATATATTTCATTTATGTGTATAAACATAATACATATCGCCGAGTATATGCATTAAGGAAGACATTTTTTCATGATTGTGACCATTCTCCATACACTGCTACAAGTTTCTCGCTTCTTCGGTTCAAAATGGTCAAGCTTAGGCTTAAAGTGTGTGTGTCTGTGTTTTTTTCCCAATTATTATTCATAGATTTTCCATTCACTCAGGTTTTGTTGTTCTCCTCCCCTACTATTTACAATAGTTTCTAGTTTACTCCCTTCGCTTTTTACAAACTTTCTGTTAAGGCTCAACTGAAGTCTCATTCAATATACACTTTAAACTTAGCTGCTTTTTCATTCTAACTTGAATTGAGATCTCATACCATATTCCTTAGGGTTGTATATCGTTGTAAATATTATGTATAGTATAGTTTTTGTCGGTATAAAGAATTATGTACAAAAGATTCGAGAAGAATTTTCGTGTAAAACTCGTTTAGGTGTTCATATTGATATGTACTGTTAGTATTTAAATTACGTCAATTGAGGAGTTCAAACTTTTACTGGTAGAGAGAGAGTATGTACAGCGAACCGAGGGGGATATATATGTAGCAATGAAACCTGTTGAAACGAGGCGAGGTCGTCCGTGGCTGCCCCGGCAACAATCGAAATGCAGAACGCATAATTGATAATGAAACCGTAATTGTTTTCGCGCCTCCGAACGAGGCGGGAAAACTATGAAATAAATTAACAATAACGCTTTGCATGAGAGTGTTGAACGATGTTCGTTCGCTTGCCTGCATTTTATTTGTTTGTCTGTATTTAAATGTAATTAAAAATCAAAAGAGAGAGAGAGAGAGGGAGCCGGCCTATCCAAGGGATGCAGGCACTCACGTAAGCGCTGTTAAGGCGGTTAATAATTTTTTAAATTTTTAATCGAGGCAGCCAAGAACTTGATAGAGCTTAAACAGCAAACAATGAGTGGGGCTTAATTGTTGTGTGTGCCGAGTGTTGTGTGTGCTGTGTTTGTGATAACGATGAACGGAGAGAAATATGTATTGTTTACCGTATAAAACTCTAGCTACGGTTAGTACTTAATCCCTTTTTTATCCCCTCTATATACACACACTTCAAATCCAATCCCTTCGTTATTTGCTAACAATATTATTATGTAGACAGCAGTTTCCGTTTTCACATTAAATGATAGATTAATCTAGTTGAGTTTTATGTATGCGTATGTTCTATATAATAAGTTCATTACCGTATATCCCATAATCCATAGTACTCATACATACATACGTTCGTATCAAAAGGGACATCGTCAAGGGTCAACAACAAAGCTTCACAATAATCGCAGCTAAAACACAGAACTAGCCCCTAAATGTATACAACACAGTATTATGATTATGCTATGCCACGGCAGGCGCCTAAGAGTATGCACCATATCATTATAGTTTATAGTTATAGCTATCCTTCGTTCCCCCTCCTCACCAATATCCACTACGTACAGTTATGCAATTGTCCTTGCCGTAATCCTTCAGCTATGCGGCTGTCATGTCGCAGCCACATCGCTCATGCACAGCGTTGTCCAGCTGGAGAAGTAAGCCACCGCTAGCATCGTCACATAGAGCAGCCGATGGCAGCCACCACAAGCGCTGGCAAACTGGCAGACGGGACCGTGTCCACCGCTCCGGGCCGCCGCACTCGTGCTCTCCGGCCAAACGACCTCGACTTCGGACATTTTGAAAATGCTCAGCAGTCGGTGGGATTGGAGTTCGCTGTGCTCGCTATTGATTTGATGACTGATGGTCTTCAGTATCGCGGTGCACTCGTCCTGCAAACGGAAGGATAAGCAGCAAATAGTCGTCGATTGGATTATTTGAGGGAAAATTGATTTACTAAGTGTGCACGGAGAGAAAAACGGCAATTACTACTTCAAATTGAGAGTAAGGAAATTCAGTTCAACTAGGCTTTTACTTTGATAGATATTTATAAAGTTTTTTGATTTGAAATTAAATTCAAAATTCTCCTTTTAATTTGTTTAAATTTTTTTTTATTTTCTGATATGATAAAACATTTTTGTTGTAAATTTTCTCTGTGCCCATGCTTGGAGTGCCTGCGGCATCTCAACCTACCTTCTCCTTGCGGAGCAGCTCAATATCCTTCAGTTTGCCATCGTGCGGCAGACGCGCAGCAATGATTATGTTCTCCTCGGTCATATTGAACAGCGTGAGGGTGCACTGCGTCTGTACGGAGAAACCGAAAAGGTGACGGAATGCAATTAATATATATTGCCGGCCATACTTTAGCGATGCGAGGCGAAGCGACGGCTTACCTGATTATCGATGTATGTGGTTACGTACTGCTGCAGGGCTCGCACGGCATCCTGCACCCCGAGGTTCGTGTGAGGACGCAGCAGCGCCTCGTCGGCGGCGCTATAGCCCAGGAGCAGGAACACCCCACCTGCAAGGACGAGGAGAGAAAGGACGAAAAATGTAGCGGATGCAACATCAATTGCAGCAAACGTAATTTACTGCGGAATCCGCGGGCACACACACACACAAAAACGCACGCAAGTGCCGGCAGTGCCATGTGGCAAGTGGCAAGTGGCAAGTGGACAAGAGCCACGCAACCTTGCTGCTGCCACAATGGTTCCTTTTTCTGTGTCAAATACGCTCCAAAGTGGCTCCTCAACGCAGGAGGAGGTGTCCTGACAAAAGGCCTTAAAGCAAGGCACGAGCATGAGCACGAGCTCTCTGTTTAAAGGTAACATTTTTAAACTAAAATGAACTCTACAAAAAAAGGTTTTACTAGATTTTGTAATTTAAATATAAATTAATTTTGTATAAACTAAAATTGTATTTAAATTAATGGCTTGCCACATAAATATATAAAAATGTAAAAGGGTATTTCTGCCTAGTTTATCTCACTTACAAAATAAAGAAATTTGTGAACCTAAAAAGCTAGTTGAAATTCTTCAAGTACGGATTCCTTGCGGGCTTCCTTAGTCTGCACAAAAATGCAGCTGCATTCCACCTGACAGCCCCGCCTCGTCATTGCCTGTCGCCGGCGATAATCGCTAAGTGCTTAACGCACAGCGAACCCGACACGCCAACGTAATGCCACAGAAGGGCAGGGGGCAGGGGGCAGCAGGACTAGCAGAACAACTGGATAGCAAGGATATGTAGCCGACGACTCACCTGGCAGAATGTACTCCCCGAGCGGCGGCTTCATGCAGATGAAGCGGCCCGAGTAGCAGAGGCAGCGACCGCGGAACGCCTGGTAGGCGGGCGAGGCGTGGCTGTAGAACGCGAGGGCCGTGCGGCAGGGGGCGAAGGGCACGCAGAGGGCGTGGCAGGTGAGGGTGAGGGAGTCGCCGCAGCTGCACAGCTCGCTGCACTCGACGTCGTCCAAGGAGTAGATCTGAAATGGCAGAGAAAGCATTAAATTCATTGTGTTCGCGTGCATTACGTATACGCCCGGTGTGGCCATAATTAAATGATGGCACAAACAAAAACCTTTAACTTTGCTCTATGTGTGCGTGTGTATATATTTTATGATTTCCCTTTTTTCCCCAGCACGTGCTGACACGTGCAGCTTTCGGACGTATATTCCCATATTTTTGCTTGCCATTTTTCTCCGGCTTAACTTTTAGTTATGTAAATGCGCCAAAAAGCACTTTCTGAACCAATCCCGGACGAAATATGAGTGAAATATTAATTTGCACTTATATTTGGTTCAAGTGTGATAATAAATTAAATTATTAGGCTTTCCAGTTGAGACTTTAATTGCCATATATTGCAATAATCACTTACCCGCTTGCTGCTGCCCTCACGAATTAGTTGATCCGATTGGCGAGGTCGCTGCACCACACAGTTTCCTGCAAATGAAATGGTTTTCGATTTTTAGAGTTGCTTAATAATTGATGGAATAATTTATTAGACCAATTTGTCGACATAAAACAGTTTAACACCTTTGATTACAACTTAATTCTCTGCTACATGTGTTTGTGGCTTAAAGTGTTGCCGTCTTTGTGGCGCAAACACAAACTCGGGCACACACACACACTCTTGGTACATATATCCTTTTTTGCGACCCAAATAACGGATGTCCGCCACTCATGTGAAGCATTCATCATGTCATCAACGCCATTACGACTTTTTCCTGGTCTCTCAAAAAGTTTTGGCGCCAGCCAAGGGAGCTCCCTGTGTGTGTGTGTGTGTTTATGTAGCACAAATTTGCACACGCACACACTCGAGACCCGACTTTCGCACTTAATTACCACCAATGGGCACTTTAGGCTGCCAAGATGTTACTTAACTGGCACCTGGGGCCCTGGCCCCTAATCAAAATCCCTATTTTAGCGAAAACTTTACCAATAAAGCCGCTATAAAATGCATATAAATAATTGAACCCACACACACACGCGCAGGGCAACAGTTTACAATAGTTAAATATAGTTTTAAAATTTCCACCTCGCCGGCACGAGCAAAATCAATTATAGATGAGACACAAACAGGTTCAGCTGCGGGCCAGCAACATTTCATGCAAAATTCAAAGCCAAATGTCCCAAGTGTCTAAATAATTACAACGGACGGAGCTGACCACACGGGATAGCTGGCTGACTGACTGAAGGACTAACCGGCTGACTGACTGACTGACAAACGGATGGACTGAAGGACGTGCTGGACAAACAAACAAACTCATTTACATTTTTAATGATGTTTGTAAACACGTTTCGGCGCCCGGGGCCTCTGTGATGATAAATGAATGGACAATAAACGATGTCCACGGCAGAGGAGATTTTCCAAACAACGGAAGTATTATCACAATGCAGTCGAGTGATATGTTGTGTTGTGTGTTCACAGCATAATCGGATTTGCCGTAGCCTAGGAACCTAAGACTCGACGGCATTTCAGCGGACTTTCCCCCGTATAATTGCCACATCAGCCGAAAACAAACTCATTTCCGGTGTAAGTGCGTGTGTGTGTGTGCGGGGGATGACCAATGCGGATACTGAATTTTAAATGATTTGCGCACAAAATATTAAAATAATAATCACGGTCGGCGCTGAGTTATGCTTTCAATTAGCCAAACAACCGCAGTCACCGCATCAATTATGTTGAAAACTTCAAAACGGAAACGATGCCCAGATGTATACAAACGGGGAGTGATGGATGGCTGTGTGTGTGCACGGGAAAAAAATTAGGAATTTATGATGAAGAAATTTAGAAAATAAGAGAATTTTTATTCTTACTTGAGGCAGATACAAGTTTTCAACATTTATGACCTTATTCTTTCTCTTCCTTTAAGATTAAGTTAATGGGGTTAAAAGGAATTGTAAAAAGTAATTTTAATGCCAAATAATTCATTCTAAATCAAGGAATAATAGTTTCTGTGCTTGGTTTTTCGAAAACTACATTCATTTGTAATCTAACATTCTTTTGTAATCATTTGTAATCAATATCCGTGAAACCCACATTTAAAACTGAAGTAAACCCTTTGAAAACGAAACTCTTTTCACTGTTTTTTCTCCCGTGTAAGTACCTGCTAATTGTTATTAAGCTGACGGAAACTTTAGATGAGACACCGGAGACCATGGCCAACATATGAGCTTTCATAATCGAGAGGGACTGCCACTGCTAAATACAATACAATTTTTCGGACAGATCCGACCGCAATTGGATGGCCAACTCACTGGGCCAGGTCCAATTTGTTACCCACTTGCATTTACTTACTTGGCGGCTGTGTTGTTGTCGTGGTCGCCATTGTTGTGGTTGTCGTGGCTACCGGCTCCGTGATGCTGATGCCCACAAATTCCGTTGTTTCCCTTGGGTCGACGAAAATTACTGGATCATCGAAATCTATACTGCCGCCGCGTCCTTTTCCGCCATTTTTACGTCTGCCGTTGCCGTTGCCATTTCCATTTCCGTGCCCATTGCCGCCGTTGCCGTTGTTGCCGCTGTGATAATCGTCATTTCCGCCATTTCCGCCGCTCTCGACATTTACACTGGGCAGCGGGATTGAATCGGGCAGATCGAGATAATTGTGTTCCACCGATGCTGGCTCTGATTTCTCTTTTGGCTGCCGTTTTCCCCAACATTTTTCCCGTGCCATTGTTTTTTTTTTTGTATTTTTTACGGTTTGGTTTGGTTTTGCGTTTCGTGGTTTTTCAATTTTGGTGCACGGTTTTTTTTATATTTTTTGTTGTTTCATATTTGTTTTTCCACATTTTTATTTATTTATTTGCATTTTTTGTGGTTTTTGCGGTTCATTGTTGCAATTGTTCGTCGTTATTATTGTTGTTTTTGTGTGTGTGTTGTGTCGGAGGGAGAGAAAAAGATGTTAAAGAGTTTGAAAACGAATGCGGATATATGTATATATTTTTTTGTCTGCGGCGGTAGGGGGGGCTTAATCTCTTTGCTGCTGCAAAGGCAGCAGTAGCAGTAGCAGTAGTGGCTGCAGGTCACAGAAATTGATTGCTTTGTCGGTTTGCCCAACCCGAGGAACTGGGCCACAAGCAGAAGCAGAAACAGAAATTTACCAGGGACGCGGGACCTTGATCCACACTCGAAAAATTATATTGCAGGGTTATATTAATTATTATATATGTTTAAGCAATATTGTATTAAAATTATGATTAAGTTTTGTTGACGCCTGACTTAAAAATGTTTTTCTTAGCTCGTCATATTTAAACAAAATTATATTTACTTTAAAAATCTATCACCAAGTCAAAAAAGATTTTTTTAAAATAAAATTAATAATCTAAATTTTATAAACTTGTCTTTCACTCTTAAATTTTAAAGAAAAACTTTAACTGAGATATTTTTGCTAAAAAAAAAATTATTTAGTGCTCATATTGTATTTTCAATATTTTAAATATTTAACTACAATCTTTTAGGTAATTTTTCAACTCATTTTTATGATTAAATAATAATGTTTACATATATTTTTTCTGACAGTTATTAAGGATCTTTTAATTCCTCAGTTTTCTAAGGATTTCTAGCCTTTATTTTTGCTGTAAATTGTTTTTTTTTTTTTTTATGTTAATTAATTAAACAACAAGCAATATATTAACAGCTTAAATATTTTTTCGAGTGACGGATTCGATGGCTGGGACCAGCACAGAATCCGGGATGTGGACTTTGGCTTGACCTGGCATGTTGTGTGGCATATTGTCCGCTTTGCCGTTCTCAGCCCCAAACGGCCACGCCCCGCCGCCGCTGCCGCCTCCTTTTTGAGCCACTGATTGAGTGCTGATTGGGAAACACAGAAAGCGAACCGATGGACTCACGGACGGACAGGATTAATAAAGGGGGCGACGCGTCGGGGGAATCTGCCACAGGTAACTGTTGTTGATGCTTGTTAAAGGCGGACAGCGCCAAATGGGCAGGATCGGAGCGAATCGGCCACTAGTTGACCGCATTGGGCAATTAGGACTCGAATGGGAGTAGCCCAGGATGCCTAAGTAGGCATATACTCACCGCATACACGTCCTTGAAGATGTGCGTCGCCGGCTTCCTGGCCGTTTGCTTCGGCTGCAGGCTGGTCGTCGTCGTCGTCGGCGTTGTGGTGGGCGGCGGCGGAGGAGGCGGAGGCGGTGGTGCCCGCGTCGTCGTCGTCGTCGTTGTGGTCGTCGTGGTGGTGGTTGACGTTGTCGTGGTGGTAAGGAAACCGAGCTCGGCCAATCGCTTCATATGGAAATCCTTTTGAGCCTCAACTGTGGAGGGGGAATAGAAGACATTGGATAATCATTAGTTTGCTTGCTTTCCGTTTAGGGTAATTAATTTTTAAAGTAATTTCAGATTCTTACCCACACAGGGATTCATCCACAGCAGGCGTCGCCATCCGACGCACTGGTACAAGTGCTGGGGATCCGTTCCCTGGCAGGCACAGGTCGTCCTCAGCATGGTTCCCAGTATGCCAATCATCGCCGTTCGACAGCCGCTCGGTCTGCCGGCACACTTTTTGGTCACGCTGTCCACGGCGCAGGCCTGCTCGTAATACTCCAACTTGAGTCTGCAGCGTGGAAGAGAAAGGAGATACGAATTGCAGTTAAATTACACTCAGAAATATAGGAGTTTCAAGTAAAAAATAATATTTTTTTAAATTTATTTTATGGATTTTAAAGTAAAAGATAAGATTATCCCATCGCATTTAATTTTTTTCTTACATACAAAGCCTTAATTGCTTCTTTAATTGGTCATAGCCTTATATTGATATTGTTCTCAAAACTAAATAATTTTCTAGTAGCTTTTTGAAATTTTTCTGACAATTTGATAGCCATATTTTGAGTACCATTTCCCTATACCCTTTTTCACAGTGTACTGATAAGCAGACTCGTAAAACCCAAGTAAGCTTCTCGAATGAAGCTGCCATCCCCGAAACCCATTTCCCTGACACAGGCTGAAGTCTTCGTGTCCGTCATGCGCCAGTTAGCTGCAGATGCAGCTCCTCCGTTTCTCCAGTCCTCCGTTCCTCCGGTGATGGTGATAAGTGTGCCGTTGCCTGCACTGCACTGCAGCTTCTCCCTCACCTGAGATTGATGTCGGCCAATTTGTGCTGGCATTACTCTCTTCTCTCGGCATTCTACTGCATTTCATCGTCTTGGGGCGGCGGGGAATGTCGGTTTTGTCGCCGCATCATCAGAGCAACTAAATTTATGAGGCCCAAAGTCTCCTTTGGCTTTCGTGATCCGAGTGGGGATTTTTGGTCAAAGGCCATGCGGCGTATGCGTAATATTTCAATAGCAGATTATTGTCTCAAGGCGATGACTTGGGCATTTCGATGCGATGTTAGATGTTGCCTAATTGTGGCTACAGATCAGGTGCAGGCAACGTTTGCTCAACTAAAATTATTTATAAAACTCACAAAAAAATCCCTTTAAGCTACCAAAATGTTTTTCTAGGAATCCCTGTTTTTCTAGGCACTCGCAAGTCTCTCTACGATTTTCTTTCTTACAACTTTTTGTCTTTCTTCGGCCTGCTGCTGCTCTTGATAAGTGCATCATAGTTCCAGCAAGTCATCTCAATCGACAACTGATGCAATCGTTGAGATTTTCTTGCCCCTTCTCTGTTGCATAATGTCTGCAATGGCTTCTGCAACTGAAAATTGACGCACGCGGCCAAGAAAGTGCAGCTTAAGACGTCAGAGTGCTGCTGCAACTTCGATGGCAGCCAAACAAATGAGCATTTGCCGCATTCACCCCTCGCAGAGGCACAGGAAGAAGCTGAGGCACGTGTTGGCGCACAACGCGTCGTATACGTAATAAGTCAACATAAGCACTCCACACGTTGCCCCGGAACTTTGCACCCTCCTCGGAGGCAGGAGGCAGGAGGCAGGAGGCAGCTGCTGCAGCATACAAAATGAGCGTCATTAGTCCAATTTAGTTGTTTACCAAAGCAAGTGCGATTCACTTAAAAGGCAATTAATTTCCACAGCCACAGCTACGACCACGTACTTTGCGGTCGTTCAGCCGTAACATGACAACAAACAAGCAAACACGCCGAAACAACCCCACAACCCATCACACCCACAACCCGCCCCCAAACTCCACTCCACTCCACTCCGCGCCCCGTTTCTAAGCATGTGCATCCGAGATGGCAGCTCGAGGGTGCGGGTGCTGCATCGTATTTATAACTTAACTTTGTGTTTGACACATTCACGCGGTCTGGCCTGCAAGTTTTAGCTGCTGCTGCTGCCTGGCTTAATGAAGAGCTGCTCCAGCTCTGGCTCCTAGACGGAGCTGGAACTGCCTTTGGCAAACTGGTAATTTTATGCCCCGCTTGATGGCAACTACAAAATTCCGGAGAGCATCAAGCTCGTGTCAATTTAACGAGTTCGGCTGAGTGCCATCACAGTTGCGGCTTTCGCCGACTTTGCCGTGGCTAAACGCCTCTAATTCAATATCAACGCGAGCGTGAGACCAAGTCTGGCAAAATCCAATTTCGCCTAATTGAATTGCGAGGTAAGTTGAAAAATAATACGGACGGGCGGAGTATGTGGCAATTACGGTGATTGAGAACAACAACAAAAAATATAGAGGTGGATAAATGGTGTTTTTTAAACTTGAGAAATTAAATATTGAATTTATAAATGGTTTAACCTAATAAAATAAATTTCTAGTGTCACTTTATTCTTATTCCATAAATTTATCTATTTTTCAGGGCAGTTATAACGAATATTAATTGATTGATAATAATTAATAAACATGTTTCTAAATTTTATGATATTATTTTGTGCCATTAATAATATTTTTAAATCCCTAAAAGTTACCCTTCAACTAAAATAGCTAAAGGCCATGTAATTTTAGAATTTCCAATTTTACAGTTACCCATAAAACCGCTCATATTTCGACGCCCGTATTTCATAGCCGGAAAGTATACATTGCATTGCGTATATTTCCGGTTCCGCTGTACGCTGTTACGCTCGATTTTTGAATTATGACCCCTGGCTTCAGCTTCAGCTTCGGCCAGACTGACCCGACCCACCTGCACTCGCGATCCTCCTTGCAGCTGTCGGCGACCACGTGACAGGCGGGCGGCGGATGGTAGTAAATGCCATTGGAACTGGCCGGATTACTGTTATCGGGCGGCCGCTGTGCGCACACTGGGTGCAGTTTTTCCTGTGCAATCATGCACATGTCGTGCCGATTGGCGTTCTGCTGGCTGCTGCCCGTTTTCCTGCGGCGGAACAATGGGGTTTTTGGTTCGGTTTCGTACGGTTTGTTTGCCACTGAATAGTGGGCACTGGCCAGTGGCCAGCCACTTACTTGCATAGACAAAAGGCAATGTCCAGATTGAGGTCCTCGTGGGGGCCCTTGTAGAAGGTCTGCAGCGAGGACATGCACGCATTGCGATTGCAACGATGCATCTCGCAGTGCATCAGCATTGGCTGCAAGGACGAGGAGCAGGACGGATCCTCCCGGCAAGTGTCCAATGCCGTGTGACAGGTACTCTAAATGGGAGAATAAGAGCAGAGAGAAAAAAAAATCGAAAATCTGTCTGTAATAGTCTGTGTATTATCATAAAAGATAATCTATACAAGACGCTTTATAAATATTTAAAAACATAAAACTAAAAGTTTTGCATCATTAAATTAAATCTTCAAAATTTGAGCATTAGTTTTTCATCATAAAATTAATTGTGCAATATTCCAACAAGCTCCGATTTTCCCTCAGTGCCCCATAATAAACGCTCACAAATTGTGTGAGCTGCTTTTTGCATTGTCCATGTCTCGTTTCGGGGGGCTTTTCTTTGCACTCACCTGAAAGTGTTGCTTGATTATTTCCGTTGAGAGGTCAACTTCGACATCCTGACCACCTGCAGCCGGCCGAAAAACGTGCCCAAGTGTGTGAGTCGCATTTGCATTTGCATTTGCATCGAGCAAATGTCGCCCGGGGGAGATGGGTCGTTGGTCGATTGGGATTGCATTTATCGTTGGCAGATGGCAGATGACCGCAGCGGAGGTGCGTAGCGTAGAGAAAATGTTTGAAATAGTTCATTAGTTTTCAATTTGCACAGAGAGCCCTTTTCTAGCACCAGAAAAATAATATATATACTATATTTATAGGCTGTGTCGCCTGTCCCCAACCCAACAGGGCCCGGATTGCATTAGCTGTTTTAACCCGATTCGGGTTTGGTTTCGAGCTCTCTCAATCATCCAGCTGTTTGGCCGAAATGAATTGTAAATCGCTGATTGCACCTATCGAGAGTGGATGGCATTTAGAACTAATTAAAATGTTAAATTCATTGTCAGCCTTTGTTTGCGCATATTCGCCAGTGGATGCTCTTAATTAATTTCATTTATTCATACACACACGTTTTTAGGCATCGTTTATTTGCTTATTCACTCTCAATTGGCTTATTTATTTATGGCCGGGATACCATTCAGGTACCATTTACACGCGGAGCTGTGTTTAACTTTTAAGCGAAGGCTAATCACAACTCAATTACTTTTTATATGCGTCACCGAGGGGGAGTTCGCTCTTCGCTTTCAATATTCAATTTTCAATTGGTAATCATAAAGCGATGTTCCAAAAATACCAACACACACCCCCGCAGACATTCCCGCCTCGAAACAGCACAACAGTAAAAAAACGAGTGAAATTATTCAAAATCAAAATAACAAAAATGCACATAAATAACGTAAATTAAATGCAAATATTCCACAAATTTGTTTATTGCCTATTTCTGGAATCCGGGGCGAGAGAGAGGGAGAGAGTTACGAGAGTGAGAGTCAATTATGGGAATTGGGAGGTATTACTTTCAACATTTTCGGGGCGTGGTCGGCAGGGTCTGCAGGGCTGGCAAAACACAACTAAGTTCTATATATATTATGTATATATGAGAGGTATAGATTTATTTGTTATTTTATTTATTGGTTTTTCGACTTTAAAAACTACCAAACCTACTGATAAAAATATATATTCTGTTTTTAGGGGGGATTGGCAACGATATAACTCTAACTCCTGTGTGGCTGTGTGTGTATTTATATGTGAGTTCGGATGTATAGAATTTTTCGGGGTTCTCTGAGGTCCCAACATGGGGATTCATGGCTCCGTGACTCATGATACTATGCCGATGCTCTCTGACGACTGTGAGTATACTTTACTCTGTGTGTGTGTGTTTTGTGGTCTTTGAGGGGAAAATAAACTGAATTTATGCTTCAAATAAGGCAAGGTAACGACTGTGGCAAACGCAAATAATTCGATTTCAAACGGAACACGGAATAAGCCAAACAGAAAGTCGAGCGGCGAACAGAAAAATGTCTTAACAAAATCAATTTGTATGTTTTCTCTTTGAGGGGAGTCTTTCTTTTTCTGGCTGCTATTTTGGAGAGGTTTCAGAACCCCAGGTTATATTATTCAATAAAAAAGTTCAGCTCTCACGGAAGAAGTTTTAGATGTTTTTTTCGGTGGCTTTGTTGTATGAAACAATGAACTCGATGGATGTGGAATAGAATGTGGTTGTATGACACAAATGTTTGCACTTTAAGGGGGGACTTGAACGAACGATGACTTGGAGGATCTCAAAAAACTTGATCGGAAACGCTTTTGACGTTGGATTAGTTGTTATTATTTTTTTTTGGTTTTGGTTTTGGATTCAAAAAACTGGGTGCGTTGGAAAAAATTTGAAAAAGTGTGCTTGAATTGAATGTAACAAAATTTGGTTGGTTTTTGGTTTTTTGGTTGTTTGTTTAACTTTATGTATATATTTAAGGAAAGAAATCAAATGAATTTTGTTTAGGTTTTGGTTTTGTTTAGGGTTTTCATTTTGCTCACATAACGTAGGAAAAAGTTAGTATAGAAAATATTCACAACTTGTACACAATGTTTCTAAGTTCGTTTTGTATTTTTTTTCTAGAGTTTTTCTGTTAGTTAAACAAAATGTCAAACAAAATTCATAGTAAGAAATTGTTTTTAACGCATTGGAAGCAAATTGTTGGTTTTAATTTAATTTTGTTTTTGGAATATTCTTGTAGGAAAATTTCAAAAAACTCTCAAAACAAATGGCAAGCTACGTAAAAGGAATTTAATCGAAACACAAAAGCAGTTAAAATAGTTCGAGATATATGTAAATATTTATATATGTATAGAAATTGTAATGTATAAATTGTATTGTAGTTGTAACTATACTTAGACTTGGTTGGTTTTCGTTTATTTTTTATATAAAGGTTGAGAGAGCGATTGCCAAAAATTATGCACAAAGCCAAGTGGCGTACGGATCGCGCCAAGTTTGTATTTATATATATTTATATGTATATATTCACCTTCAACACAAAAGCAAAAATTGTATGACTTTGAATTGGTTTTTGTTTCGAATGAAAATTTACCTGCAACACGACGGGGTGTGTTTTCGGTTACAGGGGGGACGACACAAAACGGAAATCATAAATAAATCCACAAAAATCTATCTAAACGGTGAGCGAACGAACGAAATGAACTTTTTGTTGCCTGTTAATTAGTTCTAGGAGTTTGAGCACAAACAAATCTGGATTTGGGTTTTTTTCTCAGTATGTAATTGCTGCATTTTAAAATTGATTTATTTTGTAACCCTTTTTGTTGGTTGGTTTTATTTGTATACTTTTTTTGGACTCGTGGACTTTTGTTTTATTTATGGATTTACGTTCATGCTAATACGTGTACACATACTTTGGTAGTAAACACCGGCATTTCCGTTTCCGCCATAGCCGAAGCCCGTATCAATGATATCGAATGGTTCATTATCGACAGCCGCCGCTGCCATGTGCCGCTGATGGAAGCCGCTTATATTGAACGGATAGCTGGGCACGCCGTGCATCGAGCCCGGATAGTTAAAGCTGCCGGATAAGCCCAGGCCCGGGCCGGATCCGGAAGTGGTGACCGTGCCGGAACCTGAGCCGGTGCCCATGGCTATTAGGGGCGTATCAATTAGGGCCAAATTATCATTGAAGATTCTCTGATGCAGTTTCTCGTCCATGCCCAATATTCTTACTGCAATTTGAGGTTAGCAAGAAGAGAGAGGGGTAGAATATGGTTGTAGTTGTAGGTTGTAGGTTGTTGGTTGTTGATATTTGATATTTGATATTTGATATTGTTGTGATTGTTGGTTGTTGTAGTTAATTGTTGTAGTTCTTGTTCAGTGCCATCTATATAGTTGTTGTTATTTGGGGTTGTTATTTGTTGTGACTGTTGCAGCTACGCAGCATATTTGAGTTGTCCAATCAGATTCGCATTAATTTCAGTATATACTTGGTTGTAGCATTTGGCTTTCTTACAATCAATTTAATTGCTATTAATGTATATATACTTTTATATTAGGTATGTTAAAAAAAAAACAGAAACAATTAAATGATATACTTAGATTGTTCGGATGCCGAAGAGTGGCTTGGCACGAAACTAAAAAGAGTTTTCCATTCGGAAAGAACGAAAACGAATACAGATAGTGTCAACGGAACGAAGAGTAAAAAATTGAACAAACATACAGAGAGGAGAAATGTGAAGGAGGGTGACGGTGGTGCCGGCAATTATCGTTCAAAATTAGTGCAGGACAGAGGGAGAGTAAAGCGCTTTGCATTGAAACAGAAACAGAATCGAAATTGTTTTCTTTTCTTTTTCGTTTTTTGTTTTTTTTTTTCGTGCTTCCCAACCGATTTTCATGGCAGCTCCTGGGTCTCGCCACGCTTCGAATCCCATTCGCTATCAATGGCAAAACATAAACAGAAGGCAAACAGAGGCGTCTGTCGGTGCGTCTGTCAAATGTCATGTGCTGATAGAGCGGCCAAATGGCAAACGGCTCGGTCTCAAAACGCTTTGCAACCGCAGCAGCAGCATCAATATCACCGCTGGGACACAGAGAAAAAATAGTAGCCAAGCTTAATTTAATTTCGGATGAATTGGTATTAAAAATGTTTTAAAAATCAGACGATTATCCACGATTAAATAGTAACTAAGCGGAAGTGAAATGCACTTGTTTTTAAGGTTAATTGGTATTAAAACTCGAAAGACTATCGCTTAAATAATTAAGCTAAGTTATTTCAAAATTATTTGTATAAGTTTTTATAAGCTCAGATCAATTTTATATGCAAAAATTAAAGAAAAAATCCCTTTAAGATTTTGTACAAGTTATTAGCCAGCTTAAATATTTTTAAAAATATTTCCAACTTTCTAGGAATTTTATAATAACTGGCTTTCCATTTTTCTGTGTGTGCGTATTGCTTATCTCGCCGAGAGCACGCCGAAGTGCGCTTCATTTGCGGCGTCTGGCAAAGCTCAAAAGGATGCCAATCCCAGTACCATTTCCACTCGAAATGTCGGAAGCGAAGGGAGGCGAGCAGGACTCACAGGACTCGCAGGAGACTGCTGGCTGGATGGCGGAGGAGGGTCAACTGCTGGCGCTAAATGGCCAAGGATTTGCCAAGGAGACGTGCGACGTATTTATGTTTGTCGCTCGCATTGCCATCGCAAATATTTGCACAACAAACAAACAGACGCGGCGCGGCGCAAAGTCCTGTAGTCTTGGGAGGGTGGCTCGAATGGGATTAGCTTCGTTTGTTAACTGTTATCGCGCTTGTAAGCTCCTGTCGTTGAGTGGATCTGTGTCATCTAATTGTTGCGCATACGCAGCGTTGTCCGCCAGATTGCTTCAATACAAAACGTTTCCAGCTGCACTCGGGTCATTGCATGCCATTTAACATTTAACATTTAACCAAAAGCGTGGGGTTCATATAGAGTTGAAAGTGCGGAGGCAGAGAGAACAGTACGGATATACACACATAAACATGAGTGTAAACATGGCGATGTGCGGCTGCAGATACGGTGCGCGAATTTTAAACAAACTCATAAACAACGGAAATAAATTTTGAGAATGTGCAATAATTTCAAAATTACATTCTGTCCAGTGCGTGTGTGATGCTAGCGAGAGTGTGCGAGTGTGCCAGTGTGGAATGTGTGTCTCTGTGTGCGTTGCCATATCAAATAGCCGAAAACAGGGCCCATCCGTGGTTTTCATGCCCTAATTGGGGAGCTTGGCTGTGAGCAGCTGCATCGCCCAGATACACACTCACACTCGGGCTGCAGGCAATGGCCTGGCTCACAGATACACAGATACAGACGTGCTTGGCGGTGCATGGGAATGGCGACGGGTTTGTGGCATCAACATATCGCCCTATGCTACTTCTAAGTGGATTGTGCGATATTATGAAAATATTTATTACACGCAAACATCGTGCGGATGTATCCCATTTATATACGAATCCATATATATGTATATGTATGTGGCGAAGTGGGTGTGCTAGGTGCTGTGTGCTTAGGTGGTTGTGTGTGCTTAGGGGCCCTGGGGTGTTGTTCCTGGCAAGCGTGCTTGCTTCATTTTGTTGTTGGCGCAATGCTGACAAATCGCTTTATTTGCTTTTTAGTCGTGCTTAATTAAATTTTCAAATTGAACGCTCAGCTTAATTTTTATACACGAGATACCCATTAGTTGGGGGGAGCATGTGGGCGCTATGACAGGTTTAAATACATTCTCATTCACTTTAAAGGGATAATTGGGTTAGAGTACATTTTGTGTACTTTCTCCTTGTTCATATCCTTTTTGTAATGTATGTAAATATAACATGCAAAGCAGTAGAAAATATTTTTGTAAAGGCCGTTAAAAAAGGAGATTTTAAAACATGTTAGGCAATAATTTTTCCCATTAAAAATGCAAATAGCAGACAAAAAAGAAAATAATAGCTGTATTCTGATTTAAGTTAGTATTTGTGGTATAATTTAATAAGCTTTGCTTGGCATTGTTTTAAATTGCAAAATTCTTTGAAGAATGCCTAGGCCAGGCTTGATAATTAATTTAATATAAAATGGCCCGGGAAATTATAAAGATATCATTAATATTGAAAATGAAAATAACTTACACAATTATTAAAAATTGATTCAAACATATTTATTTATTTGTGCTTATTTAAATTAATTTCCCATATACGAGGTACATTCCACGACCATTCTCAAATAAAAAATGACAACTAATTTTTTGTTTACTTATTGTAACCCATCATTGTTGCTTTGAATAGTGATATTGTTGATGGCATTTTGTAGAACTCGTAGCCCTTCGGGCCATTGAAAATGTTTGTGCTTTTGCATTTTGAGAATCCAATCAGCAACAATAACAATTCAATTTAAATCTCCCTGCGAAAATACAAAACATCAGAAAAAATAGAATGCCTTTTGCCTCAAAATTTATGCAAACCTATAGCCCGAAATGTGCCCTCGAAAATCAGATAACGCCCCAATATCGGCGGGGATATTGTTGTGGCTGCTGCTTGTGTTGTTAATTTACTGGTCGCCATAAACGTAAATAAGGCGGCTGTCGGTGAAAATCGGCAAAGTCGGGTGTTGTGCGCTTGACGTGCATAAATAGTTTGCTAATATTTACAGCAATCCCATAGCTCGGCAGCTGCAACAATAGACAAAGCTGTGTGCAGAAATGCATAATGCACAATGCACAATGCAGGCTGGGAATTTATAACTTTGTCCAACAGATTGCCGAGTGCAGCGGGGACAGGAACAAAGCGCCAGCCGTCGATGATGGACGGCCGGCGTCAAATGGCAAGTGAAATTCGTGGCCATAAATAAAAAGAGGCAATGCGCAACGAGGCAGCCAAAGGATCAAGCGGGAGAGAGGATGCATTGATTAGGCCATTAACAATTGCAGGGTTGGCTGTGTTTCCTGAAATTACTGAGTCTGTATATAAACTGCAATTCGTAAACGGAAATCATAACAAAAACTTATGGTAGCTGTACACGTTCAAATAAAAGAGATTGAGTGCCAAAATTCCTTGCTTGAAATTATACTTACAGTTTTTAGAGAGATTTAAAAAATAATGATTTTGAAATGTACCAAGAATATAATATATTTATTCCTTTAGCTCTATAATTTATAAGAGAAATTATAATATGAATATCTTGGCTATAATACGTACATTTTTATTGAGGAATTACTTATTTTTGAAGACTAATATATTTTTTTTAGATGTTACGACTTTTTGAATTAAGAAATGAATAAATAAATGATTTCTTATTGAAAATTCTTTGTGTTTGCTGGATATTTATTTTTTTAAGATTTGGTTAAAATTCAATTAAACAAAACATATCAAGAGGTCTCACATAAAATGTATTAACTGTAAATAATTTATACAAAAGTAAATTATATTTTTGTAGATCTTTCTTTCAATTTTATGCTTTGAATTTGTAATTATTAAAAAACTAAGATGGCTTCAATGCCTTTTTTAATACAGTGTCATAACCCAAAAATAAATATTTCCCAAGAAAATGCCTTTAAAGAATGAATGCATATTCAACTATATATCCGTTTACAATTCAAGCATATTCAGAATAATTTTAAAATCAAATCAAACAAAGCGTTCTTGAAACAAGCATTTTATTTAAAACATTTCTTTTCCCAGTGTACTGTGTGTATTAATTAGAATAGGGTGTGTGCCCATAAACCAAAAGCCATTGTGGAGTGCACGGTTGCAGTTCTTGGACTTTGCTTTTTGATGACGCGTTAAGGGCTCGAAATCCTTATTTATGACACCAGTGTGCATTGCCACAGGATATATAACCTTATATATATTTAGATATTTATATGTGTATTGTGTGTTGCATTCACGTAACTGCAAGTGATTGCCCCTGCAGATAGCTAAGGGCATGGAGCTTGTGGCAAACAACAAAGGACCGAGCATAGTTGGCCTGGCCAGCTTTGTTTGGCTAATAAGCATTTGCGGAGGCTGCCAGTGAGCGAGAGAGACGGGGAAAATGGTGCAATGTGTGCCAGAGAAAGAGACAGAGAGTTAGAGAGAAAGGAGTGCTTCTTGGTGCGCTTGATATCATCTCGACTCCTTGGGGAATACTTACTTACACGCCAATTGTCTAATTTACGACCAGACCTGGCCCTTTGCTTCATTTGCCATGCGAAGTGCATAAATATTTAATTTAAATTAAATACCGCCCAATGAGAGAAGTCAACCGAACTTTGTGGTAAGTCCAAACAATAATTAACTTTTTGCCCCATGCGTGCGGTTATTACAGGACAAAATATGAAAAACAAAAAACAAAGCTTTTAAAGGAAATTAATAATTCAAAGGGAAAACAATAGGAAACAAAACAAAAACAAATTCTGAAGAAGTACCCACGTATAGCCTTTTAACCGTCCTAATTAAAACCACAATCACCTTAGCCCCGGGATATATTTCAGGCAGCAAGTACTCTTTATTAATAAGTAATATTTTCTGAATATTTATAAATAATTAAAGAGATTTGCTTGTTAAAAAAAAAAAGCGTGAGAGTTTATTTTAACTAATAAAGTGCTAAAATATTAAGTGGGCTTCCGGGATAAAATATATCACTTTATTTCAATATACCAAAAAATATATATTTTATTGATTTCAAGATTTTGTTATGGGGCTAAGTAGATTAAAAAGTATTCAAAAATATTTTTTAAATTCTTAAGTAGGCTTCCCGGGATTAAATATAGCAATTTAACCTCTTCTTAGTTTTTAATCCTATCGATATACCCAAAAATATATATTTTAATGATTTAAATTTTTTTTTGCGGGCTTAAAAAGTGTCTAGAAATATTTTGTATGTTCATAAATAAGCTCAGCGTGATAAACTAATTCATTGCAGCCCTTCCTTAGTTATTATGCCTTTCATGAATATTTATTTTACATTTTTTTTTGCAAATTTTTAAATGCTCCAAATTCCAATAAAAAAGTTAAAAGATTAGTACAAGTGCAGGATTTCCCTTACTTAAATATAAAGCCCTCTCCCTCTTAGATTTATTCCTTTCCGTGTACCCGAAAATTATTACTCATCAGAAATCCATGGGTATTGATTCAAATATGTATTAAATTTATTTATATGCTCCAAATCCCCTAAAAATCATGTAAAAAATAAGTTAAAGTGTAGGATTCCCCTGACTTAAATATAAATATAAATCCCTCTCAGTAATAAGCCAATTGAAATGACAGCCCCCCAAAATTGACCACTAAGCCAGGCAGAAATATCGTTTCCATATTTATTTGATGTGAAATCGGACAACTGTAGTGCCTGAGGTCGAGCAGATAAAAGTACAGTGCAGCCAGGCTAAGTGCAATTAGTAGCGGGACTCACCTCGTTCATCCATCGTGGGGCCGGTGTAAGTGCGGTGGGTAATATCGCTGCCGGCAACTAAATCGCCGAGTGGTGGTGCTGTTTTGTGCATTTTGGTGCCGGTGCTGAATAAATTGCAGAGTTGTACAGATAATTAAGTGCAAATTACGGAACAGAGTGCGGTATACGGAGAGGGATTGTGTGTGTAAATAACCAACATAAGCAAACAAACAGAGTGGCGGTGCATAAGTCGATTTAGCAAATTACATAAATCTCGTTGGTTTAGGAAAGAAAATGACTTGAGTTGGACAATAATCGGCTTTGGGCATTACAACTACATGGGCCAATTAAGTTGCCACCACCGAGGCGGATTGCTTCTTAGCCTGGCCGATGGAGCGGCTTAGTCCGGTCTGCTGCAGGCTGGCGGGCATTATAAATTATAAATCGTGTCTCCAGCTGAGAGTGAACGAGTCATTTGAATATTTATTACGATGAAATGCATTAAAATCAGATTATATAAATGCCGGACAAGTGGCCAGGGAGCCCGAGTCGGATTGCCGGCGCTTGCCGTTGATTTCTCGTGCTTGCCTGCTGGCCGGACTTATTCATTAGTTGGCTTTTTAACCGGAAATTGTGGCATACCCAAGTGAGTCAATTATTTTAAAAGCTTTCTGCATAAAGTTTGCAGCTCCTCGGTGGCTAAGAGCGGAGTTAATGAAAGGCAATTCAGGGGAGGTTGGATGCCAAAGCATATGTGTGTGCGGCTCTAAACTTTGTGCAAAAGTTGCTGTTGCCGCCGTTAGCAAGAAGATGCCCAAACCAAGTCGGACGCATACTTAGGTGGGCTGGGAATCGTGGGCGATGGTCCTGGGAGTCCAGATCCCGTGGTCGAGCTCTGATCGCCGTGCGTGTAATACGTGTGCGAGTGCGGATGGGCGTGCGAGTGGGGCCCGGGACCCGCATCCACCACCACCACAACGTCGTGCTCCAGCTCATCGGCGGCCGGTGGTTTCTTGTGCGACACCACCTCCACCACCACGTCGTCGTCGTCGTCCAGGGTGTGTGGGCTGTGCGAGGCCAGGACCAAGGGATTGTTAATGCCCCACGACGGCGGATGGAGGTAGTGCGGGTAATTCGAATAAATCTCGGCTCGTATGCGGTCATCATAATCGTCGTCCTCCTCCTCATCGTCATCGTCCTCCTCCCCATGCCCGTTACCCTCAGGATCCTCGCCGTCCGCCTCCGCCTCTGCGGGATCATTCAAGCCATTGGGCTCGTCGTGGTACTCGATATTGTTGGACATTAGCTCAGTGCCATTGAGGCCGTGCGGCTTGGGCTTGGGCTTGGGCTTGGGTCTCGTCCTCGGCTTGGACCTGGACTTGGTCTTGGGCCGCGGCTGCTGCTTCAATTTGGGCAGACCGTTGGGGAAGAAGATTAGTCTATCTGGAAGGTGGTGCAGGTGCAAATCGGGGTGCCATGCGTGCGGAGAAAAAGAGAGAATCATTTAGTGCCAAGTGCTTGGAGTGTGTGTGCGGGTATTTAATTAGTGCAATTAGTGTGTACTACATGTAATATAATAAAATTCAGCGCAAAAAGGCAGCAGGAGGCATTACTCCCCGCTCTGGGGTGCTGTTAATCCATTAGTGCAAGGTGGCAGGGTGGCAGGTGAAAGGTGGAGGCAGGTGGCATGTGGCAGGTGAAAGGTGGCTGGGCGAAGTGGAAAATGAAATTATGCTTTAAAGAGTTCCCGTGGTCTCTGGCGTGGGGGAAATCAAATCAAAGCTGACTGAGCGAAATCTGGCCCTACACCGAAAACGTAAAATGTAGAAAACCAAAAAGCACAGAGACAGTGTTGGTGTTTATATCTTTTTTTTTCGAGTGTATTGCCGTGATGGAGTTAGTATGGTCTAGAGTTGGTCTTATATATCTACGGTTAGAGAGTTAGTTCTAGAAGTTGGTGGGTGCAATCAATCTAAAGCACAGACTCAGCTCGCTGGGTGGCAGGTTACTTTAGCAAGTGACTGTATGTTATTATGGGCTGATGGCTATAGCTTTATGGCTACGACAAACTTTTGATAGTGACAGATAGAGAGAGAGAGATACAGAGAGAGAGAGAGGTAGATAGAGAGAGAGATAGCACGGCAGCTTGGTTTACATTGATATACATTCGTATACGTGATATTTACGATTACTGGGCATTGCTAATATTCGTATATAGTATGATATATATATTGGATATAGGCATAGTTTCGGTTGCTGTTTACTGATCGCAGAACATGGGTTTCATTTTGGGTTTTTTCTCTAGTTGGTTTTTGGTTTTTGATGCAGAAGCGTGCGATAGTTTAGTTTCTGGTTTTTGTTTAGGTTACTTAAATGGTTAGGCTAGTTTCGGTTTTTGAGCGTTTCACACAAGATTACGAGAACCAAAGGGTTAAGGAAATCGATAAAGGAAAATCGGAAACCATAAGGAAAACGAATCAAATTGGTTGCTTTTTTTTGTCGCTTTTTTCGGCGATCGTCGAGGTTGACAGAGAAAGAGAGACACTTAATAAATAGGAACAGAGGACTATGAAAACGAAGTAAAAAAAGTAAACTATACTTATTGGTTTTTCAACCATTTTTTCTCAGCTCTTTCTCTTTTGGCTGTTTGTGTTGTTTGTTGCTTGTTGCTGTTGTTTTCATTTAGTTGTTGTTATAGTTGCAGTTACTGTAGTCACGGTCAGCGGCTCGGCCTCGCCAGACGAAACTTACCCACACACGGATTGTGATTAACAATATTAAAGATACGATCACAGCGCTTTTTCATATGGTTGTTCGGGCAAATGCATCCGAACATCGGCGACAGTCGCAGGTTGGTCCACGAATCGTGGCAGGCGTCCCTGGAAGGATACAAGCGATGATAGCCAGTTAAAGCCGGGTCCAAGACAAAGTTCCCATTCCTTTTCCCGTTCCTGTTCCCGTTCTCCCCCCAGCTAATTGAATACATTTCGAGTCCCTAACCGCCGCAACCGAGGCCGCATTGCCAGCGACTTCCGTTCAGGGGCCATGCAAAGTTTAAAATTGCCAATTACATCAAAAATGCATGTGGACTGGGAGAAAATGTGTGTGCAGTCTCTGTGAAAATTATGTTTGATTTTTAAAGATTTTTTAAGGGATCTCAGACATTATTTTACATTTTAAATGTTAAAACTTTGGTTGTATTTAAATTCTACATTCTTAATTCTATTATTATATATTATAACGTAATTATTTACGATAAAGTAAGTTTCTGAAGAGTTCCCTAGACAATTTTGTGGAGTTTGATTCGTAATTGAATATATGATACAAATTTTAAATATTAATATATTGCAGTTACTCGAGTGCAACCGCACGGAATGCTGCACCCTGATACTGCGATTTCTGTGAAAGCTGAAGGGAAAAGGAGCTGAAAGATATGGCTTGTCATTTTCAGATGTGGATAGAAATATCCTATAGGAAGTCTCTTGCTAACGATTCTTGATATAAAAACTTAATTTTTAATTTATACAAAATTTAAGCGAATGAATGGAAGAGAATTTGGAAACACAACCAATTTAAATTTTCAAAATTTTTAAAACCCAAAAGCATCCCCTAATATCTTGCAGTGCACCCACACGGCGCTGCAATTAATATTTTATCGCATAGGTAGATCTCAGCTCAGGACCGAAACCCGCAGCCGCAGCCAGAATGCCTGGCATGCGTGCGGAAAGTTTTAGGCCAGGCCGAGAGAGAGAGAGAGAAGGAGCAGCGGGTAGCAGTGGTTATGGAGAACTTTAAGCCCAACTTTCAAACTCGGAGAACTCCGAACTCTGAAGTCAACTCTGTTCCAGCTCCCTCCTGCTTTGCCGCCGCAAAAAGTCATTTCGAGTTATTAAAACATTCAGAACGTTTGTATTCAAGTGTATCGAGGCAACGAGCCAATGCGGAGCCATCGGGCCAATGAGCCAGACGACGGCAGGAGGAAATCGCGTCAGTAAGGATATGTGATGGCTAAAGGAAGCGGCAAGATGCCGGCAAGCAGGAAGTTTCATTTCGCCTTCTGTTCGCTCAACTTGACTCCTGTTTGCGCTGCTGTCTGGTCTGCTGTGTGCTCTGTGCGTTGTGTTTTTTGCCAATAAAATCGAATATCGAAATTGAATGTTGCAAGGCGACTCGTTCTTAAACCCCGGAAAGGAGTACGGCGTCGGTGTGTGGAGTACAGGTGGAGCTGACGGCTTTTTGCCGACTGCCAATGCAATTTGCATTTGCCGTTAACCATTAAGTGGCTTGACTGCGCTGCGGCAAGGGGCAAATCAATTTTCTTATTAAGCCAAACACGCTTTAATTTAATTTTCATTATGGGAACTGCCTCTTGGTAGTGCTCACTTTTTAAATTTACTTGACTCTATAATTGTAGAGCTCTCGTTCTGCCTGGGAAATTGCGCCATCGATGATGGTTACTGATACTGGCTATCAGTTTGGTTTTTTGGACTATGGTATCTTTTTTAATTGGCCTTTGCCAATTAAGACTCGTTGACTGCGGCTTAATAGCGAAACTGCCCCAATTATATTTCAAGCAAACGAAAATCCCTTATTATAAAACGCGGGCTTAAATCGCACTAAAAAACTTTTTTTTTTTTAATTAGTAGAGAGAACATTCTTTTCAAATAAATTCTTTTCATAAAACGTTTCGCCATAAATACTGATGGTTGCCGATATTGCCTTTCAGAATAATGATAGGTATTTTTGAATGGGTTGGTTTTAACTTTTCAATTCATTTTTTTCAATGCCTGAAATGGGGTCACTTAGTAATTATTTTCTCGCGACATGCATTTTTTAACGATATGGATATGAAAAGGTGAAAAATAGCTGGCAAGTTCCATTGGCTTTTCGATTGAAATACTTGATGTAAATGGGAATCGAAATGTAATTCTGGTAAATATTTATTTTTTCGTTTTTTAAGCACTTTTAATCCCAATGTTTAGGCTTTTAGATATTTTTAAAATAAAGTAAAGGGTAAAATATTGAAATAATTTTTTTCACTCCTCCTCTTACCTGTTTTCCATTTTGCACTTGTTGTCCCGCACTTTGCAATGCGTTTTAAAGTCCTCGAAGAGCTTCAAGCACTTGCGTTCCTGTTGACAGACGGACAGAGCGTGATTGCACGTGGGCAGGGCATCAATGGGATACGGATCCTTTTCGGCTGTTGAACAAATCATTAGGAAAATATATAGAAAAGTGAGGACATTTCAAAGAAAAGACGCTCACCTTTCTTCAGCACAAATCCGCAGGGATGATCGAAGAGAAAGTCCCGAAAGTGGTTGCAATCGGGATCCATGCCGGGCTCCTTGCACAGACAGGTTGGCCGGAAGAACTGGAAGGCCTGCAGGGTACGCAGGGCGGCCTGGCACTTGGTGACCGTCACCGTGCTGCAGGACACTGCAAGGATAGAGGGGAGAGAGGCGATGTACAACATGTTGTGGCAAGTGAGTGACAGTTGGATCCATTTGGGGGATTGGAGCGGTTATGCTTAATGATCTTTAAATGGCAGCAGTGCTTAAACTTTGACATATAGCGTTGTGCTGGTTCATTTTGGTAACTGCACATCGATTACCAACTATATGGGTGGATACACTGAGGGAAAAACCCCAAAATAAAGAAAAAATTCATTTAATTTATGATTTATCCTTCAGGCACTTATGCCTTCTTCTGCCAACAACCCTCTTTTATAGTCATAACTTTAAGCTCTCTTTTTCTCTGCTTACCATATATTTCTCTCAGTGCAGCTGTGGGCCATGACAGTTGTTATAAATGGCAGCCAGACAGACAGACAACTACAAACCAGACACATGTCATAATAAGAACCCAGAGCGAGCGAGCAGAGAGAAGTTACAACAAATACAATATGAATAATTGAGTCTCCAAACAAAACGGTCGATTTAAGCGGCCAATGAAGCGATGCGTGGGGACGAACGTGGTCCGGATAATATTTTATAACATAATAAATTATGTTACACACGCACAGGCACACCAAGCATACACCATACACTCTGCTATGGGTGTGTGACAGCTTATTCGAGCATATGACAACTAGCACGGCAAACAAAGGGCACACACATCTGTTGGCCATCTATTGTCCTTTTGGCCATAAAGCATAAGCCCTACTAATAAACCCGGCTACGCCAACACTTCACTGGCACGGCCAGCCGAAGGGAGGAGCACTCCGACTCGTTTGGCTCGTCATAAGCCGTAAAATCGCCAAAAAGCAAAACAAGCAAACTGCCGGACAATGGCAGCCGGGGCCGGGCATAATAGGAGGCGAGTGGTGGCCAGTGGCCATGTGGTTCACGTCACTCAACTGACCCAGGCCCATCTCCCATCTCCCGTTCCCCGTCTCGCAGCTGCCTTTTCGGTAACCCCTGTGATTGCCCCCTCGACCTCTCCAATAACGCCCTTGTCCATAGCAGACCGGAGATGATTATTTGCTAGTTGAACATAAAGTTGCTTCCGCCAGTGAGGTTGCGTTGTTCCGGGAGCACACATCGGAGCACTACGCAACAAGTGACATTTTTCACAGGCATCCATCATTTTTATGCCCCCCGGCTAGAGGCGTGTTTTTTTATTTTTTGGTTTTCAATGTAAGCTGGTTATGCGAGTTCGGATTTTTGGATTTCACGATTTTTTCGGGGTCCTTTGGGGTGTCAATTAAGGCGCGTTGGCTGGGGATCAAGAGCGAAACGCAGAGTACTTAAGTTAGGCCTTTGAGGGCTTGTGAAAACGCAAAAAGTCTGACACAAAAATCTGTGCCAATTATGTCTTAAACGCACAGACTTCAGATATTATAAAAACATATGCTATTCGGCTCAAATCTTAATAATTATCTTTTTTGAACATAAGAAGCTTTTATCGATCGAAAAATAAATACAAAAAAATACTTTGAACTATCGATATAAGTTTACGAAATCATTTACTTAATTATTATTACTTATCATATCATTTACTTAAGTATGTAGTTGCTTCCATGAACTTAAAAATATCTTGCAGAATTAGGTATTATCTAGATCAGAAGGAAAAGTAAAAATATAAAGGTAATTATAAGTAAGTATTTATTTTTTATTTATACAGTGCTTTAAACATTGAATCCTCTCGTTGGGAGTTTTAACAATAAGTTTCCTATCAAATTAAATTAGTTGGTTCTTATCTGAAACTTTAGAAATATTTAACAATTATTTTTCCCAATGAAATATTTGTATTTTATATTATTTACTAATTCAAATTTCCTAGTATCTCTAGAAGTTCCCTTCTTCCTTTCTCTCTGTGTGATGAGTGCATTTGATGGCTGGCTAGTTAACTAGTTCCCTGGGTCTTGGCCCTCCTGGCTCCTGGCTAGCAAATCCTATTGGCCAGAGGCACCTGGCTCTGGTTTCGTCATTGCATGCTGGGCAGTCATAAAAAATAAAGCCAAGGCGAGTGGTTTTTATGCTTCGTCGCCATCAACTGACGCCATTTGCCCTGTTGGTGTGTGTTTGCTTGTGTTTTTTTTTTTCACTGCCGTTGCCGTCGCCATTGCCCTTGCCTTTTACTGTTATTGTTAAGTCCTCAATTCGTTTTTATTCGAAACGCGTTTCCGGTTGTTGAGTTGGTCGCTGAATTGGTTCAATGATTTCTTTGTTTGTTTGCCGCTGTCGAAGCCCCTCTGTGTGTGTTCGAGTTGGAGTTGAGTTGTTTTTTTCTCGCTTTTGGCATGCTTTATTTGATTTTAGTTTGATATTTGTTTTCCTTTGCCCGTTCATTGTTTTTATTATTTTTTGGCCTTTTATAGCCGTCTGCTGGTGAAATTTATGAGTCATTTATTAAGTTTAGCCATTGAGGGCCATATAAATTATTATCGAGCGTATTAATTACAAGTTGTTGAGGGAATGGCCCTAAAGTAAGGGCTCCTATTCACATTTTGGGTTAAATTAGGTTTTAAATACTTAAATTTCTTTGACAATTAAGAGTTTGATTTTAGTATTTGATGTTTGACATATTTTCCACCAGCTTTCGGTTATTCACGGCCATATAAATTATTATCGCCTACAGTAAGGGCTCCTGCCCTTATAGTAAGATAAATTATATCATAAATACTTTAATTTCTTTGAAAGTGAAGAGTTTAATACCTTAAGCAGCTGGTTTTTGATTTTTGACATATTTTCCACCCTCTTCCGGGGCAGTGTCAGTGTCCTGAACACATGTTCTTTGTGCCAGACCCAGGCTGGTTTAATACCAGCAGCGATCAGTGTCAGTGTGTGTGCCTGTTGATTTTATTGAACCATCGACAAGTGCCCCGGTGGCTCAAAGTAAGTGCAGCGTTTTAAAACGGAAGTGGAATGCCGAAAAGTATGCCATGCAAAGGCACGACTGCTGCTGCGCTGCAACTTCCGGCAAAGGAAAAGCGAACAAAAATATGTTTATCGGCCAGCTGGGGCATCATCGAAGCTGCTTTTAAAGGCTTTCGTCGGTCGTGCCGTCGCATATGACAGAGAGGACGAAAAACGGGGGAAAAGCCGGGAGAAAAACCTGCATGAAATGCAATTATCATAAATATTCAGACACTGTTCGCTAACCCCCCACCGCCGCCTGCCTCTCTTAAAGGCACATCCATATTTGGAGGACATTTAAAGGACGACAGACAGCGCAGACACCGCGACAGCCATTAACCTGCACGGCCAACAAAAAGTAATTTCACTTTTAAATGAAAAAGTTCAAAGTGCGTTTGTTTATGCCGCACAGCGGCAAACACACACACACACATGAGAGGCTGGCCATAAAAACAAATGCCAAATGATTTTTTGTACGCAACATCCCCTGCCTCTTCCCTGTGACAAAAAATTAGACGCTGGCCAGCAATTGTAATCGTAACTTTTTATTATGATGCGTTGGCATTTGCAATCGAAATTGAATTGGGGAAGGGCTCAGTTCGGATCGTACTGTATCTAAAGGTAACAGGGCTTCATTCGATTAGACCCAAGACCCTTGCCTTGCTCAGGAAGTCCGTACGCTGCACATAGGAGCCGGACATGGTGCGACTTCCGGTGTAGGCATGGCGACCGTGCAGGACCCGCCAGTTATCGAAGAGCACTATGCTGCCCGGAGTTAACTTAAGGTTCCACTGGACCTGCTCATCCCTGACGAGCTGCAGAAGCTGCCGGAGGCTCCTGTAGAAGCCAGCCATCTCTGACTGAGGCAGGGTATCGAACACAGCCCGATCGTAGACATTGAGCCGGAGCTGTACAAACTCCTGAGTCGAAGGATCCACCTGGATAATGGGAGCCGTATGCCGATGATGTTCCCCCTTCTCTATATACTCCCCGGTAACCTGAACCCGGCACAAGGTCTCATATTCCTCGGGAAATCGATCTCTCAGCTCATTCACCACATACAGTCCATCCACAAAGAAGTTTTCCCCTCCAGAACCCGAGTGTTCGATGCAATGCAGGGCCTGCAGTCCGGCAGCGTCGCTGAAGTACGTGTTATCGGTGTGAGAGCCCAGATATAGCTTGGTGTAGGCGGTATCAGCGTGATCGGGCTTATCGCTGAAGGTCCACATCTCGCCGAAGAAGGTCTTCATCAGGGGGAAGACGCGTCGCAGGGCCAGCTCTGTCATGGTGGCCGTGGGCGGCACATCGTCGATGAAGATGATGCCGTAGCGTACGAGGGATTCCACCAGAGACCTGACCACCTCATCGCTGGCCACCAGTTGGGGCAGTGAGAAGCGCAAGTGCCGCTCGTTCTGCGAGATAATGCTGAGGCTCCAGGCGGTGAGGGAAGTGAACTTTGAACGCCGGCTTATCAGCTGTTCCAGCTGAGATTCAAAGATAAAGTCCAGGTCGTAGCTGGAACGATGGCCATCGCTCCCTAGGAGGAAACTTAAAGTATTACTAAGACTTTGGATAAGTTAAAGTCCTTCACTTACACTGTACTTGTAATTTATCATCTCCTTTATACTGGATTTCCAGAGACCTGACATCTTCTGGCAGATCCAGGAGATCGTAGCGCCGCTGATTTGTGTCCAAATTCAAGCACTCTCCACAGCGGCAATGATCACGCAGCCAGAACTCATTGATCTCCAGACTCTGGCCGGTCTTGGGATGCTTTAAGAGCAGCATTTTCGACCAACTTGTAGAGCAAGTGAAAGCGAACTGATTAATCTGAGAGCTAATAAGTCTAGCTTAGGTTTGGTTTCCATTAGAGTCTTATCAGCGTCTCTCACTCTCTGTTTGAGAGGAGATATGACCTTACTCGCATTTGGCTTTGAATAAAATCAAAACAAATTCAAAGAAAAGCAAATACAAACATTTTCTGTTCAATAAATTATTTATTCAAAGAAAAGCAAATACAAACATTTTCTGTTCAATAAATTATTTATTTATTTATGTATAATGCCCATAAAGTACTCCATCGCAATAGGCGCCCCTGTAAAGTTCCTACAACTTCCAAGTAAGTTTCCCCACTGGACCTCAGAGATTTTGAAACATTTTCGAAGCTAGTTAACCCTTAAAATATCTCAAAAAAATAGAAATGAAAACCTTCAAGACCTCCTGGGCCGACGAGGTCGAGGCGGACTACGTGGACGGACTGCCGCCCTCCAGTGAGTACATTGAGGGCGACTACAAGTACGTGACCGAGTACAAGTTCAACGACGACGGCAAGAAGATGAAGGTGGTGCGCACCTTCAAGATCGAGAAGCAGGTGGTGCCCAAGGCCGTGGCCCGTCGTCGCAGCTGGGTGAAGTTTGGCGATTCCCGCCAGGACAAACCCGGGCCCAACTCGCAGACGACCATGGCCTCCGAGGAGATATTCATGCTCTTCACCGGCTCCAAGGAGTTCGAGCAGACGCACGAGACCCAGATCGAGGCCGGCAAGAACATAGCCAAGTGCCGGATCTGCAATGGCGAGCACTGGAGCGTCAACTGTCCCTACAAGGGCACCGCCATGGACCGGAAGACCCAGATGGAGAACAAGGCCAATGCGGCGGCCGCCGCTGCTGTGAGTGATCCCAACAAGTCGGGCAAGTACGTGCCGCCCTTCATGAAGGAGGGCGGCGGCGGCGGGATTGGCTCCAAGCCTTGGAATCGCGACCGCGACGAGACCTCCGCCGTGCGCATCTCCAATCTGTCGGAATCGATGACCGAGGCCGATCTCGAGGAGCTGGTGAAGAAAATCGGGCCGCACACCAAGATGTACCTGGCCCGCGAGAAGAACTCGGGCCTGTGCAAGGGATTCGCCTACGTGCACTTCAAGTTCCGCCAGGATGCAGCCGCTGCCATCGAAATCCTCAACGGCCATGGCTACGACCACTTGATCCTCTGCGTCGAGTGGTCCAAGCCGCAGGCCTCATAAAGGGTTCTCCCTTTATAACCACTTCTCAACTTTAATTCGCGAACGGAAATGAGCCGCGGTCGCAAAAGAAATCGAAATAAAATACAAGTACAGCAAGAGAAAAACCTCCAGAGAAACTTTTACAACATTTACTTCTTGGTTAACTTGATTAAGTCAGTTAAATAAATAAAAAACATTTAATTCAATTAAATATTTCATTACATTTAAGTTTAAATTTGAATTTCTGGTCTCCCATTTTTTCCCAGTGCCGCAACAAAAGAGAGAGCTCTCGCCTCGAGCAAACTAAAGCCGTTAATGCTTCGTTTTAAATGCGATTTTTTCGCCGAGTTTCTTCGCAACCGCACAAAGGTGAAAGCCACTTAAATGGAAGCCAACGCGGTGCCGGATGATGATGACGGGCGGACTGCGCTACGGCGACGGAGCTCAGCAAAAGCTGAGAAATGCCACAAGACGCTGGCTGGACTGAATGAACATTAATAATTAAATATAAGAGCGGACTTATGCGCACGATACAGGACACAAACTACGAGACCATGACGATGCCACCGGAGTGAGTGAGTGGAGTGGCGCAGAGCGGATGGAATAGTGTTCGCGGAATAGAGTCCCGGCTTAGATACACACATTTTGAATGAGGGGCGGATCAAAGCGAGGCACAAAAGAAATTTATTCCCATTGTTGTTGCTGTCGCGGTGGGCGGAGCAGAGGAGCACCGAGCACCGGGCACCGCGCACCGGCTAAAGCAGAGTCTAAAACAAATTACTGAATAATTTATAAATTAACTTTTTCTGCGCCCCCCCCCCCTGCCCCGCTCATTCGTTCGGCCATTGTTTGAGCCGGCGGGAATGAATTGGAAGGTGAATCAAGTGGGTGGCTTTTTGGCCAGAAGGAGCCGGATTCCCACCCGGATAAGGAGGAGGCCGCCAGGCACGCGTTTCTTTTTCATTTTGCACCTTCGGGTCATGTGGCGCGCTCTCACCACACACACATTCACTCCCCGAGAGAAATAAACAGAAAAGTTAAAGTCCAACGTAAAGAACACAGATTACCTGGGATTTTTAGTCAGGTTTTTGACTAGTTTGGAGAGTTAACAGAACAAGAAATAGAAATATAAAATGCAAAGCCTATTTATTGGTACTTAAAAAAGTCCTAAGCTAAAAGTTACGATAAGCTGAGGAAAAATAAAGGAAATAGTATTTTAAATATATAAAATATTTATTTATTAATATAACAGTAATCATACCAATTGAAGTCCTGAATATCGACTATTTCCAAAGAGACATTACTCATACGCACCGTATGCCCGAGTGGAACATATCTCAGCTATTTCCAGGCAAACATCACTCATACGCACTGTGTGCCCGAGTGGAGCATATCCCGGCACTCTCTGCTCCGTATAGGGTATTGCAAAAACAGGCCATCGACTCGCCCGGCGTCGCCGTTCTCTCTGGGGCATTTGAATATTCAAATGCCTTTTGCTTGCGATCCCGCCCTCTAGCTGCCTCTCTCTCTCTCTCTCTCTCTCTGTTGCGCTTTAAGTGTACACTGTTATTTACTGTTTTATTGCACGCGCACCCGCTCACGGAACACACAAAAATTGTTGAAATAATTACACAGTTGTCGAAGCAACACACACACACACACCTACCACACACAGTCCCTGGGCAAATAAAAACAACGGGAAAAATAAAAAAGAGCGGAAATTAATTCTCAAATGACCAAAACTTGCGCATAATCAGCGCCGAGCGCCGCAAGTGCTCGAGAGCTCTGCAAACACTTGACACAAAAACCATAGATATTGTGTAAACATTCCATCAGGCCGAGGGAAAAAGTATTGATTTGATTTGCTGCCTTTGTTTATTTAATTTTTATATTTATTTACCTGGTATGGGCCCGCAGACGCGCGGTATAATTTCCAGTATGGCCGAACATGATGGATCCTCGAAGCAGAGCTGTCGTGCCAGAATGCAATTCAAAATGGCCACGACGCCCTTAATGGTGGAACCTGAAAGAAAACAATTTAAGGAAAATAAGTTTAAGTTAGGATTATGCTTAAAACTGAACACAATACACATTTTGAAAAGAAACCCTTTCCCCGACATTTCAAACCTTTAGTTTCTGATAAAAAGAATTGCGTAAAACTTCAAAGAAAAAAAATTTCTTTATATTTTCACCCCACAAATAATTCTACATTTATTTTGTAAAACTCAGTTGATTTTTTCTGCGTTTGATTTTTGCTGCCCCAAACAATGGAGAACCTGGAGGATACGGCAAGCATCGAGAAGGAGAAGACCATCATTGAAGAGGAACCCCCGCTTGTGCAGCATGTTCATCCTTCCTATAAGCAGATACCGAAATTCTTCGACCCGATTCCGGGCGACAGGATCCTGAAAATATTGCGAAAAGAGGCCCAAAACTTTCAGCTGAAGAAACAGACAGAAAAGCTGCTCAATCGTGAGGAACTGGGTGAGCTGTGGAAAGCGCTCGAGAAGCACGTGATCGAAACCACACCGAACAATCAAAAGCTGATTAATTTCGGCAGCTACTTAAAGGTGATTTCTGGGCTGAGTGCCAAAATCCAGGAATTCATCAATGTTCGGCTCTTCTTCGAGATGATGCCCAAATCCGAGTTCAAAGAGAAGCTTGAAATTGTCTCCATTTACAACCATACGGTGCGTAGCCTTATACTCAGCCGGGGACGCATCAGTCTGTCCTATTACGACGAATTCGGGCTGGGCTACTTGAGGGAATCCGATCTGGAGAACTATGTGGTGGACATGATACCCTCGTTGGACCTGGTCAGGGAGGGCATGCAGCCCTTGTTCGAGAAATTCTACGTGTGCACCGTGGTGAAGATCGTGTTCTTCTTTCTGGACCGCCTGCACACGGGGCGTATCCGAATAAGCGACTTTGTTTCCTCGGGCCTGCTGGGGAAAATTTTGGCCCTGACTGCCAAGGAGCTAAGGGAGGGGCGGAAGAACTGCTTCTCACTGCCATCCGTTGTGGCAATCCACGATATGTTTCTGGGCCTGGACACGGATCACAATGGCCTGCTGAGCCGGCAGGAGATGTCTGAATACGATTTCGGTAGCCTAACCAGCGTTTTCCTGGACCGAGCCTTTGAGGTGTGCCGCACATTTGACGGGGAAATCGATTACAAAACGTTTTTGGAATTTTCTCTGGCTCTGGAGAATCGAAATGTAAGAAAGTGGCTTTGAAAACATTAAATATAATAATTCTTAAGATAGATATCGCAGTCTCCCGCAGGTCTGCACTATATTTTTCGCATTCTGGACATTAATCAGCAAGGATATTTAAATGCCGAAACCTTGTATTATTTCTTTAGCGAAATATCAGAAGGCTCTCGATCGGAAGTGATTTTTGAGAGCTTCATAGATAGGATTTTCGACATAGCTCATCCCAAGGATCCGGTGAAAATAACCCTTAGGGATCTGATTAACTGGTAAGGAAAATATATTTTCTGAGCTAATCCTAAGCTTATTTTATAAATTCCTAGTGGAAATGGCGGCTTGGGGGTCTCCTTGCTAATTGAATTTAATAAATTCTTTGCCTGCACCGAGGAGGACCTTGTGAGTGAGCCTTATATTTAATATTGGGATTCCAACAGGCAGCCACAGGAGCAGCAGCGGCGAGCGGCGAGACTCTCTTGTGGTGACAACATTAAGCCAAATTTAATTAAATCCCTGGACCGTGCTCCTTGCTGTATTTATTCTTTTTTTTATGTCACAGCGTTGCAGCATGCCAGCTCCTCAAATATTTCGGGCCATTTGTATTTGCGCTATGGTCGTAATTGCAAATTGCTCATAAATATTAATGCTGGTGTTTTAATTATGTTAATTCATGGCGAACAGTTTAAAGCATTTACAATCATCATTTGTATTGAAAATCCGACACGAAATGGCATGTGAAAAAAAGGAACACACAATTATTTTTATATGTAAAGCTGTTAGTTTTTATCATAATTTTATGTTCTACAAGTGGAGGCCAGGACGAAGCAGAGCCGAGCTGGTGGTGCTTTATAAAACATTCATTTCAATTTCATTTCATTACGTAAAATAAACCAAGTCATCCGGGCTGCTGTCTATCTAAGCACTGCCCACTGGCCACTGGCCCCTGCCCATCCTAGTCCTTCGCCTGCTCTTGCGCGAACCCTCTTCATCCGCCGGATGCCCAGTAAAAGTTGTAGTTCCCCGTTGCTCTGCCCCATCCTCCCGTGCTCATTAACGAAATGACCGTTTGCATATTGCAAGTGGGCTGGCGCGGGAGCCGGAATAACAAAAGAAGTGCCTTCAAAAATTCACGAATTGCATGCGGACGCAGCTGAACTTACTCCAGGAAGTGGCCTACTGCCAGGACGAAAAGTAAGCAGGGAGCAGGACCAGCAGGAGGAGCAGGAGCGGCAACAATTGCATAGCCCGGCCAAAGTTTCGTGGCTCTGCCAGTCGAATTGTTGGCGGAAATACAAATAAACAAATGTCTGTGGGGAACCGAAAGGCAACAGACTGGACTTTAAAGTGTTTTATGGTTATTGGGTGCTTAGAATTGCATTGAGATATGCGGCGCGCGTCTGGCCCGATGACAGCCAAGAAATTATCAGGATTCGGGCTTGGGTTCGGGTTCGGGTTCGGGAATGGGAATAGCCGCAAATTGCCAGCAGAGCGACGACCCTCAATCCCCCCGCGAACCATTTGGAATCACTTAAAACACACAAATCAAGCAAAAGTTGAAAACACAATAACAATTGTTTTGGGACACACCATAAATTTGCATGCCAAGAAGAGTAATGCTCCCGGCCACATAGAATGCAGAAAAAAAAATACGCGAAATAGGCACATAAATATGCGACCGACCGACCGGCTCCACCTCCACCTCCACCGCCAAGTCCTCGTCCGAGTACGAATCCTCCGAAAACTCCACTCCGACGACAACCAGAACAATTCGTTTGTGTCACAATCAGATTCGGCACAGGCACAAAAATGTTCGCTTTTCGCGTTTCGCGCTCGCTCGCCATGTTTCATGAATTATTTCCCCGAAACCCCAAAAAGAAAAAAAACTTTCGACCAAAAACTTTGACTGCAGAAAGGAGGCCAGAGTACAAAAAAAAAAAAAAGGCAAGACATTGACTGGGAACTGGAAACTACTGGCCATTATTGCAGGCCAACTCCCACCGCTACTCAGCGATGCACTACACAAAAAGAAAGATATTTATGTATATTTTCTTGGCTGTCTATAAAAGTGATTTAGGCTTTTTAGAGAATTTTTAATCTCGATTCTTTAAAAAAAGAAGGGTAGCTTGTAAATATTGTATCTTTAACTGAATTAAATGAATAATAAAGAATATATACAACAATAGATCATTGTTAAATATAGTCTTCTTTTCAAAGAAAACACATTAAAATTCATCATCAATTGGAATAAAAACTTTGATTTACTCTTCCTAAAAGAGAATTTATTCACAAGTATTCTTATTCTTATTTCCTTTCTTGATAAATAATTGATATTCCCCTTTATATGACCACAGCTGTGAGGTTACGAAATTCCCTGATTCATATATATTTTACTATTAACCTAAATAGTAAAATATTTATAAAAAAAATATTTTAAATATTTTTCAACTCTAAGTAAGACATTTTTCTTTGTGTGCCTTGTTTGCGTTGATTCGTGCGGCGAACATTTCGATTACCATTTTCCCTGGTGGCGTTGCAGGAGGGCAAGGGATCGAGCTGGTGTTGGAGGCGGAGGCGGAGGCGGAGGCAGAGGTGCTGGGGATTCCTCCAGTGTTTCGCATTTTCTGCAACTTCGCTGGAGCGCTGCCCTTTGCTCTCCAGCTACTTCTCCCGGGCCTCCCTCTGCCTGGTGCCTGGTGCCTGTGCTGCTGCTTAAATTTCAATTGTGTGCCAGGGGCGCTGGCTCGACGCTGGAGCACTCTGGTGCAGGCTTTAATAAATTATGGCCCACGTTGGGGGTGGCGCTCGAGGAGAGTTGTTGTTGCTACTGGCTGGCCCCTGCATGCCACTTGGAAAAAGTTAATACAACAAATGCGCTACAGCAGAAGCAGCAGCAACAGAAGCAGCAGTAGCGGCAACAACAATTGCAATAACAATGACCGCATTACGAGGCCGCGAATCGTTGCTCGAAACGCCAAGTCGGTGGCAGTGGCAACATCAACAACATGGCCGAGAAATGGCAGCTTTACAACTTCCGGCAGGCAAGGACTACGGACCATGGTCCCGGTCTCTCTTCTCCTCGTGCTTCCCGCCGCATTTTTTTTTTATTTTCCCTCGCAGCCCTACTGTTGCTCGTCGGCCATCCTTATGTCATTCGGGATTATTTTGTGGGTTAAAAACTAATTTTCGGTCATGAAGTGGATTTCGCAGTGTGCGCATGTTGCCGACATTCGGCGGCCCATAAATATGCAGCAGTGGCAGCAGGCAGGCACAATTTGCATGGGGAAGCGTGTAAAACATTGATTTCCCAACTCCAACTGGATCAGTGTGAGCGGTTTTTGAGCCGGCCAGGGATTATCAGGGCGCGAGCTGTTAAGGCAAATGTCAACGGTCGAAAGTGCGTGACCAAATTATTTCATTTCATTTTATTTAATTTAATTTATGGTCCGGCCCCGAGTGGAAGTGCTTGGCGCCCCGCCTCGCCGCCCTGCTGCCATTTAAATTTAACTACAGTCCAGACAATGCGCACAGAGCTCCGCAACGGTAGCGGCAACATCATCGCCAACATCACCACCAGCAGCAGCAGCAGCAGCAGCAGCAACATAAAATGTCGCCTGCGGCCATTTTCATGGGCAACCAACCGAATTGGGTGTTGAAGCTGGTGTTGGCCTTAACCAAAACAACGAAAACAACAGCCCAAAAAGAAAACAAGAAGGAATTCCTAGGAAGGAGTATCGACTAAGGGATACCTGGCAGTCGCTGCTACATAATATGAAGCATACTTTGCGGGTAATTAAAGAAATCGGGAAAATAAGCTCCTCTAAGGAAAAGTTATTAAAGTTTTAAAATAATTCTAACAAATTCTTAAAATAAATAAATTAAAAGCGGGACTATTGCCAAAAATATGTGAGGGCCTTGACTAGGATAAAAGCAGGCTTAGATGTACATTCAATTCCGAGGGATAGCTCTTTGTGTTCTTTGGACTTGATTTTTTATAAATAAATAATTTTATAAAAATATTTGCAAAGAAAATATTTACTGAAAACGTTTGTCAGCAACTTAAACTATTAGATGAATCCTTAAACGCTTAATTTGTTCTCCAACATATAATTCCGGTAATCCCTTAATACCCACCAACTTTACAGGGCACCAAAAAATCTGTCTGCTCGCGGGGAGAGGGATGGAATAACGACATTGCTGCTGGGGATTATGGTCAATTACGTGTAAATACAATTATTGTTATTGTTGTCACCGTTTCACGGCTGTTGGTATTGGCGCCGTAGTTGTTATTGCCATTGTTACTGATGTTTATTTTTTTCATAATTGTAGTTACCGCTGTGCGATGCATAAAATTTGTTATTTTCACAGCACGCCTTCCGATGATCGATTCATTAAAATGGCCCAGCTTAAAACAGCAGCTAGTGAGCGGGGTTCCATCTCAAAGGACACCTCTTGAGTGTCGCTCCTTCTGTTCCCGACGTTGTTTAGTTGCTCTGCACGTTTCCCGTGATTTAAGTACATTGCCGGCGAGGAAAAGCGAGGAAAAGGGAAGGGCAGAGAAATCAGGAAACAATAAAAGAAGTGTAAGTACGAGTAAAGAAGCATTTGCAGAGACGCTGCAGTAAATGCCGTGGTATCCCTTGGTGGTCCTTTCAGTTCCGGCTTAGTCACGTCACCAGCGGAGCACTTACGGAGCGCCTCAAGCTTTCCATTTTTATTTATTTATATAATGTGCAATAGGGCAAGAGTTGACTTGCAAGCTGCCAGGAAAATGCAACTTAATTAAAACAATGGCTTTGGATTGTATTATTATCTGGTTTTCATGGAAAATCTAATAATTAGGTCTTTAAATATATGTAACAATTTAATATAGTGTCTAATTATCTCTGCAAATCTATTCTTCCACAAATACTTCAGTCCCTAACAAGACCTTAGCCCCTATTTACTCCAGATATTTCCTTATACCAATTGAATTATTCACAAACCCCCCAATACAATGCGGAGTAAAGCTATTAGTCAACATCATAAGCTTGTTAACTTCGGGGCTCAAGGAGCTCGCACAAATTTATTCCACTTGCTAAATGTTATTCAGCTGCCGCCGCTGGCATTATCAGGAAAAACCAAAACAAAATAAACACATCAATAAACAGAGTTGACAAAGATTTGATTGCATTATTATAAAACAATTTGCATTCGATAAAAGTCAAAAGCAGCAGCGGCAGGCAGGCAAAGTCATAAAAGTCGCGCAATGAAAATTGAAGCAGCTCTGCGCCCCTCTTCGGAAAAACGGAAAATGGATCGGGTGAGTGAGGAAAAGCTGCTGATTCAGTAGCGGAGCCAAAGTCACTTTTGTTGCTTTTGAAATGAGGAGGAAAAGAAATATGCAAAATGCGCATAAATCTAAAGGCTCGACACGGGACGGAAATCACTGCGGAGTCCCGGGTCTCCGGATGAGTTCCCATCTGCCTGGGAATTGTACTGAGAGAAATCAGTCAATAAATTCTTAAGGCATAATGCCTTATTACCTTTAATTGGAGTGAATATTACATTAATGGGGCACGTTTTAGTGTGACCAAAGTGACAATTAGAGCACTCTTTGATAATTATATATTTTTAATGCTAAAAAAACCACTGTGACCAAGACCCCGAAAAATTCATTTTGCATGTTAATTATATTATTCTTAATTGCAGTGATTATTACACTAATGGATTAAGTTTTAGTGTGACCAAGACGACAATAAAAGCGCTATTGACTTTTAATTTAGTTGAATGCTTAGAAAAAAAGTGACCGTGTCCTGCTTACCGAGAAAGCCTCAAGCAAACATAATTTATTATTATAAAATTTATTAATTAATTATATCTAATATATCCTTCAATGATCGAAAGCCACACCATTTTTATATATTTTTTTTTATTATTTTCCAATTATTTTTCTCAAAGTGCACTCCTCCTCTTCTGTTTGAAATCGAATCCTGGCCTGGCAGCCGGTCCACGTTCGCGCATGCAGAATAAATGATTTTCTATTTGTTAAGTCAAAGTGAAATTGTCTAAGGGCGGGCGTCTGTGCGTGAGCCCTGTGTGTGTTGACATTTCTTTGAGCCGCCATCACTCACTGGCTTAGAGAAGGAGACCGGAGACCAGAGACCGGGGAAGGCAGGGCTCATACGAGGCAGAGAGACAACATTTTCAGCATTTACATTTCATTTTTTGTCGTTCGTCAAATGTTTTTGGCCGCCTTTGCTGCCGCCGTCTCATTTACAAGGCATTCCGGCACAGTTTGGGGTAGAAAGAGGTCAAAGGGCGGCACACATATGTCAAGTGTTGCGCTCGGGTCGAAGGAGCGGTCGGGCGGGGTGTGCAGCTCTTTGCGGGTGTCTGTAGGTCTTTCGGCCAGCATCTCTGGGCCATGTTAAAAAAGAGAGAATATATATACATTTTTATTCTTATCTTCCTGTTCTTTTTCACCATTTTTTTTTGTTCGTTCACTCTTCCGCTCTCACTTTTGTGCCGTTTGTGTGCTTTTTTCCGGGCTCGTCTGCTGCTGCTGCTGCTGCTGCATTATCCTTTTCCCTTTTTACGTGTGTTCCATTGTTTTAAATTATTTATGCCTGCGTAAAATATTCAAAGCCTTGCCAAATGCAGGAGGCAGCCGGGGAAGAGCGGGACCGAGCGAGAGTGACGTGAAATTCGAACGCACAATAACAAAAAAGGGCGGGGGACGTTGGGCATTGGACGGCAGTCAGTCAGGCCGGGCCAAGTTATTATTCATAACACAGCAGCATCAAAGTGTAAAGGAGTCTGCGACAATTCCCACTGCCATTTGCCGCCACCCACCCGCTTCCTGCCTCCTGCTGCTGCAAACCTTCAAGTTTACATAAATTATTTACGACCTTCAGCAGGCGCAGGAAAAAATCAGCAGAGCAGCCAGCAACAAAAAGGGAAGCAAAGGCAAAGGAAAATGTTATTTTGACAATAATACCGGGAACCATCTAATTTCGAGCTTTGTTTTCCATTTCGATTTCACTTTCCCAGCCAACAAAAAAACGAAGGCAGGAAGGATTCTTTGAGGCGGTGATTTCACTGTGCTTGCTTTCGTCCAACTTTTCGAAATGATATTTTAATTAATTTAAGTGCTTCGCTTGGTTTATTTTCGCCGGGCAATTAGGAATTACGTCAGCGAATTTATTGAATTCGCGCGCTGCCCTTATCAGGCTGTCAGAGAGCCCAACTTGACCTTGTCGTGGCCTTAAAGAGCTCTAAAGTCTTAAATAAGTTGATGGAGGGGAGGCCAACAGGAGCAGTGCCCTAATGCCACTTAATATAAGTTTGGTCGGTCATTAGAGCACAAAAACCAGAGACTGTAAATTGAAAAATCCAACACCCGAGGAAAGCGAGCCGAGTTCAAGAGTTGAAAAGTCGAGGTAACTGCATTAACTTAACAGTTTGACATCTAACACCTTGCAACTGTTGCAGCAGCAAAGAGTTCAAGTGGGGACACACAGGAAAAAATAGGGATTTTTTAAGGAACAAATATTTCAAATATATTAGGTACTGATGATAATACTTAGAGTGACAGAACCTGTTGTATATTAAAATATTTTAAATAATTTTCTTGCCAATTCGAGTTAATTCTTTCTAATGTAAACTTAAGCTAAGGCTTTAAAATTTTTTTTATTTATCATTAGAAATTCTTCTATTATTCTTGGTCAGAAAATATTAAATTCAAGGAAAATCTTAGCTATATTCTCTCCGTGTGGCCAGGGCCTTTGCCTTTGGTCTTAAGTGGCACTCGGTTTTGGCTTATCAACCCAGGCGAAGCCGCCAAAGGGATCTGGAAAATGGCAAGTGTGGCTCCTGGCATTTCTGGTTTTTGGTTGCAGCCGTAAAATGGGCGGAGAAAGCTCTGCCGCCCACTCCAAGGTATAGGTGTGTGGGTAAAGGCAACTTTAAGCAAAGATTTCCGCATTGGCCCCACACACAGAGAAGAAAAATATTGTCGCGCATTTGTTCGCAGCTTACGAAAACATTTTTCTTAACACGCTCAGCTATTTTTTGCACGCTCCTCTGCCAACTTTTGTTTCGCTTTTGCTGTGCTTTTGCTTTTGCTTTGCTTTCCTCTCGCGGCTTCACTTTTTCTTCCGCAACTTCAATTTGAGGCGAGCGGAGTGCACAATTTAAAGCATTTACGAGCGCAATTTGTCTGCCGCCTGCTCAGACCGCAGTCAACTCCACTTTCAGTTGGATTCCAAACTTTGCTTCTTTTTTTTCTATATTTTTTTTGGAAGAAGAAACTTAAAACAGGTTGAAAGTGTGGGTGCCAATGCAGGTTGGCTGCCCGCAGCTGCCGGTCTGACATTTTTCTTGGCGTAAATCTGGCAGCTGCAGCGACTTTAGCTGCTTTTTGCAGCTCATTGAATTTCGTACGCTTTTGTCTGGCCGTAAAAACCGAATGCACTTTCCCTCCTCGGACTGCACAGGGAAATATTTTAAAAATAGATTTTGTAAAGTCGAAATATTATAAAGAGTTAAAGGGAATGTAATATACATTAATGATATAGATTATTCTTAAGAGATTTTTCCCGAAAAGAAAACTTAATTACTATTTCATTAAATAATATTTGTTGAATAAGCTTCAAGACTTTATTACAATCATTATCTATTATTCTATAATTTTTCCACATTTTTCTCTTTTTATTATATTAGAATATAACCCTCTGATTGACTCAATTTTTTGTGTTTCGCTTTGAGAGTATCTTTTCCCCCCTTTTTTTTGGTTTTTACTTGGCAACAAACTATAAACCTATTTGAAAGCATCATCGCAGCCTGCGGGCCTTATCTTCGGGAGTATGTGGAGTAAAACTCTATGTGAATAAGCACTTACATATCCTTGGGTTTTCCGAGCGAGTTTTCCATATTGGAAAGTCTTCTGCCGGCGTTTATTGTCAATACGAAAGTTTTATGCATTTGCGGAAAGTTTATGCTTATTTTTTTCCAGTCCTCCCCCGCAACCAAACTTGTGCGTTAAATTGTGTGAACGGATTTTTACAGCAGATCCTTGAGGGCTAAGGATGCGGGATCGCTGGGAGAATGGAGATTTCTTGGCACCGACACTTGTGAACAAGTTAACAAAACGTTTTCGCTGTTGGAAAACTTTTATTGTGTGTGAGGCAGCCAGACAGACAGACAGAGGCAGGCAAGCAGTCTGCCACGCCCACATATGTTTTATTCATGAGGCGGCACACACACGCAATAAGTCGGCCTTTGTCCCAGTCGGAGTTTCTGTTTCCGTTTCCGCTGCAGCGATAATCGCAGGTCAATTTCATAAACAAATAAGTCGGCATTATCTGGATGCCATCGCGAGTGCGATTCAGCCCATTCCGAGTGGCCATAATGAAGCCATTCCAGCCGGACAGGCAGGCAGGCCATGTACATGGAAGTTATCTTAATTATAGATCGATTCACTTGAAGGACAGCCGAAGGGCCAGGGACAATAACATATGGCTGCAATGTGATAGGTACTAATTCTATATATTAACGATATTCAGAAGGACGTTAACTCTTCTACTAAACTTTTATTAAGCTTATTATTTCATGGTTTCTTAGCAAAGTACAAAGCCAATCAGCTAGTTTTATTTTCCCAGTTCTATTATTTTGACCACAGCTGTGTGTGGATGAGTGTGCATGTGTGGGCGGTACCCTGGCCATTGTCTGCGTGTCGAGACTAATTCAGGCCTGAGTTGACACCATAATTTATAACGATTTGCACGCCTGTTCAGTCCAGTCCCAGTCACTTTGGACTTTGGCATTTCTGCCACCTGCAAGGGGAGTGAAAAATGCCAGGACTATTAATTGTAATTTTCATTGAGGATTCCCTGGTCTCCCCCGGTTAATTGGTGCAAACACGCCGCAGGACCAAGTGGCGTGTAAGTGAATGGCAAATTAAATTTGCTGCCAACGACATAAGGACTGAGTCTGAGCCTGCAACTGCCACTGCATTCATCCATTTTATTGACGCTCTAATTAAAGTGTTGGGCTCATCAATATGCCCAAGGTGAAGCTGCCATGGCATCCACGTTCTGTGGTCCTTGTGCCGGCTCGCAGGGGGCTTTGGCAGCAGTTTTGTAGCCAACTTTGCTGTTATGGCAAGCGGAGACCGACAACACACACGACACCGATACAAGGTGGGGCCGGAGACCGGGATAAGCTGCAAACGAACACGGAAGGCCTGGGACACTGGAAGATTAAGTTTTTTAATAGAAACCAATTTACCAGATGGAGTAGAAATCGTAACAGGAAAATTATGAAAATATTTAATGAAAGATAAGATTTTACTTATCGGTTGAATATTTTATATATTATATATATTATATTATTATTTCAAGTTAAGCTGTTTTGGTTTTGATTTGAACAACATCCACTGCAGAGTGCTGTTTTTTGTCGCCCTCTCGATGGGTTAATCAACCCTAAATGAGTGGTTTTAATACCCATTTTGTGCTCAGTGGAGAGACAGCAAACCCCAAAGGCAGTAACGACATCAGTAGTTTGTGGCGGTTGCTGTACGAGTAGCAGTAACAGTTTTATCGCCGGCGACAACGCAACGGCAACGGCAAAGTCGCAATAACAACGGCCAGAGTAAGTGACTGAAATTGCCTAGAAACAAAGAATGCTTTAGCAACTTCCCCTCCATGTCCCCTGGGGCTCTTGTTGCCAACCGCAGCTACAATGCGGTGCAACGCAAAAGGACAAAAGAGCAGGCCAGAATATAGCAGCTGACAAAAAAAAAAAAAAAAAAAAAAACCTGCCAGGAGGAAAGGGAATGTAAAACTCGCACAATGAAGGCAACAAAGTTGACGACATGCCATGACGAGCGCGTTACTCATACGCAGCGTGGGCCCCGATGGGTTTCCAGCCAGGTTAGTCCTCTTGACATATTCCCAATGAGCTACTCCACTCCAGGGCTTATCCTCCTCTCTATGTGTGTTTTTTGTTCGTTTTTTGCGTTTGCCTGCTCTCTTTGAGATCACAAACGGAATCAATATGAGCAATTTTTTCTACGTTCCTTTGAGGGCTTTTTCCTTTCATTATTTCAGACCTAAATAATCAGTTTAAGGAGGTGAATTAATGTAGCTTCTGCCATAATTTAGAGGAGTTACATTTGAATAGTTCAAAGTAGGAAGAACTCTCTATCTCTGCCTTCTGAAATCTCAAACCAAATTTCCGCCTAATTGATATGAGCATTCTCCCCTCGAATGACCCAAACCGAATATCATAATTCCCTAATGGCCGAGGCGAAATATGATATCTGGCATTCAATCACCGCAATCGCAAAAGGTCAATTGCCGCAAAGTAAACAATTAATCGGGGGGAATGCCCCTGTGGCGGTGGAATGTGGGCCTCAACCGCAGGCTAGTCAATGCCGAGCCGAGTGCCTTGGACAATCCTCCTCCAATGAGGCTGTTTGCTCGGTTGGCACGCGCCCTTGGGCCCAGGCAATGAATTTTTGTCGTACTCAATAAAGGCAGCCAGCGGGTGGGAGGGCTAAAATGGCAATAAAAACGGCAAATGATAAGCGAACCAGCAGCAGTCCCGCCAAATAAGCAAACAAACAGACAAACACAGGCAAAATGAAGGGCGAGGCAGACAAACAATCAAACGATAAACGGATGCCAAAAAAAAAAAGGATAGAGCTGGGCAAAGGCACTTTCAGAAAATAAGGATAATAATAATTTTGTTTATATTTGTGATGCAAGGACAATTTTTAAAGAAAATAAATTAATTCATATTTCCTAAGAAACAGGCCTAGAATGAAGTATTATGGTTAATAGTTTATAAAATGTTTATAAATTATTTCCAACATCAAATAACATTCGTTTCAACATTAAATATATAAGCCTATGGAAAAATAATTCTTCTATGAAATATAATCCAGAGGTTTTCCTTGCTAAATTCCCAAAATCATTGCTCATTTTTTCTTTGTGTGCTTGACGGAAAACCAAGCCATGGTATTTCAACCTCAATTTGGCAAATTCTATTACGATAATAAGAGTGCGGCGAAGGGGGGCGAACCAGCAGCTCCCAGCAGCTCGGCAGGGGTGTTGGGAAAATAGCCGGAAAATGCTTGATGTGCCAGCCAAAGCCAAACAACACCAGCGGCGGCGGGCAGGCAGTTAAAAGCAAAACAAAGCCAATGCCGGTCGAGGAGGCTGGGGCAAGTGTATCGGCAATGAGCGAGATCCAATTTCACTTCGATTCTTATCCAATTTCTGGGCAAATAAGTGAAAATGTTTTCATTTTCATGCCTTTGAGCAATGGTTTTTCCCTCTGTGCCTCTGTGTGGGCTTGTCTATCCGTCTGCCCGTCTGTGTGCTTTGAGCGTGTCAATAATTTGTCTGAAGCTCCTTGGCTCGAGTGAAGTGTGAATAAGAGCCAAGGGGAAATGGAATTAGAAATGAGCAAATAAGTGAAGGATTTCCTTCCGAAAAAGGGTTCAGCACTTAAGTAGCTTTTCAGCCAGACCGCAAAGTTTTCCCATGTCACAGCGATTGATGTGACAAAAAGTTCTTTTAAATTATTTCCCGTTTCCCGTTGGCTTTGGTCCCTGCTAAGATCCTTGATTTTAAGCCCGATTAGAAGCATTAAAGCTGAGCTTATCCAAGCATGAAAGAAAGCTAACAGGGGAAGGGGAATGGGACAGGGACGGGAGGGAGCATAAAATGCAAATCTCAGATTTGGTTTGTTAAACATTTGCTTAACCACGAAAACGAAAGAGAAAGCCCGAAGTGTCGCCTGGTTTATCGAGAAACACAGAGAAAAGAAACTTAGCAAGAGATTTCTTTATCGGAGAAATATTTTATTCTTGATAAAAATAAATTTAGTATTTAATATTGATTTTTAAGATGAGTAATCCAAGTTAAAAGATAGGAAATTAGGTCATTAAATATAGGTACCCCTTGATAGTAAGCTGACTTTAAAACTCAGTTTTAATTAATTAAACACAGAGAAAAGAAACTTAGCAAGAGATTTCTTTATCGGAAAAATATTAAAATCTTTATGAAATTATACTTAGTAATTAATAATGATTTTAAGGGTTAGTAAACCAAGTTCTTTAACTTGGGTCATTAAATACAGGTACCTCTTA